>MUAA02000051.1:0-1253439 GCA_014180765.2 Marchantia paleacea
AGGAAAATTAAGAGCTTTTAATACCCTAAATATTGCTCTTCCATTCTAAAGTTCAAGTTGAGATTCCTTTCTCTAAAATTTGAAATTACATCAAAAATCTTGATAATAAAATAACTTTTATTTTATTTTATTTTATGTATGTGTTGATCCGATTTGGGATAGTTCTTAGAATATCAATACCATCTCATAAAAGTACTTGATATTGAATAATTATAATCATGTTGTGTTTTTATTTATCATAACATCATATAATATTTCATAAATCAATCTTTAAAATAACTCATGATATCTAATAACATATATTGTAAAATGTTAATAATTTATGAGCTACAATAAAATCATAAATATAATTTTTTATACTAAAATATAATTAAATGTGTTTTAATTATATTTTAAGCTATTATCTTAAAATATGATTGGAAAGGATCAAATAGATCTACTAATAAATGTAACAATGCAACTACAAATATAATATGATGTACAAAAGCTAATTAAATTTTCATCATATTTAGTTAAATAAATCTCTTTGTTATTGACTACTCGATTGATTATAAGTGCATTCATATCACATGTCACTACAAAATTATGTAAGTGATAATATAATTATGATTGTAATATATATTAATATTCATAATATATCATTACAATTTATATTGATAAATAATTTTACCTTGTGTTCAATGTTTAAAACAGTCATTTTTCAAAATGGAGTTCAAGTCTTAAATCCATCATGTTGATTATTTCATATCACGAGTAGATTACATGTTGAAAATCATTATCAGTTTTAAACTAAATCCATAGATCTCAATCTTAGCCACTGATGAAGCTTTTTATTGGTTGTCTAAAATTCTTTCATTAATCACAATAAAATATAAACATGTTATTAAGTAATAGATGTTATATAATATTCATATAATATAATTATAATTGAGATATATGAATTACAAACTACATGATATGTATAGATTATTTGTTTGTCATGTATAACTTCATGTTCATCCATAGCTTCATGTCTTGACTTATTAGTGTGCTAAATTTACTTCACATAGGTTATACACACATGGGTCTCATAAATATGAGTAAAGCTAATCGAATTTATTTGTCATGCATATACATATCACATCACATGAAATATCACACTATATAGATCAGCATACACCAACACAAGTATATCACAATAATCTTTTGTACTCTCAAAACATCCACAAGGATACTCCGCTCATAAGTATAAAAGAGAGATATCTAACTAAGGATGCAGCTACATAAATCATGACATATTCAATGCATTTTGATCTTTTATAATGACGTATTCTCATACTGAAATGATTTCTTATTCTAGTAGCACCACAAGAACTAGATTGTGTTATTCCAAGCAGGCCGAATGCTCTTGTTGGAAGGGAGTCACTTGAGAAGATCTAACTCACACCAAGCTACCATGTTGAAGGTGTGGACAGACCTTTTGCCACCACAATTTAACCCATTTCTAGATGTTACACATTTCCAAACGAGGTGTAAAGCATCCTCATTTTGCCCACCGTAGATCCAACGCAAGTTCTTTCTTGATCGGATCTTGATAACATGAGCTTCCTCCACTCATTCATTGCCAAGTATTATAAAAGCCAAAGCATGGTTTCCTCATGAAAAGCTCTTGAAGTAGTCCTTCATGTTTTCCATCAATGTAGATCTTCTTCTCTCCATTTGATCAATGAAGATCAAACCTACCTCATGTGTATTGGATCCACCTTTGGTACCGTCGCCATTTGACTGAGCATATGAGTGATGGTCTTGGAAATTCTTTACTTGTCCTTCCAATTAAGCGAATTGTTTTACATGGATCATGAGTTCGTATCACGGTTTTTGATTTCCATAGTAAATGTGAAGACCAAGGAGATGTGATGTAAGATTTGTCTTACTTTTGACTAGACCATAAGCAAGTTCGCAACATTAAAGTAGTCTGACATGTAGCTTTGGAGTTTCACGTTGGTCTGTGTGGTGTGAATGGCATATTTCAGAAGAGATAATTATCTAAGTCTTATTTGGCTCATAGTATAATCAGTGTTAAATGGTACGTAAAATGCACTGATCAGTATATAACTATGAATGAATAGTACAAATATGGCAACAAGGAGATTAATTTGCTGTAACCACCGTCCGTTCTCCTTGTGGCAAGAGTACGTATGCCCAACTGGTCCCAATTGTGGTATCTCTTTGTTATAGGGTTGGTCACATCTTCAAGTGAGTGTTGTCCCCATTCAAGAGTAGACAATCTCCTGTTATAGGGTTGGTCATATCAGCAAGTGAGTGTTGTCCCCATTCGATTGTTGGCGATTGTCTACTCTTCAAGAGTAGACAATCGCCCTAGAATCGCACTTCCTTAGTATTTGTGCATATCGTGGGTAGTCTTCGTATCAGCCCAAAAACTAATTTTTATTGCTATATGAAATGATGTTCATTTAGGTAGAGTGAAATATGCAGATATTTTTTCCCAAGCTCTGATGAAATTGGTCATCACCTCACGCGAGAGTTAGATTGGTATGTTGCTCGAGTTGGGTTAATTATCCACATCTCCATCTGGTCCGCTCCCATACTTTTAGTGTGTTCTTATGCATTTGTGCTCTATCATTTGTTGTGTTGGATGATGCTTTGCAAGAGGACCCACTTGATGAACTTTGAGATATGTCACAACTTATGTAGTGGCACCCTTAGTTAGGTAGGTGCGTGCAGGTAGATGGATATTAGCTAGTGTGAGAACTTAGAATCTTTGAAGCTCAAAGTGGGTTTGGCTCGTGTAGGTAGATGGATATTAGCTAGTGTGAGAACTTAGAATCTTTGAAACTCAAAGTGGATTTGGCTCGACTGTAATATCTCTTTTATGTTATGGTTATGAACGGACTGTCATTGTGTAAGTTTTGAGAGTAGAAAATATTATTGTAATACACTTGTATTGATATATGATGACCTATGTATTATGATGTTTGATGTAACATTGTTGTATGTTATGATGTATATGTATATGCGCAACAAAGGAGACCATCAATTTGATTGATGATGGAGAGAAGTCCATAACCTCCCTTGTTTTTGGGCAGCATTAGTAGATGTCCATTGATCCTTCTCCTGCAAACAATGGTCTACCTCTCCATATCTACTTAACCATCAAGTGAAGGTATATACCAAAAGGAGGCAAGTAGAAGATGGTTAGCAACCCTATTAGCTAGACTATGTGTTTGCTAGACGGTGTGTTTCCTCCAAGGGGAGAGGTTAGTTGATAGTTTGGAGAATAAAGATGTGGTCTTTTGGTCGCCATGAAGACCATTTTCAAACAATGAAATCGAGGAGTTTGGATTCCTATCCATGGGTACCCTCCATGACAAACCGAAAAAAAAATCATTTTTTCGGGATTCTGTCTATGTTTATAGCTCTTGCCAAACTTTTGACCAGTTTATGTTTAACCCAACAGCTTTAATAAATATAACAAATATTGATTTGGCTCTCATAAGGATAGCCTGGCCTAAAGGAGGAGATGAGTATTATCAGCAAACATTCCGTGATGAGACTCAGCTCCTCCCAATCCTAATGGAACTCCACTGATATTGCCTTTGTTTTCTTCATTTTGTAGGAAGTCTTATCCTTGTGTCGGAATATTACAGTTTTCTCTAATATGTTCCAACGAGCTGTAGGTACAGCAGTGCTGTAGCTGCAGACCTTCGAAGTGAAAATGAGTTGGGGAAACTATCCAGGACTAAGTTGTTTAAATAGCACTACTTGCGAGCATTTTACAGAAGTCTGTAGAGAGTGTGGAATAAATTTTATTTCTTTTGATAAACAAATGTTATCTCTACTCTGGAAGGCTCTATTCTCGCTATCATTTGCATCCCGGTATGCGTATCTCGTATTCTGACACATACTATTCTCAGTCGCCTTCATTTGCTGAAATCGAGCTACTGTAGCGGGAGGTCGGGAAAAAACTTACAGAATATGATTTTTAGCAGCCATCGTGTTATTTAGCCAACAAAAAAATTACAGCGACCGCGGATGAGGGAAAACATTCGGCTGGATTGGGTAAGAAGTTAAAATCCGTCCCAAATGAATAGGGAAAATAAACAAACTGCCGGACATCACCGGGCATGATAAACTAAATGCCAGAAATGGAAAGAAAGAACAAAAAACCTTCTCGTATTTTTCCCATGCTGTAAACAGAATCTGTCGGGAATTAACATGGACATTTTCTGTCACCTGGTATTGTACCTGCTGGTAAATTTTCAACCGGATTTGAGGAACCAAAAATTGCAGATTGCCGGCAAAGGTCTCAAACCGTGGAAAGTCGCAGGGAGAGTTTAAAAAAAACTATCCGGGGTATGTGCCGATTTATCCCAAGTCTACACGATTTATCCTTATGGATTTCACGTCCTGTTGATACCGGCATAACGCAATGTCAGATGTCATCTAGAACAAGGAACACAGAAGAAAGAAGGGGATTATGTCAGTCATCAGCTGCATAAAATTAAAATATGTCTCAGTCCCAGTCAGAGTTTGCGCAATCCACTCTGCTCATGTGAGTGGCGTGGTTGGGTGGTCGATTTAGGGCCAGAATGAGTCCATCGGGATAGGCGAGGTGAATAAGGCGACAAGTCGATGATGCACCAGGGGAGACGGTGTCCATGCACAGGACGGTGTCAAAGATCAATCGGCTCGGAACACCGTGTGGGGGTATCAGAAACGAGAGCAACGAAACTTCTGAACTCTGAAGGAGTACCGGCGCTTGAATGCTTGTACACCTTGCTGTGCTCAATGTGCCGGCAGAGGAACTCGGCTGATGGACTAATAGTTGAAGACCAACCAGCTTATCGCTAAAGGTAGATTTCCACTTAGGGCACAACGACTTTTGAAAGTCTACATCTGATGGCAACTTGTTAGACTGGACACCACCGAAATCAGCAGTTCCCTACGGATAAAGTAGGCACTAGAGGCACCGTGAGAACACTATCAACGAGAAGCTGGAGTTCCTTAAGCTTTCTCCTCCCCTGCCTCTTCAAGGTGGTAAAGGAAGATAAGTTAATATGACTTTGGTTTGGTTTCAAAATTCAAACTGCAACACCCAGATGGAAATGGAAAATAAATCGCAGTTGGTTTTAAAGTTGCGCAACAAGAGACACTTTTATCTCATATGAAAAAAATTCGTGTCCAATAGTCAACCAGGTGGAAAGAAGCCATTGGCTTACTCCTACGCCGGGTGAGAAGACGGTGAGTTGCCAGTCACAAGCACCTCTCACCTATGCAAGACATCTAAATTCCACGTACGATAGAGTTGATGAGAAGTGAAAGCTGGAAAGTGAGGTGAAGAAATATTAGCCGAGATGGTACGCCGGCAAGCTACATGTAGCGTAGGTGCTTGCGGTCCGATTTCTTCTCCACCTTTCTCACCAGGATGGAAGTTGAAGAGAAAATGAAAGACGAAGTATAATAACAAAAAGGATGGGAAGTTGAAGAGAAGGAAAGGTAGAAGCAAGTTGAAGTCCGAATTTTGGATGGCTCCATACGACGTGCTCGTTCAGAACTGCAGACGTTTGTGACCCAAGAGAGAGAAGAGAGAGAGAGAGAGAGAGAGAGAGAGAGTTCAGAGGCCGACAATCGAGTACGTAGCTAAGCTTCAAGATCCATGCTCATCGTCCTACGACACCGGGGGTGAGAATCTAGGTGTGTCGTTCCGGTCAAAAGCACCTCTCATCTAAAAAACTCGCCGTCCTCTGAGGATGCCAGCCAGCCAGCCAGCCAGCAGGGATGGAGCGTGAAAGAAAGTAACACGATTGAGAGAACCTCCGAATCGTTCCCAGAACCTGGTGGTAGAAACCAGAGCTGATTATGCTCTGCCTACACACCTTATCACACAAGATTAAAGCCAAGGAATGAAAAACACGCTCAATGGAATGCAGGCCCTACACGTGGCAAAGACATCTGAGAGATCACCGTAGGTGAGGTTAACCCGCAACCATAGCCCGTGGCAAGCACCATATCCACTACGCTACTTCCCATCCTTTTTGCTATATTACTTGGTTCCCCTCCTACTACGGTCCATTTAGTAAAGCGAGTATCGTTGATTCCAGCCCCACTTTCTTCAGCTTGCGGGCCTGAACTTGGGTGCTATCAGGTGCGGGTCCATCTAACTGTCTTGAATCTCTTCCCCTCTCGTGTCTCGTGGAGAGGGCAAGAGCAATTGAGGCCGTTTGGCACTAGCGGTACATGTACTGTAGTTAGAGGGAGGGAGCGAGCGAGGGGAGGGGAAGGAAGGAGGAGCAGCCATCTCTCCTCCTCGCGGAAGAAGAAGTCCCACTTGCTGTATCAAAGCCCCGCCCACGTCCACGTCAGGTATCCAGCACCATACACATCGGGGTCCCACTTGGCATTACACGTAGGCTCACGCCACCTGGACACGCTCATTGGCGTCGGTAATATTGAGTGATTAACAAGCTTCGCACACGACGACCGACCGGACCGATCCGACCGTGTTTGTCCGTTGGTTGCTGATGCCATTTCCTCTGCTATAAATCTCCCCACTGTTGCTCTCATTTTATCCAGCTGATTCCTCTGTCTCTCTCAGTCTCCTAGCCCGCACCACGTTCTAACTCGGACCAATCCAACGCAACGCTTTCCATTTCGAGGTTAACGGACCCCGTGTGTCTGTTTATCAGGCACTCGTGATCGATTGTTTGATCGGCAGTGAAATCATTGCGCACCTGTTAAAGCCTGCAGTGAACTCTCTCTCTCTCTCTCTCTCTCTCTCTCTCTCTCTCTCTCTGCTTTGCTCTTTGTAGGCATAGTTTGTACAAAATACCAGGAAATTACAGTGCACGTGAAACAATCTGCTTAGCTTGCCAATCGACTCAATTGTGGGAGATCCGCAGCGTAGCGTACGCATCGTGACCCAAATCTAAATCTACCCCTTATCATCGAAGGAGGGAGGAGGAATCGAGTCAATTCGAATCGATGGCTATCAATCCTAACGAGGTACTAATTACCATGCTATTGCAATCGGCCACCAGCCATCCATTCGTGAAAATAGAGAGCCGAGACGCGTTGAGAAAGTGATGACGTTGTCGCCTTGTGTGTGGTTTTATGTATGCCTGATGGATTTCGGACTGAATTGCTTCCACGCGCGCGCAGCTGTTCTACCGTGGCTACAACCCCGCCGCATTGGTCGCTGGTTATGATGATACCTGGGCCGTGGAGAGCTACCGAGAAGCTCCGGTAAGTAAACCAGCACCAGCGCCGGTGAAAGTGAAGAAGGAAGAGAGGAGCGGAGCGGCATTGCACTCGGGATACTTTGGGGAAAATGGGTCGAGGGGCAAACAACGTCCTATGACGAGAAATATGAGCTTGCAAGAAGAGAAGACCGGCAACGGAGGGGCAGCATTGCACTCGCGCTCGGGATATTTCGGAGAAAATGGACCCAGAGGGAAACCGCGTGTTGTGATGAGTATTGAGAGCTTGCAAGAAGAGAAGACTGGCAACGGCGGAGCAAAAGTGCACTCGGAATATTTTGGAGTAAATGGACCTCGGGGAAAGCCGAGAATTGCGAGCTTGCAGGAAAGAACTAACACGTATTCTGGTTACGGTGGCAATTGGTTCACGGGACGACGACCTGCTGTCAGTAGAACTCCGTCACTGCAAGACCAGAAGGCTGTGCTTGATAAGAAGGGCATCGTCGAGCTGAGAATGCCTCTATGTTGCGAAGGATGCGTGGAGAAGGTGCAAAAAAAGCTCAATAAATTGAAAGGTAATATCGATTGTTGATGTATTCTGGAAGAATTCGTCTGATTGTTGTTCACCTTCCGCGTTGAAACGTCGACGATTCTTCGACGAGTTCAGTTCAATCCTTTTGGACCTAATCTCACAGATTTTGGTCGTTTGCCTGCAGGTGTTGCATTTGTCGAGTGCAGTCAGGAGAAGCAGAAGGTTGTCGTCAGGGGAAGTGCTACTCCGGAGGAAGTTCTCAAGAGAGCCCAGGCCACGTGGTCCCGATCCTCATTCTGGGAGGAGGAGGTGTAGAATTCCACAATGATTGATGTACACGCAAGCATGACCCATGTTTTCTTTCGATTCTTGTCACACTCTTCATCCACGCACACGATTCGGCCATCAGTCGCCGGCTATAAATTTTTCAAACATGACAGCATCGTCATCGTGGCAACGGCACTCGAGAAGTATCAATCATTGTATAGACGGAACGAGATCTTCTCCCACTGAAGAGATTTGACGGCAGTGAGGTTTCGAGATGTGTCTCATTAGGCTATATACATATTTCGCAGAGGGCAAATACGCTTCAAAATCAGCTGTGAAGTCAAATCGGTACTTGCATATTCACATCGATTTAGCAATTCTTATCAGAAATCTCTAGCCAACATCCTACGTTGAAGTCCCCTCACATATCCGTCAGTAAGACACATTCCATACGATTATCCATGTGGACACTGGCAGTGAGAAGAGCAACCTATTAGGTTGCACTATCTTGATTTTCGTGTTCAGGTAGATCGCTGCACACACTTAGCGTACGCAGTTGGCTTTCGAAAAAAAGATAAGTTCATGGAACTATGATAACGAAGGGAACGTAATTTGAGCAGTTTCAGGACATGTGATTCCTAATCGATGTTGTACAACATCTACTGTCATTCTTGCTCTTATTGCATGCCACTTAAGAATTGTGCTCAACAATTTATTTTTTCTCCATGTCTCGACGTCAGATGGAATATAGACTGGGTTGCTGGGTTGTATAGGGAATTGAAATTTCCATTGATGTGAATTTTCCCAAATATTAGCAGAGATAGTAATTTTGCAATAAATAGTAACGATTCGTACATCTTCTACACAAGTTACCTAAATTCAAAACCTAGTATATATGCAGGCCAAAACCGCTCGCAAGCTCGGGAGAAAACTTGGTAAGAGAAGCAGAACTTCAACGAGCATTTTTACGCTGCCCGAGAAAGTACAGGATAGAACTGGGGTCGACAGACAAGATACTGCCACAAAAGGCGAGCGGTATCCGTTGGCTCTGTAGTTGTAAAGAAGGTGGTAAGTGGGCCCTTTAGCACAACTTTCATCTGTACCTTTCTACCAGGACGGACGGACGTTGCTACGTGCACAAGGCATGGGATAGCATGTTACACAATCCATACGCCGCCGACCACCAGCCCCAGGCAAGCCGTTCCGGAGGTACGGAACCGAACAGAACAGTTCCCTCCTTCCGCCGACGGCACATATATGACGGTTTACAGAAGGAAAGGTCGCTGGACCGACCGCCGACTTCAAACACGTATGCAGCGCGGGTAGGGCAGGGAGCAACGGGCAGGGGGCAGGGCAGTTTCTTAATTTCGATCTCAAAATCATGTTGAGATCAATGATCAAGCAATGATCACATCCCGTCCCATCTCTCCAACATGTTTCTTGATCACTGCACTGGTAGATTTCGTGTTCACAGATGCAGAACTCAGCAATGGCGCAACGCAACGCAAGCTGTCCGTTTTCCCTTTTCCTTGCTAGAGTTGCGCCAGCTGATTAAGGCTGCCTTGAATCGCTGGTTGGCTGTGGCCCAGAAATACGCTTGCTTGCTTTGTTTGGCGATAGCTTGCTAGCTGCGAGCTTGCTTGAACGCTTGATTCGGAGCTGCAGCCTGGACAGCAGAAATGGGTGTCCTGCGCTTGAGAACTGCCGGAATACAAACCCACGCAGACACACAGCGCACAGCGACTGATTGTGAGACACAGAGCGATTACATGAGTCATCGATGACATGGGCAGGCCCCACGGCGGGGCCTCATTTGTTCGCCCTGAGTGGACATTAGACTCGAATGGGACCCTTCGGACCTTTTACCTACTAGACACAGTCGTCAAATTCCACGCGGCCATTCCTCGGACTTTTTGGCGATTACGAGTGCACTGTACGCTACAGCTAGCGCTACCACTGAATCGTCGTTGCTACTGCCAGGGTGATTTGTTCACGTCGCTGACGACAAGAGTAAAACCTGGCGCTCGAACTGGCGGACTTGGATTAGATAACATACGCACGTAATCGTAACTGAATTTGAAAAATTCGTCACCGTGTTGAATTGTGATGTATCGTTTGACTGATTGAGCTCCTTCCTCCCTTAGAGTCAAGGAATCTTGCGGATCATACCGGAGAAAACCCACACCGAAATGATCTGATTCTGTCCTCAAGTACCACGTCAACAGCAAAATTCATTCAGCTTTATTGGGAGGGAGGGAAGAAAATAAACCACATCATCAACGTCGTATATGAATGAGTAACTTGGATCGAATCAAATGTTAGCACTGAATATGCTGCACTGAGCATTTTTTCCGCTCATCCCGCTTCCTTAGCTCATTCCACTGCTGATGATTCCCAAGCTGAACAACAAAGCGGATTTTCAATTGTGTCGAGCTGGGCTTCGCTTCACCCCTAACCCGGCCCTTCCGTAAGTTGTTGTAGCTCTCAACACTTGAGAACATCTTCTCTGGAAAATAGTATTACTTGTGTCGACTGATCCAAAGACTGCCCCAGCCTGCCTGCTTAGGGACTGGTGGACCATGTTAAGTTTCCCCAGTGCACCCAAGTTCTCAGCACCTGGCTCTTCTTAAACCCCTCAATAGATAAATATGTGTGAACGTTTCTGGACCTAGGCTACGACCTTAAGCTCGACATGACCCACGAGTATGCCATTGGTTGTCTTTCTCTAGCCCAATTCCCAATTTCACCGACATGTCAAAGAAAGGTGCAGTTGAGGATTTCCCCGGAACTCCCCTCCAGCATGCAATAGTATGATGCTTACTGCATATCGCTGAATTCACTTGCAATTGGGAACTCGGTGCAGTTACATAGAACGCCAACTCAGGATCCGGGGCACTTCTTCAATGATAAGATATCATTTGATCGGGTCGCGCCCCGATGAAGATGACTGCGTCCTTGTTTTTTATCCACGAGCTTTGGCCTCGTAGAATATAAATATCAGGACACACATCAGCCTTTTGAATGTTTAGAGTGATAGACATTGGGTTCTACCTCGCAGCCATTATGCGAGCATACGTTAACATCTATGGGGAGAATTCTTCACCGAGTGCCTCCGCAATGTCGTCAGCAGAAGTCATATTTACGCGCTTCTGGTGAGTCCCACACGGAGATCGGGGGGACAGAATTATGAACACATTTGCAGTCGTTACACTTGCTTTGGAATCAAACAGTGTTCTTGCTATGTTTCGAAGAGGATATGCCTGCGCATCGAAAACTCTGTACCAGCTGGTCTGGACCTTGAAAAGCTCCGACATTATCCTTCCCCGCTGTCGTTTGTAATTTGTCAAAGGATAAAGTCAATCGAGTTTATCGTCAAAACTATCTCAGTTTCTGGAAGAATATGTGTGTAGCTGCAGTGAGTGCAACAATGCATCAGGACTGCTTCAAATCTGAATCACAGCCACTGATCTCATCTCTGCTATTTGACACGAGCTGCTCCCCACCTCAAACCCCTTCAGAGTTCGTACATGATTCTAATTCTTCCTTTATAGCAAGAACAACCAGTTACGACATGAACCCTGACCCTAAACCGTGAATCCACAACGGTCCGCATACTTGGGTACGAATGAGTTCTTCATGTTTGCTCTTGGTGTATGCATGTAGTCTTAGCCCTTTTTCCAGAGCAATTGAAAAGGGAAATACCGCCTCTAGAAGACTGTTGCCTCCGCTGGTAAAAATACTGCTGTGTTTAGTTCTCGACACGACTGGTTCCTTTCTGCCTCAGAAAATATTGTCAGTTAGAGTGACGGCAATCGAGCCTCTGCCTACATCACTTCGGAATCGAATCGATCTTTGTCATCCGTTCCTGTTTTATTATCAGCTGGATCTTGTTATGTTTATGCGACAGTCTTAGACTGTGAAGTCTGATACTCCTCGCAGACCAAAGACACCCTTCAAGGAACCTGTCCCTTGACCGGCACACCTCCATATGACCAGATGTCCCGCGTAATGACCAACGGGAGAAGCCTGCTGGGCGTTGGGCAGCCGGGACTCGAGAAAAATTCGCATACAGAGGATCGCTTTCAAATGGCATCGAAATGTTTGCCCTAGCTTCTCCGCTGTAGATGTTGGCGTGATCGAGGAAGAAGGTGCGTTGCACGCATCGTCGCTGCGGGGGATTCTCATTCCGATCCTGAGAGAAATTTCAGTTCTCTCCTGCTACTGTGAGAAGACAGCAAGCAAGCAAGCCAGCCAGCAGCTAGACTAGACATTTCACCAACTCCTGAAAATATTTGCGCTTGCGGTCCTACACGGTGGGACCGGGAAGAAGTCGACAACAGTTGTGGCTGCTCTATATCTCCGAATTCCTCTTGTCCCAGCAATTTAGACTATAAGCCACGAGTAATGGTCTCTGTGAATTTGACGCCACTTCATGTGGCATTTCGAACATCGTTTCCAAACAGAATAAGGATTTATAAATTTCCCAATATGTGTGGTGTGGAATGCCCGATCGGGATCAGTCTCAGACAGACAGTTTCAAGTTGATCCATGTCGAATCCACCAAAATGCCAACCCTGGCTGTCTTTGCACATCACAAGTTGTGAGCTCTAAAACACGATTTCTCGTGTTTTAGAGCTCCCCCGAGTCCCGTCGTCAGCTGTCACCCGAGCAAGGTTCAAAGGATCTGGCCGCTCTGTGACATCAGCGAAGCAGAATTGTTAATTATCTCCAAGCTCCTTTGCTTGTCTCACAATCTCCATTGCTACGCAACCTGCGGGTCAAGATACGTGAAGTGCCTAGATATAGAAGGAAAGTTTGTTGAAATAGTTCAGACCAAAGCACGGTGGAACTATGTGATGCATGAGGTGTATCTCCTCACCCCAAGTAAGCGACTTTGCCAATACATCCTCCAATGCATCTATATGTGCTAAGTTGAAAGTGTTTGCACACTATATTTCTTTTACTTCTAACAAAATACAAATGTGAATCACTCACAACGTTCCGAGGATAGCATGAAAGGTGGTGGGTTACTGTAAGTAATATGATGCTATAGCTATCTAGATGTTTGTAATGATTATGTTGTTGATCTACATAGTTATAATTAAAAATAGAATATATAGAATAATATATGAATGTATTGTGTATGTTATTGAACTATCATCCATAGATATATAATGGACTTATGATATATTATTTCACAAAAAGTAGGTAAAGTGTAATATTTGAAATTGAAATATATGGTGTTTATTTCAGTAGTTTGCTTATTTCCACCAAACTGATCATCCATGGATATTTTTCCGGCTTCTACTCTATGACTTTGTGAAGAGTGGTACTAATGTATGTGACATGAGAATCTTCTCCCAATGCGAGAGATAATGCTTGTTCATATGTAACAATTTTTATAACATGAGAACCTACAAGCTTGGAGTGAAAAGGAATTCCGATTTCAAATATAGTATTCCAATATTTGAAATCTATTTATCTAATTGAAATCAGAATGGACTTGCCATGCATCACGTGAACTCTTAAGTATGAGGTCATATTGCACAATGATCAATTTTCTAGAATTATATGACATGGCGTTTCACGCAAGAGTTTGATTTAAACCTCATGCATATTTGCTAACCAAAAGTGAATCAAGAATATGAATTCTTTTTTGGAAGAGCAATTGGAAAAAAGTTTCATGTTTTTTAATTTGATATATGTCGTGCATATACACATCTCATCACGTCTTGCTCTTGTCTCTCTTTTCCAGTAAACTATAATATGTTGACAACTACAATAGGCTTTCAGTACATGGTCATCCTATTGTAATTCATCATGAGCAAAACTCCATGATCAAGTAATTTATTATTCTCTTCATAATTGTATAACTCATGGTTTACTTCAATAGTTTCAAATGAACTAGCAATCACCACATGTGCATATTTTAACAATCTTAAGACAACTCTCTCATACAAATCCAATATATCTGTCAACTTAATAAAAAAATTCAACATAAAAAGGTAATTTTTGCATGAAATAGATAATATTATAAAATTAAAAAGTATTTATTGTATATTTAATTTGATTTCAATTTCAAATCTTGTAATAAGGTTTGATATTTCCTTGATCAATTCATGAGAAGAGTGATAATATTTATTGCTCATTTAAATTTGAATTTGATATGTAATTTTACAATTGATATAATTTAAAACCTACATATATGTGTAATTGATTTACGGTGAATAATATTTTTAAAATTAAAATCACATGAACACTTTTTTAAAATAGAGTTTCACAAAGTTGTTGAAACATTTTAAAACTCTAATAATAACTTTAATATTTTTATTAATTTTAAAATAAAATATTATTCATATTTAATCATTTAATTTTGTTATATAAAGATCAATCACACCAAATATGATTTGTTTTCATTAAAAAATCATTTTCATGTATTATTTTACTTCATCATCTTGCAAAATTTATCAAATAAAATCTCATTGCATAAGTTTACTGATATAACATTATTTAAATTTTTTTTTCAAAATTTTACCATATTTTATGAACAGAATTTTGCAAAAAGTGTACAATAATGATTTTAACAAGAATCAACTGTTTTTAAAAAAATCATAAAAGCAGGTGAATTAAATAATATTTAAGTGACTTGAATTTTTTTTAAATCAATATTACAATAAAATTTTATAAATTGTATATGAAAATTTATAAACTATTTTTCTTTTGATTTAATTAATTATTTCTTACCTAAGATAATAAAATAAGATAACATCCAAACTATAGAAATATGTGATAAATACTATATCATATAGTATGAAAAATCATCAAAAATATTGAATAAATTAAGTTAAAAATTAAATATCAATAAATAATATAATAATATAAAATCTTTTTATTGGATTTATGATTCAATATTATGTAATTTTTTATGCAGTTTAATTATATCATATATTTTTTAAAATATTTATATCAAAGTATATTAAATTTTTTATTTCAAATTTTTTATCATTATTGAATATAACAAATGCATTTAACAGGTTAAATTAATTATAATGATGTTTATAATATTTATAATATTTTTTTAGAAAGTTAAATTTTTGTATTAATTTTACATCTATAATTTATGTCACTATATATAACCATTTGAATTTCAATTTATGTTTTAAATTGAAACCATGTTGTGTGATAGGAGATTTCATTATTAAAAAATTATTTGGAATAATTTTTTATAAAATGACACATGTTTTTAATTTTTTAACACAAGATTTGTCTCCTATTGGAACGTTCAAAAACTACCATTGATTTGAAACATGAGCAAGTATTTATAATTTAATATATCTAGATGAAAAATTGATTGTTGAAAAATAAATTATGATAAAATATAAAAATATATTGTAAGAACTAGATAATATTTATCCTAAATATTATCTAATTTACACACAGAATCTAATAAGTATGGATCACATTAATTGACTTGTCCAATTAATGTGACTTTATTAAATTGATATGAATAACACTAAATATGTACTAAAAAACTTAATTTATTATTTTATTTTTATTTTTATTTAATAAAAATAACAATCAATGTGGATATGAAACGTAGACAACAATCCTTGTTTCATCCAATACGAGACACTTTATAGATTATTTTAGATTTAATTAAATATTAATTTAAATGATTGATTAAAAATTATAATGTTATTGATAGTCATTTTAGTCTTGATATGTACATGTATGACTAAATATCTTGCACATACATATCGTATCATAACATATATCGCTATTTGATGTGACAACGATGTATGTTGTGACATCAAACATCATAATACATAAATTGTCATACATCAACACAAGTTTACTGCTCTCAAAACGTCCACAATGACACTCCGCTCATAACCATAACATAAAAGATAGATTCCAATTGATCCAAAATCACTTTGAGCTTCAAAGACTCCATGTTCCAATACTAGCTAATATCCACAATAGTCACATTGTCAAAAACTCAACTTCAAAAACTACACTCCAAGGAAACCTCATTAGAACTCTATCCCTTGAGCCCTAGATCTTCTAACAATTTTATTGGCCCTAACGGCATGTCAAGTGCAAATGATGCTAGTTGCACTACTGACTCTAACTGATGTATCTGGTCCTGCATGTATGCAACTACCTAACTAGGGGTACCGTTACCTAATTTGTGAAATCTGTTGTGTACATACATATCACATCACAACATACATCGATGTCACATCAAACATCATAATCCATAGACCATCATACACCAACACAAATGTAGCACAATTGTCCCCCTAATTAGTGGTTAGGTCTCTCTAACACAAGGTAGCCATCTAGTCCATTAACATGATATGACCTTCATGGGCCTAAGATCATAACGTTGTATGCTACAATGCTCCATAGTTAGTTGGATGTATGTAATCCATATCATGTATCTGTCAAATAAGCTTACTTGCTAATTGCATCAAGGACATCTCCACCGTCCACTAGGCACCGCATTGAAAGAAGGTGTCAAATATAATATATGACATCCTCTCAAACAAGAATCATAGATCAACATACTAGCCACTCCAACAATTGATCCACATAACATACATCTCAAGCTTGCTTGCACAACTACCAAGCTTGGATCTATAGTACAATCAATGTTTGGAAAATAATATGGTGCACAATTACACACATGATCCTTTCAAATAACACCATCACAATCCTCTAGTACCAAAACTCCAAAAGGTAAAACCTCACATATTCGTAGAATCATGTGACCAACATTAACATCCAATGTGGTCGATTCACTGTGTTGCAAGTAAACATAATCATCAACTAAAATCTATGAATTGAAGGTCGATGTCCACCTCCTTAGATGATAGCATAGTGCAAAATGCCTCTATGCTGAGCGATAGCCAAGTTTTCAAATCTCATGGACATTACTATACAAAAGAGTTATGCTCTCTAAGAACACACACTAATCCAAACATAAAAAATATCCAAGTCAAGAACTTCAACTTACTCTCAAATAGTTGTAGCTTAGTCAAGATCTCTATCATATAATATAAAGTACAGTGAGAAAGACGTTTGAGATGCTTATCGACTAAATTGATAACCCATGGCCAACCACGATAGCTCGATGTCATAGTCTCCTAAATTATCTTTCTCCAAGTCAAACTTTCTTAGTCATTCCTTCATCGTCTAAAAAACTAGTTTCCAAAGCATCAGCCTCATGATGCTATCTTGAGGTGCTACAATGAAACTCGTCCAAAAAGTCAATACCATGATCATTTAACACCTCTGTTGGTGAACCAAATTGGATAAGCATGAAAGCTAAGAATGCATAAGCAGTTCCTTCATTTGACTTGTTAGCATTGCCATCAACTCAATCCACTTGGAAAAATGCTCCATCATGACCAACACATATTGATGATGTTGTAGATTCAATGGCAAAGCTAATGCAAAATCCAAGCTTCAACATTAACCAAGCCTCATAATTGGTAGGGGATGTAATTGTGATGTAGATGCATGAATATAATCATATATTATACATCTAGCCACAAACTGCACCTCGATCTGCATACCTCTCCACCAATAATGACTTTGAAGTAACCTATATGTTTGATTCACTCCAAAATGATATAACTTCTCATGCATGTCTGACCAACTGCGCTCACTAAGATGGAAATGATACAACACGAATGTTACCATCTACCCAAACACGAACAAGGTGTATACCTTCCCATATGAACCACTGAGCTCTTTGTAGAACTTGATGTCGTTCCTTGGAACTCAAAATGCTCACCAAAGCACATGTACGAAGATACTTCAACAGCACCATGTCATCTCATACTTATATAATGCCATCTCTAGTTAGGTTGATATGCGCATGTAGGAGCAGATATATCAGTTAGAGCCGATAGTGCAATTAGGATCGTTTGCATTGGAATTTCCGTTAGGACTCACAACTCTGTTAAGAGACATAGGGCTCAAGGGGTAGAGTTCAAATTATGGCTACTTTGGGTTCAATTTTTGAAGTTGAGTCTTTGAGAGTGGCTATGCTGGATAGTAGCTAGTATGAGAACCAGGAGTGTTTGAAGCACAAAAAGTATGTGGCTTGATTGTAATATCTCTTTTGTGGTATGGTTATGAGTAGAATGTCCTTATGGATGTTTTGAGAGTAGAAAACCGCCAAATTGTTTAATTAATAAAAAGATGTGATATATAGATAGATAGAAGTGAACTTTGTCAAGATTTTATAATGCATCATGAATGTTTGCACACGGGCAATGTAACTTTCCATGTATACCAAACGGAAGTAAGAACTACACTCATAACCGTAATTAGCGTATGTGCTAAGTTAGTCTAAGGTCCAATAAGTGTGGTTAACATTTATCTAAAATAGGTCGATAGCGTTTTCTCAACCTCTCCACACAAATTTGGGAATAAAGTATTTGAAAAAATGTCCACGCTAATATACTATCAGGGATTGTTTTTTAACAACAAGAAGTGGATGAGAAATATGAACATTGCTCATTCTTCACAATAAAAAATTCATATTATTAGAGAAAAATACATATTTTTAAATATTATGAGAATCGCTCACTATATAATTATACTTTGAATTGATGAAGTTAATGATTTAGTTGGGATCCTCCCTGAAGAAATGCCCATTTCCCATGGAGAGGGGAGGCTTACCTGCTAATCATATCATGTCCGTGTAGGTTGTAATACAGAATTAAGTTCATGTTTAAGAAAAAGGAAGTGGACAAGTGAAAACAGCTGCACTTCGCATCCCGAATAGAATAAGATGAACAAGGGACTTTTTTCGCTGTGGATAGTTAGCGGAATTACCTTGATTCGACTAAACCCTTCACTCTCGAGTTTGATTGCACTTCCGAGATTCAAAACCCTAACATTTCTGTTCAATTTCCGCTTCAAATTTCGTCAGGGCCTACCACGGATCGACTGCAGAAATGGCGATGTCAGGCGCTGGAAGGATACTTCTCAGAGGAGGTTTGCTATTGTTTTCTCTTTTCATCTGTTCTGAAACGAAGTGTTTATTACTCGTCATCTTCGGAATGATGTACGGCAGCGAATGTCAGCATCATCAGTGCTGAGTGCTGGGAGACTTTTCTCCTCGTGATAGATGCAAGTGTATTCCAGTTTCTAATGGGGACCATCGTCATTAGTATCGATTTGCGTCGATGAACCGCGGGATGAGGAAACGTTGTTGACTGCGCCATTTTTATCTATCAAAAAAATTCCTGTTAAGTCTTAGATTTGCAGTTTACATTGAATCAATCGTTCAATAGGTTTGTTGATGTGGACAGACTGCTGTTTACATACCAGGTTTTCTTTGTGTGTTTCAGAAAATTGCACTCTTTATATATGTGTAAACCGTTTTCGTTCGGCATTTTGTTTGATTTTTGAGATTGGGCCTACTCCTGGAGTGGCTAGTCAAGTCAATTTCCCAAGAACAGTTTTCACGAACTGTCATGCTTCCACATTACAGTCAATACGGTAAGTGATTGCTTCGCACGCTTATCCAGTTCCGTCAGGCGATTGTGGTTCTTTTATAGCCCCGCCTATGAAAGAACCAGAATCAATTTGTCGATGGCTAACCGGATCACGGGGACTAATGAGTCAGACAGCTCCCAATAATATGGGAGAGGCTGTTATTGCTGTCGTATGGTCCACTGTTATAACCCCCCTGCTTGATCGCCTTGTGCAGGTAGCAGGCAAGTGTGGTCACACAATCAGGTCCTGACCTCGGCTCTTCTCCAACAAGAGAGATGGGCCACTCAAGGAACGAAGAACGCGAGCAAGGAATCCACAAACTACTCAAATTCTAGAAATCTGAATGAGCGAGATGACTGGAAAGAGACAGCACGACCTGTGATCTACGAGGGGTTAATGTCCGACACAGTTCGAAGGGTCAAAATGCTGTCCCTCACTACGTGCTGCCTTTCAGTAGTTGGTGGTCCAGTAGTGACTTTCTTCACAAATCCTGACCTTTCTGTGATAATGAAGGGGGCTCTCTGTTCTACCATGGTCGTGCTGAGTGCCTCCACCACGTTTGCTCTGCATTGGTTTGCAAGTCCTTATGTTCATAAGTTGACGTGGGTTCCTGGATCCAAAGAAGTAGATGTTGAAGTGCTTTCTTGGATGGCAACAAAGCTAAAGAGGAAGATCAAGCTTTCAGATGTTAGAACCCCCTACACGCAGCGTCCCCTCGTCACATTTGCAGCCAACAATGAGTATTATTTTGTAGAAAAAGACAATTTCCCGAGCAAGGAGCTTCTTGACCAGCTTGTGCCAGACAAGCGCAAGCAGTAAGGTCTGTCAATACCTTGTTACTGAGCAAGGACTTCCCTCTCGTCTGCGAAGTTTTGTTCTAAGCTGATGGATTCCACTTGCGGTCAGCTCTGCTCGGTCAGCTATTGTTTCCGGTGCCCTTTTTCTCTAGCACGACACGGACATGTGAAGAAGGCATCTTAGTTAGGACCTCTATACGAATTGTCTAACTTCCATTTTACCTTTACAATTACTTAGGGCTCTGTTACATTCTATCTAGTGGAAGTTCTGAGAACAGTCTACCAACATACTATACTTCACAAGCACAGCTCGTGCTATTCTTTGACAGAGGTCAAGTTAAGCAGGACTTTGTGCCATCGCATTGCGCTGTCCTGAAAATTACAGAAGATACGGTCGAGTAGAAGAGGGTGGATTTTGGTAGACAGGTAACAAAGTTTCTGCATCCGACTGTTGATCCGACAGGAATGCAGATGGGGTTCATGCCTGGAAAGTAGGTGAATGCTTTAGTTTTCTGTTGGAATTTGGAAGGCTGGGCCTGTATTAGTTAACCAAAATGATCAGAGTGCTCTCTAAAGACAGTTCGTGTTCGAACACAATGCGAGATCCCGTTTAGGAAGAAAGCCAGGTCACGAGAGGAGAGTCTTCAGGTTTATTTTTTTCGTGGTACAGGATGGAGAGCTAACAGCGAATGGCAGTTCGTAGAAACCAGGTGAATTGTACAGCTTCTATCTCTGGTGCTATGATTGTCGGCTGTGATGAACTGTAAGACTTCATTCATTCAAACCAGGCAGTTTTGTTCGCCAGTGGAGAAGAAAATAAAAGTAATTTTTAGTATGGCAATTCTTACTCACGTGGTGGGTGGCACTTGCATTGTCAATTGCAAGAATAGAATCCACAACTCGTACTCAAGTTTTGTTTTGGACAGGGGGAGGGGATGATTAGCTCAATTTTAGCAACCAAGATCATGCAATATTTAAATTCAATCTTCGATGTCCTCGCGTTTTATTTTCATACTTATATAGAGATGTCTTGGGGGCTATTCCTTTTGGCCTTGGTTGGCCGTTACATTGTACTCTAGTCGATGGTTTTTCATCGCAGCTGTTATTCCATGTGTTTCCGGGATTGTAGCTGTGCCTTGCCAGCGGCTAGAACGGCTCAGTAGTCAATCGGTGAAGATCGCTTACCAACGACGTAGGACGGTTACTTAGTCTGTAAATTGTACTAGAGTGTACTAACAAGACACATTCTCTTGTAGTATTCACTGACAAAAAATGTTGTATGACGAAACTCCCACCATGCAAAACATAAGTTCATTGCAGGTGACCATCCAAAAATTGAACTAGAGCTAAGATGTACTGCCTTTACCACTACACTGAAGGGGCCGTGCAGGTAGACCAAGGTCCATGAAGGAACCCATAGGCACAAAACAATCCCTTCGGAACTAGTGAGAACAGAACAATTTAGATGAAAACCATCGCTCATGGACCGGAAGTCTAATCTGCTCAAACACGTCTTCGGGCAACAGTCCAATCCATCTTTCTCCTTCCAGGATGACTACGATGATTACTTAACAGTGCTTACTTTAATTTACACCCTAAACCCTAAGATACATTGATGTACAAGCAGATGACTACATGTTATATTGGGGAGCATGAAGTCGCCTGAATGTCCAAATTTTGCATGACTTTAATGTCTTGTAGACTCTGGACGACAGAACTCTGGACTTTCTCTTCTTCGTGGAGTCTCTTGAACAAGCCAAAGTAACTCTTGACATGTCTAACACGGTTGTAATTTCTGATAATACTGCAATCATCTCCGAAACATAGACAAGGTGATCTCCTCTCGTTGAAGTCGTCATTCGCTGCATTTGTTGGTCACTAGAATCAGCCGGAGCGGTTCACCTGCTCAAAGCCTACAATTCAAGACCTATCTCCGTCTTACAAAAGACATGCCAAACATATGAAACGGTTGATTGTCTGGATTCCTGAACCAAATGAGCCGACGTTCTCTACAAGATGAAAAATGTAGTACTCTTCAGTATTAGAGTTACCTCCTTGTAAGATGGAGATCAAATTGCTCGTTTTCAGACATCCTGGTGGTCTCTTAATCGTTGAAAAATTTACTGCTAGACAAAAGCGAAAACTTGAACTGAAACAACTCTCTCCTAAGCATACCATCCAGTGCGTTGTCGATCATCCTGCCGAGGCCTGGAACAGCCACGGTCCACCCTTCAGAACCGTGGACCGTGGCTGTTCCAGGTCCACCCTTCAGAACCTCCTGTGAGTGTGTCCTCCTCCGGTTTTCCCACCCTGCGGTTTCCATTGCCCTTTGACCATTAACGAGCTGCTTCTAGTGCAATAAAAGTTGACCCTCAACTCCTGCCCTTTGGAGTGGTGATCCTGAATCACATGCCAATTTGATTCAAGCTTTATGAAGCGTTTCGTTTAGGTGTCACACAAACACACCAGTTCGACCAACAGAGAGCTGACCTTGCAGAGAGCCTGTCGACTTTGGAAGGCGAGCAGTGGCAGGATCGTCCCGGCCAGAGAAACCCTAAGAAGTAAATGGATGAGAGTAATCTATTCCTCATACCTCTCAGCTAGCAATTCCTCATGCTTCTCCGGTACTAAGAGTTTGAGAAGCTCTTCGTCAGGAAAATTATCTTTATCAACATAGTAAAAAATTTTATTGGCAGCAAACGTGACGAGAGGACGCTGAGTGTGTGGAGTTCGAACATCCGAAAGCTTTATCTTCCTTCTCGTAGTGATCGCCATCCAGGACAGCATCTGCACGTCTAATTCATCTTTTCCAGGAATCCAGATCATTTTATGAACGTAGGGACTGGCAATCCAATGTAGGGCGAACGTGGTGGAAGCACTAAGTACAACCATCGTTGTTGAGAGAGCTCCCTTCATCAACATAGAAAGTTCAGGAGATGTTAAAAATGTTATAATGGGACCCCCAATTACTGAGAGGACGCACGAAGAGGCCGAGAGTAATTTCACTCCCCTGAGTGGAGCCGACATGCTCCCCTCGTAGATCACCGGAGCTAATGATGCTTCCCTCTCATCCTCATCGTTCAGCTTTGTGGCAGTCGCATAATTGGCATGCTGAGTAGCTGTGGTGGCCCATATCTCTTGTCGTAGGAGAGAAGATGTGAGAACTCGTGTATTGGACCACTCTTGCTTTCTACCTGCAATTCAAAAGACGTGATTATTACACGAATTCCCACCGCTGAACAAACCTCGATAATAATATACAAGGGCCACGTCATTGTACGTAGATGATCTACAGAACAGCGGGAAGCAACAAATGCTGGGGTGAAGATGCAGTCTCAATTCCAACTAAAATAACTGTGAAATTCTCAGTATCTCGAGTCAACAGGTTCAATCCTAGGGCTTAAGCAAGAAGAAGGGAAAAATGCCACCGTCCATCTCAAGTAGGGATATGAATTCTCTCTGACAAGTATCTGCTACACGTTACAGCTTAATTCCATGCTTCACCAGCTGTTTCTGACCATTTGAGCCTGTCAAAAATTTCGGATAGTAAAAGGGTAACAATGTCAACCGCGTAAGACACACAACAATTCAAAATACCGGCGAAAATCACGAATCACACCTTGCCGAATGAGTATCTTCCCGAACCCTGCAATAGCCATGGATTTCCGAAGATCTTTCTCCCAATTCGGTAAGATCCAGAGGCCGAGGGGTTCGAGGCTTTCAGGCCAAAGGGCGATGACGGAGTAGAATCCGCATGAGATACAGTCGAAACTTCAACAGAAAGCGAAGATGAAATTTCGACCTCCCTTCCAATCATGTTCTCACGGGGAAGGATCCATAACCCCTCGGCGACGATTACGTCCAAAACTCACGAATTTAGAAATTTCGAACGACCAAACACAGCGCCTCTGTTTTCGTCCTGGGGGACTCTTGACCCTCTATTTTTGTTAATCCGGCAGCTGTTAAACTACAGACACTGGACCCTGACGCCCTTCACAGTACGTTTCAACTTGGTTACCAGCTATCATCATTACTGTAACCACGGTTCATGTGGCCTAAGTATGTATTGGAACAAAATGAAACCTAGAGACACAATAAAATAACAAAAGGGATGGGAAGATCCCATCAAATTGTACAAGGATGGAACCAAACATATAACAATGTGCTAGACCCCAATAGCATCATATTGGGAGATATGTACTACAACACCTAAGATATCCAAACTATCTAGGTCAAATGGTATTGGGAGATATGTACCTAAGATATCCAAACTATCTAGTTTAAATAGTGTTTACAAACAACATAGCATAAGAAGAAGCATCATCTAACGTGATTGTTCTCCTATGGATTGCACCAGCTAGTGCTCTCTGCATAGTAATGAAACACGTTGGATAAAATAGGCTATACAATAATCTAAAGAGAGTGATACCCCCTGCCGTCTAGTATGGTAGGCTCTCTCCCTCATGAACATGTCGAATTCCGAGTCCATAGCTCCATATAACTCCAAAGCTAGAGGAACAAAGAGATGAACTTTGTGGATACCCATATACTTGGAGACCTCGGCTGCTGCCGTTCCACTGTCACCCATCTATAAGATAGGTGATCACCCCCTCTGAAACTGTGTCACGATTAGGATCAGTAACCACCACTTATGCCACAGTAACATGGTCCTCCCAAACCAAGTATAGGTCTGCCCTAACCCTAGTTGACTACAAGGCATACCAAAGCTCCCTCCATGTGAAGTATCCATCCTCTCGCACCATAGCAAACACCACATCCCTAATGACATCATGGCATCGGGCCCTCCGAATGGGCAACGAGTCATATGAATACTTGCTGCATCTAAAGTGATACCACACTCACATGTGAGTAATGAAGATGTAGATGGATGGACCAAGCCAAGACGGAACATCATCACTATAGAAAGAAAGAATAGTGCGAAGTCGGAAAATCGATGCATGGTCGGTAGCCAAGATCCATCAGCTTGCAACCTAGCCAGAGCAAGAGCATAGACAAGCCCTAGTAGTACGAGGAATGGCCGGATCCACTAAGAGTAAATGTAGAGCATGCTAAAATTGCCAGTCCATAAGGTAGAGTGTAGACCTCTAGTCCAATCAGTGGCCAAAGAAGAAAAAAACGGGAGCTCATGTCGTATCTCTAGGGGTAAAGCATCTCTCGTATGTCGCAATAATACTTGTAAGGAGAATGATCGTGTATCCTCATCCCTCTCATATATCTCAAGGATAGGCATATCTATAATCATAAATCGAGAAGATAACAAAGGTGTCGAGAGTGTCAAACTAGCCAAGAATGCTATAGGTGCAATCTACTCTATCGATAATAAGCCTATGTCTCCATATGAAACCAGAAAAAATGTTTGTCTCCGTGACAAATCTTCTGTCACACACTCAAATGTCCATGGTTCGATGATATCACCAAAGACGTCCATGATCCTTCTATCAAAAGGTGTCAATCATGATATGAATGTAGGTGAATAAGGAATCCTGCAAAGAAGATAGGTGGGTCGATGAGCAATACTAGATGAGAATACAAAATGAAATTGCAAAGAGACATTTCCAATCAATTGCTTGCTCTTTGAAAAGTTGCACTAAAGGGCTCAAGGATACAACGGTCATGTAATAATACAAATTAACAAGTCTGAAATGACATAGTAAAATAACAAAAAGGACGGAAGACCCCATCAAGTAATACATGAATGAAACCAAACCGTTAAGATCAGGCTAGCTTTGATAGCATAAGGGGAAATATGTACTCTACAAACATAAAAACATCCCAAGAAACATCAACTAAAATGATTGCTCTCCTATGGATTGCACTAGCTAGTGCTTTCTATAGAGCAATGGAAACATATTGACTAAAATAGACTATATAATAAACTAAAGAGAGAAATACTGCTGTCGCATGGACATTTCTTTGTTCTAAGAATGCTGTAGAAGAACCCCCGTGAACCTTGTGTGAGATGATAATCTCTTCTTCTTCTCCTCAACACTCCACATTCGAGTTCATTACAATTGGTAAAATTTCAGCTGAAGAAGATTATGATATCCAATGATTGGACCAATAATTCTTGCCTAAACTTCACATAAATTTTTTCTACAACCTTTTTGTTCTCTCAAAAAAGTTTCATATATTTTTCTCTTCTAGATCTCTCATAACAATTGTCGACTTACACATTGTATCATAAGGTGATATGCAGACCCATGTGTACTAAAATTATCACATATCCCAATCCTTGACTCCAATTGCTCTCAAATTTCATGAGAAGGTTACTTATCATCCAAACTTCAACTATGGAAAGTTTTATTGATGAAACTTTCTGAAAGCAAAAGATATGATCTTTGTACTAACTTCATGACAGTTAGTGCAATCCTGCAACTCTGATTGTATACACAACTTCAAGTTATCACTCTGTACTCAATACTCATCCAATTGAGTCGAAATTTCAATCCACGCACAAGCCTAAGTTGTAAATATATCTCAGTTAATTCAGATCTCTTAAAGCCCTCGTAAGATTCTCAGAAACACCCCAAATACACTCAAAGGTTTAAATTTTACTCTCTATCTTTGAATCACCATATGAGAGTGACAAACCCCTCAAATGCATCCATTCTTGAGCCCACGTCGTAGCTTCACCCGTAAGCTCTCCAACCTTGTCCCCAAATCTCTGAATGTCCCCCCTGGAAGGTCTCCAAAACTCCTCAAAACCATGAAGAAGTTGCCCAAGTGCCCTCATTGGCCCAAACTCCAAGAACAATGAGAATGAAGAGTGTTATTTTGACCAAATTAGCTCCATATTTGGAAATCTTGGTTGTTGCCGCCCCACTCGTCACCCATCATGAAAGATGGGTTATCACCCTTTGTGAAACTATGTCATGTGTGGAATCGGTAACCACCACTTATGTCATAATAACTTGGTACTCTCAAACCAAATAAAGGTATGACCTAACCCTAGTCTATTGCAAGACATACCAACGTTTCCTCCATGTGAGGTATCCACCCTCTCGTGCCCTAGCAAACACCACATCTCCAATGTCATCATGGATAGTTATACTCTGCCCTTCAAATGGACAATGAGTCATATGAACAAATGAATGAATATCATGAGAAGAGCTTTAAAAAGAACATCAAGAACGAACCTTCAAGTTCCCGCGGAAGTGTCATATGAACAAATAAACGAATACCATCAAAAGAGCTTTAAAAAGAATATCAAGAACAAACCCTCAAGTCCACGCGGAAGTGCAAGCGAATGAGCGACAATCTATGACAAAGCATCCATCGATTGGATAACTTGAGCATCTTAGTAAATAAAGCTATTTCTCTCTTCCACTAGAGATCTTGGATGATCAAAAAAAAAGTATGCATTTGTAAATACTATATTAAGTTTAAAATTATAATCATAGCTAGATCTCCAAATCATAAATGCTCTTTTAGCATGAAAGTCTCAATTATATGTCCAATATATACCCATTATAAGTAATAAAACTATAATTATTAATTATTTTATTTTAAAATCTAACAAATGAACATTTTCAGTTGTAATGTATATATATTGTAATGTATTAGAACAGTGTTAATTCTTACCTGAGTTAAATTGGAATGATTGTTTGATGTAATACCATCTTGGAACAAAAGTCACATACAATAAAATTTGAACATATTGTGAATTTGGAAAATTAGGTTATCATGGGTCAAGTTGATATGTAAAATAACAATGATTGTTGCTTGAGGAGGTTTAGCTAGTCACATGTCCGTAGTTCATGTACATTTCATCAAGTATTTGATACCAAATGAGAAAAAAGTACCAAGTTATATAGCAAAAAGTATGATAATACCGCATCAAGTCTTACATAGATGAAACCAAAAGGGATGGGGTTAGGTCTCAATATCATCACAATGAGAAATATGTACTGCAACACCTAAGATATATGAACTATTTAGGTCAAAGGGTCTACATACCACATAACATTCAAAGAATCATCACCTCACGTGATTGCTCTCATGTGGACCGCTAGTGTTCTCTGTATATCCATGGATACATGCTCTCTAAAATAGACTATATAATATGATATCTCACCAACATTTTGAAGTTGGCTCCCATAGCTCCATATAACTCCAAGGTTAGAGAAACAAAGAGATGAGCTTTCTATAAACCCCTAAAATTGGAGACATTGGTTATTACCGCTCCACTAGTCGCCATCTAGGAGGACGGGTAATCACCCCTTCAAGATAATATATGTAACCATAAAGTATGTATCTTGGTCCTCCCTAATCAAGTATGGGTATACCCTAATCCGAATCGACTGCAAGAAATACCAACGCTTCCTCCTTGTGAAGTATTCACACTCTCATGCTATAGCAAACACCACATACCTGATGACATCATGGATAGCTATCTTGCTTAGATCAATGGACCCTTGCTACATCTAAGGTATATGTGAGAGTGTGCCTTGGCTTGGTCCATCCAAGCCAAGGTAGAACCTCTTTGATATAGAAAGGTAAAGAAAAGGTAGCTAGTGCAAGTCACAAAGCCCTAATGCATCATCAACTCAAGATCCACAAGTTTTGGCATGCATCCTTGTAAGAGTAAGAGCATATAGCAGTGGCCATTCCTTGTACTAATAGAGCTGTATGAGGAATGGTCACTAAAAGAGAGTGTAAAGCCTTCTAAAGTTGTTGGTCCATCAAGGTAAAATATAACCCTCTAGTCGGTGGTCAAAGAAATTGTCATGGGGAGCTATTGTCATGCCTATACGTATGGGGACAAAGTATCTCGTGTATGGTGTAATAGCATTGGTAAAAGAAATTATCCACATTCACTTCCCTCTCATACAACTCAATGATGGACATATATGCGATCACAAACCCCTAGGACAACAAAGGTGTGGGTTTCACAACTAGCAAAGAACTCCACAAATGTAGTGTCTTCCATCTATAATAAATTTACCACTCCACACGAAAATGACAAAGACCCAAATGAGAGCATTAAGATTTTGTAGATCTACCGAAAACGCATGATAAAGTTAAACATGGGCGACCTGACCCGCTCTACGGCTACAATCGTATGGATCGTACTTGCAGCCTTTCGAGGGTGTAAGGTGAGGGGGTTGGGAGTGGTGGTCATGCTTCTGTCTGTGAGCACTCTGCTGACAAGGAATTCTCGTCAGAAAGTTCAGGCGTGTAGAGTTGTGCGCACCTCGCTCCGTCGTGCTTTAAATTTGGATCATCGTTTTGTTGTGGGCTCGGACCCAGCCCCTTGTATTTGTACTCCTCCAGCTACCCATCTAACAACTGTTGCTCGTGTCCGAGGCTCGCTCATTTCCCCTCCACCACGACCTTCGACAGGTCTTCAGTCCTGTTCGTTCCTAAGAGTTGTTGCCATTCTGCGAAGATGTCGAGTACGCATGGCAAAACTATCACCTGCCGAGGTGAGTGATCAGACTGTTGTTCTTTCGATGATGGTGTTCCATTTGATGGTCGGCCAGTCAGGGTGTCAATGGAGTAGTCAGTCAGCCACGAAGATTGCCGAGGACCAGAGTCTGGACAGAGTATCGGTTGGCTGAGATGAGAAAACTAGCTTAGAGACCCATCTGCAGTTCATCTGGATTGCTGGTCTGTGATACCTATCTTCTTACCCGAGTGCTGTTGGAAATATTGGGTCTTTCCTTTGGGCCCTTGACTTCCGCCCCGTGGACATTAAAATTCATTTTTTTTTATTCACTCAGTCTCATGCAACCGGTTCGCATCAATCCCTGGAATCTTGCCGGTTGTGTTGCTAGAGGACACCGCCGCCCGGCTTGGACTGGAATTTTTCTTGTACATGGCTTTGTCGGGCGATTGATGCAGAAAGCTGGTTCGCCCGGCTGCGCATTTCGTTTTGTCCCCGTAGCTGAATCATCTAGTAATGGCTACTTTTGGTGTACGCATAAGCACAATATACGATCATCGGGTTTGGAGGCCATGCGACTCGGTAAATGTATGTTGTGCTTTTGTGTACGGTAACTGTATCTCCAGACTGAGTAGAGTCGGCACATTCGCCTTCAGTCATCGAAGTGTTTGATAAGCTTGCACCCTCCTGGCGATCTCAGCAATACAGGATGTACAGAAACCTCGTCCTAATTAAAGTGAAAGTGGAAGTGATCGAACAGCATGTTTAGTTTCGCTGAAGAGTTAATCTGGTCATTTGTTCAAACAGCCGACCAGAAACACTGTCCAGGAAGCATTTTTTCCTTCAAACAAGGGTTTATTATTATGCAGTCTTGTAAGCCCATTGAAGGTTGGCCAAAAGCAGCATGAATAGGAGAAGTCGATGCATCGGTTAACTTTTGACATTTTGTTTTTTGAGCAGTGACATAGCCAGCATGAGTCAAGCGAAAGTGTTGTACTTGTGAGAACCAGAAGAGTGGTTGGACTGTGGAGCACTTAATGCTTAGCTTAAGGTCATGTGTGATAGTTCTTGCCTAACCTTTTGGCACCGGTCGTCATCTCAGCTGCTATCGCTTGGGAGCCAAAGAAGCCCCTATCCGTTGAAACTGTTGAGGTAGCGCCACCTCAAGCTGGAGAAGTTCGAGTGAAGATAACTCACTCGGCCATTTGCCATACAGATGCATACACGCTCGGCGGATTTGTATGTTCCTTGCTGTCACTGCGTTGGCTGTCTGCAGTGGACCCTGGTCCATTTTATGCTTCAGAAATGTTACTAGAACCGTTTAGAGCTTGCTTGATTCTATGAAGGTGATTGTCAGCTCTATCAGCAATGGTGTGTGTAAATAACCTATCTTGAATATCATGCAGGACCCTGAAGGTCTCTTTCCTTGCATTCTTGGACACGAAGCTGCGGGGTAAGCATGTGTAATCTACCTGTCAGTTTCCCGCAGAAGAGAATGTTACATCATTTTTTCGTACTCTGCGATTTGGAAAATTCCGGGACATCTTTCTCGATTCTGGTATGACCACGATAGAGATCATGATCGAACAAGGAACATCAGACGAGAATGATTCTAACTCAGTATTTCCTGTCCTTCATGAACAGAATTGTAGAGAGCGTTGGAGAAGGCGTGACAGAGGTTCAACCTGGAGATAAAGTTATTCCCTGCTATCAGGCGGAGTGCCGCGAATGCAAATTTTGCTTGTCAAACAAGACTAATTTGTGTGGAAAAGTACGTCCCGCCACTGGAAATGGAGTTATGCTCAGTGATAGAAAATCGCGGTTCTCTATCAACGGAAAACCAATTTACCATTTCATGGGGACGTCTACCTTCAGCGAGTACACTGTTGTACACGCCGTGTCCGTCGCTAAAGTAAATGCTGAGGCTCCTCTGGAGAAGATTTGTCTTTTGGGATGTGGAATACCAACTGGTAAGTGATTTACGCTTAGACCTTGATCAAATTTAATGTTTTTCGACCTCTCCCTGCCGAAGCTGCACCCTGAAGCCGTGTTTTGCAAGCATTATCTTGAGGGGTTCCGTGGTACAAGATTAAGATTTTAGTTGCGGATTGGGTCATCCTCCTCAACAACAAGAAGAACAGGACGGGGAACCAACCCACCACTTGCAATATTGTGTTGCGTACTGGACGAAAGCCCTGTCCATCATGTGGTTAACTGCACCTTTGATAGAATGAGAGCGACACGCCCAGCTGTTGGGAACAAAAACATATTTGGAGTCTAGATTCGAGGCCCAAAGTCACCCAAAGTCGCCCAAAGTCACTTCTCTTTAAGGTATTATTTTATGTGGCCTTGCAATTCTACAAGTGGATGAGCTAGAGAAGCCCGTCTTGGTTGACACGTAGAAACTTCGAACAAACCTCATTGATGGGAAAAATCCCTCTGTAAGCGAGTACCTCTTCATTTTCAAGTCCTTTAATTCGTTTTGTCCTCCCTCTGCACCCCTCTCACTTCTTGTTCCTCATCCCGTACCACTGGCATCGGCCCGCAAGGGTTATGGTCATGACACGACAGTTCTGATGGAGACATCTGGGTTGTCTTGGACTGCGATCATCAAAAACTTTTTGAAGACTACTCACGAAAGTCAAATGAGGGTGGGAGCTAGACACTTTAGTGGATGCCAGGGTTGTGGTGATGAAGCAGGTGTCTTAGGGGGATCAGTGCCAAAAATGTTGACAACAATCGTCTTGTGCATTGAAACCATTTCCGTGTGTGCTGAATCTCGTTCCAGGGCTAGGTGCTGTTTGGAACACAGCCAAGGTCGAGGCAGGTTCTACTGTTGCAGTGTTCGGCCTTGGTTCCGTAGGTCTTGCTGTAAGTGCCCTCTTGTCTACACGCGTTTCTCACTGTTGTCCTTCATTTTTATTACGCCTTGTGGATCGTGTTAATGAAGAAGCCGGGTGAGAGCATTCGATCGTCATGCATCTTCGATATACTTGCACGGTATGAGTGATCTGTCACATATATCATTCAGGTTGCAGAAGGCGCAAAGTCCGCGGGTGCGACTGAAATTATTGGGATAGACATCGACGTCAGCAAGTCCGAAATTGGTTAGTTTTTCACAAGTTAACCAAATTTTACGTGACACGTCAAATATGGATGTAGATCTGGAGTAGCGCAGTGTTGTTTATGCCCATAATCGCTCGAAATGTGTGATTGTTTGTCCCCACGAAGAATGTCTCTTGCGTGCTGACAACTTGCTGATGCGTTGCAAAGCAGAACTTCAAGCAGAACTCCATGCTGACGTGTGTTAATTTTGTTGAGACAGCCAAGAACTTTGGTGTGACGAAGTTTATCAACCCTAAGGACCACCAACAGCCAATTCAGCAGGCAAGTATCCTTCCTCTTGATTTTTTCATAGGTAAGAACCCCTAATCAATACCGTGATGGAGTACATTATGTCAGATGTTTTCGAACATATTGATCCGAATTCTGGATGGGTAAGTTTTTAAAATCGTTCTTCATCACGTAATTTTCTTCTCTATGAACATGAACCATTGTATCCTAATTGCGGGATCGATGTATCGTGCAGGTCATCGTAGACATGACAGATGGAGGTGTGGACTACAGCTTTGAATGCATTGGAAATGTTGATGTCATGCGAGCTGCTCTCGAGTGTTGTCACAAGGTATGATTTTATTCCCAAACACCTTTCAACTGCTCTGAAAATCAGTTGTTTGAATGTGCTTCTGGAATTTCTGGACAAATATCGTATGTATCACAACCTATACGTTATCCATTTTTCTAAAGTTCGATGTATCGGATTAATTATTGTTGAGAGGAACTATTATGACCAAAGCAATGGTTTTGTTGTGTTTGTTTCAGGGATGGGGAGTTTCTGTCATCGTTGGAGTAGCAGCCGCCGGCAAGGAGATATCCACCCGACCATTTCAACTTGTTACAGGCCGTGTCTGGAAGGGTACCGCTTTTGGAGGGTTTAAAAGTCGCTCCCAAGTTCCAGAACTCGTCGAGAAATATATGAATAAGGTGTGACTACGTCTCTGACTGTACGTGTCTTAGAGTTCTGTGTAGAATAGGAGAAACTAACGGATTTCAAAGAGGAGAAGCCAGCACTTCTTATCACCTCTTCCAGGGTCTGGAAAGTATTTCACAGAACTAACCGACCTACATTAGCGGAATATTTCAGTTGTCCCCGGGCGGAGGTCGAAATGAAGCCCATACGTGATATGAGAAGACAATGTAGTAAGCGGATGTATATGTTCTTTGGAGAAGTTTTGATTTGAGTGGAGTTTATTTGCAGGCATTGTTCGTGCGACTAGTCACCAGGAATGTTCGGCACAAGATTTAGTTACATCCTTACGATACATGACTTTATGGTTTGTGCAGGAGATCAAGGTTGACGAGTACATCACACACAACCTTGAGTTCAGCAACATCAACGAAGGATTTGAGCTTCTGCACGGAGGAAAGTGCCTGCGATGTGTACTTCATATGGATAAATGAAAAATAGCAATACTAATACCCACCAGCTCAGAAACTCGACGAGATCACGGTTTCTTATCTCTCTATCTCATGGTCGCGCCTGTCTATACATAATTTGTCGGAAAGTAGAAGTCGGCTTGTCCGGTTGTCCATTTTGCAGAATTCCAAACTTGAGAAATTTCTTGGAAGGTTTTATGTTTGTTATCATCAATAAATGTAAACCTTTTTCTTGACCTGGTGAAGCCGACTCTCCTTAGATCAGCTAACCTTTGTATCGACTGTATCTTGTCTCACGCATTTTGTGGGAAAGATAGACACGGGAGTAGATAGACGTATAGTCCAAACCGTTGTCCACGTTTGACACAGATTTGTACGCAGTAGATTAATGACGTAGATTATCTCAGGTTCACGATCGTGAACTGGAGTTCTGTCACGCAAGCACATGAAAAGGCCAATCTCATCTCTGAAAATTTCTGATGAACAATTTTCTCTCAACTTGTAATTACTAGCCTCGGCATCTCACATATATGAATCTAACGGTGAAAATTTAAGCTTTGTTCAACTAGCAACCTTCTCATGCCAGTATTGTTCATGATGTTTTGCGACTGATTCAATTGAGTCGGAATCTGGGTCAAGACGATTTGTGGGTTGACAATTTGCCTTTAATCAGCCAAGGCTTGCCTTCACTGAATGTTTACTAATCAGTTGCAGTGTGCAATACTGTCTAGTTGTCGTTTTGAGAGTAGTGGGTGTTGAGGGTGTACACGTTATGTTGAGTTTTCCAGAAAAATGAATCTGTTTCGAAGATATCCAGTACCCAAAAAGCAAAATTTGGTGGTGAACTCTTTGGTGAAATAAGGTATATTTACTCCATGTTCCTAACGCGATATTGAGTCTTGTACGAACTCCTCGAGAGAAGTTTATGGAAATCAACGAGCAACACATTAACCTGGTAGGCAATTAACTGTCAATCTCATGATCGGAAGCGCAGATGATGTGAACGATCGATTTCTTGAATACAGCAACTGCATCGAGAGCTTGAGACGTTTTTATGTCAGCTTTTGTATGACGACAGGAGCATACGTTTTACCCTTCTCGAAATGAAAAGAAAGAGATGGACCCTCAGAGCGTGAAATCTCGGCTACGGAATTGTTCAGCTTTCAGTTAATATCATCCACTCCAGCCAATCAGCTCAAGAAGAACTGGATTCCTGCAACACCAGAGGCCAGGATGCAAAGCTAAACTGACGGAGACAACGTTTCAAGGACGCGAGGGCAGGAACCAACTGGCTTCTTGTGACTATGCCCGCTGTTGCGCAAAGTTGAGACGTAACATCGAATGAGAAGAGATATCTGCATTCCCACAGATTGTGGCAACAAGTGCGAAAAGTAGTCCTTGGCCTGGCCAATACTGGAAAGAGTAACAGTCAGTTTTTGAAATTTCTGCGTCAATTGGTCGTGTGTATCTGGCGATTCTGCGCATGACTCTCGCGACTCACTAGATTGTGGATTGTGCAGTACAACCAATAGGTCTAATTTGAAACAGCGCGACATTGGACATGTGTGAACTACCTTGACTGTTCACGCCCAAAATGGAGTCCAACTCTCCTTTCAGTTTGGTTTTCTGGTACCTTCCTTTCCTCGAATGGCAACATTGGGGCTCGGGGCTTCTTGCACGATCTAGGCAGGAGTGTACTTGTCTACTTATCAGAACTCAAGTTATTGACTAGGAGGAAGAGCAATTGCGAGCGGACAGACAGATTGAGCTGGGGACATGTGAGGAATATGCGGCAAAGTACGACCGTAACGTAGAAGCTTAAAGTTAGGTTAATGTAGGTCCGGATCTAAAACAGTCACATTCAGACGATGAAGTCTGCAAGGACACGAACGGACATCTCGTCACCTTTTCACTTTGAGAAGTGACCCCTTTTGTACTGTACCTCTCCAAGTCTCGCATCTTTCAACATTGGCAGAATTCCATTCGGTAAACATGAGTTCATCAAGATTTTCGAGGCTAATCTCGTTGAATTGAACGGTGGATTCCATCAAAAGACCAGAACGGAGCGGGTTCGACTGCTCGAACCCTCGTCAGGTGATCTGCAATGTTATACGAAGGCGAAGGCTAAAGTAAAGATGCGAGCAGACGGTTTGTCATAAAAGCTCAGCTCAGCGACCATGAATATGGAGAAATTCTCTGCCGGGTTGCAGCAAGGGCTGTCCAGTATTTTAGAACGGCGGAAGTCAAAAGATTCGGGCCAGTCATCGGAAGAACCGGCATATGAAACTCTTCCGGAAATTGGGGTCGATTTTGAGGTGGAAGAAGAGCAGGTGACGGTCTTTCAAATCTTTCATGACTAAAACCTTTACAGCCCGAGGCTTCTGTAAGACGCCGCATTCTGAATCCTTCACGCTAAAACTTAAGGTTATGTCAAAGGGGTCAAAAAGGATCCGCATTGCAACACCATGATGACTTGTATGACCAATATAGTACATGCATGTGTGCCGTGCTTGATGTTCAGGTAATGAAGGGTTTGGAGCTTTTGTACCAGGACAGGCTAAGTGAGGCTGATGAATACTTTGAAACACTTAAAACTGGCCATGCACGCTTCAGCTTGCACCACGCTGAAGTGGCATCCTTCATCGCCATGATGTCTTTCGAACCAGAAGATATCGAATTCGCTACTACTCTTTTGACAGAAACTGTGTCGCTGGCCGATCAGCAAGCCAAGAGGTAAGGCAAGCATGCATGCATGCCTTGACCTAGCTACACCAAGTTATGTCTATGGAATCCAATTAGGGGTCTTCCCCAGAACTGGCAGACCAATTCTGAAGTCCGAACTGCAGAAGGTGATGCTTGTAATCGATTGCCATGCTTGGATCGATCGATGGACAGATCTAGAGGTGAACAATTTGTAGATCCGGTGTGCATGTAGATGGCGAACGCACAGCAATTTGAAGAAGGTGAATGAGGCAGTGGGCGCCATGAAGACGTGGGCTTTGACCACAGCAGCCACGGCTTTGAAAAAGGCCGGGCCAGTGGGCGCACAAGCATCAGCCAAGCTGATGCCCGTCGAAAATCCCAGTCTTCCATCCGACGATGACGACGACGAGGGCAGTAGCAGTAAACCATCCAATCGAGAAGAAGCGACGTATAACCACCGTGCACGTCGAATGCGCCTCTGGGCGCTGTTAATTCAAGGCGAGTGTCATCTTATGACTTCCCTTTTGCAGGTTCTACCCTTGCAACCCAATCACAATAAATTGACTGAGCAAGCAATGCATTTTCAAACTTTGGTCCAACTCTCGGCACCGCACCTCGAGCTCCCAAGCTCCAACTTGCTTGCAGTGTGTTCTCCTGTATTACTCTACGTTACGTCCACGACTTACAACCGCATTGGCCAGCACTCCTAGCCATCGATTTCTCTGCCAGACGCACAATCACATAATGCCGGGTAGACTTTCAGGGAAGGTGGGTTTGTTTATGGCAATGAGATCATATATTCCATTTGATTGTCTCAATTCTTTGTCTCCGGAAATCCAGGGAGCTTTTTCCCTTTATTTCCTTCTTTTCGACCATCCAGACTTTCAGTTTGTTTGTTTCACTATTTGGGGCCGAACATTGATATAAAATTTGATTGCTCTAAGTTTACTTCAAATCTATTCACTCTTATTCCAAGCGTCACCGTTTCAATATCAGAACTAAAATTAGAATGAAATGAAGTTTGAACTAAAACACGTTTCTACTCTCAGTTTTGATCATGCTGCGGAAAATTTTGTCTGCCAAAGTCGTGAGCTTGTAAGGTTCAAGTTTGAATTCGGGCCTCAAGCATGAGTTTTGAGTGAAATAGAAGAATTTCGCAAATTTTGTCAAGTATCGAGTGGGTTATGAGCAACTTGACATCCTTTTTCTCGGTTCATTTTCACGTTGTTATTTTCTTGTTTTACGTTTCAATTATTATCGTCCATAACAATATTTGTTCCATTTTTCCCCTTAACTGGTATGTTATGATCTTTACTCAAAAATTGTTAAACTAAGTCGATGAAGTTTACGAGAACATACTTCATTTACTTTCCTGAAGTTACGTTGTAAGTTCTGAAACCACTTCGGATAGAACTGCAAAGCTAGGAAATTCTGCAACATAACGGAAATTTCAAAAAGCTGGAATATCACTCTGCACGAAACAGAAATGCAGAGATCAAGATGTTGCAGTGATTTTTTTTTAGGAATTGGATCTGCCTGCAGTCCGTCCGTCCGTCATTTTGCTCACAGACCTTTCTGTACTTTCTGTACTTCTTCTGAAGCAAACCCAAATACGAACGTGGTTCAGGTCGTGGCGGCGGGAGAAAGCTGGACTTCTATGGTTAAAGTGGGTTTCAACGTGAAGCGATGCTGGAGCATTTATCAGCACTGTCAAAAGAAACTGGATCAGTTGCAGAAGGAGTGGGTGAGCTTGGGTGGTACACTGACAGGAACTGGTCCCATGGTGCCTGGTGTGCAAGCCGACTCTGATAGCGACGAGGACCCAAACGGACCTGAACTCAGTTTCGACCCGGTGCAAACTCTGCTTCATAGTCTAAACCTGGAGGGATTTGGATGCATCTAAAATGAACTCTTGCACTGCAGTATCCTTAAATGATTGATTGAATTTTCTGGTACGGACTAAGCTGGTTCATAAGTCTAGTACAGCATCGTATTCCTGATAGGCAGCAATGTAGTTGTCATCGAAAATCAATCAGACTTGAGACTTGAGCAGCTATCTTGAGCTTTTTTTAACGCCCGACGAATGTTGTCCATGCGCGCAGGCCAATGCAGCCAGGGCTGCAGCGTTGGCTGCAGCGGGTCCATCAAGTTCTTCGAGGAGGTCTCAGAACTATGACCCTGAACTGTCAGCGCCGGAAGGCGAAATGATCTATCAAGGAGTCAGAGCCGCTGCTGGCAACCTGGAGAGATTAGAGGGAGGAGTCAAAGAGGACCAAGAGTTAGCGTCGCTGAGAATCGGTATTCAATTCGGGACGGGGGCGTTCAATCTGATGATATCGCTCATACCTACAAATTATCAGAAGGCCATCGAGTTGATGGCGGTTCCTGGAGACAGAAACCAGGGGCTCTCACTTCTTCGAAAGGTCTCCGGCTTGCACCATAGTCGAGCTCCTCTGGCTGCAATCGTGCTGCTCAACTGTGAGCTTTTGGCACCCGATCGAAGCCTGAATGACTAACGCTAGTTACTCATGTCATGTCAGTCGATATTTCTCACTTGAGTCACTAAGGAAGGAAGCATTGATGCATTGAGGGATTTGGATTGTCATTGACCGGTCGGCAATGCCTGGAATTGAATTTGAAAACAGATTTTACGGTGCTGATGGGACTGCTACCATATACTCAAGAGCACGCGATGGGTGGCAGGAACGTTCTGCACATGCTTCCCATAGCCTGGAAAGAAAGTTCTGTGTTTCGGGTGATGCAGGCGCGTCTCGCCAGTTACGAAACGCATTTGCAGGAGGCGAGCGCCATGATCGTGAAGTGCCTGGGGAATCCCGTCAAGTCCAAAGGCAGCGAGGGAATTCCCATGCAGCGACTGGCCAACTTGATCTTGGATGAGCACGGATGGTATCTGCTCCTGCAGGGCGACTTCACGGGCGCCTTCGAGAACTTCGGCTCTCTGTACAAGGTTCTCACCTTCTCCCGTGGCCCTCTTTTGAAAATTTGAAGTTGTGAACGGCAACAAGTGCTCATGGGTGTGACGTGGACTCCGAAGCCTGCAGGATACCGTGTGGCTGAAGCCTCTTTATGCCTGCTTGATGGCCGCGTGCTGTTGGGAGGCCGACGACAAGTTTCACAACGAGGCGGCCAAGTTGATGCGCGATCTTCCGGGGATGATGTCGAGCAAAAAGACCAATCTTACTCCGATGGAACATTTTGCACTTCGTCTGGCACACGATTTCATAAACAATGGCCAGGTATCGATCTATCGACACGTGTGTGTACCACATCACTTTCCTTCGAGCACTGCGAGTCCTTCGATAGTTTCGGGGTCAGGTGAACGTCGACCAATCCTATCCGCGACTTGAGGGTTCATGACCACTGGAACTTGGGATTAAAACACTCGTATAACGGGATCGGGAGTTTGCCGCAGATCCTTCTTAGTGACACCTGGGATGGGATCCTTGTGTTCATGACCTGACAGGCACCTCTATTCCCAGCGCTGGAGATCATCGCCGTTTACAATGGATTTCAGCATATGGACAAAGCGACACTCAAACGTCATCTAGATCGGATTGGTGATGCTCTGACGACTCGCAGCCCCAGCAGAGCTTCCGACTACCAGCACGTTTTCTCGGTACGTTCTGTAGTATCCAAAATGACAGTGTCTGCAAGTTGAAGACAGCGTCATTCAGTGACAAGTTTTGGCCACGATGACATCGAACTTGTCAGCACCACAGTAGCGACATACCCGAAGATTTACTTTACAGGAACTCCGAGCCCGCTAGTGGGTCTGACTCCTACGACTAAAACTTGAGAAATGAAAACCTCTGAAGTCCTCCGCGCGTGCGAGGCCTCATGCAGCAGGTTCTTGATTGTGTTCCTCTTGAATGGTGTAGTGAAAATTAAAAATCGTAACAGACTTCTACAGGTTTGTAAAGTTAAAATCGATCAGAAATCTATATTTTCTCCAAAAAATGGATGTTTTACGCCTGCTAACATCAACATTGGCACATTACACATCAACCATCTACCCTGTTGGTCCACATATAAATAAACTCATACCATCATAGGATATGACGAGTTTGATATCAGCCAAATATAAGTAACTTGGAAGAACATAACTACTGAAACGCAAACCGTAGCATTGCATTCTATAATGTCTATCGATGTGGGACAGTAGATATCGAGCGTGGAGGAATCCGAAGTAATCACTTTCTCAACTTGGGGTAGGAGGTTGCTAAACTTGCAAACTAGGGATCAGAAGAGTCCAGTAGTAGAAACGTGCTCATCGTCATGAGATCAGACAGACGGCTTTGAAGCATCTACATGTCCACGGCAACTAGATCTACAATGGAGACAACGGATATATGTTTAGGTTTGTCTCCGTCAAGTCCTGAGAATTGAAATACGGGAAAGTGGAGTTCTGGAATCGTGAAGAGGACAAAGGCCCAACGAGGCATTTAGAAAAACTGCTCGATACATGTCCCTGGAGTCAAGCTCCAAAGTACGGGCGTGCTCAAAGCCCACGGGTGTTGTGTGGGGAATGAACATTCACCCTTTCAATGGCGCTCTTTATGACCTTGACCCTTTTTCTCGTTCTATTTCTTCTGACCAAAAACGTTATTGCTCGAAAGAGTTATAACCAGACACAGTAAAATAACAAAAAGGATGGGAAGACCCCATCAAGTCGTGCAAGTCGTACATCGCTCGAAAGAGTAAAGAAAACAGAAACTCGCCACAGTCAAGCAACAGCGCTCGCTTACAGAAGATTGAATTATAGACAAGCTTGGAGGCTGCGCGAGCGTCGTCATGCGTGCGAATGTTACACCGTGGAGGTGCGAACTGCAGAAGGAGGAGCCGCATGAGCCCGGAGGGCGTGAGCTAAGCGGAGGTCCTCCATCCTACGCCGACGTCATGAAGAAGGATGGTCCAGGCGAGGCGGTGGCGGGCCAGCGTAAGATACCGTTCCAAAGCAAGTCCAAGTCCCCGTCTCCGAAATCGGAAGACGAGGACTATTCGTCGAGCAGTGGCTCCAAGTTCCACCACACTTGGGCCAAGGGAAGTAAAGTTCTTTGCAGGTACTATGGTTGCAGATGCAACTAAGTGTTGAGTCAGAATAAATCGTTGCTCAAGTGTAGGCTCTAATCTCTGCAACCGCCAATTGCAACATTGACCCTATGATGTTGAATCGCTCCTAGGTTTCAGCGGCACTACAGCAGGTATCTTGACCTTCCATCCGGATCCTCCAAAAAGCAGGTACTTACTGGCTCTTTGCCAGCGGAGTCTCGGAGACCTAAAACAAGCAGAAGCCAACTTTCGCTACGTCGTCAGTCAGACCGATGTTGTTCCAGGGTAATCATGTAGACCATTTCTGGGATACTTCAAACGCTCTCCTGACATCTTCCCTCAAATTCTATTCCTGTACATGGTGGTAATCCGTTCCAGCATGCTTGTCTGCATCCCTCTTGCTGTTTATAGGACCAACTCATTTTCTCCGGCTCAGTGCGTGATTTATTCCCCGTGATCCTTCGTTCTTGTTTTACAGGAACGTAGTGCCTTACGCGTGCTTCGAATGGGGTTCGATGCTTTTGAGCAGCGAGGCCACGTCGCCGGAAGGATTGAATTTACTAGAAAAAAGCATCGATTTTCCTTCACATGAGTTTCAGACTCGCCTGAAATTTGTTGTCAGCGAGAGGTTGAGGATGTTTCGCAGGGCATGCGAAAACGATCTCAGTTCTGAATCCAGTACCACGTCTGCTTTGAACCTTCGACGTGTCTCAGAACTGCTGAGAACTGTCCAATTCCAGCCGAAATAGATATACATTTATTTCGGCTCGACAAACATCCCCAGACTATCGGTTTTTTTCCTAGTCATGATACTCACTGCTTGAGTCCTATTTCTGGCCTTATTTTTGTACAGATGTTTATCTCAATAATCAAAAGACGGAAACAGTCGTAGCTGAACCCGCAGGAACTGTATATCCATATGAAGAAGATTGACTACACCGTAATCATAAGGCTACTGTAATGTCATATACATGTATGAAATCCACAATTACAGTACCATTGACGGAACTCATCATACTGACTGTGAAAGAAAGATCGTCACGCATGCTTGACATCCACGCTGAACGTACATCTCATTGATCCAAGTTTGTTAAGAAAGATTGCATTATGTGAAACTTCAATTAAATCATCTCATCTTTACTGCATTCATTTGACATATAGAGTTGTGTCAAATAGAGCAACTAAGTTTGTAGAAAGAAGAAATGGAATAGATGTGATTACATCAAAATTAATATGTTTAGACAGATGTGTTCTATGTTCTGATTTCAACCATGATGATTTGTGTCACGTTGACAAGGATGTGTTATATGTTTTTGATTTCAATCATGATGATTGTGAGATGTTGAATTAGTGTAATGAGTGAGTAGAATTCACTAACGATATTTTTAGTGCATACCGTGTTTGTTGAATTTTTTTAGAATAGGATGGCAATAAGCATATGTTTTTCAAAATAATCATTCAATGAAAATTTTCTTGTTGTGCAAAGTACAGAAATTACTTGAACATAAACATCTAATATGGTTGCAATAAATAATAAATTTTTAAGTATTTTTGCATTCTTATATAGTTATTGTTTTAATTTTAACGATTATTCAAATTATTGATAGATATAAAAAACATATTTTTTTAATTTGTTACTCATTTGATTTTTTTAATTGAAGTTAAATTTATGACTTATAATTTATTAAATTTAATTTATGAATTTATTGTAATAATAGTTTAATCATTATGAAATTTATCATAGATTTGTGCCAATCTTGATGCATTTAAAATTTTGTATGGCAAAAAAAAAATAAAAATAATACAATTAGAAGAGGATATAAAATTTGCAAAAATATATCAAATATCATGAATATTACTTATTCATGATACTCTATCACATTCATTACACGAGCAATGTGAAATTCACTTATACTACTGCAGTCACATGTATTCAAGTGATAGAAATATTATTATATTGAAACTAAATTCATAAACTGAACTGAAATATGTAATAAAAAATATAAAAAAATAATTAAAAAATTCAAAATTCATTATTATTAATAGTTTAATTTTTTAATGATAAATTACATAGTTGAGAATATTTAAATCTATATCACATTTCATGTGTGTATTTTTATAAAAATTCATATACATGTGTCTTGTTATATTTGAAATGTCATAAATTAGTACTTAATTTGACATATAAAAAATAGTCTACTTAAAATATTTGAATATGATTAAACTCATTTTATCACTTATAATCATATATTAAAGAATTTTTTAATTGATAAAAATAAAGATGAGTATGTTTAATGTGATTACATTATATTATATGTCAAATTAAGTAGTAATTTTTAATGATAAATTATAAGTAGTCTCATTAAAAAATTAAACTATTAATAATAATGCACGGACACATGTATATGAATTTTTATAAAAATACACACATGTATATGAATTTTTATAAAAATACACACATGAAATATGATATAGATTTAAATATTCTCAACTATATGGTCAAAATGTAATAGCAAGTAATTTTTTCATGAAAGATTTAAATAAGATGGAAGTATGCATATTGATGTGTAACAAACACAATAAACTCAATTTGATTGTCACAAATGTAATGATTGTTATGATCACAAATGAAAATTAAATGTTATGAAAATTCATGAGAAGTTATTCTTTGATAAGAAAAATTTAGCTTTTCAAAATGTATAAATTTGACTGTTAAGAATACTATATCAAATCTTATTGTTAATATATAATGATTTGTAAGTTTGTGATGAAATTTTTTTTATTTTACTAAGATGATTTTTGTACATGTTGTTGTGTAAAAATTTCTGAGTATTTAACATTTGAATTTGAAATCTGATTGGATAAAAATTTGATACAATGAAACCTCTTTTCTAACAATTATTGATGTAAAATTAAATCTATTATATTGTTTGTAAAATTTATCTGATGTCAAAAAATATTGCAAGATTGTACATAATTGATTAGGTATTGAATTTTTTCAATCCCATTATTTCATAATTTTCTATATACAAGATGGATGATTTTTATTTACATAATTTTTTTATAATTTAAGTATTGAAGATTCATGCTTAATGTTGGTTGATAAAAATTCTTACTTTAACAACATCTTTGTATTAAAATCAAAAGAAAGTGGTATGTCTCTAACATTTTAGTAAAATCAACAAGGAACATTTTTTTGTTATTCGTTTTGGTTTAAGATTTAAATACTAACACACAACAAGTAGATGCATTGAGAGGTACATTATATGTTAAGGTATATTTTTAATCACTCTTAGAAATCAAACATAATAATTACATACATTGTGAATCATACAAGAGAAATTTAGACACATTTGATGACATCTCAATTGGTCTAAATCAAACTTCATATCAAGGTGTCAAAATGCAAGTTTTGAGCATTCTTAGAAATCGTCACATAAACATCCGATTATGGATTTTTTTCACTCATAAATTACACACATTGTGAATCCTAAGAGAGAATATTTTTTTCTCTTTTGATCACATCTCATATGGTTTAAATCAAGCATCAAATCAAATTTTCAAATTGTAAGTTTTGATGTCGATTAGATTTCATATTGAAAGTCAGGTTGCTCATGATTGCTTTGTCATGATTGACGATTTGAGAACTTTGAATGTGTCATTGGATTTTTATATCTTATTACATGCTATTTGGATGATGCATTATCCCAAGACCTCTCACATACATATAACCTTCTCTTTTTAGATAATGTATAATATCTTTTGCATGCATATGACCTTCAAATGAGGAGGTCATATGCATACCCAAGATTTTTTACTTGCATATGACCTCCCTTTTTAGGTAACATCCAAGTGTGTCATGATCATCTTTTTTATTTGACAAATCTATCATCATATTTCATCTATACTTATCATCCACATTCATTATATGTTGGGTATTATCATGTAATAAACCAATATATGAGGCACTATCATGCGTCCAACACATGAGAGGAGTAAAGAGTCCATTAGCATGTTATCAAGCTTAGGTACCTATTTTTCTTGAACAACTAGATCCATGGATGTATAATAATATTTCTAGTAGTTGGACTCTAGTGAGTGTATAACATGACTTTATTGCAAGTGTTTAATCTCATCCATTTTAATATTTCTTATGTGCTACTCGAAAGAGTTTTCTATTTTTGGTTAAAAAGACTGAATCTGCCTTTGAGAGTTTGATTGTGACTAGTTGATCATTATGATACATCTTTCCATCTTGCAGGATGAGATCATTCTCATAGTAGTTAGACCTCATATCCCTTCTTAGTTTAAAAATGGTGAATGCCTACAATTGATTGCTAGACCATCAATGAAGTAACTATGAATTTTATATTTTACATTGATCATAGTGATGCACTTTTGACTTGGTTTGATTTAGCCATCAATTCATAATTAACATATAGATGCATACATAGCTTAAATGCATACAATGGACAAAGTATAATAACAAAAGGGATGGGAAGACCCCATCAAAGCGTACAAGGATGGAACCAAACCGGTAACATGGGACTAGGCCCCAATAGTATCACACTGGGAGATATGTCCTACAGCACCTAAGATATCTGAACTATCAAGGTCAAATGGTCTACAAACAACATGAGCATCCGAAGAAGCATCACCTAACGAGTGATTGCTCTCCTATGGATTGCACTAGCTAGTGTTCTCTATAGAGCAATGGAAACACGTTGCCTAAAATAGGCTATACATTAAACTAAAGAGAGTGATACCCCATGTCGCCTAGTATGGTAGGCTCACAATACATGCATACAATACGCATTTAACATGTTGGATATGATAACATTCGGAGAACATAGAATAACCACTCATGATGTTCTTATAGACGTTGTTTTTGCCATGGAATGGGAGATTGCTCACACATTATGAAAAGAGATAGAGCATCCTAACTCCAACTTGTACTTTTTAAATCTAACTTGACATGTAGATGAAAGATAGCCTAACTTTAAATGTTTAGGAAAGAGAGGATTTTGGTTGTATTTTAGAGCCTAACTTTAAATGTTGAAGAAAGAGAGGATATTTGTTGCAGATGTGTTGTTCAATGATTATATTTAAGACTATAAATATTAACATTATTGGTTGTTTAGTCATAAGAACTTTTGAGGATTAACACTACTAAAACCCGCAAGTACATTGATTTATAATAGGATCACTCTCTATTGCACTAATCTTAGAGACACACAAAATATCAATACATGACATATATTTTTTAATGGAGAGTGCGTTCAGATCATGATAGTAGACATGGAGCACACTTATACTTGTCGTGATAGAGTATTTGAAGCTCTTGTCATTTGATTTTAGCATTGGTCTATCAATTCAACAAAAGATTGCTTTGATAAAGGATGTTTGTTCATATCTCTACATATAAGCCCTACTCATGATTTGTCTACAGGAGAGATTATAGTTCCTATTGGTTTGACAGTGACTTATCATGAGAGAAACTCTCTGACTTTGTTTCCTTTTGCTTTTGAGACGGGATTTTTTATTTTTTATTTTTATTTTTTGGCTTGGATTGGCCTTTTCATTGTACTCTAGTCAAATGAGTCTCTCATTGCGTTTGCTATTGCGCGTGTCTCCCTTGAGTTCTTTGGTATGTACACATTTTGTGAATGAAACGGGGAACACGGAAGAGAGAGCTGTTGTTCACTTTGTACTTCTTGTGTACTGAAGTCTCACTTTTCACTTCTTGCTTCATGTGTTTCTTGATAGTCTTCATACCATGCGAAATGTTAGACCATGCGAAAAATACATACAAGTATCACTCATACAAGTGAAACTGTATCCAATACCAAGCCTTATTTTGGAGGGTTAAAACTGAGGCTAATTCAGGTTTTTTTTCTTTCAATGTGATTATGATTTGCTCTAAAGTGACTAATTTGCTATTAGATTTCCCCTTAGCCTTTGACGGTATGTTCTCCAGCGTTGACGTCCTTCCCTTCATTCCATACATGGCCGATTGAGATTGACGGTCTCCTTGTGCCATGGAAATTTTGTTTGTGGAAGGTTCAGATGTGACAAAGATGAACATTCTTGAGTGCTTAATGGTCGACGCCCTTGGAGGGTACTTAGCACTTTCAAGCAAAGGAAAACCCTTGAAGACAAGACGAGAGGAGAGCCATTTAGAAGAATGAGCTCTTCTCTCAATGACCATCCGTCCTCCTTCCTCCCTGCAGGAATTGGACAGAGAACGACGAAAGAGATTCAGTAGGTGGAGAAAGATCTGCTTTGTACCGTACCGTAGGTTCGTTCCAGTTGCATTCAAGGAGGGAGGGAGCGGGATGAATTACTTTTGTGTTGCAAAGAAAAGCGACCTTGAATTCGAGCTGGAGCAAGCGCACAACGGAGGAGAAACAAGGAGACAGAACTAGAGCAGACGCACGGAGGAGGCGAGGCGAGATTTGACCGAATGAATAAATAAGGAAGGATGGATGGATACATTGCAAGAAAGGAAGGATGAGAATGACGGAGAAGGTATTGTGAAGCGGGCACAAGCGTGGAGGAATGGAGGAACTGTGACGACATGAAATGAATACTCGAGAATTAGACAATACTGTAGTGGTGGGGGAGCGGAGAGCAGGCGTGAACGGTGTGATGTTGATGTCCATGGGGGACATTGCAAGACTACAAATCCGTGTGCCTGAGAATTGTTCATTTTGCGAGGTCAATTCGTCTCGTGGAAAACCCTAGAAGCGAAAGGTTTTGTAGACAAGAGGAGTGCCGTGGAGATGGTGATCAAGGACTCGACGCTGAATTGCTGGATTTCTCGGCCATCAATTGATCTGGCTCGATCCGGGGCTTGCGCTTTGGATTGTTGAGACGCCATCTTGAGTGTTCGTCTTTTGATTTCGTTTGGTTGGTCGGTCGGTCGGTCTTTCGGTCTTGAGCGAAGTCATGGCTGGTCGAGAAGTTCGGGAGTACACGAATCTAAGCGATCCAAAAGGTGAGCTTTCTTTCTTGGATCAGTTCATGTCTCAGTCGGAACTGTAGTTTCAAGTTACTATCTCTCAAGCGATGCCGAGTAGCGGTAGACATGGAATGGATTTTCATATGCAAGAAGGGAGCAAACGTTACTCTGACTGGGCAACGTCGATATAGATATCACCATCTATATCTAGATACTTCAAGAATTAAAATGGAAGCAAATCTTGTTGCTTAATATCTGTAACGGATTAAAGCTGGGGAGCTCAAAGTTTTACATCTTCTAGACTTAACACAATCCCCAGGAAGAGATTTGGGCATCAGAGAAATGGGGACGAGCTGCATCTTAGACAGGGTATAACATCTGAAGCCACATCTGAAAAGCAGTACTTGAGTTTCTGCCACCCTGACATGAGAACTTCTCGGGATGTCACTGAATTGACTAAGATGGGTGTGCAACGGTGTTACGAATGTTATGTGAGAGGTGTGAAAACTATTCACATTATGTTTTTCCTATCTTCGAGAGAAGGATATCTCACAATATGGAGTATTGACAAGAATTGAGGTTGACAGTATCACACCTGAAGCAAAGATCGGCAGTTCACTAGCAGTACTCCTGTCCCTTGCTTACGATATCTGAGATTTAATGCTCAAAGCTGCTGCACGTCTTTCTTAAGTCTTTCTGTTGGGATTTATCTGAGAGTCGATGTTCTAGCTAAATGCTAAATGATGACCAGATTGTTTAAAACTAGCAAGCTCCTCAGTACTGAGATTTATATGAGGTACATTTCTACTTCCGTTTGTCTCCCTCGCAGTCTTCCAGGTCCGGATTTTCATTTCCACCTGACAGCAGGCAAATTTGCTTTTGTAAGTGTTATGGTAGAAGGGTCTGCCAAACCTTCTCACGTTGTCCTCAAATATTTGTGTAGCTTGTTCGAAGTCAGGGCTGTGCATCTGTCGCTGATATTGTAGCTGCTTGTTGTAGATTGTGTGCATGGTAGGTAGCCCGAACCAAAACATACCTGTTTGCAAGCCCGTTATAGTATGTCTCTCAATCTGAATGGCTATCAGCCTTGTGAAATTTTGCTGTGCTTTTTATAGAGTATTCAATCCAGGCTGATTACTGCATTTTCTTCAACGCGATTGTATCGTATTTGATTTTGCACAATTTGTTGCTCTTTAGGTCACTCCTTGAGTGGACAGAAACAAATGATCAAACTTACGAGAATTTAGTTGGTGCCTTGGTTGTGCAGATAAGAAATGGGGTGCCAAAGGTGGCAAGGATAAAACTGACGATGAGGATCTCGCGTTCAAACGAATGGTGGCAAAGGTTAGTGAACCGGGCCTGTTGAACTTATATTGTATCCTGACTATTTTCCGTATGGATAAGCGGTTAGATTATCTAAGCTTAGAAACCATTTAGGGCACGGGTGTCCGTTTGCAATGTAGCTGCTTATGTTTAACCGTTGATAGCAAAAGGTCACCTGTTGTCTGAATAAAGTTGTGGCCACTATGTGGCGGGCCTTGAGGCTCCTGTATGTTGTCTGAGAACTTGCCCTGACAGGGAATCTGGCGCGGCACCTCGGATATGGATTTGAAAGCAGATGCAGGAGGTAGCTGGTGAACGTGGCGGTTATCTTCATGGACGAGGCGGTACCATTTCCAATACTTTCTAGTTCTTCAGTAAATTCTATAGTTTGTATACATTCTAGGTGAACGCACGTTCAATCTAATAATCGCAATGTTTAGCAAAGTTGATTTCGGTTGAAGGCCTTTAGGTCTTTTCTCCATGCTCACCTTGCTTCATGTGCAAAGACAGCGAGGAAGTGTGTTGGTGGCTGCAGGTGAAGTTTAGGATTGTATTCCAGTATAGATTCAGGAAAGTAAGACTTTCCCATTTCGTAAAGCTTGTGAGACATTGCTGATCTTGAATCAAACCTAGTTGTACGACTTGGTAAATGTGCACTTAATACCACCCGTCAGCAAAATTTCCACGTTTTCCTAGAGGGTGATGTAAACTCTTCATCCTCGCCTTAGTCAGTATTATTCGATATTACTTCAGTTTGCCTATGAATATCTCTACCATAATGCCTTGGTCGAAATCCAAAGTAGTTCTCTCACGCCGGGAGCACTCCGAACCTTATGTTATCTTTGATGTGTGAAGTGGGCTGATAAGTCACTCGGTTGAGTGTCTCTCTTTTGAACAGTCGGGAAGTGTCTTACCTATCCTACTCGAGGTCTCATCCGGTGCAAGTGGTTGCGAATCCACGTCCAACGAGTCCCTGATCTCTCAGGTTCACGGGTGGAACACATTGGACACATATTGATTCGTTGGTATTGTCTAATTGGCTCGTTGGTAAGATTGATAGGTAGTGGTCAAATACTTTGAGCCAACTTTAAATCTAGCAGCTTGGCTGTTTGGTTGTGAATCTAAAACCACAGGTGCCTACTCCAATTAATTGGAGTCTTCCCTGTGCCGTGGAAGCTGTGTTGCCATTATGCCTAGCGTAGGGTCACACAACTTGAATTGTCACATTGCCTGGTTGATCAGCTGTTGGATTGACCCCCCACGCACCCCCATCCCCCCAATTCCTTAATTTGGATATTCGGAGTCCGCAAATAGCTTGGAGCACCAATGATTGGTCCTTTGAAGCTTTGTTTCAAAGTCCCATCATTCCTTATGTTCTAGCTCGCTCATTCTTCGTGACCACAGCTGACGGAGATTTTGGTTTGTGGCGGGAAAATGCAGCACTCGACAGTGATGACTTGCTGTATCTGAAGGAGCAAATGGAGGCTGAAGAGGATGCCGAGCGCTTGCGGCGCAGGACAGAGAAGCGTGCTTTTGCTGCTTTCAAAATATCCTCTTTAATACTTTAGAGATTACGTCTACCAACTGTGAATAACATATTTGTGGGCAGTTTTTAGTGTCTATTTGTTCCCAATCTTCCTGCCAATCACTTCCTTAACTTCCAATCATACAAGGCAGCGAGCCTTGCAGATGCATCTCCATTACCTGCTATACCACCTATGAGAGTCGAGCCAAGACCGAGGAGCGGAATACGGTATGAGTTCCATTCGTTATGTATACCAGATGCAGTGTTCATATTTGCATTTTGCGCAAGTAAAGAGAATCCTCAAACTTTGCTACTGCTTGTTACTGAGTCACTGTGAGCTGGATGCAGTCAACATGATTTACTGAAGAGTATAGTTGAGGTGAAACCAAAGCGGCATCGCATTTCGGGACTTTCGGAAGGAGCGGCTCAAAATATCGAAGTAAGACCAAGCTCATCGAGTCCAATAGTAAAATTGAGGGCGAGAGGATTTGACTCAACCACCACAGAAGGTTCTCTTGAACCCTTGGCAACAGAAACAGTGCATGGGGGCGGTCTTCTAGGTTTGGCATATGAGACGTCGGATGATGATGAGGGAAGTAGCGTAGAAGTGCCTAACAGGTAAGGAAATGAATGTCGAAAAATCTACTGCTGTATTTAAGAGTTTAAAATGGTCGATTTCTACCTTGGTTTTATTGGAGTTTGGAGATGTATGGACTTTCTCAACACTGTCCATGAGAAGCTAAGATTCGTCCTTTGGAATTTTCGAGTCACTTAAGGTCACTATGTGAAGAAACCGGATCTAGCGTTTAGAGTCTAGTCTTTCTGAGATGCGCGCGTTGTAATAAAGATTCAAACTACGCAGGGAAGTAAAGAAATCAAGATTTTGTTGGATCGTGAAGCTTAGTTGTAGTCCGAGAACATGTACGATTTGCTATTACTGGCTGGAGCTGATCCTCCGTGATAGGACTCTAAGACAAAAATTGTTGACTCCACTGTTTGATGTGTATGGCTTGATCGACAAGTAGGGGAGTGATATACAGCTATCAAACCTTGCAATCTGTTAATCTGTGGTGGGCATAGGAACCATGGTTGCGTAGTGTAGTACTTCAAGACGTGGAGGCTTTCAAATACTTGTTCTTCCGTATCCAGTGCACTGAAACTCCGGATCAGCTGATCTGGTTGTCTACCTGTTATTTGTTCTAAATGCTTCTAGTGAAGGTTGGTTACAAAACCCAACTAAGACAAGCTCACCTTCTTGGCCGCGACCCTGCGCCTTTCATGTGGCTGACTTATGCTTCGCAGGAAGGTCCTCTTTCCGAACATTGAAATTCAAACTGTGGCCCCCACAAGTCGACCGAGGTATGGTCAGCACGGATGGGACCTTCTGAAGTCATCTCTCACTTCCTAGTACTGAATAGTACACATACAGTGATCTCTATCCAAAGGAACCCTCCGACACTGACAGTGAGTCAGTGTTGGCATCTTCTGTCGGCCATTTAAGATTCCCATCGGTGATCCGTGATCCGTGATTGGCCATCTCATTCTCCATGAGGGCACCGTAGGATATTCGCCAGATTCCCCTCAGTCATGGAGGGCTGATATCGTCAATGAGTCTATGGCTTCTCCCTACACCTGGAGGCACAAGTGTGCCAGGAGTCTTGCTACTTTTAGGGCATTGGGTTGAAGATTACGGATGAGCTGTCCCCGTGATACCTTCGGTATCAGAGCCTACAAAGTCTGCCTCGACCAAAAATTCCGAGCTCATCCCCAGCACTTTTCTGACTGTAGCTCCAGGAGTCTAGATAGAGTCTATTGAAGATTACTGGGTTTTATGACAAGCCTAGATTTTCAAAAAAGATACTACTGTGCTTTGTAGCTTACTACAAACGGTGCCGTTGAAACTTACACACCAAGCTAAGTGTTTTCACATGATTCCTCTCGCGTCCATGCTTGGGAGCGACGACAGTGGAAAATCTACTCTCGCGAAGGTCGGTGGGTCTAAAATATTGACGATTGATTCCGCCAAAAGCAGCATCCCCGAGAACCGTCGTCAAGTAAAAGATTCAGTGAGAAAAAACGGTTCAAAGTTACTATCAACTACTCTGTAGCCAGTTTAGTGATTCTGGAAAGCGGAACACAAATGAGCATCCCCTTGCAACACCTACGTACACACACTGAAGCAACAGTCTCTGTTTGGCCTGCTTGTGTGAGACAGTGTTGTGCTTCGGAAGAAGTATAGCAATGCAAGATGCAGCAGAACCTGCACCAAAGACAGAAATAGGGTCCCACGTCCTTACAAACCGTGCAAGGTTCAGTCCAAAATGGATTCCCAGTTCCGCTCGTTAAGAAGCAAGTTAAGAACCGAGTGAAGAGCTCAGTGGAAACTATTGACTCATTGGTGCACTGAGTCTTGCGAGAGTTGAGAAATCCGTGCAAAGTCGACACTCCTTCCTGCAGATCAAGTATATTGGAGCAGGAGTAGTAATGAACTGAATTGAGAGATAGGACGACCGGGAAAACAGCAGGTGAGGCTTTCTCCGCAGCCCGAATTGGCTTTGGCTGGCTGCTCATTGAGTGACCGGCGACCGCTGACCGGTCGCTGCTGGCCGGGGAAAAAGTCGGACTTCTCCCCACGGCCCCCGTCGCATGTCATCACAAGGAGAGTGTGAGCTCATGCGCCAGTTACTCAAAAGACTCTAGTGAGCGAGGGATGATAATAATGACACAGTGGAGTTACCAAGGCTGGCATTAAGTCAGTAGAGCCCCCCATGGCTCAGCTCGAATCATCACAAGTTCACAACATCTCGTCGCTTCTTGTTGTTGAAGTTGAGTTTCATGCGCATCGATCGGTCCATTAATTAAGTGCCGTAAGTGCATTATCATCATAATCCCTCCCGCATGCACATGCACTTGCCTTCGCGTCCCGTCCCGTCCCGGCCAGTGTCTCGTGACGTCACTGCCGCCTCAGCACCGAGTCGCAGATGACGGGCTCGGTAGTTGTTTGGTTGTGCTTACCAACCTCGTCGCGTCGTGAACTCGTAGTCCCTAACTCGGGCCCTGATTCCGCAAGACAGACGAAGACTAGCCTTGCCAGTGCCGAGATTTTGTCTGTGCCGGGTCGCGGGTGGCGACCGTTCCTTCGATACGGCTGGCGTCCGTCCGTGCGTCGTCGTTTGCACAAAACATGATGTCTTGGTCCGTGGGGCCAGCACTGGAGGGCTGCTATAGACGACGTTTGCGTAACGTCAGATTGAGAGTTGGCAGTGGCGCCGAAGGAGGAGGCCATGAAACCTGAGTCACCCGACGCTCGGAACCAGACGAGACGCGACGACATGGTGTGGGCCTTTGGGTCGGGCTCGCCACCAAATGGCATGGCCTGTGTGTTGATGTCGCCCCGAAAGGTAGGAGCCCATCCAATACCCTGATCTAATCCCGGGGATGGACTGAGCCAAGCTTTTGCCATCGTGCCTGAGTCAGGTCGTTTCCGGATGGAGGTTCCAAGTGTCTAGATATTACTGGTTAGACCTCGTCCACATCTTTCCCCCCCTTGTAACCTTGATCCAATCACTACGTATGAGCCTTGAATTGGGCGAGAATCGGCAGAGTCTCGAGTGACTCAGTGAAAGAGCTAGGGAGCTATGGAAGCACATGAAACAGAAAGTATGTCATCGAAATGTTCGTAGATAGTTTCTTTTTAAAAAGTATGGTTGACTGATTCTAATGTGTCGTAGTCAATGAAAGTCTCGAAGAATACTAGTCAAATGCAATCTGCTTCTGGCTGAGGTTTAAAGGCACTGGAGGTCCAGGGGAACAAGTTTCGGTCCCCCACGACTTTTCAAACTTGTGTTGATAAAACCTTTAGTACAAGTGATGTTATTCCTACCTTACTCAACTGGTTTCATGAATGTACGGCTTGATGGGTCTTCCCATCCTTTGCCTATATATTTCTTAATTCATTAAAATACAACTGAAAACATGTGATTGCATTTTGTATGACTTTGATTGGAACACTATTTTACTAGGTGCGTGCACCATAACAACCGATCTCAATAGCAGGATTCTCATTTTCAAATCGATATTAGGCTCTTCCATGCCAAGTTAAAACACTTCAAATCATGGACTTCAGAGAAAATATGAAAAAGTATACAAATGAATTATGGAATTTTTCTTTCTGTATTCGTTCCAGCTAATGAGTATTTTTTTAATGAATATCAGAATATAGATATAAGATTATAAAGTTACATTTTTTTCTGTTACAAAAATATATATATGAATATGAAATAAAATGACATGAGAAAAAATATTTGCATAAATTTTTTACTATCAAGAATAAATTTTTTAATAAAATAAAATTCTAATCCAGTTATTTTAATAATTCAATTTTTTGGATTTTTTTTATATTTCATAATATAAATAGATGGAAATTACATTATTTTTTGTAAGCATTATTTGTTGCAATAATTGTATAGTTATGTAAAAAGAAATTTCATATAAAACGTATGAAGAAAAATTTGTTATTGGTTTAAATTTTAGTTCAACAAATGTTTAAGATTTTATAAATTTTCAAAAGCAATGTGCTTTGTTCAAATGAAAAAATTTATTACAAAAAAATGATGCATCAAAATCTATTTAAAAATGAAAAAAGGAACAAAATTTATGAAGATATTGAGTACATATCTCTTAAAGGTGTTAATTTTGATAACTTTTTGGCTACAATATTAAGAATTTATGCATTTATAAAAATGATTTACCAAATATCATCTCCTATCAACAAATTTTTGTTAATTTCATCAATCTTAATATGAACATTATATCAAGGAATTTATGTAAATTTTGCATTTTATACTCTATTAAAAAATTATTTAAAATTATTTATTAGAATTATTATACTAATAATTTAAAGATTTTATTTTTTTAATTTTAAAAAAGTATATATTTTCATTTTCATTTTTTAATATTATAAATTTAGATTGATATATTTTTATTTGATGCGTCATTCAATATTTATGCAATAGATATGTCAGCCTTTATATTTTTAACATTGAGATAAAAAAATTTAATACAAATTGAAAAAAATTATTATTTATTTTATTTATATATTTATATTTATATTTAAAATAAAAAATTGAAGATTTTTTTTTTTTTTTTTATAAAATAAAATAATTTCATAATTTTATTGATTAAATTTTCAAAATTAGAAAGTATGATTTGAATAAATAAATAAATAAATATATAACTGACTTTTGACAAAATATTTCAATATTTTTTTAAGATTATCATTTGGAATGAGACGATGATAGATGATATTGACTTCCAAATGACCCAACTCTTTGGATATTATATAAGTTTGTCAATTTGAAAATTAAATTATTATTAAAATCCATTTTTTATATTTTTATATTTACTCATAGTATAAGAACAAAAAAAATATGTTTAAATTTTTTGAGAAAATAGTCTATGAATTTAATTAAAAATGTGGAAAAAATTAAAAATATTTGTCACACATTTATTCATTCAATTAAAATTTCACATCAATTGTGATTGGAGTTTTAGGAATTCATAGAACTAAATAAAGTATAAATGATGTTTGGATAAACATCAGTTCTTAAAATAAAAATAAAAATATACAACATTGATGATCATTGGAACAATAGGCATGCAATACAAACATATTCGCAAGAATCAAAGTTACAATATTATGCCTAATTATCTACATGGAAGTATTTACATGAAACAATCAAAAGGTATTGAGTATAAATGAAATCTAAACTTAGTATGTTAATTCAGAAGATCATTTTGTGAATTGAAACCAATTAATATGACTTTTGTTATTATTTATAAAAATTATTCATATTTATATTGAATAATTTTAACTTCAAGATGTGTTTTAAAAAATGAAATATTTTTTATTATAAGATTATACGTTAAAGATGTTTATTATGTTAAAAAAATATTAATGTGAAAAATAGATGTTAAAATAACTAGTTTTGAACAACAAAGTGTAAAATACACACTTGCATCTTATTCAATATTTTTGGTTTTAAATATTAATCTTAAAAAATTAAGGAGATTTTTTATTTTTTAAATAATTTATTTGAAAATATTTAACAAAATTAAATATGTGTGAATTTAAAGCTTTGAAAACTTATATGAAATAAAAATAAAGTTATTGAAGTATCAATAAGTTTCAAATGAAAAGTACAAAAAAGATAAATATCCAATCAATCAAATAAATTGTAAGATATGTATTGATAATTCAAAAAATAAATTTTAAATATGATGAAAGGTTTAAAGATAATTAAACCTTTCATCATTTACAAAGATTTTTAGATGAGGATTGAAAAATGAATAAATATATGAACAAATCCTCTTGTGATTTTTAATTTTATATACATTTTTGTATACAAGCAAGAAACAAAAAGTTCCTGCATTTTCAACATTAAATTTTTAATGTATGGCAGTTTCACATGTCATCAAAGATAAAATTGGGCCGGTTAGATTATTGAACGGTCTTGATGAAACTTAAAACAATGCAATGATTTAAATTCTGATAATTAAAGTGATGTTGCATTGATTGAAAATTGAAAGTTGTATTTAAGATCCAAACATATAAAACTTTTCTTTTATTTTGGTTTAAAAGCATTAAAAAATATTTTTTTTAAGAAAATAAATGACTGTTGATAAATTAAAAGAGTTAAAAAATAAATTTGATTTTCTTATAATTTAGAAATTTGATGTTCAAAAAACTATCAAATTAAAATTAGATAGAAAAATGTTAGACCAATCAACCGACAAAGATTAAGTTTTTTTTAATGTCATGTATTTATTGAAGTGAGAATAAACGAATTGAAACATATAGTGGCTGATTTTCATGCCGTCCAAACGTCGTAAGTCTTCGTGTTTTCATAACCTTGTCAAGTCGAACATTGGGATCATGGTAATGAATCAATACTTTTACAATATTTAACAGGGAACTGTCAAGCATTGCCGTGGAAATGGTTTGCAAGTAAAGGAGTAAGTGAAGCTGAGATCCTATCCCACGCGATGGACAGTACAAAGGAGTCTAAGAGAGTAAAGCGAGTGATGCACACTTCCCTTGCCCTTTCTTCCTACGAGACTGCGAAACTCACTTGGATCCATCGAAACCCATGTATTGTGTGCCCAAGAACTTCCGTTGGCCCAGCAGACAGTATAAGCTTCCTCTGGTATGAGTAAACCGGACGGAAAATATGAAAAAATCTGAAGCTGACGCAGAGCCAAGTCCGGCCAAGTGCACACGAAGGGAAGGGAACGGGGCAAGCCCCGACGGGAAAGGAAGTGAAGGGATTCAAGGGTTGCAGGGACAGGACGTTGAAAGCGCCAGGAGTTTGTTGCAGTAAATGACTCGCATGTTTGTGACTTATTAGAAGGCTCGGACACGAGTACGTTCATCTGCACATCCCAGCCAGTCCTAGAACAAATTTAGAACTGAGCAGCGATTCAAGAGAAACGGGAGGGAGAGATAAGCCTAGGAGGAATGGTCTCGCGTCGCCCGCCCGCCGCGCCGCGGGGCCAACCCGGCTACAGGACTTGATTCAAATACAAGGTCTGTACACTGAGTGGTTTCAAGGAGTTATTCCAGGTGGCTGCATCAGTTTTGAGAGGTGAGATTCCGTTGTCAGTTAGTCCGGCTCTGGGTGCTAGTCGGCTTCTCGCGATGGAGAAAGACATTGGGGGCATCAGACCGATTGCTATTGGAGAGGTCATATTGCGATTAGTCAGCCGTACTGTTGTCTTGTAGCATCACTCACACTTCCAAGAGCATCTTTGTCCACATTAGTTTGGAGTCGCCACACCAGGAGGCTGTGAGGCAGTATCGTTGGGCATTAGAGCACTTCTAGATATCCATCCGGATTGGGTTGTCTTGCAGGTGGACGTTGTCTTTCTACGGTTCACATTCTTCTTTATTTTATCAGCATGGCTTTTCCGAGGAGGGAGTCACCGTTCTAGAGTCCGCCGCTAGCACTCGACAGGGAGATCCTTTGGGAGGACCCTTATTTACCATGGCTCATTATAGAGCTCTTATGTCTACTGCTTTGGCCGTGCCCGGTTGTGTGTTCCCCTCCTTAGCGGATGATATATACATTGTGGGCCATGTAGATAGTATTAGGCAGGACTTTGATTACTTGACTACTGAGCTTCATCTTGTAGGCTTGAGAGTCAAGGTGTCAAAGTGCAAGGCTTGGTCTCCTTTGGGCATTCCGCCTCATCTTCAGTTTCCAGAGGGATGTATGATATCGACAGATGGCTTACATATTCTAGGAGTGCAAGTAGGGTCTGAGGATTTTGTTTCACGCTACCTTGACGTTGCATTGGCCGAGGATATTTTGCATGTAGACGACCTTCCTCTACTAGGGGGATCAACAGGTGGCGTTTGATATACTATCATCTAGTATTGCTCATCGACCCACCTATCTTCTTCGCACGGTTCCTCCTTCACCTACATTCATATCACGTTTGACTCCCTTTGATAGGAGGATCATGGGCGTCTTTGGTGACATCATCGGACCAGGGACATTCGAGTGTGTGACTGGAGATTTGGCAAGGAGACAAACATCTTTGCCAATTTCGTGTGGAGGGGTAGGCCTACTATCGATGGAGGAGATGGCACTTGTGGCATTCTTGGCGAGTTGGACGCTCGTTGCACCTTTGTTATCTTCTCGATTTGTGATCGCAGATAGACCTGTTTTGGAGATATATACGAGGGATGTTAATACGGGATCATTTCCCTTACAGGTATTATTACGACATACGAGAGACGCTTTTACTGCGAGAGAGTGCGACATGAGTTCCCATCTTTTTTCCTCTTTGGCTACCGATTGGACTAGGGGTCTACAGGTCTATCTTGATGGACCGAAGCGGTTTGAAGGCTCTACATTCACTCTTAGTGGATCCGGCCATTCCTCGTACTACTAGAGCTCGTCTACGCTCTTTCTCGAGCAAGGATGCAAGCTCGTGGATCTTGGCTCGACCATGCATCAGGGCTTTCCGACTCGCACCAGCTACTTTCTCCACAGTGATGAGGTTCCATCTTGGCTTGGTCCATCCATCTACATCTTTATTACTCACATGTGAGTGTGGTATCACTTTAGATGCAATAGATGTTCATATGACTCGTTGTCCATTCGGAGGGTAGAGGATAACTACCCATGATGCCATTAGGGATGTGGTGTTTGCTATGGTGTGAGAGGGTGGATACATCACATGGAGAGAGCGTTGGTATGCCTTGCAGTCAACTAGGGTTAGGGCAAACCTATACTTGGTTCGGGAGGAGCAGGTCAATGTGGCTAATGTGGTGGTTACCGATCCTACTAGAGACAGTTTCAGAGGGGGTGATCACTCATCCTCCAGGATGGGCGGCGAGTGGAGCGGCAGCAACCAAGGTCTCCAAGTATAGAGGTATGCAGAGAGGTCACATCTTTGTTCCTCTAGCTTTGGAGTTATATGGAGCTATGGATAACGACTTCGACATGTTCGTGAGGGAGTGCACGAGAGCCTAACATACTAGGCGACATGGGGTATCACTCTCTTTAGCTTACTGTACAGCCTATTGTAGGCAACGTGTACAGAGAGCACTAGCTGATGCAATCCATAGGAGAGCAATCATGTTAGGTGATGCTTCTTCGGATGCTCTGTTATTTGTAGACCTTTTGACTTGGATAGTTCATATATCTTACGTGCTGAAGTACATATTTCCCAGTGTGATACTATTGGGGCCTAGCCCCATGTTACGGGTATGGTTCCATCATTGTATGATTTGATGGGGTCTTCCCATCCTTTTTGTTATTATACTTTGTGTGATTGTAGGGTTATACTGACTTTGTTTGAGAAGTTACGGCGCGAAATGTGACCTCCATTTTCCGCAAGCAGCGAGAAGAAGAAAGTCTGGACGTTGTGTTAGAGCACCAGATGCTGGAGCTTACGATTATAGCTGGACGTCGGGGAAGCCGGGTAGCCGCGGATGTACGCCGATAGCGAGAGCGAGACGATGTACGCCTGGCCAGTAAAGGGATCAGTAGAATTCTCAGGAGTGAAGGTCCGAGAGAAGAGCACTAGCAAATCATTACACTACTGCTCTGAGGACGAGGATGATGAGCTGGTTCGAAGCGTGCCGGCAAAGGCGCCGATGTCAGTCAGTCAGTCCCAATTTCCATTCCTTTTAGGTACTGTGTGTTGTATGTAGACCATCTACCTCACCAAACCCCGGTCGATCTCATCTCTCTCTCAAGAGATGGAGATAGCAAGAGCAAGAGAGAGTTTACCACTAGCGTTTCATTGGGCAAAGGCATGTCCTGCGTTGTTATTTGCTGCCACCACTGGCCTCTACTGTCGTCCTGTGATCTACAGTAAATAACACAAGGCCAGAAGAAAAGTTCCCATGAAAAGCTTTACCCTTTCCTCTCGTTTCGTTTCCTCCCCGAACCGTCCTCTCCTCCTTTTCCTAACCTGACCTTTGCTTCCGTTTCTTTCGCCCGCTCCGCTGGCTACAGCGAGCGCTACACATTTGGGAGAGTAAAGGAAAGTAAAGTCGTCTCAACTCCGAATAGTCTCTGAAGCCGCGGCCAAGCGTCCTTTTTCTGCCCGGAGAACAGACTCCCGGCCCGTAATCCGAAACCGAACCGACCCGAACCCATGCCAAGCCAAGCCACCATATCATGGCTGCGCTGCTCTCAGCAACGATCTGACGGAGGCCCTCGAAAGGCTAGTCCTCCTCTTGCTCTCACTCTCGAAGGGTGGGTGGAGTCTGTCGCTCTCGGACTCTCCTCGGATCGTCGTCAATGGCCTGCGCAGCGCAGCATGGAGGCCGGCACAGAGAGAGAGGGAGGGAGGGAGCAGTGGGGCCGCCCTCGGCCCTCCTCCCTCCTTTCCTCTGAATGTGCCCCGAAAGAGGTCGCTGACTCCTGGCCTGCCTGACAAACCAGGCAGCTCGGCAGGTGGCGGTCATCGTTGATGGAGCCGAGCTCCCCTGGGCCCCAGGCCTTCCAAAAGCACGTGAGGGGCGAGCAGATCCACGGCCCGCAAGATGTCTATTCAAAGCCTCGGGGGTCCATGTCGTCGATAATCTGCATCGCCCGAGTCGATTAACGGATCCCGCTTCTTTGAAGGACGAACGACCAAAGGCACGCAGAGCTGTTCCTGTTGTAGCTCTACAATGCATCGTATGCTGCAAACACCAGTAAGGAAGAGAACCGTATTGGCCGAAAATCGGCCCATCTGTCTGTCTCCCAGGCCTCTCTAACTAGGATTGCGCGGAGGAATCCGACTATCAGAAAGTTAGATGAGATTTGGAGAAGATTTGCAGTGAACTGTGTATATTGCGTACGACATTACTCGTATACTACAGCATCTGCGAATGATACGCTCGGTCGATGCGAGCGACGGATGGAAATACGAGTAGAAAGAGACAGGCGTCCAAACGATCTACATAATAATAATCATAAGAATAAGATAAGATATTCAGAGAATTTGAGTGTTTGGGGGGTGGAGGGGAGAAGACTAGTTCGACGACCTGAGGTAATAATAATAATATAAATCATAGGAATAATGGATTGAGTCCATGGGAATCATGGGATGGGATGGGGTGAGATGAGGGAGGGATGGGATGGGATCATCGGATTCCTGGGCTTTTTTGGGAGCTTGACTTTGTCGGAGGAGGACCGAATGTCAACCAGCTTGACCACGCCAGGCCACAACACGCCACCGCACCGGAACACGGGAACCATGGTTAACGGTCCTCCATCTTGTCTGGGCCTGTACTGCCCACGGACGACTGTAGAGGGAGAGGGAGAAGAGACGAGACGAGGTGTATGGGGCCGAGGGACCGGATTGGAATGTGACGCGAGCAAGGCAAATCGAACTGCATAACATCTTAATTAAGTGTTGACTCGCGTAAAAGTAGAGATTTCTCGTGTTGGGGAAGAAGAAAGATCCGGTGGCGGGGCCAGCCGCGGCGATCGGGGTCGGTCGGATTGCGAGCAGGAGGGAGGGCGAGGAGCGAAGGACGGGAGCGAGGGGAAATCGCAAAAGAACAGCGCGACCCACCGTTGGCTTGGCGTGGAGAATTCGCTTACGAGGAACCGGACGGGACTGGCATTGACCCACCGAATTCCATCCTAATGACCCCATAATTCCCCATCCCATGGGATGATCAGACCCATCCCATTGAGGATGATGATGATACTCCTCCTCCTCCGCCTGCATGGCTGCTGCATTATCATCCGTCGTCGCGTCGTCCTTCCTCCTTCGCCCCGTCAACTCGTTATTTCCTCCACATCAGTTTCCTCAGCTCTGGCGCTGCTCTGCTGCTGCTGGCTCATGCAGGACCGTATCGTTTATCGTCCCATGTCAGCTTTGTCGTCACTCGACACGACGGCTAATTCGACTGCACCGTAGCAGGTGGAACGTGGTAAATCTGGCCTTATGTTTGCGTTGTCAACGGCCAGCAACCCGACGCCGTCGTTCTTTCCACTTTTGCCTATTTAAGGATTCGGGTGTGGTGCGTTAAAAGCACGAAATGTGGATGGATGGATGGACACATCCTTCTTGCCGCCGTAAATATACATGTCGCGATGGATGGATGGATGGCTGGCTAGCTAGCTAGCTCTCTCGGTAGCTACTGGCGTACTGTAGACTCGAAACATGCGATGGAGGTCAAGGAGCGAGGGACGCCATGGGACGGGACAAGAACAAGGAACAAGGAGCAGATTTGCAAGACACAGAAAATCTTCCTAGAGGTTAAGGAGTTCGGAACCCCGCAGGACTGGCGCTGAAGGAGAGGAGAGGAGAGTGCGAGAGGAGTATTGGACGAGACTGAGGGACTGAGCGCAGCGTAGCCCTGCAGGTTGTTGCTGTTGTCTCCGGCAACCTGAGTTTTGTCTTGTCTCTTTGTACAACTCTCGCGCTTCATTTCTTCTTCTGTTGTGACATCTGCTCTCGGTCACCAGCCTACTACTACTATCACTACTACCACTACGGCTAGTCACTCGCCTCGACCTCGCCTCGCCTGTTCCGAGAATATTTTCCTTCCCCGTGTCTGCACTCTCCCATCGGCCCTCTGTCTCTCTCGCTCGCTTCTTCCCTCCCTCCCTCTCCGTGTCTGCTTGTCTGGGCTGCCGCTGTTCATTCGTCTCATGGGCGTGGGCGACACATCCTTCGCACCTGCCTTCTTAATCACTCTCTACTGCTCAGCCTGCTCAACACCGTACGAGGTCTTTTTCTGTCTCCCCTCTGTGCTTCCATGCTGTGCTCTGCTGCTGCTGCTCTAGACGACGCTTGCCTGGTCTCATCGGTGGAGCTCTAGAGTCTAGCGAGCCGAGCACATATTTCTGCTTTGTTAGTTTCTGGTCGTTCCTTGTTTCCCTTCTTCATGCTTCCCAGCTTTGTTTCTTTCTCTTTCTCTTTCATGCCATCCATTTATTTCGTGTCGAAAGCACTTGCACCAGCACCGTCTTGCCTCGTCTCGTATTTGAGTGAGTTTTCGCAGGCAGGGTCGGTCGAGAAGAGAGGACTAGGGATCTTAGTCTAAAAGCATGCGGGGAGGACACAGGAGCAGCAGCAGCAGGGCTTTCAGGTCTGCTGGAGCGGTTTCTCGGGGAAGCGTTGGAGCTTATTAGATGTCCAGGGCTCGGCCTTTGGCACGCTGCCTCTTCAATCTGGGATACAGGATCTTCGGGCTTCGGTCGTTGTCGCTCGCTTCACAGACTGTCAATGCCGTGTGAGACCTAAGTATTCCGCCCTGCTTGCTGAGCCTTGCCTTTGGTCGCGGGTTTGCTTCCGTAGACAGAGAGGTAGAAATCTATATTAGGGCAGACATTTGTTGGACTTGCAAGGAGGAGGCCTTGTAGGAGATCAGGAGTTAGATTTCGTTGGAACTTCGGATCATTCGGGTGCGGAAGTAAAGCAAGCTGGCTTCTCAAAAGCCACCGGCTATGAGAAAAGGAGGCACATCGTCTGCACCCACAACGCCGAAAGGAGGCAATGGACGAGGAGGAAATGCTCAACCCACTCAGCTCGCAGAGGAGCATCACATAGTTGCAACCACCTTCGTGCAGGCGGACGTCAATAATTTCCGTGAACTAGTTCAAAAGCTGACAGGAGGGCCCCCTTCCCCTCTCCCCACAACGCCCACCTCCGAGCTTAGCAATGGGAAAGAATCGACGTCAACACCTGCTCGACGTGAACCTATTCCCGGTCGACCCGAACCAGAAAGAATTATGAGTGTCAAGCCCGTCGGAGGCCCAGGTCCCCAGAGAACTTCCACAGCAAAATTATTCGAGAGAAGGCAGAATGCCAAGAAGCTCGAGGTGAAGCAGCTCATGGGGCCCCACATTCTTAAGCGCACCATTTCCCCAGCCCTCAGTCCTGTCTCTCCTCTGACCAACGATGTTTTCTCGGAGCAGAGCAGTGGTGCCACCAGCCCTCTGGGCTACATGGGTTACTCCCCGGTCCCCCGACCGTCGTTCGACCTGGAACAGCCTCCGACGGCCACCAGTCCCGGTTTTGACTTGAACAGCGGCATCATCCAGTTGGAGCTGGAGAGACCTCGAAATAGCGAGCCACGGCTTCTTCCTCTTTTCCCTCTACACTCGCCCCGGTCTCTGAGTTCTTAGTCCACGACCATGTTAGCTAGCTGAGTAAGCTGTTTCATTGAGTTTCATCGAGTTTCGAGGCATCCATCCCCTGGGCCGGGTTGGTAAGCAGGTTGCAGAATTTTTTCGCGATTGTACCGAGTTTCCTGAACTCGCGCTCGAGCGTGGGCTAGGCTGGACGAGGCTTTGCAATTAATGTCAGCCCATGGCTCGAAGTTGTTGACGATGGGACATGTCTCAGGCAATACGGGCCCAAGTAGAAACGGAAGCTACGAGCTTAACATCTGCCAGCGGGAGATTCACGATGTGATATCAGGGTTCAATGAGCAGCCAAACACGAACGGATGGGCAGTTGTTTCCGCTCCGCTCTGTTCTCTTCGTACCCAAAGAAAGATTGCTGCTCATTTTTATCTCGATTGGCCGCGGCTGGAACCTCTTTGCCAGACAATGTAGCCCTCCTTGTCCCCTTTTCTTTGCGTTGCTTCACTCTATGGAACACGAGTGCTAATGCAACTACTCGTCCAGGATATGAGATCATCTGTCGTAGCTGTATGTGTAGTATAGTGGGTCAAAAGGCCTCGGAACATGATCATTTGGATCAGCGCACAGATGGTTGACTAATAATATAATGCTTTGATTCGGCATTGCTTCTTGTGTACATCCATGTCATGTTATGTCATGTCGCACATGGTAATCGCATGTTTAAGCTGAAATCTGTAGTCTCGAAATCTTTGTGTCCGACTACCCCCTACCCTCTCATACTTGTGTCCGCGCTACCCGGGCCATCCAAGTGCGACGTCCATGCTGCTCTCAGGAGGTCAGGTTTTAGTGCATGTTCCAGATGTTTAAGTGGGGAAGCCCTCCCTTGCCAGAATGCCGTTTTCTTACATTTGCCACTGTCGGGCCTTGGATATATCATCGGCCCTTTGCTGCTTGGAGTGAGGGAGAGCTTGCTTTTGAAGGGGCCTTGACCATTCGTGTTTTTGGAAGTGCATATGGTGGAAGGGAGGGAAGGAGGGAGGGAGGAAACCCTTGGAAAGCTTAGCGTGCTTTTTTGAAAGCACACGTTCCCATTGGGCGAGTAATTTCATCAAGTCGGGTCTCGTCCCTGCGAGACCGACTCGACCTGTTTCGTCTTCGAACTGCTCGTACGTAAAGCTAGTGGCGGAGGGTCCTATTGCGCCGGCGCGGAGTAGGCATTCCCGTGTGAATGTGATGTAGCGCAACATGGCCTTGTGCTCTTGCGTCAAAGTCTCTGTGGCACATCAGAGTAAAGTGCAATCCATTGACTTATTCCGGACGCGATTTGGGTCAATAGAATATATTCTATATGGGTTGGCAAGGTGATTCTTCCGTGACGAACGCACAAGAGAAGAAAGACGTTGTCACCAGAGCTGGCCCAGGAGTCACCGCCTTTCGTCGTTGCTTGCCTGCTGCTAGTCGCAACTTGGAGACCATCTGGTTGTTGTAATGTCTCCGGACGCTCGCTATGGTGTGGATAACAAATGTTTGACATTTAATCACTGTTTTCTCGGCATAGGATGCTGTGACCGTTGAAAAAATGTATGCCAATTCGCACGAAGAAGAGGATGCAGATCCCCCGGCAGCAACTGCGCTGGAAGAAACACTGTGTGGGGGAGACATCGCTGCCCGTGTAAGGAAATGGATCGCCAACCTGTCTCTGATCCGATTCAGCCCCAGCAGCAGTCCGGTCGACTAGGCAGTAATTGATCACGGCATAAGATCCGCATGACGACGTATGGGTCGCGATGAAAAGTTGTCTTCAAGCTGAATTCGACAGATCTCGCAAGATGTATGACCGTTCTCTAGTTTTGGACACGTGTGTAGTGTAACCACTGCCTCAACTGGACAAACGATCTGCCTATGAAGAGACCTTGGTCACCTGGTGCGAGCAACTGTGCCGGTCCAGGCATCTCCGGGACTTTTCGAAGCTGTTAATGCAGTCCAGGGTCCAGACCAACAACCAATTAATGTGTTCGACTCATGTTCGCGAAGGAAACGAACAGTTCGCCCGCAAACAAATGGTGTGTTAATAGCGGTTTGGCAGATTCGCTAGTTGGCTGGCTCGCAACGAGTAGCAAGCGACCTGGTTCCCAGGCCCAGCGCTCTTTCTACGAATTTGTAATTACTTCCCCGAAGACTGACTGAGCACCTCGAAGGCATAGTCCAGCAGCTCCAGCATCCGTTTTATATATGCTATTGAGAAGGTGAGGTCACAAGGCCTTGTCGTTCGCAAGGACAATCCCAGCTGTGGTTTTCGTCTCGAAAATTGTGGTAGTAGCAGTAGTAGATGCTGTTAGATGGACGTGCTTGAAGCAATCGCAGCCTCTTCCAAATGGCACTGCGTGCATACGGCACTCTCAGAGCCGAGAATGTTCTGGCCTTATTTAGTTAACCTAGGCCGAGGGCAGTTACTCGAAGACTTTGCAGCTCAATATAGAGGGAGGTCCTGTTTACTGATTAGTGTATCATCATCATACCTGCAATTTGGCGCGAACGGTACACGCTTTCGTTTCGTTTGACCTCCGAGCACAGACTACCCACATCGTTTAACGATATTGTACTCGACGCCCATGTCAACCGTTATGTTCGAAGGACCGAAGGAAATGTAACATCTCCGGACTAGTTTGCTTTTGGATGTATTATCAACAGACCCAAGCTATGTCCGGTCGCAAATTCACTCAAAGGGGGAAAAGCAAGTCTCAATTCTGCAAGCAACTAGGCTTTCGCTGATTTGGGGCCAGAGTGTGGATCTAAAGACTCCCTGTGAATTGATGGTCCTGAGTCTCCTCGCTATTAGCTGATGGCTGGGATGGAGGACTTCACAAGCCTTTTGCCTTGTGTCTCCATTTGAACAAAGTGGACAAAGGAGCGAAGCAAGAAGGACGTGAAGAGAGGATCTAAACACCGATACCGATCGGGTTTGGGAACTTTTGGCCAACCTTATCCCAGCGGGTCAGCCTCACAAACTCTGCAAGCACACATGAGCAACGTTGAAGTCAAGGTTTAGAGCGCTGAAGAAGTAAGCTCGACGAACGAGCGACCGAAGAGCTAGACGAAGTCACTTAAAAGGACGATGGCTGTGACAGGGAGATCATACAAAAGAAGCAACGTTATGTAGGAAAGAACCAAGGATCTCTCTACGGGACCTCCAAAACGTGCACGGAGGAGTTACAAATTAAGGAAGATTCCGTCCCTCCGAAGTTGGAATTCTGATTTGAGCCTATTTGATACAAAACTGCCAAATTTTGGCACCACCGAAACGATAATAAATCAGCGGTAGGTTGGACTTGGATTTGGATTTCGGATTGGATCTTTAGCATTTCAAACGCCGATGCATTCAGTTGCTGCTACAATGCAGTCAGTCTCTTGATGCAGAGAACAACGAATGTGCTTCTTATTTTTTTTGAAGCTTACAAATGAGTTGAGTCCAATGAGTTTTTGATCTTCTGCATTATAAACCGCTAGACTGTAGCTTGCTGACAGAGGAGTGGATGCCCATCGCCCATACTTATGAAGCTCTCTCAGAGCGCATACTAACTTCGGAAAATGACATTCTTTTGAAACGCTGCTCCACATGCTGCAATAACCACATATTCGTTGTGATGGATCGCTGGATTGTGTTCATGGTGCCCCTGAAACCGCAAGCTCAAAAACTTTAAACTCAGTTTTTCAGAAATGTTACAACTAGTTCCGGGCCCGAAACTAGTTGCAAAGAACACAACATGCCGAGTCTTGCACGCACAAAATTACAAGTGATATTTCTCAACAAGATAACGTCCGTATGCGCACAAGGTGCTAGTAACAAGATAACAGAGGTTGATGAAGAAATCAGAGCTGTACCACAGTGCACTCTTACGTCTGCTGAAGAAGACTGTTTGTTTGTGACAACACTTGTCGGATTCTCCACCCATTCAGTCCTTCTAGCGCGGTTCATACCTTACTTCACCTCCACAGTCCACCTGGCACGCAAGCTCACACAAAGTGTTCCAATGGGACAAAAGGCAGCAGTGGGCTTTCCTTTCTGGTTCTCAGACAAAACAAATTGACGTTTTGCTTTCAACACTTTTGTCTTAAAAAAAGCTCGAGTCTGACTTTTGTACCTCGGTACTCAATGAAACTCTGGTGTTGGGTTTATTGGCCGTTTGGAACTACACACACAAAAGACAGAAAGTCACTTTGGACGCTAGTCGCAATAGATCGTAACAGCATAGAACCAGAAACTGCTGACCTTTCTTTGGACTGCTCGGACAAAACCAACCAGTTCAGGGTCCCGATACTTCGCCATTTGTTCTAGCTGACGCTTCTCCGGGGCTGCATCTTTATACTCCATAGCGTCCTCGAAAATCGGCTGTGCTGGAGGTGCCGCGACGGTTCTGTTGCCTACTTGGGCTCAGTTATCAGGATGAGGCGGCTTCAACGAGAGTTAAGAGTACCTACACAATGCAAACTTGCTGCAAGAAATATAATACATTCGGATGCAAAGAGAAATGCCGCGGGAGTGCATGAGTTTCTTTTCGGAAGGTGTGCAGAAGTGAGTTCCACGACATAGTTCATGTGTACTATTTTGTTTATCATCAATTTGTTCTCTTGCCGCGAACAGAATCACAGATGACCAAGTCCATAGGATAAATAAGGTCAACTCTTTAAGATGGTATGATTGAACAACTTTGAATGTGATGAGGGATTGCAATCGGCCCAGTAGGAGCACTGCCAGATGTTATTCTGAAGTCCAGCTCACCTTTGTTCTGTCCGACAATCCAATTCGCGTTTGCCTTCTTGATATAAACAAACGTTTTGCAGGGTGTGCCCGCCAAATGCTCACATGTTAGCCTTAGTAATTGTGGTCGTTGTTGTTGATGTTGTTCCCTGTACACCTTACCACTTTGAAAATTTGTTTGCTCCATCTGAAGTACTGCATAACTTCAGCCGGTTCATATTCGAACGATGCGTGAAGAAATGAATGAAGTTTAAACCTCGGGCATTTGAAAAGGTCGGGGTTCAGAAAGAAGAGAAGTAGCAATTAACCCGCTACATCTTGCGTGGATCTTGTACGGTCCTGTTCTAGTCATATACTTAACATTAAAATACAAGAAAGGAAGCTTATGAGTTTTGAAACGAATCCTGTAGATAGCTAGTGGAGACATCACTAATGACTAGTTTGAGCATATCTATCGTTATCATTTTGCATTCTGTAATTTAGATTGCATTTGCAAGCGTGTTTGCTTAGTGTTACCGTGTTGTTTTGGCCTCTATGTTTAAGAGGAAGATTACTGTGATTGGTGAAGATTGTTTTGGACCAAGTGACCACTGGTATTCATGAGTTGCATGAGAGCGACGTTAGAGCTGCAGTCGGGGAGATAAAGATTTATCATTATTCTTTGTCCCTTTGGTCTTCGTTGGCATATGCTTTATATTGATGTCGATGCATCGCGTTTTCATACAATAGATCCTATTTCTCACTTATGACTACAGGACAGTCTACTTTCCTTTTAAGTGCAACTTCTTTGAGTGAAATATGCCTTTTACTCTTGATAATTGCAACCAAGGATTCTACCTCCAACAAAATTACACCGGCTAAGTGCAATTGCAGATGTTTTATAAGTGCAAATCACTCCTTTAAAACTTAAAAAATGCAAACATTATGTAGTTGCAATGACTCTAACATCTGCACTATAATAGGTCTATTATTAAAACCTCAAATTGAACTAGTAGAATTTAGAGCGGGCTTTCTTGGGGCCTATGGTGGGGCCCATGTAGTGGAGGGGACGTAGACCCCATGGCACAAAATACATCTAGAAAAAAGTTGTTTTTATGGACACTTTTAGAGCATTTTATACAATTTTGCTTTGTGATAGATTCAATGTGTGTTATTCACTTCATTTTTTTAATGTTTTTTTCATGCTTTCTCACCTTTTCGATCTGCCATGCCAATACTTTCTCTCTTTCTGATTCAGGTTGGAGAAAAGAATTGACCTATTATATTACATTAACTTAGGTCAAGCACTTAGTGACCCACTCAAAGCTTACGACATGCATGTTTATTTTCATCTTCTTTCATAAAACTACTCATTGTTTTTGAACTTTGTGGCAACCTCCTTGTCTTTCCCGAGCAAACCTGCGAATAATCACTGATCGTCCCATTGAATCCTCTCTTTTAACCGTCATTGCTGATACTTCAAAAATTTTTGAAATTACTGCGCTCATTTTGATCGATAAAATTCTTTTAGCACGAGATACCTTGTAGAGACCCGGGACCGACAACCATTTCAGAAAATGATTAGAAAGTGAACGTGCTCCACTGATGTTGCATTAACATATATTAACAAACGGTGGTTCTAATATATATATTTTTTGGAACAACCGCCCAGGAGGGTATCTCGTATAGAATAATATTCGTTTGAATTGAGCGAACCATAGAATACATTGCCGGTGAAAGATCTTGCGAGCAGCGAGTTCTACAAAGTAACTCTCTCTGTCTGTCTCTGTCTCTATCTCTCGTCCATTCTCTTCCTCCGTCTTCATCTGATTCTCGCGCGCTGGCTCGTCTTGCACCGGCTGCAGCAGAGCAGCAGCCTCCATGGTTGGGTTCTGCACACGGTGGGCGGTGCTTGTGCCAATGGATTGGTGTGTTGTGATCGCAGCAGGTGAGGTGCGGTGGTTTCGTCTCAGAGTTTCTTTTCGGATCTTATTGCCTTGCAGCCTTTAGGACAGAAAGCACATGCTAACTTGGCCGAAGTGATTAGTGAGGAGTGCTTTCGCAGATATTGGTGTTTCCTCCGACTTGACTGCAACCGGCTTTTGGGATGTCGATTCCTTCTTTACTTGACGCCAGCAGGCTTTTGATATCTGTATACACATGATCTTGCCAAGTACCCTGACAAGATAGTCCGGTGTCCCTGACACTTGAGATAGTTATCAAATGTAGGACCGAAAGACCGGGCGTTGTGCACTTAGGAGGAGAAAAGCACTATGGGGCTCGGCCCCATTGTTGACCTATTCTTTTCACTATATGGACGCATCAAAAGGTCTATGTTATTTGACTCCAAATATAGTTCTCCACGCAAGTCTCTGAGCACTTTCGGGTCAATGACTATTATCGGACTCCGGGCTCATGATTAGTCATGTCCAACGTCGGTGATTCATGGCGATCCTCTGCAACAAACCTAGATAACGGAATCTCAGTTTACCGTACTATAAACAGAGCCCTCTTTCAACCTCAGACTTTCAAGTAATTACCGAGCCCGGACAATACAAATTCATTTCTTGCCTTGACGATTGTAATTTGCTTTGTCTTCTCCCAAGAAGACATTGTCGTCAACAACGAGACTTTCTTGGCAGTTGAAGATAGACAGGCCGATCTTGCAGAAGATCTAGGTTCAACAAGTATATCTGTAACTTGAAGGTCGTTTACTTCAATGATAGCCCTTTCACATGTCACATTTCCCCCCCGGCTGCCGAGCTCCGTCTATAATAAAATGCTTGTCAGAGTTGCCGAGGATAGAACCTTGAAAGAAAGAATATTTAATGGCCGAGGACCGATGCAACACCGTCCAGCGACTCAGGCCAGCCCAGTGCCTCCCACCCTACCGGATCTAACAGGGCTTTCGTTAAAGTGGTTCCTCGCTTTCCAGATCGTGTGAAAGCCGAAAGGACGGAAGACAATTTGGCCAACGGCGTTGAACGCGAGTATGATGGAGTCAGAGATGGAAGATGGGCAGTTTTCCAGCTCTTTGGGGTTCATGTCGCTTCGGGTAGTAAGAATTCAAGAATGATCCTCCTCTACATGTTCTCCAAAACCTCACACCAACAAAATTGATTATCAGCTCCTGTCTTTTATTAAGGACATTCTGCTTAAACAAGTCTGTTTTCAACTGCAGTCGACTCTCTATAAGTGCAACAGGTCGGGAATAGCTCTCTTAGTTGCACTTACCAGGGTTTGCACATTTCCAGAACCCTCTTATCAAGAGTTTCTCCAAAGTACTTAAAGCTCGGTTAATACTTCAATAACATCTTACTTTTACAAGTTTCAGGACATCATGGATGCAATGTAGAGTTATAGACTGTCTAATCCACTTCATCCATTGTTTAGGTGTCCAAGAATGGAATGGAGAGGAATGTGATGTGAGTTACCGAACTCACAACTTCGCAAGCACTGACTCGTCTAGACTACATCATTAGAATACATCAGCGTTGAGCGTGTTATAAATGTCGGTTGAAGTAAAGGTTATACACAAACTTCAACCGCAGATAAGCGATAATGTTGTATGCGTCATCTCGGTTTGGAGTTGATGAACTTTAATGGATGAATTTCTGATCATGAGAAGAGTACGTACTACTTGAAATCTCGCGAACTTCTGGATATGGGATTTCTCTTTATTATATTTGTCTCACCGGGGTTTTCCAAAGAAACAATAAAATTCCAAAGAAATAAGAGAACCTGCGCACATACGTTTTAGGAACCGACTGGAACACCGGCAGGGATTCGGCGAGAAGAACTACGCCGGTACAAACTACAAACGTAGAAATTGTGTAGGCCCGGCCAATCAATACGGTTACCAAGCTTAACAGTTGTATTCTGCCCCTCGCTCGCTTGCTCCCACTATCGCAGCACCATCGCTTGCCAAAAAATCTGTCCCTGCCTCCCCAGGACTCCCTCCGAGGCTCCGTCCCTCCGATTCGCCCGCCCATTGACACACTGTCCTGTCCTTCCCTGGATTGCTGCCGTGAACGGATCACGGCAGCGTCTGCGTGTAGCTGTCCTTCCACCCCCATCGCATCGACTGGAGTCACTGGGCTGGCAGGAAGCGGCGCCTCACTCGCTTTTCCGCTCTGTCTATGCGCTCCAGTCCATGCTCATTTGTATGTCATGTGCCTATAATTCCTGCCCTGCCCTGCTCTGACTAATGACCGATCTAACAACCAACCGAGTCCAAGCGTTTGCGGAGTTACACTGGACCGGACCGGACTGTTGTTCGTTGGTGTTGTACGTAGGTCGGTTGTTGTCGCAATGTCGCTGGTCTCTCCTCCTTTCTTCTCTCGTCTTCTCGTCTCTTCTCTTCTCTTCAGTGAGGTATGTATGCATGCGAGCGAGCGAGCGAGCGAGCGAGTAACGGGATGCTGGACTGCTTGAGTCATTGGAGGGGAAGGGGCAATATTCCGTAGGGAAACTAGATAGGCGACGGGACATCAGTGACATCAATCACCTCTCAGATTTTGCCCACCGTATTCTGATGTCACCTGGTCATGACGATGCCGATCGACCAGTATAAATAGTAGGCGAACGTTAGCATGAAGTTGCCAACATAATTTTCAACAGACCGGATCGGGTCATGCAATGCGATGGAAATGACGATCATAGATTGGGAACATAAAAAGATGCCGAATCTCTCTACCCCTGGTGAAGCTGCGTGATTTGCATGATTATGAGTATTAAATTCGTCTGTTCATTCTGACAGATTTAATTGGACCTTTTCCGCTAGTGTTCACGTCAGAACTCATGAATGTAGGGCGATACTTAAAAAACATTTTTTTTTCTCATTTATTTTCAAGAAGTTTGTACAGTCCAAATCACTTAAGTGCTAATACACATGTTCATTTCTCGAATACTGGAATTTCAAACACCACCAGTAGGAGGCACCATCTCTGCTTCGGAAATTGGAAATATGTAGGTGAGTTTACAAGAAGGCCTATGCTTTTTACATGTCAAGAAGAAAAAAGTGTTTTCTGTTCCTGCAAAGTGGAGACTCCGAGTCACGCAATATTATTAGATCATTAGGATTGTTGGAGTGATAGGATAAGCTGATTAGACATAATGCAGAGAGTTTCCCTGACCATTTTGTATTACAATTGTGTTCTTCTCTCTAGGGAATGGGATGAAAAAATATCTACATTATATGAGCCCATTGGTGAACAAATTCTATATGATTTGTTCTTGATATTATAATACTAAGGTTGCAGGATGACCTCATGGTCATTTTGTCACCTCCAAGAATGCGAGATGTCATAAAGTGGACACAGCTGAAGTTATTGACATATAACATCCAGAGGACCTAAGCTGATGCATATGGAGTGATCATCAGTAGGTTAAACAACAGTCTGAGTACAACATCATGATACCTAAAATATCTTGCTAATGATGCTACCAATCCACGAGAAGTAGTGCTGAAACTCAAAGACTAGAGGACAGTAGCATGTTCCCCGTAGCACAATCTTGCAAGAATGATGGAGCTTTTGTGGGCTCATATTGAGGGAAAAAGGAGGGACTCCAATCCAATTTTAAGTTTTGGGACAAACGACAATCAACTCAAAATGGAAGAATCTCAAAATTGCACAGAAGTTTTAGCTAACGGAGATCTTCAAGAACAATGACGAAGGGTCATAGCAAGGGTTGCAGTAAGGTCGAAAGCGATTAAGAAGATCTCGTCCTTATCTAAAGCTAATGATGTTGCAATAGTCTAAGAACCTTGAGCAGTTCCATCTACTGACGTTAGAATTACTTGTTGAAAGTCACAGGATAAAATATGGGCCCCACCTGCAACAGATAAGATTTGAAGATAGTTTGAAACGCACATCACAATTAGATAGATAATACTAGTCGATGAAGATCACTCTCTTTAGCCCTATTGTATAATATATTTTAGATAATATATATCCATTGATATATACAAACCATTAGTTAATGCAATCCATACAAGAACAATCATGTTTGGTGAAGATTCTTCATATACTCATGTAATATGTAGACCATATGATCTAAATAATTTGGATATCTTAGGTGTAGTAGGATATATTTTCCATTGTGATGCTATTGGATTCTGGCCCCATCTTACCCCTTTGGATTCATCCATGTAGGATTTGATGGATTTTTCCTATACTTTTTTTTATATTATTTGGGGTTTACTTTTTAATATTAAATAGATATGTAAGGCATTATGATCGTTGCTACTCAACATGAAAAATCAATACTACTTCCATATCAATGGATATGCATGTGTATTTTTCTATTGATACTCATTCATTTGAGACCTACCAAATTTACATAAAAGAATCTTGTAGCCTGAAACAAGATTGTATTCGTAGAGGTGAGTGCATATTTATCGATGTTAAGGAGTAATTATAATATGTATGTATAAAGGATTTATTTACCTTAATAATATAATGTAATTTGTGCTCATTGTGATACTTATTTCTTGTATTCATTACTCTAAGATTTTAAAATCTAGCCTTTCAAAACTTGTCATAGTAGATTTTCCTCTGCGTGTAGTCTTGTAAAAGAAAAATCATTTACTTTGTGATCAATTAAACTATTATCTGAAATATTTTTAGATTTTTAATATATATATATATATATGTGTGTGTGTGTGTGTGTATATGTATGTATATATATAGACACATACACACATATATGTACATATGACATGTGACCTAGAAATAGATTTTTTACTAAGTATGAATTATCAAAATTAAATAAATGATCATCCATAGTTATTATGTTTATTTTATTTATAAATATTCTGAATCTTGCATCTTGACTAAATTTTTTTTCTCTACATGAGATATTGGAAATGTTGTATATTCCTCCTTTTTCAACACTTCATGCATTGTTTGAAATATTGATATTATTTTATGATAAATTTATTAGATCAATTAATATATTTTTCAATAAAATATAAATTTAAAATTATTTTTAAAATTTTATTTGATAAAAAGATGATAAATGATATTTACATATAATGAGTTATCAAAATTCAAAATGGTATAACTTAATATCATATTAAATTTTCATATGTAAAATACTAACTTAAAATACATACATAAAATCTTTAAGTAAAATTTTACATAGATTGATAATTTATATATTTTAAAATATGATATTTATATAATTATTATTTATGAATTTTATTACAAAAATAAAATTTAAAAATTTTCGTTAATATACCAGTATATGTGTTTTGAAATAGTGACTTCCATGATCAATAAATCAATTTTAGTTTATTATTTTTAAAATAATAAATATTTTAAATTAATATTATTATTCATTGAATGTTTACAATTTATCCTATTCATATGTTATTATTCAAATCATATATCATAATATTTTAAATCTCAAAAATCACAAAATATTAATATTTTATTCATTAGATTTAATCTCTAGTTACTTTGATTAAACTCTATTTTGTAGCAATTGCGAAAAATCAAATTTTATCAAATTTTGAAGTTATTGTGTAGTTTATTGATATGATCATTGTTAATTTGAATCTTATATCAATGTTATGATATAAAAAGTATCAAATTTTACACTTCATGTTGTAAGCAATATATCTCTATGTAAATGCATGATTCCATAATATATATTAATTTTTCATAACTTATGTAACGACACTTCTCGTTAGGTAAATGCGCGCAAGTATGAGCATATTCAATAGTTAGAACAAGTAGTGTAGTTCACGCTATTTACATTGGATTTACGATTAGAGTTGATAGCACTACTTTGTAAGTCCAAATCAGGAATACACGAAGAAAACACGCAATCAAGAGACGACACAGGAAATACGTGGTTCATCTCACTGAGGCTACGTCCACGGAACACACAGAGTCACTTTACTGAATACCCTAATTGTGTCATAAAGAGCTTATGCCAGCCCTCTTATATAGTAGTACCAGCCCTAGCCCTAGTCTAACTAAATATAGTTACTCAAGACCTGAATTAACTCCTAACAATCTCCCCCTTGACTCATGTCTTGGGATCTCTAACTCTTGTTATCCATATACATACTTAGCGGGAAGTCCTAGAAGGAAACCTGAAGCATAGGCCCTCCTGTAAACAAGGAGGGTCCAACTTGGTCCTATTCTCCTTAGGTATGAGAGTATAAGCCATACAACCAAAAATTCTCAAACAACTATAATTAGCTCTCCGTTTGTGCCTCAATTCAAACGGTGTCAAGAAATCGATTGCACTTGAAGGAGATAGATTTACCAAATACACTACGATATTTACAGCTTCAGCCCATAATTCATATGGTAAACCAGGTTGGTTCAACATACTACACACCTTCTCCAATACTATTCGGTTGAGCCTCTCAAAAATATCATTTTTTTGCGGAGTATAAACCGTGGTGAGATGACGAGTGATCCCTTCCTCTTTGCAGTAACTTCTAAACTCCTCAAAAGTATACTCCCCGCCATTATCCGAACGTAGATATCTCACCTTGTGATTAGTCTAAGTCTCAACTTGGGCTCTCCAACTTTTGAAAGTTGAATATTCAGACTTTTTGTGTGAGAAAATAGACCCACACAAATCTTGAGTAATCATCAATAAACGATACATAGTACCACTTCCCAGAATGTGAGGCTTTAGGAGAGGGTCCCCACACGTCACTATGTACATACTCAAATAACTCTTTGGAACTATGAGTTCCAACACCAAAGGCTTTTCTATGTTGCTTGCCCATAAGACAATGCTCACAAAATTTCATGTCAACTTTACCTAAACCAGGTAATAAGCCGCTATCTCGAAGGAAGGTCAAGTACATGTTACTCATGTGTCCTATTCTAGAATGTCAAACATGAGCCATCTCAGTCCGAGATGTGATAAGATTAACTTCACCACAAATGGTATTTCCCTATAGCACATACAGATTTCTATGCTTGTGTCCTCTTAAGATAATCTTATCACCTATTTTCACCTCAAGTACTCCTTGTTTAGAACTCCACTCAAGGCCTTTTGAATTTAACATTCCAAGAGAGATAAGATTCTTTGTCATTTCAGGTATAAACCTGACGTGAGTCAATGTACGTTTGACTCCATCAAACATGTGAATCTGGACATATCCAACACCTTCAATTCTACATGGTTGATCATTTCCCATAAGAACTAAACCGTTTGATACTGAGAAAGTATGGAAAAACTCTCTAATGTAACAAATATGATAAGAACTAACACTATCCAGAATCCATACTGTTAGGAGTTAATTCATGTCTTGAGTAACTTTGGTTAGTTTGATTATATTTAGATAGACTAGGGCTAGGGCTGGTACTACTATATAATAGGGCTGACAGAAGCTCTCTGGGACACAATTAGATTTATTTAGTAAAGTGACTTGGTGTGTTCCGTGGACATAGCCTCATTGAGGTGAACCACGTATTTCCTGTGTCGTCTTTTGATTGCATGGTTTTCTTCGTGTATTCCTAATTCAGACCTACAATTGCTATTAGAGCGGTTGGGTTGTCATGTTGAACGATTGATCCGTTGATTGGGGCCTACGCTCGAGAGAGTGCCAGGAAAAGTGAAGAGAGAGAGAGAGAGAGAGAGAGAGGGGAAAGGAGAGGCTCGGCTTGGAAGAACAAGTGAAGTTTGAAATGTAGGGACTGTCGTTATGCCAGAACCATATTTGGAGATTTTGTCCAAACTCGGCAAATCGCAGAAAATTGTTCTAGCTTCGGTCGAGTTTGTGGATTTTGCTGGGCTCGTCAAAGGTGCCAGTCAATGAGTGGGGTGGGGACAGAGTACACATGTTGGTTCTGGATCTCAGCGGTTTTTATGTCAAGTTTGCTCAAATTCTTGCCACCAAGGCTGACTTTGTTCCGGAACCATGGATTAGACGACTCTCGTGGCCTCTGCCTCCAGTTTGGCCCAAAAAAGAAGAAGACTTGATTATGGATCTTGTAACTCCACACAGATTTCCCTCCGCTGTCATGGTACTTGTGGGTTTTGTGAATCTCCACCAATTCTCCAGTCCAAGCTCTTCGGGATTGGACTCGATGCGTCATAATGACAAGGGGGATTTCTGAAAAGGCTTTTGGTTGTGTTTCTTCTGGCAAGCTCTACGAGCTGGATTATGAGAGATTATGAATTTCCTTGGTGGATATGAAATCGGGTTTGTGGGGTTGGTTGTGAGAAGGTTGGCCACAACATGAGCCATGGTTGATGGGGAAATGCGTGTCACCTTCCACGGATTGGATGCACTGGGAAGTTTTTACAGTCATTATAGTCTGCCCTAAGATGAGAATTTAGAACCGTTCTTGTTGTACTTTGTGAATTCCGGAATGTGCTCATCATCTTGTCGGGATTTACTGAATCTGCTATATGTTGAAATTAATCGCGCTTGCGGGGAAATTCGGGAGCTTTTGAGTTTTCATCATTGTGCATTCTGCTTACGCCCTTGGAAGATTTTAGCTTTAAGTGGGAACGATAGCCGGAACTAAACACGAGATCGGGACGAACTCATGTCATTCACGTAGCCCCATCCCATAGCTTGTGATCTCGCGTTGTAGCAGATGGTTTGAACATGGTAGGGTCTTAAGGTCATGAGCGTATAATATCCCCGAGGACTTGTGGAATTATCTAGGGAGAAGGGGCATGGATGTGAAACGAAGGCCCGGCGTACGCCCCCCCGGATTTTGGATAATCACCGTCTCGCGCAGTTGAGTTGATTTGTTTTTGAAACCATCTAGGTAGCAGTTAGCTTGTTACAAAGCTCATCACAAAGTTGTGACAACATTTTGGCAGCGGCAACGCGTCTCGACATCTCGGCTCACCGCACCGTACGTGCATCTGAAACGAAGATTTTACGCATTATGCACAACATCGGTGCTCTAGGACTCGAGGTCTTAGTTTGCAAGTGTGGTTTTGAATCGGAGAAACGAGGGTAGATTACTGTCCACAGTCTTCCAGATGTTTTCAATTCGACGTCTTGGAGCTAGCAGATACCAAGACCGAACAATCTAAGTTAGTGGCAGTAGCAGCAATAAACATGGCATAGGTATTTCTTGTGGTTTAGGGATATTTTGACCGAGGGTAAATTTCCTTTATTTTCATATGAGTGGGAAGAAGTCAAGTTTGGAGGTTCCATCTGACAATCGAACGACACAAAGGACGAGTTCAGCGCCTAGACGAAGCGAGATGGCAGTCATGAAGATAGGAGGAGTAGGATTTAACATTGTCAAATACGATGGGCGTGGTGACTATCTTTTGTGGGAGAGGCAAGTCAAAGTCAAGTTGAAGGCTTCCGGTTTGGGAAAGTGATATAGGCCTAAACCCTCTACATTCAATGATGAAGACTGGAAGGACCTTCAGGAGCAAGCAGTGAGTATTGTCATACTCTATCTACAACCTTCAGTTCTGAAGCAAGTTGATGAGTATGACAATTGTACTTTATTGTTTGAGGCTCTTCAGCGACGGTTTCATCGCAAGAGTTATCAAACAGGTTGTACACATCCTTGAAGCTGATGAGCTTCAAGATGAAGGATTTAGGTACGAAGATACAAGATCACATTGATGCATTTGGTGATTTTGTTATTGATCTTCAGAATCTGGGAGAGGAGACAACTGATGAGAGGAAGACCCTTCATTTGTTAAGCTCATTACATGCTTCATATCAGTCATTATCACGAGTGTTGCTCCATTGTGATAGACAAACGATCACTTACAATGAGGTTGTAAGTGCTCTATTGACTGATGACGTGCAACAGAACAGGATGATGCCCTCTACTCCATCCTCTTCATCTGGTACGGCATTGAATGTGACCCGTGGACGGTCACAATCAAGGAATGAGAAGGATGGGAAGAAGTTTGAATCTAGAGGTAGATCAATATCTAGGGGTAAATAACAAGATAGAAAGACGGTGGTCTGTTGGAAATGTGGCAAGAGTGGTCACTTTAAGAAGGACTGTCGTGTGAAGACCAATGCTACTGATCCTCCTTTGGTCAATGTGGCTCAAGATTTTGATGAGGAGGATGACTTGCTCGAAGATGGACTATGAAGCCAGAGGTATGCCCTATGCAACTCACCAAAGGGCGTTGATGATGTATGGATTTTGGATAGTGCTTGTTCTTATCACATTTGTTACATTAGAGAGTTTTTTCATACTTCTCAATGTCAAACGGTTTAGTTCTTATGGGAAACGATCAACCCCGTAGAATTGAAGGTGTTGGATCTGTACAGATTCACATGTTTGATGGAGTCAAACGTACATTGACTCACGTCAAGTTTATACCTGAAGTGAGAAAGAATCTTATCTCTCTTGAAATGTTAGATTCAAAAGGCCTTGAAGAAGAAAGCAAGTGGGTATACCTGAAGTGAGAAAGAATCTTATCTCTCTTGAAATGTTAGATTCAAAAGGCCTTGAAGAAGAAAGCAAGTGGGTGTACAACTTGAAGGATAATCCATCGGGTGAAGAGAAGAGGATCTTCAAAGCTAGGTTGGTGGCTAAGGGCTTCACACAAGAGAAAGGTGTGGACTACAACGAAATCTTCTCACTTGTAGCAAAGTATGCTACAATTCGTATGGTATGTGCACTTGTTGTGATATTTGGTCTAGTTATGGATCAGATGGATGTTGTCACGGCTTTTCTATATGGATCTTTGGAGGAAGAAATCTACATGAGACAACCTACTGGCTATGAGAAGAAAGGTCATGAGAAGTTAGATTGTAGATTACTCAAATCTCTATATGGATTGAAGCAAGCTCCTAGGCAATGGAATGCAAGGTTTGATGAGTTCATGAAAGCACAAGGATTTTCACGGAGTGTGTTTGATCCATGTGTTTACATGAAAAAGGTGAATAATGAAATCTTTAGCCTCATTATTCTATTACTCTATGTGGATGACATGCTCATTTTGGCAAACGAACAATCCGACGTCGATAGATACAATAGGCAATTGAAATCTGCATTCAAGATGAAGGAATTGGGTGAGTCCAAGAGTATATTAGATATGGATGTTCACAGGGATTTGAAGAAGAACTTTTGAAGTTTAAAATATGTTTGGCTTGACTGTAATATCTCTTTGATGCTATGGTTATTTCAAAATAAAAAATATTTTTTCAAAATTTTTTATTTGATTTTGCAATGAGAACTATAAGTTATTGGAGCGTTGAAGTTATTTTTGTGAATTTTGATAGATAATACTTTCTATTTAGTTACTATTTTTAAGTGTGTAGAATACTTATGAAATGAAAACATGGTGATAATTCAAAAGTAACAACAATTTAAAATTTGTGTGATTGATATCAAAGTTCTATATTGAAATTTAGTGTTTCATTTTTGAATCGAGAATTTGAAGGTAAGAGTCACTCCTAAAAATCCTTGATTATATTAGGTAATAAACACATCTAACGGAGTATAGAAAACAAAAAAACTGGATCATGTCTCCTCTTCATGTCTCACAAAATTTCTACCTTGTCATCTAAATAGGTTAAATGAGCTTTTTAATTGGGCTACCATCTCTTAATTGGATGGTAGTTCAAATCTTTGTTCACCTCCAATGTTCATTGCAAACACTTATTGAAAGTAGGATGGATTTGGCAAATGTAACTATTTTCTACAACATTTTTATGCTTTAAATGTCTCGTGCATGTGTTAATAAATATTATATTTGAAGGGCTAATTATCCACACTTACTCTTTATCTATAATCATATTGGTTACAATGCTTGTTCTCCTCATGCACTTTTTAGTGAGGGGATACGCGAGAACCTACCATACTAGGTCGCAACGGGTATCACTCTCTTTAGCATATTGTATAGATTATTTTAGTCAACGTGTCTCCATTCCTCTACAGAGAGCACTAGCTAGTATAATCCATAGGAGAGCAATCACGTTAGGTGATGCTTCTTTGGATGCTCATGTTGTATGTAGACCATTTGACTTAGATAGTTCGGATATCTTAGGTGCAGTAGGACATGGTTCCGAGTGTGATGCTATTGGGGCCTAAGAAATTAAAATTGAAATTAAAATTAAAAAAACTCACAATTGATAGATTAAAAAAATAATGAATTATATATTATTATTTTACAAAAATTAATTTAAATAAAAATACTCTATATAGTTATGAATATTATTTAAAAATATTATATAAATTTAAAGCCATGTATCAAGACTTGTTTGTTAGTATATTAAAAAAAAAATTGATTAGAAATGAAATTATTCCAATGATGTCATTAATTTGTGTTTGCCCATCAATTATAGGCAAACACAAATTAGTTGTTGAGATGTTGAAAAAGAAAAAGAAGAGTATCAATTCTAATTGATCAAACACCTACAAAACATTGATAAAAAACTTCAACCCATGAATTCCTGAAATTGATTAAATGATGAGAGTACAAAAAATCATTTGAACTTGATATTATAGGACATGAAACTTGACAACATTGAAAGGTTGAGTCATTGGGTGGATGCAGTACGTCATCAATAAGTGATGAAATGTGAAAAATCTTATGTAATTCAAAGACAAAAAAATATTCAATTTATATTTGAAGATGGTGGTTGTAACACCATATAAATTTAAAATCTGTTTATTCAACAATGCTTACAAATTGATTAGATTATTGTAAAACATATAAAATAATTTTTTTTTCAAAAAATCATTATATTATTTATAATATTTAAAATTTTTTTTTCAATAATATATAAACCAAAATAAAATAATTTTGATATATAAATCGTTACTATTATTATAAGTTCATGATCAAATTTATTATAAGTAATTTTAAGATGCAATAAAATCTTTAATAAAACATATTTTTTACATAAAATTAATAAAATAATAATTCTAAAATAAAATTTTAAGTTATTATGCTCATAATAAAATAAAAATAAAAATAAAAAATTCATATAAAAAAATTTGTTCTTAATTTTTAATATATTATAGTCTTGTTAGATTAAAATTAAAAAAAAATAAAATTGATCAGTGCTTATAATGACATTGATAATTAAGATCAATAGTGGTGATAAATTTTTTATATGAAATTGATTAAAGTTTAAAAATTATTGTTTCAAAGTTTTTTAATCTAAAATAATAACATCATGCTATAAGATTATCAAATAGGGTATGTTTGATCCAAAATTTGATGGAAAAATCAAAGATAAAAATATTTTATAGGGTATAAGATATTTTGCATAAGATTAATAATGTCAAAATTATAATATTCATCCGTTTAATAGTCCAAAATTAGAATCAAAGATCTTCAAAATCATGCAAAAATTACAAATATTATACTTTTGTAAAAAAATAATTGTAATCTACTGTTATTAAGTTGCTAGTAATTAGAGTAAAAATGACTTAATTAATTTAAAAAATTCAATTTAGTTTAAATATACTTGAAATTAAAAATTCAAAAAATATAAAATCTTCAACCTCATGCAAATCAATAAATAAATCATTTTTGATTATTAAAAGAATAAATTTGTGATGTTTGTTGAATCAACCTCATTTATTACATCAATACCCATCAATTTGCCTTAAGATATATATTTTTTATAATTATAAAGGTGAATTGTTGGCTTGTTGTTGTCAATGCATACAAACTTCATTGCAAAAAGATATAAACTAGATCAGATAATAATCTAATGTTGAGAAATTATTTACGTTATATTTATGAAGAAGATAAAAAATTGAAACTGATAAATAAAATTAAACATAAAGTTGTTATGATTTTATGGAGAAAAAATATATTTTTGAACACAAAAAAATAGAGTAATATATTATCATTTATATTTTTTATATATAATATATATATTTATGAATAATTAAAAAAAAATATAAGATCATTCTTTTATGTCATATATTATCATAGAATATGCCATATATGCCATATTCTAGATTTGCAAGGTATCCTTAATTTTTTTATAGAAATTTTTTTATCCTTATAAATCTATACAATCATCTCATAAGTAAGTTTTGTTAAATCATTTTTTTTTCCAATCAAATCATAAATTATGTGATTATTTTCATTTACAAATTTTGATCTAGAATAGAATGCACAAATCACATAAAAAGCGTTTTATTATATAACTTCAGATTTGTTCCCAAGGGAAAGAGAAATCAAAGTAAGTAGATCAGAAAGAAATGATCGGGTTATGACTCTTTAGAGACTATGGACACCATAGTCACATCAAACTGATTTCCATAAAGACGGTGAATCAATTCAAAATTCGTGCATATACATTCAGAAATCCATTAATAAAATGATATAAAATTTGAGTCACATATATTCATAAAAAATATTTTATTGAGAATGGATGTTTCTTCATTACAAAGATTGATGTTGAATAAAAAAAGATAACATCATGAGTATATTAATGGAATAGCTCACTCAAGTGCATTGTTAGGTCTAATTGAGTTATCACAACATCAAAATTTGTCCAAATCATACACATTGCTTAGCTTTGCCAACGCCAAATCTTCTGTTCTATCTTGCCATCACCAATGTGTTTTTTTCAAAAAAATATGAATGAAGAGCCCATGCCTAGCGCTAAGTCTACTTATATATATTTCTTATTTTTAACTTTTCTAACTAACTCCTATACTATCAACTCTTTCAGAAAATTTGACCGCTTTTACCTCATCTGATTGATCCTCCAACCGCCATGCAAAGGAACTTATATGTAGCCATCACAATAAACTTGTTACCGTGAGGAATAAGATTCAAGGATTTTACAAAATGTATTCTGCATTTCTCGAAAGGAGCTAAAATATGAAATGATATAAAAGGAAGGATTTTTCATGGATTTTTTAGCAAAAGCTTGATACATATCACAACTCTTGCAAAATTTCACACAATCTTTGAAAATGCTCTTCATATGAGAACATGCATCTAGAATCTTAAATGTAATTACCTTGTTTGTAAAATATCATGTGCATACCAAGCCTTCAAAAAACTACTTCATGAGTTGAATTGACTCCTTCGACCCAAAAGTTCGTGTAAGTAATCTATCTGCTCCTTGATGAAACAACATGTTTTCTAGGTTGATATAAGATTCACATTTTGTCATCAATTCATTTCTTTCCCTTGAATACATATCTTGGGAAAACTCTCCTTCCGAGATGAAATCTCATATCTCTTTGTACTCCTATGGTATCTCCATCTTGGTGTTCATCATCAACAAATCTTCATCTGGAAATGTATTATCCACTAGTTGATCTCCCTCCTCATAGTATAACATAGACATCAAATCATCATTGATATGTTTCTTACTGGATCAATCCTCAATGATGTAAACAAATTTTGCAAATAACATACCATTAACATTAGGCTTTTTGAATATGTACTTCAAAACCTTGTGATCTATAACAATAATAAATTTTCTTCCTAAGAAATAGTGCTGAATCTTCTTGTGTGTCTATATCAAACCCACACCCTCCTCTTCTGTCATTGAATAGTTTTTCTCAACTTGAACCATCTATTGACTAGCATAAGCAATTGAATGATCATGTTTTCATCATTTAATTAATTTAATGTGCATCCCACAACAATGTTTCATGCATAGTGTAGAGAATGAAAGATTTATCCTAGTTTGATTTGGTAAAAATAGGCGATGTTAATTTTAAGAAGTTTTAAAATCATCACCACCTCTCCACTCTTGAAGATTAGATTGTAATTTGTTCCCTTCTTCATGTAAATCATCAAGGTGTACATTTTGTTGAAGAAGGAAAACATAAACTTTTGATAGTATCACACCATACCAATGAGCTAGCTGAAGTTGATCAACGTTTTCGAAAAAAACAAATCAAGGTTGTGTTTCATCTTTTCTAGATCCACAACTATACCATCCTTAGAGATGATACGACCTAATAACAAACCTTTATTGTATCAAAAAATGCAATTTTCTGGATTGTTCAAGGCCTTGGCTTCCTCCAAACATTGTAAAATTTTGATCAAATGATCATCATTCTTCATGTACATACAAAAATCATCTATGAAATCTCACACAAACTTCACAATAAAAGGTTCAAACACCTTGCTCATGAATCTTTGAAAAGTTGTTGGAGCATTACATAGACCAAAGGTTATTACCCTAAAAGCAAAAGTTTCCCATGATGTGGTAAAAATGGTCATAAATTGATATTTTGTGGCATTTTGAATCTAGTTATAACCATTTTAACCATCTCTAAAACTATACCACTTATGACCTACCACTTTCTCTAGATTATCATCTATGAAAAATAAAGGATAATAATATTTCTTTGTGAAAACATTGAACTTCTTGTAATCTATGTATACACCTAGCTTACGATTCTTCTTTTTGACTATCACCACATGACATACCCATTCAGAATTCTCTACTTTGTAGATGAAACTGAACTCTTTTAGCTTGTAGGTCTCCTCTTTCATCACCACATCAATGGAGTTGCAAATAGTTATATGTTTATACGTAATCAATCTTGATTAAGTATAGTTAGTTTAGCCAAATCTTAGATTGGTCACTAGATCTCAAAATGATAGAATAATGATGTGCATGATCCAAAAAGCAAAAGTCAAATTTTGGCTTGTATGGATACATGATGAGATTGCTATCATGCATTGTTGGATTGGATAACGTGCTAGATGTCTTTAAGGAATTGGTTAGAATAAGATAATAAAAAATGTAGCCTACACATATTAACCATGTGGCATAGATTGGATTTTGAATTCTTTCTAGTCCTATAGTATATAAAGCAAGGAGAGTACTTAAGAATGCATCTCATTTGAAAGTCATTACAAAGTCATTGATGGCAATGTTACAATGGTATCAGAGCATGCTTATTATTTCTATGAGTATGGATCACCCTTCTTGGAATAGTAATCTTGATTAGTATTATAATTTGATGAGAAAGTGTTTGTTAAAATCAAGATGTGGCCATTGAGCTACAAGTAGTGAAAGGTGGTTATTTTGAGTGTAGGTTATGGATAAAAGAGATAAAATAGTACTAAGATTTCCATTTTTCAAACTATTTTATATTTATCATTTTGGTGTCAATTTCATGGATCAAATGATGAGATCTTTAGATCCCAGTATCTTTAATATAGTCACATACTATGTTATTTGGATTTCACAATCTACATTTTAGTTTAGAGATAGATCTCAATAAATTACCACTGATGAGATTCAACACATGATGTAAAATCTATTCTGAGTATCATACTAAAACTATGTTTCACAACTTAGTTGTTGGAAATTTTAGAGAGGAATATTACAAAGAGATGACAGTATCACCAACTTCTTTTATGTTATCAATCTTGAGGAATTGTATATTGTTCATCTTAACCCTATATTGAGAGAGAAAGAGTGGACGGAGACTAATCATATATATATATGAAAGAAATGATTAAAGAGTTGAGAGATTTAGTCAAAGCCAAACTCAGAGAGTGTTTGTTAATGGCAAGATGTGGCCATTGAGCTGCAAGTAGTGAAAGGTGGTTATTGTGGATGCAAGTTATGAATGGGGGAGATAAAATAATACATAGATTTCTATTTCTTAATCCTTTTCATGTTAAACTATCATATATTGAGAGAGCAAGGTTGACTCTATTTAATATATCATTTTGTTGCCAACTTTATGGACCAAGTGATGAGATCTTACCTATAGTCACATACGATGTTACTTGAGATTTCATAATGTACATTTTAGTTTAGAGATAGACTTCAATAGACCACCATAGGTGAGATTCAACACATGATGTGAAATCTATTATGTGTATCATCACATAGCCATGTTTTGGAGCATAACTGTCAAAATTTTTGGAGATTAGTATTACCAAGAGCTGATAGCATCACCTATTCCTTTTTTATTGCCAATCTTGAGGAATTGGAGAGTGTTCATCTTAACCATATATTTAAAATGGACATAGATGAATCATGAAGGACACTTTAAGAGAAATGATTTAAAAGTTGAGAGATTTAAAAATTATATTTGAGCAAAGTCAAATTCAAGTACAAGAGCTAGCTCAAAAATTGACATCAGTCAAAGCAAAAGGAATGGAATATGAGAGAATGAAAGAAACCCAGATGAAGATAGAAACATTGTTATCAGTGGTAGAGAATGAAGAAACGGTGAAAGCTTGAGCTCTTGAAGCCCAACTGATAGAACAAGCAAGAGAGTTATGTATTTAGACATCCATGATCATAAAGATGACAAAAGCTTGTAAGATAAAATCTTATTGAGGAAGTCGGGCCATGAGAGTTTTGAAATATTTTTTTGAGATAATGGAGTACTAACTTACTCACCTTTCACATATATGATCATATTAGATATTTTTTGTTTGTACTTTGTTGTTGGTTTCATGGTTGGATGATGCAACTCAACGAGTTGGGCTAGCAAGTTACTTTGAGTGCAATAAAACAAGGTCTTTTTAAAAAATTTCAAGTAGTTGATCTCGTAATCACTACACGGATGAGATTGTGGAAATTGGAGCAGAGGAAAATGTGGAGGAGTACATTGAGAAATTTTGAGATCTTCAAATTGTTATACGAGATATGATTAAAACGGAATTCCTTGATCTATTAAAAATAGGGTTTAAGAAATAGATTCAACTTAAGGTGATTAGAGATAATTCAAACAACTTGAAAGAGGCTATTGCTTGTGCATAACAAATAACAAACGTCTATCACAAAGGGTGTAGAGATATATGTTTCACAAATCCATGCTATGGACCAATGTAGATGGAGTTGGCAACATAAAAAGGAGAGAAGATTTCATTTCAAGAGGAGTGAATGCTCAAGAAAGAGATCTTCGTAACTTGAATATGTAGATGTTGGGTCCTCATCAAGAAGCAAATTCAAAAGGAGAAGTCGAAATGGAAGGGAGACGAGAAATGAGTCAATGCTACAATTGTGGAATATTTGATCATATTGTTATAAATTAGCAAACTTGAGTACTAGCAAGATGAACTAGAACATCCTATTGGCATTCCCTCAAAAATCTTGAAGGTGGAGATGAAGTGATCGATGACGATCTAAGACATGACGAACATAAGTAATCTTGCCTCATTGCCTTACTAGTTTGATGAAAAAGAGAAAGGTTGAAGAAAGGAAGCAACATCATGAAGTAAATAGTTTGTGAAAAAAGAAAACATGTTTAATTGTGATGGATGGAGAGATAGATAAAAGGAGTAAAACTGAGAATGTTGATTGATGCAAGAGCTTAAAAAAACTTCTTATCTAGATCCATTGCTATAAAGTTGAGATTAGCTTTAGAGAAAGATGAGAATGAGAAAGTAAAATTGTCAAACTGGCAAATGGGGAGAATTGAAAGCATCCAAGAGAAGTAGAGTTGAAGCTTGAGCAATACTATTGCTCAAGTTGCTCGAATTGTTGTAGTGGAGAGTAATTAGATTAGCTTGTTATGATACTATTTTGGGTATACATTGGATGGAAAAATATAATCATGATGTGGATTGGCAAAGAAAGATAGTGAAAACTTCCAAATGGAGTATATTTGGAGATAGACTTAGATTAGAGAAAAAAAATAACCTCTATATGTGATAGGAAGAATCGTTCTCACAAAGATGTATATTTTTTGGGATTAATAAGAGATATAAGAGCTCCAAACGAGTAATGTTTTATACCTAAGGTGTGAACTTGTGTATTGAATGAATTTCAAGATGTTTTTCTTTATGATCTAATTTCAAGTTTACCACCAAGAATGAAAGTGGATCATAAGATGGAGATCTTAATAGGAAATTATTCTACTTATGAAAATCCATATCGACTTACATCAAACACGCTAGACGAATTCAAGACAAAATTGGAGGAGTTTTTGGATAAAGGGTTTACCTAACCTAATGTGTCAACATATGAAGCTCCATTGCTGCTTCTGAAGAAGAAGGATGGCTCCATATGAATATGCATAGAATATTGTGACCTATATCAGTAAACAATGAAAAATAAATATCCATTATCGCAAATGGATGGCTTGTTGATCAACTTCATGGAGCTAAATTTTTCATCAAACTTGATCTTAGAAGCGGGTACAATCATATCAAAATAGTTGATGAAGATGTAAGAAACATAACTATTAGAATTGAATATAGACATTTTGATTATCTAGTAATGTCATTTGGTTTGACAAATACCCATGTCACATTCATGGAACTTATAAATGATATTTTTTGTAAGTATCCCGATAAATCAATGATTGTGTTTTTAGATCTTATCTTGATATATAACAAGGACTTACATGATCATCAGAAATATCTCTAACACAAGTTCTTCAAGTGTTGTGAGAAAATGAGCTATATGCTACGATGTCAAGATGTGAGCTTGGCAAAAGTAAAGTAGATTACTTATGCCATAGAGTTAGTGCAGAGGGCATCCAAATCATTAGTGATAAAGTGGAAGCAATTTAAACATAGAGTGCTTTGGAGAATCAAACTCAATTACATAGTTTTTTGGATTTAGCAAGCTTCTATAGAAGATTTGTAGAAGTTTTTTACCGTATTGCTTCAGCTTTAACAAATCTTTTAGACCAAGGGCATAAATGGCAATGGGATACATCTCAAAAAATCACATTTAAGGCTTTGAAGGATGCAATCTTACATGCATCAATGCTTAAATTGTATGAATGTGGATGCATCAGGTGTGGCAGTTGGAGGAGTGTTACAATAGGAATGGGAAGATGGATGACACCTAGTTGCCTTCTTCTCACGAAAGTTCTTACCATCGAAGCAAAATTATCATACCATGGAATGAGAGGAGTTTGTCGTGCACATACATATCACATCACAATATACATCACTGTAATATCAAACATCAAAATACATAAGTGATTTACATTCATAAGGGATTTTTAACCAATCTTGGTTAGCTATAGTTAGTTTAGCAAAATCTTAGATTGATCATTAGATCACTAAAGGATAAAATAATGGTGTGCATGATCCAAAAAATGAAAGTTAAACTTTGGCTTGTATGTATACATGACAAGGTGACTACCATGCATTGGTGGATTGGATAATATACTAGATGCCTTTTAGGATTGGTTATGAAACGATAATGAAGCATATAACCTACACATGTCAGACATGGATTGAATTTCAGACTCTCTTAGTCGTATCGTATATAAAGCAAAGAGTGACCTTGAGAAAACATTTCATCTTGAAAGCCATTATGAAATCAAAGATATTCATTTCATATTCAAATATCTTTTGGAGGTTCTAGTGATGCATCATCACCATACATTATCTAGATGGAGTTGCATGTGCAACTGCAACTAGATCATGTCACGGATAGCTCTACAACGCAAGCACATGCTGTAGTTACACTTGCAATATCATATAATGTATTGGTGTGTATATTGGCAGCATTATACCCACTAGGATTTAACATTGATTATTGAGAGAAGATATCTTGTTATCGGTCATGTTGGTAATCTGATGAGGGCCGATTGAGTCGATTAGTGGTGTTGTTAATTACCAGTTCTAGCCCTTTACTAAATGGATCCAACATCAAGACATTTGGTGACATCCTGATACATTTGTATGTTAACCTTGTCGGTAACGCCATCATTCAAGTGGCGGTAGCTTGCCAAGTTCCACTAGTAGCTATCATTATCCCTTGATTAACACTATAAGTGCCGTCAATACTAGAAGCAACCAACACATCATCTTTACTTTCACAAAGTGTGGCTACCAATTGTAATACATGGGATGATAACACCCCCAACGCCAATAAATCCTTGGTTAAAAAAAAAGAGAATGAACAAGAATCTTTGCTGCACTCAACATTGCGCTGAATGATACCTCAGATGATGTTGATGGTTGGGTCCTACTTGTTCAATCTCCCAAATACATCAACATTGGCTTCCATCCTTGTCACGACTTATGTAGTGGCATCTCTAGTTAGGTAGGTGCGCGTTTGCATGAGTAGATACACCAGTTAGAGCCGGTTGTGCAGTTAGCGCCGTTTCTTTGGGGACCGGCCGTTAGGGCCGACAACGCCGTTAGGGGTCCTAGGGCTCAAGGGGTAGAGTTCGAATTAGGGCTCCTTGGAGGCCAGTTTTTGAAGTTGAGCCTTTGAGAGTATGGCTATGGTGGATAGTAGCTAGTGCGGAAACCTGGAGTTTTTGAAGTTTAGCCTTTGAGAGTGTGGCTATGGTGGATAGCCACACTCTCAAACGTAGAGAGTAGAAAATATTACTTCGAAAACCCAAATTGGATGCTGTGGTGAGAACTGGGAGTTCTTGGAGCGCTGAAAATATTTTGGCGAGTTTGGATCGATGCTAGCTTCGATCCGTTGGCTGTTGAGCATGCAGGGCATTGCTGGAGTGCAGCCCGTGGTGGTGATCTAGAAGTAGAGTCGATTTGAGGTGGATCTTATCGATTTCAAATTTTTGTATTTTCTGTTTTAGTGTAAATCCGAATCGGGAATTTTCGAGGGCGGAAGCGCTGCTGGAAATTGACGAAGTGGGTCGATGCTTATAGTTGTCTTGGAGCATTAATTTGAGATTGGCCGAAAAATATTTTGGACAGAAGTGCTAGAAGTCCAAGATTTGGTTTTTCAAAGTTTCCGGGGTCGAAAATAGGAGCAGCAGCCTATCAGATTATCATACAATGTCCGTTTGATCTGAAATTTGGTGGGGTGATAGATTATGTAAATTTCGTCGTGCGGGGGTAGAGATGTCTGACCCAAGGCCGGCGGTGTGAGAATTGCGAAATTTTGAGGTTTAGGGGTCTGAAATCGAAGTTAAAGATTTTCAGAGTCCTGCAGAAGTTTCAAACGGTGTCCGTTTGCGGAAAAAAAATTGCGTTAGGTAGCAAATTGAAAAAGACAAACCAGTCTTTTTCAACGCCTTATACAACCGGATTACTAGTCTCAGTTTATCGATCCGAGAGCGAGTAAGACCTCCGAAATCGAAGCTTTTTTGTGTTTTAAATGCCCTTCCGAGGCTATGTCATCCGGGTTGGGTTGGTTTGACCCCTTTGATGGATGTTTTTGAGATGGAGTATTGTGCTTTATGTTTCTTGTGATTGATATACCTCCATCTCTGCTTCGTGTTTGTGCACCACGTTTGTTTGTGTTGATGCTTTGTTGTTTGGAGTGTTGGAGCTCCCCGTGGCCGCCGATAGTGAGGCCTGGATTTACGGACCGTCAGACTATCCATGTTTCTCCCCAAGTGAGACAAGACTTGCGGACCCAGACCGGGTGAGTGCCTGTGGTGATGGCGTGGTTTGGTTGCCCTTGTGTTAGCACCTTGTGGTGCCTCGGGTACCTTCATTACGGTTTTAAGTTACGATTCTTTGATTTTGGTTCAGCTTGGGGACCTATTTTTGTATTGTTGTGGAGTTGATACATTGGTGTCACAGTGGAGTTCTCTGGAGGTTCCGGAGAAGAGACTGCTCGGGTTAGCATTGGGTGCACCCGTAGCGGAGTGCGGTACCAATCTTGGCCTTTGAGGTTCACAGAAGATTCTGATTTGGTTTCAGAGAGTGACGGAGCTGAGCTTGGTGATATCTTGAAGTGTGTACCCACACCGTTGTTGTGGGACATGGACGATATCTATGGGGCCACCAAGGGTCCTAGACGATATTCGGGTACAATTGGCACTATTGAGTTGGATGACTTCATCCAGGAATTTGACTCATGGTGTGATTTACAGCGGATGCGCAACTCTACGTTGTTTAGTCCTTTTATGGCTTGGAAGGGATTATTCCAGCATTTGGAGGGTCCGCCGATGGATGATTATCATGAGTTTCGGCGTGAACACCTTGAGGAGATAGAGTTTTGGAGACAATACTTGGTCTCCAAACTACATCTCTATTACTTCGGGTAGTTGTTTGAGGTGCGAGTTCATCCTCTGCACTGCACCGATGATGTGGTTGGAGCTAGTAGAGTTGGGAAGACTTCTGAGGTTCCAACCTTCAACCCTATTCTGAAGTTCTTTGCACGGTTGAGGAGAGACTACCAAGGGGTGAGAACTGACAAGCTACGAGGCTTGTAGGAGTTTCAACGGAAGACTGGGGAGGGTCTTCGAGAGGCGTATACCCGAATGCGTCGGTTGATCAAGTGTTACCCATGGGGCCGACAGAGGCACAAGTCGGGTCCAATATTGGTATGGGATATTGGATAGGGAGTTGAGACGTAGAGTGAGAGATGTTACCTTTACTGGGGAGACATCACCTACGTTGGCCATTGTGTTTTTGTCTTGCCGAGCGTATTGAGCTCAACATGCAAGAAGAGAGGGTAGTGATCTTTGGGTTCAGCAAGGATTCACCATCTTCATCAACGTCTTCACGTTACTAGTCTACAACACAAACCCGGAGTGGTTATGGTAGACATGTACGCCTCGACCATCTGGACAGAGTGGTGAAGGTGCATCATCCAGACCATTACCATCCTTTTCAGTTCAACAATCAGTTGTTGGGATGGTATGTTGGACATGTGGTGGACCTCATCACAAGAAGGATTGCCTTCAAGGTCGAAGGATGGATCCTATTGGAGTAAAATCATGTGAGCATTGTCACATACATGGTCACATGATGGATCAATGTTTTGATCTCCATCCAGAATTACGATCAACAAGAGTTGCCATGGCAGTTCCTGGAAGAGGACGAGGAGTTCAAGGTGGTAGGGGTGGTGGTAGGGGACCAGCCCCTTACTCGTTGTTAGCCCATGAGGCTAGTCATGAGGTGAACATGGCATCTTGATTGGAGCGATTGGAGCAGAAGATAGCAAGTATGGCTATAGCCCAACAAAGATCAGATTCTGAGCGGGTGCCTCTACATCATACGATGGAGATGTTGTGGAGTACATGTCTTGCAGCGGCACAACCATGTGCAATTTGCCGTGACTCGTAGAAGGCGACATGCATACTACCGAGTCTAGAGGAGGAGCATGTGGAGTTGGATCCACAAAGAGGGGAGGCTAGCCGACAAAGTTAGACTTCCTCGGTCTTTCACATTGTCTCGAGGCATTGAACACCTCATCCATGGCTCCTACACCACCTATTGGAGATGATGAGGTGCAAGCCAATGTGGATGTACTTGGAGATGGAGCAAGTAGGAACCGACCATCAACATCGCTCGAGGAAGATCCAAATAAGCAATGTTGGGGGCGGCAAGGATTGTTGTTCATTCTCCTATTTTCTCGGCCCAAGGATTTATTGGCGTTAGGGATGTCATCATCCCATATACTACGATTAAGCGGCCACACTTTGCGAAAAGCAAAGAGGATGTGTTGGTTGCTTCTAGTTGTGTGAGCACTAGTAGTGTTGATCCCGGGATCGTGACGCCTACTAGTGGAACTTGGCAGGCCGCCGCCGCTCGAATGATGGAGTTATCGCCGAGGCCGGCATACTGGCGTACAGGGTGTCACCGAGTGCGGTGATGTTGGATAACGTAAGTGGTGTGTTCTGTTTGGTCGGACCTTCGGGAAAGGTTTATCGACCTCAACGCGTGTTGTTGATTCCGGTGCACAACCCTTATGTTGGGTAAGGATGCACTGCTTGGTCTTGGTTTGCGAAAGACCGATGTGGAGAGATGTCCATTCCAAATTCAGACATCTCTTGGAGGTTCTAATGATGCCCCGGCACCATACATCACCCGGATGGCGTTGGATCGTGCAAAGTACAACCGGATCATGTCACATATAGCTCTACAACGCGAGCACGTCTTTGTGGTTACATTTGCGTAGTCCTATGATGTATTGGTGGGGTGCGGCAAAGTGTTATACCCGATGGGGTTTAGCATTGATTATTGGGAGGAGATGACCTCTTTATCGGCCAAAGTTGGCAATCTGGTGAGGGCTGAGTGAGTCGATTACATGTACGATTCATCACCGGTTCTAGGCCTTTACCAAGTGGAGGTTTGGCGTATGTTGCAGCCTTCAAGACTTGTGTTACTTGGCCTGGTGATTTGTTGGAGGGTAACATGGATGCTCATGATAGTCATGGTCGAGAGGATGTGACTATCATGCCAAGTCTTAGTGGAGTAGTGTCATCCACGTTGGATGGAACACTAGGTACTTCATGTATGCGGCTACAAATGATGATGATCGACGCTCATACATCGGGCTTGGAGTGAGTCTTTTGCTCGGAGAGGGAGGAGATGAAGGAAGTTATTCCCACTTCCACTATGTTATCCCCTTTAGATACAACGCCTATTGCTTGGCAAAGATCAAGAGTAGGATATGTGTGCTTTGGATCCATTTTGGAGGGATTAGCACAGTTTGGTCATTTGTTTTGCGATGCGGTATACAAGTACATCGATACTTGTATGTGGAGCGAGATGAGATTGCAAGGCGCGCCTCATTACGCCATGTGGCACGCTTGGTGCGGAGATACCCGCATCTTCTACCGGTGTTGGCGGTCAAGGATATCAACAGCCTTGCCGTCAGATATTTTGTTGTTGGGGGCGCAAGACCTTGCTCGGCATGGCACCATACATTTGGTTATTGCTAGATGGCCATGTCAGGGACACACACGTGCTGGTAATGGTCATGGGTTACAGAATTCACGTTTTGGCATGTTTTGGGAGATGTTACGTGTGTTACGTTCTCTCCAGTTCTCTCCTGTTCATCTCCCCAACTCCACTCTTGATCTAGCTTTGTCAGCTTTGTCAAGGCTTTGGCAATAGTGCTAAATCCTCGCACATATCGACGATAGAAGTTTGCAAGTCCAAGGAAGCTCGAACCCTACTAACATCTGAGGGTTGTGGAATACGCAAGATTGCCTCCACCTTGGTTTGCTGAACTCCCAATCCTCCTGGGTATATGGTATGACCCAATTAGTCTACCTGCTCCTGAAAGAACTTACACTTTCCAGGATGCAACTTGAGGCCATGAGCAATCAGTCGCTCAAATACCTCCTGCAAATGTATCTCATGCTCCCTCACTATAGCACTATACACTAGAATATCATCAATGTAGGCTCTAGCACAATCAAGTCCGGCTAGGATCCTATCCATCACTCTTTGGAACTCAGCAGGTGCATTCTTCAACCCAAATGGTAAGAACTTCCACCGATACAACACATCCTTGCCATGCGAATCAATTGCCCAAAAAGGTTGTCTTGGCCTTATCCTCATCTCGAATCCAAGAATCGATGATATCCCGTCAGAACTAATGTACGAAAACCTTTGCATGCCCAACCGCATCAAAGATCTCCTCGTGTGTAGGCATAGCATATCGATCAGATTTTGTGCGTCGATTGATAGATCGGTAGTCACCACGCATGCGCCTATACGTATAATTGCCATGTATATTTTTCTTGGTGGCATCACCACAAAGAGAGGCATACTCTCCATATGATATCTCCACCAATCCAGCCTCAAGAAGGTCTTGACACCTACTTTGGATTTAGATCTCTCTCCATATCATCGTATCGATAGGGACGACGGAAGACTGGTGCATCTCATTTGTCAAGTCAATCCGCATGCCGGGTCCCTTCAAACAGACCTAAATCCTTCATACTTAAGGCAAAACAGTTTACGAAACTCTTATGAACAAATTTTTATGTTCTTAGTGCGATCTTAGCCGATTTGGTGCACCAACGAAGTGTTGTGATCGAGATGAGTTTTTGGGTGAGTTTCAGGCTTTGTGTGATCGAGCATTGATCGATCATCGTACCACCTCAAGAAATCATCTTGAGGCTGATGGTCTAGCAGAGAGAGTTGTTCAGACGGTGAAGAGAGGACTGCGAAAGGACATCCAGCTACCATGGTTGGCCATGGGTTATCGATTTAACCCGGCAAGCATCTCTAGCGTCATTCTCACCGTACTTTTTTTTATTATATGGTAGAGATCCGGACTTACCGCAGCCTATCCGTAGAGAGTCGAAGTGAAGTCTTGGACTTGGATGACCCCGATGTTTGGGGGTTGGGGTGTGTTCTCAAAGGGCAGAACTCTTCCAGAGAGTCATGCCCATGGCATTTGAGAACTCCGGCTATTGCTCAAAGATAGAGATACTTTTATGTTATGCTACCATCCAAGGAGGTGGATATCGACCTTCAATTCGCAGATTTCATGTTGGTGATTACGTTTATTTGCAGAAGAGTGCACCGACCACATTGGATGTTACGGTGGGTTGCACGATTCTACGAAGACGTGAGATTTTACCTTCCGGAGTTTTGGTATTGGAGGGTCGTGAAGGTGTGATTTGGAAGGATCATGTGCGTAATTGTGCGTATGTCACCTTCCAAACATTGATGGTCTTATGGATCCAAGCTTGGCGGTTGTGCAAAAAAGCTTGAGATGTATGTTATGTGGATCGGTGGTGGAGCGGCCCAAGATGTTGATTTGTGATTCTTGTTCGAGAGGATGGCATATGTCATGTTTGACACCTCCTCTCAATGCGGTGCCCAAAGTGGGACGGTGGAGATGTCCTCGATGCATTTAGCGAGCAAAGGTGTCCGACCGTTATATGATATGGATTGCAGATAGGCGACTAACGATGGGGCATTGTAGCACCCTGCCTCCTGATCTTAGCCCCACGAAGGGCATATCATGTTATGGACTAGATGGCTACCTAGGCGTTAGAGGGACCTAACCGCCAGTTAGGGGGACGATTGTGGTACACTTGTGTTGGTGTATGACGATCTATGTGTTGTGATATTTGATGTGACAAGCGATGTATGTTGTGATGCGATATGTATGTGGCAATTTGTCACGACTTATGTAGTGGCATCTCTAGTTAGGTAGGTGCGGCGTTTTTGGAGCAGATACACCGATTAGAGCCGGTTGTGCGATTAGCGCCGTCGCACTATGACTGCCGTTAGGGCCGATGGCGCCGTTAGGGGTCCTAGGCTCAAGGGGGTAGAGTTCGAATTAGGGCTCCTTGGAGGGCTTTTTGAAGTTGAGCCTTTGAGAGTGTGGCTATGGTGGATAGTAGCTAGTGCGGGAACTTGGAGTCTTTGAAGCACAAAGTGGGTTTGGCTTGACTGTAATCTCTCTTTTATGCTATGGTTATGAGCGGAGTGTCCTTGTGGACGTTTTGAGAGTAGAAAAGATTATTGTGGTACACTTGTGTTGGTGTATGACGATCTATGTGTTGTGATATTTGATGTGACAGCGATGTATGTTGTGATGCGATATGTATGTGCACGACACCCTCATCTCTCCAATAGGTTGTCTAAGAGCCATGGATGATACATTGAATGTCTCAACCAATGTGAACAATTGAGGAAGTCTGACTTGTTGGCCATATTTTCTCTTTGTGAATCCAACTCCACTAAGTCTTTTCTAGACTCAATAGTTTGTGTTACACAAGTCACATACAAACTTCACATATAAACTATACAACATCTCCATCATCTTTATTGGGCTATAGTCATACTAGCTATCTTATGCTCCAACTGCTCCTGTTGAGATGCCATGTTCACCTCATGACTAGCCTCATGGACTAACACTTGACTAAGGGTAAGTCATCTATCACCACTCCTATCACCTTGAACTTCTCGTCCTCTTCAAGAATTGCAATGATTGACTATTAGGACTGACTTCCATGACAACTCTTGCTAATCGTAATTCCAGATGAAGATCAAAACATTGATCAATCATGTGTCCATATCTATGACAATGCTCACAAAACGATTGAAAGGAGATTTGTTTTAGAATCCATGAACAAAGCATACAATATGTTCTAGAAATATTTTGTTTTATGATGAAAGTACTTGGAGAAATAGAAATGAAAGAAGCATCACACAAGCAGTAGCTATTACATCTATTTATATGACTATGTTTTTACTACTTAGATGTGCTTGTGATAATAGAGATGGAGCATCATTACAAACACATAATGGTATTTAGGAGATACTTAATCTTGAAGGTGTAGAGTAAGTGATACATGAAGTAAACTTAGGAAAAGAGGTAGATGGCCTACATGAAGCTCATTGCAGCCTTTTCTAATGAAAGTTTACATCATAATAGCAGAAAAAAACTAGCAAGAAAACCATTGAAGACTTGCAAGTCATGTATCATAGTGCTCTAGGTTCACTATTTAGTTCGTACCAAATCATTCATAATTCATTGAGTGGGAGATCTAGCTAGGTATACTAATTGTTCAACTCCAACTCATTGGACATGTGTCAAGAGAATACTTAGGTATTTGGTATCAAGGTTCTCAATACATCTTATTGGATTACATTAAGTTAGGATCTAATCCTATTCTCACAAGTTGTTCTGATGCTAGTTGGGATTGAGATTTGGGCAACAATAGGTCCACTACTGGTTATATGTTTACTTTGAGTGATGGAGCTATTAGTTGGGAAAGAAAATAGCACAAATCAATAGCATTGTTCACAATAGAAGCTAAAATCATGGCTTCTTCGCTAGTTACTCAAGAGCTGATTTGGTCCATGAGTGTATTGGGTGAACTTGGTTTTGTTTAACAAGCTACAACAATATTGATGTATGATAACACTTGAGCTATTGCACCCAAAAAAACTTTATCCATCATACTCTTAATAAACATATCTATATAAATAGAAGATTTGTTGAAGAGAAAGAAGAGGGAAAAATAGATAAATTAGTTTGATGTCCAACCAAGACATGATTCTTGATGTGCTAACCAAGTCACTCTTACAAGAGAAATATAGGAAGTGTGTTAGAGAGATGGGTATATTTTTGACTCTTCATTGGGAATATTGTGAATCAATCTCACATTCAAAACACAACACTAAAAATAAATGTAAATTGGATTGACTCTTAGCTCTAAAAGATAAATACTTTATGGTTAAATTTGGGGATGATAAATCACTAGCCACTATGTTTTAAGGTTTCAAATTTGTGTGTAAAATCTCAAAACTGAACCTCAAAACTATATACATTGATCCTTAGATCAAATGTACATCTTGCCATGCTCATTCCTTTCCATATATAATCAATACCTTGTGGGCGTTTGGATGACTTAATTGTGCTCGTGATGATAACAATCTAGTTGAATTAGAATTGGACTTGGTGCATAGTGAACAAAGCTACATTGAGAGTTCTCACCTCAAGAGCATTTCTCATAATCTACCTTGAGTGTGAGCAAGTACACGAGAATCCACATCACCTAGTAAGGAGACACATAATATGGAAATGATCTATCTTGTTCACATCTTTCTTCTAAATATCAAAACTAACAAATAACAAGAAGATTTTATTCTTTGAATCCAATTTTCCTGCACGATCCTTAACCTTTCGTGAGTCGACATGTTGCTCTCGGCCTTCTGACTTATAAGGAGTTTCTACGTACAATCACTCCTGTGTGGGCGGACTAGATAACGATGTGTGCTGCAAACATCCTACACTGAAAGTGGAGAAAAGAATATAGTCAACTGTAGTCAAATAAGGACCAAGTAAACAACTTAGTCCCATCCCGTTATCCCTAGTGCAATCTTTAGAACAAAATCGTTTTCTGTCGGGCTCTTAAAGCTAGTAAACAAAGCCCCCCTACAGTGAAGCAGTTGGTATGCCATAGTTTCCATGGGTCAAAACTCTCGCTGTCATAAACATAGTGCAAGTTTCACCTTCTTTAGTCCGTTGGTAGACTTCCGATGTCTGAAACAAATCATTTATACATTACCAACGAATGAACTCTGCTTGGGCAAAGTTTTGTAAAAAAGAATGTGCTTCACGGCATCTTCACATTCTTTTTTACAAGAAAGTACATTTTACGTGATGAAATGTGCTACTGAAGATTACATGTAGGTGCTAACATAACATTACGATACGACGTAACAATGCAGAGTTTATTTAATGCTGTGTAATCATAACTATTCTGCACGCAAGCACTTTCCTACAGAAACAGACAGTAGGGAATGCAGTGCAAAGAGCACATGCAAAAGCTTGTCAGTACACTCTTCTCGTGAGAGAAGTTCTAACACTAAAAACATGGATAATGTACATCCTTCATACACGAATCATCATGTAGGTATCTGTCAGGACAAGGTTGTAAACATTGTAACCCGTTCTTCGTCGCCATCACTAGGTCTCCACATCAGTAGTGCTCATGTCAAGACGCTCAGATGACTGAAGGTAAGTGGAATAATAAGCATATGTTCAAAGTGACTTCTCACAAAAAGACGCGAAAATGTTTTAGGATTCTTAATAGAAGCCTTCCAAGAATAATTTTAACTTCGAGCTCAACTATTCCTCAATCTCAGACTTCAAGGCTGATGTACCAATGATGTGAGAGCTGTACAAACAAAACGTAGCAAACTGCTAAGAGAAACTGTGACACGTTTGTGTGATAAAAGAATGTAACTTCAAGCACACTCCCTGCAATCGCAAACTTTCTTCTGAAAGAAAAACCAGTGCACTTTGCGTTGACATAATTTCGTCTGCTCACTGACCCAGCAAAAGATACTCAGATTAGCTTTTACCGTTCAGGAATAACCTTTCTCTCGCTTTACAAAATTTTACAATCCCTAAACAGCTCCATAATTTCCATCCAAGCCCCGTGGTCCAGATCGGGTACTTGTACTGGCTCCATCTCTCAGAGGACGATCTCCAATAATTGTAGTTGCCTCATCAGCTCGTCTGTAGCCACTACCTCCATCTGTGCTGCACTGCACCCAAATATAAAATAAAATTTGCCTGTCATAACCTGAAGACCGTAGACCCTAAACCCTGGCTGAGATGTACTAGTTGTAAGAAACGATGAAGGAGTGGGAGGTGATGGAGTGAGAAGAGGTATAAAAGAGAAGAATTTTGAAACTGAAAAGGGTTTCTCTTAGCGTGGAAATTACCACTGAAGAAAAGAGATGTCAATAATTCGTGTGATAAACAAGTTCGGGACAAACACTGAAATTCAGCGAATTACCATGTCTAGACAGCTTGCAAGAAGTCCGATACCAGGTAAAGCCTCCAAACCGTGCTGCAAAACATTGCAGACAGTGATAAGATGTTCAGAGTTATTCCAATTGTAGAAAGAACGACGAAGTTTGTCCTCAGGTTTCGTGTAATAATGACTACTGTTTTTGTGATATCTATTTTCATTCTGTGCTATCTTCATACAGCTGTGTCTCTACAGAAGCAACGAGAACTCTGTTGCTCTGTAAATCGTTGTAAACGTGTGTAAGACAAAACAAATATTGACATTCAGTCACATGTCAGGCAACAAACGCAGATGACCTGTACCTTCTTTTCCACACGAGTTCTGTATAAAAAACCAGCGCTGCAGCACATTGTGGTCATGACTATCAAGCTGCCCAATAAAATCCATGTATCAGAGTTACGCTGACAAGAGCAGAGAATTTCCTGATTACCTACACGGGCAGTTAGAACTTGAAAAAAATTCTTTCCATGCGTCATGTTTCACTGATGCCCGACATTTTGCATTTTGCCCGTCAAAAGAATTGCTTGGCTTACCGCAATTTAATGCATAAACTGTAACTATAACTTCTTTCAGCAAAGTCAACATTATCATTAAGGTAGAGATTTTACATGCAGGACAACAATCCGAATGTTGCCCAGCCGCTTGAACCGACTTCCTGTTTCGTCTGCTTCCATTCTACAACAAAAGATGGCACAATGTTGGACGAGTAAGAGCAGTTAGACAATTGGTATTCGCTGTAAGAAGATTACAACTGCTTAAAAACTTGCATTGGTAGAGTGTACGGACTCTCCAACCTGAGTATCACATAAACTACATGGGGCTCACAAACGACTTTTTGATACTGCCTTAAGTAAGTTGGTGGCGAGCCAATCACAGAGGGAGTCCATCAGGACTTGCAGTTGCATATATCTAGGATTATCGTACACTACAATCAGAACAGCCTCCATAAGCTATGGGATTGGGATAAACCTAACGAAGCTGAAGTGAACAGATGTCACCTCAGCTAATATATTTCCAGAGCACCTACCACATTGCTTGAGCAGAGAGAATTCGATAGGATCATATCCCTGGACAGGGACTGTGATGGTCACGAGATAGATATCTGCTGATTCACCTACAAAGAAAGAGCAGTTCCAAAGTTGAGTTCCATTAGTTGCAACTAAGAGTTCTGAACCAGAAAAAAGTCATACATGACACCAGAATTGATTTGTTGCACTTAGAACACTCACAAAGCCAATCCACTTGCAATATAGAAGGACTCATAATTGTGGGTGGAGTTCCTGCAGCAGCGGTGCCTGAAAGTTTAACGTCCAGCCCTTTGGAAGGGTCCACCTGACGACATACAATGGTTTGTTAATTTAACATAGACTAATATATATACTTCCAACAATTTACATCTACTGAGTGATCAAGACTTCGGTCCAAGGTACTCAGGCAGAACAGGAAGTCAATAAACTCACGGAAAATGATGGCTTTCCGATACTTTTGGAGACTTCAGTTGGTGCGGTGAAGTACAGGAACACTTGTGATTGTGAAGTTTCAAAGCTGCAACAGAAAGTTATCAGCATCGAGTTAATTTAACCCACTCAAATGCAAAAATGGCTTTCAGATGTAGCTTACAGAAGTACAATGATTATAAGCGTGTGATGTGGTTGCCACGGAGAAATCCATGGTAATAGGAGTATGACTGTTTTGTCAGAAGACTACGATTTACAAACATAACATACAACTATCTTTTACATACCGTTCAAAGAGGGAATGCAGTATCTGCGATACAAAGGAGTGGAGATTTTGCAAAGATTACTTGCCTGTAGTCAATGTGCTCATCATTTTCGTACCCCCATTGAGTAAACCCATTGTTCACCTGAGATTTGAAAAGAACTGATATTAGAAGACCAACAATTAGATTCGGTCCCAAAGACCAATATTTTGTATGTGCAATTAAAAATGTGCGTACCCATTCAACTAAATATATGTGCTTCAAAACCCCTATAATACCGCTTTCAATGGTGGAGGACAAATCTAAGATACTCCAAAACAGCAATTACATACTTCGGTACATGATCTACCTTACCACTTCCTTTCCTCGAGGACTGAAGCCAACCGCAAAACCCTCTACGACACTGGGACCGGGTTCTGGACAAGAAAGAGCAAGGACAACAGAGGCTCTGCAACATCGAAACGTGCATGTTGGTTACTGACGGTAAGCCTGCTTCTCCGGTTTCAAGTCCCCTGGTATCAGCATATTTTGTTGCTTGGTTTGAAAATTTGAATTAAGATTTACGAGTTAGCATGGAGTTATGGACGTACATGACCACAAACTTTACAGAGCCCACGAACTTAAGTTAGAAATCACGTGAATCTGTAACTCAGAAAATACAAAGCCATGGAGAACGACAGTTCAATTGTTTGTAACTTACACACAGGACTTGGCTGAAGCTTCAAGGGTGACACTGCATATGCAACCTGCGGACTCTGCACGGTACCAAACACTTTTCTCACATCTTCAGTCGTAAAGACTTCAATGTAGAATGCCACTTGCGAGTCCTCTACACAGTGCTGGTGGTGTCTTAACCTACTCCTTATCTTGATAGTGATGCCAACATCACAACAACATAGAGCAATTCACGCCCAGCTAGTGACGCAAGATGCAGGTTTAAGGACATTATACTTTCTGAATGAGACTCCATCCAAAGAAATTTCATTCAGATATATGTGAGAACAAAAGAGCTTACTGGTCCAGGAGAGCCTAGGAAGATTTAACATAAACGTCGCTCTTACCTTTGCAGCGTCCCTTTCCTGGACAGTTCCCACAGGTAACAATCACCTAAAAACACAACCACGGTCATAGATTTAAAGACCATTCTTGACTAGTCTGAGACAGAATTTTCTACAAGCACAGACTGCAGGCCAGGTGATACAAGGTAGAAAGTCCCAATGCAAACTAATATACCTTTGCATCACGACCATTGAACTCAGTTCCATAATCTTCACACTCCTTCAAATCCCCGTGTCTGTATTCCTGCACTCAATGGCGGGATATCAACTCTCCCTTATGGCTCTCAAAGGATGAGATTTCTTGCTGCTCAACTAACTGTACAGTAGTATAAAACGTGAAGTTTTCGACAGGCTAACCAAGAATTAAGACAAGGAACTCGCTTAAAAACTAAATGTAATAAAAACGACAAATGTAGGTTCTTGAAGTACAGTCATTATGGGCATTAAAGCAGGAACATAGCAAAACAATCAGCGAATTCAGATCAAGTTGAAGCTTGTGTATAACGAGAACATACCCGCAGCAAGACAGACTTGCTTTGTCATACCTGAATGAAGTTAGATGTCGTAGGTGTACTGCTTAGAGTAGGACCTGATTCGTATGAACCAAAGCTCACATAACCCTACGACACGATCCACAACAAGGACAAGTCATAATTAAAAATAAGGACGACTCATGAAGGGACTTTACCCCCTTGATGGTGAATCTTGAGGTGAAGATGTAAAGTATGTAGTTACTGTATCTCCTGAATCCATTTCTAAAGTGCACTTCAGTACACTTTATCAAATTTGGTAAGACCAAAAACCACACGCTTATCTAGATAAGTGAATGTACTTCAAATCTTACCGCGTTACTCCTCTCTTGGAAATCTTTGCAAAATCTAAGCACATAGGTTGTAGTATCCTGCCACGTGCCAAGAGCAAGCAATAAGTGTACATCTCATATATTAGTACACCGACAAATCTAAGCAGATAAAAATATTAACGTCTACTCATTTCCATTGCTGGGCAACCGGAGACATGAAGCCGGCTTGATTCCTTTAGGTTGTTAAAAAGCAGAAATCTGCAATAAAAACTTCGTGTTTTTGTGTTTAAGTGACAAACAAGGACATTCGGTAAATAGCAACTGATTTGATGCAAAGATGAAATACCTGCTCAAACTCAAACTCCTTCCCGTAGAAATTTGACTGCATTTCTTACATTAAGGAGCCACATAAACAGTTTAATGTGTCACACACTCTCTGTCAACGAACTTCTGGTGATCACCCTACCTGTACTCTAGCAAACTCTGAAAACTTGTAAATGTGAAAACCGATTATGCATACAAATGCTTTCATAAAACATGATGTTTAGGATACAAGGTCATAAACATGGGTGTCCGGTGCAACAGCGTAGCAGTTTGATAAAGGAACCAAAGCAGCTCTTGCGGCACTACGCGACACCAGAACCAACACTGCAAACACAAGTAGTATGTTTTGAATTCAATTAGTAGAAAGTTTAGGGTTTAGGGTTTAGGGTTTAGTTAAACTACAAAAACAAGGGAAAATGATTTCCACGGTTAAAAATACAGTACAATTTTGATAAACAAGCATGCTAGAAGAGTTTACCAGCAAAGACGGACATCCATGATTGAAGGTTGCAGCAAGTCATGGTGACGTCCGATGATGGAATGTGATCGAGAAATGTCAGTCAAACCTGGAGAAATAAGCACAGAACTCTGCTTGATCTGATTTGTTTATATACTACTGCTTGTGGTGGGATGTCAACACATTATTAATGTCTTGACATCTATGTTCATACGGTATCAGATTGGTCATATAGCAAGTATCAGCGTCACGCTAACTAAGCTGTCGATCCAAGCCCGTAGAAAATGCGATCGAGAACAGATCTTAAACTGGACCCCGATGACATATTATCCTTTAAGATAAATGACAAGTCTATAACTTACCTGCAGATTTTTAGCATCGTAGATTCGCACTTAATATGAAAAAGGTTTGTTTAAAAAATAGATTATGCACACCTTATACAGCAACATATCTCCATAACGTCCCAAAACCACTGGTCTCTGAGGACACCTGTGCATACAGAATTGATTTGCAACGTCAATCAGGCATATGTATTATCAGATGATTGCTTTCTTACGACTCAAGACAGTAATCAATATACTATATAACAGTATGCAAAGAGGTATGTACATGAGCTCGTACGAGGACATAATGCGAAAACAGATGTTTAAAACTATAAATGATCAGTATTAAGAGTGTCCGCAAGTGAACTGCACGGTTGTCAGCACCACCACCTTGCCTGGTGCAGAGCGAAAGTTGTGCGACTTCAATCCTAAATGAAATTATCAAAGTGAAATCTTTTACTCCTGCAGTAACGTAGCAGGTTTATAAGATTGGACTAACTTAATATTCATTCTTCGTTTTGTTCAACACCAACAAAGAATGTGATGACCAAAAGGGATCGTGTGGATAAATTGTCTTTCTATAGCAAATCCTTCTGTATTCGATATTTTCATACTCGTTCATTTAACTTACAACTTGAGGGCTCTACATGAACACCTGAAGACTTCCTGCAATTACAAAACGACAAACACTATTTCATATAATGACAGCTGTTTCTTAACTAAATATTCAAACGATGAACCATCTCTGATGGAGGTGTGCACACATTCTTTGAAAAAACCGTCACCGATGGTCCAAGGTATGGCTGAACTTGACCGGGATCGACTTCCTTTCCTATCAAGTGTTTTGCCCCATTAGTGCGATATGCTGTCTTGCAGGGCCGTTTCAAATTCCAAATATGTTTCCTGGCTGTTTCAAAACTTAAATCAGATGATTCTCCTGCCGCGTCGACCATGTACTAGTTTTTGTATCCGAGAACTTCCAATCACACTGGCGCCGGCAGATAGATGTACAGCTAAGGGGAGGGCTACAATTGCTACCGCTCTGAACCAAATACGCGGCAGGAACAAAAAAAAGAAGACAATCCACCAAAGAAACCCATCACAGTAGTATAGACCTTCAAACTCATCAACTGAGGAGAAAGACCTGGATCGCATGGGGAATAAATACCCAAAATATAAACTTTTCAGAGGAAATCACAGTGTCATGTACTCTATATTTCACAAGAGAAGTACCAGAGCTATACTTCAAATGTACCTGCCACGTTCAGTCTTGCATTGCTGTAATTACCCAGCAGGACGACGCCCGGGAGCCGATCCGTCAGACTAGAGAATTTCAAACTTCAATCTGACATCTTCAATGATTAAGTCCTAAATTGCTTTGCTCTAGCCGCAACCTACTCCAATTCATCGCCTTCCACTTCAAAGTACGCCTATAATTCAGACGCACTTCGACTCAAACGTGGTTTCCTCTTATTCAAATACATGCACTTCGCACTTTGTAGCACAAAACTCCGTGCATCCCCGATTCCCCATCAGACTATACACAAAATGAAAACACAAGAGATCCGGGCATCAGATCCACACCTCCCTCTCGCGACTTCTTACTCTCAATCTCTCTTGTCTCTCTTTCAATCTTCAAGATTCACCAGATGGATCTGTCTTGCTCCACCAAATATCAGGAATGGACTGAACGACGTCTGGCAACCTGTACGACTCTCCGCTGCCTGCCTATGCAGCGCACATGTGTTTCAAACACTGCGTGCAATTTCTTCTTCCTCTGATTCCGCGGTCTGCCTGCTTCAGTCCTCTGGTACCTGGTAATGAGAAAGGGGAGAACGCATGGAATACAAAGCTCGATGGTTTATAAACAAACAAAGCCGACACCAAAAAAAGCGAATGGAAGACCAGGGAAAGAGAATGAACTAAACACTCTCATGGTAAATCTATATCTCGCAAGCCTCTCCTCTAATTCCTACACCATTTAAAACATTACATTCGGTGATAACTTAGGGTCTCTAATAATCATCTCCTATTATAGAAGTCTTGCTATCTTTTCATTCGTGCATAATTTAATGCAATGCTACTGACCTATCTAAAAAAGTGCATACAGAAGTGTATTGATAAATAAGATTCATGTCAGCAATCATGATATAATCACTTGAAGTTCCTAACATTAAAATCCATATCATATCCCAAAGGTGCATCCATAGCCAAAGGTATAAATACATGTCTTCTTTGCTATCTTTAACACTTGATGATCTTGGTGTGAGCACTAGCTCGACATCTAAGAATGTGTATTGCCGTCATCTCATATGTTAGATATATGATGTTTGTATTCAGATATATGATAACCACATTTGCAACGAAGATATCAATAGTTTCTCATATAATGATATATGATAACCACATCTATAACAAAAACTAGCTCTTCTATCCTTATGTAAGAGCATATTAGAGAACCCACAAAGTAAAATAACAAAAAGGATGGGAAGACCCTATCAAGTTTTACAAGGATGAAACTACACGGGTAATATGGGGATACGCTCCAATAGCATCACATGGAAAATATGTACTATTGCATCTAATATATATGAACTATCTAGATCAAACGATCTACAAACAACAGAGCTTCCTAAGAAGCATAAGCTAACATGATTGCTCTCCTATGGATTGCACAAGCTAGTGTTCTCTATAGAGCAATAGAAACATGTTGCCTAAAATATGTTATACAATAAGTTAATGAGAGTGATACCCTATGCCGTCTAGTATGATAGGTTCTCGCGCACTCTCTCACGAACATGTCGAAGTCGGTTGTGATGCACATACATATCGCATCGCAACATACATCGCTATCACATCAAACATCACAATACATAAATAGTCATACATCAACACAAGTGTACTACAATTAATCTTTTCTACTCTCAAAACGTCCATAAGTACACGCTACTCATAACCATAGCATAAAAAAGAGATTACAATCGAGTCAAACCCTTTTTGTGCTTCAAAGACTCCCGGTTACTGCACCAGCTACTATCCACCATAGCCACACTCTCAAAGGCTCAACTTCAAAAACTGCACCCAAGGAGCCCTAATTCAAACTTTAGCCCTAGATCTCTTAAAGACACTTTCGGCCCTAACGGTAGTTTCAGTGCGAACGGCTTTAACTGAAGTATATGCTCCTACATGAGTGCACATACTTAACTAGGGATACCACTACATAAGTTGTGATAGGTGTCGTGCACATATATATCGCATCATAACATACATTGCTATTACATCAAACATCACAATACATAGATCGTTATACACCAACACAAGTGTACCACAATTGTTCCCCTAACTAGCGATTAGGTCCCTCTAACACCAGGTAGCCATCTAGTTCATTAACATGATATGACATTCGTGGGGCTAGTATTAAGAGATGGGTGCTACAATGCCCCATTGTTAGTTGCCTACATGTAATCCATATCATGTAACGATTAAACCATCTTGCATGATAATCACATCGAGGACATCTCCACCACCCACTGGGCACTACATTGAGAGAAGGTGTCAAACATGACATATGTCATCCAATTGAACAAGAATCATAAATCAACATACTAGCTACTCCACCAGCTAATCCACATAACAAACATGTCAAGCATGTCCACACAACTCTTAGGCTCGGATCCATAGTAATATCAATGTTTGGAAGGCAACATGGCGCACAATTACACACATGATCCTTCCAAATCACACCATCACAATCCTCTAATACCAAAACTCCAGAACGTAAAACCTCTCGTATCCGTATAATTGTGCGACTAACAGTAACATCCAATGTGGTTGGTGCACTTTGCTGCAAGTAAACGTAATCATCAACATAAAATCTGCGAATTGAAGATCAATATCCACCTTTTTGGATGGTGGCACAACGCAAAATATCTCTATGCTGAGCAATAGCCAGGTTTTCAAATGCCATGAGCATTACCCTACAAAAGAGTTTTACCTTTGACAACACACCCTAATCCAAACATCAAGGTTATCCAAGTCCAAGATTTGATTTGACTCTCGAGGAATAGCTATACGTAAGTTTGGATCTCTATCATATAATAAAAAGTACGGTGAGAATGACACTAGAGATGCTTGCTGGTAAATCAATAACCCATGGCCAACCATGATAGTTGGATGTCCCAATATGCTAGATGATCTTTCTCCAAGTCAAATTTTCTTAATCCTCTCCTCATCGTCTAAACAACTCTCTTTGCTAAACCATCAGCCTCATGATGATTTCTTGAGGTGGTACAATGATTGATCAACGCTTGATCCCAAAAAGCATGAAACTTGCCCAAAAACTCAATATCTCCATTGGTGCACAAAATCGGCTAACCACCAAAGCTAAGAACTGTTAGGAGTTAACTCATGTCTTGAGTAACTTTGGTTAGTTTGACTATGGCTAGGGCTGGTACTACTATACAAGAGGGCTTGCAGAAGCTCTCTGTGACACAATTAGGGTATTCAGTAAAGTGACTGTGTGTTCCGTGGACGTAGCCTCAGTGAGGTGAACCACGTATTTCCTGTGTCAACTCTTGATTGCATGTTTGTTTCTCAATTTTTTCATGTTTCGGACCTACAAATGATATCAGAGCGAAGTCTTCTTCACGGAGATCAAGATTTGCGGTGAAAATTTATGCTTGTTGTGGTTTTTCTTTGCCGACGATGGAGGGTGTACGTGCAAGCATCTGGAGAGCGCATTAATTGGTTTTGGCTGAGAAGGAGCAGCAGGAGTATGACAGATCGACCATCACCAAGTATGACAGAGGAGCAGGCTGCAAGCTGTGGCACGGCTGATTGACAAGGGAGGGGCGTGCTCTCTGTTGTTGAATGAGGTGACCTGACCTATGGAGCTTCTTGATGTGTCTTGTCAGCACTACCACAACAGATTTACCGACTTCGTTCGAGGCAAGGAAGATCATTGCTGAAGGAGAAAGGATGTGCCAAAAATTTCTGTGCGATTGAGAGGTGCTAGATGATTGATCGAGCGGCGAGGAGAGCGTATGCAGCAATCCGTGGTGAGGTGTCAGGTTCTGGAGATTCGGTCATAGTGATACAAAATAGAGAAAGGACCCTAGAGTATGTAGAATGTGATGATGGAGGAAAGAGTAGAGTTGTGCAATGTGCATGGGTCGCATGGCAAAAGGTAGTATCTGGTGGGAGAAAGTGTTGTGTTGCGAGGGAGACGCGTGTTGTCCATGAATGGATTCACGTCCACTACGATGCGATCTTCTATGTGTTCATCGTGATGTGTTGCGATCTTTTATTGGAGAGTTTAGAACCTGCTGAACATCCGGATTCTGATTGAAGCTTGTATGCTTCGTTGGTAATTTCTCTGGGGTTTGTGGAACAGCAGTAGATGCGTCTATCGCACATGAGAAAGTGGAGTGTCACTTTCAAGATGAAGCCGGATTGTGTATATCACCGGGGCCCTAAAGAATAGTCGTAGAGATAATTGGCAGGAAGAATGTGGAGGCATTGCCATTGCCGTAGAAAATATGCTCTTTGTTGGGCTAGTAGGAGGATTTCTGAGCCCCTTAGACATGTACAAGCAGATAAGATAGGCAGATGCTACGCGCAAATTGTGGCATCCGAGTAGCATTAGCAAGTAGAGCAGCAATATCTCTTGTGATTTAGGAATTTTTACCCAGGGTAAATTTCCTTTATTCTCACATGAGTGGGAAGAAGTCAAGTTTGGAGGTTCCATTTGACAATCGAACGACACAAGGGACGAGTTCAGGGGCTAGACGAAGTGAGATGGGAATCATGAAGACAAGAGGAGCCGGATTTGACATTGTCAAAGATGATGGGCATGGTGACTATCTCCTATGGGAGAGGCAAGTCAAAGTCAAGTTGAAGGCTTCGGGTTTGGGCAAGTCATTGAGGCCCAAACCCTCTACATTCAACGATGAAGACTGGAAGGACCTTCAGGAGCAAGCAGTGAGTATTGTTATACTCTATCTACAACCTTTAGTTCTGAAGCAAGTTGATGAGTATGACAATTTTACTTTATTGTTTGAGGCTCTTCAGCGACGGTTTCATCGCAAAGAGTTATCAAACAGGTTGTACATCTCCTTGAAGCTGATGAGCTTCAAGATGAAAGATTCAGGTACGATGATACAAGATTACATTGATGCCTTTGGTGATCTTGTTATTGATCTTCAGAATCTAGGAGAGGAGATAACTGATGAGAGGAAGGTCCTTCATCTGTTAAGTTCATTACCTGCTTCATATTAGTCATTGTCACTAGTGTTGCTCCATCATGATAGACAAATGATCATTTACAATGAGGTTGTAAGTGCTCTATTGACGGATGACCTAAAGCAGAAGATGATGATGCCCTCTACTCCATCCTCTTCATCTGGAACGGCACTGAATGTGACCCGTGGATGGTCACAATCAAGGAATGAGAATGATGGGAAGAAGGTTGGATCTAGAGTTAGATCCATGTCTAGGGAAAAATCCCAAGACAGAAATATTGTGGTCTATTAAAAATGTGACAAGAGTGGTCACTTTAAGAAGGATTGTCGTGTGAAGACCAAGGCTAATGATCCTCCTTTGGCCAATGTGGCTCAAGATTTTAATGAGGAGGATGACCTTCTCGAAGATGGACTATGAAGCCAGAGGTATGCCCTATGCAACTCACCAAAGGGCATTGGTGATGTATGGATTGTGGATAGTGCTTGTTCTTATCACATTTGTTACATTAGAGAGTTTTTTCCATACTTTCTCAGTATCAAACGGTTTAGTTCTTATGGGAAATGATCAACTCTCTAGAATTGAAGGTGTTGGATCTGTCCAGATTCACATGTTTGATGGAGTCAAACGTACGTTGAGTCACGTCAATTTTATACCTGAAATGAGAAAGAATCTTATCTCTCTTGGAATGTTAGATTCAAAAGGCCTTGAGTGGAGTTCTAAACAAGGAGTATTTGAGGTGAGAATAGGTGATAAGATTATCTTAAGAGGATACAAGCATAGAAATATGTATGTGCTAGAGGGCAATACCATTTGTGGTGAAGTCAATCTTACCAGATCTCGGCTTGAGATGGCTCATGTTTGGCATTCCAGAATGGGACACATGAGTAATAGGTACTTGACATTCCATTGAGATAGGGGCTTGTTACCTGGTTTAGGTAAAGTTGACATGGAATTTTGTGAGCATTGTGTTATGGGCAAGTAACATAGAAAAACCTTTGGTGTTGGAACTCATATTTCCAAAGAGTTACTTGAGTATGTACATAGTGAGCTGTGGGGACCTTCTTCTAAAGCCTCACATTCTGGAAAGTGGTATTATGTATCGTTTATTGATGATTACTCAAGATTTGTGTGAGTATATTTTCTCACACAAAAGTTTGAAGTCTTTGCAACTTTCAAAAGTTGGAGAGCCCAAGTTGAGGCTCATACTGGTCACAAGGTGAGATATCTAAGTTCGGATAATGGCGGTGAGTATACTTCATATGAGTTTAGAAGTTACTACAAAGAGGAGGGGATCACTTGTCATCTCACCACGGTTTATACTCCGCAACAAAATATTGTTTCTGAGAAACTCAACCAAACAGTATTGGAGAAGGTGCGTAGTATGTTGAGCCAATCTGATTTACCATATGAATTTAAGGCTGAAGCTGTAAATATCGCAGTGTATTTGATAAATCTGTCTCCTTCAAGTGCAATTGATGTCTTGACACAGTTTGAATTGGGACAAAAATGAAGGGCTGATTATAGTCATTTGAGAATTTTTGGTTGTACGGCTTATCCTCTCATACCTAAGGAGAGTAGTTCTTTTTTGTTGGATCCTACATCCAAGAAGTGTCGTTTTCTTGGATATGCAAGTGGTGTGAAAGGTTATAGGCTATGGGATCCTATAGCTTGTAAGGTGATTGTCAGTAGGGATGTTTCTTTCGATGAGCCCAGATCATTGAAAGAGGGGGAGATATCTCAAGCTCCCCGTACTGACAAGGGCAAACCTCCACTCACGGATGTTGTTGAGGGGGAGATTGATCATTATGGGTTTAATGATGCGCCACAAGGAGAAGCTCCAAAATGGATGGAGCAAATTCTGGAACAATAGGAATTGGAGTAGCAAGTTGTCGTTGCTGAGCCTCAAGATACAACACAAAACGATGGAGATCAACCAGGACCATCTACTATGAGATCATCAAATCGGATTAGTAGAGCTCCCGAAAAGTATGAAACATGGGCTGATTCATCTATTCTTGAGGATCATGATATTGAAACTGAGAATGATGATGGCAATGCGTTGATCTTGGAAGAAGGAAAACCTTGTTCATATAGAGAAGCTCAAGCCTCTATCTATAAGCTTGAGTGGGATATTGCTATGGAACCTGAGATGCAATCGCTTGTTGAGAACAAGACTTGGGAGCTGGTGGAGCTTTCAAAGGGTCAACCTTTGATTGATAACAAGTGGGTGTACAAGTTGAAGGATAATCCAGCGGATGAAGAGAAAAGGATCTTCAAAGCCAGGTTGGTGGCTAAGGGCTTCACACAAGATAAAGGTGTGGACTACAACGAAGTCTTCTCACCTGTAGCAAAGTATGCTACAATTCGTCTGGTATGTGCACTTGCTGCAATATTTGATCTAGTTATGGATCAGATGGATGTTATCACAGCTTTTCTATATGGATCTTTGGATGAAAAATCTACCTGAGACAATCTATTGGCTATGAGAAGAAAGATCAAGAGAAGTTAGTTTGTAGATTGCTCAAATCTATATATGGATTGAAGCAAGCTCCTAGGCAATGGAATGCAAGGTTTGATGGGTTCATGAAAGCACAAGGATTTTCACGGGGTGTGTTTGATCCATGTGTTTACATGAAGAAGTTGAATAATGAGATCTTTAGCCTTATTATTCTAGTACTCTATGTGGATGACATGCTCATTTTGGCAAAGGAACAATATGACGTCTATAGATGCAAGAGGCAATTGAAATCTGAATTCAAGATGAAGGATTTGGGTAAGTCCAAAAGGATATTAGTTATGGATGTTCACAAGGATTTGAAGAAGAGGAAGCTATGGTTAAGTCAGGGTAAGTACATTCAGCGTATGCTTGACAGGTTTAACATGGCAGACTCTAAAGGAGTGTGGATTCCTTTGGAGACATATTTTAAGCTCTCAGCAGCTCAATGTCCAATTGATGCAACTGAGAGAGGAAAGATGTTGTCAATTCCCTGTGACAAAAGCGCAAGGCGGCCTCATGTATTTGATGGTGTGCACTAGACCTGATATTGCTCTAGCTATGGGCAAGGTGAGCAGGTACATGTCAAATCCAGGAAAGGTGCATTGGGAAGCTATGAAGTGGATTCTCAGGTACCTCAAGAGTACTAAGGATTATGGTCTTTTGTTTGATGGTTTATAAGAAAATGCCAAATCCTTGTTGGGTTACGTTGATGCTGACTATTGACAAGATCTTGACAAGAGGAAGTCTACAATTAGGTAAGTGTTTACACTTGGAGGTGGATGCGTTAGTTGGAGATCTATCTTGCAGAAATGCATAGCTTAGTCAATTATGGAAGCCGAATATGTAGCATCAGCGGAAGCAGCAAAGGAGACTATTTGGTTGAATAGACTTATCACTAAGATGGAATTGAAACATGATGTTGTAAATCTCCATTGTGATAGTCAGAGTGCCTTATATTTTGCAGCAAATCAAGTGATGGATAGCAGGGTGAAGCACATTGACATCAATTATCACTTTATCAGAGATACAGTTTTTGATAGGAAGGTTGAGCTAGTCAAGATTGACGGTAAACTCAATCCAGCTGATTCTTTGACCAAAGTTATTCCGTTAGAGAGTTTCAGGAGGCATTGTGCTACTATGCAGGTTTTACACAAGGAGCACAAGTAGAGTTACTCTAGCAATTGTTTGATTCTTGTATATGCTTTACTCCTTCCTAGTTAGGCTACGGCTTAGTTCTAGTTAATCCTCGATTACAGGAGGGCCTATGTTTCAGGTTTCCTTCTAGGACTTCCCGCAGAGTATGTATATGGATAACAAGAGTTAGAGACCCCAAGACATGAGTCAAATGGGAGATTGTTAGGAGTTAACTTAGGTCATGAGTAACTCTGGTTAGTTTGACTATATTTAGTTAGACTAGGGCTAGGGCTGATACTACTATATAAAAGGGCTAGCAGAAGCTCTCTCTAACACAATTAGGGTATTCAGTAAAGTGATTCCGTGGACGGAGCCTCAGTGAGGTGGAACCATGTATTTCATGTGTCAACTCTTGATTGCATGTTTGTTTCTCAGTGTATTCATGTTTCGGACCTACAAGAATGCATAAGTTGTTCCCTCACTTGATTTGTGAGGCAATGACACCAACTCAATCTACTTGGAAAAATACTTCACCATGACCAACACATATCATTGATATGTGTTGATCAATGGTAGAGGTCATGCAAAATCCAAACTCCAATAATAACCAAGTCCCATAATCGGTAGAGGATGTAATTGTGATGTAGGGTATTGAATGATGCTCAAACAATATCACATACCATACATCTGGTCACAAAGTGTCGAATGTCAATTTGTGTACCTTTCCACAAATAATGACTTTGAAGTAAGCTATATGTCTACTTCACTCCAAAATGACCTAACTTCTCATGAGCATCAAAGGAGATAGCCAAACCTCTTGCATATGTTTTGCAGTTGTCCCATAAATTGAAAGCTGTGGTGATTCCCATTCTGATGGAGTTGAATAAGATGGGCCTAGGCTACATGCCAGGATGGGATCCACAAGCAAACAGGTGCATGAATCTGGTGTAGATGATGCACCAAATAGCAAGTCAGAAGATGGACCAAACCCATGTGGTATAGCAGTTAACCGAGATTGTGGAGCGGTTGATCAAGCAGAAGACCGAATTGGAACGAGAGACTAAGAAATCTAAAAATGCCTATGGTAAAATTTGCATGGTTTGAAACGCAGAGATCCGATACGTGGAAAGGAACAATCTCCAGCTTCAGGAAATGGTGTCGTAGAGGACAATTCTTTGCTCTGAGAACGCCCAAGTGCATGGCTGTAGAAGAACCCTCTAGAACCTTGTGTGAGCTGACAATCTCTTCTTCCTCTCCTCAGCACTCCACATTACAACCGGTAAAACTTCAGCGGAAGAAGATTATGATATCCGATGATTTGACCGATAACTCTCGCTTAAACTTTACAGAAAATTACTGCACAACCCTTTCAATCACTCAGAAAAGTTTCACATGTTTTTCTCCTCTAGATCTCTCAACACAATTGTTGATTTACCCATTGTATCACAAGGCTATATGCAGATCCTTGTGTACAAAACCCATCACACATTCCAATCCACCACTCCAATTGCTCTCAAATTTCATAAGATGGTTACTCATCATCCGAACTTCAACTCTAAAGAGTTTTATTGACAGAACTTTCTGGTATCAAAAGATATGAATGATGTACTAAGTTTGTGATAGTTAGTGCAATCCTGCAATTCTGACTGTTTATACAAACTTGAACCTATCATTCCATACTCAACTCTCGTCTAATCGAGTCAAAACTTCGATCAAAACACAAGTTTGGGTCATAAATTGTATTTTGCATCATTAATTGATTCATGATTCGATTTTTGATCTTTATGGTTTAGTACCTAGATCCAGCCCTAGACAAGCAAATTTGATAATAACAGCTGCTAGTGTAACTATGAAAATGGCTCCTTCTTAAGTTAGATTGTATGAACAAATGCCTGACCAAATAAGATTCCTATGAGCTTGGATTTTGGCCGTGATTAATCGGATTAATCGGATTAATCATGGCCAAAAATGCTTCAATTTAACAGGGTCGGGGGCTACACGAGATCTGAGTCAGTCAACTCAGATCCCAAAACCCTGGTCAAATTCTCACAAACACTCCAAATACACTCAAAGATCTAAATTTCTCTCTCTAACTTTGAATCACCGTTTCAAAGTGACAAATCCTTCAAATCCATCCATTCTTGAGCCCACGTTGTAGCTCGTCCCGTCAGCTTTCCAACGCTATCCTCAGATTTTTGAATTTCTCCCTCGAAGGTCTCCAAAATCCCTAAAAACCTCAAAAAGTTGCCCTAGTGCCCTCATTGGTCAAAACTCCTAGACCAATGGGAATGAAGAATGCTATTTTGACCTCTAGTGTGGCCAAATTAGCTCCATTTTAACTTTGAGCTTTACAACCATCCTAAACATTCTACTTAGACATCCTATACACATTATGAGTTGTCACTAATAAGAGTTAAAATGACAACTTGAAACCGGCTAAGTATACCCAAAAGCGATCACGATGAAGACACCGGATGTTGATCACAAATGGACTCGACAATGCTACATATGGAGGATCATGTTGTCCCCTATCCATGTCATACGTCGACTCCACTTTAATCAGGTAAGCTCCTTAGTCAGCAAGGTGATGTGTCTAGATCTCCCTAGCTCTTTACAGCCTTACAATGACATCTGTTACCCTAACCTAAAGTATCGCCGTCATGACAACAGCTCTGAAGATGACACATGTCATCATCTTCTCATAGTAGTTGCGTCACAACACGACAACGGTGCGAAGTTTGAAGCAACGTCTGAATCGGATGGATGTGGAGGCACCGGCTTGATTGGATACCTTGGCGAACAAGTGTGCGCAACACCTCTTCGCAAGATGTGATGAAGAAAAGTCATGGTGATTGGAGAAGCTAGTGGAGGTGATGGAAAATCCAGGGGATTGGAAGGAGAAGCATAAAGAGATGTATCGAGCGCTGGAAAAAGAGTTCAAAGAAGCTATGTGTCTGCATTGGGAGGAGATTGCAGTCAACATCCAAGAGTTGCAACTAAGAATCGATGTGTTCACTCGGGAATTGGAGGTGTGATCGAGGGGTGTAGGTAGCTTGCGTAGGATTGGAAGAAGTAGATCTGTGTAGGCAACATTAAGGAGTAGACACTAGAAATCTATATAAATAGATGTAGGAATAAAGAGAAGGGGATCTCCTTTCATGCAAGTGTTTGTCGGATTGAACCGCAATTATAGTCAAGGTTGAACTAAAACTCGCGAAGCTGATGTGTGACATGTGCAACAGCCTAGAATGATGCCGAATACCTGTGAAATTATCCGGATATTTTCCCATGAGTTGTAGCCATGATACACGCGTAAGGAGTACTTCTTCGAACCTCTCGTCTTGACTTCAGCTTGTAAGCGAAAGATCCCCCAACTCAGTAAAATTTTTTGAACGATTCATTGATTATCAGTCTATTGTAATCACTATATTGATGGATGGGATTGGTCGGGAATATGACTTGTAAGTTGCTTATTCCTAGTACTCTTCGGACAGAGCAGTCTAGAGTAAGCTAAAGATGTGTAAACACCTACAATTCATCTTGGTTGGTCTATTCGGATCCCTCATTCCCTTGGGAACGAATCTAATCACTACATAATTATCATATACTATATACCTTTGTTGTTACAAATATGAACATATCTAAATTGTGACTAAGTCTATCTTAGTCATGATTATATTTAGCTAATTATGGTTAAGTTGGAGGAAAATATAGAGTAGCTCCTGGTGTGATAGATGAGAACAACTATTTTGTTGTTTAGTAGGAATCAAGGAACAGATTTTATCACATGGATATCTTGACTTTCCTTGACTTGGACTAGTTTTCATTGGTTAGACTTGGTGAAGATCCTTAAATCTAGGGGCAAGATTGACTTGGTACACTAAAGTCAATTGGAGGGTAGTTGGGCTTCTAAAAGATCTAAGTGGACCAATTGCATGTTGCCATGTACTCTTTTCCTTGGGGTTTGTCATCTCTATCTCATTTAATCTTGTTAAGAGAAAGTTATATGGTGATTCAATGAAGATTTTTGATCATCAAAGTATCCCTTCCTTTTGAGTGATATCTTACTCTTTGTGAGAATTTGTATCATGGAGTTTGGAATTTGAGAGTTTGTGTAAGAGTGTGCATTAGGATCATGGTCATAGGATAGGAACAAGTCCTTTTAGATTCATGATGAACTTCTAAAAAGCCATCCGAAGGTAAGGCTCGTCGTGTGTTTAGGATAAGGGAGAGAGCTCTATAAGTTCGAAAGAAGATATCCTTGCACATGAGAAGAAGAGAGCAAGATTTGCAGAGAAGTCCATCTCAAGGGAAAATAAATCAAGCCAGAGCACTTGATCAAGTGGTGTGAGTCAACTAAGAGCATTGAGGAAGAAGTTGGGAATGGATGATTTCTCCATTTCATCCACACAACTCAAATACTCCGATGGCTTTTTAGAAGCTCATCTCAAAACCAAACTTCCCAAAACAAAGTCTCTCCAAACTAAGATCACAAAACTAACTTCTCTCCAAACTAACTTCTCCCAAAATTAACTTGAAAGATGATTCTCAACCTCTCTATTTATACTATTTAGAATCTTACCCTAGTAATTATAAGTAATCACCATATAACTTTCTCTTACCAAGTTTAAATGAAATAGAGATCACAAATCCCAATGAAAAGAGAACATGGCACTATGCAATTAGTCCACTTGGATCTTCTAGAAGCCCAACTACCCTCCAATTGACTTTAGTGTACCAAGTCAATCTCGCCCCTAGGTTTAAGGGTCTTCACAAGTTCAACCAATGAAAACTAGTCCAAGTCAATGAAAGTCAAGATACCCATGTGATGGAATCTGTTCCTTGATTCATACTAAATAACAAAATAGTTGTTTTCATCAAAAGCTACTCTATATTTTCCTCCAACTTAACCATAACTAGCTTAATATAGTCATGACTTAGATAGAGTTAATCACAATTTAGATATACTCATATTTCATCCTATATGTACAACCATGGTTCTTACATATAAGTTTAGTCTTCTTCATGTAAAGAGGTTTTTTTAATCATTGTGAACTAAAAAATCTTCTCTCAAATTCTCTAAATAACTTGTTAGAAGATAAACTAATTCATAGTCCCTTTTATTTCCAATCCAAAAACGAAATCTTTGTTACTCTTTCAACTTCGTCTTAAAAAAATCACCCTTCAATTGCTCTCATAATCATACTTAAATCTTAAATTTGCACTTCCAAACCTTCCTCAATTTTCCACAAATTCATGAATAATCGACAACTCAAAACTTGATATCATTTCATCTTAATGAACTCAATTTATCTCCATCTCGCAAACATACTCTTGATGTATGTGGTGATGTTTTGTCCAAAAAATCTCACTAAGGTAGATTTTTGCTTGTTGTCATTAATATTATGATATTTTTTCATCAACTCTTATACCACCAACAACAAATCATGTGCATTAAAATTGACTCTAAACAAGAGCTTGAACCCTTCCCCAATCCCATTTGAATACATGTTGATCTTCAGACTTAAAAATATCTCCCTCTCCTTCATCTTCTCTTGATGTTTGAAAAGTTTCATCATCTCAAATCAACTCTTAGTGAAAGCATCAAAATTTTTATTCTTTGAGAAAAAAATATCTTTGGGTTGTTTTATCACCTAACAAAATTAATAAATACTGTCATTGCAATCTCTATACAATGAAAAGAGCTACAAAATGCATAGTTGAAACTAAAATTTTTCTATATAATATATTCCAAAAGATGATTATAAGCATATCTTGATACATAGCTTAGGTATATAAATTAACATGATTTAACATAAAAAAATAAATTTATCAAAAATAATTTGATTTCTATTGATATCTATTAGATAAAAGTGTATAAAATCAATATCCACTCCTTTTTATACTCTATTACATGCCACATCACAAGCATTGGCAAAGCTTGGAGTGGTAAAATTAAGTCCAAACATTGCTATAAGAATCTCTCATTTTTGAGAGATTCTTATAGCAATGTTTGGACTTAATTTTAGAGAGGAGAAGAATGCTAGGGCTTTCAAAGTTGCAAACGGAGGAGTAAACATGAGACTAAATCAATTGATCCAACAAGATTACAAGAAATAATAATTTTCAAACTTGGAAATGCAAGTGTTGGGAAGGAAGCACTTGGGAAGAAAAATATGTCTTTGTTGAAAATTGAGGATAAGTCTCTAAATTACAAGTTGCAAGGTGATATAGAGACGAGTATCAACTTGGAAGAGATTCTTGAGGTGAGGATTTTGGATGCAAAAATATCTTTTTCTTTGCAAAAAGTGTTGAATATAGCCCAACATGAGCTAGTCAAAGTTGTGATCAAGAGAAAACGGTAAATACCAAGTTATGATGATAATGATAATTATGACGATGAATGCATTGCTCAAAATTTGTATTTTTTTAAAAGAAAAAATACTCATAAAAAATTGATACATTTTGTTGCAAATGAACATAATCATCAACATGAAATTTTTGAATTGAAGGTTGATATCCAACTTCTTTGATGGCAATATAACACAAAGTATCTCTATGTTTGAACAATAATCAAGTTTTCAAATGTCATGAACATTATTTTACAAAAGAATTATACTTTCTGTAAACACACCCTACTTCAAATATTAGGATTATCGAAGTCCAATATCTCAACTAAGTGTGGACAAATAGTTATTGGTAAGTCTAAACCACTATCATATTATAAAAAATATTTTGAAAAGAACAATGAAGATGCTTTCTAGCTGAATTGATAGCTCATGACCAACATGGATAGCTTGATGTTTCACTCTCCTAAATCGTCTTTCTTTAAGCCAACATTTCTTATTCTTCAACATTTGCAACAAAATATGATCTAAATCATATGTCTCAAGATGATTTCTTGAGTAGATATGATGATTAATCTTCTCTCAATCATACAAAACTTGAACCTTATCCAAAAACTAAGTACCTTGATAAATTAAGAAGGTATTGACTTATCAAGATGTTTAATGCAAAATTGAAGCTCCAATAATAAACAAGTATCATAATTAAAAAGTGATGTAATTATGATGTAAGTGCATTGAATAATGTATGAACTATGATCTTTGGCTGAATTTCATTTAAGTTTACTTCTTATGATTTTTTAAAAGCTCATCATGAATCTAGAATGACATTTGCCAACCCAATGACCATAGCCCTACTACACCCTCTTTCACAAACTTTCAATGAGAAAGGTTATATGAAAACATGCAATTGGTCCACTTGGACCTTCTATAAGCCCAACTACCCTCCAATTGACTTTAATGTATCAACTTAATCTCCTCATAAGATTGAATGCTCCTCATTAAGTCAAACCAAAGAAATACTAGTCCAAATCAAGGATGGTCAAAATATCCATGTGATGAAAAATGAACTATGATTCCCACTAAATAACAAATAAGTTCATCTCATCTTCCATTCTACTACATCAAGCACAACCATATCTATTCCTCCAACTTAAGTATAATTCTTTAAATACAATCATAATTAAGATAAATTTAATCATAGATTATGCCATACTTTATTCTATATGTACAACTGTGGATCTTATATTTATCCTTAGACTTAAATTTCAGTCCGTCTTTGAAGTGAAAGAATTTGGTTGTCGATGAATCAATTTCAACTTTTCATGATTCACCCGATAAGAATGTTGTCCTCACAACTCCTTCAAATCATAAGTAAATTTGTTTCATACTTTGTGAACTATAAGGACTAAATTACTTTAGAAAATACTTCTTTCTAGCCTTTTTATAATTAATGGAATCATAAAACATTACCCAATCATCTTCTATTTAAAGCCTCCATCTTCTTAGTTCCAAATCGTTTATCGTGATACTTCTCTTGCCATCTTTGAGCCTACTCCACACATACCATGACCAGAACTTTTACATGTTGTAACTTCAACAACTCCAATAATTATTGACTTCTTGATTGGAGAACTTTTGCTCCATTCAACCTCTTTAATTTTCATTGGATAAAAAAAAAGTTGTAAAATCAAACTGAATTGGAAGTTTTGACTCAACTTTATTTACCATTCGGAAAGATGAATATCATGTAGATGTATTCCAAGTCATCCAATACACCCACAAGATAGCATGTAGTCTTTTTTTCCAATTGTGCTTACTCCCATCCATGTATGCATCCATGGTCAACATCATGCAAAGTGTGTAATTGATTCCATAAGAACCATGGTTGTACATACAAGATAAAATATGAGTATATCTAAAGTGTGACTAAGTTTTTCTTAATCATGACTACGTTTAGCTAGTTATGGTTAAGTTGGAGTCAAATATATAATAGCTCTTGATGTAGTAGATGAGAACAATTTCTTTTTGTTTAGTGAGAATCAAAAATTAGATTCTATCACATTGATGTCTTGACTTTTCTTGACTTGTACTAATTTTTCATTGGTTGGACTTGATGAGGACCCTTTAATCTAGGGGGAGATTGATTGAGTACACCAAAGTCAATTGGAAGGTAGTTGAGCTTGTAGATGATCCAAATAGATCAATTGCATGTTGCCATGTATCCTTTTTCATTGGGATTTGTGATCATCATCTCGATTAAACTTAATAAGAGAAAATTATATTGTGGTTATTTTTAGTTACCAAGGTTTAATTCTTACTAGTATAAATAGAGAGGTTGAAAAACACTTCTCAAGCCTTATTTGGAATGGCAAGCCTTTTCTTGAAAAGTTATGTTTGGGGTTGGAGTCTTGTTTTGAGCAAACATTTGATCATCAATAAATGATGTCTACTTTTTGAGTAATATTTGAATCTTTGTGAGAGTTGTCATGAGATTATGAAATCATGAATTTTGAGAATTTGTGTAAGAGAGTCATTAGGGCTATGGTCATCAAATTGAAACATGTCCTTTTAGATTTATGGTAAGCTTTCAAAAAGAATTCGGAGGTATACCTTAGTAGAGTCAACCCGGAGATCAAAGTTTGCTCTGCTAACCCTTTAACATTTGATTTATATGAAGTAGTTACATGTGTCTTGATAGAGAATTGATCTAACAAGGCTTATATAATATTTTTAACAAACTCATCACCTCTAACTGATAAAGTCTCTTGAGAATATCCAAATCTAGTTATTATACCACTCATATTTTGAAATTCGCCATGAAAACTTACCTTTGGATCTTTGCTTCTTGGTCCTTTTAGAGTTTAAGCTTCCTCTCAATTCCTTTCTCAATGTGGGATTTATAGCATCAATTGATCAACAATTATATTCATTTTTAGATTCCCCACATTGTTTTTGAGTTGGGTAGATGAAATTGAAAAATCATCCATTCCCAACTTTTTTCTTGGTTCTCTTAGTTGACTCACACCACTATATTGGGTGTTCCAATTTGATTGATCCTTCCTTGAGATTGTCTTTTTTGTGAATCTTGCTTTCTTCTTCTTATGTGCAAGAATATATACTTTTGGACTCATTCTCCGTCAAACATTTGGGAGAGTTTGACAGAGAATCTCCATATTTATCTTCTTGTACTTGTTATATCACTTCAATGCGGAATTCTTCAAAAATTTGAGTAAAAACATAGCCCTTTTGGACTTCCTTTTCTCATTGTTTTCTATACATGCTTTCTTGAAATCCATCAAAAAAGCTTCTTCATTCTCATTCTCTCTCCCATAAAACACCTGAAGTTTTTCCATTTCTATTTTTTTTAATTTTAAATTACTTTCTAATACAACTTAAACAAAACAAGTTCCATTATTGAATAATTCATCAATGGCAAAATGAAATGAATTGACTTATTCAATATTGTCATGGCTTTTTTTTCTTCTAAATATGGTTCTATCTTCTCCTAAACACATGATGATCTTATACTCATCGACATCTTTTCAATCATTCTGAAAATGATCTCCATCTTTAGTTGAAACTTGAATCACCCGGAGATTTCAACTTTTTGGTATCTTCACTCAATATATCTTCAAAGTCCTTTACTAGTAACAACAACAAAGTTTTCACACCATTCTCATTGTGTACCATGTGAAATCATGTCACTGCACAATTATCACAATATATTCCACTCTTGGATTCATGAAGACACGATGGTCCTAAATGAAAGTTTAGCTCTCCCAAGTTTCTTATCTCCCTCAACCTCCAATCTTCGATCCTTAAATGAAAACTCACAAGCTTATATTTCTCCTCTCCACAAGAGAATTAACTTTCATATTTTACTCTTGTAGAATTTTTCAATGTACTTTTTTCAAACTCTACTCCAAACTCTCTTGTCTTCAAGTCCGTCAAAACAATCATGACCAATCCCTGAGGTATCTTAGACAACCCAAACCTCCAAAGAGGTTGATCTCTCATTTTTTAATGAGCTTCAAGTCAACCTTACTATATAGAACACTCATGCAAGAACTCATTCTTAATGAACACTAACAAAGAAAAATCAAATTTAAAAAATAAAGTAATTTTATAATGTTTATACCCCACGAACTTGAGATGTCATAATCTTTTGTTCAAAAATAATATCTCAATGAAATTTAAACTGCATATAGCTCATGATAGACACTCATGCTAAGTTTCAAATTATAATTTTATTTGTGCATGAAATGATGAGCTCTATACACATTTTCTTGAGAACTATCTTTCAAAACTTGTCATGACCCTAGCAGATTCTAACCATCATAACTTTTGATGTATATGTGATATTGTTGTAATTTAAAGTGCAAAATTTATCTTAAATGTATAAAATGATTTCTAAGCTTTCATATAATACTATCATATACAAAAATGGCATAATACTTTATAGCATGGTCTTGGCTCACTCTTGCCCCATTGTTTTCTCCAAATGAACTCTCATCTTTACTTTCTCATGGGTAGGAAACTGAATTCGAAACATTTATACTCGTTTTAAATTAAGATCTTAGTCAAAAAATCAAAAATGTGATATGTGGGATGATTCTCTCTCAAATTCACCTGTGATGGCTTTTTGGATGCTTATCATGAATCTAAAATGACACTTCCCAACCCAATAATCATAACCTTGCTCCACCATCTTACACAAACTTTTAATGAGAAAGGTTACATGTTAATGTGTAATTGGTTCACTTGGATCTTCTAGAAGCCTAACTACACTTTAATTGACTTTGGTGTACCAAGTCAATCTTGCTCTTAGATTTAAGGCTCCTAACTTAGTCAAATCAATGAAATATTAGTCCAAGTCAAGGAAAGTCAAGATATCAATGTGATGGAATATGACCATTGATTCCCACTAAACAATAAAATAGTTGTCTCATCATTCACTGTACTATATCAAACGCTACCTTATCTTTTCCTCCAACTTAACCATAATTTCTTAAACATAGTCATGACTAAGATAAACTTACTCATAGATTAAACCACTTTTTAGATATAAACACACTTTATTCTATATGTAAAACCCTAGGTATTACATGACATGATCACATACCATAAATCTGACCAGAAATGTTGCATGTCAATTTGCATACCTTCCCATTAATAGTGATTTTGAAGTAAGTTGTATGTCAACTTCATTCCAAAATTATATAAATTCATATAACCATGTTTCACCAACTGTGATTTATGAGATAGAAATGGCACAACATAAAAGATGTCATCTCCCCATACACCAAAAAGATGTTCACCTTTCCTAATGCTTGTTTATTGTTGGACTTTCTATAGAATTTGATCTCCCTCCTTAACACTCAAAATAGCCATTAAAGCACATGTAAAAAAAACTCCAACACCACCATATCATCTTGGAGTATAAATTATACACTCTCTCACTTAGAAAGAATATCACATAGCTCTTATGAGCTAATATACTCTAAAAAGGTATATAAATACCAATCCAATATCATCCCCTCATCACCAAGCCATTGGACCTTAGTCCCTTCAACTTGACTTGTACATGGCTTTTGATTTAATCCATTTGCTCTATGTATGTGTACGACTGTGAAATCATACTCTTGTAAGAAATAAGCCCATTGTGCAAGCTTTCATGTAAGTTTTCGCTAAGGGTGCATCCAATGCTAACGCAATTAGTCTCTCCTTTGGAATCTCTAGAGAATTTCATTGTGACACCAATGTATCACCTCTGTAACCATACAATAACAGGTCCCAACTGAAACCAAAAATCATAACAAAAGGTACTTGATGTACCACAAGGTGCTAACACAAGGGCAACTTGAAACCTGCCATCACCACAAGCACTCATCTAGTCTACAATTCCGCAAATATTATCTCACTAAGGAGAAACATGGATAGTCTGACTAGTCCGCAAATCCAGCCTCACTATAGGCAGCACAACTGAGAACTAACACTTCAAACAACAAAACACCAACACAAACAAATATGGTGCACAAACATTAAGCCAAGATGGAGGTATATCAATCACAAGAAACATAAATAATAATACTCCATCTCAAAAATATTCATCAAAGGGGTTAAACCACCCCCACCCAATCCAAACTGACATAGCCTAAGGAGAGCATTTTAAAATACTAAAATTGAGTTTTGGAGGCCTTCTGCTCTCCAAGTCGATAATCTTACATTGATAATTTTGTTTTTGAAGGAGTTGTTTTTTTCAATTTTCTACCTAACATAATTTTTTTTTGCAAACGGACACCGTTTGAAACTTTTGCTGGACTTTGAAAATCTTCAACTCTAATTTCAAACTCCTAAACGTCAAAAGTTTACAATTCTGACACTATCAACCTTGTGTTTGATATCTTTGTCCCTGCTCAAGATACTTTACATCTTTTATCATCCTACCAAATTTCAAATCAAACGGACACTATATGATAATCTGATAGCATGCTTCTATTATTTTTGACTAGAAAACTTTGAAACACCAAATCTTGGACTTTGAGCACTTCTGTCTGAAATTTTTTTAAACCAATCTCAATTTTAATGGTCAAGATAACTATACGCATTGACCTACTATGTCAATTTTCAGCCGTGCTTCCATCGTCAAAAATTTTTGATTCGGATTTATACACTAAAATATAAAATATAAAAATTCAAAGTTTGATATGATCAATCATATCAAACTTTGAATCAACTCCACTTCTAGATTGCCATCACGGCCTTCATTCCATCAATACCCTGCACACTCTACAACAAACAAATCAAAGTTATCATTGATCAAAACTCATCAAAACACCTTCAGCGCTCTAAGAACTCACAATTCTCACCACAGATCCAATTTGAGTTTTCAAAGTAATCTTTTCTACTCTCAAAACATCCACAAGGACACTCTGCTCATAACCATAGCATAAAAGAGAGATTATAATTGAGCTAAATTCACTTTGTGTTTCAAAGACTCTAGGTTTCCATACTAATTATTCTTCACCGTAGCCACACTCTCAAAAACTCAACTTCGAAAACTACATCCCAAGGAGCCCTAATTCAAACTCTACCCCTTGAGCTCTAGGTTACCTAATAATAATTTTGGTCCTAATGGTAGTTCCAATCTGAACTGCATTAACTACACAATCGGCTCTAACTACTGTATCTGCTCCTGCATACGTGCACCTACCCAACTAGATATGACGCTACATAAGTCATGACATGGCTCTTGAGAGATATGTGATATCCCTCTTGGATCACATAGTGGATATGTTATTCTTAGATATTGAGGACAATTTGGCAATTAGCTGAGATATCTATAATGACATGATGATGTTGGAGTATTTTTGTGCATATGTTTTGCAGGGCATTTTGAGTGCCAAGGAGTGGGATCAAGTTCTACAAAGTGCTTAATGATTCATATGAAAAGATAGACAACTTCTTTGTGTATGAAAAGATGATAGTATTCATGATGTGTCATTTTCATCTTAGAGAGCATAGTTGATCAAACATATTCATGAGAAGTTTTTTTATTTTGAAATGAAGCATACACATAGTTTACTTCAAAATCACTATCGGTGGAGAGATATGAAAATTCAGATGTATCAGTTTGTGGCCATATGTATAATATGTGATTGTATCATGGCATCATTCAATGCTTCTATACCACAATTATATCTTCTATTGATATGAAAGCTTGGATTTTCCAATACTTTAGTTGTAGACTATACGACATCATCGACATATGTTGGTCATGGTGGAGAATTTTCCTAAGTGAATTGAGTTGATGGCATTGGTTGACAAATCAAGTGAATGAACAACTTATGTATTCTTCCTTAGCTTCCATGTTAAGATGATTTGGTGCACCATCGGAGGTGTAGACTAACTATGGTAATATTTTTTTGGGCAAATTTCATGCTTTGTGTGATCACATGTTCATCGATCATCTCAAGAGATCATCTTGAGGTTAAAGGTTTAGTAAAGAAAGAACTAAGAAGGTTTGGTTTGGAAAAAATTCATGTATGACACAAGGATATCCAACTACCAAGGTTGGTTATGGGCTATTGATTTAGCCAACAAGTATCTCAAATGTCCTTCTCATCATATTTTTTATTATATGGTACAGATCCAAAGTTATCTGCAGCTATTTGTTAAGAGTTAGTTGAAGTCTTGGACTTGGATAACTCTTATGTTTGGATTAGGATGTGTTATGAGAGGGAAAAATTGTTTCGTAGAATAATGCCCATGGCATTTAAGAAACTAGCTATTCCTCAACATAATAATATTTTGTGTTACGTTAGCATTCAAAGAGGTGGATATTGATCTTTAGTTTATGATTTCATGTTTATGACAATATTTACTTGCAGCAAAGTGCACCGACCACATTGGATGTTACTTTTAGTCACATGATTCTACAAATATTTGAGATTTTGAGTTTTGAAGTTTTTGTGTGAGAAGGTCATGATGGTTTGGTTTGAAAGGATGATGTGTGTGATTATGTGCCATGTTTGGTAGTTGGGCATGCAATTTTACGATGTATTTTATGTGAATGAGCTAGTGAATCATCTAGTATATTGATATGTGATTTTTGTTTAAGAGGATGGCATATGTCATGTTTCACACCTCCCCCCACTTTAGTGCTCAATGGGTAATGAAGATGTCCTTGATGTGGTTAATATGATAGCCAATTAAATCCTTACATAATATGGATTCCAAATATGTGACTAATGATGGAACATTATAGCATTTGAACTTTTAATCTTAGTCATAAAAGGGAATATCATGTTGATGGACTATATATTTATCTTGTGTTAGAAAGATCTAACTATCAATTAGCGGATAACTTGTGTTGGTATATGACAATCTATGTATTTTGATTTTTAAAATGACATCAATGTATTTTGTGATATAATATATATGTGCATGACATTTTTCATGATTTATGTAATAGCATCCCTCATTGGGTAGATACACGTATGTAGGAGAAAATATATCAGTTAGAATAAATAATGTAGTTAGCATCATTTGCACTAGATGTGTGGTTAGAAATGGCATCGTTAACATATCTAAAGCTCAAGATTGAGATTAAACATGAACCTTATATATAATATTACATATGTTTGAATTCTTCAAGTTATGATCTTGTCATCATATGTAATCAAACTACACACTCTCTTAATATTTTGATTATGAGTTAGTGATATGTTATATTTGGAGTGTATATAATTGTAACAAATATATTTTGGTATAATAATTTTTTTTAAAAAATATATAAAAAAATTTATTGTTATAAATTTATATCAAATTTTAAATCCTTTAAACAAATTTTATGAACCTTTTTTTTTCAAAGAATTATATAATGAAATTCTAGTACAATCTTAAAATTGATTATTTTAGCAACTATGTTGTAATAATTATTGGATCATACTTTTTAATAACACTATAAGTTTGCATCCATTTTAAACATTTATTTGGATTAAAAAATTTTAAATTTTAAAATTATATTTTAAAAACTTTATGAAAAAATAATCATTCTTATTGTAAAAATGACTTGGAATTAAATTTCAGATTTGACTTGAAAGTATCATTTGAATTTATATAAAATCTAACAGAGATATCTCATGAAATAGTTTAACGAATTCTTAAGCAATTGTATAAGAGATATAAATCTCATGTTTTAATAATATAGTATAAGGAATTCTTGGATGTTGTTCAATGCATAAAAACTTTTTAAACATCTAGACTAAAGTGATAAATAAAGCTTTTTAGCCCCATGAAAGGATCAAATGATGCCAAATTTTCTCATAGTGGAACCATAATAAAGTTCTTGGAGATCATATTAATTGTTCTTCCAAACATAATAGCTCTCTACAAATACACTATCATCCATGTATCTTGATCATCACCGTTCATAACCTTTATATATCTTAACATATAAGAATATTCTTTACTATAAAACAACAATGTGAAGAAAGATGATTTTTTTGCTAAATGAAATCTTTTTGTCATCGGTGGAATTCTCAACCGTAGTGAATCAATTGGAAAAAGGAGTGGTTTGATATTATTTTGTATTGCTTTTTTTAGATTTAATACTTTTTTGAAACAATGCATGTGATAAAATAAATAAATATTTATTTATTTATATGAATGATATGCGGAAACTATAAGAAAATTATATCATTTGTTTAGGTTTGTGTTATGTATCAGAAGTTCAAGCTTCATTGCTTATCATACGCAAGAGATATTTAGAAAGAAAAATATACATGTTGCATTTGCAAGTAAAAACAAAAAAAAATGTTGCTCTCATTTTCTGTTCTTATATCAATATTCTGAAAAAAAAATTTCTTTTTCACCTACTTAATAATTGAAGGATTTTTCATAGAAAATGTATTTTTCAAATATGATTCTCACGATTCCTAACTATATTCTTCTTCACCTTGATTGACATAGCAGTAGGCTATGTTGTGTTAAGTGATAGTTGGCATTGATAAAACAAAATTTTCGAAACTTTCATTCACATTAATCAAGAAGATCGTTATAGACTACATTGATGAGAAAATGAACGATTTTCCTTCTAACATATATGTAACAATCTCACAAAACAGTTTTTTCCCTTGCCCTACTTGCTAGAAGAAGAAATTAACAACTTATTGATATATAGTACTTTCAAGACGGGTTGTCTTCAAAGACAAATGTGTAGCTAGATGCATCTTGTGTACAATGAACTATGTGGTTAGTTTGTTATTGTTTGCACTTTTCCCATAAGCACCCACTCCTCATCTACAAAGTGAAATTTATAAAACCAACATGTAAATTGTATATCTCGTTATTTGCTTCATACATGACATAACAAATGGTTCCTCTACCACTATACATATAATTTTATATTAGTTTATAAAAAATAAAATCTCTCTAAGTGCAACCTCTATAAATGCAATATATTATTTACGAGCCATAAATGCAAGGTTGGGTGATACTTTCAACAAAAATTTGAGAAATGCAAATTGTTGATTTGGGGTAACTACAACTCACCCCTTACTCTAGAGTTTATCACATATAAATGCACTTGCACTGATAGTGCAAGTGCATTTATTATACACATGTAAAGTATGAAATAGTTGGAACACGTCCACATGGTTAATTTTTTAACTGCAATTTTAGGTAAAATTGCAGTTACAAAAGTTCCAAGTAAATCCAAATACTGAACTTTTGATAAGTGCAATTTCTATATTCGTTGTACTTACAAATGTCCTACATAAATGAAATCTCTACATGAGTTAGCAAAGGACATAGTAAAATAACAAAAAGGATGGGAAGACCCCATCAAGTCTTACATGGATGAAACCAAATGGGTTATCTACCGTGTGAAGTGAACTTGGTGCATATGTGTGTACATGATTTTCATAGATGGAATAAAGTGTGAAGTGTCAACATTGTATTCATCTATATATTTTCTACAGGTCACATTATACCTTGTTCAATTCTTTCAATGGAGGATATTGAGTGTGTCTAGCTAAGCTCCACATGAGAGTCCATTAAAGATCAAGGTCCTACATTTTAAGTCCTTATATCAATCTCCATTCTAAATTCTATCATCAAAATTGGTTTATGCATTTTTCTCTCACACTAGGCTTATATACAACATGATTGATATTTCTACTCTATTTGGAAAAAATCATGACTTATAGTAAAAAGTTATCATAAAATTTGCACTCATGTAGATATCTACGACATTCTCTAAGATTCATGGGGCTAGGTCCCAATAGCATCACAACGGAGAAATATGTCTTATTGCATCTAAGACATCCAAACTGTCTAGGCCAAATGGTCTACAAACAACATGAGCATCAAAAAAATATCACTTAACGTGATTGCTCTCATATAGATTGCACTAGCTAGTGTTCTCTGTACAAAAATGGAAATATGTTGCCAAAAATAGGCTATACAATAATCTAAAGAGAATGATACCCCTACCGCCTAGTATAGTAGGCTCTCGCGTATTTTCTCACAAACATGTCGAAGTCAATATCCATAGCTCCATAGAACTTCAAAGCTAGAGGAACAAAGACGTGATCTCTCTGCATACCCCTATACTTGAAGACCTTGTATGTTGCTGTTCCATTCGTTGCCCATCAGAGAAGTGATCATCCATACTAAAACTGTGTCAGGTGTAGGTTACCAATCCTAGGCAACGAGTCATATGAACATATGATGCGTATAAAGTGATACCATACTCACATGTGAATAATGAAGATATAGATGAATGTACCAAGCCAAGGTGAAACCTCATCATTGTAAAGAAAGTAGCTAGTGCAAGTCGGAAAGTTTTTATGCACGTTCGAGCCAAGATCCACAAGCCTGCACCCTTGACTTGACGGAGCAAGAGCATAGACAAGCCTTAGTTGTACAAGAAATGGCATGATTAACTAAGAGTGAATGTAGAGTTGTAATACCCAAGGTTGTATATATAGGATAAAATGTAAGTATATCTAAATTGTATCTAAGTTTATCTTAGTCATGACTATGTTTAGCTAATTATGATTAAGTTGGAGGAAAATATAGAATTATTTTTGGTGTGGTAGATGAGAACTACTATTTTGTTGTTTAGTATGAATCAATGAACATATTCCATGACATGGGTATCTTGATTTTCCTTGATTTGGACTAGTTTTCATTGGTTGGATTTGGTGAGGACCCTTAAATCTAGGGGCGAGATTGACTTGGTACACTGAAGTCAATTGGAGGGTAGTTGGGCTTCTAGAAGATCCAAGTGGACCAATTATTCCTCGACCTGCCCCAAGATCTTACATCATCCCAATCGAACCGAATCAAAAATATCATATGACTGAAACCGACTACTAAATTATATGGTATGTACAAATTGCTCTTGCAATGTAGTTCAATCCTATACTCTGAATCTCCAAAATCTATATGACATCTAATTTTTAACTTTTCATAACTCATTTTAAAATATTACATTGATATAAACTATATAAAATATAAACATTAATTAGAGATGGATTGATGTATACACCAATTCCGTACCATTTGACTAGTGTGGATATTTGAATAAGAAATATACACTAATAGTGGTATCGTTATGTAAACATATTTCCGTTTCACATTAAAACATATAATAAAAGGGATAATTTGGGGATGAAATGCAATGTGCAATTTAACTTCAAATAAATATTTTATTAAAATTAAATTTTTTGGTTAAAAAATATGCAAAATACATGGCTTATGTATCGGTTGAACTTTATATATCAGCCAAAATTTGCACGTATGATATCAACAAATTATTTTTATAATTATTAAGCCCTAAATATCATTTTAACTTCAATTTTGTTTAAAATCCACAAAAAAAAATTAGATTAAAATTTGTTTCTAAAAAAGGGGATCGAAGGGTAAAAAACATTCCATGGAAAAATGAACCAATGGTCAAAAATCATAAGATTAGTTAGTCCCAATTACACAATACCGAATTTTTTAAACTTACATTACTGTATACTACACTAATATACATTAAATATGGATCCACACTAATCAGTTATATACACTGATTATGAAATTCTCAGTAGTGGCACTATAGTGTCGGCGCTAGACTTGCGCTATTCTCTGAAAGTAGGTTTGTGTTTAACACCCGCATATTCTTCCAAATCTTCGCCTCCGCCTGGTGAGAATTTTTGTTTTAAAGTTGTCATGCAACAGTTGATCAAATGCAGTGCCAATTAGGCACAAGTAACAAAAATTGCCATCGATGTAAAATATTACAAACTGGTTCCGACTCAATAAATTTCCTTTTCTGCGCAACAACATGAGATACAACTAATATTTCCAAGCAATATTAGGAAATCTGTAACCACAACCTACTATCTGCTAAGAGAAATGTATGAAGCAAGGCTGGTACGGTAAACCCGGGGCAGAAGGCATGCAAGAGGGTAGCGTCGAGACTCGTTAAGGAAGATGAAGCACAATGCGATAGTCACATGCGGAAGAGACAAACTGTACAAAGAAAGGATACGAACCTACTGCATCATAAATCCTGGTATAGATCCCTTCATTGCAGCAAAGAGAATCAAACAAAATCCACCCAACTAACAAAGACCTTCGTCCTTTCAGTCCAGTGCAAGGAGACCTCGGTCCAAGTCCTACTTTACTCTTTTCATTGAAAAAATACAAATGGTAACCTCTGCAGGAAAAATGGTTCAGTACTACCGCTCTTTTTCTCTGGTTACATAAATAAGGCCAGAGCTTCCCACACTCAGTACCACTCCTTTGGCTCTTGTGAACAGTAAGAGAAAAAATATATCAATATGAAACCATGAGCAGTTGTACTCCTTCGTCATTTGGATTGTCAACTCGCGACATCTGCTTGATATGGTTATTGCCTATATAGGAAAATCTTTCCTTGTACGCTGCATCCTATTACTTCTCTTCAGAACTATTGAACAGGTGATCAAAACTCAGTGCTGGTTGAATGAATCGCCTAGCCCGAGCCGAGAACAAATATTACACCTACTAGCACGCCCCAGAGAGGTTGCTATAGACTAACTATGCCAGTTGAAAACACCAGCTTACCGTGACTAGAAAGAATGATGTGACGTAACTGACTACTGGCAGTGAGTTGGACAACGCGGATGTAGTGTGTCAATCACTTCCCTGGAAACTTCAATCCAGCAATAATGCGAGATGAACTTCCATAATGAATTGAGACTGCCAGAATCAATGCAGCTCCTCTGACTAATTAACATAGCCTACTTATCACGTTCTTCATTTCCGGGGAGCTCGCGATTGCGGCAATCCTACTCTCGTTTGTCTTCCTCTACATCATCGTCAAGACTAAAAACGTCTGTGTTAACTGGCTTCCTCTCCTTAGAAGCTGCTTTTTCAGCATCAACTGCCACTGTTTTCCCGACTCCGTTAGATGTTGTCAGGGCTACTGCAGATTCATCATCGAAATCTTCGCCAACATCCTCAGAATAGGCATATCTGGTACAAAGTTAATTGCTTGGTGAGGACTCAGCAAAAGAGCAGAGGACATAGACATGGAACAAGCTAACCAAGTTTACGAGCCACAATGGAAATTGATCAAAAGCAAAAGCGGTTCTATTGCCTTGTAGAGCTTAAGGAGTAGCTCACCTGGTAGAATTCTGTGAAGGAGCCCAAAGAGCGCACACAACGCACAGCAACAAGAACGTTAAAATACTCCAGAAAGCAGATATGATCCAAGCGTTTTGCCAGCCCTCACTGTATGAATCAGTGGCCTTGAAGTACAGCTGCACACAGTTGAAGACTTTAAGCATTTGCTCTCGAACCTTCTCAAACATCGCATGCTAAGATAACCTTTTTTGCTACAACTGCAATTACTGCGAAAAATGAAGTACAACTTCTGCTTTCAGATCGCTAAAACATCCATCTTATAGACGTCATACTAATTAAAGGCATGACACCATGATGCCTCTGCAGTTGTGTAATATCTCAAATTTCAAACCTCTCTTGGTACATCAGGTGTGACAAAGTAAAATGCTACAGAAGTTCTACTTTCTGTACTTTTTCCAGATAAAACTTGAAACTGAACGGAACTCACCTCATAACCTATCCATAGGACAGCCACAACCACACCAACGGCCAATGAGTTTGTGAACTTGCGATACAGATCAAGCTTTGCAACTTGTTTTCTTGCCTGATAAACAACACAATACATGTAAGAATACTGTGATAAGTATGATAGCTATATTATTCAATTTGAAGCAGATTCATAACTTTTCTTGGTCAGAATAAATGAGATTTATATCAGGAAGATGCCAAATGCTTGAAGAATGAATAAAACCTGCTGAATATAATGCAGCAAGTTTTTGTTAAATTTCAGACCTGACATGAGAAACGATGGAAGATCCTGTACCTGTAATTTTTCCAAAGTTTTGGACAGGGATGTAAAGATCCAAAGGATGAAGAATGCATCTAGAATGGCAACTGGGAGCACAAGGAAGAGTCGTGCTTTGCCAGAGAGGTCGTTAATTGTGCCCACGTTTTCCACCACGTCCAGAGATTCAGAAGCCAAGAAGTAAGTTCCTCCAAGAAGTAAAACCTTTGAGGTCAAACCGCCGAGTGTGGGTCGAACGACACCGTAACCCATAGATACAACCAAAATCAGTAGACGTGAGACAGTCTTCTTCACCGCCCCTAAAGTAACTGCCCAGATTGTAATGCCCATAGGTCTCAAACCGGTGGTGTTGAAATTGACATACTCAAAATACCACATAGCCATCTCCACCATACCGAGGGCAATGACGACAGTGATACAATTTTGCAGCTGCAAGATATCCTTCCAAAACCGGAGGTATTGCATGAACCAAAAAAGTCCCAGTACCAAATAGCAAAGAGAAAGAAAACCATAGAATGTCATCAAAGGTGCCATACGACCGGGCAGATAACCGTAAGGGTTTTTCCACATAGTTTTCCCGCTAACAACTAACCCTGATAGCCTGTCATCGCAGGTGATGAAGTAGAGGGTGTACATGCCCGTCTTGGTGATGTTGACATCTGTGAAAAAAAACTTGGCTTCAAGTTCGGTACCCTGAAAGTAAACTCTTATTGCCAAGGGCCAGTTAGGATCCTCCGCCGATGCGCGCTTTATCACTTCGTTCTCAGGGCACCCGATATCTTTCGACAAGTCTTTGGAGCAGCAAAAAGCGCGCTGGTCATGAACTCGACCTCCAATCTTGTCCATATCCGCAACTTCAAAGATAATGGCTTCAACAAGACCGGTGTTTTCATCCTTAGGACTGAAGTTCAGAACTGATCCTGGTGTCCTCCGGAACGTAAGAGAATTATCGAACCTGTGGAAAAGAGTGGACATGGATGAGGACAAGAAGCTGACGATGATAGTCAAGATGAGTGAATGACCACTGCTTAGGGCCAGCCTGTTATCCCCTTTTTTCCCTCAAAAACGTCTTCTCTCATCAGTTAAGCTCGAACATCTCAAAAATTTGTGCAGCAAGAATCAAAGGCAAATCTACCCAGTGTCCAACATTCTAGAACCTCTCATTGAACGGAAATATCACCTTCAAAAAATCAGATCTAGAGGTCAAGGAGCGCTGTTGAGAGCCTTCACTCAGAGAACAGATGTAATAAGAGTGGGAGCTATGGTGGAAACAGAATGGAAGATTTTGCAAAATAAATCTAGCAGAAACTGGACTAAAGACAAGAATCTAAAACATGATGTAGATGATAAATAGTCATTGGCGTCACTATTGAAATCTGACAATTGATCGAGGAAAATGTCCAAGATCTACGGTAGCGTGATATGGGCAGTGGACTTGCCTTATGTAAGACTTTCCATTCGCCACCCCGGAACCCTGGGCATTCGCAGACGTGGCGTAGAGACCCTCACTGCCACCGTAAAGCATGTAGGCATTTCCTTTCTGCGCAAGTCCAACATTATTGTACTCGTGCACGGATCCCTCGGCCACCCTCTGTATAGACAGAAGTATGCAAACAGCTGCCGCTGCTATGAACCATACCTTCGTCATTGCTGACACCCGCCAAGAAAGAAGCTTAAGTGAGCGACATCTATCAACGTAACTGCATTCGCTTGGAAGCTGATAAACTTGACACATTGAATTCATGATGACAGGCGTGAAAGATGAGGCAAAACAGGGAAATTGGAAGCACTAAGTCACTCAGAAACTGTTAAAATGAAAAAGAAGAAGAAGAACGAACGAACGAAAAAAAACATGAAAGAAACAAGATGTATAGACGGAAAAGGAAAGAAAGGTATCAGGACGTTAATTGTAAGCGAGGAATAAGATGAAGTAGTGATGAACAAATGATATCCACAGATAGAGCTAGAAAACATATCTATTCTTATACAAAAGAACACAGCACTCAATGATCCGTGCCCACAATAAAAAATGCTTTGGCAACCTCGCGACCGTAATTAGTAAACCTCTCACTCCTTCACAGACGAAGAGATCTAAAGATTGCGATATAATTCGCGAGGCAATTCTTGCGCGTCAAACAAAGGACGAAGAAGACAATGTGCGAGGCTCGACAAGACGAAAATCGAGACCAATTGCATCAAATCGACAACCGTTACAACCACTACGACGACGAAGCAGCGGGGTAAGGCCAGACATGTGCGCGAGCAACATAACAAATTCAACGGGTTCAGTATCCGATAATCACCTAGCGCCCCCGCTCGCTTGCTGGGAGATCGATCTTGAGCAAGTAAGGCAAGGCCAGTTGCAAGGCCAGTGCAGTGCAGGGAGATTGAGCGAGACCACAGGCGGCAGCAGATATGATCTGCCCTCTGTCTGCGTCGCCCCCGACTCTTGGTAAGAAGAACACTCTCGTCTCTTTCTCGCTCGTTCCTCCCCCGGCCACCGCTTTTGTCTGCCAAGACCAGCGAGAGAGAGAGAGAGAGAGAGAGCTTGCTGTTGGGAGCAAGACCTCCTATGAATGATTGACGCCAGCTCAGCTGGTAATTGTAGTACTCGTAGTCATGTCTTATTCCCGGAATATAGTCGTAGTGTGTCCGTTACGGTGGTGTGCTGCGCTCTCTCTGGTCTGGTTTGGGACCTGGGACCTGCGGTATGGCATCGGGGTACGGTGGGGTGGGACCGCGGGTGGTTTTCCGAAACCAAACAAAGCTCGGCTCCTACTCCGGGACACGAGGGATGCTGTCCGTCTTGTCGTCTCACGTTGCCCTCGTCATGTTGCCACAACCTCAACCATCGTGCACCAGCGTAGGCCAAAAGTCTCCTTCCCCTCCCCTCCCCTCGATCCCACTTTGGCACTTTTCCTGCATATGCATCCCGCACCCAGTCGCGTCCAGTCGCGTCGCCCGACTGCAGGCACGTCGCGGACAGTCAGGTAACGGGCTTCAAACGGACGGCCTCAGGCCTTGCTACAATCGCGATTGCGACGTGGTGTTGGCGGGGCGGATCCAATCAGAACGGTCCGGGGTCACAATTTGGCAGGTGTAGGAACAACGATGGGACGCAACGGGACTGGCCCCGGGCCTGGCCTTGTTACGCATCTCGTGAAGCTTGAGCCTGGATGCCTGATGAACGTAGACAGTTCATGGGAGACCACCGGAGCGAAGAAAAGGAGACGTGGAATAAGTGGACGGATGGGACTGTCCAATCGGAGGGAACGAGGAGGGACAGGTCCCAGAGACTAGATAGGCGTCGGAACTGGTTAGGAGAAACTCTTAATTGGGTTCGTCGTGACGGAAATGGAGAAACGCTTATTTCTTCTTTGAAGCCTTCGGAGATTCGTTTCGGAGGGGAGAGAAGGCGAGGGTTGGGTGCGTCACGTTGCTTCCAACCTTGCGTTCGATCCAACGGCTGATTTGAGCGTGCGCGAGGAGGGGTGATGAGCAGTAGCGCGGAAGAGGGAACCAAAGACATGCACATGCATCTTTCACCTCATGCGAAAAGCACTTGCATCAGACGATCTCTGAGTTCCGTTCTGGGAAGCTCATGAAGAGTCTGGCATGGGTGGAGCGGAGCAGTTCCCTGCAGTTACCAGTCCTGCCAGACGCCCGCTGTATCATGCCCGTGCTCCGTGTAGATATGCAGAATGGGCAAGAGCTGCCGGCTGACGTCCGGAAGGAGAGAGTGCAGTGTCCACGGAGCGGAGGGGTAGATGGATCGCATCTTGCTTGCTTGCAGATTCTTGTTATGTTTCCTTCTTGGGCAGACAGTCAACCTTCACTTTTCGCAGGTTGGGCATATTATAAGCGGCGGATACTACGCTCTGTAAGAAGGCAGGCAGGCTGAACTGTTGGTGCCCGCTGATTCGGCTCGTTTCCTTTCCTTCTACGAGCCCTGGCATGTCGTCACGGCGACACGCAGGTCCCATTCTTTTCTATTTGAATGGGCGACCGGCTATTGGTTTCCGGTATCGTAGGTTACTGCTTTGGGACAGTATAGTGCCTCTTCACTTCTTCAACCCTATTTCCTGAAGCACACACAGCTTGGATGAAACATGGGAGCTTGCTTATGCACCGCTTCTCTGGAAAAGATCAGAAAGTTTCTTGGAATTGTCAAAATTATCGTGTTTGGTGCTATATCTGAATATGTTTCATGACAACCGGGGTTGACATGTCCTTTACTCACCACGTGAATTTTTGTAAGCTCATGCACAAACTCATGAGACTTAAGGTCTCCTGCCTCTAGAAACCTGTATCTTTGCTGCTGCTAAAAAGCATCCGCTCTAGAGTAAGGCTATTCTCGCCGAAGGGAGACGGTGTTCATTTCCCACTACTTTGGTTTTCACCCAACCTACAAGGGGTACGAATCGCCGGCAGCTTGAAGCTGCCGGCGATTCGTCGCAGCAAACCCGACTCTAAGCTTCTGTTGAAGCATGTGATCTTGGTTGCTCGTACCACTCATTCTCCTTTCGGGTTAAAAAGTAAGCCTCTGCAGATAGTCCGCCATGGAAGACCGTTAAACTTCGTGGCAGTGAAAGTGAATCGTTGATACTAGGTATACAGGTCTTCTTGTGACTCCAAGGCAGACACATGCCAGAGAGGGCAGACCATGACGATGGCTAACTATATACATATATAACGCAGAGATGTACAGCGGCATTCACAGTAAACTACGGAGACGAGCAACACTGACCAGATATGAAAACATTGCTGTATTGCTCTTCCTCATACAGAAACTCAGGAGGTTGTGAATCGCCAACACCCACTATTGTACTTCCACTGTTGCCACTCAAAGACAAACAAATAGTGTGTTAGCTTTCAGTCAACTCGAGGTCCTCAACACCGTAGGGATCCCGCAACTGCGTGCTGTATCTCCATTCGGAAAGCACTTGAAACACTCCAGTCATTTCTCAAACCCTTCAACACTGTTGCCAAAAGACTCCCATGTTCTTCAAAGAAACCAGAAGCATACGTGAAACAAAGAAAATACTTTGCTTGCACATTCTTTCAAAGTACTAAGACCCATGGTCGACTCCTACGTGCCTGGAAGCCAGTACCTAATAGTACTCCATGTAATCAACCTACATTTGTATCACTCAAGGTATGCATGGTGCAAGAAATTTCTTGAGTGTTGGACTTTTAGATGGATAGTCGAGAAATTCAGTCGTCGAAAGGAGTGCCCACCTTCCGGACATGAAAACAGCTTGATAACGACCACGAGAAGCTGCAGCTATTCGTTGTTTTAGCAGCTTTAAAGAGGGCAAAACTTTGAAGGCAGGGGTCTCTGCATCACAGACCCGAAGCACTCTGGTGGATTTCAGAAATAACTGCGCTGTCATAAGCATTATGAATTTGACGAGACTCTGATATTTGAATTTAACCAATTTCTGTCGACACTTGAGAAAATCAGCAAGGTAAAGGAAATCACGGGCTGACTTTCATACCAAGATCATTTATGCAAACACTCTGCGTGATTCCATTCTTCACAATGTTATTTAATAACTCCTGAGGATCCGCGGAACTGCAATCCTCCAGTCGAAGGAGCTGGACACAAAACATCATCAGAATAGAATCAGCAACCTGCATCTTTGTTTACAGTCATCACAGACTTATTGCACATCGTCCGAGTAAAAAAGCAGACTGGAGAGAACGACACTCGGTAAACCTGCAGCTTTTCTCTATTGAACAATCCAATAATTTCCTCACAAAGCAACCTATTGAAAGGATGAATTACAATATGTTCTGCTATATCACATAAACGTGCGATTGGTTAGACATAGTTCTCCAACCTTATATACATCCGCTGTGCCGCACTCTTCTTCTGGCTTCATGAGCACCATAGGCGTCGATAGTGAGATAGGAGGAACATTCTCCACGACCTGCCATTTAAGGTATTGAAACGTTCAACAAATGGTAGAGCAACCCTTCTCTTGATTCACCTGTCGTCTCACAGGTTTCCACTAAAAAATGGTAGAACAACGAGCAACCTGCACTAGATCTCAAATATCGCTGAGCGAGTGCAACTTTCGGAAGATTTGGCTGGTCAAGTGAACAACCTCTCCCCTGCTAGTGCAGTAAGCAGCTCCGGTGGAAAAAAAGAAAGGTACATCAGACCCAATTTCCCCAGACCACTCTTGCAGTTCCTTCTCACTGGCTAGACCACCATTCAACTGATTCGCAGCCCATAAAGCAGTTGCTGCATTTCCACTACCACCTCCAAGACCAGCTCCCGTTGGCACCCGTTTGTCCAAGTGAATCTGCAGCAGGAAAAAACCGGTAAGTCGTAGGACAACCTTCATCTTTTAATAATAATATAATAAATAACTCAAAATAATAAATGAGGTTCCAAAAGAATGAGGTAGTCATCCTAGCACCGTTACAGACTTGCTGCTATGCCAAGAGACCCAAGAACTCATATCTACGTGTTTGAAAAGTACCCAAAAGTACGTGGTGGAGCCAGTCCTTTTGCGATACAGGTTCAGGGCTTTGATAATCTGCAAATATGGTCAAGCCGGAGAACACAGCATGAGGCAACATAGTCCTGGAGCTTCCAACGCAGTTTTTAAGAAAGAAGAAGGGGACTAGTCTGAGTAAATGACCAGCTTTCACTTCTCGACGCTAGAATATGCCAACGATATCAACTAACTTTGACAGGAAACGTTTCTCACCAAATTTTTCTCATCGAGAGGTACGCCAAGGGCATTGGTGGTGAGGGAATCTTTTGTTGTCGAAGGAGAAACTGAGAATTTGATAATATCTCCTAAGCTGATAACCTGAAGGTAACAGTCTCTGGTAATTAAGTCCGGACGTAGAACTAGAACCAGGAACTTACACAAGCTGGCCAAAATCTTCAGATATGCAAGTTTGGGGCGGTACGTGGTTTGAGGTGAAAGATCTCATACATGAAACAGAGAGGCGAGGTCATGATAACCATCTGGTCTCTTGCCAGTGATTCTCAGAAACACATTTATCTGCACAAACAGAAAAAGTGAGAATACAGGGCATGGCCTTCGCAAAACTACCGTTAATCTATGAAAGCTAAGGCAAACTCCGAAGACAAAAACTGGAGGCACGGATTACCTTGGAAGGTGAGAAGAGAGTGATATTTGTCCGCGGCATGGATCCAGATTTCTGCAAGTCACTCAGGAGTTCATTGTACCGTCCCTGAGGATCAAACACAACCTGCGGAATGTGCAAGGAAAACCTGCTGTCATCAGGCAGGTTACTTAAATGACCTAAGCCAAGAGAATTTTCTTGCCTACAAGACGAACTCCTGTCTCGAGCTGATGTCCCATCCGCAACAACACCACTTCATTATCTGGAGGAATTCATCATTAGTCAGTCCGTAAAAGAGAAATTTCCTCATCAATGGGAAGAAAATCTTCGGTGTTTAGAAACACGTCTCGACGTCAAAGTCCTAACCCGTTTACTCTGCCTGCTATCTCATAGCAATTAAGAAGACTGGTTGGGAAGGTCAGTACTTCACATCCAGCGACAATGGTTTTCATGAACAAGGAGTCAGCCCAAGCACTAAAATTGACACTGAATACCATGTCCGATGCAGCTACGCAGGCAGTGAAGGGAAAGCCTGCGATTGTACTCGTAATTTGAACGCAAGACTTCCAGGATTCACATTGCTGTTGAACCGAATGCAGGGCACTGACATGTTCTACAACAACAGTCAGCTTGAGCAGATTCAACCGGAATACGATGGGACAGGCTATGCTGATTTGAAGAGATTCGAGTGGGCTGTTAAAATTAACAGAGAAAATTACGCTTCTTACAGCGGTCACTATCCTCGGATTCTTTTATTTTGCGATCGTCGAATTGAGTCGATTGGTTGGGGCGTTACAATGTCATGTAAAACCTGTCCTGCCTTTATTGACATCCACCATACCGAGAGGACGACCAAACTAGAGAATACCTTCAAGCCCTGTGGCCGCTGATGGCAGCAGCAATTCCTCGTATGAGGAATTTATAAACGTATTCCCAATACTTCCCTCCAAATTACAAAACCAAAAATCTCACAATCACAGCAGCAGTACGTTACCTCAATTTTTTCTTCACTCGTCTTCGATTCCGATGAACAGAGAACTACTCGAAGCCTACAGCATCCTGGACTAGCTGCAAGTGAGCTCGGATCCGATTTTCTTGTTGATAAGACTCTAAATCCATGTCTTAACGAGAGGAACGGGAATTGTGGACCAGACTTCAACCGGGCGCTGACGACTCCCCTCGCCACAGGAGTTCTGGAGAAGCAGTTTCCCGATGAGCAAAAAGTGACAGGACCACCAGCAAGTGCAACCGACGCCATAGCTAGTACGCCCAACCCAAATCTGCTATGCACCTTAAATAAATACAAGGCCTCTCGCGTCCACTGAGGAGGTAGAAAGGCTCCTACTCCACTTAACCAAAATTGTAGTTCCGCCTTCTCTTCGACCCCGCAATCATTTGTCCAAATACTCTCTCTCTCTCTCTTTCCCCCTCCCTCCTTCCCTCGACAAAATCCACCCGAATCTCGATCCAGTGAAAATTCGTTTGTTGCTGCGCCTGGAATGTCAACCGTGGCTGAAATAATTCTAGTATTCTAGGTAGTCTCGTGGTTCCAAATAGTAACTATACGGATGTTCTATTATTCATGCCGTGGTTTGTTTGACTGTCAACGCATGCAGCTATCAAGCACGAGAATCGCAATTCATCATCGCTTGATACCTCCAGAATTCCTTCGAACCTTGGAACGAGAGACGACAGGACAGAGTTCCAAATAGGCCCGGTCCCACTCCGCGTCCGCTTTCGACCAATACGCAGGCCGAGGGGCAGTGGGGCCCGCGGCCACTCTATCTCTTCTTCACGAATATGCAGGATATTCGAACCGTCCGATCTAATCCAAGGGTTCAGTCTTCAAGATTCTTATAGATGGATTCAACGCTTTACAATAACCTCATGGGCTGGATTGACGTCCATGTTCTGTTGGAAATCGTATTCTAGTAGGTAATATAGATGTAGTTGGCAGACGAGAATAAACACGAGTCATTGCCCATACGACTTCTATTAATATCACATAAATAGTTCAAAGTTGAATCGTCGTTTCAACACTTATGCAATGCACATTCCTCAATAAAATTATACATGGCAGATTATTATTTCAAATGATGTACTATGCAATTTTGATTGATTCAGCAACGCTTCGGAGTTTTCTACTGGATATGAAATATAGAGTGCTTTGAATGATATTATTGTTGGGTCTTTTAGTTATCTACATAGTGCGCAAAACGCTAGATTGAAATGTGGCTGCTATATTCGTTAGGATATGGAAATTACATGGTGACGGTGAAATCTAAAACATTTTATTGGTTTCAGAATTACATAAGGGCTTTGATCGCATGTACAGCCGAAGTGCAACACAAGTCAAATTGCCCATGGTCAAGATATCGGAGAAAGTCTGCTATACCTGAAAAAGTTGCGCCGGTATGCTCGGTAATCGCAACACATGGGGAGTAGCCTCGCTTGTTGCATTTATGGAGGTTTTGCATTGATCTGAAATCTCTATAGTAGCAATTGAACTATTTACTGCAATAAACAAAAACTTTTCAGGTATACCTGCCTCTTTCCGATATCTTGCCCATGGACACTATGACTTGTCTCAAAGATGGTTCCAATTGATATCCCATACATGTCATTCAATAATAAATAATGAAAGTTTTCATTTATCCAAACCATTGGAGATATGGGATATCTACCATTTATTAAATGGGAGATGACTTATATCCATCAACGATACAAGTAAAAAAGAACCATGGACAATACGTCGTGATAATGTCAACAAGTGACTCCAGAAGAGACACAATAGAATAACAAAAGGGATGGGAAGACCCCATCAAATCATACAAGGATGAAACCAAATAGGTAACATGGGGTAGGCCCCAATAGCATCACATTGGGAAATATGTGATACAACACCTAAGATATCGGAACTATCTAGGTCAAATGGTCTACAAACAATAGAAGCATCCGAATAAGCATCACCTAATGTGATTGCTCTCCTACGGATTACATGTAAACATGTTACCTAAAATAGGCCATACAGTAAGCTAAAGAGAGTGACATCCCCTACCACCTAGTATGGTAGGCTCTTGTGCACTCCCTCACGAACATCTCCAAGTCGGTGTCATAGCTCCATCTAACTCCAAAGCTAGAGGAACAAAGAGGTGACCTCTCTGCATATCCTTATACGTGGAGACCTTGGCTACTGCCACTCTACTAGCAGTGCATCCTGGAGAATGGATGATCATCCCCTCTGAAACTATGTCACGACTAGCATTGGTTACCATCACATTTGCCACAGTAACCTAGTTCTCCGGAACCAAGTACAAGTTTAGCCTAACCCTAGTCGATTGCAAAGCATACCAACGCTCCCTCCATGTGAGGTATACACCCGCGATAGCAAACACCACATCCCCAATGGCATCATGGGTAGCTATCCTCTATCCTCCGAATCAACAAAGAGTCATATCAACGCCTGCTGCATCTAAAGTGATACCACACTCACATGTGAGTAATGAAGATGTAGAAGGATGGATCAAGTCAAGACAAAACCTTATCGCTGTAGAGAAATTAGTTGGTGCTAGTCGGAAAACCCTAATACATGATCGAGCCAGAGCAAGACGATAGATGAGTCCTAGTAGTACGAGGAATGGCTGGATTCACTAAGAGTGAGTGTAAAGCCTGATGGAACTATTGGGCCATCAAGGTAGTCTGTGCACAAGTTAATCATGAATTGAGACACCCAAGAAAGTATAATAACAAAAGGGATGGGAAGATCCCATCAAATCGTACAAGGATGGAACCAAACCAGTAACATGGGGCTAGGCCCCAATAGTATCACACTAGGAAATATGTCCTACAACACCTAAGATATCTGAACTATCCAAGTCGAAAGGTCTACATGTTAATCATGAATTAGTGCAATTTGTATGTTGAGCGGGATAATGCAAGTTTTCACTATGTTCATTATTTTTTTTGATTAAAGTGTGAATTTAGCATCTCGGTGTGATTGAAATTTGATATTCTATCAAAAATATATTTATAAATTCTGATATAATTAAAAAGATAATTTTTTTAAAATCCAAAAAAAGTTATAAAATTTGTGTCAATTAAGATAATACATGTTAGGAGTTAACTCAGGTCTTGAGTAACTCTGGTTAGTTTGACTATATTTAGTTAAACTATATTTAGTTAGACTAGGGCTAGGGTTGGTACTAGTATATAAGAGGGCTGACATGAGCTCTCTGTAATACAAATTAGGGTTATTTAGTAAAGTTTAGTTTCATGGAGATGAACCACGTATTTCCTGTCTCGTCTGTTGATTGCATGTTGCTTCTCAGTGTATTCATGTCTTTCGGACCAACAATTGGTATCAGAGCGATTGGAAATCTCTCCTATCGCCGCAGTGTTTATTGTGGGCTCGATTGAAGGTGTTGCTTTGAGCGTACGGTTGATTGAGTCTGTCTTACAAACACTGCGGTTGCTCTTCTCTGTGGAATCGTTTGCCTGGCTTGAAAGTTCACATAGGCAGCAAGGCTGTGATCCAAGCGAAATAGATATTTAACATTCAGTGTAGCAGCAAAAGGGACGCAGAGGAATTGACACAAGCAGGTGCGATCAGTCCGAGGTATCTCAAATTCTGGCGACAAATGTCAAGCTTGCTTCTTTGTCTTGTAAATTGAATCATAGTTCCGCGGGTTGCATCGATTGTCTATCGCACACAAGAAACTCGATTGAGTATCTGGGACATGTAAAGGCTAGATTTATCTCTTCAAATTACGATCGGGAGCTGGAGAGTGTTTACTATCGATTTGCTCCCGCGGTGTCTCTTTCCATCTCTCGTGAACGTGAAACTCTTTCTCCAGTCTGTAGTGTAGTTGTTCATTGTCAGTTAAAAACGAGCGCGTCAGTTTGTTCGAAGTATGTGGAAGTGAAGAAATTGTGTCTAGAATTTGACAACAGTAGGTTCGAAGGCAAGTATGTTTGACACGCAAGGGTAGTGAAAACTCGCAGCAAGATGATGGCGTTTGTTGTCGTTTATTATCTTTTTGAGACTCATCCGGTCGTCGCCGAAGACGGGATTCTGGCAATGCGAGTGGTATTCAGCTATGGTTTCTTTTTCTCCCTTTTATTAATCTCGAGGAAGGACTGACGCAAAAGGATGCGCGAAATGATCGGTATTTGAGTGGATTGAGATGCAAATCCTCACCTCTCCTGGGTTGAAGCTTTTCGGTAGTTTCAGCCTCGCGGGGAGTGTGTAAGCTCCTTAAGATTTTCTGATACCGAGACACTACCAACGGAGAATGTGAATGGAAAGTGGCAAAATGTTTGAATTTAGGAAGCACCAGCATTGGATCGGATAATTTGGCTAGTGGCAAAAGTGGAGGAGTTGCTGGAAATGCAAGATATGTCAGCAGGATCGGCGTCTTGGACGAATAATTTTTGGAGCAGCGTAGAGACAGACAGGCAAGCAGACACAGAGAGGGCGGGAATGCACGGCCCTATAGTCTGGATTTTGCAAGCTCTTTCATGAGGCAGGCAGAGTGTTTTTTACAGGAACCAGTCGTAGAGGGAAAGAGATCGTGAAGGTTGGAAGGGACGTGCTCTTTTGTGGACTGTGGAGCGTCACAAAGATTGGAACTGCATACTGGGCATAAGTAGCAGTAGAGTAGTAAGCTTAGCATAGGTATCCCTTGTGGTTTAAAGCTTTTATCCCACGATAAATTTCCTTTATTCTCATATGAGTGGGAAAAAGTCAAGTTTGGAGGTTCCATCTAACAATCGAACGACACAAGGGACGAGTTCAGCATCTAGACGTAGCGAGATGTCAGTCATGAAGACAGGAGGAGCCGGATTTGACATTGTCAAATACGATGGGCGTGGTGACTATCTTTTGTGGGAGAGGCAAGTCAAAGGCAAATTGAAGGCTTCTGGTTTGGGCAAGTCATTGAGGCCTAAACCCTCTACATTCGTTGATGAAGACTGGAAGAACCTTTAGGAGCAAGCAGTGAGTATTGTTATACTCCATCTACAACCTTCAGTTCTGAAGCAAGTTGATGAGTATGACAATTGTACATTATTGTTTGAGGCTCTTCAGCGACGGTTTCATCGCAAAGAGTTGTCAAACAGGTTGTACACCTCCTTGAAGCTTATGAGCTTCAAGATGAAAGATACAGGTACGAAGATCCAAGATCACATTGATGCCTTTGGTGATCTTGTTTTAGATCTTCAGAATCTGGGAGAGGAGATAACTGATGAGAGGAAGGTCCTTCATTTGTTAAGTTCATTACCTCCGTCATATCAGTCATTGTCACGAGTGTTGTTCCATCGTGATAGACAAACGATCACTTACAATGAGGTTGTAAGTGCTCTCCTGACTGATGACCTACAGCAAAAGATGATGATCTCTACTCCATCCTCTTCATCTGGTACGACACTAAATGTGACTCGTGGAAGGTCACAATCAAGGATTGAGAAGGATGGGAAGAAGTTTGGATCTAAAGGTAGATCCATGTCTAGGGGTAAATCCCAAGACAAGAAGACGTTGGTTTATTGGAAGTGTGGCAAGAGTGGTCACTTTAAGAAAGACTGCCGTGTGAAGACCAAGGCTATTGATACTCCTTTGGCCAATGTGGCTCAAGATTTTGATGAGGATGACTTGCTCGAAGATGGACTATGAAGCCAGAGGTATGCCCTATGCAACTCACCAAAGGGCGTTGGTGATGTATGGATTCTGGATAGTGCTTGTTCTTATCACATTTGTTACATTAGAGAGTTTTTTCATACTTTTACCGGTATCAAACGGTTTAGTTCTTATGGAAAATGATCAACCTTGTAGAATTGAAGGTGTTGGATGCATGATTCACATGTTTGATGGAGTCAAACGTGACGTTGACTCACGTCGGGTTTATACCTGAAATGAGAAAGAATCTTATCTCTCTTGGAATGTTAGATTCAAAAGGCCTTGAGTGGAGTTCTAAACAAGGAGTACTTGAGGTGAGAATAGGTGATAAGATTATCTTGAGAGGACACAAGCATAGGAATCTGTATCTGCTAGAGAGCAATACCATTTGTGGTGAAGTCAATCTTACCAGATCTCGGCCTGAGATAGCTCATGTTTGGCATTCTAGAATGGGACACATGAGTAACATGTACTTGACCTTCCTTCGAGATAAGGGCTTGTTACATGGTTTAGGTAAAGTTGACATGGAATTTTGTGAGCATTGTGTCATGGGCAAGCAACATAGAAAAGCCTTTGGTGTTGGAACTCATAGTTCCAAAGAGTTACTTGAGTATGTACATAGTGACGTGTGGGGACCCTCTCCTAAAGCCTCACATTCTGGGAAGTGGTACTATGTATCGTTCATTGATGATTACTCGAGATTTGTGTGGGTCTATTTTCTCACACACAAGTCTGAAGTCTTTGCAACTTTCAAAAGTTGGAGAGCCCAAGTTGAGACTCCGACTGGTCACAAGGTGAGATATCTACGTTCGAATAATGGCGGGGAGTATACTTCAGAGTAGTTTAGAAGTTACTGCAAAGAGGAGGGGATCACTCGTCATCTCACCACGGTTTATACTCTGCAACAAAATGCTGTTTCTGAGAGGCTAAACCGAACAGTATTGGAGAAGGTGCGTAGTATGTTGAGCCAATCTGGTTTACCATATGAATTTTGGGCTGAAGTTGTAAATACCGCACTGTATTTGGTAAATCTGTCTCCTTCAAGTGCAATCGATTTCTTAACACCGTTTGAATTGAGTCACAAACGGAGGGCTGATTATAGTCGTTTGAGAATTTTTGGTTGTACAGCTTATACTCTCATACCTAAGGAGAAAAGGACCAAGTTGGATCCTACATCCAAGAAGTGTTGTTTTCTTGGATATGCAAGTGGTGTGAAAGGTTATAGGCTATGGGATCCTGTAGCTTGTAAGGTGATTGTCAGTAGGGATGTTTCTTTCGATGAGCCCAGATCATTGAAAGAGGGGAGATATCTCGGGTTCCTCAGATCGACAAGGGCAAATCTCCACTCACGGATGTTGTTGAGGGGAGATTGATCATTATGGGTTTAATGATGCGCCACTGGGAAGCTCAGAAGGAATAGATGGAGCAAATTCTTGAACAACATGAATTGGAGGAGCAAGTTGTCGTTCTTTGAGCCTCAAGACCAAAGATTTAAACGATGGAGATCAACCATGACCATCTACTATGAGATCATCAAATCGGATTAGTAGAGCTCCCCAAAGGTATGGAACATGGGCTGATTCATCTATTCTTGAGGATCATGATATGTTTCGAGAATGATGATGGCAATGCGTTGATCTTGGAAGAAGGAAAACCTTGTTCATATAGAGAAGCTCAAGCCTCTATCAATAAGCTTGAGTGGGACATTGCTATGGAGCGTGAGATGCAATCGCTTGTTGAGAACTAAACTTGGGAGCTTGTGGAGCTTGTGGAGCTTCCAAAGGGTCAACCTTTGGTTGATAGCAAGTGGGTGTACAAGTTGAAGGATAATCCAGCGGATGAAGAGAAGAGGATCTTCAAAGCCAGGTTGGTGGCTAAGGGCTTCACACAAGAGAAAGTTATGGACTACAACGAAGTCTTCTCACCTGTGGCAAAGTATGCTACAATTCGTCTGGTATGTGCACTTGCTGCGATATTTGGTCTACTTATGGATCAGATGGATGTTGTCACGGCTTTTCTATATGGATCTTTGGAGGAAGAAATCTACATGAGACAACCTACTGGCTATGAGAAGAAAGGTCATGAGAAGTTAGTTTGTAGATTGCTCAAATCTCTATATGGATTGAAGCAAGCTCCTAGGCAATGGAATGCAAGGTTTGATGAGTTCATGAAAGCACAAGGATTTTCACGTAGTGTGTTTGATCCATGTGTTTACATGAAGAAGGTGAATAATGAGATCTTTAGCCTCATTATTCTGGTACTCTATGTGGATGACATGCTCATTTTGGCAAAGGAACAATCCGACGTTGATGGATGCAAGAGGCAGAATGAAATCTGCATTCAAGATGAAGGATTTGGGTGAGTCCAAGAGGATATTAGGTATGGATGTTCACATGGATTTAAAGAAGAGGAAGTTATGGTTAAGTCAAGGTAAGTACATTCAGTGTGTGCTTGACAGGTTTAACATGGCAGACTCTAAAGGAGTGTGGACTCCTTTGGCGGCACATTTTAAGCTCTCAGTAGCTCAATGTCCAATTGATGCAATTGAGAGAGGAAAGATGTCGTCAATTCCCTATGACAAGGCTGTGGGCAGCCTCATGTATTTGATGGTGTGCACTAGACCTGATATTGCTCTAGCTATGGGCAAGGTGAGCAGGTATATGTCAAATTCATGGAAGGTGCATTGAGAAGCTGTGAAGTGGATTCTCATGTACCTCAAGAATACTAAGGATTTTGGTCTTTTGTTTGATGGTTTATTGGACAATGCCAAATCCTTGTTGGGTTACGTTGATCTCGACTATGGACAAGATCCGGACAAGAGGAAGTCTACAACCTGGGTGCGTGTTTACACTTGGAGGTGGATGCGTTAGTTGGAGATCTACCTTGCAGAAGTGCATAGCTCAGTCAACTACGGAAGCCGAATATGTAGCAGCAAAGGAGGCTATTTGGTTGAATAGACTTAACACTGAGATGGGATTGAAACAATATGTTGTAAATCTCCATTGTGATAGTCAGAGTGTCTTACATCTTGCAGCAAATCAAGTGATGGATGGCAGGGTGAAGCACATCGACATCAGATATCACTTTATCAGAGATGCAGTTTCTGATAGGAAGATTGAGCTAGTCAAGATTGACGGTAAACTCAATCTAGCTGATTCTTTGACCAAAGTTATTCCTTTAGAGAGTTTCAGGATGCATTGTGCTACTATGCAAGTTTTGCACAAAGAGCACTAGTACAGTTACGCTAGCAATTGTTTGATTCTTGTATATGTTTTACTCCTTCCTAGTTAGGCTACGCCTTAGTTCTAGTTAATCCTTGTTTACAGGAGGGCCTATGCTTTAGGTTTCCTTCTAGGACTTCCCGCGGAGTATGTATACAGTGACAAGAGTTAGACACCCCAAGACATGAGTCAAGGGGGAGATTGTTAGGAGTTAACTCAGGTCTTGAGTAACTCTGTTAGTTTGATTATATTTAGTTAGACTAGGGCTAGGGCTGGTACTAGTATATAAGAGGGCTGACATGAGCTCTCTGTAACACAAATTAGGGTTATTTACTAAAGTGACTCTGTGTGTTCCGTGGACGTAGCCTCAGTGAGGTGAACCACGTATTTCCTGTCTCGTCTGTTGATTGCATGTTGCTTCTCAGTGTATTCTTGTCTTTCGGACCAACAATACAAGGTTAAATTTATAGCTCAATCCAAAAAGATTATTTTATATCTATTTTTTTCCCAAATTGTGAGTAACACTCTTAGAGTATCTTAAAAAAATATACAAGAATTTTTAATCAAATGACTATTTTTGTGAAAAAATTTCAATTTAGTTTTACTTTTGGTTGAACTTGAGAGTAAAAAGGAGACTAATTTCAGTTATAAGTAACAAATTTACTTATCAAGAATATCAATTTGCACATTATATGTGATAATAAAATCCTTTCCATTTAAAGAGATTTTATAATGACTTTGTAATTAAAGTGTGAGTTGTGGTTAAAATAAAAAATGCAATTTGCAATTAGATTTTGTATTGTTAATGTAATATTATCATGAGTGCATTTATTGGGTATTAACATCAAAAATCATTAAATCAAATTGCATCTCTATTCATATCAAAAATTATGTTTATTTTACTATGAAATTTATGTCAATTTATAGCTTGATAAATATGCATGATTTGGATTATCATAAAGTTCATACATGAATTGATATCCACAAAGTGATTTTCTAAAAATATGAAATTAACAGTTGATGGAATACAATTCAGAATATGTTTTTAATGTTTATGTAATTTTGGTTTTATATATGTTTGTAATATCATGATCTGTTTTTTACACTTTATTATTAAAACATGCGAAGAAACATATTCTCAAAAAATTCGTATTAAATGCAAATTTAACGTATTTTTAAAATTTAATAAATAGAAATTAAGAAGTACTAAAACTGTGAATCCCTCGTAGCAAGTAAATAAATCTCGTTCACCTCTAAAATATAATCCAAGTCACATCAAATAAGGAGTTTTATTTATATTGAAAATCATGTCATTCCTCGTGCAATATCAACTTTGATTTAATTAAATAATGATACTCCATTCTCGTTTTATACATAAATTATCGTTGAAAATAATGTATGTTGTTAAAACCCTACCAGTTTAATTTGTTGTTAGTGATAACGTAATGTGTGGTTGAGATCTCTTGTAACGAATGATTTTAAAATAAACTAATATTTTTTAATAAAATATTTTGTGGCTATCCACATTGATTTCACATGTATAAGTTATTATAATAATCAAAAATATTGATAATTTTCATTTGTAAATAGTGACAAGTCATATAATTCAAATGTGTAATGAAAATTTTCACAAATGATAGATTTACAATTATGTAAACTATAAATCAAATAAATTTTCAATATATTATACATATAGAATCTAGTTATATTCATAAATTTTAGATTTAATTTCACTCAAATGGATTAGCAACCTAGCTGCTCAAGTGAGTTATTTTTAACTTAGTCATCCATCTTGCTACTTTCTAATTTTATTATTAGATATGCCAACCGCTAGCGGAGTATTTCAACCTTTTCAAAACTTCTCTACAAAAATGACCATCGAGGAGTGAACTTAGAATGGTTGTGCCCGCAGGCACGTCGATTCTGATTACAGACCACCAGCATCTGATGAAGTTCCCGCTTTTGAACTCAATGAATCGTTTCTAGCCTGCCAATTCTGCAGAGTGTTACAAACAACCCATAGAATTTTATTGTCAACTGTGTCAGAAAGTTCTCTCACCTTAAAATTCTAGCAGTAATTCCTGTCGCCACTTAAATCTCTCTCTCTCTCTCTCTCTCTCAAATCTGTGAATCGAAAGGTTGACCAGGTGATATTCTTATCTGAACCGGATGTGGCCAAGCACTCTCATGAAGTTCGTTGCTTCATGAAGTTCGTTGCTCTTGTGCAGCAGGCACCTCGTCATAGTCACCTGTAACATGTCCCGGGACCTTGAGATTGCAGTACGTAGTAGAGTAGTGTTATATACAGTATAGAGATACTCGACAGCGAATGTATGGCAATCATGTCACAGTACCGTGGTAAATTCCTATACAGCCCTGAATCGGCGAGAAGTTCAGGGTATGCGGTAGCTCTGGATGGTGACAGGGTGAGAGGTCCGACGGCGCCAAAGGGGACGGTCGTGAGTCTAGAAGAAGGAAGGAACTTGACGCCTGGGGAGTCAGCAAGAGGCTCGTGCTCGGAGTTTTCGTCTCTCGTGTCAAACCCTTCTTCCTGCGCAAAGACTCTGTGCCGAAGCAGGATGCCGATGATGAAGCTTTCGGAGTGCGGAAATTTGAAATTGGCCTTTGCGCGATTACGGGACGAGGAGCATGTGGATGAAGAGGAGGTCATCGGACGCCGGGTGCTGCTGTCGGGTACAGACGCGCTTTACAGGTTGTGCGTCCATGAACGAGGACTGCGGAGATTTGTGTTTTGCAGAGCGGAGGAGGACGACGATGTGCGAAACTGAATCTTGTGTCTTGAATTTGTGCACGGACCGGCGACGACGAGCGTGTTTGGGAGTTTATGAGGCTTTTGGTCGCAAACATGGGATTGAAGACCAGAAGGGGCGGGAGGAGGCCTCGAGTCGAAGTGAGGTCTAATGTTGACTTCGGCTGGTATGATGGAAATATTGCTCTGCTTGAGGATGACGAAGTTTTCCCGGAAAACCCGAAAGTGCGCGTTCACTTCACCGATTTCGAAGAGTCGGAGGATGAATTTTGGGGTTTGGAAATTCTCCGCAGCGAAGCTGAAATAAGGAAGAGAGTGAGATTGCTTTCGCACCAGCTTCAAGACAAGGAGTGCTTCAAGGTTGTCCAAGGCATAGCCGTTTGCGCTAATTACAAGTCCTCCGACGGCTCTGAATGCAAGTATTATGATGGGGTCGTCACAAAGGTACGTCGTAGTTTCCCTCTCTCGCACGGGATTTTTCTTTCTTCAATCTACTTCCGGCGTCGTTGCTCTGCCTTTGACAAAAGCAGAACAGCTCTTCTGGTCAGAACTGTGAATCATACACTGCTGTAATCAAGGGAGAATTTGTAGTGTACACTATCTAAAACAGTTGGTAGCGTAGTTGTACTCGAAGGCGTGTTTTGAAATTGCATCAAGCCGCGTAACTATCTCTTCTAGCCAGTTTCAAATTCATCTGATCACTATGTGGTGTAACTTCCCAGTTCATCGTGGCCTTCTATGAATTGAGTTTATACATTCTTACAGGTGGTAAAGGCGGCCCATGAGAGGCTTGATCGTGTGGAGATTTGCAACTGTAAATTTTCTATCCGATGGTCGGAAGGGCCTATGAGAGGAACAGAAACAACTTTGAAGTGCCCAGATATATCTTTGATTGTAGCGCGAGATGTTGACCATCATCCTGTCGTCAGTTTTCTTCTGAACTTCGCTAAAGACCACCCTGTGGTCACACCCTTAGTACCTGAGGATGCTGATGTTCAACCCGTACTCTCTCAGCTTGCCAAGCCCGATGCAAGCCCCCCTGGTTATAAGCTTTCATCGCAGAGGAGTCCAGAGCTGGTACGTATGACTTTTTCGTCCAAAGTCCTCATGTCTTTTCGTGTTTACAACCCAGCAAAGATGACATCGGTTTTATCGCCTTTTTTTGTAAAGAGGGAGAAGCTTTGGAATAATGTACAGCATGACTTCGATTACTTGTTGGGAATAAAGATTTGAACGAGTACAGTAGTTATCTTAATTCTTTGGTCACGTTTTCATGATCCAAGTATGATGTAGAGCAAGATGCTCTGCTGCGTGCTGAAGGTGAAATTTTGTCGGTCAATACAGGTTACGTTCTCTTTGTGCACCCAGTTGTAATACTGGGTGAACGCCCTTCGACTAGGAAGTAATGACATCTAAGAAATAGGTTGAGGTTGATGTTCTTTAAGGATAAATTTAGTTCCAGATCCTGATCTTCCCTAGAGCTCGATCCAGGCCGTCGACAAATTTTCCCTCCTAAGCCACGTGCATGCCATACGACTGAATTATTCGTCGATCGTATAGTTAAAAAGCCCAACGTTACACACATATATTTAAAACCAGGACTCTTGAGTATTACAGAAACTGGTTACGAGGTGTACTGGCTCTCACCGAGCTACTTGTACGCCATGTTGGGCGCTGATATAGTTTGCTGTTTCCAGAGCATTTAAACCTGGCTATAATGTAACTGTTCCTGCATTTGTCCCTGGACACCTGCATTTTATTGGAATCGTTGCCTTTCACAGCCTCCTGGGATCGCCTTTTTAATCTTTTGGAAGTTCTAGATGCATGCTGTGGTGCTCATTGCAAATTTCGTTCTTGGAACTGATTTGGTATTTGTTGTTCATGGAACTAATGCAGAGGGTATAAGAGATAATCTTTAAGCTCAGAATGACAATTTTAATGCACTCCGCTGTCTACTCTATTGCAGCATGTGGGTGTGATATGGTAAAAGCAGTCTTAGGTAGGTCATTTTATTATGCAAGATAATCAAAAGACGTAACAAGTTGGCTGAGAAATACCCTGGTGTCTTTAGAAAGTGAAAAGTCGGTCGTCTCAGACCAGCTTAATTTACTTTTTAATTATCTACTTTAACTGTACCTTTTGGAAGTGCAGGAACTTGAAGTCTCACTAGAGGAAGAGCTTGAGGTTGAAGAGGTACGAGAGCAAGAAAATACAGATGGTAATCCTGAGATTAATGAGGACAGGAAAGAACAGGAAAGCTTATATGAGGAGGAAGAAAAGAATCACGAACAAGAGGATTTGAGAGAGGAGACGCTTGAGGTTGAAGTGATACAAGAATGGGAAAGCACTAGAAAAGGGGACCTTGAGGCTGTTGAGGTAAAGGAACTGGAACAGGGTAGAAACAAAGTGGACAATTCCGAGATACAAGAGGTGCAGGAGGCGGGGGTCTTGAGAGGCGAAGAACCTGAAAATGAGGAGTATCCGGCGCAGGAGTTTAAAGCAAAGCTCCAAGTACAAGAGAAAAAGGTTAACGATATTATCTTAGCAGATGAGCAGGATGAAAATACCGGTGCGGATTACATGGAATTAGATTGGGATGAGGAACTTTTAGTGGAAAAACTCATGGACGAATCAGATTCACATTACAGAGTATGTGAAGATAAAGTCATAGACCTTCCCAGGAATGTTGCAGATCATTTGAGAAACTTCCAGTTAGTTCAAGACTGTCTGGCGAAAGGAACTCTTGAGCTCGAGAAGTTTCTCCTTAAACAAAACAAAGCTTGACAGTGTAAGATTGCAGCGCAGTGTTCTATGAATTACACGGATACCTTTTGGATGAGAGAAACTGCGTTATATGTTTTTGGGTCGAGAGAAATGCTTACATCCAGATAACGGCAGGATGACTACGTGTAGGAGGTGATTGAGGTTAATAAGATGAGATACTAGAGGACAAAATTAATGGTTATGGACTGGAATCCGCACACACGAAAATTATGCACTCTGATTCAAGGAGATTCGTGTCTTGCACAAATAAACTCAGCGATACCGGTGTAAGATGTCAGGATCCGAATGCGAAACAGGAGTTTATTCTCCTCAGAAAGCCGGCCAGTAAAAGTTCGTGAAGCTCCCCACACTGTATATACCCGAGTGTAGGCAATTTTTCACGCACCGTAGAAAAGGGAGTGAAGAATATTTGTTCCAGTAATTCTGCCAATTACGATAAATGACGATATGTCATGATAAAGTACCTCTCCAGACTTAACAAAGTGTGGCGATGGTTGAACTCTGACTGCACCAGCGGGTTTAGATTTTACTCTCTGAACAACTCCTCGAGAATCAGTCCACTGGGGAAAGCATGTGGTTTCCACGGATAGGCCTGACGAATTTACGCATTACACAAAATTTTACTCCATTTTTTGGGGAAAACAGTTTCAGATGGAAAAAGCATGTAAATGCTAGTCCCTCATATACGGATGGTACACATACTGGAAGCTTCAATGGGTGGAATACGGAGGGAAGGTAAACATGTTTCGTGTAAATGACTGTGAAGTAATGTTTTTTTCCTCCCCCAAATGGCACATGGAGTTAAAAAAGTGTGATACATGTATCGTCTGTACTCGGTGCGAAAGAGCGTCCCCGACACATTCTCAATACAAAGGGAAAACAATAATATATTATTCAATGAATCTCAGTAATGCCCTCTGGTTCTCTGTATCTTTGCTCACCTTATTGTTCGTAAACGAGTATCTCGCTTGCTTTATATTACGAATTGCGCTTTCGTGAATCATTCGAAACTGAGTTCCAAGATTTTGACATGCGCCGAAGTAAAATACATGCCTTTCTGTAATACTCATCCAAGTGAGGGAATGATTGATTAGTGATGAAGGTACGTGTTACATTGTCGAAGTGATTAAGGTACGCGTTACATCGTAGACATGATGGGGGACATTTAGGCCATATTTCGTGATTACTATGAGGACACTAAAAAACTGTAGATAGAGCGCGTTAAATAAAGGATTGCATAAATTTCGAAGTCATTGTAATACGTGCTACATTTCAGCTTGTATAGTAAAGCAAAGACAAATCATATCGCACAGTAAGAACTTGGAGAAACTGAATTGGTTCAAAGGCGTTGTTACGTGTAAACTGAAAAGTACGAGACAAAGAAAGATCTCCGTACAAGGATACAGTACATGGAGATCAAACGTCTGCATTCGTTAGAATGCAGAGGATTTTCAAATAATTTCATCTTCTTCTTATTTTTTCCCAAATAATTTCATCTAAAGGTGGAGGCTTCATTTCAGAGCTGCTCTAACGCAAAGTAAGGATACGCGACTTTGCGCTGGTTCTACACCGATCTTGAACGATGAATATTCTCGACCTCTCAATGGTTTCATAAGTGTGACCATAAACACACGTCCTTGGATCAGAATGTTCTATATCACTCCAAACTCATAGTTAAAAGTAACCACGAAATACGCACTTTCATCTTTCGAACTTCAAATCACCGTCAGGTCAAGCCTGGGAGCTGAGTGTGTAGAGAGCAGAACACATTCAAGAAAGTGTAATAATTGACAGCGACTTATCGGATCCAAAATCGTTGCCAACATTTACTGACAATCACCATGTTGAACAGGTATTTACTCCCTCTTACCCAAGGTGAACACGAATCTCTCCTTGAAAATTTGACTTCCTCATGTTCTACACTTCACATCTATGTACTTCGTTACTAGATGAATACTATAACATAACGAGAGACATGTTCTTAGTGACATTGTTGCTTTAACTAAGTGAGTTTAGAATCAGAAGAGATTAATGGAGTTAAGAGACAGAGTTTTAGAGGTGGATTCCATCTCACTGAGATATTTGTTAAGTTTCGAGAATAACAAGAAATCTGATACAAGACTAATAAATCTTGTCATATCTCTATGGTAGATTCGTTACTAACATCTACATAGGAGTAATTGCTGGACTTGATTTATAATCAAGCGTGTTCTAGTCAAGATTTGGTCCAATGTTCAAATGATAGAGGACTTGAGACAAATAAACTTAATGCATGTATTTTATGACAAAAAACCAATAAAAAATGACTTTGTGATTGTCTTTATGATTACGTCTGTGAGGATTTAAGACAAATAATCTTTGTACATGCATTTTTATGAAAAGAAATTCAATATATATGATTTTTTATTTTTTTATTTTACGTATCTCACAATCTTAACTAGATTTACATCTTAGATTTCATTATTATGATCACAACTCAAGTGTGAGTTTGAGATGAAACATTTGGCGCATCATTATCTATTGTACTGGATTAATAACATTGTGAAGAATCTCTCACATTAAAAAAGTTTAATGTTATGATATATGAGGGAGACTTTCAAGCGTTTTGCGATGAATAATGTTCTTCGTCTAAGTCTTCCTATGATAGTTTTTTGTTTGGACGCGTGAATGGATTCTTACCAACTTCATGATGAGAGATTTGATGATCTGAGAGGAGATAACCCGGACATAGCCGGACTATTGAAGCATTGATGTATCTTTAGAAATGCACTTGGAGTACATAATATTTGCTATGAACATGTTAGCTCGACGTGATATTTGCATTATCAAGAGGCATTCCAATGACGCGAAGCATGATCTTTGTAAGCTCATAGAGATTCACTGTATGAATTTATTTTACAAGACAAAGAAATAAATCAAGAGTCGCTGGATGGTGTGAAGAATATCATTATATGAAAAAATAATGTCGATATGGATCCAATTTAGACAGATACAATTCGTTGAAATGGGAGGCAATAATCAACTAATTGGCTATTATGATGGGTACTTTTTTTATCTCACTTGATCTCAATTGATTATGTGTTTCTTCAACAAAGAGTAGACTGCTCGTGGAGGTCAACAAAGCATATTCTCACCATCATTTTATCAAATCATGTTAAAATACTAATGTTACACAACTTTCATTCAATATATATGATTAAGGATAGTAGATAACTATGTGGCTTGTCAACTGCACTTATACCAACCATTTTATTGTAACAATGTGTCTTGCATAGTTCAGATAAAGACATGTTACATAGGAGTTAAGAGTGTCAACCACATTCTTTCAAAGTTCCTTTACAACCATGAATTTTCAAGATTTGAGATAGATATAAGGAAATCAAAACATCATGCAACATGCAAACTAATTAATTTGTTTGATGAAACAACTTCCACTCTTCCTACTTTCATTCTTGATGTATAACTTCTAGAAAATGCATGTCGAAAGATATTTGCTTCGAGTTAGTTTTTTAATGGTATAATTCAGTACACTGTCCATATACAAAGGGCAGTGATACTAGCATATTCATTAGGTAATGATACATTTTATCAGCCTACGGGGTGAAACATAAAGTGAGTTAGGGGTTTTTACCTTTAATTTTAACCATAAAAAATGTTCATTTTCACTGCTAGAGCATCTGATAGTGGGAATGATGTGAAGAGGTGAACTTCATTCTGTATTTGGAATTCAAATTTCTGAATATATAATTTCTGAATACAAGGAATTGTCAGTTAGGAAGATCAGATGAGATTCGAAAACGCTTGCAGTGTTGGAACTCCCTAGTTTTTCTTTCCCATCCACTCAGATGAAATGAACTCGCGCATGCGAATTAAATAGCTACAGTCGTGGTAATGGTCATCACGCTACCCTCTCTTCTTACAATGTTCACCCAGGCGAGAGCGAGAGAGCCAGAGAGCTAGTGTCGTTGTATGCATTCCGCCGGATCTATCTCTCTATCTCCGATGCCCATGGTACCAGGACAGTGCCTAAGAATATACGCACAAACACCTCGTTAAGATTACCGTTGTAGCTCAGTAATGCCCCAGCAAAACTTAGTATTTCAAATTGAATGTGCAACTATACAGTTAATTTGTTCGTACTCAAAAACAGAGTCAGGCACTCAGTTCTTTTGGAGCCGATTTGAAGGAAACGCGTATACGCGTTTCAGAATTCAAATTCAGGGCAGAATTTAATGCCTACCTTTGCTTCCTTCGCTTCAAGACGTTGTCAGAGTAGAATTCATAGGAAAACGAGCAACAATCCTAGCTCAATCGACATGTATCATAAATGGTGCGATGTATCAAACAATTGATAATAGTCTCACGAGTATGAACTCCATCGGGCAGGTAACCAATCCAATTCCATATACATGAAAAGAGTTGGACATGTTATCCTCGTAAATATCTTATGAACATACACAGGTAACACAGCATTTGGAAGTCTTAAGAATCCAAGTATAAAGGTTCCGCTAATTGTCACAATTCTTTTCCGAGAGAATTCAAAGCCAGACGTAGAACGTTTGGTAAACCAAAGGCTTAAACTACGACTCAAAATTTAATATACTGAGACGTATTCACTTCTGATCAGTGAAACGGTCCAACATTTAGATAACCCTGCTGAATGATCACGAGATGGATCCCAGCTGAACACGCAAGGACGACACTGTGAGGCTCTCTTTAAGCAGATTGCGACATCATAGGGCAGCGACAACAGAGTGAAATCTACACGATCCACATAGCAACTACCAGAATCACCCCAAACGATACGGGCAGAGATATAGATGTGAACAAGGTTGGAGCTGCCGCCGGTAAAGTTATCGGGTTACTTTCCCCTGGCGTGTTCGGGGACGAGCTGGATGACGGTGGAGAAGGTGGGCCTGCAGTTGGGACTCCTGACGGGGCCTCTCCAGGAGAGGGAGCAGATACACCTTCGTTGAAAAGATAATCGTTCAGTACTGCGTTTATGCCGTGGACTGCGACTGTGCTATCACTGTACAAATCAGGTACGACAATCATAGCATTGTCTAGTGAATAATTGAAGCGAAGGTTGCTCGTCACCACTACTGTCTCACTGCCAAGAAATGTGGGTAGTCTAGTGCCTACGCTCAAAGTCGAAAGTCTGGAGTACGGTAGTAGCTCGCGGATCACATGATAATCGATAAACCTTGTCACATTCTTGGGATAGCTTGTGCCAGAGAAAGCTTCATCGTTCGGAAGCAGCCAAGTCGTCATGGGAGTCAGATTCTTCATTTGTAGTCCATCAAGTAGACCTGCTATCGCGCCGAATTGCCCAGCATCCCTCAAAGCTTCAATCATATCGACCACTTGTGGTTGCGGTTTAGCTGCAGGGGCTTGTGCTGGTACGATAGCTGGAGGCGATAGATCAGGAGGACTTGGAGGAGGTGTCACTGGAGTGGACGGTATCGTTGTAGGACTTGGAGCCACAGTCGGTGACTGAGATGATACCATAAGGAAATCCAAGCATAAGAGGAGCGCGCAAAAAATGCCAGGGGCAGCTCTGTAGAAAGCCATGCCGACCATGACGTCCACAGAGCTGACCTTTTCAAAGTCCTGAAATTTGGTAACAAACACGGAAAGTCACTTCGGATGAATTCTCCATCTGACTTCACTTTCGAATAGTACTACGTACAAGAAAGCGCATGAGTGAAAATCCAAGAAAAGAAGCTATTTCAATAGGAGTCTGACAAGTTCTCAAACCAGCAGGGGGATCTGAACATTTACAACATTGAGTTAGACAAGTAAAAATAAAGCCAAGAAACAACCTAACCGAGGAACTGCATCTCTTGCTTGCAATGCTCGAACCAGAAAAGTTCGATGTCTGTTGCTGAGACGTACACACTAAATCATTCAGTACAAATTCGTTCTTTTAAAAGATACAAGTGACAGACACAGCGCGTAGAACAGTACCCGATGTAGAAGAATAAAAGGAAATGCAGCGGCTTTGTGATCTACAATCGTGCTTCGAGGGTTAGAATGCTTCGCATCAAATGAAGGTGTTGGCGGCGAAATGTTCGTTCACATTGATCAACATACAGCACGCAAGTAAAGAATATATTCTACTTCTACAGCGGATCTTAAACTGTCACTATAATGGCACTGCTAGAATCATTTTACTTGATCATATGCACCGACAAAGAATCGCTCGCAATCTCCGAAAGATCAGTAAGGTCCACATTTGGAGATAGCTTGCAATGCATGCAAAATATTATCAAGGAAAGAATCTCGTGGAAGAGAAATTAAATTACCTCTGTCAATGAAAATGCAATGCAGGGCACCGCTCTGCTCTGCTCCAATCACGTATCGTATCGTCGCTATAGAATGTCGATAATACTCAGATCATTCCAGCACAACTTGATCAAGGAAGCAAGGGACCAAAAGACGAAGAGGACGACGACGACTTCGCAATGCAATGCAATGCAATGGGAAGAAAAAATTAATAAAGCAAACAAGAGGAGACACTCGATCAGTTCAGAACGCTCTCCGAACTGCTCCTAAGTATGCCAAGAGAAGAGGCAGCAGCAGCTGCTCGAAACCAAAGGAAAAAACAGGAAAGAGAATGAATGGAAGCGCGGTCAGTAGTACTCAGAGTCGCATGATCGCAGGAAGGCAATGCCAGTCCAGGCCAGCCAAGCCAAGCCAAAGGTGAGGAAGGTGCTTCAGTCAGTAGTAGTGTTGTACTACGCCCCGGGCTCAAGAGCGTGACTCACTCTCCCATCGCGCGGGCGAACCAGGCGCGCCAGATCAGGATGAACTACGAACTTGTACTGTCCGTCTGCTGCAGCGCGGGCGCTGCAGCCTTTGCTAGGCGCGCCTTAGCCATCGGCCGCCGTCCGCCGTTCGCCGTTGGACCGCGATGCACCTGTTCTCATACATAAATTCGATACGGCTCACCGCTCTATACGCCATGCATCGCATGTATTTACTTCAAATACCAGCCTTTAACCAGTGAACCTCATAAACCCCGAGAGAGAAAAGGGAAAGAGAACGAACATTCCCTCCGCTTTTCCTTTTGCTACTGTGACTGTCTTTCCGATTTTATGATTGACTCTCTGGAGGTAGAACTGTATCCCGCAGTCTCACATGTTCTTCTCTGTCCTCCACTGCAAACAAACAGTCTGCACTGGACTATATTTTAAACTCTCTTACGTTAATCATAGTTTAGACCTTAGAAACAAATAAATAAGTGTGTTACAAGAAGTTATTAAGATTATAGCTCACATACTCCTCCGGGACCGAGCACGGGTTCGAACAGTCTTGTGGCCCTTTCTTGGCTATGGTGACAAGAAGTGAAATGTCCGCACTCCACATTAAGAAAAACATGTATTCTTGTTGTCTCTCAGTTGTACTGCACGAACCTCTGTTTATCAACTTCTGACCTATTTTGTCGCAACCGTGGACCTCCACAAGGGTTTAGTGCACTTGCTTCGCAACGTCAGGGTGTACTTCTTGATTAATTTGTTAGTCCCATTTTACGTGGAAATTATTTATTTCTTATTAGAAAAAAATATATGCACGGTTCAGTTCACTTTGTCGTTGTAGGAAGGTAACTTTTGGGCAATAATGTTCATTTGTCAAGCTGATGGGATACTAATAGAGGCAATCTTTGATTCCATGTATTCTCATGCGCAGAAAAAATATTCCTGGTAGAAGCATATATTGCGTAACAAAGGAGACATGTCAGGATTCAAATTTTCCAAAAGAAATCGTCTTTGCATTTTGAAGTACATAAAAGAGCATGTTCCAAAGATTGACAAGGGCCAGTTGTGAATATCACACTTCTTTGGCCTAAATGTCAAAGGACAATTATTTATGAGGACATCTCAAAGTTTATGCTTTCAACGGATAAATATGGATTCGGTATTGCACCTAAAGCAGTCATGCTTTGAAAACAACTAGTTCATAACTTACCCTAATGTCACCAATCTTCGCCCTTTAAATGAATATTAATAAAAGTGGGCACAGTTTAAGATAAAATTTCAAGAGTGATGCGGGTATAGATGGATGTGTTTCAACTATTATATCTTGGTGATTATATCTTGGGGCCTAGCCCGATCATACCCCTTTGGTTTCATCAACGTTATATATAAATTTAATTTTTTATTCATATATTTATTCATCTTTATCCCCATCCTATCCCTTTGGTTTCATCAATGTTATATATAAATTTAATTTATTATTCATATATTTATTCATCTTTATCTCAAAATAAATTTGATACTATTAATCAATTTATTAGAAAAAAATTTGATAATTTATTTATATTACATAATTTGCAGTTAAACTTTAAGTCTTTTCATCCATCATTTAGTGTAAAGTACATTAATAAACATTAGTTAGAGTATATATACATTAATTATTGTACACATGATTAGTGTAGATATTTAAATGAGAAATATATCTATTTATATAGAAAATCTTTATTGATGTGTAAATTTATTTATCCATTGTATTTAAATATGTGATAAATGAAACTTTTGATAGAGTAATGGCAATGTCTAATCCTACTTAAAATTATTTTTTTAAAGTCTTTTTTTAAAAAAAAAATAACTACATTAGAGAATGAAACCCTTAAAGACTAATTCAAATTGTTCAACTTTTGTGCCAACAAATTTTTGAACAAAGAATAAAATAAAATGTCATACTCATTTAATCTTTAAATTTTGCTCAAAATAAATTAGGGTAAAATATCCATAAAAGAACTTTTTAGAAAAAAAAGGTAGGAAAAATACTTGACATAAAGATATAAGAATGGTCAAATAATATAAATATAATTTCAATTAGTGTTCAATAACTGTGTAAAAAAATTTCATCCTTTTTTTAGTATATACTACTCTAATATTATGTATAAGGGATCCATACTAATAAAGTATATACACTATATACAAAAAATAATTTATAAATAAAATTTTTAATCTTGATTTATTATTTATATATCATATGTGTGTTTTATTCATTTAAAAAAATACAAAGAATTAATTTTCTATAAATAGTTAGATATCTCAATTCAAATTGCAAAATAGTGAAAAAATCCTATCATATTATATTTTTCACAAGCTTCAAAATATACTAAATTCAATTATATATTTTTAATTTATAACATAATATATACTCATCATTTATGACATGATAAAATACTCAATAATGCCTAAATTTTTTTTAAATTTTTTTTATTAACATTAATTATAAAATAAATCAAAAAAATCATTAAAAATTTAAAAATTTACATAAAATCATAATTTTATCCAAAAAAATTATTCATAATTTTAAATATTTATAAATATGATCTTTTTCATTATAATTTAACTATAATATTTAATATATTTAACATAAATTTTAAAACTCATAAATTTATGACATATTTTTAAATTCAAATTCTATAAAAAAAATTAAATTATCTACCAAAATTCAATCTCACACAAATATTGATAATAGACATTGATAAATATGTGAAGAACTCCACTCATATGAATTATAAATATCATAAAGTCAATAAATAAAGGAATAATTATACGATAAATATCATGATAATGATATGAAAACTATTATTTTATATTCAAAATTTGTCAAATATTTTAAAATTTTGATATTTCTATATATATATATATATATATATATATAGATAAATTTGACACTTATATCAAGAATGTAATAACAATAAATTTGATTCCATCCAAACTTTAAAATGTGATTCATTGTCATCAACAATCATGACTACAATAAAAACTACTAATATAATCATTTGATTTATTTCAGTGGAAGATATGGATTTATTTACTGATATGATATTAAAGTCAACTTTTGAAAAAAAAATTATACATGTTCTGTTATTTAAATCTAGCATATTTCATAAATAGTATTATCATGCTCCTTCCTAATATATTCCTACTAAGTAGATAAAGGATGCAAATGCCACTAATGGAGCGAAGAGTTTGACAACAAGAACTCAAACTCTAATGAACATTTTGACATAAAACATGAAAACAATAAAACAAAATCAAGAATAGAAATGCACAATCATAAAAAAAAGATGTCATTTAGAGTAAAATTTATTTCAAATAATTAAAGTTAAAAAGTTAAAAAAATTCATTGATATTTAAATTTTAAATAATTTATAACAACACTGATTTCATAAAACATTTGATTTTTATTTCAAATAATCTTCTTATTTTTTTAAAGTTATTTTATCATGTTCATATATATATATATAATGAGGTTTTAAAATATTTTTTGATGAATTAGTGTATACATCATTTAAAATAATACATTAATATAAAAATTCATTGTAGTAAATTTTTCGTATAATTAAAAAAATCATACTTTCAGAATTATTTTAATGTAATGATTATTTTAAATATTAAATTAATCATCATTGTATCCAAACTATTTGCTATTATAATTTTATATTTTGAGTGTTATGACATCTAGTTTTGATGAAAACACGTGATCTCACAATTATTACTAAGTGTTTTGAAATCCGTAGATTATTTAAAAAATTCATGTATAAAATTTTCAACTTTTTTATTGTAACAATCTACTATTTTAATTTATAAATGATGTATATCAAGTCAACTCATTCTAAATGTATTGCAAACAATCTTGATTGATTTTTTTGTTGTCATGCTAATTAAACAACCATCAGTATTATTTTATGTAATCAAATGACGTAGAAATTGTTTCAATATAATAGTATATAATCAAGTTACATAAAAATTATTACGGGATAAACAAGAAATATAATGCATGACATAATTTAAAAATATTATCATCTTTATCACTACTACTTCAAAGTAAGAACCAAGTAATATAGAGTTATTGTAGTATTTTATAATAAACAATTTTTAAAATATAGATTAATTAAAAAATAAAATTAATGCACATAAATATTTTTCATCAAAAACCTTCACCAAGCTATAAAAATAACCTTATCTAAATTTGTATTATCCATACAAATTATATTATTTATTTTTTGAAATATATATTTTATGATTATGAATGTACATAACATGAATAAATATTTTTTTTGTGGCTGAAAATAAAATGAAAAAATATTTTTATTCTAGTCTATTAAGAAACAAACAGATGTTTATGTAACAAATATAAAGTTATGTTTAGAGTTAGATGGTCTTTAAATAAACATGGTGCAATTTTATTCAACAGAACATTTAGATACCATGATCCGCAACAAAAATTTAAGATAAATAAAATCATGATGAAGAGAGAATTAACAAAGCATATGAAGTTGATGTTGATATAGAACCAACATCACCTTCATCACATTATAAAAATAATTCCAATAACGTTTCATGTTTTCATTGTTATCAAAATTAATGTGCATTAGATAACATTTGACAAAGGTTGTAGTAATAAGTGAAATAACCTGCTACTATTAACTCTAAGATTTTTGTTAGAAAATTAAACAACTATGTAGATATTTGATTGATATTTATTATGATGCATGACGTGAATATGATACATTGTATAATTTGCATGATTGATTATTGATTTATATATTCTAATCACATCACAATAAATAAATAATGTTTTGAGCTCTATGTTCATAATAGAAAATCTAAGAACACTTCTCACAATAAATGATACTCAATATCTCACAATACCCTTTGATATCAACCTATTATTTTGATCATTACAAAATTATTATAATTTGGATAAAGGATATTAAAATGGATAAAATATATAGGTAGATGATATCCATAATTAAAAAATTGATGGACATAAGAAAACAAAATACATGATTTATTTCAAGTTTAATTATTACCTGTCTTATGTCAAGTATGTGAGTTTTATAAACAAGCAAAACTATTTTGTTGCATGAAGATGTGAGGTCTAAACATATTATAAATCTTATACACTCAGATATATGAATAATATTTCATATTAATTTGAGTAAAAAACTGCTTTTTATATTTTATTGATCACTAATCTATGATGATATTGGTGTATTTAAAAATTATAAGTATAGGTATTCAAGAAAATTAATAGTTTTTGGATAAAATAACAAGATAATCCATCATGCAATTTAAGAAGTATGAGAAAATACCTATCTATTTATCCAAATTATTCCTTATTGAACTTGATATAATAAAGTAATTGATCATAACTTAGATTTTCAACTGAATTTAATAATAAATTTTTTTTGTTTTAAATAACCTTGATTGAGAGTTCTATGCATGGATTATATTGAAAAATAGTTGTTATATGTTGTTTGGTATATGAATAAGATTATAACAATAATAATATTGATGAAATGAGATGTGAATATATCATTTTACAAGTAAAAATACTATTTATTATTTATTAAGATTTTTGGATGTCTTAACAAACACATTTATATAATCTTTTTATAAAATATGATTTTTTATTGTGTTTCTTATATGTATATTTTTAATAATAAGTAAAAATTAATAGGGCTAGATGATAAGGCATATAATATATTTTTGTAAGATATGTTATATGAAAAATAACAATCTAATATATAATTAAATTGTTTTCATCAATTTTTTTATTATATGCATTTATTGATATTCAACTTGTAGATAAATTTTAATGACAAAAATGTTTGATTTGATGAATAAAAATTATGATTTGCAAAATATAGTTTCATTTGATACATTATATGCATAAAAATGTTTAAAAATTTGATTTTTTTTGTTGTATGAAGTTTTAATTTTGAATGATATATTTAATGATCATTATGGGTTATGAAATCTCCAACAAATCAAATTTTTAGCTTTATTCAAATAACATCCATAACACACTTGAAGTGTAATATGACGAGATTCAAGATGAATTATGTTATTTATCACAACCTCAAAGCTAACTTTTTAACTTGTACATTTAAAGATAATAATTTGTACAATAGATAAAGTTTAGAGTACTAAACATAGATGGTTGTATCATTGATATGTTTGTAAAACTCATATTTAATATAAGCATTTTATATTTAAGTTAGACATATATGAGTTAATCAATATCATTGAGTTATGTGTATCAAGCTTCATAAACCATGAGCTTGAGATGATGGTGTTGTTATATGAAATAATAAATTAAACTGAATATTTATAAAAATAATAAGTTACATCAACAGTTTATTCGATAGTTTATATTTTACAAAAAATATTCAACAAAAATAATCTAATTTTTTTTTCATAATGCATGATTTATGGATTCAATGTAAGTCGTAAGAAAAATCACTCATATATCATACATTTTTTTTATTGTATTAAACTCATGAGATATTGAACCATATTTTGGTCAGTATACATGATATGTGATAATATTCTTAAATACTATTAACAAAATAAAAAATTATAGTTGATAAAATAAAAAATAAAAAATAATTTATAAAATGTGGTAAATTAAAAAAAATATTTTATAACAAAAAAATAAAAACTGAAAAGTTTATATGACAACAATGTGAAAGATAAATTTTAAAAAATTATATCAAAAATAATTATATGAAATATAAATTTGGAATATAATTAAATAAAAAATTCAAAAAATGTATACTATACTTGATGTTGAAGTTCTCTAGAAAAGGTATTGTGTTGAAAGAAGTTATGTCAATTTTTAAAAAACACATGAACTAGATTATGATATATTAAAAACTTTCCAAGCTTCTATCTTACCTATGAGGTGGTTTGATATTTTGTCTCCAACCACAACATATTATGGTTAAAATATGCAAACACTTGCTTATGAAAAGATCTTTGTAAACAAAAGACAACTCCATTTTGATGCAAAAATTTAAAAAATGAGGCACATTTTCATCAAAATTATTTGTTGAGTACAATTTGCACAAAGTGAGGAGTTGAGAATATGGTGCTATTGAAAATGATATTGTTCATATCAATTATTGCTAAGAGGATGATAGCTTCTTTTCTTGCCCTTGAAATGATTCACACTCAAATGCTCCTAAAGATGTATTGATTTCACCCTAGTTGCTAGGCCCAATGTTTAAATTGAGTGGCAAAGGAAGCTTTCACATGATTAAGTTGTTGCATATACTTGGCTTGGTGATGAAAAGAAGTACATAATGTCATACTTGATATCCATCAACTTAATTGCTTATTCGTCAAGATCAACAGGGAAAATAGTTTACCCCTTGTATGTTGACTTGCCCTAAGATGATTGGGTTCAAGTTAGCAGCTAATCTTTTTTTGTCCCAAAGTTATTATGGTCCTAGCTGCACATTCTTTCCTTCCCTTCAAACAAATTGATTTAGATCTTTTTCCCACTTGTTGGATCAAAATGAAGGAGCATATTGCAACATAGTGTTATGGTAGAATTACATTCAAGTGTCAGTTTTAAGGTATATCTCCCTCCACTTGGTGTGTTCTCCAAAATAGAGTGGCTCCCTAATTAAAATATATGCTTGCATTTTCTCATATGGCCTTCTCCTTCCTTCCGTCTTATGCATAATGGGAGTTAGTTGGTTCCATGCTAAAATTGCTCTAGAGTCTACACTTGTTGTATTACTCATTTGATGCAACTCTCCAATTTCATACAGTGCGCGTTGATGCAACACGCATTGTTTGAATGTATGCACATCCATGCATGATCAAAACTTGCTGGTGTTTGACGTCTATGCTTCTCCCTAGAGATCAAATATCATGTAGGTAGAAAAATCGTGATCATCTAGCAACATGCTATTCTGACACATCTTCCAATGTTTTGAGATGGTATTGAGAACTTGGTTAGTTGAGAATGGTTTTAGAACCTTTTGGTTTTTAAACAACACTACTTCCTCATATATCCTCATTTAGTTTTGGTTCACTCCTTGATGTTGTTGTGGATGATTTGCTTAGCTGGATGGAAACCAAAGATGTAGCACATAACTTGTGTTTTCATTGACATGGTCGTATTTTGCTATTTAAGGTCAATGAGACCACCACTGCAGTTCAGCAAGCTTATCATTTCAGCACTTACTCTAGTTGTTGCAAACATAGAGTAAGTGCAGTAAAGCTTGTTACTCTAATTTCAACAACTAGGAGCAACTTCTAGGAGGTGATGGGCCCGGACAAAGTCTAGTACTTTAGTTTAAGTTTTATCCTGACCAAAGGGTCGTCAACAACCAAATACTTGCCATGAGTAAAATTTGTCATAGTGACTTTCATGTGCAAGGACACTTTTTGTTTCCTCCGACGCTATAGATCTCCGTTGAGGGTGATGTTTGAAATGGGCACTCCTTATTAGTTACGTTGCCCATCCCTTTTGTTATTATACTGTGTCGCGGGTTCTATATTAGTTACGTTGCCGTTGCTCATGGTTAAGTTTGGCAATTAATGGTAGTCTGACAATGACAAAGGGGAGTGGACTCAGAAGGCATCATTGCCTAACTGATCAAGTTATTCGAAACCTCTCTATTCTTCTTCCCTTGATGAGTATTGACGTTGTTCATGTAATGGCTCTAATAAAGCTCTTGCCAAAGCTCATCCTCTTCAACTTTTTGAAAATGAAGTTTCATCAGATCCTATCAAAGACATTTAACATGTCTCGCTGTAGGAAGATTCTAATCTCGCCATGATTTTTCGCACTGTGTAGTGTTTTGTTACTTTAGATCTGATGTGTGCAGTGACATGTGGGAAGAAACATACTTCTGCAATATCTTGAAGAGCCTTCCCTACCCTGCTCTTGTGGTAGCATCTATCTACAGTGACATTTGACGAAGTCTTGGCTCCGAGTCTGCACCACTACACGTATCCATGTCATGTTACCTTGCTTGATTATCTTGCTTGCCACCACTGGTTCCATCTGTTGCAGTTGTATGATGGTAACTTTTCGACTAGTGGACGGGTGTGGTTGATTATGAAGACGATGATTTGACGCAAGTTTTTCCAGGGCTATTTTTCAAAAATCAAAATGTGTATTTGTTGAGTACCGCAAATGCTCCAGCTATGAAAATTGGTGACGGTTGTTGCAGCTCGTCCACGTAGCTCTTTCCTTGCGAGACAATTTGATAAGGTGGCCTTATAGTGTTATCAATGCTTCAATGTAGTATAATTTGAACTCCACCCTTATTCGTTAAAAGACTTTATCCAAAGTTTTGTTTTAGCTTCTACTACAATGACTCAACTATTTTATCCTTGTATTATGAGTTGAATTGATCAAGAAATTTTGTTTCAAAGTAGGTGACAGATGGGCTGTAGTAAAACTTGTAATGTTAAAACTTATCTTGCTGACCAACATAGTTACACAATCCTCAAATACTGAATTTTATGATTCATATAAATGCAGTAAGAAGCATTAAATCTTTTCCTCAGAGTCTGACCAGTCTTTCTCGGTGCTACATCAGAGTAGTTGATATTGACTTGATCAGAGCATTTCAATTTTCGACTGCTAACTATGCTTTCAATTATACGGGCGGAGGTGGTAGGACAGAATGGCAAACTTCCGTCTACAAGTTGTGTCCCACTTGTTGTGTCTACACTCGGATTTCCACCGAGTGTAGTCATTGCGCGTCCATCTGACAGGTTGAAACTCATACATCCTGAGATGGCACAAGGTTGCTCGCTTAATGAGAACAGAAGGCTGTGCCAGATGGTTTTTAACACAAATGGTGTCACACACAAGACATACGTCCAGCTGAACTTTGCAAAATTCGAATGGCAGCTTACGTGTACTCTGCTGATAGCCGTGAGGTCTCTACAGTCATCCACGAGTTACTTACATTTGCATGTCGTAAGATTCGGTGAGGGATTCGAACACAGGAGTTGGTGCCTTTTTTTAACGTTACATCTAATGATTCTCAAAGACATTGCATAAGCTGCTGCTTCAGGCAGGTATATTGAAAAAGAAAAAATGTGAGAAAATATAATTATATTACACTGAGTCTACGCGAATCTAATCATCTCAAAGTAGTAAAGAGAAAACGAAAACCACGACCACGACAATAGCAGAAATCTCCGTGTGAATCCTCACGCTAGATGCCGTCACCGGTTGGTAGCTCAATCCGATTTGAAAACGGCACTGCCGCACCCCGGGTGATGGATCCAATGACGTGATGGTAGCAAGACCATCGAAGTCGCAGGCATATTTGTCCTGGTAATTGAACTGATAGTAGTTGTTGAATGCGTACGAGGCTTTGATATTGGCATCCAGGGCATTACATGATCCGCCTTCTTGGAGAGCACTGCAATCCGTGCGTTGACAGGCATAATCCACGTTCTTAGCTAACACGTCGGGGTCGATGATAGCTGAGGGATTAACGATGCACCATCTGGGTTCAAGATAGTCCACACCCACGGCTGGTTTGGGCCAGACATTAGCGTTCCCTTGACCAGAGAGATCCAACGCATACTTAGGATTCCCGTCGTAGTAGAACACCCCCCAGTGTCTCTCGAATGCACCTGGATCTACGCTTTTCAGATTCTCATCTAGCAGACCAAACAAATAGACATCGAACTCTCGGTTTAGACGCAATGGTGTGCCTTTCTTCAACGCAAGATGAGTCATAACCTGGTTGTTGAACTTCTCTGCATACTGGATATTGGCAAACTTGTTCCCATCGGTTGGCCACCCGATTTCACCAATTATGATGTGCATATCCGGGAACCCAGCTTTAGTAAGAGCCGAAACCAGAGTGTCGAAACTGGCATCAAAAACGTTGCTGTAGACTGCATTAGTGACACTGTCGGTCAGAGTGAAGTCGCCAAAAAACGCGTAGTCTATGGGGAAATCTGGACTCAGTGCTAAGCTGAGGAAAGGGTAGATATTCAGACTGAAAGGGGCCCCTGTGCGGTTCAGAGCGGAGGTTATTGAGACCATGAGGTCGGCAATGTCAGGCCTGAATACTCCACCAGATGGTACTGAACAATCCACAGTTGATCCACAAAGAACATCGGCATTAAACGGCACAGTGGCGAACACTTCGCCTGCATGACCCGCAGCTTCGAGAGCCTTTTGAATGTTCACCAGAGCAGGGTAGGTGACATTTTGATAGCTCCCGTTGTACGCGATCAGGAAAGGCTCGTTGCCCACCGCCACATATCTACATATCACAACCGTGAATGTAAGAGCCTTTCACGCAGGCCGCTACGTTAACGAGGTCGGATACAACCTCCCTAACCCAGGAAAGAATGGTCGTGCACAGAGACAGGAAAAGACGAAACTGTGACGCTGCTTACGGCATGCAAAGAACAGCACCAAAACAACATAGTATAAGGAATTGTATCAAAGAACAGCGGCATAATATTCAGAGCTTTCTACGTAATTAAAGATGAAGCCAATATAGAGAACATGAGATCATCCCTCAGAAAACTAGTTTTCAAACTACTCATCATGATCTACAAATTATCCCAAATCTTGGCGTTCGCATAAACGGAAGCTCGGTAGCTCAACTGAGGCAACGACCCTACTACTGATACTGAAGCTGAAACTATTCGAAACTCACGTGCTCGTGGGCACGTACAGACCAGAAGAGCATGTACGCTATCCGAAGAACAAACTACGAATTCGCACTTATTTGTTAAGCATGAGTCCTCTCACTACCTTTTCGTACAAAGAATGTGTCAACTTCTTGTTTGACGAAAAACACAAGAAGAAACGGAAATTCACTTACTTAATCTTGACTCCTCCGTTGAACCTAAATCGAGTGACATTCTCACTGACCCAATCGCGTGCAGCTCTTTCACTTGTGGCGAGTTTCTTCAGCATATCGTTAGGAGCAGCCACCATGACCTCAATGTTGGTCCCAACGAGCGCCTTCAACGTTTCATAGTCGGCGTCGAAAAGCTTTACACGAGTGATATTGTTGTCTCGCAGCATCTTCACCACTATACCAGGAGGAAGCGGCTGCCGCGAAATATCACCCCAGTTCACCCCAAAAGGCTCAGCGTGACTGACTTTCTTTCCAAAAGCGAACAGAAAAGCCCATAGTATTCCGATCAAGGCAGCTGGAACTTTGCCGCGCTTCATCGGTATTCCCTTCGGAACTTTCATTCAGCACGATCTCGGTATGATTAGATATTTAATCCCTTCTGTGCAATGTCTGGATGCTCACTCGAAGCTGTCGTTTCAAACAGACCTTTGCGAGAACTCCAACATTCGATGTTGTCTAGCCTCTCATTCTCGAATCGCAGTCGTGTCTCTCGTCCAATGTAGTCATCGACAGAGCTGAAGTAAATAATGCGATTGGTGTCATATGGAGGGCAGCTATCCCTGAACGAGACTGGAAGCATACGAAAAACGCACGTCCCGCCCAGTGTCCTACCTACACCTGCTGCAAGCCATGCGCGCTGCACTGAGTGATGATCGACGCTATCGTTGTTGGGACATCTGAGCTCCTACTGCTATCGTCTCCGCAGGTGGCCAACTGAAGTATGAACTCTCATCACTCGCGTGCTCGCGGTGGGGGCGTCCGACAGCAGAATATGACCGTCACGGGGAACTCTGGCGTTACGCTATGGGGTCAATCGTATCAGCGTGTCAGACAAAGGCTCGGAATACCGGGACCCTCTATGGCAACCGGCATTCTTTGAACCTCTCACTACAGCAACAAGCATTTTTCGACGTGTTATCAACGGCCATTCTTTGCATTGGGAGGAAGATGGCCGTGCGGAGCAGAGTGGCTCAGTGGCAGGCAGGCTTAATTTGGCGGGCTTTGAAAACTTCCGGTACATTCACGGACAGGGCCCCGGACGGTCGAGCGACAGGCACGCGAATGAATGAAAAATTGGATGGCGACAGATAGATATTTGCTTGCGCGTTTCCCTTCAATGTCAGTACCTTCACTTGGAACTGTCGTTCCAAACTCGGTGTGGCCTGGCCTCTCATCTCCAAGTTTCAGCTGACAACGGACCCTTCGTCTCGTCTCGACTCTCGACCCTTGGAACATTGCCGGGTACCGCAAACAATTTCTCCTGCTGCGAGAGAGTGAAGTCAACCTTTTCTAAAAAAAAAAATTATTATTTTTCTTTTTCAACCTTTTCTCAAATCATAGTACGTACTAACATTTTCCAACGTTGACTGGTTCTGCGTGAACCAAACATGTGTTTGTTTCGACAGTTAGGTGGAATATTTCCCATTGTGATGCTATTGGGCCTAGCCCCATTGGTTTCATCCATGTACGATTTGATGAGATTTTCCATCTTTTTGCTATATTACTTGGTACCTTTTCGTTTCCAAAGTTCTGAGTGACTTTCCTGCCAGTATGTCATGTGGAAGGATGGTGTGCGGACATTAGGGGAAAATACTCGTAAGTTTTTTATGGTGAACCATTGAGACAAGTTGTGTTCTTTAGTTTTTGATCTAATTTAGTATACTTTTTCATTTTAACTTGTTTATCTGATTTTTTTACTGGAATTCTTGAGCATGAATTCGTTTTTTTTAATAAAAATAAAGATAAACTGATATAGTTTGGAGGCCAATCGATAACTAACTTACTTGTATTTTATTGAACTCTCAAAACGACGGTTACCTTATCAACAATGCAATTTAGCAAAACAATACCTCTTTCGAACGCCGCAAAAGTGGTATCGGACAAGCCAGTAGAAGTTGGACGTGCACTTCAGTCCGTGAAATCTTTTCCGGAGTTCATTTTGTTGTGAATCTTTAGCATTCCTTATCCGAATGTACATTACTTCGAATTACTGTGGTGAAGCGTCAATGTTACGGGTTGTGTTCCGAGAATCGGATACGGTACCGACTGCAGCCAGGCGCTCTACAGCGCCCAGAATGTCCACGTGTTGCATACTTGAAAGGTTGACAGGCAATTTAGCCAGCCCAGCCGTTGGCTTGCAGGAACAGCAGCTCTCAGTACATTTGAGCTTCCAGTTAGACCCGTTCGCAATAAAGTTACCAACCGTCATGTACTCTATTTCCGTCCACAAATTCAAAAAATATTTAAATCCAGCGCATACTTTACTAAAGTGGGCATTCGAACTTGCACGTTCGGAAAGTTCCTCGACAATGATTTGACATCACGAACTTGGAAGCGGCATCTAAACAACAGTTTCTGTCCATCATTTGATCATCATTGTTTGCAAGAGCGGTATTTGTAAAACGTGGTGTACTCCACAGGAGTTTGCAAATTGTAAACTACTATGCATACTCGGGTGCGCATTTCAATTTACCTATTTAGATTACTTCCTAGGGCATGAAGATTGCGGTAGAGCAACTCGATATCACTGTTACTCAAGTCATGATTTTCTTCCAGCAGCAGCCATGCATGCATGATATGAAACTAACATGGAATTGCGATATTCCTACATTTGTCTTTGTGTTATTTTCACATAAGTTATGTCACATAGTAAATTTGATTTTTTTTTCATCTTCAAGGTTATTCAACCTTTTGAAAAAATCCTATGTTTGATATTATAAAAATCTATTTCTTGAAATTAAAATTAAAATTTATCTCATAGTATTTAACAATGAGATTTCATATTTTTATCATTTTTCATGTATATGGTTCTCCAAATTGTATCATGGCATCAAAGCAAAGATTAATAAATAGTGTTAGGTTACAAGATTAAAAATTATGAAAAAATATCCAAGCATAATTCTAGCATTTGATAAATATATATACAAAATATAGATTTAATAAAAACGTAGAATATACATAAAAATAAATATATTATCGAATAATTTAATTAAAATATAATAAATTAATTTTCATTGATAAAATTATATAACATCATTTTTATTTTAATATAATGAAAATGATAAATTTTTATGTTTGATATATATAATGATTTTATCAAAACATGATTTTGGGACATTACACCACTTTTAAATGATGAATTTAGTAGATTGATATGTGTGTCAAACTTGTAATGTGTTGATCTTGGCATTTTGTGCTTGCAAAATTAACATGCCAAAAAATATAATCTATTTCTCCATATTTAATTACGGATGGAATCCTAAACAAGATATGAAACTTTGCATGATAAATTTTAGAAGTACATCCGATTTTTAAGTTAATGGTAGCAAAACCTATCAGATTAGTGAAAAACAAAAATAATCAATTCATGAGTAAGATATATCAGATTATCTATAATATTTTGATACTTGTTTTAAATTTAATGGATAATCATTGAATTGAATTTAAGCTTATACAAGAGGCTTGAAATGAATCAGCTGTTTGACACATCTACAAAGATGAGATAAATTTAATAAAATTTATCAATAAAAATCATATAATATAAATAATTATATGCTAGATTTTAAAAAATGATTATTCATGTAGATACTATATACATAAAAGTTGAAAACATGTTTATCATTGTCACATTTAATGAGTTAAAAAATCATAATAATGAGTATCAATTATAGATATTATTATTTCTAGGTTTGATAGATATAAAAAATTCATACTCAAGTTAATGATTGACAAATAAAATATAATTAATGGTTGAAAAACATAGTATAGTATTTTGTTATTATATTTATAGCAATCAACAAGAACATGTGTATGTTCTGATCAAAAGAAAAATCATATGATCTTTAGTAAAAATATTCATACAAGTTGTTTTAACATCATCATAATTACTTATTTCTTAATCAAAATTATTACTTGGAAATATAAGAAGTTATTATACATTTAAAGTGATAAATTTGATGGTATAGAACAATACAAGCATACAAAAGTAATTTTTGTAACTATTACTAACATAAAATTTATTACACAACATATTAGAGTCAAACACATAATAACATCACATCATGAGATCTTCATCAAGAAAATTATGTAAATGTGGATAAAAAAAATGATCCATTTGGATTATAACATATAAGTAAACTGTAATATATCATAATATTAATTTCAAATAATTAATTATTATGTAAGACCCATGGGTTATACATATTGAATAAAGAGAGATTATATATATAAAGTGTGATTTTATCTATAATTAGGTTTAAACACCAAGTTTAGGTTATTCATGACTATGTTTAATTAATTGTGATTAAGTTGGAAGAATATTTAATATAATTTTGGATATAGAAGAGTGGATCATGAGAAAAATTATTTTTTTCTGTAGTATGAATCAAAGGTCATGGTTATCACTAATATTTGATTGGTTTGATTAAAAGCTAACCATATAAGAATCCCATAATTTTGCCAATCAAACAACACACTGCTCATACGAACACCACCCATCATGCATACTCTTTTCCTTGAAATGCAACCTACATGTTCGTACTCCAACCTCGAGGACTTGATTCAATTTCTATACAAACCAGGTTTAGCAAGCTCATGTTTGAAGAAACCTTGCATAACTTATCATGCAACACCACCACATGTCCATATCATAATAAAATCGTCATAGGACTATTTTCTGTAATAAACACATCACATTTCTCTTCTTTCAACCTGCTATGTAATCCAAAAGATTGTCAACTTTTGGAAACACAGTTACTCTATATATCTATACAAACAAGGACACCCCACAATCATACCAAACTTCGGAGTGATATCCCTAGCCTCCACTATCTACAAATTATTCACAAGCACCCTTATCTCTTGCCTCATGAAACACCACAAACACCACAAAATATTTCATCTAGCACAAGAAATCTTTTGCCCAAAACAAAACATACATCAACAATTTTTGTTCACCTTAACCGCTTTAAAAGATGCCAAATCCTTCTCGAAAGACATATTTGTAATCTATCTAGACTTCAAAAATACCTTTGAATTTATATATAACCAATGTTTTTTATCATCATCATCGCACTTGAATACCCGCAACGCACTATGAGATTAGTACAAAATACATATATGAATCAAACAACCATATTCATAGGCCCTTCGTTTTGGCACAACCTCCTCTATCCTCATCATGAGATGCAGAATCCAAGGAGACACCCTCAGCCCATATCTTCCTTTAGCCCTTACTTAGATGGTTTGACCCAATGATGTCCGCTATCACTTTGCCTCCTTCCCAACGACATCATCAAGCAGAGCATACACGGATGAGCTCAAACAACTCTCAAACAACATATACCACCTAAAGTTCCAATTAAACAAACTAGAAACATGCTGCAAATGGTCAACCAATTAAATACATATAGCTAAGTGCGGTTTCTCTGAAATAATGGACACGTCAAAAACATAAGACAACACCCTTAAAAACACCTTGGATGCAAACATTGAAGTCAATGGCAAGCCCTTCAAATTCACCACTCCCAAAAATCATATAAATATTTTGATATCCATCTATCAACACAATTAGATTAAAAAGAACAAAAAATCATTATGGAAAAAAACCTCCTTATCCAGTAAGAAAAGATCTCTAAAAGCTGCTTCACACAAGTAAAAAAAATCAAGCTAATAAAAAACAATTTATTTTTTCTAATAAATTATCAATAATAACCATATTTGAAATGGTTTATAGAGAACTTCTCTACCACATGCAATTGCTGATTGATTCACTAAATGATCCTTACAAAATAACAAGCCCAATGGCTAAAAGATATTTACTCATTAGAATAATAAAAATTCTACACAACCTTGACATATGTATACAAATTTCCCCAACTCCGAGAACCAACTTATCCACCACTCTTTCTTTGGCATTGCCTTGTAAACTCATCAAATCCACCACAACCCACTCTTTAACACAAAAGAAGACATACATGACTTCAACTATTATGGAAATAAGGGAATATAACTAAGGGTGCCACTGCATAAATTATGATAGTTGTTATGCACGTACATATCGCATCATATCATTGTCAATTCAAACTTCACGATACATAGATCATCATACACCAACATAAATATACCACAATCGTCCTCCTAATTGGCAGGTAGATTTTTCTAACAATAGGTTTCTATCTAGTCTTTTAACATGATATGCCCTTTGTGGGGCTAAAATCAGGAAGCCAAATGCTATAATGCTCCATCGTTAATCACATGTATGCAATCCACCATGTAATGCTAAGATCAACTTACCTGCTAATAATATCAAGGACATCTTCACCGTCCACTGGGTACCACATTGAGAGGAGGTGTCAAACATAACATATATGTCATATTCTTGAACAAGAATCATAAATCAACATACATGTTGCTCCAACAATGGATCTTCATAACATAACTTTCTACCATATAATAGAAAGTACGATGAAAAGTACGTTAGAGTGCTTGCCGGCTAAATTGATAATCCATGGTCAACCATAGTAGATGGATGTCAAATTCTTCTAAATGATTTTTACTCCAAGCCAAACTTTCTTAGTTTTCTCTTCACCATCTTAACAACTCTCTCTCTATACCAAACCATCAGCCTCAAGATGATCTATTGAGGTGATACGATGATCAATCAATGTTTGATTACTCAAAGTCTAAAACTCGTTCATTAACTCAATACCATGGTTAATCAACACCTCCATTGGTGCACCAAATTGGCTAAGTTGTTCAGTCACTTGACTTGTCAAACAATGCCACCAACTCAATCTACTTGGAAAAATGCTCCATCATGACCAACACATATCAATGATGTTGTATACTCAATGTCAAACGTCATGCAAAATCCTAGTTCCAATAATAATCAAGTTTCTTAATGGATAGGGGAGGTAACTGGGGTGTAAAAATATTAAAAAATCCTCAAACATGATCACAAATCATACATCTAGTCATAAACTATTGCACCTCAATATGCATATCTTATCAACAATAGTGACTTTGAAGTAACATATATGTCAAATTCAGTTCAAAATGACCTAACTCCTCATTAACATGTTTTATCAAATACGCTCTCTCAGATGGAAGTGATACAACTCGAACATTGCCATCTTTTCATTCACAAGGAAGTTATTTACCTTCCTACATGAAATGCTCCTCTAGTCGAGATAATTATGAAAATTATCTTTCAAACTCCCCAAGAAGTTGAGTTGCATGAAACTTCTCATTGGGCCTTTTAATCCACTCCATGAACAACTCTCAAAATCTTCCAAGAAGTATTTGTCCCTCAAGGCACGAGAATATGTTTCCCAACTCTCTCCAAATTATTCTCGTAGAGATCTCACACGATGTCTGTCTCTGGCATAAACAAGATGAAATATTTCTATCATTTCTCTCTCTCCGATACACGATTTAGCTCCATCTTCCTAATGTAGTAGCTCAAGTATTTCGAGACATCCAACCTCTCAAATTGATACATCTTTCCAACCACATCTTGCAACGCTCTTGTGGCTAAATTTTCCTTTCGATCATGCAATTGTTGATGTTGTAGAGAGAATGTGAACGATTGAAACATGCCGGATCAAGCTGCACTTTAGCTACCTCGACTGCTCTTCTTGAGCCCTCCCCACTCATTGTTACATTCTTTGTGACTAGGAACAACCACTCAGTTTTTTGCCAATCTGAAGTAGTATTGATCATTGATCCCACCAATCCACCAAATATCGGTCCTTATGTCTCTATCTAAATTGATTAAAATCTAAAGCCATGTGATATATGAAAAACAATTTGGGCAACCTAACTTGTCATCATATTAAGTATTCTTAGTAGGGCTGGCCATCACTCCCAACTTCTCACAAGATAAATATACAACACACACTAGAATGGTAACAGGTGATCAAGTCCGGATCACTTATATAGAATCAGGTGGCCACACAAACCCATCATGACGCACACATAGTAAGCAAATATGGTGGAATCCAAACACAAGAAGCAAATTATGACCCTCCATTTTTAGATTATTCTAACCCACCCATGACTTACTCTTAACATCACTTGGCATTTGATATATCATAAAAATTCAACATTCTAAGCTAAACTATCACTATAGAATCATTAAAAATATGATTTCTAACTAATTCAATATTCCAAGTTCAAACAAAACTTGAATTTGCAACCTAATATCTCAAGTTAAACCCATAACTTTAGCTTGCAAACTAAAACTTAAAACACTTAAACATAAACTACAACTTATGATGTTATAAACTCATAACATGAGAACTCATGGAAGTTCATACATCTTAGAGAATTCATATTAAATGCAAATGTAAAGTGGTATCTAGTTACCTAATGAAGAAAGGGCGAGTTGCAATTTGAGAAAAGTTGAAATTATCCAATGTATTTTATTTTGAAATAACATCAATGCTTGCGTTTATAAAAAATAAAGAGCATATTGCACTTATAAAGGTTGCAATCAGAGAGAGTCGACTGTATATCATTCTTGTTATATATATACCTGATTCATCGCTTTCCGGGACTGGTTCCTACCGCCGGCGGCATGATATTACCAGGTATCCTTGACTTTTGAAAGGACGAACCGCATCCAATAAAACTGGGGGGATTACGGTGTGATGGAATATGGTGATTGTAAAGTGTTCTGTCAAGCCTCACAAATCTGCCTACTACTGTTCTCCCGGTGTATCTGATATATCCGTTTCCTGGTCTGGTTCCCATAGAGGTGGGCGGAAAATACCGATATTTAATTCGCAGGTATCCTTTGACTGTTGCAACGTATGAAATAAAACTTGGGTTGGCTTCACTTGAGCTTCAAGTAGCAAAAATACGAGTCTATATGAACGCAGTGTATATAAATGACTCCACCAAGAACAGTGAACGCCGGAAGGGGATGACAACAACAGCAGAAAAAGCAGCGCCAAAACCTTCACATTGGGCGGCCAATCTGAGCTATGGTCTATAAGTTCGATCCCTCTGTAGACATTCAAGTAGACTCATCTGACTATACTAATACCTTGGCAGTCAGCGTTCGTGCTGCGACCATTGTGACACATTATTACGCGATGTACGATTAGCACTGTCAGTGTGCCTTGTAGTGAAAATTTCAGGCTGCAAAGGTCCCAATTGTTCCTCGCGAGTGCTGTCTGTCACTGCTGTGTGTGGGCTAGCGAACAGCTTTCTTATGCATTACACGTCATCAATTAACAGGAGAACAAACGGCGGAGCTGCTTGGAAATTCGACGCCCAGCATCCCAGTAGAAATATAAGTCGGAGACGCAGTAAAATAGCAAAAGGGATGGATCAAACCGGTAAACATCAAAACGTACAAGGATGGAACCAAACCGGTAACATGGGGCTAGGCCCCAATAGCATCACACTAGAAATACGGCGTTTAAGGTCTCGTGTTCCCGACGGACCTTGTGATTCAGTCGAAAATGTAGTGAAAATGGAGGGAACGTCCTCAGCTGACAGAGCAAGTGCTTTTATCACCATCTCCAGATTTGTCCTTGACGTGAAGAACCACGCTGTGGTCGTCATAGTTGTGTACTTTACACAACTTTGACGACCGCAGTAGAACAACTGCCTTCATGGTACGGGACCCCGTGAGGAAACCTCGAGCACAGCCGGACCCTTAAGATGAACATTTATTGGTTAACACCCATGAAGGGTGTGACCCGGTAGCAGCAGTAAGATTGTTATTGTACAGTGAAGTTACTCGCGCTAGAATCAAGAAGTTTTTGAATTTAATATGACTGGGTTGAACTCACAAAACTCGTTGTTTGAGGTAACCAACCACCGTGAAGCTAAAAAAAATTCTATTGTCGTAAATTGTATTTACGCAAATTCTTGTGTTCGTTACTTCCAACATAAGTGTTCTCTGCTTCGTTGCAAATCAGTTTGAAACATTAACACACGAGAATTCGCGGGTTCGTCCGTTTTTTCCAATATGGATTCCCTATCTGCGCGTGAATGGGCACCATAAAACAAATAAGACATTTGCAATAAGATATGTATTTAGACAGATCTAGACATTGTATTTAAGGATTTTTTGTTCGCAGTGAAACAATCTATCAAAAGCAAAAGGGATGGGAGTTACAATATGTGCAGTTAGCTCGGAACTCCCTAGTTTTTTAGAATTCAAGCAAGGACGGCCAACACAAACAAAGAGCACTGGGGAACTGATTTAAGTAACTTTCGTAGTGTTAAGAAGTTTTTTGGTTCATCAACGCATCAAGATGAGAGAGCGACTTGAAGGAGTTATTAGCTATTTCTTTGATAGTTGAAACCTAAGCAGAGAATTGGGAAATATAGTTGAGTACAAGAGTACTTTCTGATATCTTCACCCAACGAAGGATTTTGATGGTTCAAACATCATTGGCTATATATTTTAGATGGAATTTTGAGACAGATTTTATTGGTCAAACATCACAATACACCACCTTCTTGACTGATGGGAAGAGATGTTATCATGCTCAAGCTTTAGCAAGCTTATATGTATTGGCCAAGGATGAAAGTACATGATTAAATATATAGTTGTCTAGTTTGCTAGCAGAATCAAACACTTCACTCTCATGAGGCTGGATTGCTATAGCCATTAACTGTATCTGAGGATCCTTGGTAATTTTTGGCCATGTATTTTGTGGTAGATTTATCAGAAGTTCATATATACAATTTCATCTATGTAGTTTGTGATCGGTTGTTGAGACAAACACATTTTATACCCTGTCAAATCACTATTGTGGCTATTCAAACTGCAGACTTGTTCTTCAAGGAGATTCATCGTCATCATGGCATACCTAGAGAAATAGTCTTAGATAAAAATTCTAGAAATCTATCTGAATTTTGGACCTAATTATTTTTATCATTAGGCACAAAATTATCCTTTTCTATTATCTATCACCCTCAAAGTGATGGTCAAACTAAAAGGATTAACCATATAATGGAAGAAGGGCTACTGAATTATTGTATGCCGGAACAAAATGATTGGGTCAATCAATCATGTATGATGGAGTTTTGCTATGATAGCACCAAACACTTTGCTACTAATTTATCTTGATTTTAGTGTGTTTATAGAGGTAGTTAGAACCCTTGGACTACCACTAGACTTAGTCTTTGGATTTTGGAAACTAATCCTCCAAGGGATAATCTAGTTCTAGCTGTAAATGATTTTTTAGACACATAAGGATTGGTGCTAGACTCAACTAAGGAGCAGATGAGAACAGTTCAAGCTCATAGAAGGAATATATCAACCAACAAAGGAGGGATGTGGAGTTTGAAGAAAGAGATCTAGTATGGTCAAAGACTAAAAATCTCATTATTCCCAAAAAGCTCACCGTGAAGTTGTTTGCACGTTGGGTCGGATCATTTAGAATTTAGGCTAGAATAGAAAGACTATGTATAAGCTAGAGATGTGTAACTATCTTCTTGTTTTTCATGTTATGTGATCAATCATAACCCAGCTAGGATATCTAAGTGAGCACCTACTACTTGTGTTTTATCATACCCATATGAATTTCATGTAAAAAAAAATACTAGATGAAAGGTTGGTTAGAAACGCAGAGAAATTCACCTATCAAAAAGAATATATGGTGAAGTAAAATAATTCCCAAAGTAAGGAGGCCGGAAGATTAAGGTATCGCGTATACGAACTGCCAGAATTACTAAATCCAAATTGCTCTATCCAACTGAGCTAAGAATGCAGGGCGAAGCTATTTGCTTCACCCCTCGGGTGAAGCAAATATATCATATAGCATACATATATCATGATTATATGTATGCTACTTGGGAGCCTTTGGCTTCCTTGCCACTCAAAAGTAATCTCACTGCAATGAAATATTGGCAATAGACTTTGGTACGAAAGGCAAGAAAGGAAGAACTTGAGAGGTTGAAAAATAATTGATCTATTTTTTGTGTTATCAAAGTTTCAATACACATTCTTGTAATTATTATTAAAGTGATAATCTAGCTAGAGAGAACATTCTAATGGGGGCTATGCTAGTTTGAGAATGAAAGGGATGCCTAACTAAAGACTATAGCTTGCTACCATTTGATCATATCTATGGATCATTTCATTGATGTTAGTAGGCCCAAGAAGCACATGTTGTGGCCATAAGTCACAATTATATTAATTTGAAGTAAATTATGATTGCTACTCATTTGGTGATTCAGATGATAAGAAATAGTGCATAAATAAATTTTATACAGTTTATTGTTTGAAATAAAGTTTAGTTTTTTTCAATGTGTCATTTTTATTTATAATGTCATTGACGATGATTATACAAAATCGTTATTGGTTTGTCAATCACAAGAATATTATCTTTTATAGTTGGGAAGGATATCAAAAACCCATCTATAAGACCCACACGTCACAAATCCACTTCAGTTTTTTTGGACCACTCATATTGATCTTATATAGGTCACAACCCACATTGTTCGACATTTTTTTCTCTTTCAGATATTTAAACATATTGCACATAACATAGAGTCCATAATTTAGGATTTTTCTGAGAGAGAGAGAGAGAGAGAGAAGAAGAAGAAGAAAAGGAAGGGAAAAGGAAAAAAGAGAGGACCAAGATTCATCATGATCCAATAGCCGGTTGGAATAGATATAGGAGAGGCATTGGACCAGGTCAGGTGAAGTGGTGTAGCTGGTGAAAGAGTGTGACAGTCCAACTGATGGGTCACGTCTTTTGGCAGTCCTTAGCCGAGATATGTTGTGGGAATGTTTCTTTGGGCAATGATTTTATTTGTAGCAAAGGTGTTTTGTCTGTTTGTGTTGTGGCATGTACTTGTAGACGAAAAAATGTGTTACATCTAATCAACTTGAATAGATTGAGTGTGGGTATCATCCCAAAAGGATGACAAATAAAGAATATTTGACATCCAATCTTCACTAATCTTGAAAATTGATACGATACAAACAAAAAATCGGAGAAACTCTCAATAACTGCAACTCTCATAAAGTAGAAAATTGACCTTTTATGAAATGTTCATACTGACTTGCTTTTGAGGAGTTTGTCTGGCCCCTAAGCTTTTGACATTCTTGATCTTATCTCGTCTTTTCTTGTAGTAAAAATCCTTCTTTTCTCATTTTCAGGGAAAGAAATATTTAACTGATCATATGGAGTTAAAAACAAAATGATTCAGCTAATGCGGGCTAACATTAAGAGGTGTCACTTCCCTTCGATCTTTATTAACTAGAGAAATTTGACATGCCCCTCATAAAACTGGTAGATCGGATACATTACAAGAGAAATGTTATAGAGTAGATTGGAGGCCGAAAAAATGCCTCAAGGAAAAAAAGATTATAAAGATCATACAAATCATGTTGGAGTCTTCGTAACTTTGATTATGTCTTCAATGATTATGGGAGTTGGAGCGCGTGGAGAGCCAAGTGTTGAGAGGGCGAGAGGCTACGGGTGCGGAAACTAATATTGTAGTTTATGTGGCCATACTTTGGCAAACATGGAGAGTGAATAGTTCATTCTCTTTGTTTTTCAATTTGGGTTCCATTGGTACCTAAATTGAAGACCATGGAGAATGATATTGTGAGATATGAGTGTTTTTATTTTTTTAGGGTTTTAAGTGGATTTTGAGTGATTTTTCTTATACTAGACATATAGGTCGGGTTTTTTTTGTTCCCATCTCTTCCTTTTCCTGCATTGGTTCTATTGGAACCTAGTTGGAAAATTATGGAGACCTGAATAAAAAGTTATGAGTATTTTTAGATTTTAGCGTTTCCATAGTTAGCATTTTCCAATGTGAGGTGGTGTGTTAGAGGGGTTGTGGTTCTGCAGGTGGGAGGAGATACATGATGGAGTGTTAGGTTTCTTTATCGTTCCCTTTGTGCTAGCTATAGCTTGACTTTCTCTCATGGGACCGCCAAAAGCGATGCGTGATACACCATGTCCGGTGTGTCATTGTCTCTTTACCTCGCAAGGGGTAAAGACCCACGTGGGAAAGATGCACAAAGATTATGATTGGACCACTTGGGATGCGCATGTGAGGAGGACGATCACATCGACATCGGTTTTTGTCACTTCGGGGAATACGCACATTACATCGACTCCATCATTGAGCATTCCAGGTATACCGTCGGGGTTGTGGGAGTGGTTAGCTTCCCATGCAGGTTCGATTCTAGGGCTTTTTGAGACTAGATTTCCATGTCCACGTTTATTCCATAGGCTTCCTCGGGCTCTGCATGACGAGGCTAGACGTGCTTTTTGCTTACCGCTCGATCGGTTGGCGCGCAATCCCATGGACGAGTTAGCATGGTTTTTGTTTTTATTACTTCAGCGATGGTGTCTATGTTATACTAGAGGGGGACGTGCTGGACATAGAGAGGTGGCAGCTAGATTTCGGAGATTACGAGCAGGGGATTGGGCTACATTGCAGGAGGAGTATGTTCGGGCCACACAGGTTAGGAGTGATACTTCTGATTCGGCGCGATTGCGACGGTGTAGGATCTAGGGGCAAGCCGGGGAGTATAGCAGGGCTGCACGTGCCCTTCATCCTTTGTCCATGGCTAGTCCTACTGAGGAGACGATTTCCTCTTTACGCCTTCTACATCCACCCATGGGCGAGGAGATACCATTAGAGATCTTGGAGTATCAGCCAGAGGAGCCATTATGTCTTGACAGATCATTATTTGCTCATTCTCTATCCACAGCCCCACGTTTATCCTCTGAGGGTTTGTCAGGGATAGTATATGAGCATCTTCGAGATTGCTTTCAGGCAGACGATCCCTCTAGTGGTTTCACGGAGTTGTTCCAGGTGGATGCAGCAGTTACGAGAGGGGAGATTCCGTTGTCAGTTAGTCAAGCTCTTGGTGCTAGTCGGCTTCTTGCGATAAAGAAGGACACTGGGGGCATTCGACCGATTGCTATTGGAGAGGTCTTATTGCGATTAGTGAGCCGTACCGTTGTCTTGCGAAAGATTTCACACTTCCAGGAGCATCTTTGTCCACATCAGTTTGGAGTCGCCACACCAGGAGGCTTTGAGGCAGTATCGTTGGGCATTAGAGCACTTCTAGATATCCATCCGGATTGGGTTGTCTTGCAGGTGGACGTTGAGAACGCTTTTAACAGCGTCTCGCGTGCATCCATTTTTAGAGAGCTTAGAGAGGCTGGTGGATCCCTATCAAGCCTCATTCCTTTTGTACGATCTTTCTACGGTTCACATTCTTCTTTATTTTATCAGCATGGCTTTTCTGAGGAGGGAGTCATCGTTCTCTGATCCATGGCTGGCACTCGACAGGGAGATCCTTTGGGGGACCCTTATTTGCCATGGCTCATTACAGAGCTCTTGTGTCTACTGCTTTGGCCGTGCCCGGTTGTGTGTTCCCCTCCTTGGCGGATGATACACACATTGTGGGCCATGTAGATAGCATTAGGCAGGCCTTTGATTACTTGACTACCGAGCTTCATCTTGTAGGCTTGAGAGTCAAGGTGTCAAAGTGCATGGCTTGGTCTCCTTTGGGCATTCCGCCTCATCTTCAGCTTCTAGAGGGATGTATGATATCGACAGATGGCTTACGTATTCTAGAGTCTTGGTAGGAATACGAGGATTTTGTTTCACGCTACCTTGACGTTGCATTGGCCGAGGATGTTTTGCATGTAGACGACCTTCCTCTACTTGGGGATCCGCATGTGGCGTTTGGTATACTATCATCTAGTATTGCTCGTCGACCCACCTATCTTCTTCGCACTGTTCCTCCTTCACCTACATTCATATCATGTTTGATGACCTTTGATAGGAGGATCATGGGCGTCTTTGGTGACATCATCGGACCAGGGACATTCGAGTGTGTGACTGGAGATTTGGCAAGGAGACAGACATCTTTGCCAATCTCGTGTGGAGGGGTAGGCTTATTATCGATGGAGGAGACGACACCTGCGGCATTCTTGGCGAGTTGGGCACTAGTTGCACCTTTGTTATCTTCTCGATTTGTGATTGCAGATAGACATATTTTGGAGATATATACGAGGGACGTCGATACGGGATCATTTCCCTTATAGGTATTATTACGACATACGAGAGACGCTTCACCACGGGAGGTACGACATGAGTTCCCATCTTTTTCCTCTTTGGCTACCGATTGGATTAGGGGTCTACAGTATATCTTGATGGACCGACAGTTTCAGGAGGCTCTACTTTCACTCTTAGTGGATCCGGCCATCCCTCGTACTACTAGAGCTCGTCTACACTCTTGCTCGGGCAAGGTGCAGGCTCGTGGATCTTGGCTCGACCATGAATCAGGGCTTTCAGACTCGCACCAGCTACTTTCTCCACATCGATGAGGTTCCGTCTTGGCTTGGTCCATCCATCTACATCTTCATTACTCACATGTGAGTGTGGTATCTCTTTAGATGCAGCAGATGTTCATATGACTCGTTGTCCATTCGGAGGGCAGAGGATAGCTACCCATGATGCCATTAGGGATGTGGTGTTTGCTATGGCGCGGGAGGGTGGATACCTCACATGGAGAGAGCGTTGGTATGCCTTGCAGTGGACTAGGGCAGACCTGTACTTGGTTCGGGAGGACCAGGTCACTGTGGCTGATGTGGTGGTTACCGATCCCACTAGAGACACAGTTTTAGAGGGGGTGATCACCCATCCTCCAAGATGGGCGGCGAGTGGAGCGGCAGCAACCAAGGTCTCCAAGTATAGAGGTATGCAGAGAGGTCACCTCTTTGTTCCTCTAGCTTTGGAGTTATATGCAGCTATGGACACCGACTTTGACATGTTCGCGAGAGCCTACCATACTAGGCGACATGGGGTATCACTCTCTTTAGCTTACTGTATAGCCTATTTTAAGTAACGTGTTTCCATTGCTTTACAGAGAGCACTAGCTGGTGCAATCCATAGGAGAGCAATTACGTTAGGTGATGCTTCTTCGGATGCTCTGTTGTTTGTAGACCTTTTGACTTGGATAGTTTAGATATCCTAGGTGCTGTAGGACATATTTCCCTGTGTGATACTATTGGGGCCTAGCCCCATGTTACCGATTTGGTTCCATCCTTGTACGATTTGATGGGGTGTTCCCATCCTTTTTGTTATTATACTTCGTCCTTCTCTTCTTCAATATTTGGGCACATGCTTTCAAGGTCGCATTCCTTTCTCAGCATGGACAGGAGCTCCTCGTCTTGCGCTTTGCGTAATAATTAACATTAGAATCTTAGTCAATTGGGTTGGTTGATTGTAATTACATATCATTCGTGGTTTGTGGTAGCTGTCATGCTGAAGCCGCAAAGTGTGCTCCGTCTTTTGAGGTTACAAGGGTCCTTGGAACGAACAGGAGAATATAGTAGCATACCAATGTTATACTTCAGTAGTTCTGTTGCTTTCTCTAATTGAGAGCAGATTCCACATCGTTACAGATTCCGTTCAAAGTTTCAGGTATACGGTAGGTGGAACTTGCAAATAAATCTTGTTATTTTTCAATTGCAGTGATCGTCTTAGTATACTACTATGTGTATCATATATGGCCTATGTACCTAAAACGTTGATCCAAGACTTTTATAATTAGATTCAACGATAAAATTTTAAAAAAATATGGGAAACTAATTAATGAGTAATAATCATGCGGTGGTATGAAACTTGTATAAAATTCAGTGCGATTTATAATTTTCTGGATGAATCACCTGGCTACTGTATAACAATTTGGGGGAGATTTACCAAAGATTCGTAAAATTTTCCCCTAGCATAAACTTGTTTCAAGACCACCATATATTAATACATTTGAATTGTTGAAAATGTATTAATGAATATGCTTTCTCAAGTGTGATCCAGGTCTGTCACTTATAAACCCATATCTGTAGTCCTCTTCTAAAAGTTGGAAACCAGGGTTGCAACTTGCATGTTTCAGATTTTGGGCTTCCTTGCTTAATTCCTCCTATTGCCTAGGTCAGGTTAGCCAACCGGTTTCTACGCTAGCATTGCGCGCCTTCGAAGCAACTGCTACTTCCATAAACCAACACATTACTGGCTGCCAAACTATGAAGATGGAACTAGCTATGTCCTTCATATTGATAATCTCCACTTCATGAGCCTCCGCATTGAAAAATCAAAGAAACGCATGCTTGATTAGCAAGAGGGTAAACAAAGATAAGGAAGGATTTTTTTTCTTAGTCTTAAAACGCATAAGTATGAAATGTTGCACCTGGCCGTGGGTTTTGGAAAGCCAACAAATTCTCTTCAATATCTCAAGTTCATTCATTGACTTGATACTAGGGCGCCTTAAACTGGGCACCCTAGTTGGATTCTAGGTAACGACATCAAAACTTTTATAAAGTTCATATGTTATTTTATCTAAAGTATTTTACTGTCCTAGGGTCATCATTGTTATGGATCCATTGCAAAATAGAGCCACAATCTTTTGCTCCACTTTTTTGTGTTTCATAGACAGCATAATATTTTATGATATAAGTTATTGCCCTAGACTCACGATACACGTTAGACACTCACCTTTCATACTCTATTTGTTTTTTTCATATAGTGATATTCAAAATCGCATTGCAAGAGGTAATATTGATCCATTGTATCTATTTGAGAGAATGTGGCTATCATGCCAAGTCTTAGTGGAGTAGTGTCATCCAATGTAGTGATCAAAAACCACAACACAATAATAGCTACTTCTCTTCTTGTATCCAACTCCATGCTTTCTCCTTCACTAGACATATATATGATATATTATAATAGTTTGTCATCTAGCCGAATGTTTATTAAAAATTAAATTCAAGTTTTTTACTCATCACATTTTAGTGCAATATTACCATGTTTCTAAGTAACTTGGCAAACAAAAAGATTCAAATTACACATTGTAATGCAAAGACTAGTTGAATTTTTATTTAATTCATATCGAACCCGCCATTCAAATTCTTTAACTAGTGTGCAGTGACCTCCAACATTCAATAATCTCTAGAAATAGAAGAAGTATATCCCACTCTTTGTCCACATGGACCTACTTTCAAAATGGGTTTAGACTTTCAGCTTACTCCGCTTGACATCTCTACTATTTCATTGAAAGATGAGACTTGGTTTGGAAGTAAGTAAATGAAATTTTATTAATATACACTGTCACGTGACCTAGTTTAAGATAAAATTGGCATTTTTTTAAGCAATAGATAATAATAAATAACTCATATTCATGTCAGCTGTGCTCAATGTCATAAAGCTTTTTGGATTCATAAGTTATCAACCTACCATGTTGGTTCAATACCCCTCCTACATCAATCATGAATATGTCACATAGTGAATCTCAAAAGGCTCTCCTAATAGTGGTTGTGTTAACACAAGGTATGTGGACTATGATCTCTGGATTGACTCTCACTTACATTTACCTCTGATGGCTTTTTTGAGGCTCATCATGAATCTAGAAGGACATGTTCCAATCCGATGACTATATCCTTAATGCATCATATTACATAAACTTTCAAATTCAAAACTCTATAATGATAACTCTCACAAAGAATCAAATATCATTCAAAAGGAAGAGATCACTTATTGATGATCAAAATCTTACTTGAAACAAGATTCAAATCCTAACAAGGCTTCATTCTTTGAACAATGTTTCTCCCAAAACTAACTTCTCAAAACTAACTTGAGAGGTGATTCTCAACCTTTATATTTGTTTTACTTAGAATTTTACCCAAGTAACTAAAAGTAATCATCATGTAACTTTCTTTTACCAAGTTTAATCAAGTTAGAAATCATAAACCCCAATGAGAAAGTATACATAACAACATGCAATTGGTCCATTTGATCTTCTAGAAGACCAACTATCCTCCAATTGACTTTGATGTACCAAGTCAATCTCGCTCCTAGATTTAAGGGTACTCACCAAGTCAAACCAATGAAAAATTAGTCCAAGTCAAATAAAATCAAGATATCAATGTGATGAAATCTGTTCCTTGATTCTTTCATAAACAACAAAATAGTTATTGTCATCTATTACATGAAAAATTAATCTATATTTTTCTCCAACTTAACCATAACTAGCTAAACATAGTCATGACTAAGATAAACTATGTCACATTTGAGATATACTCATATTTTATCCTATATGTAAAACTATGCGTCTTATATTTATGTAATAACACGAAAGTGCATTACAAGATACAAATTTGTATAGATGTGTTTGTTCCCAAGAGAATAAGGGAACTAACTAACCAACAGGAAGGGGAAAAATGCATTTAACCTTCATTTGCTATTGTGGACAGCATGGTCAGAAGAGCACGAGAATAGGAATTGGCACTTTCCTATTCTACAGAATTTTCAGTCCCATCAACACAACCAATTCTATAGAATACATTAGAATGAGTCGATGAATTCCTTACTATAAGATGGGGATCTCTTCCTTTACAAGCTTTAGTTTAGGCGTTGCATTGAATGAAGTACTGAATGCAATCATGGTGGAAGAATGCAATCTCGCCTCATGGACGAATACTCGGGTATCTTCACACGTATGCATATCCACTCAAGGCTGTTCTAGCGCTATCACACAAGCTTCATGAGCTCTCATTCTATCTTGACTACGATTTGCAGTCCAACAATCGGACACACCTGCAAGGAAGGAAGATGTCATAATTCTAATCCTACTCCTATTTTTACACGCTACTAGCACTTACTCCTAAACATCATCTATATGCATCACTCTCTCCGATGTCTACTCTGACTATTTCTGTCGCTTGATCATTGTGAGTGGAGTGATAGCCGCTAATGTATCCAAGTATATGGGTATTAAGAAAGTTCACCTCTTTTTTACTTTAGTTTTGGAGTTATATAAAACTATGGACACCCTAGTCAACATGTCCAAGAGAGAATGTGAGAGAGCCTACCATACTAGGCGTCATAGTATCATTCTATTTCATGAACTAGGGCTATATGTATGCATTGCTATACAAATAGCACTAGTTCATGAAAGAGCTATTAACGTTAGTGATGGTTTCTTTGGATACTCTAATATCTCATTTGAACTAAATAGTTTGGATATATTAGTCGCCTAGTACATATTTACCATTGTGATGCTATTGGGACCTACCCCCATGTTACCCATTTGGGTTCATCCATGTACGAATCGATGGGGTCTTCCCATTTTTCCGTTATTTTACTTTGTACGTTTGGACCTAAATAAACCTGTGCCCTGGTTTAACGTTTTTGGTCTGCGGGGTCTACAGGATAAGTCAGATTGTCGCAGAGAAAGCAATTTTGGGGATGGATGCAAGAATGCACATGCTCCAGGCAATTGACTTTATGAAATATGACGACTTTGGAACGATGGTTGCTCGTCGCCTGGTCTTTCCTGCCAACAGCCATAATTATGGCTGTACCTTTCTGTGAGCATCCATGCGCAGAGAGTCTTGTAGAAAGATATGTTGATAGGAAGAAGTCGTATGCTCCGACCACAATCAGTGCCGGAGTTTCGTGCTCCTCAGTTGCCTCCAACGTCTTGGCTGCTTCATCGCTGTGAAAATTGAACGCCGTTCCACTTCTCTCAGAATTTGTTCCCACATGCCCCGTCGGATCGTGAGCCAGAAATGAGTCTGCCCCTTGTTTTCAACGCCACATCCAATGCCCCTTGGAACTTGAGGCGGCCTTTACGTTCTCGAAAGTTTGGATTCAAGAGCAGTGACGGATACACTGCCTTCAGAATCGGAGCACCACGTACCGCGCAAATTGGTCCTTGTCGACCAAAGGACGCCTCAAATCTAAGTACTCGGAGGTCGCAGAGGCTTGGAAGCCATTCTCTGTCCACTAGTATTCGCATTTTATGGCATGAAAGGGGAGCTCATGGCCGAAGGGGCGTCACAGCTGGGGTTGAGAAGGACAAGGAGAGTAGCAGTAGTCCTGAGAAACAGAAACGTCAAATTCGGCCTGAAGTTCATGGCCGACGAACGAGACCTGGCAGACCCACCCCTCAAGGACCGTACAACAACGTTCTTCTGCAGGTGCGGACCCTTCTCAGATATGACTTCCTGTTTGGGAGGTTACACATCCGTTTAGTTGCTCCACACCATGCAGTCATCAAAGATTTACAAATGTCGGGCTTTTGGTGATTAGACCCGTGACTATATATTCTTATCCAATCCCCACCTTCCAGCTTTGTCAGGCAGGCCGTATGGCATCGGTATTGGAGCATTGAACTGAGTGGAAGCCGTTCCGCTTTCATCCTTGAAAAGTATCACATTGACATTCTCCTCGTTATGAATCTTAGAATTCCATTCGAAAGCCCATTGAATGAGGAGAATTCATATGATATCCAACTGAATTATTGTGAGGAGATTCTGTTAATGATGCAAGTTGCCGAAAATTCCACTTTCCGGGTCCTTCTCTGAGCTGACACATTCATAAGGAAGAATAATTCAATGTTAATCAAACCGCAGAATGCATCCTAAGATTTTGGCTTTATATAAGAACTTGCTCAGTGCTGCAGACTTAGGGCGTCAGACTCTTATTTTGAAGATCTTGGATGGGAGTTGCCTCATATTCCACCTCCGAGTTGATTTTATCTCACTTCTAAGTACTTGATCGTTTATAGAAAAATATTTGTGGGACGAAAGTGATTAATAACGAAAGATTCAGTTGGTCTGAAATGTTCACTGTATGTCCGTCGCGATCATATTCAATCCTACTCAAAGCGAAGAGGATTTTAATTAGCAGATATTTCTTTGGATTTTGTGATCAAATTTAAGACATGGACGGTTCATGCAGGCGTTTAACTGGGATTCTCACAAGAACAACTGGTGGACCACTTTAAAGACAAAAGTGGAAGAAATTTGTGGCCTGGGGATAACAGATGTATGGCTGCCTCCTGTGTCACAGTCAGTAGACAGACAGGGTGAGTGTGCTCAAAAACTTTACCTTTCATAAGATTCAAATCTCCTGAAGCTTCAAAGCTTCAGGAGAACGCTTGTATATTCTTGTTGGAAACAGCTTACTCTCCAGATTTGCGAACAACTACTTCGACCAATGTCTTCGGATTGCTCAATTTTCTTAGTCACTGGGGAGGAAGAAGTTTTACAATTTTAACGGTCTAGAACTATGTGCACTAGAGGCTGACACTTTGTAAATTGTCTTACGTTTATATCTTCTATCCCTTAGGTCGGAAATTGCCTGGCTTAACGTACTCACTCTTCTCAGTGCTGGAAATCTTATTCCTTATGGCAATTATAGACCATTTTCAGACAACATCTATAAAATAGATGTCGAATTGGATGGAATCGTTGAGCTCTTTGTTAATGACCTGCCCATCGTTCCAGATACCTGAATTTATAATAACTGGTGTGAACCAGTGGTCCATGCGAAGGTTTTCCAAATGTTTTTGTAATGTCATGCAAGAAGACCAATTCATATACTAAAAATGGCTGCATGTATGTACAATTCTTCACCATCTTGTCTCAGCGGATGGTTGTAGTTACGATCACGGCCTTGTCAAGCATTTTAAATTTGCAAGAACTGCTCTTTGAACAGGTTATCTACCAACCCAGCTGTACAGCCTGGATTCATCTGCTTACGGCACGGGCGCCCAGTTGAAGGAGCTAATCGATGAATTTCATCGTCAGGATATCTGCTGTATCGCAGATATTGTCATCAATCACCGTAGTGGGGTAAAACAGGACTCAAAAGGCCATTGGAACATCTTTAAAGGAGGAAATCAGGACAAAAGACTTGACTGGGGTCCATGGGCGGTGGTAGACGATGATGTGTATGATAGTGGTGGCAAAGGGAAGCACGACACTGGAGAGAGCTATGGAGCAGCACCAGACATTGATCATACAAACAAGCAAGTCCAGGATGAGTTGACGGATTGGATGAACTGGATGCGGGCGGAGATAGGTTTTGATGGATGGAGGTTTGATTTCGTTAAAGGCTACCATCCCAAATACACGAACATGTAAGCTTTCCACTCTCCGGATCTTCACTGGCAGTAGTTTGTCGTAGAATACGTCTTCCTCGTGGCAGATGTAGAGTTCTAAAAAGAAAAACGATTGTTGAATCTTCATACCTGAAGCATTTGTTCTCCGGCCTAACTTCTACTTGATGTCCACATTTCCCTGATGTACGACAGGTACTGTCAGAGGACAAACCCAACTTTTGCTGTAGGGGAGCTGTGGACTTCCATGGATTATTTTAATGGTCAACTTTCTTGGGATCAAAGTAAAGCTTTTACTTGATTGTTATAAGTCCGGGTCTGTCGATGAGGCACAGGTGGTTGCAACATATTTGAGATTGTGTATGAGCAATATTCAGGTTTTCAAAGTCTCCAAGTTACAATCTGAAATATTTCTTCCTTCTGTCTTCAGAGAGAAACCTGTGTGGTTGCTCTTCCTTTCCGCAAATCATCATGCTCGCTGAATCAAAGGGCTACTTACACAAGGATGTCTTCTAACATCAACAGTTGTATCTGCAGATAAACATCGGCAGGTACTCTGTGACTGGATTGATGGGACCAAAGGTTCGTCTTCCGCTTTTGATTTCACGACGAAGGGCATTCTTCAACGTGCCGTTGATGGAGAGCTTTGGCGTCTTAGAGACGAGAAAAATAAGCCTCCAGGCTTAATTGGTCAGAATGAAACTTGTACCATAAAATTCCTCTTGTTACATGCCTGTCCCGGGGTTACATTTAGCATAAATTGAAGCTTGGATTGTAGAGCCGGAGGGGGTCAGCACGTACTCTCTAAACTAAGTCTAAAATAATACGCTTTTAAGCTAATTCGCATGAATATAGCTGTGCTTGCGTTTGAAAATTATGATATGAAGTGTACGATACATAGATCTTTACTCAGTACACCCCGTCTTATTTACTGTGACAGGGTGGTATCCTCAAAAAGCTGTGACATTTCTTGACAACCATGATACTGGGTCAACTCAGCGGCATTGGTGCTTTCCTGACAAGAGGGTGCTGATGGGATATGCCTACATCCTGACACATCCTGGCATTCCTTGTATTGTAAGCAGCACTTAGACCGAAAAATCCAGTTACTTCTACATATATATGGCCCCAAGGCTGAGTACTCTCTCTCTCTCTCTCTCTCTATATATATATATATATATATGTCACACAGCACTCTACACGATTTCGTTTTATATTTGTGTTGTTTTGTTTCCTCCCGTTTGCATCTGTATGGATATCACCTGCTATATACCTCATGTTTCTAATCTTTGGGCTCCGCGACGCCACTCCGCTGATCGTGTTCATATATGTAAATTTTGCACCTATTCTATTTAGTTATATATATACTTACTAAACGTGTCCGCGCGATTGAAGTCACTTAATTTTCACAAAAAGAACTTAAGTTCTTTCTTTGAAAATTATTTTACAACTTGTTGCACCTACTTTGAGCTTGTGCTGTACCTGTCTGATGTACTTCATTTACGTTGGATACATATGTTACTGGATCTGGTGGTTTATACATCATATCCATCTTCCAGAAGTGTTACTGAGCATGCACCTCCTGTACTGGTGTCTTGCTTCGTAAAACTCTGGCCACGATGCGGCCAAGAGTTGTGTACAAATCGAAAAGTTGCATTCCATGCTTACGTATAGGAGCATGTTCATTGCCTTCAAACAGTAGTTCTGGTCGAAACAGGTACAGAATACATTTATTCCGAGCTGGTATACAACAAGACTCTATGTTATCGAATCTCTGTTCGATAGAATACTCTACGTATGCCTAAAATCGACACAACATAAAGCAGTCGATTCTTCCCCATAGTTTTGTGCGTTGATGGGTTTTGTCTAGTAGGTATACCTTGTGTGTCATGAACAAATGTTCTCACAGATCTTTGTACAGTATCTGGAACTGCGAATGTCTGCACGTTTCTTTTGTCTTGGATTTTGAATTTGAAGTTTGAAACGGAAACATGATGTTATTAATCTTGAAGTTGCTGAAAGAAGATAAACTAACAAACTGTACTTTCAATACTAGCGGTGACCAAGGGATCATTCTGATGGTTTTAATTGAATATGAATTGTAAGGTTTGAACCGTTTTGGCTTCTCTTCTATATGTACAGTTACCTTATTCATGGAGACCTTGCGTATGCTAATCAGAGAGCTGCTTCTGTATCGGCAGAGGAGGATTCAGCTTTTTGAGATAGATCTGACAGGTCACGGCTAATCCTGACAGAATATCAAAGCATACTTCTTCGGAACTCAGATCTACATATCTTTATATGCACATTTCTGCATTATTCAGTCAACCTCTAGCCTTCATTGATACATGTACAGTTACCTTATTCATGGAGACCTTGCGTAAGCTAATCATCTCTCCGTCCTTAACTATATATGGAGGAACCGTAACTAAACCCTCTGTAATTTAGAAGGTCCTTTGCTTCCTCTTTTCGAAGAACTGACAGCAAGCACCTTGTCTGCAAATTTTGCAGACAAAATGCTTCAGTCGTTCTTTTTACAAAATGTTACGTGTAGATTATTGTTTCATACATATAGTCAACTCAGCTGAGTACGCTTTCCTCTCGTACTTGCTACCGCTGAAGTCTGCGTTGGATTGCATATACATGTATATATGCACATCTTGCACATCCCTTGTTTGGTACCTTCGTGGTACTTGCTAACACTTCTCTTCTAGTTCCTTTGAGAACTGTAAAGTCCTTCTTTAGTGAAGGCAAAGAAGTGTGCGAAAATCCTAAAACCATTTCTGGCCTTCGGCCCTTCAAACGAAAGAAATTTCCCTCTCCCGTTGGTCGAGACCTTCGCACCTTCGGTAGTCTGGGATTGCAACAGGGCAGGAACAGTTTTTTCGCTCTGAATCTAGTCTTTCCTGGATTGTCATCTGCACCTGTTTGGCGTTTGCTCTCAACTACAGACATCAGCATCTGGATTTTCTCCAGCTGCATTCAAGTAGGTTACATGTACATTCTCTATGCGAAGGTATTTTTGGTTACTAACCTGCAGTTACAACTGGAGACTTACTTTACTGGCACACCTTTTAATCTCTGTCATAGCTCCACTACTTGTAGTTAGTATATATATATATATATATATATATATATATATATTTATTTATTTAAAAGCACACATACACATATATACACACAAGTAACCTGTGCATCAATAATCTTGTCATTGTATTATCTGTTCACACCTTTATAGATGTTCTTATGTTCAAATTACTGAGGTCACCTTGCTTTGATTGGACGCAACAGTTCATTGATCATTTGTATGAGTTCAAGCTGAAGAACGAGATCAAGAAGTTGGTGTTACTCCGGAAACGCAACCGAATCAACGCCAAAAGTAAAGTGGTCATTCAAAAAGCAGAGGCAGATATTTATGTCGCAAAAATTGATGAGCGACTAGTTGTGAAGCTTGGCTCGAGGTAATTTTCTCACGTGGTTAAGAGTCTGATAAGCACGTTTGGAATTTTATGGCTGATTTGCAGTCCGTGACCAGTTTGGTGTTCGTCCGTACAGGATGGACATGGGTGGCTTGGTTCCTGATAAGAACACGTGGAATATATATATGACCGGTACAGACTGGGCGGTGTGGGAAACCAACAGACCGATAGGTGCTCTACCCGAAGATGACGAAGATGAACCATTACCTCCGCCACGAAGTCCTCTTAAATACCGACCAAGCCACCCTGTACATCTAACGAGCAAAATGAGTGAAGAGACTAAGAAGCGAATTTTGAAAGATGTGCCGCAGCTGGTGGACCCTGCCGAGAGGAAAAAGGTTGAAGAGTCTTGACAGATAGATAACGCAATGAATGTCGAGGAGAGGGAGGGCTGGCTGGGCTCTTCCAATTGATTGTATTGAACGAGGGAGAGATAACTTGTTCTTCTTCCTCCGGAACTAGACAGATTTCTACATGCGAGTCAGTGATTGAGTGTAAGATAGGTTGATAAACTTCAACGTTCTGGAACGCATGCATCCAATGAATAAAGTGTGGTTCTTAGAGAAAGAAAAAGGCAGTCCATCCCATCCCATTTCTCATCTACAATATTGATATGTTCCTGTTTGCAGGCAAACATATCAATATTGGCGTATGGCAATGGGAAAGGGAACCCAGTAACATCAGACACTCCTCGGGAAGGGACCCCACGTCATTCGACCCGAACACAAAAAGTGTGTCTGGGAATTTTTCTTCTCGTTGTACTTTTGGGCCCACTTCTAGTCCTCCTGATTCTCTAGAATGCGTTGGCCATAGAAAAACAATTGTATGGACCGGCGTTTGTCAGGTTTCTTAGTATCACGAGCCGTGCATAACTTCTCGTGTCCTGTGAGATAGTGCTTCTACTGTGCCCATTGCCGTGTGTTTTAATGTCATTGAAATTGAAATAACTTGTGTCCACATGGCCCAGGGATTGATACACTACTCTACTCTAAGCAAACTGCGAACAAGACGTTGGACTTCAAACACTGAATGTTTAAAAGTAATCCGGCCATTATATTAAGTTGAACCTCTGACTTTTCTTACTTCTAGGAGTTCGTGGAGACAAAATGCCTCACCCAAAGAAACTCAGAACGAGTTGCATAACATTTTGCGCACCCTTTACGTAGTCGAATGATCCTTACTACAAAATGAATTGCATCTCTCCTTATCACAATTTTATCCATGTCGAAGATTGCGCATGACATTACTGTAGTACTCGTAATCATGTGCTTCAAACCAAAAGTTGTAGAAACCTTTTTCTCGTACACTGAAGAGTTCAGTAAAAACGACATCATCAAAACCTTGAATTGCAGCTGCACGTCTCATTGATGTGTGTTGACGTTTCCATTTATGCAGAAAGCCGTATAAACCGTTCTCTTGTAAAGGGGAACCTCGAGAGGAAAGAACTTCCCCAGTACCCATTTAGGATTTTAGAACTTCCTCGCCCACAAAACTTCGAGAACTCTTCCTGCGACCCTTTACCGGCAAGAACCCGTTCCAGTGGTGGGTCGTAATCTGTTTCCTTGCAAATTCTGGAATCACGAAGTCACCACTCCAAACTGCGCTGCCACGTTACCAAGCTGTCCGTCACCTTCAATCACATTCTCAATTCGTGAGAAGGCTAGCAAGGAATATTCCCTGTGTAGAAGGGGGTTTCAAGATAGGCATGTAGAATTTTATGGTGCTATGTACACAATTTATTATTATTATTTTGAAGAGCATGTGTTATTTGATGGTTAATGTTTTACTATGGCAAGAAACTATTCCAATTTTGTAATTGGAAATTCAACACAACATATAGATTATACACACATTTATAATTATGTGACCTTGGTATGAACCAACATTTTGTACATCTATCAATGTTATTTTTACACGTTTGAAAATGTGCTGGATAATGATACTGTCGTAATCAAAAAAAATCTCACATTTGTAATGTTGATTTGACATAAATTTCATAAATTTAAGTTTATAATCCTATATGGAAGAGTTCACAAACTTGTTAGGTTAAAAATGAAAATAATGGAATAAATAAATTTTCATGCATTATAGGTATAAAATGTTTTGTTATGTGTTTAATTAAACTTTGATGAATTTTCAAAAAATCTTTCAAACACGAGATCATCTAAATTAAACACTTCAGTGTGTAAGACTCTACAATAAACTATATATTTTTTAGATGTTTCAACATCTTAATATTTTTACCTTATCACTAACTCCTTCCCTTCATAACTCCAAAAGCAATCACAATCCATAAATGATTATTCTAACATATTCAACAACTTTCAAAAATAACATATTGAAATCAAAATGACAAAGACATAAAATAAAAATAAAATCTCAATTTTGTAAGGTTAACTCTTATCTTATTAATCATAGTTAGCTTAATCACGGTTAGATTAGATTAGTTATATGCTAGCCTCAGGGCTATATATATAGGGTAACCTCCTCTAGGTGATCACTTTGTAGACTTTCACTATGGAGACTTATAAACTTTGAATTTTAGTGAAACACTCACTCCACCTCTGGTTCATCACAAGATTACATCCACGTGATTTTGATTTCCACAAGCACATCAATAATGCAACCACATATCATAGATATGTGATTCTTCACAAGATTACATCCACGTGCTCACGTGGATGTAGCCTATTGAAGAATCACATATCTATGATATGTGGTTGCATCATTGATGTGCTTGTGGAAATCAAAATCGATCTTCAAAATTGATATCAAAGCTAAGTTGAAAACTCGTTCCAATCATATGACAGTTGTGAACGTGTGTTCAGTGTTGTGTTGGTTGCATTATTGATGTGCTTGTAGAAATCAAAATTGATCCTCAAAATTGATATCAAAACTAAGTTGAAAACTCGTTCCAATCATGTGACAATTACAAACCCGGAGTGGTTATGGTAGACATGTGGGACAGTTTTGACCATCCGGACAGAGTGGTGAAGGTGCTGCATCGAGACCATTGCCATCCTTTACAGGTCAACAATTAGTTGTTGGGATGGTGTGTTGGACATGTGGTGGACCTCATCACAAGAAGGATTGCCTTCAAGGTCGAAGGATGGATCCTGTTGGATCAAAATCATGTGAGCATTGTCATAGACATGGTCACATGATGGATCAATGTTTTGATCTCCATCCAAAATTACGATCAACAAGAGTTTCCATGGTAGTCCTTGGAAGAGGACGAGGAGTTCAAGGTGGTAGGGATGGTGGTAGAAGACCAGTCCCTACTCAAGCGTTAGTCCATGAGGCTAGTCATGAGATGAATATGACATCTCGACAAGAGCAGTTGGAGCAAAAGATAGCAAGTATGGCTATAGCCCAACAAAGATCAGACTCTGGAGCTAATGCTTCTATATCATAGGATGGAGATGTTGTGGAGTACATATGCGCAGCAACACAACCATGTGCAGTTGCTATGACTCGTAGTGCAACACATACTATTGAGTCTAGAGGAGCGTCTGTGGAGTTGGATCCACAAAGAGGGGAGGCTAGTCGACAAGTTAGACTTCCTCAATCTTTCACATTGTCTGAGCTATTGAACATCTCATTCATCGCTCCTAGACGACCTACTAGAGAGATGAGGGTGCAAGGCGATGTGGATGTACTTGAAAATGAAGCAAGTAGAGACTAGCCATCAATATCGTATGAGGTAGCATCCAGCGCAATGTTGGGGGCAGCAAAAACTCTTGTTCATTCTCCTATTTTCTCAGCCAAGGATTTATTGGCGTTGGGGGTGTCATCATCCCATGTACTATGATTGGCAGCCCCACTTTGCGAAAGCAAAGTGGATGTGTTGGTTGCTTCTAATAGTGTGAGCACTAATAGTGTTGATTTTGGGATCATGACAGCTACTAGTGGAACTTGGCAAGCTACTGCCGCTCGAATGATGAAGTTACCAGCGAGGCTGGCATACGAATGTACAAGGGTGTCACCAAGTCCGGTGATGTTGGATAACATGAATGTTGTCTTCTGTTTGGTTGGACCTTCAGGAAAGTTTTATCGACCTCAACGCATGTTATTGGATTCCGGTTCCCAACCCCTTATGTTGGGTAAGGATGCACTACTTGGCCTTGGTTTGCAAAAGATCAATGTGGAGAGATGTCCATTTCAGATTCAACTATCTCTTGGAGGTTCTAGTGATCCCCGGCACCATACATCACCAGGATGGAATTAACTGTGCAAGTGCAACCAGATCATGTCACGGATAGCTCTACAATGCGAGCACGTGCTGTGGTTACACTTGTAGAGTCCTATGATGTATTGGTGGGTGCGGCAGTGTTATACCCGATGGGGTTTAGCATTGATTATTGGGAGGAGACAACCTTTTATCTGCCAGGTTGGCAATCTGGCGAGGGTCGAGTGAGTCGATTATCTGTACGATTCATTACCAGTTCTAGGCCTTTACCATGTGGAGGTTTGGCGTATGTTGCAACCTTCAGTACTTGTGTTACTTGGCATGGTGATTTTTTGGAGGGCAACATGGATTCTCATGATAGTCATGATTCAGAGGATGTGGCTATCATGCCAAGTCTTCGTGAAGTAGTGTCATCCATGTTGGATGGATCACTAGGTACTTCATGTATGCAGCTACAACAGATGGTAGATCAGCTCATACATCATGCTTGGAGTGAATCTTTTGCTCCGGAGAAGGAGGAGACGAAGGAAGTTATTCCCACTTCCACTATGTTATCACCTTTAGATACAACGCATAGTGCTTGGCAGTATCAAGAGGAGGGTATATGTGTGATGGATCTGTTTGGAGGGATTAGCATAAGTTTGGCTGTTATTTTGCAGTCTGGCATACGAGTACAATCGATACTTGTATGTGGAGCGAGATGAGATTGCAAGGTGGGTCTCAATACACCATGTGTCACAGTTGGTGCGGAGATATGCAGATCTTCTACCATTGTTGGCAATTCAAGGATATCCGAAGGCCTTGCCGTCAAATATTTTATTGTTGGGGGCGTAAGACCTTGCTCGGTATGAGATCATACATTTGGTTATTTCTGGATGGCCATGTTAGGGACACACACGTGCTGATAATGATCATGGGTTATAGGATTCATGTTTTGGGAGATATTATGTGTGTTATGTTCTCTCCAGTCACAGCAAACCTATTCTCCGGCATACATTTTGGAGAATGTTCCCTTGTTGGATGATCCACGTGTACTGGTGATGACGAGTGCACATCAGGTATGGTTATGGATTGGACGAGCGGTATTGCTGGATGCAGCGAGAGTACATTCTTGTGCACACCGTCCACGTCTATGGTGGACAAACCTTCTTCCAAGGGAGGTTCATATGTTCATAATAAACATATGACCGAGTGGAGAGGCCCTCACATCTCACATTGGAGAGTATTTTGGATGTGGATAGATACTCCCATGCTCTCTCTCTCTCTCTCTCTCTCTCTCTCTCTCTCTCTCTAATTTAACCCTCTCCTCGCTCGCTTGCGGTCCAAGCCCGCTCCCACTGTCCCACCCGTGCATGCCAATTCATTTCTAGCTGCGATCTCCATCCTGCAATGGTCTATGCTGACATGTCACCCATGGCAGTGTTAGGATTTAACTCACGTCTTGAGTAACTCTGGGTAGTCTGACTATAGTTAGTTAGACTAGGGCTGGTACTACTATATAAGAGGGCTGGCAGAAGCTCTATGTGACATAATTAGGATTATTTAGTAAAGTGACTCTATGTGTTCCGTGGACTCTCACTGAGTGAACCACGTATTTCCTATGTCGACTCTTGATTGCATGTGTTTCTTCATGTATTCGTGTTTTAGACCTACAATTGGTATCAGAGCGTGAGTTCTATGAGTTGGTCATAGTCAAGGGATTTGGTGATCTTGATCAGTGGAGCTCAAGTGGCGATTAAACAGACACAACTTATGTCCAAAAAAATATCCAACTTTGTTGGCGCAATCACATCAATTTTTCTTGTATTTTTTGTCTTTGGATGTCTCGAATTACCTCACCATTGTTATCATTAGCACTATGAACTATCGATCGATCACCGTGTGAAAACAACTCTGTTCTTAGGCAACGCAATTGAGCAGAAGGAAAAGATGACTTGTGCATCATGAGCTTTAATTTCTTTGATCGAGTTTGGAATCGAGGAAGTAGGAAGAGCTTCATCCATTAAGTTGGTTAGAGAGGTGATCATGGCAAGGGAGAGAAAAATAGGCACTACTAGCGATCATGAATTGCAATTGAAACATTGGGAGGAGGATCTGGAGGAGGGTTGGATGTAGATGATAGAATCGCAGGGACAAGAAGGGTTTTGTCAGTTGAAAGTGGCAGTCAAACCTTGGGGCAAATTTGTGCTGACGATGTTGATTCGGTAGGTGACCAGCGGGCCAGGCTTCATAAAATATAAGAGTTTATACCATTGGAACGCCTGTCGGGACCAAAGATGAGAGTTGCAGGACGTATATTTCATACGGAATTCGACAATGTATATGTTTTCAAAACTGCAACAAGGTGAAGTGTACTCCTTTTGAACTTTTAGTTGTGTCGGGAAGGAGTATGTTAAGCACTTGTGCACTAGCTTGATGCCCACAAGATCGTAAATTGCCAGTGTTTTACATGCATTTCAATCCTCATATGATTCTGAAGTTGCTTTGTGATATCCGTTCGAGGTGCTTATGAGTTTTAACAAAGTCGTTCCCATGGAATGTTGAGTTCGATAACGAGCAATTTTTTCTTTGTGGTAACCGGGATTCTCTCCCGCTTGGATTGGCGGTTATTACCCTCTACATCCGATGCGCAACTATAGATCCCGTAGACTCTAGTATTAGGATAGCCAGACAGAGGGCAGCGGCAACAAGGAAATCAGAGTCATCAGCTGAAATTCTCTTGAGAGATAGGCAAGGTACTAGCATATAGAAGATGTCAGCATGAGCTGCAGATTTTTCAGACACCAAGAATGAGTAGATGGGAAGTAGTGGCTAGAAAGCTTTGCAGATATGCGTATACTCCATACTCCATACGATACTTGCAGATATGTGTATACTTCAGTTTTGAAGCAAGTTGATGAGTATGACAATTGTACTTTATTGTTTGAGGCTCGTCAGTAACGGTTTCATCGCAAAGAGTTTCACCTTGAAGCTCATGAGCTTCAAGATGAAAGATTCAGGTACGAAGATACAAGATCACAATGATGCTTTTGGTGATCTTGTTATTGATCTTCAGAATCTTGGAGAGGAGATAATTGATGAGAGGAAGTCCCTTCATCTTAAGTTCATTACTTGCTTCATATCAATCATTGTCACGAGTGTTACTTCATCGTGATAGGCAAACAATCACTTACAATGAAGTGGTAAGTGCTTTATTGACTGATGATCTATAGCAGAATATGATGATGTCTTCTACACCATCCTCTTCATCTGGTAAGGCACTGAATGTGACTCGTGGATGATCACAATCACGGAATGATAAGGATGGAAAGAAGTTTGGATCTAGAGGTAGATCCATGTCTAGGGGTAAATCCCAAGACATGAAGACGGTGGTTTGTTGGAAATGTGGCAAGAGTGGTCACTTTAAGAAGGACTGTCGTGTGAAGATAAAGGCTAATGATCCTCCTTTGGCCAATGTGGCTCAAGATTTTGATAAGGAGGATGACTTGCTCAAAGATGGATTATGAAACGAGAGTTATGCCCTATGCAACTCACCAAAGGGCGTTGATGATGTATGGATTTTGGATAGTGCTTGTTCTGATCACATTTGTTACATTAGAGAGTTTTTTCATACTTTCTTAGTATCAAACGGTTTAGTTCTTATGGCAAATGATCAGCCTTATAGGATTGAAGGTGTTGGATATATTCAGATTCACATGTTTGATGGAGTCAAATGTACGTTGACTCACGCCAGGTTTATATCTAAAATGAGAAAGAATTTTATCTCTCTTGGAATGTTAGATTCAAAAGGCCTTGAGTGGAGTTCTAATTAAGGAGTACTTGAGGTGAGAGTAGGTGATAAGATTATTTTAAGAGGACACAAGCATAGAATTCTGTATGTGCTAGAGGGCAATACCATTTGTGGTGAAGTCAATCTTACCAAATCTCGGCCTAATGGCTCATGTTTGGCATTCTAGAATGGGACACATGAGTAATAGGTACTTAATCTTCCTACGTGATATGGGCTTGTTACCTGGTTTAGATAAAGTTGACTTGGAATTTTATGAGCATTGTGTTATGGGCAAGCAATATAGAAAAGCCTTTGGTATTGGAACTCATAGTTCAAAGAGTTACTTGAGTATGTACATAGTGACGTGTGGGGATCCTCTCCTAAAGCCTCACATTCTAGTAAGTGGTACTATGTATCATTTATTGATGAGTATTCAAGATTTGTGCGCGTCTATTTTCTCACACAAAAGTATGAAGTCTTTGCAACTTTCAAAAGTTAGCCCAAGTTGAGACTTAGACTGGTCACAAGGTGAGATATCTATGTTCATATAATGGCGGTTGCGGTGCCTTGTGGGTAGTGGAGATGTCCTCGATGCGTTTAGCAGGCAAGCAAGTCTGACCATTACATGATATGGATTGCAGATAGGCGACTAACGATGGGGCATTGTAGCACACGGCCTCTTGATCTTAGCCCCACGAAGGGCATATCATGTTATGGACTAGATGGCTATCTGGTGTTAGAGGGATCTAACCGCTAGTTAGGGGGGCGATTGTGGTACATTTATGTTGGTGTATGACGATCTATGTGTTGTGATGTTTGATGTGACAGCAATGTATGTTGTGATGCGATATGTATGTGCACGACAGCTGTCACAACTTATGTAGTGGTATCTCTAGTTAGGTAGGTGTGCGTATTCAGGAGCAGATACAGTAGTTAGAGCCGGTTATGGAGTTAGCGTCGTTCGCACTATAACTGCCGTTAGGGCCGACAGCGCCGTTAGGGGTCATAGGCTCAAGGGGTAGAGTTTGAATTAGGGCTCCTTGGAGGGTAATTTTTGAAGTTGAGCCTTTGAGAGTGTGGCTATGGTGGATATTAGCTAGTGCGGGAACCTGGAGTCTTTGAAGCACAAAGTGGGTTTGGCTTGACTGTAATCTCTCTTTTATGCTACAATTATGAGCGGAGTGTCCTTGTGGACGTTTTGAGAGTAGAAAAGATTAATTGTGGTACACTTGTGTTGGTGTATGATGATCTATGTGTTGTGATGTTTGATGTGACATCGATGTATGTTGTGATGCGATATGTATGTGCACAAAGCTAGATGTCCAAGTCTCCCAAATGACCTTTCTCCAAGCCAAATTTTCCTAATTCTCTCTTCACCGTCTAAAAAACTCTCTCTGCTATACCATCCGCCTCAAGATGATCTTTTGAATTGGTACGATGATCAATCAACACTCTATCACACAAAGCTTGAAACTCGCCCAAAAACTCAGTACCTTGATTAGTTAACATCATCGCTGATGCACCCAATTAGCTAAACATTGAAGGTAAGACCACATAAGTTATTCCCTCACTTGACTTGTTAGACAATGCCACCAACACAATCAGTTTTGAATCCAATTTCTTGACCGTAAGAAATCAATATGAGAATTCATTTGGAGAGGATAGTGGAGGAAAAGTGAGCCGAGATCATGCTATAAAGTATTGTATCATTTGTGTACCCGGTATTCTATATGATAGCTTGGAAGTCATTTTATACATTTTGTTTACTTAAGTGTTGTTTGAGATGGGTTGAAAAGAGTATAGCACATTTTTGGGATGAAAAATTTATTTTCCAAAGTTTTTTTGAGAATTTTACTGATTTTAGATTAGTAAGTGGGATATGTTTTGCACTTAAAATCACAATCAAATCATATTTATATCAAAAGTTATGATGGTTAGAATTTGCTAGGGTCCAAACATGTTTTGAAAGATAACTATCAGAAAAAAATGTACAGAAATCATCATTTCATGCACGAATGAAATCAAGATTTTAATCTTTAGATCAGTTCTTTTCAAAAGCTAAGTTATATATGCGTTTAATTTTGGTGAGAGATCATTATTAGAGAGAAAATTATGATACCTTAAGTGTATGGGGTATAAAAATAGTAAAAACTACTTTACTTTTCAGATTTGATATTTCTTTTTCAATGGTCATTCAGAGCTAGTTCTTGCATGAGTGTCTTGCATAATGAGAAGAACTTGAAACTCATTGGAAAATCGGAGATCAAGTTCTTTGGAGGATATGGTTGTCTAAGATATCTCAAGGCTGGACGTGATTGTTCTGACAAATTTGAACACAAGACAGTTTAGAGTGGAGTTTGTCATGATTTATGCATTCCTCGTTAGGTAGGTACGCTCATGTGGGAGCAAATACAGCAGTTAGAGTCAATTGTGAAGTTAGCGCCATTTGAACTAGAATTGCAGTTAGGGTCATTAGGAGACATATGACTCAAGGGGTAGAGTTCAAATTAGGTCTCCTTGAGGTACAATTTTTGAAGTTGAGACTTTGAGAATGTGGCTATGATGTAAAGTAGCTAGTACATATACTTGGAGTCTTTGAAGCACAAAGTGGGTTTGGCTCGACTATAATCTCTCTTTTATGCTATGGTTATGAGCGGAGTCTCCTTCTGAACAATTTGAGAGTAGAAAAGATTAGTTCAAAAATTCAAATTGGATTTTGTGATGAGAATTGTGAGTTCTTGGAGCGTTGAAGTTATTTTGACGAGTTTTGATCGATGATAGCTTTGATCTGTTTATTGTAGAGTGTGGAGGATGTTGATGGAGTGAAGGTTGTGATGGTGATAAAAAAGTAAAGTAGATTCAAAGTTGGGATGAACAGTTTTGAATTTCTCTATTTTTTGTTTGTTCTTAAATTTGAATTGAGGATTTTGGAGGACGAAAGTGATGTTGAAAATTGACGAAGTGGGTCGATGTTCATTGTTACCTTGGGGCTCTAAATCAAGATTGGCCAAAAAAAAAATTTGAATAGAAATGCTTGAAGTCCAAGATTTGATGTTTCAAAGTTTTCGGATCGAAGATAAACACGACATGCTATCGGATTATCATGTATTGTCCATTTGATCTGAAATTTGATGGGATGATAGAACATGTAAAGTAAATTGCCGGGAGGGGGGTTTAGAAACGTCAAACATAAAGTTGACAGTGTCAAAATTGCAAAATTTTGACGTTTAGGGGTTTGAAATTAGAGTTGAAGATTTTCAAAATCCCGTAGAAGTTTGAAACGGTGTCCATTTGTGGAAAAAAAATTGCGTTATGTAGAGAATTGAAAAAAATTACTTAAATTTAGCATTTGATATAGCTAGATTATTGGTGTCAGATTATTGATCTGGAGAGCAAAAGGCCTCCAAAACTCAGTTTTAATATTTTTAAATACTCTTTTGAGACTATGTCAATCCGGGTTGGATTGGTTTGACCCCTTTGATGGATGTTTTTAAGATGAAGTATTATTATTTATGTTTTTTGTGATTGATATTCCTCCATCTTGGCTTCTTGTTTGTGCACAATGTTTATTTGTGTTGGTGCTTTGTTGTTTGGAGTGTTAGTGCTCCTATGTGTTACCGACAGTGAGGCTGGATTTACGGACCAGTCAGACTATCCATGTTTCTCCCTAGTGAGACAAGACTTGCGGATCTGTAGATTGGGTGAGTGCATGTGGTAATGGCGGGTTCAAATTGCCCTTGTGTTAGCACCTTGTGGTGCCTCAGGTACCTTTTGTTACAGTTTCTAGTTCTAGTTGGGGACATGTTGTTGTATAATTACATAGGTGATACATAGGTGATACATTGGTGTCACAATGGAGTTCTATGGAGGTTCCAGAGGAGAGACTGGTGGGATTAGCATTGGTTGCATATGTAGCGGAGTGTGGTACCAACCTTGACCTTTGAGATTCACAGAAGACTCTGATTTGGTTTCAGACAGTCCAAGCTTCCATATAAATTCACCATAAAAGAAGAAATGTACACCACACCCTTCTCATCCTCCTTCAACTTGGCATCCATCGCTTGAACATTCTTCGCAAAGATCTCTCCCCAATTGACTCGAATGGATCCTTCACGAACCCTTCTATAATCCTCACCTTATACATGCTCACGTAAGTAGTTCGCTACAATGAGAATAATTGGTTCAACGTGAAAGCGAGCTTCCTTCTAAATACATCCTTGATAAGATCAAATTGTATCCATTCGTCCCTTTCCGCTCTCTAGGATTAAACCACTTCCTCTCGTTGAACTTGAATCCGGTGTGCAACATCAACCCTTCCCAGTCAATACCATCTTTGTCTTCGTCATAATAACAACCAAGTGCATCCCATTGTTCCGGTTGTGCTCGTCTCCCCAACGAGGTAATCGCTTTTCCTCTTGTCAACTCCTTGCACCAATCCAGACAAACGTTATCCCAACGCCATGACAAGAAGATACCTCCCAATTCTCTAAGTCTTAGCAATTCCCCCGACGTCCAATCTGCCGTCAAGATGAGTGGACAAATTCTCCCCATTGGCATCTTACGCACTATAGGTACTCTCATCATTTTTCATTACGACATCGAATGCTTGTTCGTTTTCTTTTTTTGTAAGTTCTTAATACATAACTATAGGAGCCGCCGAGACTATCTCTTGCAATTGCCCAACGTTGTGACAACCCTAACTCACTCTTCAGCTTGTGTGGCTGCCTACATTATGCATACACTTCCTAATTGATCATATTCGTAAGAATACACTTCTCCTTCCCCCGAATATAACACTTTATTACCAAAACATGAAAAAAATCCTATCAATCCATCTAACTACGCCCCTATAGATGATGGACACCATAACAAAAATACCAGCAAAATATACTAAGATATGGGATTTCATCTCAGAAGGAGAGTTTCCCTCAAGACCTCCATTCACATGAGAGGAATGCATTGGTGAAGAAATGTGAATCTTATACCATCATAGAGAACGTGTTGTTTCAGCAAGGAGCAGATGGATTACTTAGAAGAAATGTTTGAAGGGAGGAGTCAATTCAATTCATGAAGGAGTTTTACAAAGACTCGATATGTGGAGGTCACTTTGCATAAAAGGTAAATGCATTTAAGATCCTAGATGCATGTTATCATTGGAAGAGCATTTTCAAAGATTGTGTGGAATTTTGCAAGAGTTGTGATGTGTGTCAGTTTTTGCAAAAAAGCCCATGAAAACCCCTCCTTTGAACTCAAATCTTATTTGATTTGACAACCTTCTTAACTATCCAACTTAAGTTAAAGAGTATGAATGAAGCAGAAGCTATCAAATCAAGATATCAACAATTGTTGAAGTTTGAGGAGGCCCAAGCTGTGACCATGGTACATGTGAAGCGGGCTCAACAATTGCAAAAGAAGTATCACGATAATCAACTTGGGAAAAAGAAGATAAAGGCTTTCAAAGAAGATGATTGAGTAATGCTTTACAAATCCATTAGATATAAGAGGGCTAGAAAGAAGTTTCTTCCAAAGTATTTTGATCCTTTCATAGTTCACAAAGTGTTGAGAAACTTTACTTATGATTTGAAGGAGTTGGGAGAAAGACATTTTGATCAAATGAATCATGAGAAGTTGAAGCTATTTCATCAATGATCATATTGTTTCACTCCAAAGACATAATGAAATCTATCTTCAAGGGTAAATGTAAGACCCATGGTTATACATATAGGATAAAATATGAGTATATATAAAGTGTGACTATGTTTATCTTAGTCATGACTATGTTTAGTTAAATATGGTTAAGTTGGAGGAAAATATTGAATAGCTCATGATGTAGTAGATGAAAACAACTATAATGTTGTTTAAAGGAAATCAAAAAACAAATTCTATCACCTGGGTATCTTGACTTTCCTTGATTTGGATTAGTTTTTCATTGGTTTGACTTGATGAAAATCCTTAAACCTAGGGGCGAGATTGATTTGGTACACCATAGTCAATTGGAGGGTAGTTGGACTTCTAGAAGATCCAAGTGGATCAATTGCATGTAATCATGTACCTTTTTTCATTGGGGTTTGTGATCTCTATCTCGATTAAATTTGATAAGAGAAAATTACATGATGGTTACTTATAATTATTATGGTAAAATTTTTAGTAGTATAAATAGAAAGATTAGGAATCAACTCTCAAACATTGTTCTGAGAGCGAGGTCTTGTTTAGGGTTGGGACCTTGTTTCGAGGAAGCCTTTGAACATCAATAAAGGGTTCCTTGTAGATTACAATAAGTATGGGCTAGCAAAAATTTTGTATTAAATTTTTATACATGACATGGAGTCTTACATGTGGCGAGTGCATCTAAGATAATATCAAATTTTTGAGGCATTTGTGAAATGGGTGTGCTTCACAACCTATCCATATGATTTGAAGTTTATTATAAAATAATGTGTCAATTCATAAGTAACATGTTGCTAACCCTATCACTTTATTTTTGTAATCCAAGGAGAACATTTGAGATGACAATGAATCTATCATTATAGATTTTGCATATACAATGACCAAAATTCTTGCATTATTTAGGGAAACAGGGCTTAAGGTTATGCAAGAACGTAGAGGATTCATAATTTTAGTCAGTTGATTAATGTCTATAATAGCATTCATATCAGATCAACACATAACAAGAAAGAAAAAAAAATGTAAGTTTAATTTGGAGCATTTTGATGTGAAACTCAAAAATCTAAGTAAAAGGACTTCAACTCAAAACAAATGAATTTTCAAAAGATGAAACAATTCTAAAGATGCTAAACATCCTCATTTTCCTATATGACATATCCTTGAGATAGATGAGACTAATAATAATCAATTATATCAATGCCACCACTACTCTATGATGCTTGATCAACATTTACTCAATGTTATTAACTAAATCATATACATCTAGTTTCAATATTGAATATTCCAATTTGTCGTTAAACAAGACCTTTGTGATCACATCAACGATCTGATTATTATTGTTCACATACAAGATATATATTATATTTTTATAATAATTTCTGAAAAGAAAATATTACAAACAAATAATATATATCTTAGCTGCAAGGACATTCTTACAAATAAAGTGAAGGTGCATTTCAATATGCCTAATTGTAGCATCAATAATTGGAATACTATCCAACTAAATGATACATCTAATATCATTTTTAAGATAATTAAAATAATTTATGACCAACTCATATCATTTAGTAGTTAATCTAACCATGAGACTTTGCTTTGATGTTGCAACATCAAAGCAAAGTTTCATGACACCTCCTCTTATACATTTGGGATGTTGATGTTTTTGTTATATATAACTACAATAAGTTTATATTGTTCTATTTATCTTGATAATATACCACATATGCAGATTGGGTATTAGCATGGATAAGGTTATTTAATCATTCTAGGGTTCATGTATTTTAAGTTGGGATTTTTTTCTTGATTTTGAGTTAACATCATGATGTTGATAGTAAATGTGTCAATTGGATTTGTAAAAATCCATATATACATGAGTGCCTGAGATCAAAAATGTATTTTGATCTCACATCTTTATTATGTAATATTTCTTTTCAAGCTATCATAAAGAACATATAATGTGAATTTATTTATCATCGAGTTTAGTTATGCATGCCATCATATCTAAGCTAGATAATGTCTTTAATCTTGAATAGTTCATATGTCATATACTCTTGTACCATATATTAGTCTATGAAATCTGTGCATCATTTTGATTATACATTGCATTTTTCCAAACATGTATAATAATATGCATTTCAAACATTTGTTCTATCATTAGACAAGTTGCTACTTCTTTAATGTTATCATTCATATTTCATGACATAGTCTTCAACCTAATTGAAACAAATTACTAATAAATTTTTAGTGATATTAGAAACAAAGATCGTATTTTTCACATCCCTGAGTGCTTTCACATCACATCATGTAGTGTTGACTAGTATGGTAATCTCAGGTACTTTCAGTTTATCTTTCATGGATTTTGAGAAATTCATCATAAATCTAGATTAAGTTTAAAATATGGAGGATCATAATTCATTTGAAGCTTCTTACACTAATTTTCAACCTTGTTACTTTGAATAAGTTTTCATCTTTTTTTATTGATGAAAGCCTCACATTAAATTTTTTGTTCATTGCCCATTCAATAAATCTCACAAGGCATACAAAAACATGATTAAAGATCAAAAACTTTCATAAATTTTCAAATTTTTTTATTTATATAACTCTAATAATCGAAATAAATACCATGTACTTTTTTTTACCAAGTTCAAAATCAAGATAGAGATTACAATTCCCAATGAAAATGTCTACATGACACTGGGACACTTGGAATTTCTCAATTACCTTTTAATGAACTACGGTGTATCAAATCAATTTTTCTCTTAGAGTTAAGAATGTCTACTAAATCAATCAATTCAAAACTAGTCTAGTATTAAAGCAAAATAAAGTCAAATAGTCATGTCATTCAATATGACTTTGAATTTCTATTTTATCAAAAATTGCCATATCTATTCCTATATTTCAACCAAAAAAAGCTAGAAGTATTTAATAAATTTAATTATAAATAAAAATATATTTTATGTCCAATAACATTAAACAACCAAATCTGAACTTTTACCGTATGTCTTTTATATGCGTAATGGTATGTTAAATATCATATTGTTAAGCACCTCTCCTTGAGTCTCTATATTGTTGTTTTAAAGCTAAATCATTTTTTGTTTGTTGTCATTTGATTTGAGTATATTTTAAAGCTGAGACACTATCTATTTTTTTTCATGTCACTTTGATGTTTTGTGTTTGTTGTCATTTAATTTGAGTGTTTTGAATCAATATACTTATTTATTTTAATACCGTGTTGAGTTTATATGTTTTTATCAAAATGATTTCTTTGTTTTCATCCGCAACGGTATTGGTCCCTTGAGGAAAAACTCAAAACATAATAATAGTATTTTTGTTACTAATGTTGAGTTGAATTGTTGAAATAAACTACATGACCACCTCTATAAAGCATCATATGCCTACTACATAAATATAATATTGATGATTAGTATAAAGTAATATATCAACATAGATAAAAAATTTCACATTTTCAAGTCATTTTTGTTTGACTCTTTGCCAAAATTTTTATTTATAACTTGACTTGTGCAATATTAGATAATATTAGATAATACTAGATTTTTTATATTTTGTATTATTATATTATTATTATTATTAATAAAAAATTTGTTAAATTTGTTAAATGAAGTATGTGAAGTTTAAAGATATTTTTGATGGATGAAATGAATTTGAAAAAAAATGTAGTAAAATTTCATCTTGTTGTGGATTGCCGCCCAAATGAAAAAATTTCTTATTTTTTATAAATATGATAAGATATGTATTTGATAATTTTTATTAATTAATGCTGAGAAAAAATCATAAAAAATATCAAAAAATGTTTTTGATCAAATTAGATAAAGTATAATTATTATTATATATTTTAAAAATTATATTGTATAGATTTTAAACAATTAATTTTTTTTTTTCATGCATGTTAAAAATTAACTTTTTTATATAACGTGCATGTCTTTTTTTAAATTTTTAAACAAGATGATACTAACATGGAGTAGTAGGTTGATGAAATGTTCTTGTGGCATTAGCATTTTTTAAACATTGATTATCCATCTAAACTCTTCATTACATCAGTAGATGATGTTATATAAATAATATAAATAATCATATTATTATTTAATTTGAAATACATGATATATTATTATTATGTTATTATAGTGTTTGCACCAGATCATGAATTTAATCTTTATCTTTAAATTTTGTCATAAAACTTGAATGTTTACATAATTATATAAATAATATTTTTTTCCATCATTTTTTTATGGATATCATAAAAATAATATTTATTTTTTTATTTTAGATTAAGCTAAGTTATATATTTTATTAAGATTTTTTTGATTATATAGCTTTTAAAAAATATAAAGTTACAAATGATTTTATGTTTGATATCGGATAAAAATCAAATCATAATATTAATTATCGCAGAAAAAATAAAAATATTCGTAATGGTGTACAAAATAATTGAATGATTACCACTCTCTCATATTTTATTTAATACTATCAGAATTGAATATAAATGTTGAGTACTAATATCTATGTTTTCTGATTTCTTGAATATTTTAATATGCTATATTGTTTATTAATATTTAATTTAATAATAATTTTTCTAGTATAATTTAAAAAATTTAGAATTTCATGATATATTTACCTCTTATCAATATGAGTTTTATTTTTCTTTAAGTTAAATGTAAAAAAAGACCATTTTAATTTTCTATGGATTCATCATTTTATTACTTCATACATTTAAAATATTTCTCTATTTTTGGTTTATAATCTTAGTATTCATCTTTGTATGATATATTTTATGTATAAATATGATTTTGATTGATTAAAAAAATCTTCTAAAAAAATGATGAGTTGTCAACAAAGGCAAATCCAAAGACAGAATAAAATAACAAAAGGGATGAGAAGACCCCATCAAAACGTACAAGAATGGAACCAAAACGGTAACATGGGGCTAGGCCCCAATAGCATCACATCGGAAAATATGTCCTTGAGAACCTAAGATATCCGAACTATCTAGGTCAAATGGTCTAGAAATAACAAGAGCATCCGAAGAAGCATCATCTAACATGATTGCTCTCATATGGATTGCATTAGCTAGTGTTCTGTGTAGAGCAATGGAAATACGTTGCCTAAAATAGGCTATACAGTAAGCTAAAGAGAGTCATACCCCCTGCCATCTAGTATGGTAGGCTCTTGAGCACTCCCTCACAAACATGTCAAAGTTAGTGTCCATAGCTCCATATAACTCCAAAACTAGAGGAACAAAGAGGTGAACTCTCTGCATATCATCATATTTGGAGACCTTGGCGGTTGCCTCTCCACTCGCTGCCCATCCTGGAGGATGGGTGATCACTCCCTCTGAAATTGTGTCACGAGTAGGATCGGTAACCACCACATTCGCCACAGTGAGCTGGTCCTCTCGAACCAAGTACAGATTTTCCCTAATCCTGGTCGACTGCAAGGCATACCAACGCTCTCTCCATAAGAGGTATCCACCTTCTCACTCCATAGCAAACACCACATCCCTAATGGTATCATGGGTAGCTATCCTCTGCCCTCGGAATGGACAACGAGTCATATGAACACCTGCTGCATCTAAATTGATACTACACTCACATGTGAATAATGAAGATGTACATGGATGGATCAAGCCAAGACAAAACCTCATTGCTGTAAAGAAAGTAGTTGGTGCGAGTCAAAAAATCCTAATGCATGGTCGAGCCAAGATCCATAAGCCTGCACTCTTGCCATAGCAAGAGCGTAGATGAGCTCTAGTAGTACGAGGAATGACGGGATCCACTAAGAGTGAATGTAGAGCCTCATGAAACTGTCGGTACATCAAGATAGAATATAGACCTATAGTCCAATCGGTAGCCAAAGAGGAAAAAGACGGGAGCTCATATCGTACCACCAGTTTTAAAGCATCTCTCATATGCCGCAATAATACCTGTAAGGAAAATGATCTTTTATCCACGTCCCTTGCATATATCTCAAGAATAGGTCTATCTACGATCATAAATTGAGAAGATAACAAAGGTGCAACGAGTGTCCAACTAGCCAATAATGCTATAAGTGGCATCTCCTCTATCGATAATAAGCCTACCCTTCCACACGAAATTGGCAAAGATGTCTGTCTCAGTGTTAAATCTCCTGTCACACACTCGAATGTCCTTAGTCCAATGATGTCACCAAAGACGCCCATGATTCTCCTATCAAAGGCTGTCAAACATGATATGAATGTAGGTGAAGGCAAAGGCAAATAGTAAGTTGAGTTCATATTTGTATCATTGGACATATGTGGGTAATGATATGTCCAATGATGTATATGTCTCTCTAATTATTACGGAATATCACATGAATAAAAAAGAGCAATAGTCAAAGGAAAAATAATATACTCCAACTTTATTAAGCTCAATGTCATATGCAGTATTTCTTTTCATAAATCTGAGACTGCTCTCTTATTAGGACTCTATATATATATATATATAGAGTCCTAATAAAAAAGCAGTTTAGGATTTATGAAAAGAAATACTGCATATGACATTGAGCTTAATAAAGTTGGAGTATATATATATATATATAGAGTACATGATTTGTAAAATAGATTAATGTGACCAACACAAAATGTTACATGGTAGTTTCAAGCAATGTAAGAAGAATGTATTTTACATGGGCTCCCGAGAACAGTAGCTTTATGACGACATATGAAGTAAATGATGCGGGAACATGCCATAACTCAGAGATATGCTTTGATACTTAAGAACATGATAAACATTCCGGTAGTAGAACCTGTTCGATTTTTTCATAATTTAGACATGAAATAACATTGACCAAGGTTTCATTTCATGTCATTTTCGTAACCTTACGGTACCGGTTTGAGATGAGCATCAAGTACGCATTTAAATCAAGTGAGATACCAACAGTTTCCTATCGAGGCCTGCTGGGTCGGTCTGGCCGGAGGGCAGGTGGCATACAAGTGTCCAAAGCTGAGACCTAAGTGCACACGGAGACAAGACCTGGAGAGCTCCACTGTGCTCTCCGTTCTGCCGTTGGGGTGGTGGAACGGGCATGCTCATGTACGTGAGGCAAAGATAACAGTCCTAAGCACATGATGGATACTCCACGGTCTGCGGTGAAAAGAGAAGAGTAAACGGTTGAATATGATGGAGATTTCGCCTGTGGAGTATGAGGTTAAATTCGTCTCTGGAGAAGAGGTCGGTCAAAGAGAGAAGTGACACCATTGCAAGTCCCGGATGGTTAGTGATTGCGGGTTGGGATGTACCGTAAGAGAATGGAGTGGTGTGGGTGGACGAGTGGGGTTGGGTGTGGGGCCTCCTTTGCCGTTTTCGTAAAGAAGTACGTTGGCCCTATCTTGGTGGTCCTACCTTTTGGAGGAATGAAGGAAAGAAAGAAGGAACTGCTATTATTACCAGGAATTCGGAGGGAAGGTGGCGGATCTTCGTTCGAGAGAGCCAAAGGAACGAATTGAGGAGAATTGGAGAGTTAACAGAGGAAGTGAGAAGGGAAAGGAAGGGTTTAAGAAGAGAAAGGAACTGAAGGAGTCTGTCTATCTGTATCTGTATCTCTGTCTCGAATGGTCTCATTCGGTATCTTCCTTCCAGGATCTTCCACCTTCGTCTTCTCTCGTCCGGGTGTTTTTGTTTTGTAGTGTTTTGTTTAATTCTTTTGTATTCGTGAGAGGAGCAAGCAGCAGCAAGCTAGACGGTTGGGTCGGGTCGGGTTGGGTTGGGTTGGGTTTAGGGGGTGGGTGTGGTTCCTTGTTCTTCTCCCTTCTTCGTTCCTCTCCTTCCTTTCCTTTGTGCTTGTGTCTGCCACACAGCGCTCTCCTCTCTAGACCGTCTTTCGTCTTCTCTCCCCTCCTGTTGTATTCGCTGCTGCTGCTTTTCTGCAGCAGCTGCCAGCAATTGCCTTGCCTCGCTCGGCGCCTGCAAGCAGCAGCAATATGCTCGGAATGGATGCGTGGGTCAGCGAGCGAGCGAGTGAGTGAGTGAATGTGAGACGGAGTAAAAGGACGGGACGGATTCGAGTGGTCAGGACAGTTGCCACTCTCTTCCTGCTTCGGCAACCGGAAATAAAATAGAAGGAGGCGAGCAAGATCAGAAGTTGGAGTGGACAGACAGGAGAGAGAGGGGGTTGCGGGGAGGGATTTGGAGTAAAACCAGTGTGTTTGCGAGTGATCTTCAGATAAGTCGTAGATTGTGGGGGACATCGGAAAAAGGGGAAGTGGATCTTGAAGATTGACACATAGAGCGTGGGATCGTGAAGGATTTTGAGCAGGCTGAGATCCCTCGTACGAGGCGAGAGGGAGATGGATTAGGGTTTGGAGAGAATATTATGGAGTGCAGGGGTGCTATGAGCTTGTAGTGGATTCAGGTGGCCAATGAAATCTTTAGGTTGAGGATCGAGAAATCAAGGGAAGGAGCGCTGGAAACGAAGCGAGACGGATTGAAGGTGAATTTGAATCATGCGGAAGAGAGAGAGGGAGAATCCGTGCCATGTATGTGGGCATTATCACAAATACGAAGATGGTGAGGTTTGTGGGATCTGTGGGCACCGACAGCAGGAAGCGACGGAGAAAGGGCCGCAACAAAGTGCATTTTCCACCGAAATTCTTCCAGCGTTCTTGTACCTGGGCAGCTATGATAATGCATCCAGAGCAGAACTCTTGAAAGCTCAGGGCATCACACGCATTCTCAATGTTTGTGCTCTTCCCTTCAAGCCAGTTTGAATTGCAATTTGAAGGGTTGGATCTGTATGCCATTCTGCCAACTTTGGGATTCAAATTTGGAGATTTTTGTATCCGATAATTTAGGACTGGTTTCAGTAATTGGCAACCTGGACCATCTCAGAAATCTCTCCTCGCATATGGATTTCCTCTCTTACTGTTAAATTCGAACTCATCATTTTCCTGGATGTCCTACTAAAGGCGTCGTGTGTATAGTTTGTATCCCAGGGCAGGCTATGTCGCCTGCATACAACCTGTTAGAAATGTTACCTTTTCCCTTTTTTAAAACCTGTTTCTTTGTCCACAACATCTGAAGTTCTCGTCAGGAGCCGCAGACGTCTCTTACCGAGTGGCACGGTCTTTACAATTGCTCATGCCCAACTTTCATCCAGGGCCTGATGTTGGAAGACACTTCATTTTGCCTGAGCATTGCCCCTTCCATCTGTCCATCCGTCTTGCCGGAGCTCTGAATATTTCTGGGACGTCAGCATCCTTGTAATCCGCTATTTTCCGTTCAAGTTCTAGCATCTAGACAAAGTTCTCTTTTTGAAAGAGAAGCGAAAAGTCCATTTGTCTCGAACTTTTTATGTACAAATTGTTGATACATCATAATTTCTCAAGTGACATTCAAAGGGGAAGTGAAAAAGTACATGAACAAAGTCAGAGGATTCAGGAGCATTGGTCTGGAAAGTGCGGAGGGGAAGAAGAAAGTGAAAAAGATGGTGTCGAATTTTTTTCCCTTATACAAGTTTTCCTAGAATTCCACTTATGCTTAAAATAGATGTCTTGATTCCATCGATGTGATGAACGCCTGAATTGATGCAGATGAAACGATGTAGCAGAGTTTAGAATAGTTCATTTAGCTGGTCGTTGATCTTGAATCAGTGGGTTCAAGTGCACTCATCGATGCAAGTCAAGTACTAAAAAGGAGAACTCGGTGCAATATCTTATACACGACACTTGCCTTCACGGGAATGGTAAACATTGCGGGTATACAGCTTGTCTTTGACAGGCAAGAGTTATAGTCTTAGAAGCGGGGAGGAACATTTGCTTGAGATGCTTGGCCGCCTATTCAACTAATACTGAGATAGGTTTCATGATTAAAACTGAGTCTTGAATTCGATTCAAGACTAAAAGCACTGCGGCGATGCAGTCTTTGTTGCCCTCGTCGATCTTTGCATTTGGGAATCTAGAGTGTATTTTCTGGAATATTATCAGGGGAACATGCGCCGACCTCTCTCGTCGAATGGTTAGAAACGAGATGTGACCTTCGTGAGTAGCGCAGTGGTCAGTTGAGCTCACTAGTAGGGCAGACAGCTGATGGTGGAGAAGAAAATGAGCCTTCGGTTATGGAACAATAGGCATCCTTTTTCTGAGGCTGGGTACTTCATTTTCTTTACATTTTTTCTGTCACAATTGTTAGCTGCACGTCAGCATGACCTTAAACCATTTATAAGATAAGTATGGTTTGTACTTCCCGCCGTGCTAAAGTCATTCATACCATGTATTCTCGCTTCTCTCATTTGCTTTCTGCTTCGGTCATCTAGACCTTTGAAGTGATTTTATTTACTGTACTTTCTTGTTCTGATACGGGTGAGGTTGTGGCACGTGCAGACTGTACCAGCTTGTCAGAACCTTTACAAAAATTCCTTCAGCTATTACAGCTTGAAAGAAGACAAGACACTACCATTGGATGAGTGCGTGGAATACGTTGGTATGCATCATTCACTTTCAGATAGAATCTCTTCATAGGACCACCTTTTCCTGTCAGAAGTTTCTAAGTTGTAATATTATAGTTACGACTGTACAGACATCCTCTAAAATTGTTGGTCTTCTGGTGAGGGTAATAGCCGGGCTTGAGATCATGGGCCATACAGTAGCAAGTTGAAGTATCCCGAGATTCTTGCCTTTAACTTTCTTGCTCTTTGCGCAGAGCAAAGCAGGAGGGATAAAGCGAGAGTGTTGGTGCACTGTATGTCTGGCCAGAACAGGTATGCGTTGGGGTTTCGAGTTTTAGTCTCCCGTATGTTTATAAACGCGTGATGATCAACTTTTTCTCAGCACAACGTAATTTTGCTCTTTGTTGGTGACATACTTGTCATGGAAAGGATAAGCAGTAATGACATCTTTCTTCTTTTCTGACATCTTTTTTTTTAAATAGAAGGATACCAGCTGTGCCTAAATCTATGCAAATAAATCTATCATTCTTAAAACTATCCATCACTTCTTTATGTTGTTTGAAGTTACGAACCAATGGAATCATGTCCACAACGTACTGTCACCTTTATTTTGTATACTTCAAGAAACGTATTGTGTTTATTTTGTGTGAAATTTACCCATGTTTTCGACTTAGAACATCGTAAGTTTGTTCTCTCTGTTCGTCTTGATGATTTTTCTACGGGATATATAGTTTTTATCTTCCTGAAGCTCTATTTCACTGATTTCTTGCAAGTTCAGTAGTTATTGCTTTGTTTGTATTGGCTGATGCATGTATACTGTTGTACCAGGGGCTTGCTTCTCTCGAACCCGAGTATTACCGTTCACCCTATGATTGTTTGACCGATTGATATCCAGAGCCACTCCTCCTAGTACTTATGTTCTTGAATGTGGCTAACCTTTCTTGTGGATATTAACGATTCATTTTGAACCATAGACCTTGAAGTTCTTCTGTCGATCCAAACGCACTGCAGTACCTGATTTGCAAGTTATGGAAGTACTATGTCGATAAAGGGAGACGGCCTTTTTGACGATCGTCTCAAGAGTACTTGAAATGGCTGAGTTTAAATAGTCATGGCTGGGTATATGTCCAGCCTATGATATTGCTGTAATGGATTATTCTCGGCTTTGCTTTTTTGCAGGTCACCTGCAGTAGTAATTGCATATTTGATGCGGCACAAACGATGGCGGCTGCCGGAAAGCTATCAGTGGGTGAAGGAACGGAGGCCATCAATAAACCTAACCTCTGGTACTTTCAGTTGACTTTTTGCTTTGTTTTGTTTTGTTTTACTTCACTTTTTTTATCAGGAAACCAGGGCGCAGGGTCTATGGTCTGTAGGGTAAAACAGGGAAACACCAATTGAGTACAGGTTTACATCAGGAAAGCAAGTTCAGGAAAAATCGTTCTATACTTAAAATCTTCTCTGACACGCAAGGGCTTTATTCACAGCTATAGCTCAGCAACTGCAAGAATACGAGGTGGAAGTCTTCGGAAATTCGGCAACACAAGCTCCAATGCTAAGCACTCCAACTGGAGTAGCCTTTGGCTTTGGATATCCATCGGCCAACTCAGACAGTCCCCCCGTTCCCATATTTAGTCACAATCCACCGAGTTCAACTGCAGTAGCAGCAGCTGTTCCTGCACAATTTTTATTCGGCTCTGGAAGCGGTCCTCTCGGTCCGAACTTCGTATTTGGAGCTGTCAGACCGGACCAATCAATAGGTGGGAGTAGTATTATAATGGATCAGACTATGGATAGTTCTTGATTCGTTGTCGCTCTTCTTTCCCGTGTTTTTCACTTCCATCTTTGTACAAATGATCCTGCCTGCATGCATTTGCTCTATTGGTATTCCGTTTAGAAAAGTCTTTTCAGGATTGCTTACGCTGTTGCTCACAAGCAGCTGAGTGTGTTTCCACACTGAATCCTTCACTTGTGCTGTGTACTGTCCAACGGACATTGGATGAGGGACAGCAGTGGTTGACTATAGTGCAATTTATTGGTACATTTGCTGTCAGCAGTAACAACGTACCGTAGTGGTGTACAGGAGCCTTCAGTCATCTGAAATGCTTTTGAAAGTACTTGAGCAAGATGTGGCTTAAGATATATCATATTGGACATCCATTATTTGTACCAAAATTGTTAGTGAAGAAGTTACTTTTCTTCTCCGTCTCCTGGTCAGATCTTAAAAAATAATATAGTAACAGTTGTGTATTAGATCCCATCAATTTTGTGCGATGTGCTAAGTTCACGTCAAAGGTTATGAACATAAATAATTCCTTTTATGTTGCTCACTGTTTTGTGGTCCGATATCAGACGTTTTACAGAACATGCATTTGTAGAAAATGTGCACAAGTACTTGTTTTAAACGAAGTGGATTTTGTGATTTTTGAAGCCCCCAAGACTTGTAAACTCTGTAGTCTTACTCTAGGTGTGCAGTATTCGTAACTGCAGACGAGTTCGCCACATTGGTATGTATTGTGTCACCAGTAAGCGCAGTTCATGAAGTTCATGTTACGCAAACAGAATACAGTTTCTTTTCCACCTCTAGGTCTGCATATTTACGGGCCAAGGGTTGCGATTCACTCACGTGTTAGAATCTACTCCGTCTCTTTCCACGTCTTTTACGTTTACTAACTGCCTGAACGATAGCAACTGTTGCAGGAAATTTTTTTGCATTGACTGTCGTAGTGAGCATTTGACATATAACCCTTGGTGAGACTAAAGTTCGTTGTTACATTTTGAGTGCTACCACGTATTACAGTAACTTCTTCTATAGGCTATGTTGTTCTACGTTTATTTTTCGCTCATATTAAATGATAAGTCTACCAATCCGGATTGCCTCATTTTGTAGTTGTGTTGTGTACTGTGTGGCGATCAGTTCTCTGGAATGATGATTAGTATGATCCTAAGGAGATGTCTTGACATTTCGAGAGTGAATATTCTTTACATAGGTCAAAAAGTCCTCTTCAAATTCATAGCGTCTGTTACACAATATTAGGCTGACTTTGCATATAATCCTGAAACCATTAGGTTATACATCAGTTAAACAATTCTCCTTAATAAGTTTGGCCGAACTACCCGTAATAAACGAATGAAAGAGCTCAAACTGTCCACGAAGATCTTGGAGGCTATTTGGAATGAAACTATTGAATTAATGAAGCTGGGAACAAAGACCTGACACTGCTTAGAAGCCCAAAGTATTTCACCACCGTCCTAATTCACCTCGACTGCACGGGTCTACCAGAGAGTAACTTGGGCAACTTGTCAACTCGACTTCCTAACTATAATAAACGACAAGAAAACCCATATTATGACCAGAAAGATTTGAGCGGAGAGAAACTTTTTGCCTAGGAAAAAGTTACACATTTGCTCACATGGCACACATGAGAGATAAGTGTTCAGTTGCATTCAGAAAGTACCGAAAGTAAAAGACATTTCTTCCTGGCTAATTTCAGAAATTACAGTAACTTCCCAACAATCAGTAACGTGGTATCAGTTTAATTTCCTCTCGTAGTCTTACTGTGTAGGAGCAATTCTAGAGTAGAGTATATCAAATGCCACATACGGTTAATTTCCTCTCGTAGTCTTACTGTGTAGGAGCAATTCTAGAGTAGAGTATATCAAATGTCACATACGGATTCCATTGTAGAGGAAGGTCATCTACATGTATTTCATCCCCGGCAAGTGTCTAGATAACATGAGACAAAATCCTTGAACAAAACATAATGGTTCCTCTTGTTGATACTCCAAGACTTCTAATGATACTCCTCCTATGGATGGATGTAAAGGTGTAACAGGAAATAGTCTCCTAAGTAAGACTAGCTATAGACAAAGGATGAAATGCTAGTGCGGCTCTGCTATATTGTCCAAGATCCTTGAGTCGAATCTGAAGTAACTTGTGGCTAAAACTGACTCCTAACCTATGTGGCCCATTCAGACTCGTTTTGCAATGTAGCCCACTTGAGAAGACATGAAGAAATATTACTTGTGAATATTGGTCGAAGGCCGAAACATACGATGTTGCGTTGGTGGGCAATGATAAACAATTATTGTATTTGATTTGTTAGTGCCAAGTAGACTATATTTGTTGAAAAATTTTAATTGAAAAGAAAATTTAGTATCTAGTCTTCCTTATACTTCTTCCTATAGGTTTTCTTCTTTCTGCTGACCTGACTGTGGCGCTTGGAACTACCATGAAGAACATGCTTCAACCCTCTTTGACTCTTGATGTTAATGGAGCTGCTCATGCGTAAGGTTATTGAAAACCAATTTACATTAAGCGTAAATATATCCCTTTCCATATCTCCTTCAAGCTCTTCTTATGCTTCTCATCCACACATCCCAAGTAATCACTCCATACTCTCAATCCACACGGAGTCTTGTTTTCTTCTCATTCCGATGCGGCTTCATGTCTTGACTCTTCTATACTAATGTCATATCTCACATATGACTCTTTACTTTATCTAATTTTTATGGCTAATGTTGATCTCTTCGTCTTCTTCCTCGTGCTAATAATCTAACTGCTCTCCTCGGCATTTTCCGTTTATCGATAAATATATATTTATGCAAACACTCCCCTACCAACATCCTTCATTTAGGTTTCACACTCTTTTTTTGATGCATTGTAATTCTTGCTCTTTGATCCTTATTCCGTTGCTTTTTCTAGCCTTATTCTTCTTTAAGTGTTCACTCATGCTCTTTTCTCCTTCAGCAAAGAAAATCTGAATAATAATCTATGAATTCTATTATTAAAAAATGTCAGTTTTTTTTATCGGCACATATTGATTTAGTAACTCTTATCGTCATATGTTGTATCGTTATCTTTTTTTCTCTCTCCATGTCAAGTTTGTGAGCCCCGATAGATTCTTTGGCATCATCATAATACGGTTTAGGTAGTGCATTATTGACTCCCATCACGATGAATTTTTAAAAGATTACCCGAACCTTTCGGCCCAGGTTATAAACTCGTTGAGTCCATTAGTGTAGTGCGCGTGCGGCCAGAATATCTAAGGGCATCACAGACCTGTTATTGCCTCAAACTTCCATCGGCTAGACGCCGATAGTCCCTCTAAGAAGCTGTCCACATGGAACAAGTCCCCACATAGCTAGTTAGCAGGCTGAGGTCTCGTTCATTAACGAAATTAACCAGACAAATCACTCCACCAACTAAGAACGGCCATGCACCACCACCCATAGAATCAAGAAAGAGCACTCAATATGTCAATCCTTACTATGTCTGGACCTGATAAGTTTCCCCGTGTTGAGTCAAATTAAGCAGCGGGCTCCACTCCTGGTGGTGCCCTTCCGTCACTTCCTTTAAGTTTCAGCCTTGCAACCATACTCCCCCCGGAACCCAAAAACTTTGATTTCTCATGGAGGTGCCGGCGGAGTCATCAAATTAACATCCATCGATCCCTAGTCGATATCGTTTATGGTTGAGACTAGGACGGTATCTGATCATCTTCGAGCCCCCAACTTTTGTTCTTGATTAATGAAAACATACTTGACAAATACTTTTGCATAAGTCCGTCTTTCATGAATCCAAGAATTTCACCTCTGACCATGAAATATGAATGCCCCCAACTGTCCCTATTAATCATTACTCCGGTCCCGAAGACCAACGCAATAAGACCAGAGTCGTGTTGCGTTATTCCATGCTAATGTATTTAGAGCGTGTGGCTTGCTTTGAGCCCTCTAATTTTTTCAAAGTAACATCATAGACTCCGCGGCTCAACTATTCAAGGTCAGACGCTTGTCCCTGGCCAAAATGAAAGGGGCCACCAATGCACACCAAAAGAGGCGGACCGCCGATCCCCTCCCAAGATCCAACTACGAGCTTTTTAACTGCAACAACTTAAATATACGCTATTGGAGCTGGAATTACCGTGGCTTCTGGCACCAGACTTGCCCTCCAATGGATTTTCGTTAAGGGATTTAGATTGTACTCATTCTTTAAATATAAGATGTGCGTAAATAAAATAATATATTTTTCTCCTCTTCAATTTTACATATTCGATATATCTATGCACACAACTTAAATCACACAATCTTCTGTTGGTTGTAAAATTATCTTGTATCTATCTTTCTCCTAAAATAAATTTTGTCCACATCCAACCAGGAAAAATCCATATCATAATAAATTTGAAATTCATTGTTTTAACTCTTGTACTTGTTCATATATTCATTGTGTATAGTTAAAGTTTGTTATTATTAGTACTATTATCTTGGCATTGTTGATTCTACTCTCAATGTTTACATAGTTTACTATTATGTGATCAAGATGTACATGATGATATGTCGACTTGATTTTTTATCTTTATTAGTATGATTAGAAACTAAGTACAAAGTGTGAAACATGTTGAGCACAATTTGATAACTAGTGAACTTGGTTAGTTAGCAGAAATAAAAATGGTTTTGACTTTGCTTATTGGACTTTGGCTTGAATTCATATGACAAGACTTCAAGTTTGAATTTAAATATTTATATTTTGAATTTGAATGGAACTAATCTACAAGTTAATGAGAATCTGATTGGTTGGAGGAGTATATATCATTGTGACGATTGAAAGAATGAAAGAACCATGAAGTGATTCTATGAAAGAGATAGGTGATAGCTTGAGTGATTATGGTGAGATGAAGCTGCTATAGTTAGATAACGAATGAGGTGTAGATAGATTCAAGTTTGAATTGTATGCTAAGTGACAAAGTCAACTTCATGATAAAAAATTTGTGTAATCAAGCTAAGTTCAATATTACTAAAGAGTGTGATGCTGGTGTATTAGCCTCAACATGAAGTATATTACATTACATGAGTGTCAAAAATCTATGCTTATGCGTCTGCAAATGAGTAATAGTTGTAGTATCCCCAAAACTTAGCCATATATGTGTTGATTATTTCTCCCACGTTTAGGTAGATCCATTTGGTCACTGATTTGGACATTCACTTTTTGTCGCACGCCTCCATTTGTGAGAGCTTTTCGATAAGGATATCGATGGGTATGCACATGCGTATTCTACCAAAAAAGACTCATGTGCCCCGTCCATCTTCTATTATGAGTATTTATGAGTTGTTATGCTTATTAAGGTTCCCATGAATAAAGCTTCGCTTCTTGATCCATTGGTAATACAGTTGTACCTCCCTAAGTCAATACAATCCGTAGTCAAAATATTTATTGACTAATAGAGGTTATCCAGATAGGGAGTTCCTCTATAATATTGACACTGTCAATGATTGGCTGATATATCAAGTTTGGGAGGGGTCATGCAAGGGGTAAAAAGTTAAGGGGCGTTAATTCAGCCCATTGTGTTTGCCTCCTCTTAGTGTAATGTAGAATGTGCACAACATTTCTGTTTATTACTACAGTTCATCGCCATGTCTTCATACTTAGACCACAACCATATCACAAGCTCCTCAAAACACACGTTGGTGACATTGACAAACATGTAGAAACACAAGTTCTGCCAGTACACTCAAGCCAATCCATCAACTAGTCAGAAATCGCTTTGCGATTGGGCCAAGGGGAAGTTCAACTTGCCAAAGGCACCCTCCCAAGGGACAGTTAGTGGCATCTTTGCCTAGAGAAGCACGTTTGAAAACACTGAGTGCACCTAGAAGACACAGACAGTGAGACCACAGTAGAAGAGCAAGGAGAAAGGACGACAACATCAATGACAATGATCACCTCCCAACAAAGGAAATGGTTGCTATCCTTGGTAAACCTATTAGTTTGCTATACCTTTCCCAACCTGCCCATTTAACAGCTCACCAGGTCATGTGAAGCCTACAACATGAAATTTGGCTGAGTCAATCATACACATCACTTTAGATAGGTGACTTATGCAATAAAATGCATTATCACGATTAGAAACAATGATGATTATGGCTTTAGGCCATAGGTTTATTCATTTGATTATTCATGTATTGTCGGGGGTATCGGGGTATCCCCTGCTAATCTTACATCTTACAACAAATAGGTACATCTATAATTTGATAATTGCCTTTGGGCATATTGAGTATTAGGGATTAGAGGTATTGACTTACAACCATAGAATCAACTTGATAAACAAGATGTGATATTGAGTAATGGAGGATATCAAGTTAGGGGGGATCAACTTAGCGAGGTACAGGAGGAAGGTAGAGACTTCTTCTTTGATTTGTATGGCCATGGCTTTTGGACCTGTGACCCCGATCACCCAATCGACAACATATCTAACATAACTCATCCTAGAACTGTTTGAATCACGTAAGTCATTTTCAACATATCGTGTCTCACTGAGATGATTTTGGCTAAAGAAGCCTTGAATGATTTCACAAGCTTGTAGTATTTAATCCACGCCTTTGAGTAGATTGGATTATTTTTGGAAAGTGCATCGATCGTTGTATATTTGACTTTGATTTCCTCCATGAATAGATTGAACTAGTGTAGATAGATGTTGGAAAGCAGAGGCAATAGTATCCTTCCTTGAGGTATTCATGTTAGCAAGCCTTGATTTACATAGCTAGCTTGTATCAATTTCCAATAAAGTGCGAGAAACTGTTGATACTCTACCAACTTTGCTACTTTGATAATTAACATATGTTGTATATTTAGTGGTGTATGAAAATTTTATGGTTAAATTATGATACGGTTATTTTTATATGAGATATGAATAATAAAATTTTCAATATTTTGATAATTTCAATTATTTTTTGGAATAAAAATAATTTTTTAATCATTCTAAAAAATTTGAATTTTACATTTTGAAAATTTTCATGGTTTTTTGAATGTAAATTGAATACATGAGTTAATTTTTAACCTTACATTTTTTTAACAAATTTTTTTAAAAATCATCTATAAAAATTTATGTAAAAATAAAATATAATGTAATATTTTTTTCATCTATTTATAAATAAAAAATAATTTTTTATAGTTTTATAAATATTACACAATACTCAATGAAAAAAAAAAAATTATTAAATTATTAAATATAATTTTAAAATTTATTATTTTTAAAATAATATATATTTTTTTAAAATGAGGTAGTTTATATTTTATAATCATATAATTATATATGCCATAAGATATCACATACATAATCTTTTCATCTCTTTTGGCTTTTACTAAAAGTTTTATAAAATAAAATAAAATCAAAAATCAATTTTTTTTTGTATATATATATATAAAAAGTCTTCCATGGCCAATACATATACACACATACACACAACCATGGCCAATACATTTTTTTTATGTTCATTTCATCACATATATTGTACATATATATTTATAATTAAAAGAAAAATGTTAAGTTATAGATATATAATTCACATCATCTTGATTACACATATTTAAAAGACTTGATAGTATGAAAACATAAGTTTCAAGCATAGATGAGTTTAATTTTTGTAGTTAATTGTTATTTTCATATTTATATACTTATATCTACTTCTGTATATATAAAATTAAAAATTTTATATCATTTTATAAAAAAGTATGATAGAATTCAAAACTATCAAAAAAATTAGATGTGTTTTCTAAATTACATTTGATTATATCATCAAACCCTCACATACATATTAGCACATGTTACTTTAATATCACAAGATTAAAATACATTTAATTTTATAAAAGTCAAGATATTTAGACATGAGACCCCAAAAAAATTCAATTTTTTTGGAAAGATCTTTTAATCCTTTTAACTGAATAAAACTCAATTCATAAATATCTACATTATAATTTTCAAAAACATACCTCTTGTTATAATAATTTTTTGGATTAAAAGGATATCATTCATCTCCTTATGCACATTTTTTTTTAAAAATCATGAAAATCTTCTATTAAACATCATACATATCTCAAACAAAATCTTATCATATGCATTCATTTGAGCAAAATAAAAGTTAATAGATTATATTAAATTAAAATTGAAATTTTAATCAATTAAAATTATTTCAAATATATTAAATTTATTTTAAAAAAAGTATTAGATGATGCATTCAATGTAGTATTATTTTTAAATTTAATATCAAATAATGCAATGTATTAAAATTTATTCAAGATATCTAATAGCTCATCTAAATCTAGGTTTATGTTTGTGAGATGATTATTATACATTCCAGTCATAGCAATATTTTTAAAATTTAAAAAATAAAATCATCATAATTTCAAAAATAAATCATTTTAAAATATAATTTTAATTATGATCATATAAAAAAAATTAATTTCATTATGAATATTTATATTTTTAATTTTAATATTTTTATATTCATAATACAATGATTATTAAACATAGTATGTTTTTGAGCTTAAAATAACTACCATATTTATTTTATATCTTCCAACTTAATTAAAAATTAAAAATTAATTTCAAACATTAGCTAATTATTAAAAAAAAGTGAATTTTTTCATAACTATTGCAAGTTTTTGTATTTTGATTTTGCAGATTGATATAAAAAAAATATGCATATATACAGTAGTTTGAAATTTTTGGCTTTTTTTATGCATATATATTAGTAGTGTCGATGTTGGTACATACAAAGACAATCCACATCATTACAAGTTTATTCAAACAAGAAATAGCATATCATTATAAAATGTGAAGCCACACAAGATAATCATAAACTGAACACCATTTTCAGCATAACTAATATCTTGATTTTTATCTAGTCAGTGTACAAGTTGATGTATTTACCGAGCAAAGAAAACAATATGATTAATGTAAATTATCCAACTATATCAGTTGGATAATAACCTAAAATGATCCAAGACATGATCCCAAAGTGTCTATCAACTCCTTCAAATACTCTAGTAAGACACCCAATAGTACAACAATATGTTTTCAACCAACCTGGTTTATACAAACTTTTATTGTGGAGAAAGAATGTTGACTAATTTCACAACATGGTGAAATTAATCAACCTTATAGACATCTACTTCTTTTTGTCTCTATTGAAGATGGCTATGAAATTTATTTATTTATTTTTAAAGATGGCCATGACAACCGATTGTGATAATTGATCATCAACACTTAATCATGGTAAAGTCCAATGGCAATTGGCACCCGTTACAGTATTGCCACTTCCTCCGAAACGGATAATTGATGTACCAGTCTCTTGAGAACCATTCTCCCAGCGAACAGTCAATTTGATCAAACATTGTATTCGCGCGGACCACTCCAAGTTGATGACGTATCAGCAAATTCCCGTTTTGATACGCAGTCCTTGATTACGCACAGTGCAAATCATACGAGGTAAATAAGTGCAAAAGACCACGCCAAGTCAGCAGACTTACCCGCCTTCAGATCTGTCATCATGTGCGTGGGGGAACTTTGTTCCCACGTAATTCAAGGTGCGCGTGGTACTGTGTACTCCTGCCCCAGTTCAGATTCTGTACTGCGCGAAGACAATAAGGAGGAGCCTTTTAATGCAAGACATTCGGAGACGCGTGAGCAGCCAAAAGGGGCAGATCATGAAGGTACGAACAGAGATTACAGTTTGACGGCAGAGATTACATGCTTGTGCGTGTTCCTGATTCGGCGATCTGATCCTCGTACAGAAAAACCAATGCCCCAATCGAGTTTTGGTCGACCAATCTCGCGTCTTGCTCTTCTGAATCGCTAATGTGGATCCATAATTTACCGTGGATCTACAACGTACGAGTCTCGAGTTCCGAAGAGCAGGACAGTACAGGATCGGAGAAATTACTTACACTATTCGATACAGGAACAAGAGCACGGAGCCGTTCTCCTTTTGTGGTCCGCAAGTTCGTCTAAGACGGTTGACGAAAATGACATCAACTTCATCGGACATCGCCTCAAGCACCAGCCAGTAACTGACGCTAAGGTATGTGGTAGGTACCATTATTCCCTTCCCGACACGGCTCGTGAGTCCGTATCAGGGCCTCCGTATCTTGGCGCGAACTTGGGCTCTCGTGTATTAATGAGAACGTCGATGACCGCATGTGGCCGCCGGTGAGTGGTCGAGTGGAGGGACGCTGTCAGCACCCGGACAGCGATCCCACGGTGTATCTGCTTACGGTCTACTGCCCTTGGCTAGCTTCGCACAATCAAAAGACCATAGATAACGGGGCACATTGCGCATTGCCCGTTGCCCAAGCTCGATTCGTATTATAAGCTGAGGTTTTCGGGGTCATCCATTTTCCATATACTTTTACTGTATCGCTTGGACGTACGATGCTGCACATCAGTTGTGTTGACCACGGCCGGTATTTGTTTCCAGTTGTCTCTACATAATACATAGACCAATCTGACCAGTGCATAGTATAATATACAACATAGGCGTAGGGTGGATGACAAGCACATTTGTGTTTCATTCCATGGGAATGGACAAAGTATAATAACAAAGGGACGGGAATACCCCATCCAAGCCTACAAGGATAGAACCAAACTGGTAACATGGAGCTGGGCCCCATGTTACATGTTATCACACTAGGAAATGTGTCCTACACCAACTAAAATATTTGAACTATATAGTCAAAAGGTCTACAAACAACAAAGCATATGCCCTCTCGCGCCATAGCAAACACCACATCCCTAATGTCATCATGGGTAGCTATCCTCTGTCCTCCGAATGGACAACGAGTCATATGAACACCTGCTGTATCTAAAGTGATACCACACTCACATGTGAGTAATGAAGATGTAGATGGATGGACCAAGCCAAGATGGAACCTCATCGCTGTAGAGAAAGTAGCTGGTGCGAGTTGGAAGCCCTGATGCATGGTCGAGCCAAGATCCACGAGCCTGCACCATTGCTCGAGCAAAAGCATAGACAAGCTCTAGTAGTACGAGGAATGGCCGGATCCACTAAGAGTGAATGTGTTAGGAGTTAACTCAGGTCTTGAGTAACTCTGGTTAGTTTGACTATATTTAGTTAGACTAGGGCTAGGGGCGGGTCTTAGTATATATAAGGATATAAGGGGGAGCTCTCTCAGTAACACAAATTAGGGTTATTTGGTAAAGTGACTATGTGTGTTCCGTGGACGTAGCCTCAGTGAGGTGAACCACGTATTTCCTGTCTCGTCTCTTGATTGCATGAGTGTTTCTCTTTGTATTCATAATTCGGACCAACAATTGGTATCAGAGAGATTTTCATCGTTGCTCGTTGTCATACCATATCAGCAGATGCATGTTCCTTAGGCGAAAGAGCGGACGAGAAAGACATCACAAGGCAACTCAAGACGAGAAGCAGTATTTGCCGTATCATCATCGGTTGGTTGGATGGCTGCTGGTGCTCGACATCGATTGCACTGCTAATTACGATTCAACGAATGTCCGAACGACATTGAAGAACTACTTGTGTGTGGGTTGATCGCGCTGGTCTTTCCATTTGTGTTCGGATTGATGGCAAGAGAAGAGTAGTGCTGAGGTTTATTTCTTGACGGTATGACCCACCTGCGATGAGAGCCAAGACTGTCAATTCCTCGTTCAGTTTTGCGTTGGATCGATCAACGGAGATTTGATGAGACGCTCGTCTAGGCCTACTCCGCTCGGGCTCTGATTCAGGTAAGGATGCGTTTTTCTGAGTGAACGTGGGAAGACGAGGACCTCTTTTATCAATGGCTATGTTGTTCCAAAGGGGACAATGTCAATTTCAGAGAGGGCGCCTCCACTTCCGAAGGTTCATTCATTGAGGGACAACATCAAGCAGGCATACAGGCAAGTCAACCCGGCAATGGATGGATGGTTTGATGCTTTGTGTCATGCCATTTGCTGACATTTGGACCCACGTTGTAGTTCGAGCTTACTTCTTCCAATGTTGTGCAAATGCTCGGCACATTTGGATCACTTCTCGTCTCCACTCACCTACTTGGGCATTCTGGTCGGCAACTGAAATTCGCTCGCAGCTCCAACTCATCACATGACATTGGCTTCGGACATGACATGACTCGTTGCGTCTACGTTAATGCTGAGAAGAAATTGAAAGAGTGGAAGTCTGAAGCGAAGGAGAGAGAATTGGAGAAGACAGCTGAAGAATTTCTGAAGAAGCGTAAGAAGGTAGAGGAGGAGGACTCTGACGTCGCGGTTGATATGGAAAAGTTCAGGAATGATAGCTTGCTAGCTAGGGAAAAGGTAGCCGCATCAGTGACAGATGGGCTGGTAGAGGCTCGCAAATTAGCTCGGCGTAAACGGACATCATCCGAAAAACTGAATTTCATCGACCGATGCTGTAGTCGGGTAATCCAAATTCACAAAGCATCGCCCTTGTCAAGTCAATAGACCTCAAATTTCCAACATCACCGTAAGCAGAACCTCATCGGATCCAAGCCAAAGCCTCTTCAATCCGAATTCGAATCCGATCAACATATTCCACACAGAATCCAAAGAATTCGGAATTCGGAGTACTAGTATTGCTGAATTAAATATGATTGTCAGTCAGCTGTTACTCCTCCTCTAGGGTAGAGGCTGGCAAATTAGCTCTTGACCTGAAGAGAAAGAAGGTAGAGGCAGTAGAAGTGGGTGCGGGAAGGCTGAGAGCCAAAGCCGTTGCTTAATTGCTGGTCAATGAAGGAGTTGCAGAGATAGGATGCACTTTGCCTCTCTTCCGCAAGGCTTGCAGTAGAGTGGACTGTGGAGCATCACAACCAGATTGGAACTGCAGACTGGACATAAGTAGAGCAGTAAGCTTAGCAAAGGTATCTCTTGTGGTTTAGGGATTTTAACCCAAGATAAATTTCCATTTTACTCATATGAGTGGAAAGAAGTCAAGTTTGGAGGTTCCATCTCACAATCGAGCGACACAAGGGACGAGTTCAGCACCTAGACGTAGCGAGATGTCAGTCATGAAGACAGGAGGAGCCGGATTTGACATTGTCAAATACAATGGACGTGGGTAGTATCTTTTGTGGGAGAGGCAAGTCAAAGGCAAATTCAAGGCTTCCGGTTTGGGCAAGTCATTGAGGCCTAAACCCTGTACATTCGATGATGAAGACTGGAAGGACCTTTAGGAGCAAGCAGTGAGTATTGTTATACTCCATTTACAACCTTTAGTTCTGAAGCAAGTAGATGAGTATGAAAATTATATGTTGTTGTTTGAGGCTCTTTAACGACGGTTTTATCGCAAAGAGTTGTCAAACAGGTTGTACACCTCCTTGAAGCTGATGAGCTTCAAGATGAAAGATACAGTATTTAAGATCCAAGATCACATTGATGCCTTTGGTGATCTTGTTATTGATCTTTAGAATCTGGGAGAGGAGATAACTGATGAGAGGAAGGCCTTCATCTGTTAAGCTCATTACCTGCATCATATTAGTCATTGTCACGAGTGTTGCTCCATCGGGATAGACAAACAATCATTTACAATGAGGTTGTAAGTGCTCTTTTGACTAATGACCTACAGCAAAAAATGATGTTTCCCTCTACTCCATCCTCTTCATCTGGTACGGCACTGAATGTGACCCGTGGACGGTCACAATCAAGGAATGAGAAGGATGGGAAGAAGTTTGGATCTAGAGGTAGATCCATGTCTAGGGGTAAATCCCAAGACAAGAAGACGGTGGTCTGTTGGAAGTGTGGCAAGAGTGGTCACTTTAAGAAGGACTGCCATGTGAAGACCAAGTCTACTAATCCTCCTTTGGCCAATCTGGCTCAAGATTTTGATGAGGATGACTTGCTCGAAGATGGACTATGAAGCCAGAGGTATGCCCTATGCAACTCACGAAAGGGCGTTGGTGATGTATGGATTCTGGATAGTGCTTGTTCTTATCACATTTATTACATTAGAGAGTTTTTTCATACTTTCTCAGTATCAAACAGTTTAGTTCTTATGGGAAATGATCAACCCTGTAGAATTGAAGGTGTTGGATCTGTACAAATTCACATGTTTGATGGAGTCAAACGTACGTTGACTCACGTCAGGTTTATACCTGAAATGAGAAAGAATCTTATCTCTCTTGGAATGTTAGATTCAAAAGGCCTTGAGTGGAGTTCTAAACAAAGTACTTGAGGGTGAGAATAGGTGATAAGACTATCTTAAGAGGACACAAGCATAGAAATCTATATGTGCTAGAGGGCAATACCATTTGTGGTGAAGTCAATCTTACCAGATCTTGGCCAGAGATTGCTCATGTTTGGCATTCTAGAATGGGACACATGAGTAATAGGTACTTGACCTTCCTTCGAGATAAGGGTTTGTTACCTGGTTTAGGTAAAGTTGACATGGAATTTTGTGAGCATTGTGTCATGGGCAAGCAACATAGAAAAGCCTTTGGTGTTGGAACTCATAGTTCCAAAGAGTTACTTGAGTATGTACATAGTGATGTGTGGAGACCCTCTCCTAAAGCCTCACATTCTGGGAAGTGGTACTATGTATTGTTTATTGATGATTACTCAAGATTTGTGTGGGTCTATTTTCTCACACACAAGTCTGAAGTCTTTGCAATTTTCAAAAGTTGGAGAGCCCAAGTTGAGACTCAGACTGGTCACAAGGTGAGATATCTACGTTTGGATAATGGCAGGTAGTATACTTCAGAGGAGTTTAGAAGCTACTGCAAAGAGGAGGGGATCACTCGTACCATCCAAACAACTGATTGTTGACATGAAAAGGATGGCAATGGTCTCGATCCATCACCTTGATCACTAAGCCCGGATGGTCAAGACTATACCACATGTCTACCATAACCACTCCAAATTTTTGTTTTAGATTGGTAACGTGAAAGAGTTGATGAAGTTGAACCCAACAATCACCACTCTCCCCTCATGCATGTTGAGTTCAATATGCTTAGCAAGAGAAAACACAAAGGTCAACATAGGTGATGTCTCATGTAGTAAGGTGACATCTCTCACTTTATGTCTCAACTCCATGTCCAATATCCCATACCCATATTGGACAACCTATGCTTCTGTCACCCCATGGGTAACACTAATCAACCAATGCATTCAAGTATAAGCATCTCGAAGATTCTTCCTAGTCTTCCGTTGAAATTATTGCAAGCCTCGTAGCTTGTCAGTCTTCACCTCATGATAGTTTCTCCTCAACCATGCAAAGAACTTCAGAATAGGGTTGAAGGTTGGGACCTATGAACTCTTTCCAATTCGACTAGCTCCAACCGTATCATTAGTGCCAAGTACAGAGGATGAATTTACATTACCAAACACAGATGCAAGAGGCAACTGAAATCTGCATTCAAGATGAAGGATTTGGATGAGTCCAAGAGGATATTAGGTATGGATGTTCACAGGGATTTGAAGAAGAGGAAGCTATGGTTAAGTCAGGGTAAGTACATTCATTCGTGTGCTTGACCGGGTTTAACATGGCGGACTCTAAAGGAGTGTGGACTCCTTTGGCGGCATATTTTAAGCTCTCAGCAGCTCAATGTCCAATTGATGCAACTGAGAGAGGAAAGATGTCGTCAATTCCCTATGACAAGGCGTTAAGGCGACCTCATGTATTTGATGGTGTGCACTAGACCTGATATTGCTCTAGCTATGGGCAAGGTGAGCAGGTATATATCAAATCCAGGGAAGGTGCATTGGGAAGCTGTGAAGTGGATTCTTAGAACCTCAAGAGTACTAAGGATTTTGGTCTTTTGTTTGATGGTTTATTGGACAATGCCAAATCCTTGTTGGGTTACGTTGATGCTGACTATGGACAAGATCTGGACAAGAGGAAGTCTAAAACTGGGTACACGTTTACACTTGGAGGTGGATGCGTTAGTTGGAGATCTACCTTGCAAAAGTGCATAGCTCAGTCAACTACGGAGGCCGAATATGTAGAAGCAGCGGAAGCAACAAAGGAGACTATTTGGTTGAATAGACTTATCACTGAGATGGGATTGAAACATGATGTTGTAAATCTCCATTGTGATAATCAGAGTGCCTTACATCTTGTAGCAAATCAAGTGATGGATAGCAGGGTGAAGCACATCGACATGAGATATCACTTTATCAGAGATGCAGTTTCTAATAGGAAGATTGAGCTAGTCAAGATTGATGGTAAACTCAATCCAACTGATTCTTTGACCAAAGTTATTCCTTTAGAGAGTTTCATGAGGCATTGTGCTACTATGCAGGTTTTGCACAAGGAGCACTAGTAGAGTTACGCTAGCAATTGTTTGATTCTTGTATATGCTATACTCCTTCCTAGTTAGGCTACAGCTTAGTTCTAGTTAATCCTTGTTTACAGGAGGGCCTATGCTTTAGGTTTCCTTCTAGGACTTCCCGCGGAGTATGTATATGGTGACAAGTGTTAGACACCCCAAGACATGAATCAAGGGGGAGATTGTTAGGAGTTAACTCAAGTTTTGGATAACTCTGGTTAGTTTGACTATATTTAGTTAGACTAGGGCTAGTGCTGATACTAGTATATAAGAGGGTCGGGGGGAGCTCTCAGAACACAAATTAGGGTTATTTAGTAAAGTGACTATGTGTGTTCCGTGGACGTAGCCTAAGTGAGGTGAACCACGTATTTCATGTCTTGTCTCTTGATTGCATGAGTGTTTCTCTTTGTATTCATAATTCGGACCAACAGAATGTAGAGCCTCGTAAAATTGTCGGTCCATCTAGATAGACTGTAGACCTCTAGTCCAATCAGTAGCCAAAGAGAAAAAAGATGGAAACTCATGTCGTACCTCCCGTGGTAAAACATCTCGTATGTCGTAATAATACCTATAAGGGAAATTAATCCCGTATCCACGTCCCTCGCATATATCTCCAAGATATGTCTATCTATGATCACAAATCGAGAAGATGACAAAGGTGTAATGAGCGCCCAACTCGCCAAGAATGCCATAGGTGCCGTCTCCTCCATCAATAATAAGCCTACCCCTCCACACGAAATTGACAAAGATGTCTGTCTCCTTGCCAAATCTCCTATCACACACTCAAATGTTCTTGATCCGATGATGTCATCAAAGACGTCCATGATCATCCTATCAAAGGCTGCCAACATGATATGAATGTACAATCATATCACGTTTGGCAGTTCCTCCGTGATGGAGGAATCATTTCATTCCACTCTCCCGACGTTTTTTCAATTCTAAGTCGACAAAGTGGAATTGATGCCCCATCCGATGATGCTATTCCATACATTATTCCTTGGTCTAGTACAATAAGTATGTGGTCCCTAGCGATGATACCACAAGTTGGGACATCTTTTTACCTTTTTCGCTTTCTGTCCAAGTTCTTTTTCTTGAGACATATTTCAGCCTCCGGCTTTGGCACTTCATCCCGTCCATTGTCCTGCAATGGAGGACAAGGGGCCTCAATCCATAATTCACTATAGATGCCCAATTACCATGTGCCTAGTTTTATTTATCACCATTTATGTAGCAGCATCTACCTAACTAGTTAGGTGCGCCCACACGCATGAGGGGACACATAAGTTAGAGCATATAGTGCACTTGGCTACCTCCGTAGTGGACCGATCATGCCATTAAGATACTTAGTGCTCATGGGATAGAGTTTGAATTAGAGTTCATTGGAATCCCATTTTTGAAGTTGAGACTTTAATAGTGTGGCTATGATGAATATAACCTAGTGCGGTAACCTAGAATCTTGGTAGCACAAAATGGATTTTTCTTAACTGTAATTTATCATTTATGCTATAGTTATGGGTGGATTGTTCTTGTGGACATTTTGAGAGTAGAAAAGATTATTTCAAAAATTCAAATTGGATTTTGTGGTGAAAACCTTAAGTTCTTGGAGTGTTGAAGTTATTTTGGCGAGTTTTGATTAATGATAGCTTTGATCTTTTTGTTGTAGGGTGTGTAGGGCATTGATGGAGTAAAAACTATGATGGTGATATAGAAGTAGAGTAGATTTGAAGTTGGTGTGATAAGTTTTGAATTTATATATTTTTTATTTTAGTGCTTAAAATCCGAATGAAGAATTTAAGGACGGAAGTGTTGCTAAAACTTTGACCAAGTGGGTCAATGCTTATAGTTATCTCGGTGCTTAAAATTGAGATTGATGGAAAAAGATTTCATACATAAATGCTCGAATTCTAAGATTTGATGTTTAAAAGTTTTTGGGTCATAAATATGAGTGGTAGGCTATAAGATTATTATATAATGTCGGTTTGATCTTAAATTTGGTGGGGTCATAAAAGATTTAAAATAGTTCTTGTGGAGATAGAGATGTCAGACACATAGCTAGTGGTGTCACAATTGTGAAAGGTTGACATTCAGAATTAGAGTCAAAGATTTTTAAAGTCTTGTAGAAGTTACAAACGGTGTACTTTTGCAAAAAAAATTTAACTAGGTAAAAAATTGAAAAATCCTAGTTGAAAAAATCCTTATACAATCCCAATACAAAGAATTAAAAAAATTTAGCTGGCAATCAAGATGTATATATTATTACCTCTAAGGATTACATGCGTCAGTTTATTGATCTAGATAGCATAATGATTTCAAAACTGGATTTTAATGTTTTAAATGCCCTCATGAACCTATATTAGTTAGGGTTGGATTGGTTTGACCACTTTGATGGATGTTTTTGGATTATTATTTATGTTTTATCTGATTGTTATACCTTCATCTTGGCTTCGTGTTTGTGTTGGTGTTTTGTTGTGGAGAGTGTTAATACTCATGTGTGATGTATATAATGAGGTTGGATTTGTGGACAAGTCAGTTTCTTCTCAATGAGACTTGCGGACATGTAGACTAGGTGAGTGATGATAGGTTTTAGGTTGCTCTTCTGTTAGCATCTTGTGGTGCCTCATATATCTTATATTGCAGTTTCTTTTTCCAATTCGGAACATGTTGTTGATATAGTTACAGAGTTGATACACTAGTGTCCTAGTGGAGTTCTCTAAAGATTATGAAGGAGAGACTGCTAGGGTTAGTAGTGGATGCACTTGTAGTGGAGTGTGGTTCTGTAAAATCCATGGTTATATGTATAGGATAAAATATGAATATATCTAAAGTGTGACTAAGTTTATTTTAGTCATGACTATTTTTAGTTAATTATGGTTAAGTTTGAGGAAAATATAGGGAACTTCTAAAAAATAAAAAATATTAATATTTTTAACTCTTGATGTAGTAGATGAGAAAAACTATTTTGTTGTTTAATGGAAATCAAGGAACAAATTCCATCTCATGGGTATCTTGAATTTCCTTGACTTGGACTAGTTTTTCATTGGTTTGACTTGGTGAGGACGTTTAAATCTAGGGGCAAGATTGACTTGGTACACCAAAGTCAATTGGAGTGTAGTTGGACTTCTTCAAGATCCAAATGAACCAATTGCATATTGCCATGTACTCTTTCCCATTGGAGTTTGTGATCTCTACTTTGATTAATCTTGGTAAGAGAAAGTTACATAATGATTACTTGTAGTTACTAGGATAAAATTCTGAGTAGTATAAATAGAGAGGTTGAGAAGCATCTTGCAAGCTGATTTTGGGAAAACATTGTTTGGAGAGTGAAGTCTTGTTTAGGGTTGGAGCCTTATTTCGAGGAAGCCTTTGATAATCAATAAAAGATCTTTACCTTTTGAGTAATATTTGACTCTTTGTGAGAATTGTTATGAGATTATGGAGTTTGGAATTTGAGAATTTATGTAAAAGAATATATTAAGGCTATAGTCATCGGGTTGAAACATGTCCTTCTAAACCCATGATGAGCTTCCAAAAAATCATCGGAGTTAAATCTGAATGAAAGTTTGTCAAGTGGTCCATAAGGTGGCTTCGTATCAACTTGAGAAGGGGATACTGTTCAGAATGGGGGCGGACGAGGTACTGCGGAGATGTTTGGAGTTGTATGAAGTACGAAGAGTAATTCGAGCCATGCATGAAGAAGCGGCTGGAGGTCACTACGCTCTACGCAATACGGTGAAGAAGATTCTTGCAGCAGGTTACTAGTGGCCAACCATGTACAAGGATGTGCACCAGTTCATCAAGAAGTGCGATGCGTGCCAAAGGACGGGGAGACCGACACCAACCACTCGATGGCTGTTGAAACCTATTCTGCCGCTAGCACCTTTTGAGAAGTGGGGGATAGACTTTCAGAGGGACCAATTTCGCCCGGTCGAGGGACCAGAAACAAGATATATTCGGTGGCGACGGATTACGCGATGAAGATGGTTGAAACGGTGGCAACCCGAAGAGATGATGCGAAGACGGTGGCGGAGTTCTTCTTTAGCCAAGTCATTTGTTGTTATGGGTGTCCCTTGGAGCTGGTTAGCGATAGGGGAACTCATTTCTTGAATAACTTAATTGAGGAACTTACCATGTATTTCCAAATTAAACATCGTAAAACCACACCTTTATAATCAGAAGGCGAATGGTCTGACTGAGAAGTCCAATGGGTTGTTGTGTAAGATCCTGAACAAAGTGACAGTCAGTCATATCTATGATTGGGATACGAAAGTGCCAGCGGCGCTGTGGGCGTTTCGTACTGCAGAGAAGATCACGACTTAGCAAATGTCGTTCTACTTAACGTATGGCATGCATCCCATCACGCCAGTAGAGTTTGAGGTGCCTTCGTATCGTATCCTAGTGGAGGATCGATTGGGAGAAGAGGAGAGCTAGTTACAGAGATTATTGACACTTCCGCAACTGGAAGAGGACCGCGAAGACTCGGAGGAGTTGACGAAGCGGATTCAAAGCAAACGGAAAGAACAGTATGATGCGGGACTTCGTACCACTTCGGTGGTAGTGGGCGACAAGGTGTTGTTATATGATAGCCGGTATATGAAGTTCCCGGGGAAGCTGCATCTCCGATGGATGGGACCCTATGTGATCAAGGAAGTGTTTGATAATTTCGTTTGCATTTGTTAGATTTGGACGGGCGGTATTTGCTACCCCAGTGAATGGTGGAGAGTAAAGAGGTATTATGATTGAAGTCGCTCATGGGCGCCACATTTAAGGGCGGACGTATGTAGGAGCATAGTTCTTAGGATAAGTAGGATTTTTTTTGGTTTTTGTGAATAAAGCGTTATATTCGGGTTCTCTTGAAGGTATTCATCCGAATATATGTTTGTTAGCTAGGAATACCATTGGGGAGTTCACACGAGTGAATTGCGAGGGAATTTAAGCGCGCGTTTGGGCGGCGGATTGAGAAATTGTCGAGAGAAAGTCGATGCCAAGAACTTCCCGAGTGGCCGGAGAGAAGGAAGGCTAGTTGCAATGTCGAAGCGTTGAACCGAAGGAGTTTCAGCAGGAAGAAGTGCGACGATGGGGAGAATTCGACCACTCATTCTGATGGCGGATTGGACTCTAGCGGAGTTGCTGAGGTTGAAGAACCTCGGTGGAGCGTTTCTGTCATGGTGCTTGGACTATGTGTACCCGGAGCTGTGCGATGAAGTCGGGAGAGGGAAGCCGACAGCAATTGGGAGCAGAGCACATCCGGAGAAGTGGGATGCGAAGTTATGGGCGAAAGCTTTGGGCCGCAACCACGAAGAGGACAAAGACGGAGTTGATTGGGAGGGATCGGCAGTGCATGCGACGTTCACTTTTGACGAGCAAAAGTGGTTCAACCCTAGGGAGAGGAAGGGGACGAATGGCTACAAGCTTGACTTGATCAAAGACGTTTTCAGGAGAAAGGTGGCACTCACCTTGAATCAACTCTTCTCACCACAGAGAATAACGTACGTGAGTATGCATAAAGTGAGGATCGTGGAAGGGTTCATCGGAGGAACTATTCGGGTGAACTGGGGAGAGATCTTTGCGAGAAATGTGCAGGCCATGACAACCAAGCTAAGGGAAGATGATAAGAGTGTAGTCTATCTCTCGTCTTTCTTAGTACACCTGTATGCAAAGTTGGAATTACCGACGCCTAAGGAGAGGAAACAGTATCGGTTGGAGAGTGGGTTGTCGGACTTGGATGCGGACATCGACAGGCGCTAGTAGTGGGTCGACAAGGAGTGCGGGCACGAAAGTGCGCCCCCGAGCCGAAGAGAACGGGAGAAGTGAGACCGCGGTGCAGAGGCAAGCCCGATTCGGTCTCGCATCTAGAGGTGATTGGGACATCGAGGAAGAGGAAGACAAGAGGGAAGACAGCCCCCCGCCACTCTAGCGGTATGAAAAGATGTAGGCAAGAAGAAGATGGAAGACGTGAGGACCGCAAAGTCCTCTCGACCGAAGATGATGGCGGTGAAGCCGGGTCCGAAGCCTCGAAGGAGATTGCAACCCGTGGCATCGGGCATCGCAAATGCCGAGAAGTTGGAGGTCGTGGTGGTCCCAAAGACGCTGGAGTTGAACGAGATGGGACCGATGTATATGGTGGGACCCTCGCTGCATGTATATGGAATTGATTCAAATGATGAACCGTCCCGGCGTTGGGAAAGGAGGATCGGTCCATCATGGTGAAGGAGTTAACCGAGAATGTGGACAAGCTGTCTAAAGTGAAGGCTGAGATGGAGAAGAAGGTTGAAGAGGCGAAGAAGGCCTACGAAGAGATCTGTCGTATTCGGGGTGCGGAGATCCATTTTGTGGAGAAGGAGAATGCTCATCTTCGGGAGACCGTGCAGGACCTAAAACGAAGATTAATTCAGGTGGATGTGGAGGCACCCGCGAAGCTGGAGAACCTCACCAACAGATGTGCGCAACATCTGTTCACACGGTGTGATCGTGTTGAGACGCAGCGGTTAGAGCAGTTGGTGGCAACGATGGAAAATCCTGGAGACACGAAAGACCGGAGGAAGGAGATGTACAAAGCGTTGGGTCGGGATTTCCGGGAAGCCATGGCTCTTCATCGACATGAGATTGCTGCATATGTACAGGAGATGAAGTTAGGAATCGACGCATTCACGCAAGCAGCAGAAGTGCAATTGAGCGGCTTAGATCAGAGTAGAAGACTTAGGAGAGAGCGATCCGTGTAGGAGACGGTTAGCTTGGCAGTTAGGAGTAGCAGTTAGAACATTCATTATAAATAGTCGTAGGAAATAAAGTGATGGATCTTTTATCTTTGCAAGTGTCCAAATTGTTGGATTGCAAATTGTAGTCAGGGTAGAACGAACACTCGAGGATTTGGTGTGTGCGCAGTCGACATTGTGACGACTGAAGCGTATATCCGTGAAGTTACCGGATATTCGTCCACGAGCTGAACCCGTATGTAGCATCATAAGTACTCTAGAAGGTGTTTCGCCGAGACGCAAACTTGTAAAGAGAGAGATCCCCATCCCGAAGTAAAGCAAATTGCTGCACTGTATTTGCTGTGTCTGTGGAATTGGTGGTGTGATGGGTTTATGAAGGAATTGAGTTTGTACCGATTACCTTCTCTGTGAATGCTCTTCGAACTCTGCAGTCCAGAGTCAGAAAGAAGTCTAAACGCTTACTTCCCTTCTTCGCTAGTGTGGTTTGATCCTTCATTCCCTTGGGAACAAATCAATCTATACGAATTCGGACTGAATAGTGCTTACCGTGCTATTACAAGAATCCATCCCAAAGGAGGATCAATCAAGCCAGAGTACTTGATCTATTGGTGTGAGTCAACCGAGAGGACCGAAGAAGAAGTTGGAAATGGATGATTTCTCCATTTTATCTATCCAACTCAAATACAACATGGTGGAGGATGTGGGGAAAAAAAAGTCAATATAACTATTGGTCAATTGATTACTCTAAATCCTATATTGAGAAAAGAATTGAGGGAAGCCTTAAGTTTCAAAAGGACCAAGAAGCAAAGATCTAAGGGAAAAGTTTCCATGGCAAATGTTGGAGTAGGAGTGATGGATGTCACTGCTTCAGAGATATGTACTCAAGCTTTGAAGATTAAAGTACGCATTAATGGACATGATGTTTTGGATATGCTAATGGATAGAGGTTGTGCTATGAACATCATGTCTGAATATTTGTTGAAGTAGTTGGGGATGAAGACTTCAAGACCTTCCAACATCATTGTTCGGATGGCCAACAAGCAAAAGTTGTGACAAAATGATGAACAAGGTGTAGTAAATGTGATGAAAGTTCAAACCTTGTTGTCTTTCAAGTGCTTGAGGAGCTCACATACGACTTGTTGTTAGGAAGAACTTGGTTGAGGACGATGAGGACTGAGGATCGGTGTCACAAGGGTTATCTTCTTATAGGCTCAAAGAACCATGGAGTGAAGGTTACTCTGACAAATGATGGAGGGATAGTATTCTACTTGAATAGGCCTACTTGTGATTACTGGGAGTTTGAAAGTAAGAAAAGTGGCAGTTTTTCAAGGATATATACCGACATATCGATCAATGAGGAGACATCAACTAAAGATATTTGGGATGATGATGTTCAAGTACAAATTTTTGCTGCAATGGATTTACTTCCTAGGCTAGTGATGATGAAGAATGACAAGAGGAGATTACTCGACGGCTCTCCCCTCTCAAGTTTGATCCCAAGGTAACTATGGAGGAGAAGGCAAGATTCTTAGATATATTTTGCAAATATATCCATGTCTTTGCCTTTAGCTACAAGGATTTGAAGCAAGTAATCTTAGAAACACATTGCATTGAGTTAGAGGAGAAAGCTCATCTAGTACATAAGAAGCAACATCATATAAGTCTACCTATCGCTGTGGTGAGGAAGGAGGAGATCTACAAGCTAAAGGAGTCTCATTTCATCTATGAGATAGAGAATTTTGAATGTGTGCCTCCTATTGTGATAATCAAGAAGAAAAATGGTTAGCTACGTGTATGCGTAGTTTTCAAGAAGTTGAATGTTGTCACAAAGAAAGATTATTATCTTTTATCTTTCATAGATGAGATTTTAAAAGAGATGGTAAGTCATAAGTGGTATAGTTTTGGATATGGTTATAGTGGTAATGAAAAAATTAAAATTGCTCATGAAAATCAGCTCAAAATCAATTTTACCATGCCATGGGAAACTTTTACCTTTAGGGTAATGTCCATTGATCTATGTAATGCTCCAACAACTTTTCATAGGTTCATGAACAATGTGTTTGATAAATTTATAGGAAAGTTTATGCAAGATTTCATAGATGATTTTTTTGATGTACGGGAAGAAGGAGGATCATTCTGATTAGTTGATCAAAATTCTACAACGATTGGAGAAAGCCAAACCTCGTTTAATCCTGAAAAATGCATTTTGGATGTGAGGAAAGTTGATTGTTAGAACACATCATCTCCAAGAATGATATAGTGATGGATTCAAAAACGGTAAAATGCATCCTTGACTTTCCGGTGGCGTTGACTAAGTTGAGGTAGTTCTTTGGTATGATGGGATACTATAAGTTCATCTTTTCCTTCTTCAACAAAGCTTATGCCTTGAAGAAGAGGAAAAGTTACGATTTAATCGGAACTTTCTTCTTCATAGGAAGAAGAAGTCCAAGTGTGGAAGTAGTTCAGCAATCATCAGCAAGAAGAGGAAGCTAAAGGAGATCATTCAACCAAGAAGACTAGTACCAAAGGCATCGTGGTCGAAGATAAAAGCGTCAAAGGTAAATAGTGAAGAACCAATTTCTTCGGTGTTATAATTAGCACAAAAACTGGAGAAGGTAATAGTTCAAGTTCTGATGGATCTGAACGAGCTGGGGAGCAATTACATCCAAGGGTGAAATCCACAAGAAGACGGTTACATAGACCTGATTTAGGTAATGAACCGCACAGCTCAAGGAAGGAAGGACCAGATGCAGACAATCAAGCAGTTGACAGAGTTGATGGAGTAATTTGGAGAAACAAGATACGGAGGTGAGGAAGGAAACCACAACAACAAAGCAGGCTTACAACAAAATTTGCATGATTAGAGGCGCAAAGGTGAAATTTGTGGAGAGGGAGAATGAGAAGCTTCAACATCAATTGAAGAGGTTGAAACATTAGTTGCATGAAGTTGATGTTGAGAGACCGATTAGCGATGCGTGTCCATCAAAGGAGATCGCAGAAGAAATCACAGAGTTGCACATGTACGTAGATGCTTTTTCTTGGAGAAAATAGACATCATCGAAGGGACCAGCAACTTTCCAAAGAAGTAGTCGGGCGCAATCCGTGTAGGCAACGGTTAGGAATAGATGCAAGTAATTGTATAAATAAGAGTAGAATTCGAGTAGGATTATCTTTCTCTTTGCAAGTGTTCATTGAGAACTGCAAGTGTAGTCAGGGTAGAACAAAATGCTCGAGAAGATGATGGATGTTGTGTTTGATCGGCCTAGATTGGTGTGATATACTTGTGAAGATACCCGGGTATTCGTCCATGAGCCATGGTCGGATTCATCTCAGCAGTAGAACTTCATTGAGAACATCGCCTCGAATTTGACTTGTAAAGGAGAGATCGATCTCCCATCAGTAAATCATGGAATTTCATTTACATGTGTAATTGCGTGTAATCTAATGGATGGGTAGTGACTTGGTAATCAAATTGAGTGGTTGAATACTGCTTATTCGCAACACTCTTTGAACTTTGATTTTCTAGAGTCTACAAAAGATGCAAAAACTCATTTATTCATCACTGGTAGTGAATTAACACTTCATTCCATTGGGAACAAACTTTAATTCTTTACAATTGGCAAACCTTTATGTAACTTGTCTGTCACACTTCACATGCATATAGAGAGGGAGGAGTTGAACTTGTATGGAATTATCGCTTGCAATGGTTTGTGGAACCCATTGCTGATGAGAGAGGGCGAGCTATGGACTTTTGTATTGGTACTACAAAAATACTTACATTGTCAAAGGCATCATGACGTCATGTGTTGGATTAGGCTATGGATATGAAATATTTGACATGGATTGTGAGCCTTGTATTGGAAGAGTATAGACGCATGGAGTCTACATATGTGACTACAAGACCATTGTTGAGCTCTTTGCCTACCAAGATGATAGAGACAAAAGCATGGGCTAAGAAGTGTCCAAGATTTCATCCTTGGTCTTATAGGGATGTTAGAGGAGAGGTGAGTCTTCTTATAGTCTGGTTGGAGTTTTTGCGTGGAGCAAGCGGTGGTTACCACTACATAGCTTTTTGATACAACTCAAGAGGTTACAACTAGTACGGATGGAGTTGTTCACACCGAGCTAGTGGAGCATGATATGAGAGCACAAAAGAAGCTTTCTACTCAAAAGATTATCATTTAGCAACTAGATATTATGTATTCTACATCTTGTGTTGATGGAGAGGAGATATGAGACATTGAGATTGATACCAAAGTGCTAGGAGGAGAAAGACGTAAAGTCTTGAGGTTAACAAGGAGTTTTAGAAATTTTTTTTACCTTTATATGAAGGATTTAGACTATTTGAAGGGATTAGATATATGAACTGATTGATGCTTATGTCTTTTGTCATTTCTATCAATATAACAATATATAGAAAGATATGATCCGAAGTAGGTGTCAAAATCTTTTTAAAGCTAGATTAGTGGAGATATCATATAGAGAGTTTAAATCTAATGTGGTAATACAAGTCAAGAAGGATATAGATGATAATTATACAGATAGATGCATGTGTGATGACTATTGATTATCAATCGACATACAAAATCTAATTGATATACTATGTCTACACATGAGAAGACCTTGGATGTTGTTGGGCATGCAAAGATTTTAAGTACATTGGATTTACGAGCAAGAAACCATCAGTTGTGGATTAGAGATGTGGATAAGGCCAAGATGACCTTTGGACAATTGATTCGCAACACAAAGAATTTGTTGTATCATTGAAAGTTATTACCATTTGGGTTGAAGAAATCACCTACTAAGTTTCAGTGAGCAATGGATAGAATCCTAGCCGGGCTTCATTATGCTTGAGCCTACATAGATGATATTTTGGTATATAATGCTACAATGGTGGAGCATTAAAAATAATTGTATGAAATATTTGAGTGTTTGATAGCTCATGGCCTCAAGTCATATCTTGGAAAGTGTTAGTTCTTTCATGAGCAAGTGGAGTAATTAAGTCCTACCATATATTCATTAGGATTGGGAGTTCATCAAACCAAGGTGGATGTCATCTTGTGTATTTTGCAACCCTCACATGTGAGTAGGATGACCATTCCTTGGACTTGCAAACTTTTATCATCAATAAAAGTTTGAGGAGATCAATGAGAGGTCATCCCTTTGAAGTACATACTAATTGGAGTATGTTGGGGTACTTCCCAACATGATGATGAGGAGAAGTTGTTTGTAATAGTTTATGCAAGTTGCGTCAACAATGTAATGGAGTCAAAGTAAAGTTCTTACAAATAAGAATGTTTGGCAATTGTTTGGGTTATGACACATTTCAAATATTATTTGTTTGAAAACTCCTTCAAGCTCATAGGTGATCATCAATCATTAAAATGGTTGATGGAATTAGATAAGCTGAAATGAAAGCTTGCACGATGGGTTCTTATATTATAAGACTATGATTTCATGGTTATACAAAAATATGTAATGGTGAATTGTGATGCAGATGGTTTGGGTCGAAATCCATGTAGCAGTAAAGTTGACATGATTGAGGCTCGATGACATGATGATATAGATGAGATGATGTTGGGTTGTCATGCATATGTCTCTTTTAATATGTTGACTCTTGACAACTATGTGATATACCTCTTGGGTCAGAAAGTGGATATGTTATCATTTGACATTAAGACTGAGGATAGTTTGACATTAATCTAAGACATCCATGATGCCATGATAATGTTGAAGTATCTTCATACATATGCTTTGCTAGACATTTTGAATGCCAAGAAGCGGATTTGAGTTCTACAAAAAGTTTCAAGATTCAGATGGGAATATAGATTTTTTTTTTTTATGTTTGGAAAGATGACTTCGTTTGTGTTGTTTGCCATTTTTATCTCAGAGAACGTAATTGGTCAAACGTGCTTATAAGGAGCTGTGTCATTTTGGAGTGAAGCGGACATATAACTTACTTCAAAATCATTATTGATGAAGAGGTATGCAAACTTGAAGTGTAGCAATTTGTGGCCAGATGTGTGGTATGATATGTGATCATGTTTGGGGATTATTCAATGCCCTACACCACAATTTATGGAATTTGGTTATTGTTGGAGCTTAGATTTTGCAAGACCATTGTCATTGACTATACGACATCATCGATATGTTTTGATCATAATGGAGTATTTTTCCAAATGGATTGAGTTGGTGCCATTGCATGATAAGTTAAATGAGGGAACAATTTATACCTTCCATGCTTGGCCGATTTGATGCATTAATAGAGGTGTTGAGTACGTTAACTTGTAATCTTGTAGAATATTGCAATTGTCATGACTTATGTAGTGGCATCTCTAGTTAGATAGATGCGCGTATGCATGAGCAGATATAGCAGTTAGAGCCGGTTTTGCAGTTAGCACCGTTTGCACTTGAAGTGTCATTAGGGCCAACATCGCCGTTAGGGATCATAGGGCTCAAGAGGTAGAGTTCGAATGAGCCTTTGAGAATGTGGCTATGGTGGATAGTAGCTAGTGCGGGTACCTAGAGTCTTTGAAGCACAAAGTGGATTTGGCTTGACTGTAATCTCTCTTTTATGCTATGGTTATGAGCCAAGTGTCCTTGTGGACGTTTTGAGAGTAGAAAAGCTTACTTCGAAAACTCAAATTGGATTTTGTGGTGAGAACTGTGAGTTATTGGAGCGCTAAAGTTGTTTTGGCGAGTTTGGATCGATGGTAGCTTTGATCTGTTGGTTATTGAATGTGCAGGGCGTTGAAAGAGTGCAACCTATGATGGTGATCTAGAAGTAGAGTCGATTTGAAGTTGTTATTATAGATTTCAAATTTCTGTATTTTCTATTTTAGTGTAAATCCGAATCAAGAATTTTTGAGGACGCTGCTGAAAATTGACGAAGTGGGTCGATGCTTATAGTTGTCTTGGGGCATTAATTTCAGATTGGCCGAAAAATATTTCGGATAGAAGTGCTCAAAGTCCAAGATTTGGTGTTTCAAAGTTTTCGGGTCAAAAATAGGAGCAGCAAGCTATGAGATTATCATATAGTATCCATTTGATCTGAAATTTGGTGGGTTGATAGAAGACTTAAAGTTTTACGCGCGGGGGTAGAGACGTTAGGCCCAAGGCTAACAATGTCAGAATTGCAAAATTTTGACATTTTGGGATTTGAAATTGAAGTTGAAGATTTTCAGAGTCCCGCAGAAGTTTCAAACGGTATCTGTTTACAAAAAAAAAAAATTGTGTTAGGTAGCAAATTGAAAAATGCTAGCTGAAGGCAATGCCTCTTACAACTGGATTACCAATGTCAGATTATCGATCTTGAGAGCAGAAGACCTCCAAAATCAAATTTTTGTGTTTTTAAATACCCTTCTAAGGCTATGTTAGTCCGGGTTGGGTTGGTTTGACCCCTTTGATGGATGTTTTTGAGATGAAGTATTGTTCTTTATGTTTCTTGTGATTGATATACCTCCATCTGTGCTTCTTGTTTGTGCATCATGTTTGTTTGTGTTGGTGCTTTTTTGTTTGGAGTGTTGGAGCTCCTATGTGCTGCCGATAGTGAGGCTGGATTTGTGGACCAGTCAGACTATCCATGTTTCTCCCCAGTGAGACAGGACTTGCGGACTTGTAGACTAGATTAGTGCCTGTGGTGCTTCAGGTACCTTCTGTTGCGGTTTCTGATTCCAGTTGGGGATCTTTTTTTGTACGGTTGCGGAGGTGATGCATTAGTGTCACAATGGAGTTCTCTGGAGGTTCCGGAGAAGAGACTACTCATGTTAGTATTAGGTGCACCCGTAGCTGAGTGCGGTACCAACCTTGCCCTTTGAGGATCACAGAAGACTCTGATTTGGTTTCAAAGAGTGACGAAGTTGAGCTTGGTGATATCTTGGAGTGTGTACCCACACCGTTGTTGTGGGACATGGACGATATCTATGGGACCACCAAGGGTCCTAGATGATATTCAGGTACAGTTGGCATTATTGAGTTGGTTGACTTCATCGAGGAGTTTGACTCATGATGTGATTTACAACGGATGTGATTGCGATCCACTGTAAATCACTGTACGTTGTTCAGTCTGTTTATGGCTTGAAAGGGATTATTTCAACATTTGGAGGATCCGCAAATGGATGATTATCATTAGTTCCGACGTGAACACCTTGAGGAGATAGAGTTCTGGAGACAATATTGGTCTCCAAACTACATCTCTATTACTTTGGGTAAAGTGTTTGAGGTGCAAGTTCATCCTATGTACCTGGCACTGATGATACGGTTGGAGCTAGTAGAGTTGGGAAGAGTTCAGAGGTCCCAACCTTTAACCCTATTGTGGAGTTCTTTGCACGGTTAAGGAGAGACTACCAAGGGGTGAGAACTGACAAGTTACGAGGCTTGTAGGAGTTTCAACGGAAGACTGGGGAGAGTCTTTGAGAGGCGTATATCTGAATGCGTCGGTTGATCAGTATTACCCATGGGTTGACAAAGGCACAAGCTATCCAATATTGGTATGGGATATTAGATAGGGAGTTCAGACGTAGAGTGAGAGATGTTACCTTACTACAAGAGACATCAACTACGTTGGCCATTGTGTTTTGTCTTGCTGAGCGTATTGAGTTCAACATGCAAGAAGAGAGGGTGGTGACTGCTGGGTTCAGCAAGGATTTACCATCTTCATCAACTTCTTCACGTTACTAGTCTACAACACATCCCCATAGTGGTTATGGTAGACATGTGGGACAGTCATTACGATCAACAAGAGTTGCCATGGCAGTCCCTTGAAGAGGACAAGGAGTTCAAGGAGGCACGGGTGGTGGTAGAGGACCATCCCCTACTCAAGTGTTAGCCCATGAGGCTAGTCATGAGGTGAACATGGCATCTCGACTGGAGCAGTTGGAGCAGAAGATAGCAAGTATGGCTATAGCCCAACAAAGATCAGATTCTAGAGCTAGTGCCTCTACATCATATGATGGAGATGTTGTGGAGTATATGTGCATAGCGACATAACCATGTGCAGTTGTTGTGACTCGTAGTGGAATTCATACTACTGAGTCTAGAGGAGCGTCCGTGGAGTTGGATCCACAAAGAGGGGAGGTTAGCCGACGGGTTAGACTTCCTCAGTCTTTCACATTGTCAGAGGCATTGAACACCTTATCCATGGCTCCTAGACAACCTATTGGAGAGATGAGGATGCAAGCCAATGTAGATGTACTTGGAGATGGAGCAAGTAGGGACCAGCCATCAACATCATCTGAGGTATCATCCATCGCAATGTTAGGGGTGGCAAAGACTCTTGTTCATTCTCCTGTTTTCTCAATCAAGGATTTATTGGCGTTGGGGTTGTCGTCATCCCATGGACTACGATTGACAGCCACACTTTGCAAAAGCAAAGAAGATGTGTTGGTTGCTTCTAGTACTGTGAGCCCTAGTAGTGTTGATCTTGGGATCAGGACACCTACTAGTGGAACTTGGCAAGCTGCTGCTGCTCTAATGATGGAGTTATCAGCGAGGCCAGCATACGAGCATACCAGGGTGTTACCAAGTGTGGTGATGTTGGATAACAGAAGTGGTGTCTTCTGTTTGGTCGGACCTTCATGAAAGGTTTATCGACCTCAACACGTGTTGTTGGATTCTGGTGCACAACCCCTTATGTTGGATAAGGATGCTCTACTTGGTCTTGGTTTGCAAAAGACCGATGTGGAGAGATGTTCATTCTAGATTCAAACATCTCTTGGAGGTTCTAGTGATGTCCCGTCACCATACATCACCCGGATGGGGTTGACTGTGCAAGTGCAACCGGATCATATCGCGCATAGCTCAATAACGCGAACACGTGCTGTGGTTACATTTGCAAAGTCCTATGATGTATTGGTGGGTGCGGCAGTGTTATACCCGATGGGGTTTAGCATTGATTATTGGGAGGAGACAGCCTCTTATCGGCCAAGTTGGTAACCTAGCAAGGGCAGAGTGAGTCGATTACATGTACGATTCATTACTAGTTCTAGGCCTTTATCAAGTGGAGGTTTGGTGTATGTTGCAGCCTTCAGTGCTTGTGTTACTTGGCCTGGTGATTTGTTGGAGGGTAACATGGATGCTCGTGATAGTCATGGTCGAGAGGATGTGGCTATCATGCCAAGTCTTAGTGGAGTAGTGTCATCCACGTTGGATGAATCACTAGGTACTTCATGTATCTTGGACTACAACGGATGGTGATCGGGCTCATACATCAGGCTTGGAGTGAGTCTTTTGCTCTGGAGAGGGAGGAGACAAAGGAAATTATTCCCACTTCCACTATATTGTTACCTTTAAATACAACGTCTATTGTTTGGCAGTATCTAGAGGAGGGTATATGTGTGTTGGATATGTTTGGAGGGATTAGCACAAGTTTGGTTGCTGTCTTGTAGTCTGGCATACGAGTACATCGATACTTGTATGTGGAGCAAGATGGGATTGCAAGGCGCGTCTCATTACGCCATGTGGCACAATTGGTGCGGAGATACCCAGATCTTCTACCAGTGTTGGCAGTTGAAGGATATCAGCAAACCTTGCCGTCAGATATTTTGTTGCTAGGGACGCAAGACCTTGCTCGACATGGCATCATATATTTGGTTATTTCTGGATGGCCATGTCAAGGACACACACGTGCTGGTAATGGTCAGGGGCTACAGGAATCACGTTCTTGCATGTTTTGGGAGATGTTACGTGTGTTACGTTCTCTCCACTCATAGCACACCTATTCTCCAGCATACATTTTGGAGAATATTTCCTTATTGGATGATCCACGTGCAAGGGTGATGATGAGTACACATCATGTGTGACCATGGATTGGACCATCGGTATTAATGGATGCAGCGAGAGTAGGATCTCGTGCACACCATTCACGTCTATGGTGGACAAATCTTCTTCCAAGGGAGGTTTTATTGCGAGCATATGATGGAGTGGAAAGGCCGTCACATCTCACAATGGAGAGTATTTTGGTGGGTAGACACTCCCATGCAGTGGTATATGCTGACAGGTCACCCATGGTAGTGGTAAACCAAACCTTGTGGGTCAGCCAAGAGCGGCATTACCCACATTGTTGAATTATCCAGCTTCCCATGCTTACAGAGAAGCGGGACCTAGACTTGCATGGGATTCTCGCTTGCAGTGGTTGGTGGAACCCTATGTTGAAGAGAGAGAGCGAGCTATGGGATTTTGTACCGGTACTACAACAGTTCCTACATTGTTAGAGGCATCACGACGTCAAGTGTTGGATCAGGCTATGGACCTAAACTGTTTGACATGGATTGTGAGCCTTGGATTGGCTGAGCAAAGACGCATGCGATCCACATGTATGACTGCAAGACCATTGGTAAGCTCTTTGCCTACCGAGACGGTGGAGGCAAAAGCTGGGAGCGAGAAGTGTCCAAGATCTCATCCTTGGTATTATGGGGATGTTAGAGAAGGAGAGGTAGGGTCTTCTTTCAGTATCGTTGAAGTTTTTTGCACAGAGCAAGCGGTGGTTACCACTTTAGATCTTTTTGATACAACACAAGAGGTTACAGCTAAAACAGAAGGAGTTGTTCACACTAAGATAGTGGAGCCTGGTATGAGAGAGCAGAAAAAGTTTTCTGCTTAAGAGGTTGTCATTTAGCAACCAGATACTACGTTTTCTATCTCTACTGTCGATGAAGAGGAGATTTGGGATATTGAGATTGATCCCAAAGTGACAGGAGAAGAAAGACGTAGGGTGTGGAGGTTTCTGAGGGGTTTCAAAAACTGTTTTGCCTTCAGTATGAAGGATTTAGGCTGTTTGAAGGGACTGATATACGGATTGAATTGACAATAGATGCACCAGTCTTCCGTCGTCCATATCGATACAGTGATATGGAGAGAGATCTGATCCAAAGTAGGTGTCAAGACCTTCTTGAGGCTGGATTAGTGGAGATATCATATGGAGAGTATGCCTCTGCTGTGGTGATGTCAATCAAGAAGGATATACATGGCAATTATACAAATAGACTTATGTGTGGTGACTACCGATCTATCAATCGACTGACAAAATCTGATCAATATGCTATGCATACACCTGAGGAGATCTTTGATGCAGTTGGGCATGCAAAGGTTTTTAGTACATTGGATTTCCGAGCGGGAGATCATCAGTTGTGGCTTCGAGATGAAGATAAGACCAAGACAACCTTTTGGGCAATTGATTCGCATGGCAAGGATGTGTTGTATCAGTGGAAATTCTTACCATTTGGGTTGAAGAATGCACCTGTTGAGTTCCAAAGAGTGATGGATAGGATCCTAGCCGGACTTGATTGTGTCAGAGCCTACATCGATGATATTCTAGTGTATAGTGCTATAGTGAGGGAGCATGAGATACATTTGTAGCAGATCCTCATCAGTATCGCCGTGCCATCGAGCCTAGGTTTAGAAAACTTGACTTGCACATGGGTTTCAACTTAACCCATATGCATCACGGTTCACCACTCCAAGTCTATGAACAACCGTGAAATCATACTATTGTAGGATAAGGGCCCATCGTGCAAGCTTTCATGTAAGCTTGTCTAATTCCATCAAACATTTCAATGGTTGATGATTAGTGATAAGAGTGAAGGAGTTTCCAGACAAATAACATCTGAAATGTGCCACCGCCCAAACAGCTGCCAAACTTTCTCCTTCATAAGAACTATACTTCGACTCTGTTGCATTGTTGGAACAACTTGCATAAGCCACTACAAACTCCTTCCCCGTACGAGAATCTGTCCATTCCTCGTACTACTAGTGCTTGTTTACGCTCTTACTTTAGCAACAAATGCATGCTTATGGATCTTGGCTCGACCACACATCAGGGTTTTCCGACTTGCACTAGCTTCCTTTTCTACAATGATGAGATTTTGCCTTAGCTTGGTCCACCCATCTACATCTTCATTACTCATTAGTGAGTGTGGTACTACCTTAGATGCAGCATGGGTCCATATATGACTAATTGTCCATTTGGATGGCAAAGGATAGCTAACTATGGTACCATTAGAATAACTATTTTGTTGTTTAGTGTAAATCAAGGGTCATATTTTTTTAAATGGTTATTTATTTTTCTTGGCTTGTGCTATTATTTTGTGGATTTGTCTTGGTGAGGACCCTTAAATCTAGGGATGAGATTACTTGATATATCAAAGGCAATTAGAGGGTAGTTGGGCTTCTAGAATGTTCAAGAGTATAAGTTGCATATTGCCATGTATCCTTTCTCATTTATAGTTGTGATCTCTACATTGATTAAACTTGAAAAGTGAAATTTATATGATAATTACTTTAAATTACAATGGTAAAATTTTAAATAATATAAATAGAAAGGTTGAGAAGCATCTCTCAAGTCTTTTTTTGGGACAAGTCTTATTTTGGAGAAATAATTTGAATAATTTCTACCTTTTGAAGTGATATGTGAGTCTTTGTGACATTGTTTAGTTAGGATAGTTTTCAAGAGATTATGAAGTTTGAAATTTAAGAGTTTGTGTAAGAGTGTACATCAAGGCTGTAGTCACCGGATTGAGAAGTGTCCTTCTAGATTTATGATTAACTTTCAAAAAACCATCGGATATAAACCTAAGTAAGAGTCAGCTCGAATGTCATATTTTTTGTTCTGTTTCCGGGACCTCAATCTTGAAGGATTATAAATGTTTCCAATTTAGTTTCTTTCTTGTGAGAAAGTAATGATGAAAGCTCCTTTTAAGAAGACAATGGGGAAAGAGCAATGTGGTGTTCGCACAAGAGGGTGGATATCTCACAAGATGATATGACTTATAATCGACTTGGTCTTAACCAAGTCGATTATAAGGCAGACCTATACTTTGTTCGGGAGGACTTGCAGACGTTGTGGTTACATATCTTACTCGTGATACTATTCGGAGGGGATGAATATCCATCCTTCTAGACAGGTATTTGAGCGATTGATTGCTCATGGCCTCAAGTTGCATCATGGAAAGTGCAAGTTCTTTCAGGAGCAGGTAGAGTACTTGGGTCATACCATATACCCAGGAGGATTGGGAGTTCAGAAAACCAAGGTGGAGGCAATCTTGCGTATTCTACAACCCTCAGATGTGAGTAGGGTACGAGCCTTCCTTGGACTTGCAAACTACTATCGTCCATATGTGCGAGGATTTAGCATTATTGTCAAAGCCTTGACAAAGCTGACAAAGCTAGATCATGATTGGCATTGGGGAGATGAACAGGAGAGAGCTTTTGTTGAGCTCAAGGGAAGCTTGACATCTGTCCCTATTTTGAGGAGACATGTGAGAGGTCGTCCAATTTGAAGTACATACTGATTGGAGTGGTGCCGGATGGATATGCATCTGCCTTTTTGAGCATGCTAACGCTGGAGAGCTATGTGATATCTCTCTTGGGTCAGAGAACATATATGTTAGCCTTGGACGCTGAGACTTAGGACTGTGACCTTTGGGCTGACTCTCACTCAGGTTTACCTCCGATGGCTTTTTGGAAACTCATCATGAATCTAGAAGGACTTAGTCTCACCCTATGACCATGACCCTAATGCACACTCTTAAACAAACTCTCAAAGTCGAAGCTCCATTATGCACATTCTCACCAAGAGTAACATATCACTCAAAAGGAAGGGATACTTTGGTAATCAAAGTCTTCATTGAATCAAGGCTCCACTCCGAACATGACGTCTCCAAGAACCAAGCTCCCCAAAACTAAGATCACCACACTATCTTCTCCCAAAACTAACTTCCATTGAAAAACTACTTGAGAGGTGCTTCTCAACCTCTCTATTTATACTACTTAGAATCTTACCCTAGTAACTACAAGTAATCACCATGTAACTTCCTCTTACCAAGTTTAAACAAGGTAGAGATCACAAACCCCAAGGAAAAGGGTACATGGCAACATGCAATTGGTCCACTTGGATCTTCTAGAAGCCCAACTACTCTCTAATTGACTTCTAGTGTACCAAGTCAATCTCTCCCCTAGATTTAAGGGTCTTCACCAAGTCCAACCAATGAAAACTAGTCCAAGTCAAGGAAAGTCAAGATAACCATGTGATGGAATCTATTCCTTGATTCCTACTAAACAACAAAATAGTAGTTCTCATCTACCACACCAAAAGTTACTCTATATTTTTCTCCAACTTAACCATAACTAGCTAAACATAGTCATGAGTAAGATAAACTTAGACACAATTTAGATATACTTACATTTTATCCTATATGTACAATCCTGGGTCTTACATTTACCCCTGGACCAAGATTTCACTCCGTCCTCGGAGTGAAAGAATCTAATCGTCGATGAAACAGTTTCAACTTGTCGTGATTCACCCAGTCAAAATGTCGTCCTCCCAACTCCTTCAAATTGTAAGTAAAGTTTCCCCATACCTTGTGAACTATGAAAGGACCAAAATACTTTGGAAGAAATTTCTTTCTTGTTCTCTTATATCTAATGGAGTCGTAAAGCATTACCCAATCACCTTCTTTGAAAGTCTTCATCTTCTTCATCCCAAGTCGATTATTATGATACTTCTTCTGCAATTGTTGAGCCCACTCCACACGTACCATGGCCACAACTCGAGCCTCCTCCAACTCCACTAGTTGTTGACATCTTGATTTGATAGCTTCTACTCCATTCGTCCTCTTTAACTTCTGCTGGATAGTTAAGAAGGTCGTCAAATCAAATTGAATTGGAAGCTTTGACTCGACACCATATACCATATGGAAAGGTGAGTACCGTGTTGATGTCTTCCAAGTCGTCTGATACTTCCACAAGATAGCATGCAACCTCTTGTCCCAATTTTGCTTGCTCCCGTCCATGTCTACATCCTTGGCCAACATCATGCAAAGCGTATAGTTGGTTCGCTCTGCCAACCCATTAGCATTTTGTTTGTAGGAAGTAGTCACCCGTGCCTTGATGGAGAAATGACCTAGCATGGCTTGTATAATGCTTCCAACAAACTCACCACCTCTATCAAATACAATTTCTAGAGGGCATCTGAATCTAGTTATTATCCTCTCGTACAGAAATCTACCCACTTCTTCCTCACTAGTAGATTTTAGAGGTCTAGCTTCTACCCACTTGGTTAGATAATCTGTAGCTACCACAATGAACTTGTTACCCCAAGGAGTAAGATTCAAGGGTCCTACAAAATCTATTCCCCATTTCTCAAAAGGATCTTAAATAGGAACTGATGTCAAAGAAGGGGTTTTCATGGACTTTTTAGCAAAAGCTTGACACACATCACAACTCTTGCAAAATTCCACACAATCTTTGAAAATGCCCTTCCAATGATAGCATGCATCTAGGATCTTAAATGCAGTTACCTTTCCTCCAAAGTGTCCTCCACATACCGAGCCTTTGTGAAACTCCTTCATAAGTTGAATTGACTCCTTCCTTCCAACAGCCCTTTTGAGTAATCCATCCGCTCCTTGATGAAACAACACGTCTTCTATGATGGTATAAGGTTCACATCGCTTCACCAATGCATTCCTATCCCGTGAATGCATGCCTTGGGGAAACTCTCCCTCCGAGATGAAATACCATATCTCCTTGTATTCAGCCGGTACCTTTGTTATGGTGTCCATCATCAGCAAATCCTCATCTGGAAATGTATCATCCACTGGTTGATCTCTTTCCTCATCGTATGCTCGAGACATCAAATCAGCATTGGCATGCTTCTTACCGGGTCGATCCTCAATGATGTAATCAAACTCTACCAGTAACAACTTCCATCTGGCTATCCTACCCTCAGCATTAGGCTTGTTGAAAATGTACTTCAAAGCCTTGTGGTCAGTAACGATAGTAAACTTTCCTCCCAACAGATAGTGTCAAAACTTCTTGAGAGAGAAGATCACAACTAAAGTCTCCTTTACGTCCTTTGAATAGTTTCTCTCAGCCTGCACCATCTGTCTATTAGCATAAGCAATTGGATGATCATGATTATCTTCATCTAACTGGCTTGGAGTGCATCCTATAGCAATGTTTGATGCATCCGTGTAGAGAATGAAAGGTTTACCCCAATTTGGTTTGGCTAAAATAGGAGCCATTACCAAAGCCTTCTTAAGAAGTTCAAACGCCACAGCTGCCTCTCCATCCTTGAGAATTAAATAGTAATCTGTCCCCTTCTTCATGTAAACCGTCAAGGCATAAGCTTTGTTGGAGAAGGAAAAGATGAACCGTCGATAGTATCCCACCATTCCAAGGAACTGCCTCAACTTGATCAATGTCACCGGAAAAGGTAAGTCGAGGATGCATTTTACCTTTTCTGGATCCACCGTTATACCATCCTTGGAGATGATGTGCCCTAACAACAAACCTTCCTCACATCCAAAAATGCATTTTTCTGGATTGAGCGAGGCCTTGGCTTTCTCTAACCGTTGTAGAATTTTGATCAAATGATCAAAATGAACCTCCTTCTTCCCATATACACAAAAATCATCTATGAAATCTCGCACAAATTTCCCAATAAAAGGTTCAAACACCTTGTTCATGAACCTATGAAAAGTTCCTGGAGCATTACATAGACCAAAGGGCATTACCCTAAAGGCAAAAGTTCCCCATGGCATGGTAAAAGTGGTTTTGAGCTGATCTTCAGGAGCAATTTGAATTTGGTTATAACCACTATAAGCATCTCCAAAACTATACCACTCATGACCTGCCACCTCCTCTAGAATCTCATCTATGAAAAGTAAAGGATAGTTATACTTCTTTGTGACAACATTCAACTTCTTGTAATCTACGCATACACGTAGCTTACCATTCTTCTTCTTGACTATCACAATAGGAGAAACCCATTCAGAATTCTCTACCTCATAGATAAAACCTGCATCCTTTAGCTTGTCGATCTCCTCCTTGACCACCACAGCCATTGGAGGATTTATCCGGCGTTTCCGACGTCTTTGGACGAGCCTTCTTCTCTAACTCAATGCGATGAGTTTGTAAGGTTACTTCCTTCAAATCCTTGTAGCTAAAGGCAAAGACATGGATATATTTTTGAAATATATCCAAGAACCTTGACTTCTCCTCCATAGTAACCTTGGGACCAAACTTGAGAGTGGAGAGCCGTCGAGTTATCTCATCTTCACTCATCTTCATCTTGTCGGGATCTTTCACCACCCCTGGCCTAGGAAGTAAATCCATTGCAGCAAGAACTTGAACTTGAACCTCATCGTCAGAGGTATCTTCAGATGATGTCTCCTCATCGGTCGACATGTTGGTGTCAACCTCTAAAAAACTGCCACTTTCTTCACTTTCAGACTCTGAGTAATCACTCGTAGGTCTATCCAGTGCGAGCTGCTCCTCCGCCACTTGTGAGAGGGACCTTCACTCGATGGTTTTTCGGCCCTATACGAAGGTAACCCTTATGCCGCCGATCAGTTGTCCTCATAGCCCTCAACCAAGGTCTTCCTAACAACAATTCGTAGCTAGCCTCCTCGAGCACTTGAAAGGACAACAAGGTTTGAACTCCCATCACACTTACCACCACCTTGTCCACCACTCTAATGGGTCGCACCTTTTGCTTGTTGGCCATCCCAACAATGATGTTGGAAGGTCTTGAAAGCTTCATCCCCAACTTCTTCAACAAACGTTCCGACATGGCATTCACCGCACATCCACCACCCACTAGTACATCTGAAACATCACGTCCATTAATGTGTACTTCAATCTTTGAAGCTTGAGTGCATACCTCCGAGGCAGCGGCATCCACCACTCCTACTCCAACATTCGCCATGGAAGCTTTCCCCTTGGATCGTCGCTTCTTGATCCTTTTGGAGCTTAGGCCTCCCCTCAACTCCTTTCTTATCGTAGGATTTAGAGCAATCAATTGGCCAACAGTTATATTGGCTTTTTGATTCCCCACATCCTCCACCACGTCATATTTGAGTTGGGTAGATGAAATAGAGAAATCATCCATTCCCAACTTCTTCCTCGGTGCTCTCGGTTGACTCACACCGCTGGATCGAGTGCTCCGACTTGGTTGATCTTCCATTGAGATGGACTCCTCTGCAAATCTTGCTCTCTTCTTCTCATATGCAAGAATATCTACTCTCAAACTTATAGAGCTCTCTCCCTTCTCAAACGTGCACTGATGAGGAAACACATCAATGGACGCTACTCCCTTATCATTCGATTGACTTGGAGCAGGAGTATGATTGTTGTGTCTAACTCCATCATGCTGTCGAGGATTAGGACAATTCTGTTGGAAATGAGGGCCTCCACAACTAAAGCATGAAACTGTGAAGTTCCCTTGCGGTGGATTTCCTTTTGGAGGATAATTTTCATACCCTCTAGATCCTCCACCTACATTCTGATTCCTCCTCTCCCATAGTTGTATAACGTTAATCTTGAGATCAGCGAGTGTTTCTGTGATAGATTTCAACTCATGGTGCAAATCTACCACTGGAGAATTTACTACTGGCGCATCAACAACAATAGGAGTTGCCATTCTAACCACAAGAGGTGGTGATGCTTCTCTAGCCACCAAGCTAGAATCATCGTCTTCTAGGCTCTCCTCCATTCGAATAGCAATGCGAATAGCCTCAACCTTAGAAGAGGGCTTTTCATATCTCACCTTGCTTCGAATTTGAGGCTTCAAACCTCCAATGAAGTTCTTTGTCAACATCGCCACAATCCCCACCCATGGTTGGCTTGACCTCGTCTCCACTCTTTCTCAACACTACACAAAAACATGACTCCAGCTTCTCCGTTCTCTCCACGTATGATCTCACCTTCTCACTCTCTCCTTGCTTCAAAAAGGTGACTTCACATATCAGCTTCTCCTAACTTTCATCCGGAAGAAAGTTTTCAACAAGATTCTCCGTCAAACTCTCCCAAGTGTCTTCCTCCCCATGCTCCTTCTTGTACTCATTGTACCACTTCAATGCAGAATCCTCCAAGAAGTCGGGCAAAAGGATAGCCCATTCGGGTTTCCTTCTCTCATTATTTCCTATACATGCCCTCTTGAAGTCTCTCATAAAAGATTCTACATCTTCTTTCTCTCTCCCATAGAACACCGGAAGCTTTCCCATTTCCAACTCCTTTTGTCGTTATTGTTGGAAATTTATACGGGACTCCCTAATACAACACAAACAAAACTAGCTCCATTCTAGAGTAATTCATCAATGGCAAAATGAACGGAATTGGTAAGTTCAAGATTGTCATGGCTCTCTCCTCTCCTAAACACACTATGAGCCTTACCCTCTTTGACATCTTCTAGATCATTATGAAAATGATCTCCATCTTCAGTTAGAACTTGAGCCACCTAGAGATTTCAACTTTTCAGTATCTGCACTCAATTTATCTTCAAAGCCCTCCACTTGTGACTCCAACAGAGCTTTCATGCCACTACACTCGTGTCCTAAGGGAAGTCCGGTCACTCCACAATTTTCACAATAGGTTCCACTCTTGGATTCACAGGGAGATGATGGTCCCATATAAAGGTTAAGCTCTCCCACGTTTTGTCTCTCTCTCAACCTCCGATCTTTGGTCCTCAAAGAACAACTCACAAGCTTATGTCCCTCCTCTCCACAATAGAAGCAACTCTCACGTTTCGCTTGTTAATATCCCAAGCTCATCGAGTTGATCTAGGGTTCTTATGTACCGATGGTACAGATCTGTTTAGGGCTAACCCGAAATTAGGGTTTCCTTGTACTCACCCTATATATATACAAGGGAAGTCAAAGCCTTCCCCATCTCATTCTTGTACACTCTATCTTGTCTGTTTGGTGTGCTCTCCTCTTCTTGGAGTGATTCCTGAAGAGTCGGTTTCTCAACATGGTATCAGAGCATGGTGGGAGCATTAGTTTTGTAGATTAGACATAGAGGAGTGCTGGAGATCAGTGAGGAGTGTGCCTCAGAGTTGGAGGCTATCCCGCTGAAGCGATTAGATTGTTGGGGAACCGTTTCGTGTTTTCTCAGAATCTTCAATCGCATTTTCAGAGGTCAAGATGATCATTTTCGACCTATTTCTGATCACCCAACTTCCTAAAGGAAGTTGTCTTGCGCAGAATGGTTGAATTTGGTAGCCAAGAAGTTTTCGTGCGATTTAGAGTTGTTAGTGATAGTTATTGCCTTTTCCAAAATCTTTGAGGAGCTGTTTGGAGACCTAAACAAGGTTTTTTAGAGATTTGAGGGTTTCAACCAAAGCAAAGGCTTAGCCTCAATCATAGCTCCTACCACGAAAAATTTCAGCTCAATCCGAGCTTAATTCGTCATTTTCGCTTAAGTACTGCGCAAGCACAGAACCGCGAACACATTTCATTCTTTGTCTGCGGGTCAAGACAGGCACATTTCGCCAAAATCTGGAGTTTTACATGTTTCTTGATCGAGATGCAGAGGAGATGTATTTCCGCCGTAGTCACTGAGGTGTTCTTTCTGTTCGTTTTGTGTATGTGCAAGTACTTGCCGTGTTGGAGTCCTGATTTCCGCTCGTGACCACAACCATGGCAGAATCCGTGGGCATGATCTTTGGAGAAAACTTCGACAAGAATAATTTCTAAACGTGGAAATTTTGAATGAAGACTTTCCTTCAAGGCCAGGGGCTATGGGAGCTTGTGACCGGGGAGGAGAAAGCACCAATCGTGGTAGCTGGTGATCTTCGTAGTGAGCAGACATTGCGTGAGTGGAGAAAGCGGTCGCCATCCACTACATTGCGCTCACGATTTCAGGCTTGATGATTGGTCACATTCAAGACTGTGACACACCCAAGGAAGCTTGGGACGCATTGTCACAGATGTTCCATTCGCGAACAGAAGCTTGGAAGGCTGCAGATTGCAAAGCAATTCAATACTGTCAAGAAAGGCTCGATGTGTGTCAGTGACTATATCAATCACACCGAAGAATGGCGAGATCGGTTAGCATCGTCAATGTTCAACTTGATCCGACTATGATTATCGGTGCGACATTGCAAGGAATTGCGCCGTAGTACAAGTAGTTCATTACGTCAATTTCGACTAGAGAAGCTCTTCAAGTTTGACGAATGGCCCCAATGATGTTGGGAGAAGAAGTGCGAGTGCAGGCATTAGTGCTTGGCCCGGCCCGCAAGAATGTGTGTTTTTTGCAGGTTACGGGGAGGTCGAGGTAGAGGTCGTGGGGAGAGCGGGATATGGTGGTGGTAGAGGTGGGTGGTGCGTAACAAGACGCCCAACCCGGCCAGTGCGCCACTGCTGCAAGAAGGCAAGTTAACACTGCAACTTCTTGTCACAAGAATGGCCACTATGCTTAAAAATTGTTACAAGCGTCGAACGATCTCGCGCGCTTCGGGCCATGAGAGCCATGTAGTCTGGCGAAGAACACGACTACTCATTGTGACACCCGAGTTATCTTTGCTTTCGCACTTTTTGTCTGATTGGGTGATCGATTCGAGCTACCAGCCACATGACGCCGCATCAAGAATGGTTTGCGTCGCTCGACATTGTGGAGACTCCTCATTTCATGGTATTTGGAGATGATCACGGCACGAGATCAAGCATAAGGGTAAAATTCGCTTGACATTCCGGGATCTAATCTTTCGGAATCGGAAATGTTTTACATGTTCCTACTCGATTTCGAAATCTGTTATCAGTAGGAGAGATGGTAGGACAAAATTTCCAAGTGCGTTTCAACAAAGATGGATGCTTTGTTGAAGACTCCACAGGTACTGTTGTAGCTCGAGGTAGCATGAGTGGTAGACTGTTCAAGCTAGATGCTACAGTTAATGTCAGTAAACCGCCAACTCCTGTCATTCTGAAAGTGGCTTTTAGTAGTATCGACATAGATATTTGGCACAAGCGAGTTGGGCACATGAACTATCAGAAACTAAAGACTCTTCCGAGTTCGGATCTAGTCACGGGTTTGCCCAACTTCACTTCACAGCCGAGCCCCTTGCGGTGTGTCCCGCTTGTCAGTTCGGCAAGCAAGCTAGACAACCCTTTAAGGGATCAGGTAGGAGAGCGACTAAGCTTCTAGAGTTGGTGCACAGATGTATGGACTTCTTCTCAACCAAGTTTATTTGGTTTTGAGTACTTTCGTGTCCTTCATTGATGATTTTCTCTAGCTACACTGGTTTACTTTCCTTAAGAGCAAAGAGCTCTTGGATGTGTTGTCGACTTTTCCAAACTTTCCACACCTTGGTGGAGAAACAGTCTGGACAATCTATCCTTTGTCTACGTTCGAATGGAGGAGGCAAGTTTAAATGCGGAGAATTCCACCGCTTACCTACGTAAGCATGGCATGGCCGCCCTGGAAGACTTGTAGTTATACTCCCACAATGAGAATGGCGTTGCGGAGAGGAAGAATCGTCACATAGCGAGAACTGCTTTCGCTATGTTGAGCGAGAAGAACCTGTCTAGACCGTTCTAGGCGAGGTCGCATTTCCGTTGCAATGTACTTGATGAATCGAACTCCATCTGCAAAGCTAGATTCACAACAAGACCCCGATGGAGGTATTCACATGCCACAAGCCCGATTACTCATTTCTGAAAGTTTTCGGATGTATCTGCTATGTACACATTCCTGATGAGAAGCGCAAGAAGCTAGATCCGAAAGCTGAGAAGTGTATTTTCCTTGGATATGCCCTAGATACGAAAGGATATAGATGCTATAATCCTTCCTCTATGCAACTCTATATTAGTAGAGATGTTGTATTTGAAGAGTTGCAATCTTGGTATGCACCTGCGATTGTTCTGGTCATACCCACTCTTCCTGCTGAATCTGCACCAAGGAGTCTGTCAACTGTACCTTTACAGAGTGGAGTTTCTGGAATCACACAATCTAGAGCCGAAGTCTCTTGTACACTGAGCCGCTACGGATGAAGTTCACTGAGCACCATCCAGACCGACTCCTAGATTTGAGGATCATGTTGTTTTGCAACATATGATGTCCTCACCACGGATTACCGATATTCATCCGTTGGATGAAGCATCTCAGAACGATGCTACTGGTACCTCAGATCCAAAGCAAGGGGCGACAAACAATACATCTGATACTGCCCTACAAAAATCTGAGAGAGTTTGGCATCCTGTTCAGTGATTTATGCATGAAAGTTTCCTTGCTGATCATCATGCATACATGACTCACGTTCTTGCTAAGCCAGAACCGAGTACGCTTGAGGAGGCGATGCACAAAAATGAGTGGATTGAAGCCATGGAGACAGAACTTGCTACACTTCGTCACCAACAAACATGGGAATTGGTGGACTTACCTCTAGGTAAGAAAGCGATTGGTTGCAGATGGGTCTTCAAGGTCAAGCGCAACTCTGATGGCACTGTATCTCGATACAAGGCTAGATTGGTATCCAAGGGCTACGCATAACAGCATGGAGTGGACTACGAAGAGACATTTAGTCCAGTTGCCAAGATGGCAACAATTCGGACGGTGGTTGCTATTCTTTGTCAACAAGGGATGACCGGCGCATCAAATGGACTTCAAGAACGCCTTTCTCAATGGAGATCTTGGCAAGGAAGTCTACATGCAACAACCACCTGGTTACGAAGATCTGAAATTTCTTTCCTGCGTTTGTAAGTTAAGGAAATCCCTCTATGGTTTGAAACAGGCTCCGAGAGCATGGTATGAGAAGATCAATTCCTTTCTCAAGTCTCTTGGATTTTGTAGTGCGTCATTCCGACTCATCCCTATCTTTGCATGAGATCGGGGAGTTCATGTAGTGATGATTTCCATCTACGTAGATGATCTTATTATCCTTTGGGAACCATGAGGAGATGATTTCCGCATCAAGAGTATCTTATGTTCCGAATTTGAGATACAAGACTTAGGGTATCTTAAATTCTTTCTTGGTGTGGAGTTTATCACAGAGGGAAAGGATATGTGGCTAATACAACGCCAATATACTTTAGATAAGCTTAAGGAGTTCAAGATGTCTGATTGTAAACCAATAGACACTCCTCTACAACAAGGTCTAAAGCTAGAGTAAGACGATGAAGAGTTACTTGCAGATCCCGCATGCAGACAGATGGTTGGGAGTTTGATTTATCTGACTATCACTAGACCGGTTTTGAGCTATGCTGTTGGTCTAGTCAGTCACTCCCTGCATGCTCCACGGGTACCGCATATGATGGCGGTTAAGCGGATTCTCCGCTATGTGAAGTCCACACTTCATTTTGGACATCGATATAGATTTGGAGGTGAGCTAAACCTGCATGGCTACACCTATGCTGATTGGGCAGGAGACATTTCCGGCAGGAGATCTGGATATGCGTTTGGACTTGGGAGTACGGCTGTGAGTTGGGCTTCTAAGAAGCAACCAATTGTGGCACTGTCTTCCACAGAGGCAGAGTATCGTGGTGCTATGAATGCCACTTGTGAAGCAGTTTGGCTTCGTTCCTTGCTTTCTGATATTGGAGTAGATTATCCTAGTCCTACAATTATCCTAGCTGATAACATTAGCAGCATGATGTTAGCCAACAATCCTGTTTTTCATGCTAGGACAAAGCACATTGAGGTGCACTATCACTTTGTTAGGGAGAAGGTCCTTCCAAGTGTAGTAGATCTTAGATATATACATACATGAGATCAGGTTGCAGATATCTTCACCAAAGCTTTACCTAGAGAGTCGTTTGCTACATTTTGACATTGTCTAGGAGTTCAGGATGTACATTTGAGCTTGAAGGGGAGTGTTAATATCCCAAGCTCATCGAGTTGATCTAGGGTTCTTATGTACCGATGGTACAGATCTGTTTAGGGCTAACTCGAAATTAGGGTTTCCTTGTACTCACCCTATATATATACAAGGGAAGGCAAAGCCTTCCCTATCTCATTCTTGTACACTCTCTCTTGTCTGTTTGGTGTGCTCTCCTCTTCTTGGAGTGATTCCTGAAGAGTCGGTTTATGAGTGTCAAGTCATCCTCACTTTGCAAAACACTCATGCACCAACTCTCTCGGAATGACCATAAACAAGGAAAAAGCAAATCTGAAAAGTAAAGCCATTTTGCTCACTTTTATACCCCCCTATACTTCAGGTATCATAACTTTCTCTTTAAAAATGATCTCTCAACGAAATTTCAACCAACATGTAGCTTAGCTCTTGATAAACAATCGTGAAAAGTTTCAAATCCTGATTTAATTCTTGCACGAATTGATGAGCTATGTACACTTTTTCCCGAGAGCTATCTTTCAAAACCCGTCAGGACCCTAGCAAATTCTAAACATCATAAATTTTGATCTAGACATGATATGATTGTTATTTCAAGTGCAAAACGTATCCCATCTACTACTCTAAAATCAATAAAATTCTCGGAAAAACTTTGGAAAATAAAGTTTTCCTCCCAAATACGCACTATAGCACTCTCGCCTCACCCCAAACAACACTTAATTAAACAAAATGTACAAAATAACTTCCAGGCTATCATATAACACTACTAGATACACAAATGGTACATTAATATGCATCATGATCTCAGTTCGCTCTTCCCCCACAATACTGTCCATATGAGTTCTCATCATTGCGCTCTCACGGGCAAGAAATTGGATTCGAAACATCTCTGCTCCTTCTAGATTGAGGTCCCGGCAACGGAACCAAAAATATGACCTCCGGGCTGACTCTCACTCAGGTTTACCTCCGATGGCTTTTTGGAAACTCATCATGAATCTAGAAGGACTTAGTCTCACCCTATGACCATGACCCTAATGCACACTCTTAAACAAACTCTCAAAGTCGAAGCTCCATTATGCACATTCTCACCAAGAGTAACATATCACTCAAAAGGAAGGGATACTTTGGTAATCAAAGTCTTCATTGAATCAAGGCTCCACTCCGAACATGACGTCTCCAAGAACCAAGCTCCCCAAAACTAAGATCACCACACTATCTTCTCCCAAAACTAACTTCCATTGAAAAACTACTTGAGAGGTGCTTCTCAACCTCTCTATTTATACTACTTAGAATCTTACCCTAGTAACTACAAGTAATCACCATGTAACTTCCTCTTACCAAGTTTAAACAAGGTAGAGATCACAAACCCCAAGGAAAAGGGTACATGGCAACATGCAATTGGTCCACTTGGATCTTCTAGAAGCCCAACTACTCTCTAATTGACTTCTAGTGTACCAAGTCAATCTCTCCCCTAGATTTAAGGGTCTTCACCAAGTCCAACCAATGAAAACTAGTCCAAGTCAAGGAAAGTCAAGATAACCATATGATGGAATCTATTCCTTGATTCCTAAACAACAAAATAGTAGTTCTCATCTACCACACCAAAAGTTACTCTATATTTTTCTCCAACTTAACCATAACTAGCTAAACATAGTCATGAGTAAGATAAACTTAGACACAATTTAGATATACTTACATTTTATCCTATATCTACAACCATGGGTCTTACAGGACGGTTTGATGGTAAACCGAGACATCTATGACGACATGGTGGTGTTGGAGTATCTTCGTACAGTTGCTTTGATGGGCACTTTGAGTGCAAAGGAGCGGGATGAGTTTTACAGAGAGCTCAATGATTCAAATGGGAAGGTAGACACCTTCTTCGAGTATGGGGAGATGGCAGCGTTCGTTTTGTGCCACTTCCATCTCTGAAAGCACAGTTGGTCAGACATGCTCATGAGGAGTTAGGTCATTTTGGAGTAAAGCGGACATATAGCTTACTTCAAAGTCACTATTGATGGAGAGGTATGCAAACTGAGGTGCAATAGTTTGTGGTCAGGTGTATGGTATGTGATCGTGTTCGAGCATCATTCAATGCCCCTACACCATAATTACATCCTCTATCGATTATGGGATTTGATTATCGTTGGAGCTTGGATTTTGCAGGACCTTTGCCATTGATTATACGACATCATCGATATGTGTTGGTCATGGTGGAGCATTTCTCCAAGTGGATTGAGTTGATGGCCTTGCCCAACAAGTCAAGTGAGGAAACAATTTATGCATTTTTAGCTGCACTGCTTAGCCGATTTGGTGCATCAGCAGAAGTGTTGAGTGATCAAGGTCTGAGTTTTTGGACGAGTTTCAAGCTTTGTGTGATCGAGCGTTGATCGATCATTGTATCACCTCAAGAGATCATCCCGAGGCTGATGGTCTAGCAGAGAGAGTTGTTCAAACGGTGAAGAAAGCACTAAGGAAGTTTGGCTTGGAGAAAGGTTATTTGGAAGACTGGGACATCCAGCTACCATGGTTGGCCATGGGTTATCGATTCAACCGGCAAGCATCTCTAACGTCATTCTCACCGTACTTTTTATTATATGGTAGAGATCCAGACTTTCCTGCAGCTATCCGTCGGGAGTCAGGTGAAGTCTTGGACTTGGATAACCCTGATATTTGGGTTAGGATGTGTTCTCAAAGGGCATAACTCTTCCGTAAAGTCATGCCGATGGCATTTGAGAACCTGACTATTGCTCAGCATAGAGATACTTTACATTATGTTACCATCCGAGGAGGTGGATGTCGACTTTCAATTCGTAGATTTCATGTTGGTGATTACTTTTTACTTGCAAAGAGAGTGCAGAGCCACATTGGATGTTATTTGGTCGCACAATTCTACGAGTACATGAGGTTTTACCTTCTAGAGTTTTGGTATTGGAGGATCGTGATGGTGTGATTTGGAAGGATCATATGCGTAATTGTGCGTCATGTCACCTTTCAAACATTGATGGTACTATGGATCCAAGCCTGACAGTTGTACGTGCAGGCTTGAGATGTATATTATGTGGATCAGCTAGTAGAGCAGCCAGTATGTTGATTTGTGATTCTTGTTCGAGAGGATGTCATATGTCATGTTTGACATCTCCTCTCAATGCGGTGCCCAATGGACGGTGGAGGTGTTCTTGATGCATTTAGCAGGCAAGTAGGTCTGACCGTTTCATGATATGGATTGCGGATAGGCGACTAATGATGGAGCATTATAGCACCCGGCCTCCTGATCTTAGCCCCACGAAGGGCATATCATGTTATGAACTAGATGGCTACGTGGTGTTAGAGGGACCTAACCGCCAGTTAGGGGGACGATTGTGGTACACTTGTGTTGGTGTATGACAATCTATGTGTTGTGATGTTTGATGTGACAACGATGTATGTTGTGATACGATATGTATGTGCATGACAGCTGTCACGATTTATGTAGTGGCCTCTCTAGTTAGGTAGATGCACGTATGCAGGAGAAGATACAACAATTAGAGCCGGTTGTGCAGTTAGCACCGTTCGCACTGGAACTGCCGTTAGGACCGACAGTGCCATTAGACGTCCTAGGGCTCAAGGGATAGAGTTCAAATTAGGGCTCCTTGGAGGGCAATATTGAACCTTTGAGATTGTGGCTATGGTGGATAGTAGCTAGTGCATGAACCTGGAGTCTTTGAAGCACAACGTGGGTTTGGCTTGACTGTAATCTCTCTTTTATGCTATGGTTATGAGCGAAGTGTCCTTGTGGACGTTTTGAGAGTAGAAAATATTATTGTGGTATATTTATGTTGGTGTATGACGATCTATATATTGTGATGTTTGATCTGATAATGATGTATGTTGTGATACAATATGTATGTGCACTTCACAATCACCAACATAAAATCTTTGTATTGAAGGTCTATATCCACCTCCTACAATTGTGATTGATGTAGAATACATAAAAATTAGAATCGAATTATAGAATACATTTACTTGTAACAAAATACACCAAAAATATTGGATGTTACTAATGGTCACACGATTTTCTAAGTACGTGAGGTTTTATTTTTTGAATTTTGATATTAGAGGGTTGTGCTAATGTGATATGAAATGATCATATTCGTAATTATCACCTTTCAAATATTGATAGTAATATGGATCCAAAGCTATGAATTGTGTGAGCATGCTTGAGATTTATGTTATGTGCATCAGTTGGTGGAGTGGCCAATATGTTGATATGTGATTCTTGTTCGAGATGATGATATATGTCATGTTTGACGCCTACTCTTAATACGGTGCCCAGTGGACGGTGGAGATATCCTCGCTACGATTAACATGCAAGCTGGTTTGACTGTTACATGGTATGGATTGCATATTTGCAACTAACAATTGAGTATTGTAGCATCTGAACCCTTGATCTTAGCCCCACAAAGGTCATATCATGTTAATAGACTAGATGATTACATGGTGTTAGAGAGACCTAACCTTTAGTTAGGGGGGTGATTGTGGTACACTTGTGTTGGTGTATTATTATCTATATATTTGTGTTGGTGTATTACTATCTATGTATTGTGATGTTTGATGTGATAACAATGTATGTTGTTATACAATATGTATATGCATGACAACTGTCATGATTTATGTAATGGCACCAATAATTATGTAGGTGTGTGCATGCAATAGCTGATAGAACAATTAGAGCAGATAGTGCAATTAGTATTGTTATCACTGGACTTGCCCACAACGTCGTTATGAGGCTTAGAGCTCAACGTATAGAGTTTGATTTATGGATCATTGGTGTACAATTTTTTAGATTGAGCCTTTTAGAGTATGGCTATGGTGAATATTAGCTAGTTCGGAACCTTGAATCTTTGTAACTCAAAGTGAGTTTGACTCAATTATAATTTATATTTTATTCTATAGCTATGGGTGGAGTGTCATTGTGTATTTTTTGAAAATGGATAAAAATATTGTGATACATTTGCGATGATATATGATTATCTTTGTATTGTGATATGATGACGATGTATGTTGTGTTTCGATATGCATGTGCGCTACATATTTTCTGTTGATGTAGATGATATCATTGATATGATCTCAACGTTGACAAGCTTTCAGGATGGAGAAAGGAAGGCAGACTTGAACGTAAAAGAAAGCTCGAATGAGTTTCCCAGCAGAGGAAATGAGGCTGCAAAAGGATGGCCCGAGTTATTAGAAGACAGTAGTGATTTTACGAGGAAGGGGCCGTTTCAAGGGCCGGTACCAGAAGAAGAGGAACAGAGACATAGCAAGATGTTGTGTGAAACCTTAGAGCTTAGGTTGTCCGCAACATCTACAAGGGGAAATGACGCGAACCCGGCTTGTTGTAAAATATGGAGTTTTAGTCTCAAAATGACCTCTAGAATCCAATAACCAACTTGAGAACAACAGTAACCTCAAGAAGTGGTTGTCATCATGTAATATAGAATAAATGGTTGAACTCACCGTCCGCTTTATTCGCACTTAGTACCGATATAACCCGCTTCAGGTTAAAACATGCGAGTCTAAAAAGTTTCCAAAAAGTTTCCAGTGTTATAGCTTTACGCCACAAGTAATTCTAAAGAATGTAGCAAACTGACTAAAGTAGCACAAAGACCGTGGATCCCACGTTCTTATGGAGAGAAAGAGCATGTGCTTGCAAAAGAGAACTCACGTCAAAGTTGGAGTCGTTGAAATGGTTCGGATCTCGCAGAGAGATGATGAGTGCAGCCACCCTATGTGGTAACATGACTAAACTCAGTCAATCAGTCAAGACAGCCTTCGAAACCGGTACCGTACTAGCTACTGGCGATTGAGTTCCAAGCTGAACACTACCTTCGGCTGCGCGCCGAAGTCTACACTGAAGGGTTGGCACAAAAGATGGAATTGATGTTGACCGTCGAGCAGATGAAGTAGCTGCGTGCTTTCGGCCCCAAAAAACCTCGAGAGAAAGCAGGAAACCCACCACTGTAACTAAGTAGTGAAGTTGAGCCCAACACTTGTTCAGGTAACGGATACTTTAGTCAAGGCTGGCAAGGATTCCAGCGACGACTCCAACGGTGAGATGGCGAGAGGTTACAGGCTTCCAGCGAAAGAACGCTCACGCTCACGCTCAGCTGGCTGAATTGAATTGTGGACTCTGACACAAACAGACAGGTTTCCATGAAGATTGATCGCGGCTGCCGCTTCAAAGCGCCGCCATACGGTCCAGAGAGCATTCACTCATTGCTCTCGTATACTCCTGCAACTCCGTCTACTCCCTGCACTGTCATTACTGGACATTAACTCCTCCAGCGACCAGCGTTCACTCACTACGCTCTCGCTGCTGTGTCGTTCTGTTCGATCTACAGAAACATATAATGTCGAAGCGTCCGCTGCCGAGTAGCAACAGCAAGGCAGCTGCTCGTAAGCAGTATTGTGAAGAAGAAGAGAGAGCAAGCGAGTGAGTGAGTGGGTGCGTGACGCCTGCCCATCGTTTTGCGCATATTTTGTGCCGGAGTTTCTTGCGTTCTATTCCATCCGGTGGTGATAGTCTGCGTATCGTGGGAAGATCGTGTCTGGAAACATGGCAGCTGTGTGCCGAATCGCGGCGGCTTTGGTGTTCATGCTCATGGCCGTAGCAGCTGTGAACGGGACTGACGACGCGAGCGCACCGAGTGCTTCGGATCCTTGCGGGCAAGTTCTCACGAGCCTGCTGCCGTGCGTGCCTGCCATAGGCAAGGATGCCCAAAAGCCTACTCCGGAATGCTGCTCTGCAATCAAGGCTGTCAGTCCGACTTGCGTTTGCTATCTGATCTCCTCCAAGCCGGACATCCCGGACCCACTCAAGGACATCAACCTGGATGCGGTCGCGAAGCTGCCTAAGGCTTGCGGGTTGAAGGCGCACTATGTGTCTCACTAAGCTCCAGGATGTTAGACGCGTCTTCTCCTTCAAGGTTTGTGCCGTCGCTGTTGCCGTTTGGTCTCGTGAAATGTTTAGAGCGCTATCGTCACTTTGCCGACCTTCTTCGATGATTCTAAACTTCATCTCTCTTGGCCCTTTTCCGGCGATGCGGAGTCGTACGTGACTCTGTCCCGTACAGCCCGTTCAAGCCTTCAATCTGAATCGCGCTTCCGATATCTTGTCTGTTCTCCACTACCTTCTCATAACTTTGGTAGAATTTGCGCACCCTCTGTCGCTCCTCATCCGCTAAACTGTGTCGGCTCCCTGCCTGTGACTACATGTTCCAGGCTTAAGATCCTGCACGCGAGCGTGTGGTCGCGAGCTGCTTTGTACTGATTACCGTCCGCAGCCATCCTGTGTCTCGGGGTAGTGCAAGGAATCTTGCCTCTAGTGCCTCATGGTCACCGTGAGTTTTGCATTTAGCGCCTGTATGTCTTCTCGGGGGCATTTCTGAAGGAGTGATTCCCCCGTCATGCTTTCGAGGTGTTGATCGATTATGGCTTAGACAGTTTTCACGTCGCCATGTGCGTTCTCATGGTCATTAAGAGGGGTAGCATGGGTTGGGGTGTAGGTCTAAACGTCTTAGAGTTGTTGTCGTGTTGAATGTGAAGGTTCACGGAACTCAGGAGTGGCAAACCTAACATTGAGAACGCACGAGGCCATCACTCTCTTAAGCCGCTGTAATCCTGATCACGTCTTTGTTTACTTTCCTTGTGTATTTCATGTATGTCATTTTTATGTGTTACGACTAAAGTTGTACACCGTCGTGCGTGCAGGCTCATGCTCGGCAGCGTTTGCCTTTTCGATGCTTGTGGTGGATCAAGTTGCGGCACGTCTTTCTTTGCTATTAGTTTGCTTCTCCGTTCTTTGATGAGGTGGGCTCCCTCAGCTGTAAAGGTTCAATCTCAGATCTCGATATGGTTGGAATTTTTGGGTTTAGTTCGTCCACCTTCGTGGTTATATGGACAGTTAAGTTTGTCCATGCAATTCTCTTGTACTCACCAAGCAATTCAATATACCAGTCACCGAGACGCCTGTACCGTGAAAGCGCCTTCCTCTGTATGGCCATGCTGCCAAGTAATGGTCAATAGCAGCTGGATAAAGACCATATGTTACTGAGTATACGTGTGTGATCTCCGGTCGTGTTGTCCGAATTATTCCGAATGTCTCTGCAACGCGCTACGAACGCTGCGCTTTGGTGTTGTGTTGTGTAGGATTTTGTTGAACGCCCTCATCGAAATGTTAATGTATCTTTCCGAGAAGATATGAGTATTGAAAGCTTCTTCAATCACAATTGATTAGGATCTAGTCAAGTCAAAGCATGTGACTTTCTACACGTAGTAACGTGGGAAAAAACCGTGTCGAATATAATGGCAGTGAACGTGTGTGACCGTGGCCGTAGTAATGGCCGTTAATCTGTAGAATAGTGGGTAATTAATGCGTCCAATATCTACTCTGCGAGATATTCCACTATTTCCAGCGGCTGGTACGCGCATTCTTCAGTCCAGCCTGTTGTGCGGTTGGTTGACATGTAGAGAAAAAGAATGAAAATGAAATTTGGCCAAATGTACAATAGATTGTGTATGACAATTAGTACAAAACTGTAATATCAAAAATTTCTAGAATGAAAATGAAAATTAGTAGAACAGGAAAAGAAACATCTATTAGCAAAGAAAGGAAGAAATATGAAAAATGAAAATCAAACGAATGAGAAAAAACAGGAAAGCTCCCAAAGCAGGAAGGAGGAAAAAAATAACATTTACTACATATTCTGAAGAAAAATGAAGAAAAACAAATAATAACTAGTAATGTAGCCCCCAAAATTAATAATTTTAACTTAGTAGATTAGTTAAAGATAAAAGAAAGGAAAAAACCGACTAAATTCAAAATCCTAGTACACAACATACAAAGTACAAGGTAAGAAAGAAGAAAATAACTGAAATAAGATTATTATTCTGAAAAATTGAAAACGAAAAATACTGAAAATTCTACACTCCTACCAGAAAAATAATAATTATATAAATGCAAAAGAAAATTAATACAGTTCAACTGCTTTTGCTATAATTAACTAACGTGAAAACTTTACCTATGTTGACCCCATCCTCATGATAATTAGCAAATATACAAGCCAGGTAATGCAACCGACCATGCAGTGAAAAAGTTGTATATTGTTCCGTCAACCTGACCTCGCATACACCAGAAAAATGAGATTTATGTTTAGGGTTCAGAAGAGTATGATAACTGAAAAAGTTCGGTCGGTTGAACATGCATGCTCGAGTGTCCTTGTTGTAAAATGCATATTTCGGGTCAGGGATCACACCGAAATCGTAGGGTACGACCGGTCATGCTTTCAGATGACTCTGAGTCATGCCTAATGGCATGACTCAGAGCCAGTACATGAATGTCCACCCCATGGCATGAAAAAATGTCCTCAGCTGGGACTCTTCCTCTGAGTATATAGGCAATCGATCTAGTACAGCGGGTTATTGCAGCTTCACATACTTGAATTCAATTGGCCAAGAGGTCAAGATCGTGTAAATTACGTGACATTGCTTTTAAATTGAGCTTGGGATGGTGTAGGCATTCAGTACAGTCTTATGGGATTAAATCCTGCTACTGGTCGATATTGAGGCACTCTACCGGCTCTGCCAAGTCTACCAACTATCGTACCCAAGGCGAGAGAAATGAACTGCAAGTAGCCTGCGACATGCAGCTGGTGCCGGTCATCCCTTTCAAGGCCACAGTGGACGTGTAGCGCTAAGGAGCTGTTCCTGAATAGTATATTTAGCCAGAGGAGGAAGGAACCTTGTAAATCTGACTGTCTCCGTTGCTAGCAGGCGCATAACTGAAAGTTGAGTCACTGAGGAACTTCTGTTTGGGTTGATGATGGATCCCAGCATGCAGCTTCGTGACCTGATTACTGCAGCCATCCTGATGGGTCTCCTGATCATGACTTCCTCGAGTGGAGTCCAGGGTAACTTCAGTGGTGGATTTTATAGTGTTAGCCGTGCTGCACCTGATGTGCAACCCGGAAACCATGCAGATATGCAGGCGGCCGCATGTGGTCGATCGGCAGCCGAGCTACTTCCGTGTCTTACAGCTGTCTCTGGTGCAGGGAGCAAGCCATCCCCAGCATGCTGCGCAGTTCTCATCAAGTGGGGATTCGGCTGTCTGTGTGACCTTCTCAACGAAAATCAAGGCCTCATTCCTGGCAACATTAACACTACTATAGTGATTGAATTGCCCAAAGCTTGTGGCATGCAAGTTCCTGAGGGCAAGAAGTGCGGCGGTAATGAAACAACTCACTGTCATTATTCTACAGTCCTTTTGTTCCCGTGCGTTACTCTCTATGGTTAGCAGATAAAAATATCCACGACCAGGGGAATACAAGGGTGCTGCCTTCATTAAAGGATCATTATTAAATGCCTCCATTCCGTTGTATACTACCATACATTTATTGATTTCTTCTGTAAAATATCTAGCAGTCTATTCGGTCTGTCAGCTAAGCTTGCTACTTTTAATACTGTAAATGCTGAGGCGAATGGTACCGTTGAGTGTTGCACGTATGCTGACTTCTCCGAGGGGTGCGAAAAAATGTAGACTAAGTTCAGTTTAGACCGTTACCAAATCTCGAAGTAAATTTATCAAGAGATATACAGAGATCTGTTGAAAAGGGAGTAACTTGTTCCAGAATGGTAGTCCTTCTATGGGTGGGCATGCGCAAGAGAGAAAATCAGTAGATTATCTTGAATACCCTTTTCATAAACTGCTCTTCTGTACCAACATGCTCACAAGTTGAACCTATGATCAGTATATAGACGCCGATGACGATTATCTGCTTTACTGCTGGTAATACAAGATCATGTGCCTGACCTTGTAAATATTTATTGTGGACAGAATTATATCCCCAGCCTCCGGCCAAGAACTCCATTGCAGCGAAGGAAGAGAAGACTGCGGAATTGGTAACAGTCGGTCATGAGTGAACAAATATTTTCGGATTGTTGGCGAATCAGTGATGATGTTCCATATGTGGAGTGGCATGGCGAATCCGGCGTATTGGTTTTAGCATCTGCTGTAAATCCGACGAAGTGAAATCATGGGGTGTAGCATATGTAAACACTTATACATAGGAGCTGATGAGCTACTATAACTGCAGTCGTTGTAATCATCTGTTCTCAATGTTCATAATCTGGACTACACTTGACTTCTATAGATCGGGTTGTGCCTCCTTATCGAATGTGACCGCTGTCTGATACTCAAGACTTCGGCATAATATACTGTTCAATACGACCACAGCTATCTGGACTAAGCTTACTTTGCTGTGCGTAAACATGTAATCAAAGGATACTGCCTCGCTGCAGGAGTCTCCTGATCTTCTGTTGCTTCTGGTGTTATAAAATATAACGTTCTCTGTGTGAACCCAAGTGATGGTCTTGTTTGGACTGATCTATCTAATTCAGTATTCAGAGTAGATTTCAGTCGGTAATTGCACTAACTTGAGTACATTATCGAATGAAGAAAGACATTCAGTAGGTGATTGCATTAACTTGATTACATTATCGAAGGAAGAGATACATTTCAGTCGATGATTGCACTAACTTGATTAAAATATCGAATGAAGAAAGACAGTGATAATGCAGAAAATTTGAACAATATAATTGAAGACGGAATATGCACGCGATGGTCTGAACCTGAATATTTTGTAATGAATGACAAAATCAGCTATATAAGTCAAAAGAGTTTGATATACAGACTTCAATCATCAAACTCATGTATTTAATGCACACAAATTTGACTATAAACCTCTCCTTGTAAATATTGTGCTATGTGCATGATGCGGAGAGTTAGGGAGGAAAACTCGTATTCCTTACCCTTCCATTTCATTTCTTGGAAGCAACCGAGTCTCAAATCTCATCACACACCAAGGGTTGCCCCGAGGTGTGTCCGGCCTAAGGCTCAAACCCAAGATCTGATCTGACTAAGAGAGGCATTTAGGGAACTGCTACCCATAAGACTAAACAAGGTGCACCGATATGGTGTGGCCCCTGATCTAGATTACTCCAAGTAAACTAGCTACCAGCTATAGGGTAACGAGGCATCAACTTAGCTTCTTAACATGCCATTCTCAAAAGGCAACATGGGGTATCACTCTCTTTAGGTTACTGTATAGCCTATTTTAGGCAACGTGTTTCCATTGCTCTATAGAGAGCACTAGCTGGTGCAATCCATAGGAGAGCAATCACGTTAGGTGATGCTTCTTCGGATACTCCTGTTGTTTGTAGACCTTTTGACTTGGATAGTTCATATATCTTAGGTGCTGTATGACATATTTCCCAGTATGATACTATTGGGGCCTAGCCCCATGTTACCGGTTTGGTTCCATCGTTGTACGATTTGATGGGGTCTTCCTATCCCTTTTGTTATTATACTTTCTCGGATTATTCTCAAAAGGGGAAGCAATTGATTAATTCTAATGACTGTTGAAATCTTGGTCATTAAGTCATTTGCCATTTCTGCACTTAGAAAATATTCTAACTTAGTCGACCCAAATTGAGCTAATAACATTATATCTGGTATTTAAACATTTAATTCTGGAATGGATATTAATAATGACAATCCAAGCAATAGCTGAGTGAGTGTCACGCAGAAGTCAAATAGGTAAAGTATAGGTTAACTTTAAATCTTCAAAAAGTCTATTCATCCACTCAATGGAACACATACTAAGTACCACATTTGTGGTACTTAGTATGTGTGCCACTGATTTTGTGGTAGCTTGATTACAAGCCAAATCAACACCTCAAATGTTTGGAGATCTTGATGTGACTATATTCAATATAGTAAATTCTTTATGTATTGAAATACTCTTTTTGCTTCTGTCCAAGCTTGACCATGAATCTTGATAAAATTCTGAATAATATGATGGGCTTGATTTGATGCAATCCAATGAATAAATTTGATAGCACTTTCGCAAGATATTGAGGACACTTAACTCCATAAAGTGAGCTTGAATTGTCATCATGTGCAAATTTTTTTTCCATTACAAAGGATGTTGTTGTCGGCTTGCTTTCTTTAATCTTAAACATGTTCATTTTTTGAATAAGATAGAATTATAAGTATAGATCTATTTATTTTATTTCATGATAACTCAGTATTTGGACAATAATGAATCATTTTGATATTATTCATTTGAAAATGAAAGATTAAATCTCATTTTAACATAGTCCATAAGATCAAAACTATAACATGTGATGATGATGTCATCTACATACAAAGCCAATAAAACAAAATTATTAGATTTGTCTGTGTTATAGAATTCCATTAGATTTTGATTCATTATATCTCATAGTGTAAAAAATTATACAAAATCACTATCCAATTTTTTTCCATAAATAAATTATTTTTTTAAACTTGCATATACGTCATTTCTTTGGGATGAACATGCATTCATTCACTTTCATCTAGATTGCTCCAATGGAAATACTATTTAAAAAATATAGTTTTCACATTCGTTTCATGAATATGAAACTGGTATTTAGCAAAAATAAAAAGCAAAAGTCAAACACACTAAGCTAATAATAGTAGAGGAGACGTTTTGGTATAGTTCAAAATTTTACTGACATGAACCCAAAGCACAAATTTTGACTTATATCTTGCAACGGATCCATATGCATCTAATGTTAACTTGAACATATATTTGCAAATAATGATTTCATTGACATAATAACTTCATTCGTCTGAAGTTTTTTTCTTGGTTGCCATGTAGATTAAAAAGTACAACATGTCTTTAAACAAATTGCTACATTAAATGTATTGTAGAAATCACCAAATGGATAACAACCTCTCCTTAGGATTAATGTCACACTCTTTTAATTTCTACTCCATGCAATTGTTATCGAATTTGTGCTTGCACCTTGCACTATGTTCATTTGTATTGTTAGAAAGAATTTTCAAGAAGATAAAGTATAGCAAAGTTATCTAGAGTTATTATGTTAGGATGTTGATTTGCTCACTCTTTCAGTTGAGTTTTATAGTACAACATTGTTTAAAAATGAGCAATCTGCTTGCGCAGCATTTTGCATGTGCGTGACAAAGCAAAATCAAGTATTGAAACTCGAATTTATGAAACTACAGCACGGAGGAATAAAAAAATATCAAGAATGTTATGAGAGAACTATTCATGCAAATGAAGGTGCAAAAAAGGGATTTGAGGAGCTAGAATTTTTTGTAAATCTCAAACACATTGGAATTGAAATACAAATTATAAGACACATAGGCTACAAAAGACTTTGAAAAAGTTATTGATCAAAGAAGAATAATGTCATAATTCCTAGAGGTTGCATATGAAATAACATTTGAAATCATTTGACAACATGACATTGCTTGCATTAAACTTTTGGAACTCCGAGACTATTTTTGCCATGCACTTGTGGGACATTGACACAAATGTAAAATTTCAAGGTCCATCATCTTATACAAAGAAAGTTCTTAAGACAATAAATAAATTTATAATTATAATTAAAAAAATTATCCATTAGATTTTAATCATTGTATGCATATGTGCAATTGAAGACATGTACAAGTAAACAAAATCATGAAATTTCAAACGTAATCAATCCAAAACCTAAGACATTATCATGCTCGGAGGACCCAAGGGCATATATTATTATGAATAAAAGAGGTACTCTTGCTACAAAATACGACCCACATGAAGAGGTAAAATTGAAAAAAATTGGTGAAACATTTCAAAAAATTTGAAAAAATTAATTTAGAATTTTATAAAATATTTTACAATAAGAATATATATATTGATAAGTTCTCAATTTCTTTTGAATTTAAAACAAAATTTATTTGTAATTTTAAAACTAAAAATTAAAAAAAAATTAAAAAAATTTCATTTTCATTCCCAAATATATAACATTGTGGACTATTTATAATCATCTTTAGTTAGTGAGAACTAAAGTAGAGTTTACGTAAGATGAAAATAGATAGTCTTGAGTTAACCATTAGACTAAAGATATCACATCAGCAATCTATGTGTTCATTAGGTTGTATTTCTAATGAATTAGTTAGAGTGTTAGTTGGAGTTACATGGCAGCAATCCATGTGCTCATAGTGATGTCCATGACGTCATCGATCCACGAGGAGTTGGATGGATGATAGTTGTTGGACCTTATCTATATTGTAACTTTTGGAATACTCCCTAGTGGTACAATGATATAAGAGTTAAATTGCTCTTTTCTTGGATTATACTCTTGTAATAACAAGATGATGATGATAATTTTAAGTTCTTGAGAGTTGTATAGAGATTGACAAAGGTTTTTAATATGCATGTAGAGTAATGGGGAAAGGGAAAATTATGGACGGTAGATATGGATGTACCAAAAGGAAACCATATAGTAAAGTTTTGATTTCCTAATTTATTTAACATTCAGATTCAATTCAGAGAAATATATTTTTTTAGCCAATTAGGGTATAGATTTTATGTCTCAAGTGATGGCATCACCAATGCCAATGATACTTCCAATTTTCAGCTATGGAGAAATGTGAGATTGTATGATTTACATTCTATGCTCAATGTTGAATGGATTTAAATCACGTACTACCTGCACTGATTTTGTTCAACATTATGTAGAAATTAGAACGATTTATTTGTAGGAGAGATTGTGGAGGGATTTTGTTGTTAGAAATTATAGTGAAGAGAATGCAAAGCTCTTATAAAATCACCTCGGGCTTTTGTGATTCCTATTTTGAGGGATCGGATTGTTATTATACATACATTGTATTAGTTTAATTGGTTGAGAAGCATGGAGACCTAAGTATATTTTGAATTTAGTTGTGATAGAGATGAAAGAATTGAGAAAAGATATTGTAGAGGCTCATACAAAACAACAAGGCATGGAAGACAAGATCTATGCATTAGAGAGTGAGAAGGTAGAGAGAAAAAGAGTTGGTGAGATGGAAGTGGAAACTTTATTATAAGAGACTCAACCCCAACCACAAGCAACTCTTATTGATACCGAAGAGACAAATAGGAGATGACTTCAAGAGATAAAAGATGAAGTCAATCTCTTGCTTTGTATTAGAAAGTCATGTAAGATGAAGGCCTACAAGGATAGGGTAGTCGAGCCATGGAAGTTTTGGAGACATGGATTATGAGGATGAATATACATCTTACCATTTTCATATTTATGATTTTACTATACGAATGTGCATACAATTTTTCGTGCACATACATATCTCTAGGATAATTAGGATTTTTTTTGGTTTTTGTAAATAAAGAGTTATATTTGGGTTCTGTTGAGAGTATTCGTCCGAATATATGTTAGTTAGACATGAATACCATTAGGAGTTCACACGAGTGAATTGCGAGGAAATTTAAGTTGCGCATTTGGGCAGCGGATTGAAAAATTATCAAGGGAAGGTCAATGTCAAGAACCTGCAGAACCAGAATGGCCGGAGCAGAAAAAGATAGTTGCAATGTCAAAGCGTCGAACCGTGAGAGTTCCAGCAGGGCGAAGTGCGACCATAGGGACAATTTGACCGCTTACTCTAATGACGGATTGGACTCCGGCGGAGTTGCTGAGGTTGAAGACCTTAGGCGGCGCGTTTCTGTTATGGCGATGGGACTATGTGTGCCCGAAGCTGTGCAATGAAGTCCGACGGGGGAAAGCATCTACAGCAATTGGAAGCAGAGCCCAGCTTGAAAAGTGGGATGCTAGGTTGTGGGCGAAGGCACTCGGATACAACTATGAGGAAGATAAAGGTGACATTGATTGGAAGGGCTCGGCGATGCACACTGCCTTTACATTCGATGAGCGGAAGTGGTTTAATCCCCGGGAGACGAAGGGGAGGAATGGCTACAAGCTCGACCTAATCAAGGATGTCTTCAGGAGAAAGGTGGCTCTCACCTTGAATCAGCTCTTCTCACCTCAAAGAACAACGTATGTCAGCATGCACAAGGTAAGAATTGTGGAAGGGTTCATCGGTGGGACCATTCGGGTGAACTGGGGAGAAATCTTCACGAAGAATGTTCAAGCGATGGCGGCCAAGTTAAGGGAAGACGATAAGAGTGTAGTATATTTCTCGCCTTCTTGGTGCATCTGCATGCAAAGATGGAGTGGTTGACTCTTAGGGAGAGGCAGTTGTATCGACTCGAGAGCGGACTTTTGGACCTGGACGTAGACATTGACGATGCAAGCAACAGGTCTAGAAGGAGTTTAGGAATGAGTACGCCTCCTGAGCCAATAAGAACCGGAGAAGTCAGGCCAGCAATGCAGAATAAGCCTGATTCGGACTCGCATCTTGAAGTGATCGGCACCTCTCGGAAGCGGAAGAGAGTAGTAGAAGATAGTCCTCTGGCCACCTTGACAGTGAGGAAGGGGGATGCAAGGAAAAAGAAGATGGAGGAAGTAGTTCCTCTGAAGTCGTCTCGTCCAAAGGTGAAAGCGTCAAAGGAGATCGCTGAGCCTATGGCCTCAGTGTTGCAGCTGTCCCAGAAGCTGGAAGCCGTGGTGGTCTCGGTGCTATTGGAGTTGAATGAGATGGGACCGATGTACATGCTAGGGTGGGACCCTCAAGCCGACGGGTATATGGACTTGATCCAAATGATAAATCGACTAGCTTTGGGGAAGGAGGATCAATTTGTCATTGTTCGGGAGTTGACGGAGAATGTGGACAAGCTGTCCAAGGAGAAGACCGAACTGGAGCAGAAGGTCCAAGAGGCAAAGAAGGCCTACGAAGAGATCTGTCGTATTCGAGATGCTGAGATCCACTTTGTGGAGAAGGAGAACGTCCATCTTCGGAAGAGAGTGCATGACCTAAAGCGGCGGTTGATTCAAGTGGACGTGGAAGCACCTGCAAAGTTGGAGAACCTTGCTAATAGATGTACGCAACATTTGTTCACACGGTGTGATCGAGTTGAGACGCAGTGGTTAGAGCAGTTGGTGACAACGATGGAGAATCCCGGCGATTCGAAGCATTGGAGGAAGGAGATGTATAAAGCCTTGGTCAAGATTTTTGAGAAGCCATGGCTCTTCATCGACAAGAGATTGCAGCTGATATACAAAAGATGCAGTTAGGAATCGATGCATTCACGCAGGCAGCGGAGGTACGATCGAACAGCTTAGATTGGCAAAGTAGACTTAGGAGAGTGCGAATAGGAGAGTACTGTAGGTAGCAGTTAGAAGTAATCAATAATTTGTGATATTATTTAAAAGCATATATTCAATATATTATTCATAAATAAAATTTCTGATAAATAATTATAATTAAATTAATTAAGATAAATTGATAGTATTTTTTAATATTTTAGTGAAGTTGATAGTGTATTATAGATATATTTTATCAATTAATATAATTTTTATGGGAAATAAATAATTATATATATTTATTACATAAAATTTTCATATTATATCATATATTATGAATTTTAAATATATTTTTACTATTTATATTACATAATTTGTTCATAAGCTATGATTTAAATTGAAATTCCATATAAAGGAAATATGGTTTAATAATACTACATGCATGTATCCAAATGCCCCTTGTATAAAATATGAGTATTGATTTGAATTTTTTAAAATCTAAGTTGATTGCCTTTGGTGTGTGTAACTCTTCGGACTCTGTAGTCTAGAGTAGTAAAGATGGTTAAATGCGTATTTCTCTTTTTGTTCTAGTGTGGTTTGATCCCTCATTCCCTTGGGAACGAATCAATCTATACGAATTCGGACATAATAATGCATACCCATGCTATTACAATATCGCATCACAACATACATTGCTATCACATCAAACATTACAATACATAGATCGTCATACACCAACACAAGTGTAACACAATCGTTCCCCTCTCTACGGTTAGGTCCATCTAGAACCAGGTAGCCATCTAGACCATAACATGATATGCCCTTTGTGGGGCTAAGATCAGGAGGCCGGATGCTACAATGCCCCATCGTTAGTCACCTATCTGCAATCCATATCATGTAACGGTGAGACCTGCTTGCATGCTAAATGCATCGAGGACATCTCCACCGCCCACTAGGAAGTTGTATTTTGCTAGTACCTTCGTTATGGTGTCCATCATCAGCAAATTCTCATCTAAAAATGTATCATCCACCGGTTGATATTCTTCCTCATTGTATGCCCAAGATATCAAATTGGCATGGGCATGATTCTTACTAGGTAGATCCTCAATGATGTAATCAAACTCTGCTAGTAACAAGGAGATATGGGATTTCATCTCGGAAGGAGAGTTTTCTCAAGGCATGCACTCACGGGAGAGGAATGCATTGATGAAGAGATGTGAATCTTATACCATCATAGAAAACGTGTTTTTTCATCTAGGAGCAGATGGATAACTTAGAAGAGATGTTGGGAGGGAGAAGTCAATTCAACTCATATAAGAGTTTCACGAAGACTCATTATGTGGAGTACACTTTGTAGGAAACAAGAAAAAAGTTTTCAATAAGATTTTCTGTCAAACTCTTCCAAGTGTCTTCCTCCACATGTATCTTCTTGTACTCAATGTGGAATACTCCAAGACGTCAGGCAAAAGGAAAGCCCATTCGGGCTTTCTTCTCTCATTGTTTCCTATACATGCTCTTTTGAAGTCCATCACAAAAGCTTCTACATCCTCATTCTCTTTCCCATAAAACAACGGAAGCTTTCGCATTTCCAAATCCTTTTGTTGTTGTTGTTGGAAATTTATATGAGACTCCATAATATAACACAAACAAAACTAGCTCTATTCTAGAGTTATTCATCAATGGTAAAATGAATGAAATTGATTGGTCCAAGATTGTCATGGCTCTCTCTTCTCCTAAACACATGATGAGTCTTACCCTGATCAACATCTTTTCAATCATTCTGAAAATGATCTCCATCTTTAGTTTGAACTTGAGTCACCTCGAGATTTTAACTGCTTTTTATCTGCATTCAATTTATCCTCAAAACCCTCCACTAGTGACTCCAGTAGAGCTTTAATACCATTACACCTATGTTCTATAGGAAGTCTTGTCACTCAACAATTGTCACAATATGTACCATTCTTAGATTCATAGGAAGACAATGGTCCTAGAGGAAGGTTTAGATCTCCCAAGTTTCTTTGCTCTCTCAACCTTGGATCTTTGTCACGACTTATGTAGTGACATCTCTAGTTAGGTATGTGCGCGTATGCAGGAGCGAATCTAGCCGATTCTGACCGGTTGTGCGATTAGCGCCGTTAAGATTGGAACTGCCGTTAGGGGTCATAGGGCTCAAGGGGTAGAGTTCAAATTAGGGCTCCTTGGAGGGCAATTTTTGAAGTTGAGCCTTTGAGAGTGTGGCTATGGTGGATAGTAGCTAGTGCGGGAACCTGGAGTCTTTGAAGCACAAATTGACTTTGGCTTGACTGTAATCTCTCTTTTATGCTATGATTATGACCGGAGTGTCCTTGTGGACGTTTTGAGAGTAGAAAAGATTACTTCGAAAACTCAAATTGGATTCTGTGGTGAGAACTGAGAGTTCTTGGAGCGCTAAAGGTGTTTTGGCGAGTTTGGATCGACGGTAGCTTCGATCTGTTGGCTATTGAGTGTGCAGGGCATTGATGGAGTGCAGCCCGTGGTAGTGATCTAGAAGTAGACACCATTTGAAGTTGATCTTATCAATTTTGAATTTCTGTATTTTCTGTTTTAGTGTAAATCCGAATAAGATATTTTTGAGGGCGGAAGCGTTCCTGAAAATTGATGAAGTGGGTCGATGCTTATAGTCATGTTGGGGCATAAATCCGAGATTGGCCGAAAAATTTTTTGGACAGAAGTGCTCGAAGTCCAAGATTTGGTGTTTCGAAGTTTTCGGATCAAAAATAGAAGCAGCAAGCTATCATATTATCATATAGTGTCGATTTGATCTGAAATTTGGTGGGATGATAGAAGATGTAAAGTTTATAGTGCGGGGGTAGAGACATCAAGCCCAATGCTGACAGTATTAGAATTGCAAAATTTTGATGTTTAGGGGTCGGAAATTGAAGTTGAAGATTTTTAGAGTCCCGTAGAAGTTTCAAATGATGTCCGTTTGCGGGAAAAAAAATTGCGTTAGGTAGAAAATTGAAAAAGGCTAGTTTAACACCATAGTTTACTCAGTTGGATTATCAATGTCAGATTATTGATTTGGAGAGCAGAAGACCTTCAAAATCAAGTTTTTGTGTTTTAAATGCCCTTCTGAGGCTATGTCAGTCCGGGTTGGGTTGGTATGACCCCTTTGATGGATGTTTTTGAGATGGAGTATTTTTCTTTATGTTTCTTGTGATTGATATACCTCCATCTTTGCTTCCTGTTTGTGCACCACGTTTGTTTGTGTTGGTGCTTTGTTGTTTGGAGTGTTGAAGCTCCTGTGTGCTGTCGATAGTGAGGCTGGATTTGCATACCAATCAGACTATCCATGTTTCTCCCCAATGAGACATGACTTGCGGACCTATAGAATGGGTGAGTGCATGTGGTGATGGCAGGTTTCATGTTGCCCTTGTGTTAGCACCTTGTAAAGCCTTGGGTAACTTCTGTTTGGGTTTTTGGTTCAAGTTGGTCTTTTTGGTTCAAGTTGGGAACCTATTTTTGTACGGTTGTGGAGGTGATACATTAGTGTCACAATGGAGTTCTCTAGAGGTTCCGGAGGAGAGACTACTTTGGTTAGTATTGGTTGCATCCGTAGCGGAGTGTGGTATCAACCTTGGCCTTTGAGGTTCATAGAAGACTCTGATTTGGTTTCAAAGAGTGACGGAGCTTAGCTTGGTGATATCTTGGAGTGTGTACCCACACCGTTGTTGTGGGATATGGACGATATCTATGGGCCCACCAAGGGTCCAAGACGATATTCGGGTACAGTTGGCACTATTGAGTTGGATGATTTCATCCAGGAGTTTGACTCATGGTGTGATTTACAGCGGATGCGAAACTCTACGTTGTTCAGTCCGTTTATGGCTTGGAAGGGATTATTCCAGCATTTGGAGGATCCGCCGATGGATGATTATCATGAGTTCTTGCGTGAACACCTTGAGGAGATAGAGTTCTTGGGACAATATTGGTCTCCAAACTACATCTCTATTACTTTGGGTACAGTGTTTGGAGGTGCAAGTTCATCCTGTGTACCTGTCACTGATAATACGGTTAGAGCTAGTAAAGTTGGGAAGAGTTCAGAGGTCCCAACCTTTAACCCTATTATGGAGTTCTTCGCACGATTGAGGAGAGACTACCAAGGGGTGAGAACTGACAAGCTACGAGGCTTGCAGGAGTTTCAACGGAAGACTGGGGAGAGTCTTCGAGAGGCGTATACTCGAATGTGTTGGTTGATTAGTGTTATCCATGGGGTGACAGAGGCAAAAGCTATCCAATATTGGTATGGGATATCGGATAGGGAGTTGAGATGTAGAGTGAGAGATGCTACCTTACTACAGGAGACATCACCTACATTGGCCATTGTGTTTTGTCTTGCTGAGCGTATTGAGCTCAACATGCAAGAAGAGAGGGTGGTGACTACTGGGTTTAGCAAGGATCCACCATCTTCATCAACTTCTTCACGTTACCAGTCTACAACGTAAACCCGGAGTGGTTATGGTAGACATGCGAGACAGTCTCGACCATCTAGACAAAGTGGTGAAGTTGCAACATCCATACCATTGCCATCCTTTTCAGGTCAACAATCAATTGTTGGGATGGTGTGTTGGACATGTGGTGGACCTCATCACAAGAAGGATTGCCTTCAAGGTCGAATGATGGATCCTATTGGATCAAAATCATGTGAGCTTTGTCACAGATATGGTCACATGATGGATCAATATTTTGATCTCCATCCATAATTATGATCAGCAAGAGTTGTCATGGCAGTCCATGGAAGAGGACGAGGAGTTCAAGGTGGTAGGGGTGGTGGTAGAGGACCAGCCCCTACTCAAGTGTTAGCCCATGAGGCTAGTCATGAGGTGAACATGGCATCTCGATTGGAGCAGTTGGAGCATAAGATAACAAGTATGGCTATAGTCCAACAAAGATCAGATTCTGGAGCTATCATATGATGGAGATGTTGTGGAGTATATGTGCGCAGCTGCATAACCATGTGCAGTTGCTGTGCCGTAGTGCAACACATACTATTGAGTCTAGAGGAGCGTCCGTGGAGTTGGATGCACAAAGAGGGGAGGCTAGCCGACATGTTACACTTCCTCAGTCTTTCACATTGTCAGAGGCATTGAACACCTCATCCATGGCTCCTAGACAACCTATTGGAGAGATGAGGGTGCAAGCCAATGTGGATGTACTTGGAGATGGAGCAAGTAGGGACCAGCCATCAACATCGTCTTAGGTAGCATCTAGCACAATGTTGGGGGCGGCAAAGACTCTTGTTCATTCTCCTGTTTTCTCATCCAAGGATTTATTGGCGTTGGGGATGTCGTCATCCCATATACTACGATTGGCAGCCACACTTTGCGAAAGCAAAGAGGATGTGTTGGTTGCTTCTAGTAGTGTGAGCACTAGTAGTGTTGATCCTGGGATCATGACAGCTACTAGTGGAACTTGGCAAGCTATTGCCGCTCGAATGATGGAGTTATCAGCAAGGCCGGCATGTGAGCGTACTGTAAGACCCAGGGTTGTACATATAGGATAAAATGAAAGTATATCTAAATTGTGCCTAAGTTTATCTTAGTCATGACTATGTTTAGCTAGTTATGGTTAAGTTGGAGGAAAATATAGAGTAACTTTTGGTGTGGTAGATGAGAACTACTATTTTGTTGTTTAGTATGAGTCAAGGAATAGATTCCATCACATGGGTATCTTGACTTCCCTTGACTTGGACTAGTTTTCATTGGTTGGACTTGGTGAAGACCCTTAAATCTAGGGGCGAGATTGACTTGGTACACTAGAAGTCAATTAGGGAGTAGTTGGGCTTCTAGAAGATCCAAGTGGACCAATTGCATGTTGCCATGTACCCTTTTCATTGGGGTTTGTGATCTCTACCTCGTTTAAACTTGGTAAGAGGAAGTTACATGGTGATTACTTGTAGTTACTAGGGTAAGATTCTAAGTAGTATAAATAGAGAGGTTGAGAAGCACCTCTCAAGTAGTTTTTCAATGGAAGTTAGTTTTGGGAGGAGATAGTGTGGTGATCTTAGTTTTAGGGAGCTTGGTTCTTGGAGATGTCATGTTCGGAGTGGAACCTTGATTCAATGAAGACTTTGATTACCAAAGTATCCTTTTCCTTTTGAGTGATATCTTACTCTTGGTGATAATGTGCATAATAGAGCTTGGACTTTGAGAGTTTGTGTAAGAGTGAGCAATAGGATCATGGGCAAAGGGTGGGACTAAGTCCTTCTAGATTCATGATGAGCTTCCAAAAAGCCATCGGAGGTAAACCTGAGTGAGAGTCAGCCCGGAGGTCACAGTACCAGGGTGTCACCAAGTGCGGTGATGTTGGATAACAGAAGTGGTGTCTTCTGTTTGGTCGAACCTTTAGGAAAGGTTTATCGACCTCAATGCGTGTTGTTGGATTCTAGTGCACAACCACTTATTTGGGAAAGAATGCACTACTTGATCTTGGTTTGCGAAAGACCGATGTGGAGAGATGTCCATTCTAGATTGGGACATCTCTTGGAGGTTCTAGTGATGCCTTGGCACCATATATCACCCGGGTAGGGTTGACTGTGCAAGTGCAACCGGATCATGTCACGGATAGCTCTACAACGCAAGCACGTGTTGTGGTTGTTAATATCCGAAGCTCATCGAGTTGATCTAGGTTTGTTACGTACCTATGGTACAGATCTGTTTAGGGCTAATCCAAAATTAGGGTTTCCTTGTACTCACCCTATATATATACAAGGGAAGGCAAAGCCTTCCTCATCTCATTCTTGTACACTCTCTCTTGTCCCTTTGGTGTGCTCTCCTCTTCTTGGAGTGATTCCTGAAGAGTCGATTTCTCAACATGGTATCAGAGCATAGTGGGAGCATTAGTTATGTAGATTAGACATAGAGGAGTGCTGGAGATCAGTGAGGAGTGAGCCTCAAAGTTGGAGGCTGTCTCGCTGAAGCGATTAAATTGTTGGGGAACCGTTTCGTGTTTTCTCAGAATCTTCAATCGCGTTTTCGGAGGTCAAGATGATCATTTTCGACCTATTTTTGATCGCCCAACTTTCTAACGGGGATATGTCTTGCGCAAAATGGTCGATTTTGGTAGCCATGAAGTTTTCGTGCGATTTGGAGTTGTTGGTGGTAGTTATCGCCTTTTCCAAAATCTTTGAGGAGCTATTTGGAGGCCTAAACGAGGTTTTTTAGAGGTTTGAGGGTTTCTACCAGAGCAAAGGCTCTGCCTTAGCACAGGTAGAAATTGAACAACGCTCGCCTCTATCAAAGCTCCTACCACGAAAAATTTCAGCTCAATCCGAGCTTTCTTCGTCATTTTCGCTTAAATGCAGCAGGCGTAATCGCGAACATATTTCATTCTTTGTTCAAGGGTCAAGGCAGAGGCACATTTTGCCAATTTCTGGAGTTTTACATGTTTCTTGATCGAGGTGCAGAGGAGTTGTTTTTCCGCCGTAGTCACGGAGGTGTTCTTTCTGTTCGTTTTGTGTATGTGCAAGTACTTGCCGTGTTGGAGTCCTGATTTCCGCTCGTAACCACAACCATGGCAGAATCAGTGAGCATGATCACTGGAGAGAAACTCGACAAGAATAATTTCCAAACGTGGAAATTTCGAATGAAGACCTTCCTTCAAGGCCAGGGGCTATGGGAGCTTGTGACCGGGGAGGAGAAAGCACCAATCGTGGTTGCTGGTGATCTTCACAGTGAGCAGACATTGCGTAAGTGGAGAAAGCGGTCGTATCAAGCCATCCACAACATTGCACTCACGATCTCAGGCTCGATGATCGGTCACATTCAAGACTGTGACACATCCAAGGAAGCTTGGAACGCAATGTCACAGATGTTCCATTTGGGAATAGAAGCTCGGAAGCCGCATTCTTGCCGCAAACAATTCAATACTGGTCAAGAAAGGCTCGATGTGTGCTAGTGACTATGTCAATCACATCAAGCAACTGGAAGATCAGTTAGCATCTGTCAATGTTCAACTTGATCCGACTGTGATTATTGGTGCGATATTGCAAGGAATGCCTGCCGAGTACAAGCAGTTCATTACGTCAATTTTGACCAAAGAACCTCTTCCGAAGTTTGACGAATTGGTCCCAATGATGTTGGAAGAAGAAGTGCGAATTCTGGGCAGTACTAGTGCTTCGTCCAACCCGCAAGAATGTGTATTTTTTGCAGGTTCTGGAGGTCGAGGTAGAGGTCATGGCAGAGGAGCCGGATATGGTGATGGTAGAGGTCGTGTGTAGAACAAGGCACCCAACCAGCCAGGTGCGCCACCGGCTGCCAGAAGGTAGGTTAACACCTGCAACTATTGTCACAAGAATGGCCACTATGCCAAAAATTGTTACAATCGTCAAAACGATTACAGGCGCTTCAGGGCCAACAGGCCATGTAGCCAAGAACAATTTACTCATTGTGACACACCAGATTTATGCTGCTTTCGCACATGATACAGATTGGGTGATCGATTCCGGAGCTACCAGCCACATGACGCCGCATCAAGAATGGTTTGCGTCGCTCGACATTGTGGAGACTCCTCAGTTCATGGTGACTAGAGATGATACGAAGCACGAGATCAAGCATAAGGGTAAAATTCCCCTTGACATTCCAGGATCCAATCTTTCTGGAATTGGAAATGTTTTACATGTTCCTACTCTAACTCGAAATCTATTATCAGTAGGACAGATGGTAGAACAAAATTTCCAAGTGCGTTTCAACAAAGATGGATGCTTTGTTGAAGACTCCATAGGTACTGTTGTAGCTCGTGGTAGCATGAGTGGTAGACTATTCAAGCTAGATGCTACAGTTAATGTCAGTAAACCGCCAACTCCTGTCATTACAGAAAGTGGCTTTGTAGTATCTGACATAGATATTTGGCACAAGCAAATTGGGCACATGAACTTTTAGAAACTGAAGACACTTCCGAGTTCAGATCTAGTCACAGGTTTGCCCAACTTCACTTCTGCTCAGCCCACTATAGTATGTCCCGCTTGTCAGTTCGGCAAGCAAGCTAGACAACCCTTTAAGGGATCAGGTAGGAGAACGACCAAGCTTCTAGATTTGGTGCGGGGTGAGAGATGTATGGACTTCTTCTCAACCAAGTTTATCTGGTTTTGAGTACTTCGTGTCCTTCATTGATGATTTCTCTCGCTACACCTGGATTTACTTCCTTAAGAGCAAGAGCTCTTCAGATGTGTTGTCAGCTTTCCAGACTTTCCACACCTTGGTGGAGAAACGAACGGACAATCTATCCTTTGTCTACGTTCCGATGGAGGAGGCGAAGTTTAAATGTCGGAGAATTCACCGCTTATCTACGTAAGCATAGCGTCTGGCAAGGAAGACTGCGGTTATACTCCACAAATGAATGGCGTTGCGGAGAGGAAGAATCGTCACATAGCAGAAGAGGCTCGCGCTATGTTGAACGAGAAGAACCTGCCTAGACCGTTCTGGGCAGAAGCTGTGTAACAACAAGCTTACATTAGAATTGGGTAGTTGTAGTGTTTATTGATTCGTTCCCAAGGGAATGGGGTGTTAACCGAATATCAAGTGGAGAATAGGTGCATTTAGACTTCTTTAATCAACTCTGGACAATCACAGTCCGAAGAGTGGAATCAATTCATAACTTAAAACCCATCAAGACATAAAGTTCCAAGAATTTCCAGAAGGATTTCTTTTACTAAGATTGGGTGATCCCAATTACAAGAGGTAATATTCACCAGGCGTAAGCTCCATTGAAGTTCTCCCGGCGAAATCGTCGATAGCCAAACTCGTGGGACGAATTCCTGGGTATCTTCACAGGAATCCGATCTCCAGTCATGTAGGCCACCGCGATCTCTGCTCGGCTTTGAGAGTTTCCGTTCTACCTTGGCTACACATGAACAAATCCTGACTTTCTCTTGCAAATTGAAGATGTCTCCACTAACTACTCTAATCCTATTCATACACAATTCTAACGTCCTATCCGAATCGTTACCTACACGGATCGTGTCCGACTACAACTTCGGAGATCTGTTGCACCCTTCGATGATGTCTCTTCACGCTAGGCGAAAGCATCATCGCTGATTTGCAACTCTCTGATATCTTATGCGATCTCCCTCCGGTGAATTCGCATCGCTTCCTGATAGTCACGACCCATCGCTTTGTACATCTCCTTTCGTTTCTCCTTCAAATCGCCAGGAGTGTTCATCACCGTGGTCAATCTCTCCAATCGATCAGCTTCCACATCATCACACCGGGCAAGAAGATACTTCGCACACTTACTAGCCAAAACTTCTAATCTAGCTGGTCTCTCTCAGATCGATCTCGTGCAAGCTGGCGCTTCACCTCCTTCAGTTGATTCCGAAGCCGCTCATTCTCGACTTCCACAAACTTCAACTCTGCCCCGCGGATTTTGCATATCTCCCCACAAGCCTTCTTCGCTACTGTCACTTCCAGTTGTGCCTCTGCCTTCTCCTTCTCCAGACGCCCCACCGACTCTATCAACTGCTTAATAGTCTGGGTCTGGTCCTTCTTTCCTGTTGCAATGCGGTTCATCAACTGAATGAGTTCCATGTAACCGTCTTCTTGAGGATTCCACCCCTGAATATAGTCTATTCCCATCTCGTTCAACTCCATGAGAACAGGGACAACTACATTTTCTAACTTCTGGGCTAACTGCAACACCGAAGAGAGCGGTTCTCCACCATCTACTTTGGTTGCCTTCACCTTAGGCCTCGATACTTTCGACACCGGGCTCCTCGGCTTAACAATCTCCTTTAACTTTCGCTTCTTGTTGACCGGCGTTCGAACTTCCTCTACACTCGGACTTCGCACTCTCTTTCCCGAAGTTCCTGCCGAATCCTCTCCTCCGAATCTGACTTCCTCAATTCCCGCATTACTTCATCCAACTCGTCAGAAGGCATCTACGAATCGGTGATTGCAAATTGCTTCCTTCTTTGGGACCCACACTTCTCGTTGATCCCTTCTTGGCTTCACTCATATTCGGCTCTTGCAAAACATTCTGCATCCATCGATACTTCACTCTTTCCCTTGGAGTTAACCACCCCATCCTTGAGTACATGTATACTTAAAAGAGGAAATGTACACTACTCCCTTCTCTCTCGCTTTCAACTTTTGTCCCATAGCACATTCCGAGCGAATATTTCTCCCCAGTTGACTTTGATCTTTCCTCCGACGAATCCTTCCACTATTCTCACCTTATGCATACTAGCGTAAGTAGTTCTTTGCGGTGAAAATAGCTGATTCAATGTATACATGATCTTCCGTCGGAAATCATCCTTAATCAAATCAGTCTTGAACCCGTTGGTCCCCTTCCTTCCTCGAGGATCAAACCACTTGGACTCATCGAAGTCGAATCCTGTATGCAAAACCGATCCTTCCCAGTCGATGCCGTCCTTATCTTTTGCATAATCTCGGCCCAATGCTTCCACCCATAGAATTGCATCCCAAGAATCGGGGTAACCTCTCCATCCAATCGGATTGGCAACTTTCTTGGCCTTCACTTCTTCACACAACTCCGGACAGACATAGTCCCATCGCCATGCTAGGAACGCTCCGCCTAATTGCTTCAATCGTTTCAATTCTTCCAACGTCCAGTCCGGTTTTGGCACCAGAGGTCTAATTACACTCGCCATCTTCTGCGGAGGAGGTAATCGAATAGCTTCCCGTGCTCCCGATCGCAATGCCACTCGCTTCTTCATCGTGTCACTCTGCTGGTTCTGAGCCCGCCACTGCTCAACGATCTGATTACAACTTTACCCTAACGAAAATGCAATTGCTCCCTCTGGATTCAATCTACACATACTCTTCTCAACATGCATATTCGCCTTAAGAGTCATCTTCGTATTCGTCAATACTCAATTCCACCGAATATCATGCGTTTTATTCCGAAAACCAAAAAAACAAGCTTAAAATTCCTAACTAGGGTCCTACAAACTGTTTTCGTTGCGGTGTACTTGATGAATCGAACTCCGACTGCAGCAGTTCACAACAAGACCCCGATGGAGATATTCACAGGCCACAAGCCTGATTACTCATTTCTGAAAGTTTTCGGTTGCATCTGTTATGTACACATTCTGGATGAGAGTCGCAAGAAGCTAGATCCGAAAGCTGAGAAGTGTATTTTCCTTGGATATGTCTTAGATACGAAAGGATATAGATGCTATAATCCTTCCTCTAGGCAATTCTATATCAGTAGAGATGTTGTATTTGAAGAGTTGCAATCTTGGTATGCACCTACGATTGTTCCGGTCATACCCACTCTTCTATTTGGCGCATCAAGGAGTCCATCCACTGTACCTTTACAGAGTGGAGTTTCTGGAGTCACACAGTCTAGAGCTAAGTCTATTGTACCTGGAGTTGCTACGGATGAAGTTCACCGAGCACCATCCAGACCGACTCCTAGACTTGAGGATCATCTTATTTTGCAACAAATGATGTCCTCACCACGGATTATAGGTATTCATCCGTTGGATGAAGCATCACAAAACGACGCTGCTGATACCTCAGATCCGAAGCAAGGGGCGACAAACAGTACATATGATACTGCCCTACGAAAATCTGAGAGAGTTCGGCATCCTATTCAACGATTTATGCATGAAAGTTTCCTTGCTGATCATCATGCATACATGACTCACGTTCTTGTTGAGCCAGAACCGAGTACGCTTGAGGAGGCGATGCACAAAAATGAGTGGATTGAAGCCATGGAGACAAAACTTGCTGCACTTCGTCACCAACAAACATGGGAATTGGTGGACTTACCTCAAGGTAAGAAAGCGATTGGTTGCATATGGGTCTTCAAAGTCAAGCGCAACTCGGATGGCACTGTATCTCGATACAAGGCCAGATTGGTAGCCAAGGGCTACGCACAACAACATGGAGTGGACTACGAAGAGACGTTTAGTCCAGTTGCCAAGATGGCAACCATTAAATGCGGTGGTTGCTATTCTTTGTCAACAAGGGATGGCGGCGCATCAAATGGACTTCAAGAACGCCTTTCTCAATGGAGATCTCGGCGAGGAAGTCTACATGCAACAACCACCTGGTTACGAAGATCCGAAGTTTCTTTCCCGCGTTTGTAAGTTAAGGAAATCCCTCTATGGTTTGAAACAGGCTTCGAGAGCATGGTATGAGAAGATCAATTCCTTTCTCATGTCTCTTGGATTTGTAGTCTGTCATTCCGACTCATCCCTATACTGCATGAGATCAAGAGTTCATGTAGTGATGATTTCCATCTACGTAGATGATCTTATTATCACTGGGAACCATGAGGAGATGATTTCCCGCATCAAGAGTATCTTATGTTCCGAATTTGAGATACAAGACTTAGGGTATCTTAAATTCTTTCTTGGTGTGGAGTTTATCACAGAGGGAAAGGATATGTGGCTAATACAACGCCAATATGCTTTAGATAAGCTTAAGGAGTTCAAGATGTCTGATTGTAAACCAATAGACACTCCTCTACAACAAGGTCTAAAGCTAGAGTTAGGACGATGGAGAGTTACTTGCGCATCCCCCACCGCATGCATGCGGATGGTTGGGAGTTTGATTTATCTGACTATCACTAGACCGGATTTGAGCTATGCTATTGGTCTAGTCAGTCAGTTCCTGCATGCTCCACGGGTATCGCATATGATGGCGGTTAAGCGGATTCTCCGCTATGTGAAGTCCACACTTCATTTTGGACTTCGATCTGATTTGGAGGGTGGTTGAACTCCGCATGGCTACACCGATGTTGATTAGGCGGGGAGACATTTCGGCGGGGAGATCCATGTCCGGATATGCGTGCCGGACTTGGGAGTACGGCCGTGATTTGGGCTTCTAAGAAGCAACCGACCGCGGGTACGATCTTCCCACAGGCGGAAGTATCGTGGTGCTATGAATGCCACTTGTGAAGCAGTTTGGCTTCGTTCCTTGCTTTCTAATATTGGAGTAGATTATCCTAGTCCTCTGAGTTATCCTAGGCGATAACATTAGCAGCATGATGTTAGCTAACAATCCTGTTTTTCATGTTAGGACAAAGCACATTGAGGTGCACTATCACTTTGTTAGGGAGAAGGTCCTTTCAGGTGTAGTAGATCTTAGATATATCCATACAGGAGATCAAGTTGCAGATATCTTCACCAAAGCTTTGCCTAGAGAGTCGTTTGCTACATTTTGACAGTGTCTAGGAGTTCAAGATGTATAGTTGAGCTTGAAGGGGAGTGTTAATATCCCAAGCTCATCGAGTTGATCTAGGGTTGTTACGTACCTATGGTATAGATCTATTTAGGGCTAACCCAAAATTAGGGTTTCCTTGTACTCACCCTATATATATACAAGGGAAGGCAAAGCCTTCCTCATCTCATTCCTGTACACTCTCTCTTGTCCCTTTGGTGTGCTCTCCTCTTCTTGGAGTGATTCGTGAAGAGTCGATTTCTCAACAGTGGTTACACTTGCAGAGTCCTATGATGTATTGGTGGGTGCGGCAGTGTTATACCCGATGGGATTTAGCATTGATTATTGGGAGAAGACAGCCTCTTATCAGCCAAGTTGGCAATTTAGCGAGGGCCGAGTGAGTCGATTACCTGTATGATTCATTACCGGTTCTAGGCCTTTATCAAGTGGAGGTTTGACGTATGTTGCAGCCTTCAGTACTTGTGTTACTTGGCTTGGTGAATTATTGGAGGGTTACGTGGATGTTGTGGCTATCATGCCATGTCTTAGTGGAGTAGTGTCATACACGTTGGATGGAACACTATGTAATCCATGTATGCAGCTACAACAGATGGCTGAACAGCTCATATATCAAGCTTGGAGTGAGTCTTTTGCTCCGGAGAGGGAAGAGACAAAGGAAATTATTCCCACTTCCACTATGTTATCACCTTTAGATACAATGCCTATTGCTTGGCAGTATCAAGAGGAGGGTATATGTGTGCTGGATCTATTTGAAGGGATTAGCACAGGTTTGGCTGTTGTTTTGCAGTCTGGCATAGGAGTACATCGATACTTATAAGTAGAGCGAGATGAGATTGCAAGGCGCGTCTCATTGCGCCATGTGGCACAGTTGGTGCGGAGATACCCAGATCTTCTACCAATGTCGGCAGTTCAAGGATATCAGCAGGTCTTGCCGTCAGATATTTTATTGATGGGGGCACAAGACCTTGCTCGACATGGCACCATATATTTGGTTATTGCTTGATGGCCATGTCAGGGACACACACGTGCTGGTAATGGTCATGGGCTACATGATTCACGTTCTGGCATGTTTTGGGAGATGTTACGTTCTCTCCAGTCACAGTAGACCTATTCTCCGGCATACATTGTGGAGAATGTTCCCTTGTTGGGTGATCTGTAAGACCCAGGGTTGTACATATAGGATAAAATGAAAGTATATCTAAATTGTGCCTAAGTTTATCTTAGTCATGACTACGTTTAGCTAGTTATGGTTAAGTTGGAGGAAAATATAGAGTAACTTTTGGTGTGGTAGATGAGAACTACTATTTTGTTGTTTAGTATGAGTCAAGGAATAGATTCCATCACATGGGTATCTTGACTTCCCTTGACTTGGACTAGTTTTCATTGGTTGGACTTGGTGAAGACCCTTAAATCTAGGGGCGAGATTGACTTGGTACACTAGAAGTCAATTAGGGAGTAGTTGGGCTTCTAGAAGATCCAAGTGGACCAATTGCATGTTGCCATGTACCCTTTTCATTGGGGTTTGTGATCTCTACCTCGTTTAAACTTGGTAAGAGGAAGTTACAGGGTGATTACTTGTAGTTACTAGGGTAAGATTCTAAGTAGTATAAATAGAGAGGTTGAGAAGCACCTCTCAAGTAGTTTTCAATGGAAGTTAGTTTTGGGAGAAGATAGTGTGGTGATCTTAGTTTTGGGGAGCTTGGTTCTTGGAGATGTCATGTTCGGAGTGGAACCTTGATTCAATGAAGACTTTGATTACCAAAGTATCCTTTTCCTTTTGAGTGATATCTTACTCTTGGTGATAATGTGCATAATAGAGCTTGGACTTTGAGAGTTTGTGTAAGAGTGAGCAATAGGATCATGGGCAAAGGGTGGGACTAAGTCCTTCTAGATTCATGATGAGCTTCAAAAAGCCATCGGAGGTAAACCTGAGTGAGAGTCAGCCCGGAGGTCACATTTTTGGTTCCGTTGCCGGGACCTCGGTCTAGAAGGAGAAGAGATGTTCGAATCCGGTTTATTGCCCGTGAGAGCGCAACGATGGGAACTCATATGGAGAGGACTGTGGGGGAAGAGCGAACCGAGATCATGATGCATAGTAATGTACCATTTGTGTATCGGTAGTGTTATATGATAGCCTGGAAGTTATTTTGTACATTTTGTTTACTTAAGTGTTGTTTGGGATGAGGCGAGAGTGCTATAGTATGTATTTGGGAGGAAAACTTTATTTTCCAAAGTTTTTCCGATAATTTTATTGATTTTAGATTAGTAGATGGGATACGTTTTGCACTTGAAATAACAGTCATATCATGTCTAGATCAAAAGTTATGATGTTTAGAATTTGCTAGGGTCTTGACGGGTTTTGAAAGATAGCTCTCGGGAAAAAGTGTACAGAGCTTATCAATTCGTGCAAGAATTGAATCAGGATTTGAAACTTTGCACGATTGTATATCAAGAGCTAAGCTACATGTGGGTTTAAATTTCGTTGAGAGATCATTTTATAGAGAAAGTTATGATACCTGAAGTATAGGGGGGTATAAAAGTGAGCAAAACTGCTTTACTTTTCAGATTTACTTTTTCCTTGTTTATGGTCATTCCGAGAGAGTGAGTGCATGAGTGTTTTGCATAGTGAGGATGACTTGACACTCATTGGAAAATGGGAGATCAACCTCTTTGGAAGATCCGGTTATCTAAGATACCTCAAAGGGCTGGACGTGATTGTTTCAGCGGATTCGAACACGAGGGAGTTCAGAGTGGAGTTTGAAGAGAGGACACTAAAAAGTTCCCCGAGCGAAACGTGAGAGTTGCTTCTATTGTGGAGAGGAGGGACATAAGCTTGTGAGTTGTCCTTTGAGGACCAAAGATCTGAGGTTGAGAGAGAGACGAAACGTGGGAGAGCTAAACCTTCATCTGGGACCATCATCTCCCCATGAATCCAAGAGTGGAAACTATTGTGAAAATTGTGGAGTGACCGGACTTCCCTTAGGACACGAGTGTAGTGGCGTGAAAGCTCTGTTGGAGTCACTAGTGGAGGGCTTTGAAGATAAATTGAGTGCAGATACCGAAAAGTTGAAATCTCCATGTGGCTCAAGTTCTAACTGAAGATGGAGATCATTTTCAGAATGATCGAGAAGATGTCGATGAGGGTAAGGCTCATAGTGTGTTTAGGAAAGGAGAGAGCCATGGCAATCTTGGACCAACCAATTCCGTTCATTTTGCCATTGATGAATTACTCTAGAATGGAGCTAGTTTTGTTTGTGTTGTATTAGGGAGTCCCGTATAAATTTCCAACAACAACGACAAAAGGAGTTGGAAATGGGGAAGCTTCCGGTGTTCTATGGGAGAGAAAGAAGATGTAGAATCTTTTGTGAGAGACTTCAAGAGGGCATGTATAGGAAACAATGAGAGAAGGAAACCCGAATGGGCTATCCTTTGCCCGACTTCTTGGAGGATTACGCATTGAAGTGGTACAATGAGTACAAGAAGGAGCATGTGGAGGAAGACACTTGGGAGAGTTTGACGGAGAATCTTGTTGAAAACTTTCTTCGGATGAAAGTTACGAAGTCTGATGTGTGAAGTCACCTTTTTTGAAGCAAGGAGAGAGTGAGAAGGTGAGATCATACGTAGAAAGAACGAAGAAGCTGGAGTCACGTTTTCGTGTGGTGTTGAGAAAGAGTGGAGACGAGGTCGAGCCAACCATGGTGGGGATTGTGGCGATGTTGACAAAGAACTTCATTGGAGGTTTGAAGCCTCAGATTCGAAGCAAGGTGAGATATGAAAAGCCCTCTTCTAAGGTTGAGGCTATTCGCATTGCTATTCGAATGGACGAGAGCCTAGAAGACGATGATTCTAGCTTGGTGGCTAGAGAAGCATTACCACCTGTTGTGGTTAGAATGGCAACTCCTACTATTGTTGCTGCGCCAGTAGTAAATTCTCCAGTGGTAGACTTGCACCATGAGTTGAAATCTATCACAGAAACACTCGCTGATCTCAAGATTAACGTAGTACAACTATGGGAGAGGAGGAATCTGAATGTAGGGGGAGGATCTAGAGGGTATGGGAATTATCCTCCAAAAGGAAATCCACCACAAGGGAACTTCACAGTTTCATGCTTTAGTTGTGGAGGCCCTCATTTCCAACGGAATTGTCCTAATCCTCGACAACATGATGGAGTTAGACACAACAATTCTACTCCTGCTCCAAGTCAATCGAAGGATAAGGGAGTAGCGTCTATTGATGTGTTTCCTCATCAGTGCACGTTTGAGAAGGGGAGAGAGCTCTATAAGTTCGAGTTGATATTCTTGCACACGAGAAGAAGAGAGCAAGATTTGCGAGAGGAGTCCATCTCAATGGAAGATCAACCAAGCCGGAGCACTCGATCCAGTGGTGTGAGTCAACCAAGAGCACCGAGGAAGAAGTTGGGAATGGATGATTTCTCCATTTCATCTACCCACTCAAATACGACGTGGTGGAGGATGTGGGGAATCAAAAGCCAATATAACTGTTGGCCAATTGATTGCTCTAAATCCTACGATAAGAAAGGAGTTGAGGGAGGCCTAAGCTAAAAAAAAGGACCAAGAAGCGACGATCCAAGGGAAAGCTTCCATGGCGAATGTTGGGTAGGAGTGGTGGATGCCGCTGCCTCGGAGGTATGCACTCGAGGCCAAGATTGAAATACGCATTAATGGGCGTGATGTTTCGGATGTACTAGTGGATGGTGGATCTGCGGTGAATGCCATGTCAGAACGTTTGTTGAAGAAGTTGGGGATGAAGCTTTCAAGACCTTCCAACATCATTGTTGGGATGGCCAACAAGCAAAAGGTGCGACCCATTGGAGTGGTGGATAAGGTGGTGGTAAGTGTGATGGGAGTTCAAACCTTGTTGTCCTTTCAAGTGCTTGAGGAGGCTAGCTACGACTTGTTGTTAGGAAGACCTTGGTTGAGGGCTGTGAGGACAACTGATCGGTGGCATAAGGGTTACCTTCGTATAGGGCCGAAAAACCATCGAGTGAAGGTCCCTCTCACAAGTGACGGAGGAGCGGTCTCAGACTCGGATAGACCTACGAGTGATTACTCAGAGTCTGAGAGTGAAGAAAGTGGTAGTTTTCGAGAGGTTGACACCAACATGTCGGCCGATGAGGAGACATCATCTGAAGATACCTCGGACGATGATGTTCAAGTTCAAGTTCTTGCTGCAATGGATTTACTTCCTAGGCGGGGGTGGTGAAAGATCCCGACAAGATGAAGATGAGTGAAGATGAGATAACTCGACGGCTCTCCACTCTCAAGTTTGGTCCCAAGGTTACTATGGAGGAGAAGTCAAGATTCTTGGATATATTTCGAAAATATATCCATGTCTTTGCCTTTAGCTACAAGGATTTGAAGGAAGTAACCTTAGAAACTCATCGCATTGAGTTAGAGGAGAAGGCTCGCCCGAAGACGTCGGAAGCAACGTCGGATAAATCCACCAACGGCTGTGGTGGTCAAGGAGGAGATCGACAAGCTAAAGGATGCGGGTTTCATCTATGAGGTAGAGAATTCTGAATGGGTTTCTCCTATTGTGATAGTCAAGAAGAAGAATGGTAAGCTACGTGTATGCGTAGATTACAAGAAGTTGAATGTTTGTCACAAAGAAGGATTATTATCCTTTACCATTCATCGATGAGATTTTGGAGGAGGTAGCAAGTCATGAGTGGTATAGTTTTGGAGATGGTTATAGTGGTTATAACCAAATTCAAATTGCTCCGAAGATCAGCTCAAAACCACTTTTACCACGCCATGGGGAACTTTTGCCTTTAGGGTAATGCCCTTTGGTCTATGTAATGCTCCAAAGCAACTTTTCAGAGGTTCATGAACAAGGTGTTTGAACCTTTTATTGGGAAATTTGTTCGAGACTTTATTGATGATTTTTGTGTATACGGTAAGAAGGAGGATCACTTTGATCATTTGATCAAAATTCTACAACGGTTGGAGAAAGCCAAGGCCTCGCTCAATCAGAAAAATGCATTTTTGGATGTGAGGAAGGTTTGTTGTTAGGGCACATCATCTCCAAAGATGGTATAGCGGTGGATCAGAAAAGGTGAAAGCGCATCCTCGACTTACCTTTTCGGTGGCGTTGACCAAGTTGAGGCAGTTCCTTGGAATGGTGGGATACTATCGGCGGTTCATCTTTTCCTTCTCCAACAAAGCTTATGCCTTGACGGTTTACATGAAGAAGGGACGGATTACGATTTAATCCTCAAGGATGGAGGCGGTATGGCGTTCGAACTTCTTAAGAAGGCGTTGGTAACGGCTCCTATTTTAGCCAAACCAAATTGGGGTAAACCTTTCATTCTCTACACGGATGCATCAAACATTGCTATAGGATGCACTCTAAGCCGCTTAGATGAAGATAGCCATGATCATCCAATTGCTTATGCTAGTAGACAGATGGTGTGCATCGAGAGAAATTATTCAAAGGATCGAAAAGGAGGCTTTAGGCGTGATCTTCTCACTCAAGAAGTTTCGACACTATCTATTGGGAGGAAGTTTACTATCGTTCTGACCACAAGGCTTTGAAGTACATTTTCAACAAGCCTAATGCCGAGGGGTAGGATAGCCGGATGGAAGTTGTTCTTGGCGGAGTTTGATTACATCATTGAGGATCGACCGGTAAGAAACATGCCAATCTTGATTTGATGTCTCGAGCATACGATGAGGAAGGAGATCAACCAGGTGGATGATACATTTCAGATGAGGATTTGCTGATGATGGACACCATAACAAAGGTACCCATTTGAATACAAGGGGATATGGGATTTCATCTCGGAGGGAGAGTTTCCCCAAGGCATGCATTCACGGGAGAGGAATGCATTGGTGAAGCGATGTGAACCTTATACCATCATAGAGGACGTGTTGTTTCATCAAGGAGCGGATGGACTACTATAAGAAGGGTTGTTGGAAGGGAGGAGTCAATTCAACTTATGAAGGAGTTTCATGAAGGCTCGGTATGTGGAGGACACTTTGCGGGGAAAGGTAATCGCATTTAAGATCCTAGATGCGGCTATCATTGGAAGGGCATTTTCAAAGATTGTGTGGAATTTTGCAAGAGTTGTGATGTGTGTCAAGCTTTTGCTAAAAAGTCCATGAAAACCCCTCCTTTGACATCGGTTCCTATTTTAGGTCCTTTTTGAAAAGTGGGAAATAGACTTTGTAGGACCCTTGAATCTTACTCCTCGGGGTAACAAGTTCATTGTGGTAGCTACAGATTATCTTACCAAGTGGGTAGAAGCAAGACCTCTAAAATCTACTAGTGAGGAAGAAGTGGGTAGATTTCTATATGAGAGGATAATAACTAGATTCGGATGCCCTCTAGAAATTGTATCGATAGAGGTGGTGAGTTTGTTGGAAGCATTATACAAGCCATGCTAGGTCATTTCTCCATCAAGGCACGGGTGACTACTTCCTACAAACCAAATGCTAATGGGTTGGCAGAAAGCGAACCAACTATACGCTTTGCATGATGTTGGCCAAGGATGCGAACATATGGACGGGAGCAAGCAAAATTGGGACAAAAAAAGGCTGCATGCTATCTTGTGGGAGTATCGGACGACTTGGAAGACATCAACAGGGGTACTCACCTTTCCGTATGGTATATGGTGTCGAGTCAAAACTTCCAATTCAATTTGATTTGACGACCTTCTTAACTATCCAACGGAAGTTAAAGAGGAAGAATGGAGTAAAGCTATCAAATCAAGATGTCAACAACTGTTGAGCCGGAGGAGGCTCGAGCTGTGGCCATGGTGCGTGTGGAGCGGGCTCAACAATTGCGAGAAGAAGTATCATGATAATCGATTTGGGACGAAGAAGATGAAGATTTTCAAAGAAGGTGATTGGGTAATCTTTTACGATTCCATTAGATATAAGAGAGCAAGAAAGAAATTTCTTCCAAAGTACTTTGGTCCTTTCATAGTTCACAAGGTGTGGGGAAACTTTACTTACGATTTGAAGGAGTTGGGAGGGCGACATTTTGACCGGGTGAATCACGACAAGTTGAAGCCGTTTCATCGGCGATCAGATTCTTTCACTCCGGGGACGGAGTGAAATCTTGGTCGGGGGTAAATATAAGACCCGGGGTTGTACATATAGGATAAAATGAAAGTATATCTAAATTGTGCCTAAGTTTATCTTAGTCATGACTACGTTTAGCTAGTTATGGTTAAGTTGGAGGAAAATATAGAGTAACTTTTTGGTGTGGTAGATGAGAACTACTATTTTGTTGTTTAGTATGAGTCAAGGAATAGATTCCATCACATGGGTATCTTGACTTCCCTTGACTTGGACTAGTTTTCATTGGTTGGACTTGGTGAAGACCCTTAAATCTAGGGGGCGAGATTGACTTGGTACACTAGAAGTCAATTAGGGAGTAGTTGGGCTTCTAGAAGATCCAAGTGGACCAATTGCATGTTGCCATGTACCCTTTTCATTGGGGTTTGTGATCTCTACCTCGTTTTAAACTTGGTAAGAGGAAGTTCTGGGGTGATTACTTGTAGTTACTAGGGTAAGATTCTAAGTAGTATAAATAGAGAGGTTGAGAAGCACCTCTCAAGTTTTTCAATGGAAGTTAGTTTTGGGAGAAGATAGTGTGGTGATCTTAGTTTTGGGGAGCTTGGTTCTTGGAGATGTCATGTTCGGAGTGGAACCTTGATTCAATGAAGACTTTGATTACCAAAGTATCCTTTTCCTTTTGAGTGATATCTTACTCTTGGTGATAATGTGCATAATAGAGCTTGGACTTTGAGAGTTTGTGTAAGAGTGAGCAATAGGATCATGGGCAAAGGGTGGGACTAAGTCCTTCTAGATTCATGATGAGCTTCCAAAAAGCCATCGGAGGTAAACCTGAGTGAGAGTCAGCCCGGAGGTCACAGATCCACGTGCATGGGTGATAACGAGTGCACATCACATGCGGTCATGGATTGGAACAGTTGTATTGTTGGATGCAGCAAGAGTAGGATCTCATGCACACCGTCCACGTCTATGGTGGACAAACCTTCTTCCAAGGGAGGTTTTATTGCCAGCATATGACGGAGTGGAGAGGCCCTCACATCTCACACTGGAGAGTATTTTGGATGTGGGTAGACACTCCCAGGCAGTGGTCTATGGTGAGAGGTCATCCATGGCAGTAATGAACCTTGTGGATCAGCCAAGAGCTACATTAGCCACGTTGTTGAGTTACCTAGCTTCCCATGCTTACAGAGAGGGAGGACTTGGACTTGTATGGGATTCTCGCTTGCAACGGTTGGTGGAACCCAATGCTGAAGAGAGAGAGCGAGCTATGGGATTTTGTACCGGTACTACAACATTACCTACATTGTCAAAGGCATCGGGGACGTCGGTGTTGGGTGGGGCTATGGACCCGAACTGCATTTGACATGGATTGTGAGCCTTGGATTGGCTGAGCAGAGACGCATGCAATCCACATGTATGACTGCAAGATCATTAGTAAGCTCTTTGCCTACCCAGACGGTGGAGGCAAAAGCTAGGGACGAGAAGTGCCCAAGATCTCATCCTTGGTCTTATGGGGATGTTAGAGAAGGAGAGGTAGGGTCTTCTTCGAGTTTTATTAAGGTTTTTTGCAGGGAGCAAGCGGTGGTTATCACTTTAGACCTTTGTGATACAACACAAGAGATTACAGTTACAACAGCAGGAGTTGTTCACACTAAGATAGTGGAGCCTAGTATGAGAGGGCAGAAAAAGCTTTCTGCTCAAGAGGTTGTCAGTAGCAACCAAATACTACGTCTTTTATTTCTAGTGTTGATGGAGAGGAGATTTGGGATATTGAGATTGGTCCCAAAGTGACAGGAGAAGAAAGACGTAGGGTGTGGAGGTTTCTGAGGAGTTTCAGAAACTGTTTTGCCTTCTGTATGAAGGATTTAGGTTGTTTGAAGGGACATGGTATACGGATTGACTTGACAAGAGATGGATCAATCTTCCGTCGTCCCTATCGATATAGTGATATGGAGAGAGATTTGATCCAAAGTAGGTGTCAAGACCTTCTTGAGGCTGGATTAGTGGATATATCATATGGAGAGTATGCCTATGTTGTGGTGATGACAGTGAAGAAGGATATATATGGCAATTATACAAATAGACGCATGTGTGGTGACTACCGATCTATCAATCGATAGACAAAATCTGATCGATATGCTATTTCTACACCTGAGGAGATCTTTGATGCAGTTGGGCATGCAAAGGTTTTCAGTACATTAGATTTACGAGTAGGATATCATAAGTCAAGATGAGGATAAGACCAAGACAACCTTTTGGACAATCGATTCGAGTTTTCAGTACTTGTCATTGCTTGCATACACTCCCTCACTGTAGCACATATAGTGCTACAGTGAGGGAGCATGAGATACATTTGCAGGAGGTATTTGAGCGACTGATTGCTCATGGCCTCAAGTTGCATCCTGGAAAGTGCAAGTTTTTTCGGGAGCAGGTAGAGTACTTGGGTCATACCATATACCAAGGAGGGTTGGGAGTTTAGCAAACCAAGGTGGAGGCAATCTTTCGTATTCCACAACCCTCAGATGTGAGTAGGATGCGAGCCTTCCTTGGACTTGCAAACTTTTATCGTCGATATGTGTAAGGATTTAGCACTATTGCCAAAGCCTTAACAAAGCTGACAAAGCTAGATCATGAGTGGCATTGGGGAGATGAACAGGAGAGAGCTTTTGTTGAGCTCAAGGGAAGGTTGACATCTGCCCCTATTTTGAGGAGACTTGTGAGAGGTCGTCCGTTTCAAGTACATACCGATTGGAGTATGTTGGGTTTGGGAGCAGTGCTTACCCAACATGATGATGAGGGGAAGGAGTTTGTAGTGGCTTATGCAAGTCGTTCCAACAATGCAGCGGAGTCGAAGTATAGTTCTTATGAAGGAGAATGTTTGGCAGTTGTTTAGGCCGTGGCACATTTCAAATGTTATTTGTTTGGAAACTCCTTCACTCTCATCACTGATCAACAACCATTGAAATGGTTGATGGAATCAGACAAGCTTATAGGAAAGCTTGAGCGATGGGCTCTTATCCTAGAGGAGTATGATTTCATGGTTGTTCATAGACATGGAGTGGTGAACTATGATGCGGATGGATTAAGTCAAAACCCATGTACAAGTCAAGTTGACGAAATCGGGGCTCGATGGCACGTTGATACTGATGAGGAGATGGTGCCGGGTTGGCATGCATCTACCTTTTTAAGTATGTTGGCACTTGAGAGCTATGTGATATCTCTCTTGGGTCAAAGAGCAGATATGTTAGCCGTGGACGTTGAGACTGAGGACGGTTTGATGGTAAACCGAGACATCCATGACGACATGGTGGTGTTAGATTATCTTCGTACAGATGCTTTGGTGGGCACATTGAGTGCAAAGGAGTGGGATCGAGTTTTACAGAGAGCTCGACGGTTCAGATGGAAAGGTAGACATCTTCTTCGAGTATGGGGAGATGACACCATTCATTTTGTGCCACTTCCATCATAGAGAGCACAGTTGGTCAGACATGCTCATGAGGAGTTAGGTCATTTTGGAGTAAAGCGGACATATAGCTTACTTCAAAATCACTATTGGTGGAGAGGTATGCAAACTGAGGTGCAATAGTTTGTGGCCAGATGTATGGTATGTGATCGTGTTTGAGCATCATTCAATGCCCCTACACCACAACTACATCCTCTACCGATTATGGGACTTGGTTATCGTTGGAGCTTGGATTTTGCAAGACCTATGTCATTGACTATATGACATCATCGATATGTGTTGGTCATGGTGGAGCATTTCTCCAAGTGGATTGAGTTGGTGGCCTTGCCCGACAAGTGAAGTGAGGGAACAGCTTATGCGTTCTTAGTTGCAGTATGTCGTGCACATACATATCACATCACAACATACATCGCTGTCAACACATAGATCGTCATACACCAACACAAGTGTACCACAATAATCTTTTCTACTCTCAAAACGTCCACAAGGACATTTCGCTCATAACCATAGCATAAAAGAGAGATTACAGTCAAGCCAAACCCACTTTGTGCTTCAAAGACTCCAGGTTCCCGCACTAGCTACTATCCACCATAGTCACAAAGGTCCACACTCTCAAAGGCTCAACTTCGAAAACTCCCCTCCCATGAACCCTAATTCAAACTCTACCCCTTGAGCCCTAGGACCCCTAACGGCGATGTCGTCCCTAACGGCAGGTCCAGTGCAAACAGCGCTAACTGCACAACCAGATCTAATTGTTCTATCTGCTCCTACATACGCGTACCTACCTAACTAGAGATGCCACTACATAAGTCGTGACAACTGTCATGCACATACATATCACATCACAACATACATCAATGTCACATCAAACATCACAACACATAGATCGTCATACACCAACACAAGTGTACCACAATCGCCCCCCTAACAGGCGGTTAGGTCCCTCTAACACCAGTTAGCCATTTAGTCCATAACATGATATGCCCTTCATAGGACTAAGATCAGGAGGCCGGATGCTACAATGCCCCACCGTTAGTCACCTATCTCCAATCCATATCATATAACAGTCAGACCTGCTTGCCTGCTTAATGCATCGAGGATATCTCCACCGCCCACTCGGCACCATATTGAGATGAGGTGTCAAACTACCTTGTGAATAAATCTGCCAAACAATCATGTTCATCTCTTGAGGTATCTTAGAGAACCGGATTCTCCAAAGATGTAGATCTCTTATTTTTCAATAAGTTTCAAGTCATCATCACTATGCAAAACACTCATGCAAGAATTTTCTCTATGAATGACCATAAACAAGGAAAAAACAAATCTGAAAAGTAAAGCGGTTTTTTCCCACTTTTATACCCCCTACATTTAAGATATCATAACTTTCTATCTAAAAATGATATCTCAACGAAATTTAATTCCACATGTAGCTTAGTTGCTTATAAACACGTATGCAAAGTTTAAAATCCTGATTTTATTAGTGCAAAAAATAATAATATCTATACACTTTTTCCTAAGAGTTATATTTCAAAACCCGTCATCTTCCTAGCAGATTTTAACTGTCATAAATTTTGATATAGATGTGATCTGATTGCGATTTGAAGTGCAAAAAATATCCCACCTACTTATGTAAAATCAATTAAATTCTCAAAACAACTTTAGAAAATAAAATTTTCATACCAAAAATGCACTATATCCCTTTCAACTCATCTCAAACAACACTTAAGTAATCAAAATATACAAAATGACTTCCAAGTTATCATAAAATACACAAATGATACAATATTTTATAGCATGATCTTGGCTTGCTCTTCCCCCATGATTGTCTTCAAATGATTTCTATCATTATTTTTTCACTCGTAAGAAATTGGATTCGAAATATTTATGCGCCTTCTAGATTGAGGTTCTGAAAACGGAAAAAAAAATCTGACTTGTAGGCTGTAAGACTCATGGTTACACATGGAGGATAAAATGTGAGTATATCTAAAGTGTGACTAAGTTTATTTTTATTATGACTATGTTTAACTAGTTATGGTTAGGTTGGAGGAAAATATATAGTAGCTCCTGATGTACTTGATGAAAATAACTATTTTATTGTTTAATAAGAATCAAATAACATATTTCATCATATAAATATCTTGACTTTGCTTTACTTGGACTAGTTTTTTATTGGTTTCATTTGATGAGAACCCTTAAATCTAGGGCGAGATTGATTTGGTATACCAAAGTCAATTTGAGGGTAGTTGGGCTTCTAAAAGATCCAACTTGACCAATTGCATGTTGCAATGTACCCTTTTCATTGGAATTTGTGATCTCTATCATAATTAAACTTGGTAATAAAAAGTTACATGATGGTTACTTGTACTTACTATGATAAAATTCTAAGTAGTATAAATAGAGAAGTTGAGAAGCACCTCTCAAATGAGTTTTGGGAGAAATTAGTTTTGAAGAATACTTATTTTGCGAAGCTTGGTTTTTGAGAAGTAATGTTTGGGGTTGGAGACTTGATTCAATGAAGACTTTGATCATAAAAGTATATCTTACTTTTGAGTGATATTTGACTATTTGTGAGAGTTGTCATTATGGAGTTTCAAATTGGATAGTATGTGTAAGAGAATGTATTAGGATCATGGTCATCGGATTGGAACATGCCCTTCTAGATTCATGATGAGATTTCAAAAAGTCCAATTATCCTCCAATTGACTTATTGTACTAAGTCAATCTCGCCCCTAGATTTAACGGTACTCATCAAATCAAACCAATGAAAAACTTGTCCAAGTCAAAGAAAGTCAAGATACCCATATGATAAAATCTATTCCTTGATTCCTAGTAAACACAAAAATAGTTATTTTCATCTAGAACATCAAAAGCTACTCTATATTTTCCTCCAATCTAACCATAATTAGCTAAACATAGTCATGACGAAAATAAATTTAGTCATATTTTACATATACTCATATTTTATCCTCTATGTACAAGCATGGGTCTTACATTATAATTACAGAGATGATATACTAGTATCATAGTGGAGTTCTCTAGAGGTTTTGAAGTAGAGAGTGCTAGGGCTAGCAATGGGTGCATCCGTATCAGAGTGCATTGATAGGAACAATGGAAGACTTGAACATCTATTGTCAAGTCAATCTGTATACCAAGTCCCTTCAAACAACCTAAATCCTTTATACTAAAGGCAAAATAATTTCTGAAACTCCTCAGAAATCTATACACCAAACGTCTTTCTTCTCTTGTCACTTTAGGACCAATCTTAATATCCCAAATCTCCTCTCCATCGACAATAAAGATAGAAGTAGTATTTGATTATTAAACGACAACCTAGCATAAATCTTTTTTCACTCTCTCATACCAGGCTCCACTATCTCAGTGTGAACAATTCCATGAGCTCTAGTTGTAACCTCTTGAGTTGTATCATAAAGGTCTGTAGTGTAACCACTACTTGCTCCACGCAAAAAACTCCAACCATATTCAAATAAGACTTTATCTCTATCAAATTGTGTTAAATAAATCTAGCTAGTAATCTGAAGAGTTTATTGTTGTAATGTCGAGTATAAACAAGGGTTGTAAATGTGTAGATATACATGTTACTTTGATGTAATGAAAAAGAAATAGAAAAAATTTCTAGTTTAAGTGTGCGGGCTTTGAATTTATCCTCAGCGTTGCTGGGCCGACTCAAAGTTGGCATTCGGCTAAAGGTTAATTTTATAATTTTTAAGTATAATATTTTTTTCTGAAAATTATAATATTTGAATTATTTATTCATAAAATAACAAATTATTAAATGAACATGTATTCTTAAAGTTTGCTACAACAACAAAAAACTGTTAATAAAACCTCGAATTCGAGACTAGTCTTAGAGTCACGCTTAGTTATTCATCACTTCATTGTATTTGCATAAAGATACAACTCATTTTAGCCTATGCAATTACGAGGATAATTGTTATGATTTGTGATGGTTCACCTGAAACTCTAGTTACTACCCGATTTGTGATACATGCATGCAATATTAGAGTTGCAGTTTGAGAGATAGTGATTTCTCATGAGACAAACTAGAATTGTTTGTTTTTGTACCCTCCATTTGAATTTCTCCAAGACTTTTTCTAACATCCCTATTAGATCAAGGATGAGATCTTGAGCATTTTTTATCCCCATCTTTTGCCTCCATCGTCTCGGTAGGCAAAGAGCTTACCAATGGTCTTGCAGTCACACATGTGGACCGCATGCATCTTTGCTCAGCCAATCCAAGGCTCACAATATATGTCAAACAATTCAAGTCCATAGCTTGATCCAACATCTGACATCGTGATGCCTCTAAGACAGTAGGTACTGCTATAGTTCCGGTACAAAATCCCATAGCTCGTTCTCTTTCTTTGGCGTTAGGTTCCACCAACCATTGCAAGCGAGAATCCCATACAAGTCCAGGTACTCCTTCTCTATAGGCATGGGAAGCTGGATAACTCAACAATGTGGGTAATGACACTCTTGGTTGATCCACAAGGTTCACCACTGCCATGGGTGCCCTGTCAGCATAGACCACTGCCTAGGAATGTCTACCCACATCCAAAATACTCTCCACTGTGAGAAGTGAGGGCCTCTCCACTCCGTCATATGCTCATAATAAAACCTCCATTGGAAGAAGATTTGTCCACCATAGAAGTGGACGATCTGTACGAGATCCTACTCTCGATGCATCCAACAATACAATTGGTCCAATCCATGATTGCACCTGATGTGTACTTGTCATCACTCGTGCATATGGATCATCTAACAAGGAAACATTCTCCAAAATGTATGTCGGAGAATAGGTATGTTGTGACTAGGGAGATTGTAACACACGTAACATCTTCCAAAATATACAAGAACGTGAATCTTATAGCCCATGATCATTACCAGTCCGTATGTGTCCATGACATGGCCATACAACAATAATCAAATGTATGGTGCCATGCCGATCAAGGTCTTCGCCCCCATCAACAAAATATCTGACAGTAAGATCTTCTAATATCCTTGAACTGCCAACAATGGCAGAAGATATGGGTATCTCCGTATCAATTGTGCCACATGACGTAATGAAACGTGCCTCACAATCTCATCTCTCTCCACATACAAGTATCGATGTATTGATATGTCATATTGCAAAATAGCAACCAAATCTGTGTTAATCCCTCCACACATATCCAACACACAAATACCCTCCTCTTGATACTGCCAAGCAATAGGCATTGTATCTAAAGGTGACAACATAGTGGAAGTGGAAATAACTTCCTTCATCTCTTCCATCTCCGGAGCAAAAGACTCACTTCAAGTTTGTATGAGTTGATCTGCCATCTTTCATAGCTGCATACATGAAATACCCAATGATTCATCCAATGTGGATGACACTATTCCACGAGGCCTTGGCATGATATCCACATCCTTTGGACAAGGACTATCATGTGCATCCATATTGCCCTCCAACATATCACTAGACCCGATAACACAAGTACGAAGGTTGCAACGTACACCAAACCTCCACTTGGTAAAGGGCTAATCCTAGTAATAAATCGTATAGGTAATCAATTCACTCGGCCCTCACCAGATCGCCAAGTATTTTGGATGAGGTCTATGCTGACAGATCATCCATGGCAATGGTGAATCTTGTGGGGTAGCCAAATGCTGCATTACTCATATTGTTGAGTTATCTAGCTTTCCATGCCTATAAAAATGGAGGGCATGGACTTGTATGGGATTCTCACTTGCAACAGTTGGTGTAACCCAATGTTGAAGAGAGAGAGAGAGAGAGCGAGAGAGCGAGCTACTGGATTTTATACTTGTAATACATCAATTCCTACATTGTTGGAGGCATCACGACGTCAAATGTTGGATCATGCTTTGGATCTAAACTGTTTGACATGGATTGTGAGCCTTGGATTGGCTGAGCATAGATGCATGCGGTCCACATGTGTGATTGCAAGATCATTGTTAAACTTTTTACCTACCGAGATAATAGAGGCAAAAGCTAGGGGTTAAAAGTGCCCAAGATCTCATCTTTGATCTTATGGGGATGTTAGAGAAGGAGAGCTTAAGTCTTTTTTGATTATGGTTGGAGTTTTTTACGTGGAACAAACGGTGATTACCACGACATACTTTTATGATACAAATCAAGAGGTTATAGTTAGAGCGGTTGGAGTTGTTCACACAGAGCTAGTGGAGCCTGGTATGAGAAAGCACAACAAGCTTTCTACTCAAGAGGTTCTTATTTAGCAATCGTATACTATGTATTCTATATTTAGTGTTGATGGAAAGAAGATTTGAGATATAGAGATTGGTTTCAAAGTGGCACGAGGAGAAAGACCTAGGATGTGGATGTTTTTGAGAAGTTTTAGAAACTATTTTGCCTTCAATATGAAGGATTTAGCTTGTTTGAAATGACACAATATACATATTGACTTGACAACTAATACACAAGTCTTATGTAGCCCCTATCAATACATCAATATGGAGAGAGATTTGATCCAAAGTAGGTGTCAAGACCTTCTTAAGGATGGATTAGTGGAGATATCATATGGAAAGTATGTCTTTGCTAAGGTAATGACAATCAAGAAGAATATACATGGTAATTATACTAATAGACGCATGTGTGGTGACTATTGATCCATCAATCGATAGACAAAATCTGACCGATATATTGTGCTACACCAGAAGCACAATATATCGGTCAGATTTTGTCTAATGATCACTGATGAGAGTGAAGTAGTTTTCAAACAAATAACATTTTAAATGTACCACCATCCAAACAATCTGCTTCATAAGAACTAAACTTTGACTCCATTGCATTGTTGGAGCAACTTGCATAAGCTACTACAAACTCCTCCCCCTCAACATCATGTTGGATAATCACTTTTCCCAAACCCAACATACTCCAATCAAAATGTACTTGAAAGGGATGACCTCTCATTAGTCTTCTCAAAATAATGACAGATTGCAACCTTTCCTTGAGCTCAACAAAAGCTCTCTTTTGTTCATCTCCCTAATGTCACTCTTGATCTAGCTTTGTCAAGATTTTGGTAATAGTGCTTAATCCTCGCACATATCGATGATAAAATTTTGCAAGTCCAAGGAAGGCTTGCACTCTACTCACTTATGAGGGTTGTGGAATAGACAACATTGCCTCCACCTTGATTTGTTGAACTTCTAATCCTCTTGGGTATATGGAATGACCCAAGTACTTTACTTACTCCTCAAAGAACTTACACTTTCCAAGATGCAACTTGAGGCCATGAGCAATCAATTAGCTTCGGTGCTTAGCCGATTTGGTGCACAAACAGAGATGTTGATTGATGAGATACATAATTTCTGAGCGAGTTTTAGGCTTTATATGATCAAGCATTGATCGATCATCATACCATCTCAAGAGATCATCCTTAGGCTGATGGTCTAGCAGAAAGAGTTCTTTAGACGATGAAGAGAGACTAAGAAAGTTTGGCTTGGACAAAGGTCATATGGGAGACTAGGACATCCAACTACCATGGTTGGCCATGGTTATCAATTTAGCTGACGATCTCTAGCATCATTTTTACCGTACTTTTTATTTTATGATAGAGATCTAGAATTATATATGCAACTTTTCATCAAGAATTAGTTGAAGTCTTGGACATGAATAACCTTGATGTTTGGGTTAGGGTGTGTTATCAAAAGGCTTAATTCTTTTGTAGAGATTACTCTATGGTATTTGAGAACTTGGATATTGCTCAACATAGAGATACTTTGCATTATGCTACCATCCAAGGAGGTAGATATCAACCTTCAATTTGCAGATTTCATATTAATGATTATGTTTATTTACAGTAGAGTGCACCAATCACTTTAAATGTTACAGATGGTCACATGATTCCACAACTACTTGAGGTTTTATCTTTTAAAGTTTTAGTATTAGAGGATTGTGATGGTGTGATTTGGAACGATCAAGTGCGTAATTGTGCACCATATCACCTTCCAAACACTGATGCTACCATGGATCCAAGTTTGGCAGTTGTGCAGGCAAGTTTGAGATGAATGTTATGTGAATTAGTTAGTGCAACATCCAATATGTTTGATGTGACATTCAATGTATGTTGTGATGCAACATATACGTCCACGACATCTGTCATAATTTATCTAACGTCATCCCAAGTTAGGTAGATGCGCGAATGTAGGAGTAGAAACAATAATTAGAGCCAATTGTCCAATTAGTGTTGTTTGCACTGGATTTGCCATTAGAGCCGACAACGCCATTAAGAGTCCTAGGGCTCAAGGGTTTAGAGTTGATATTAGTGCTCATTGGAGTAGAGTTTTTGAAGTTGAGACTTTGAGAGTGTGGCTATGGTGGATAGTAGCAAATGCATGAACTTGAAGTCTTCGAAACTTCAAGTTCATGGGTTTGTCTCAACTGTAATCTTTCATTTCTTACTTCAACAACATAACATCTCTAGTTGATGTTTACAAGTATTTCTACCCCTAGCCAAGATTGCTAAGGGACTGCCTTCAAAAGTGAAAAACAACTTATAGTGGAATATATAATGGAAGTGGTCAATCCAAGGATGCATCCCGGAGTTCTCATCCTCCATACACTCGAATGACTCCGCCTATCAGAAATTTGGTTATATACATCTTCATATTGCCTTTGCTCCTCCCTTTCCCGCAGTACCGCACACATACCACGGCTATGATATGGAAAGCAATGCTATCATAGCAAGGGCTGGAAGAGTGAGAAGCATGTGTAGACAAGGGGATTTGAGCCCTGGATAGAGGTTTTGGGGTCGAGTGCTCGCTCTCCCACTTAGCTACACTTGAAATGATTAAAGAGTGCGGTACCTTGGAGAGGACTTTGGGTCACCAAGCTTCACTGGTGGGATCAGTCAAGCTCCATGACGAAGGTGTTTGTAGTGTGTTCATCGTCAGAGAAGAGAGAAAGATTTTTTATCAACCCCTGCACAACGTGTGCATCAGTCAATGTCGTCAACTGGCCACTTTTGTGGTAAGAGTTGGTAATCAAGAAGGATAACTCGACTTGTCACTGCTGTGATGGGGAAACTGTAGTCGCGGGTCACAACGTACTGATTTCGAAGGCGTTTATGCGTTTAGGTCCTCTGCGGGAGCACGGTATCCGGACATCACGGAACAGATTTAGGCACACTGTCTTTATCCTTGACATGACAATACCATCTAACATCGTCCGATTCTACCAAGCTTCTGAAAGAATGAGAAATCCAAAGATCTGTCACTGCTCTCACTTGACGGCCACAGCCACTGCCTCTGGTCCACTCGGTCAATGTCAACGACAAATTACTCAAAAAACAATAATGTACTGAAATGAGGCCGCTCCTTGACTGTCGGAGCTTCCACGTCTCGAAGTGCCGGCCAACCGGACGGACGAACAATCAGACGGACGGACGGACGGACAGACGGTCGTCCGAACACGCAAAGAGACAATGAGTCTGTGAAGCAGGGGTTTAGAGTGGTGGGATGGAGGAAGAGAAGACCGAACGGAAGGAAAGGGAAGGGAAGGGAAGTATTGATCGATCGAAGACGAGGATCAGCTACTCCTGAGTCCTGACTCCTCACTGTCACGTCTCGCGTCTTGCATCTGCTTCTTCTTCTCCACTCTTGTACTCAGTCAAGCTTCGAAAGTCCCAAAGGTTCCGGCTGCGGGCTCGGGGCACGGGAGAAGCTCGTCCATGTGACTATATGATTTGTTGTCAGAGGACGACAAGTCGTCGGCGTTGTGGGATCTCAGTAAGGAAGCAAGCTCCAGGATAGAAGGCTCTGAAATTGGTGCACTGAATAGGTGAGGTCGAGTAGGGTGATGGACTTTCTTGATTCGGTATTTGAATCCGACCTTATTGGAGGTTTTTTGATTTTTGTGTCACTGTTGATTTCCTGTAAGGAAGAAAGCACGAAATTTGTGACTCTTGGGAGGTGATTGAGCTTGCTAGTAGTCTCTCGATTGACTCGGTCAAAACATACGGCAGGGACATTGTATGTTTTTTTTTTTTTTCAAATCGATGCCGGATTTGATTTACGGGAGAATTCCTGCCAGGGTTTGTGATGGGGAGTTGGCCTGGTTTCTCAAGTGCTGCATGAATGGCATTGAGTTTCATCTGTTGTATGCACAGGAGATATTTTAAGCTTTCTGCGTAGTGGGAATCGTTGAATTTAAGTATTGGATCATTGAGAGGGTGTTACCCGTCGCTTCTGTTGTCATCTTTCTCTGCGGTGGAAGACGTGGGCTAGGTGAATCGGTAGAAGCTCAGGGTTGGCCTCAAGGCTCTTATTTTCTGTCAATATATGGGAAGTTTAGGATCAGGAGGTTTTTAGGTACAAGAGAGGAGGAATTACTCGAGCGAGGACTACGAATTACTCAGCACCTTGTTTAGTTTGATTGTATTATGTTACATTAAGACCTACAAGGCACATCTAAGTGATATTTCCTCCGTTCCTAGTAACAGATTGTATACTCCTGTCCTGTGTGCAGATAAGGGGGGTTAAGATGGGGTTGAAGTCTACTGCTTTAAAAAGCTTAAATGCCTTCCCAAGGGCAGAGGAGCACTTGACTCAGAAAACCACTTCGGGAGCAGCTGGTATGAGCTTTATAAGTATCACCAATTGTGATCGCGCTGGAGGACACTTGGCGAAATTGAATTTGTATAATTTTTTACTAGCTAATTTCATCGAGGCCAAGAATTTCACGAGATCGTGGAGTGGAATGATTTTTGCTTATTTCAGTGTATTTCTGTTATATGCTTTATGAAACTTGTTTTTAAGTTATGAAGCACGTACCGGAGCCAGTTGGATGATGACCACTAGGGCAATTGATTTTCTCCCGTAATTTTTTATTTCTGACAATGCCGTGTTGAATATGGCAGTGACAATTTGTGGGTTGCTCCTGATGTTAACTCTTTTTATACACGAGCTTAGCTTTCAGCTCAGTACAGTAGTAGTACATGAGGTACGTCTACACAGACAAATAAGTCTTGTTGTACTAAAATTGATTTGAGACATGATTTGTGCAACTGTCATTGCTGTGATCAAATTGAACTTTGCTCTCTTGCCCGGGTGACCTTTTCATCCCTAAATGTAATGTAAACTCATTGGTAAATTGGAGAGTACATTAACCATTTCAAAGGGATGGGCATTTTACACTTCAAAATTCATGTCTTGCCCGTCTTATTCTCTACTTAGATTTTCCCTACATGACACATAGTGGAGCTGCCCTCATTCTTAAACCCTTTTGTTCGAAGAAAATCCAAGAGTGTTTATTTATCTCTCGCAGTGAAGAGCATCCGAATGTATGTTTCCGGTCTGCTTTTTTGGACCTTAGTCAAGTCACTAACTAGCATGATTCATCTCGTCGAAATCTGTCAGATGTCTGTTGACGTGAAGCGGGGACAAAAGCTTCCTATAGTCATCAACATGACCTTTCCTGCCCTTCCTTGCGCAGGTGAGGCTAGACCTTTGTGAACATACCCCAAACAATAGAATTGATGTTTTTCCTTCCTTCTTCGTCCTCTTGATACTTTGAAAATACTTTCTCATGACCAAGCTTGTCCTATGATGTGCAGTTCTCAGTCTGGATGCCATCGATATGTCAGGCAAGCATGAGGTCGACCTAGACACAAATATTTGGAAAGTAAGTCAATCTTAGCACTCCTAGGTGTCTCGTGCCTCTTTGTCACCAGTTTAGGCCTCATGAAACCAGAGTTTGTAATTGCCCTTGGGTTTCATGGGTTTCGTACTAGTTACTTTTTGTGTGGTTCTCATTGTCAACTCCTATGGTGTTTATTTCATCTTCTCTCTGAAGAGATTCTGATTTATGTCCACCCAGTACAAAGATAAACTACTGCGAACGCCCCAAGGTTCACGTGATTATTCCTTGGGAACTCACACCAAGAGCTACAGCTTAGCGTCTGCCTTCGATTTCGAAGCTATGTACGTTGTGTGCTGGGTTTTTAAATTTGAATGCTAATTTGCCGAATGGATTTCCTCCTGTAAAATCAGATCCGGGTAAATAAGGATGGCTATATATTGGGATCTGAATATGTGTCAGATCTTGTGGAGGGAGAGCACACGACCGATGTGGCCAAAGAAGAAGCCGCTGGTATGCATTGCAGGAATAGAGAGAATAAGTAGAAATCTTCTATTATAAGTACGCTGCATGGATGTGGCAGTTAGTCTTCTGTGAATCACAATGTCAGCACCACGCAGTCCCTACTTCTCACATCTAGCGGTGACTACCTTCCAGTAGGTTGACAAAAACTTATGGGGGGTGCTTCACAACAGCCTCTATTTTGGAGCTTATGAAGTTCTTGGTTTTCATGTTTTTAGAGGCTATGTAGATGTGGTTGTAATTTGTGCAAATCTTCGAAAGCGATACTGCTTAAAACTGTTGACTGTCCCATCCTTACCTGTTGAGTTATCCTATTTGAACTACTAAACTTTAAAATATGAAGTAGTTTCCTCACTCTCTTTTCATTGTACATACAGCGAAGAAGGCTATGGAGGACGCTGGACATATACATCACGATTCACATGAGGACGATGGTCATGGTCATTTCCATGAGCATAAGATGATGGGGGATCCACAGAAAGTGATCAAACAGATAAAAAAGGCCCTCGAAGAGCGAGAAGGTTGCCGGGTAACACTTTTTAGTTCGCTATCATGCGAATCCTAAAGTTATTGCTTGCTTTTTGTTATTTTTGAATTGAAGGTTATTGGCAAGGATTATGGATGTTGTCCGTTGACTTCAACCATCTTTTTGTTTTAATTAGGTTCCTTTCGATACTTTCGATTATCTCAAGTTCCTCTCGGTACTAAGTCAAACTATGGATCTTGCAGATTTTCGGTGTACTTGATGTTGAAAGAGTGGCTGGAAACTTTCACATATCTATGCATGGTCTGAGCATATTTGTTGCACAACAGGTTTGCCGTTAACCTTAAAGGCACTCTACATGACTTGAATGAGTTTTCCCAGCACTGTCATATCCACCGCTGGCCTGCTTGCACTCGCTTCCATATTCCACCGTTCTTGTATTCTTTTTTTAATCTGCAGGTTTGCATTCATTTGTTTCTATACCGTCATTCGTTTTATTTCGGTTCAGTTGCCATGGTTTTCTCGGCCTTTCGGTCTTCATGCTTCTTGCAGTCCGATATCTTTCTTTGGCACCCTTGAGACGTACCACCTAGACTTTGGTCCCCTTGCATGCTAAGCCCCTGCGGTTGATCATGCACTTGAATGAACTCTAGCCATACGTCTTTCATGCTAAGCTCCCGAGGTTGATCATGTACCATTTAACCTGTAGCCATACATCTTACCATGCTGTTTCAAGTTCGTCGTTGTCATGAGGATAGAATAAAAACACGTGAAGGAAAAGGAACTTGCTACAGAAAGATGACCGCTGAGTTGTGAACCCTCTTCCGAGTGTGTCAAGTATGGGCACCTGGAAAGTGGAGGTTGCGTCGATGTACTCATGAAAGCTGTTGTGGCCCGCATGTTTCTGATCTTTCAAGTTTGAATAGAACTCACCCTCTGTTTTAGGTGTTTTTTAGTATGAGCCCACACGAGATCCAACGGGCAGTTTCAGGTCAAAGCAGAAAGTTGGTATCTATAAATTTGCATTCATAAATGTCTCGTAAACGGTGGTCACATAATGAAAATGGTTAATTATGTAAACTCCTTTGCAGAGTGTTTTTTGAATCATACTAAGCTACATTCTTCTATCTAATCAACACTTCCTTCCGCAAGTCTTGTCTCTTCAGGTCTATGCGAGTGCATCCGATGTAAATGTGAGTCACGTCATACACGATCTATCATTTGGGCCCAAATATCCAGGCCTTCACAACCCACTTGATGGCACAGAGCGCATTCTGAGGGACGAAAGTGGAACGTTTAAGTATTTTCTCAAGGTAAGACTTGATTTTAGTTAGTCTGTCTTTCACATGAATGAATTTTTGGATTTAAGTTTTTATTTTTTGACGAAGATAGGACGTACAGATGATATCGGCTACACGATGAATCTTCCTCTGATTTTTAGGTGGTCTCAAGCATTCTCATATCCTCTCCATCTTGTTTATAGGGGTCTCACTGTTTCATTGAACGCGTTGCCTGATCTCTTCGAACAAAAAACTTTATATAAGGCATAAGCATATTGCTGATAATACCTGTCCATTGTCTGAATTGTGATGTCAACGGCTGTGATCAAAATTCTGCTGACCATCTCTCTCACTTATTTGCGTAACAGATTGTTCCAACAGAGTACAGCTATTTGAATGGAATTGTCATGCCCACAAATCAGTTTTCGGTGACCGAGTACTTCATGTCAGCTAAGGTTTACGAGCGTAACTGGCCAGGTTTGTACCCATATTCAGCTCCTGGTGTCCTAGACTGCTAGCCCTGACTACCTGCTGCGTGAATGGGCGCGGGGTCGATGGTCCTCTTTCGCCTATGACAGGCACATACTAATGACCACAGTTTGTTTGTGGAGTCGTTTCGATGTCTGCATGCTGCCTGTGTAGAATAATGAAGCAATATTTAGTCCTCGAAATGGGAGAGTAAGTTGGTGAAAAGGTACAGCCGCTTATGTTACCGAATCAACCAAAATTCAATTTGTTCTGTGACGTGTAGAATAAGCACATCTCGCTTATTATAGCTGGCATGTTTACGCCTGTAACTTGTGTTGGTGGTCACCCAAGTATTTTGCCTCTTGGAGGTACTACGTCCGTTTTAGTCTCGTGTCGACTGAGATTACTCTGAAGGAAGAAGCTCGCTAATAATGGCTTTTTTTTCTTTTTTTCTCAGCTGTATACTTCGTATACGATCTATCGCCCATAGCTGTAAATGTCAGGGAAGAACGCCGCCATATTGGCCATTTTTTCACTCGAATTTGTGCTGTGTTGGGAGGAACGTTCGCAGTTACAGGTATGACCTGCGGATTTTTCTAGTATCTTTCCTATTTGCACTTGTTAGAAATCTATATGCACCAAATATTGTATGTTTCTGAGAACTTTAGGTGCAGTTCTTGTTCTAAGACTTCATTATACGCGGCCATTGTCGTTCGAAGCGTGTGTTTAGACTTAATATCAGGCAACATGTTGGTTTACATTCAACGACTGTCTTTCAGTTAATCTGCGTTTGATGTGGGTAATTTGTATGCATAGGAATGCTGGATCGATGGGTCTACCGACTTGTAGAACTCGTGTCAAATTCTAACAAGGGCAAAAGTGTGATGAGATAACTTACACTGGAGATCCCTTGGCCATTTTGATCATACGTTCTCACCCTTTACGAAGGGTCACGAGCAGGGTCGAGGTTATTGATGACATTGAAGGACATTTACCTTATCGGAGATTTTGTCTCCTCGGTGTCAAGCCTGGTGTCCGCAAAATGCCATCCCTCTGCGTTAATTGGTGAATGTTAGTCAAAGATCACACTGATTGAAGGTGCTCGGCAGTTTCTTATATAGAATACACACGATTAGTGATGTACTTCCAACACAAGCAACGCGTCCACTACTCAGGAGAGCCATTATTTTGCGACTGATGTGATTTATTTTGAACGTATACCAAATTTTCCGTCTTGTCTTTGTCTTTTCGCATCTTTGTTTGCATTTTCGCATCGGGGTCGTTGTTTTTTTCCGCTTTTAACGTTTATTATCTCATTAATTGCATGGACCAACTATACGAATTGGACCAACTTAAGGAAGTTTACATGGGCACGCGCACGCTTCTTATGTCAGTGGTCTGGACTGAACTATCCATGAAATGGTTGTACGATTAAGTTTAATTCTTGTAGGTATCCGGAAGCATTGTATGCGTCTCACCTTGATCAGAAAATATTATGTACAATTAACTATTACATACAACCGGTCTCCTTTTGGCTCCTCCAAGCATGATCAATCTAAGCTACCCACGGTGAACTGTCTCACAATCACTTCTTCGAATCTCTGAGTGAGAGTAAAGCAGAGGTGGTAGCGGAAACAGACCCAATTGCACCGCATGTTTACCCACTGTGTTGGTTTTGTGTGACGAATGTCAGTTACCAGGCTATGTCGGTCAGCACACCAGACTGATTATACATTAGCGAAGGCGAGGCATGGAAAGAAGTTAATGATGTGAAGAATGACTCTAAAAGCTTCATTCACGCATTGTTTGCTAAGTATTAGTAAAGAAAACTTATTCGTTTTAGAGCTGTATCATTTTTAACGGTTAAATACACGCAGAAGAAAATGATTATATGTTAATTAGAGACTAACCAAAAAATTTCACCCACTGTATTCTACATAGAAGTATATCTTAGGTGAGGACATATTTGCTGGTATGATGCCATTGGAGCCTACTACCTCATGTTCACGGTTTGGTTCCATCCCCGGACGACTTGATGGGGAAGACGCAGTAACAAATAACAAAAGGGATGGGAAGACCCCATCATGTCTTTATTTTGTTATTTTACTGCGTTATTTTTCTACCAAGACCAAGAGAAACAATCAAATGTATGATAGAGGAAAATATTTTACAAATGTACATATGTTTTATTTTCATATCATCAATCGTTTTTATTTATGACTTTCAACAACAAATTAAACTACTATAACATATTATGGGCGCATGAATAATTCTATAAGAAAAATCTGTATAAAATGAGACTTATATTTAAAGAAAAATCTCAAAAGTCGGGACTATTCAACTGCGTTTGGCTTTACGTTGAGAAGCATTTGTTGCATTAAGGTGATATCATTGAGCAACAAGAGAGAAAATGATATATTGCTTTCTCTCTTGGCAAGGGTGCATGCTCGTGATCTTGGCTCGACCATGCATCAGGGATTTCCGATTCACACCAGCTATTTTCTCTATATCGATGAGGTTTCGTATTGGCTTGGTTCATTCATCTACATCTTCATTACTCACATGTGAGTGTGGTATCACTTTATATGCAGCAGGTGTTCATATGACTTGTTGCACATTTAGAGGGCAAAGGATAGCTACCCATGATGCCATTAGGGATATAGTGTTTGCTATGTCGCGAGAGGGTGGATACGTCACCTGGAGATAGCATTGGTATGTCTTACAGTCGACTAGGGTTAGGGCAGACCTGTACTTGGTTAGGGAGGACCATGTCACTTTGGCGGATGTTGTGGTTACCGATCCTACTCGAGACACAGTTTCAGAGGGGGTGATCATTCATCCTCCAGGATGGGTGGCCAGTGGAGCGGCAGAGCCAAGATTTCCAAGTATAGGGTATGCAAAGAGGTCACATCCTTGTTCCTCTAGCTTTGGAATTATATAGAGCTATGGACACCGACTTCCACATGTTCGTGATGGATTGCGCAAGAGCCTACCATACTAGGCACCGAGGGTACCATTCTCTTTAGTTTATTGTATAATATATTTTAGGCGACTTGTTTCCATTACTCTATACAAAACATTATCTTTTGCAATCCATAGGAGAGCAATCGCGTTATGTGATACTTCTTCGAATGCTTTGTTATTTGTAGACCGTTTGACCTAGTGATGCTTCTTCCTATTCTATGTTGTTTGTAGACTGTAAATAGTTTGGATATCATATTTCCCGTAATGATGTTATTGGAATCTAGCCCCATATTACCATTTTGGTTCCATCCTTGTACGTTTTGATGGGTATTCCCCTCCCTTTTGTTATTTTACTGCGCCTCACACTTGTAGGAATATAACTTTGTCTCTTATTGCTCAATGATATCACAGAAAATAATATTTCTGTTTACTTTCATCCATTTGGAGGACATTCTTTGCAATTTGTGACCTTTGTTTTGTACTTTGGCAGACGGTTTTTGCCATCGTGCTTCCTTCCCACCATTTTCTTCTTTAATAAGGCGAAAATAAATGACTGCAATTTGCCAACGATGTGCCGGGAAACTCAAGACGAAAGCCAATTTCGTACGGAACTTCCACAACGGAGTCTGTGCATGACTGTTTACACGTACCGATGATGATCGATGGAATGGCGGCATCGACCTCGAACGATCAAGATCGTCCGTTGAACGGTGGTGGGTCCAGTCCCAAGGACAATTGAGATTCGCTATCACCAGGCTGGCAACGGTACTCACGCCTTTTTGAAAGGGGTCGTCTCTTACAGCAAAGCCTCATGCACCACCTTTAGGACCACAGTTTACCAAGCTCCCTCTAACTTGTAGGCCTCACCTTTTGCTTGAGTGGTCTCCGACCACCACAAACTCCTCTCCAATTCCCACTACAAGTGATGCCCGATAGCGGCTTCTAAGGGCGATAGCTGGACTCTTAACTTAATAGGCTGGCTCCTACGTATCGATCTTCCTGGGGACAGACACAGGACAGGACAGGGAGCGCGGACGAGAGAGTATGTTCATCTTCCCGTTGGAGGAGTGCGGGGCCGCGGGGGCCGTGGAGCCTGGAGCCTGACTGTGCTGCAGCTGCTGCCGTGAAGTCCTCCGAGTGCGGAGAAACGAGGACAGAGGCTGGCGAGGGGAAGGCGTTTCTGTCATTAGAGTGACTGGATTCAACCGAGTCAAGAAAGAAAGCAGTGGTCGCAAGGTTCGTCGCTCGTCCAAGTTGTAGATCTCGCTATTCTCTTGGAGCGGGAGGAGTGGCGAGATCTGCAAATCACGTCGGTAGGGCTGTGGTTTCTGACCAGGGAAGAGAGAGAGACGGGTAAGGAAGGAAGCAAGCAAGCCAAGGAGCGAGCGAGCGAACAGTAGGGGGTGTGTGGGACGATTGGAGAGCTGGGGAAGTAAGTACCTGCAGTTGCGTCGTTAGAGTATGTAGGTTCCGGTTGCAGGGAAGACATCATCTCATCTCGTTGGAGGTTTTTTGAGAGGAGAAGATCACGAGGAGTTCAAGAGAATTGTGATTGTGTAATCGATTGAAAGGAGAAAATCCAGGTGCAGTTAATCGGTAACAGACAATATGAGTGTCATAGATATCTTGACTCGCGTGGATGCTTTGTGCAAGAAATATGACAAGTATGACTTGGATAAGCAAAAGGGGGATCAGTCGAACACCAGTGGCGATCAGTTTTTGAAGCTGTACACCGTCATCGAAGCGGATATCCAAGCCGCATTGGAGGTTGTTTCAATACTTCAGGCCTATGCATGTACATTTGCGGTTATTGTTTTCATCGCGATTTCCTCTGTTGCATCACCACACACTCTCTCTCTCTCTCTCTCTCTCTCTCTCTCTCTCTCTCTCTCTCTCTCTCTCTCTCTCTCTCTCTCTCATTGCATATCTGTTTGTTATGGAGAATTTCATCTACTGTGTCTGCCAAGCTCAATACCGCCGCACATTATGCCTTGACCCATGATGGGTTCAGCAAATTCTGTATTCGATTTCCTGATGTACTAGTGATAGTCTTCGTAATCAGCCCTGATTACCGGGGCCTTGGAACCTCTTGCTAGTACACAATTGTGGTTCCTGGATCACCTGGTTTACATATGAACGCATGATGCTGGCGTTCATCTCTCCTTATCTCCCTTTCCTCCGCCACTCCACCAGAATTTAGAACAACGTAGCTCAACCTACCTAGCGGTAATACTGAGAGACGGAAGTTTATGTTTTAATGCTACCTTATTTAAAATCCCGCGTCGCATTTGTTAGTGTGCCTAATATTTTGTTCTTTTGGGTGTAGAAATCGAATGAGGCACTTGGTGAGAAGAATAGAGCAGTGGCCGTGACACTCAATGCCGAAGTGCGCCGTCAAAAGGGAATTTTACAAAAGGAGATACCGAAGCTACAAAGACTAGCTGTGAAAAAGGTCTGTTGGGCCATCAATTTCTCTGTATGTTGGATAGTGTGTTGCAAGACAGTATACAGCCTTAGAAGAGTGACATGCAGTCGCGCTTCTGAATAAGAATGAAGACACCCGACCTCGGAGGAAGTCGACAGATTGTGCTGGAAACAGTCACTGCAGCGGAGCGAAGTGTGCATTAGTTTCTCGCGATGAATGGATATTACTTTCTTGCTCTCGTTATGCTTGACTCTAAATGCTTGCACGTCGTTATATGGGTCCGACAGGTCAAGGGTTTGTCTAAGGAAGAGCTTGAAGCCCGTCCAGATCTTGTGCTTGGTCTCGCTCAAAGGATTGAAGAAATTCCTGATGGCACAGCCCTCTCTCGCCGACCAGCTAACGGTGGATGGGCTGGAGGTCCACGAAATGAAATTAGAATTGATGTGATGTCTCCGGGTACGTTGGTCGATCTGTGTCTCCCATTCTGGCTGGATATCATTTACCTTCCTTGTCACTGGCTGAGCTTGTGTCGCACGGCGTGTGTTCCGATTAAGGTTTCCTCTAGTTTTGAATTTGCAATGAAATGTATCGAACATCCTTCATCAGGTTACGAAACACGTGTCACAATTTCACAAACGCTTTGAGGTGGACTCTGCTTGTTTGCCTTTGTGCAAGACTTGCAGTTCATACTTTTCGAAGCTTTTCAAAACCATCCGTGCTTGCTAATGTCATTTGTGCTACACCACAGATGACACTTTGCGCCCAGAACATTATGCCGAAACAGAAGAATCGAAGGGGTTTCGAAGCGAATATGAGTATCGCAGAGACAAGCAGGTGTGGATCCATGAACTAGGAACATGGAGAGTGGTCCGAGTTATGCGCATCGGTTGAGTTGAGGATATTTCGCGTTGAATGATAGCGAATCTCTGTTCATTTTCTGTCTTCAAATTGCTTACAGTTCCACTGTTCCGTGATGTTACGGCAGCTTCTGATGAGCCTTTTCTCTGGTGTCCATTCAGGATCAAGGTCTAGACCAGATTGCTGATGGTCTTGCGACACTGAAAAACATGGCTGGTGATATCAACGAGGTGAGGATCTCAAGCTCAAAGTGCTGCTATTAGTTTCACGTTTTCTCCCGAGTTAAGCAAGTTTCATGTTGATGGAGACTATCTAAACGCTTCCTTCCATCTGTATCTGGATATTGGTTTTTTTGCAGGAGCTGGATAGACAGGTGCCTCTTATTGATGAGATTGACACCAAGGTAACGAGGTTAATCTTTCCCAGTGTCAGCATGGTGTTCGTTGTTCCCTCGTATTTAATAGTTGCAACACAGCTACAAATGTGCTTAATTCTTTGGTGCAAGTCGTGGAAGTGCGTTTACAATCTTAATGCTTTTTGGCTCAACCCTTCAGGTCGACCAGGCCTCCTCTGACTTAAGAAGTACCAACAAGAGGTTGAAAGAAGTCGTAACTCAGGCAAGTGCAGGAACTCCAATACTTCCTTCCAGCCACAAGTGAGAGTAGTATTCCAGGCTTTATAGAAGTTGACAGTATATGGATACATTCTAGTCTTGCAGGCTTAGAAACATGTTTGCAATGGTGATTTTTTTTTTTCCGTATACGTCATATATTCTCTCCGGTAGGTTGATTTTCTTCTCTTGCTACTTTGTCTGGGATGCAAAGGTCAAAAGGTTCATGGATTGGTGGAAATGATAATTAAACTGAATCGGCGATTTGTGTTTTGAGCTCCGTTTCATCTGCATTCGTGATATGCCACGGCGATCCTCTGCTCTGGTAGCTGGTTGGTTGTTGACTCATGTTGGAAGTTATTCCCTTATTCGGAATTTGCAGATGCGGTCTAGTCGCAACTTCTGCATCGACATCATATTACTTGCGATTTGCCTTGGAATAGCCGCCTATCTATACAAGTAAGCATGTGATCAAATTGCTCCACAACTCCAACGGCGACCTACACTTCAATTCGTCTTTACCGTTTCTCATTTGGGTAGCTTTGATTTACGTGCTAACATCCTATGTTTTCTTGGCATTTGTGCAGATTATTGGCCTGAAGTGGTTCCGGTGATGTGTGTAGGCAGACTGTAAGTAGAGGAAGTAGATTATGAAGCGATTAACACATTGTTTGCGGAGTTATTCCCTCAATAACATATCATCGGAGGGGAAAGTCTGCCCTTACTATCTGTAGCACCAGTAGTTTCGGCTATCATATCAGGTTAGATTAAGTGTTTTAACGGTAGTAGTACTCAGCACCTGTTCAACATGTGCATTATTTGCCCATTGGTAGTGCCATGACAAGCAGTGGACTGCATGTCACCTGAACCTAGCTGAACAGTTTCGGACATTCTGTACTGAATGTGGGGTGTGCCTGAGTGTTGCCAAGTTTTCAAGATCCTTGGAACCATAATATACCTATTGTGTAAGTATAATGTAATTTTATGACCCATGTCATATGAACGTTCTCTACGGAAACCCGTAGGTGTGATCTGACCAAATATACCGCGGTGATCCATCAACTTTTTGAGGGAAATGAAAATGTGTGATTGGACTCCCTTTTGAGTGAAGTGGGGTGTTTTTATGTTGTATTTACAACCTAGATAATTAATATTCAGTCTTGATATATGAGTGAATTTGCCTGTCTGCTCCGGTCCACGTGGCGACTTAAATATTCACCAAACATTTTACCGAAAAAATGACTCCTCGTAATCCACATGATTCAGTATTGAGGTATGGGTGAAGTACGCCCTGCCTGCTTCACGCGGCGGCTGAAACCTTTTACCGAGAATCTTTTCAGAAAGTGACTCCTTTCTTTTGTCCAAGACTGAATCTACATTTCAAATTCTTTTGTTATTGCACGGGGATATGTTAAGAGTTCTATTTGGCTCTGCAATTTTCCCAAATGAAGTGGATCCTATATGGAAAATCGAGTAAGAAACCTATAACAAGTGAAGGCCCCGTTAAGTCGTACAGAGATGAAACCAAGGGAGTTAAGAAGGGGCTAGGGTCGCAACCTATTTGGACATTCATTTAGCTCTGCATATCCTTGGTGAAAAATACAATCTTGATACTTTTAACCCATAGTGTAGATAAACCCTTTTATATTAGATCATGACATTAGTTAAATAATAAAACATCATAAAATGAAATAAGAACTTTCACTCGTACAAAAACCATACATATCATCTTCAAATATGATTATGTTTCATTTTTGTTAGAATATTCAATTTATTGATTGAAAATTTGTATTGTTTATTAGAAAAAATAAGTAATCTCCTTCCGCAAGTTACTTTTAGATTAACAATCTGCAATTAAATGTTTATGACTGTGCACATACAACTTACAATGAAGTTGAACATTTTATTGAAGAGAAATGGAAAGTTAAAAAAACAGTGAAAACTAATTTTTTGATGAGAAATCTAAAAAATAATTCAAAGTGGATTTCATACAAGATATATATAATGGTATTATGGATAAAGTTAAAAGAAAAATATAATATATCAATTACACCGTTATCAGAATAAATTGCAAAACATCAAGGAAAATGACAAATAAGAAAAAAAATATTTCAATCAACATAACAAATATGGATTCATTGATCATTGAATGATGAAGAGATGGAAAGTTGATCTATCAATTTACACAATTGTGTGCAACTAGATGGAAAAGCTTGACTATTTAAAAATATTTTTAATTTCATAATGATAAAGATGATATTATTTCTAAGATGAATATATCACAACACGAACAATTTTTTTTTAATATGTGGATTAAAAAATATTTTTTATCATTAAAAATATGTAAATATATTTATCAATTATTTTGAATTTTGACTTTACATGATAGAGATTTTCTCAAAAGTCAATTTTTACACAACATTATTTTGTGCATGTAGATTACATTTGCAACCAACACATATGAAGTAAGTATAAATGTTTTAAAATTTTGTTAGCACGAAGGTGTTTGTATATATATTTTTTCATTTTTATCATCATAATGTAATTGTTTAACTTGATAGCATTTTACAAAGAAAATATAATTTTGGTTAAAAAAGCTGTAGATGTATAAAATATCAATTGATGAAAAGGCAAATTTAATATTGTTGTTTATCATAAATAATTTTACATATGGTCTATTTGAAACTATATATCAAGTTTGAGTGTATTTTTATTTTTATTTTTGCATTTGGCATGTGTCAAGGTATGTGGTGAAAAATCATGTAGTATATTGTTGTAGAAAAAGCACATGCTTCTAACTTCATGTGTTTTGTTTTATATAATTGATGTTTTTACATTTTCGTGTAGGTGTCAATTTAAAAAGAAATTTAGATAGCATGGACAATATTTACCTTATAATATGAATTGAAACATATAAGGTTTGGAATAAATTTTAATTTAAATAAATAACAAACTGATCATTCCAAACATGAATCAAATCTTGGGTAATATTATCTACAAGAAAAAGTCTTAATAGATATAATTATCTTAAAATAAAAGTTCATTCAAAATCTGACTGAATAACAACCGCACGAATGATACAGTTAACAAAATTTTCAAATCAACACGATAAATAAACTGATAATTCAATTTATTAGCATATTATTATATTTATATCGATACATATATTTTATATTAACCTTGTATTTCTACGCATGTTTTTTTATATTGATGTGACAAAACAATAACTAGACCAAAAAAGCTCCTCAAGTTAAGTGTCATGGATATATGTAGAAAGGATAGAAAATGTCCACTCTCCTAGATTGCTTAACCCTTTAAATAACCAATGTGATCACTTAATCATGCTTAATTAGCTTGAATCTATGAAATTAACTTGAATACAAGAAATCTGGATTTTCACGAAGAAAGAAAAGGATTCACATTATTTTTCAGACCCTAAAACAAGTGCTTTTGAATTCATGGAATTTATGTTCGGTTTCGAATCCGGAATAAAGATTTGGTTTTCAGATTCTTTCCTTCTTACATAGAGTATTTCTAATCACTTTAGAAAAAATTTCTCATTTTCAATGTGTTATTCATTTCTTTACAAATTCCCCCGCGAGGCTAGCATAAAAATTCACTTCCCAAGTGTTGGAGCATTAATTAAAAGTAATCCAAAGTACATATAAATAAATAATTATTTATTCATTTAACCCATCCGAAGTATATTTGAGTGTATTGGGATATGATTGAAGTCGTTTGGCGGCGCAAATCTTTCACTTTGATTTGAAGTGGCATCGCTTGCATTCAACTTCCACGAAAAGACATATTCCTATGCTTATCAGCCTATTACTGCCCGCTCAGTCTAACGAGCGGTGCAGAAACAAGGCACATCCTGCTCGAGCATCGTTGCGGCCGTTTCCAAGGTAAGCACCGCCGGTGTAGACTAAAATCCAACCTCCACAGTGCCTGTGCTCGAAGTGCAATTCCAGAAAAAAACTGCACTGACGAGAGTAGAGACCCTTTGGAGTGAGGTGCTTCTCGTGACCGCCTAGACCAGATCTGTAAACTAGACGCGCTCTACGGTCAACTGGAAAATCTGATTGCCTCTGGGTCATCCTCGGATGCAAGACTTTTACGCGGTTCATATCGCTTACATCTGGAATCTGGATTGGCAGTTGACTGACCTACTGAAATCCTCAAAACAGTTGCAGATTAATTCGGCTGCCCTGGAGTCAAACAATCTGAAGTTGTTTGATGGCGACAAGACACAAGGTTCAAATGTGATGCTCGCTCCAATGGGTGTCAGAAGAAGTGGATAAAATGAAAGCCGAGTGGCGAATTCTGACAGAACAGAACGAAGTACGATCTCGAGACGAACACAGACTGGAATCAAAGTTGACAACTGCAGGGAACAGGTCTAGCCAAAATGAACTAGACTTCCTGAATACACACACCACTTCACCATCACGGTCAATGAAGGTAGCCAGAGACCTCTGCTAGGACCAAACGGCGCCATTTTGATTGAGCTCATGTACCAACATAAAATCAACTCAATCAGAAAGCCTGAAAATGTGCACAATATCTGAGTCTGAGGGAAAATGCTGCGAACTGGCATAAGAGTAACTTAGTTCAATAAAGAGACGATATCTGGTCAGAATGTCAGAACACGTAGCCTTTGCCTCTGCCAAGATTGTGCAGCATCACTATCTGATTAAGAAGATTCTCACAGGTCAAAATCATGCACATGAATGTTTGCTGTACTGGTACCACTGATGTTAATGTTCATCTGTTTTTAGACAACGCAACCAAACGCAGCAGTTTTACACAAAAACAGGACTTATGGAGAACTCAGTTTTCCTCGATCGGCGATTCCTCCCTAGAAGTTATATACTCTCAGATGATTCTTCTGTGGTACCTATTTTAGATTCTCAACGTGAAGTCTTACAAAAATCGTTTCTTGTCCTCTGGAGTAGAACTAGACGCGTTGATCCTAAACTAAAATGTGATAACATCATATATGTCTCACAGCAGATCAGAGATGTGCCAAGGCTTCAACGTTCATGGGCGCCGACCAGCGGCCATCTCCACTAAAAAACAACTCTCCGAGTAACTGGTTGACACTTTCTGTCGGATGAGCAAAGTCCCAGAATACATATTCCCTTACTTCACCTTGTGTACATAAATTGTATAGGGGATTCCCACTCTCATCTATAATCCCGCATCCTGCAGCATCACTGTTTAAGGTTCCAATTCCACAGCAGGCTAGCGATTGTTTGGTATACCCTGCATATGCAAGAGGAAAAAGGTCAGTCCATCGAACCAAGCATTCAAATGAGATCGAACGAAAGTCCGACCGTTTTACTAAATTTGTGGAGATCATGAAATCTGAAAATGAACTTACGGGATCCCTGAATGCATGTATGCAGCTATCTCTGGCTTCATGGATAGTCAGCTACCAAGGTAAACACGCAGATAGAATACTGTAACACAAGGCTGATGCAGGGGGGAAACTTCACCATAAGCGGATCCATTCTTAATAACATCCTCGAAAATATCATATGGATTAGTATTGACCACGGTCGCAAATGGACAGCTTATTTGCAGGCGATGACGCATTGCTGGGAATTTGCTACCGAAAAGCTTTCCGAATTCGCTCGTGGTGTCGTTGCAAGCAAAACCGGGCATGGTAGCAGCCTGGCTTGGAGAGCAACCATAAGGAGTCATACCAGAGACGACTATCTTTCTTCCACCCTCTTCGTATAAAGCCTGAATTAAATCGCACCGGCAAATTTTATCAGAATCTGTGCCTAGGCAACCGAGCAACACCAAATCATCAGGTACGTGTAGATTATTTCAAAATCTGCAATTCATTTCTTGACCATTGTAGAGAAGAAAATCTGCGAAACCTAGCACTCAGCTTGTGTGTTTATGGGTGAAGGCTGTTTGAAAGTAGTCAGTCCACAAAGTCGAGGAATAGCAAAGTTTGCCTGCTTCTAGCAGGCAAATTTTATTTGATTTCATGCTGATCATGGTACAGGAAAACAATATTTTAACTTACCTTGACGGTGTCTTCTACGGCTTCGATCAGAAGATCAAGATATTGATCTATGGTGTACAGCTCCCTGACAGTCGCATTTGAATCGTAATCGAACACAACATCGTTCGTTCCACTGCTGATGTAATAAATGGCGTTACCAAGCACATGTTCTGTGATCGCCGTGCCATTGTTTGCAATGAGCGAAGCCTTCACAAGTCGAAACTGATCCAATTGCTCTGGCATGTTGATAACCTGATAACTTCCATTCCAGATTGCGTCAATCTGCAATGTTGAAAATTCATATCAATAGAATGTGAGTATTTAGCTGCTATGATCATGATCAATCACATCCATCATTTAGCTGTCTAATTTAAAGACATGCACTCGCAATCGAAATCGACCCTGCTCTGTTTTGGTCACAGAAACTCTGTCTTTTAATGTCAACTTTTGAAGGGTATGTAGAACTCATACACTTGTTAAAGTACCAGGCATAAAGCCACTGCCTGCGGAGGCAAAGCCAACACCTTTGGAGTAATCCGCAAACCCAGGTTCCAAAAATGGGCGCAGGTAAGGCAGACCCAAATGTTCAGCTGATTGAAGCCAACACATCAAAACTTCGCGGGAGCTTGAAGCTTACAGTCTGATCAAATGTAAAATATTGATTCTAGTTTTTGAATCTCCTTATCCCGCGCAAGAGGACTACAAATAAAAAATCTCTTGCACACCACACCCAGGATTGCAAACAGAAATCTGCTTCTAAGATTTGACTGGCAGTTTGAGAGCTTACCTATGAAGTCGATGAGAATACGACCATCGGATGCACGTCCGGTTGGATTCTGAGGGTTGAAGAAAGCGCGTCCATAAGGTATGAAGTTAGCTCTGCTTAGCGCTGGAGGATCCAGAAGATAGTTGTTGTTACCAACATCTGAGGATGAATCCCCAAAACTGAACAAAGCGGGCACAGGCCATCCAGAATCTGAGCTCGCTGCAGCAGGACCGAGGAGAAAAACGAAAAGGAAAGGTAAGACCATCGTCTGCGTCATCTGATTCATTATTTTGATCGGATGTCCTAGCAAAATGATTCTACTCATTCAAGATCGTTCTAACCATTGAGCAGTTAGATAGAGCTCGTTGTGATGTTTTCCCGACGCCAACTTCGATTATGGAAACTTTTTCCTGACAGTACGTACTCAAACGTACGTTCAGATGGATCATGCATACAGAAGTGAAGCTACTTCAGGCTTGGAAGATGCTTGTATGCAAGTCAAAGCTTCCTATGCAGCAGTCACTTGAAAAACGTGCACATATTTTCAGCTGGTATGTAGAAGTCGTTGAAAAGATGATGACTGATCTGTACTAAACTTTCGGATGAACACGTTTCACTTCCAAAATCAATCGTCATACAGAAGTTGGAATGTTCTAAACTCTGGCACGCAAATTCCAGTATTAAATTATATAAGCAATTACCTAAAGAGTGAATATATGGACCATAGCCTACCAAAAACTGCCAAAGCTGCATCGTCTGTACATGATAAGGCTAGATGTTCTGTTTTTATGATGGATCATCACGAGCACTACATGTCAATACCACAGACTACTTTTATGTTTTTGGGGTGATTGACTGTAAATCGAAAGCAAAAAGATGTTCGGGGGTTTTTGATCGATAGTAAGCACCTACTGTGGGTCCACAACCAAAGACTTGACGCGAAAGCTAACATGCAATGACGGCAAATGGACGTCAATAGCAGAATCAGAGTGGAAAATTAAGCTGCTGCCGTCCTCTCGGAGCCCCAGTAAAAAGTACCAGTCGATTGTTTGCCTGGCCTTCGTTAAGTGCATATTACGAGACTCAGATCGTACTCACATAATAAGCGACAAACTCTACGGCACAGAAGAAACAAACTACGCTGCGGCGTTCCGGGCCGAGCAACCCGTCCTACGGGCTGCTGCCGTGCCGGTAATAAGTCCTTGAGCCTCTGCACGTCCGGCCTCATGGCGGACATCCGAATGTAAGGTGACTGGGATAAATTCAGTGGCGCATCCATAGCCTGAACACCTGATTAAATTACAAACCCGTTTATGGACTACAGAGAGCGCTATACGTCCTAATTCACTTTAAACAACGTTTGAATGTTTCGAGGACTTTTAGGGCTTCGTTGGAGTCTTAGTAAAGGCGTGAAATAACCAGTGTGAGAAAAAAAATAAAAATAAATAAAAACCTGTCTTAACAGGTTAACGCAGACTAACTGAACCACCAAAACAGGTGTTTCTCTTTGTTTTGTCTTATTTTTATAGAGGGTGGAGTAAATCCTTGGGCTTTTCTTTAGAAACTGGACCCGGAAAACAGTGGGCCGGAGTCGGTTTGCTCAGAGGCCTATGTGAGTACTCTCTCACTTTCTTCTCAAGGACAAGATCCAGGAGATAATTCGACATACAACTTTACAATGGATTTAGGTCTTCCAAGTTTACTGGACATCATATACATTCGATGGCTTGGCCAATTACGTACACGGCGTTTGCTTGGAAAAAGCTCTGTTTGCTCAAAACGTGTTCACAACAGAAAGCGTGAGAGACTGGTTGGAAATATTTGATTGGACACGATAGAGTCAATGGGACATCCTTCCAAACTATATCTCTATTACTTTGGATCCGTGTTCAGATTTAGAGTGAGAGATGACACCTTACCACAAGACACATCACATACCTTGACCATTGTGTTTTGTCTTGCTGAGCGTGTTAAGATCAACATGCAGGAGGAGAGAGTGATGACTGTTGGGTTTAACAAGGACTCACCAACTTCATCAACTCCTTCATATTATCGGTCTATAACATAAATCCGGAGTGGTTATGGTAGACATATACGATAGTCTCGACCATCATGACTACTACATGGGAGAATCTAACACCTTCATTACTAAGTGAAGATGTCGGATTGAGACCATTGCCATCATTTTTAAGTCAACAATCATTTGCTGGGATTATGTGTTGGACATGTGGTGGACCACATCATAAGAAGGATTGCCTTCAAGGTCGAAGAGTGGATCTTGTTGGATCAAAAGCATGTGAACATTGTCATAGACATGGGTACATTATTGATCGATGTTTTGATTTCCATCCAAAATTAAGATAATTGAGAGTTGCCATGGTAGTCCTTGGAAGAGTACAAGGAGTTCAAGATGACAGGGTTGGTTATAGAGGATCGGTCCCTAATCAAATGTTAGCCCATGAGGTTAGTCATGAGACGAACATGGCATCTCAACTAGAGCAGTTGAAGTAGAAGACAACAAGTATGGCTATAGCCCAACAATTGTCAGATTTTGGAGTTGATGCCTCTACATCATTTGATGGAGATGTTGTAGAGTACATGTGTGCAGCGGCACAACCATGTGCAGTTGCTATGACTCCTAGTGTAACATAAACTATTGAGTCTAGAGGAGCATCCATGGAGTTGAATCCACAAAGAGGAGAGGCTGGCCGAGAAGTAAGACTTCCTCAATTGTTCACATAGTCTCATGCACAGAATATCTCATGGCTCCTAGAAGACCTACTAGAGAGATGAGGATGCAAGCCAATGTTGATGTACTTGAAGATGAAGCAAGTAGGGTCCATCCATCAACATCATCAGCAAGTGGAGATTTGACGTATGTGGCGGCCTTCACTGCTTGTATTACTTGGCCTGGTTATTTGTAAGAGGGAAACATGGATGCATATGATAGTTCATGTCAAGAGTATATTATTATCATGCCAAATCTTAGTAGAGTAGTGTCATCCACATTGGATGAATCGCTAGGTAGTTCATGTATGTAGCTATAACATATGGCAGATTAGTTGCTCCATCAAGTTTGGAGTGAGTCTTTTGCTCCAGAGATGGAGGAGACAAAGGAAGTTATTCCCACTTCCGCTATGTTGTCACCTTTAGATACAACGCATATTGTTTGACAATATCTGGAGGAGGACGTATGTGTGTTGGATCTATTTAGAAAAATTAGCATAGGTTTGACTATTATTTTATAATCTAGCATATAAATACATCGATATTTGTATGTGGAGTGAGATGAAATTGCGAGTCATGTTTCATTATGCCATGTGGCATAGTTAGTGTGATGATATCTAGATCTTATACCATTGTTGATAGTTCAAGGATATCAATAGGCCTTACTATCAGATATCTTGTTGCTTGGGGTGCAAGACCTTACTCGGCATGACACCATACATTTGGTTATTGCTAAATGATCATGTTAGGGACACAAACGGGTTAGTAATGGTCATAGACTACAAGATTCACGGTCTAGCATGTTTTGGAAGATGTTAGGTTTGTTACAATCTCTTCATTCATAACAGATCTATTCACCGGCATACATTTTAGAGAATGTTCCCTTGTTGGACGATCCATTTGCACAAGTGATGACGAGTGCATATCACGTGAGGTCATGGACTAGATCAACAACATTACTGGATGTAGCGAGATTAGAATCTCATGCACATCATCCTCGTTTATGGTGGAAAAATCTTCTTCCAAGGGAGATTTTATGACGAGCATATGACGGAGTACAAAGGCTCTCACATTTCACAATGGAGAGTATTTTGGATGTGACTAGACATTCCCAGACTGTGGTCTATGGTAACAGATTACCCATGGCACTAGTGAACCTTATGGGACTGCTAAGTCATGTATTACCCACATTGTTGGATTATCCCCCTTCCCATATCTATAGAGAGGGAGTACTTGGACTTGTATTGGTGGAACCCAATGCTAGAGAGATAGAGAGAGAGAGAGAGAGAGAGAGAGCTATGGGATTATGTACTTGTACTACAGAAATACTTACATTTTCAGAGATACCATGACGTTAGCTATTGGATCAAACTATGAACCTAAACTGTTTGACATGGATTGTGAGCCTCGGATTGACTGAGCAAATACGCATACGATCCACATGTGTGACTGCAAGATTGGTAAACTCTTTGCCTACCAAGATGGTGAAGACAAAAGCTAGGGGCGAGAAGTGCCCAAGATTTCATCTTTGGTCTTATGGGGTTGTTAGAGAAGAAAGGGTAAAGTCTTCCTCGAGTATGATTGGAGTTTTTTGCGCGGAGCAAGTGATGGTTACCACTACATACCTTTATGATACAACTCAAGAGATTATAACTAGAGCGGTTAGAGTTGTTCACATTGAGCTAGTGGAGCATGGTATGAGAGAGCAGAAACAACTTTCTGCTCAAGAGGTTGTCGTTTAGCAACCAGAGGCTACGTCTTCTATCTCTAGTATTGATGGAGAGGAAATTTGGGATATTGAGATTGGTCCCAAAGTGAAAGAAGGAGAAAGACCTAGGGTGTGGAGGTTTTTGAGGAGTTTAAGAAATTGTTTTGACTTCAATATGAAGGATTTAGACTATTTGAAGGTACATGGTATACGGATTGACTTGACAACTAATGCACTAGTCTTCCGTCGTCCGTATCAATACAGCTATATGGTAAAGTTTCAAAGAGTGATGTATAGGATCATAGTCGGACTTGATTGTGCCCGAGCCTACATCGATGATATTCTAGTCTATAGTGCTATAGTGGTGGATTATTACAGACATTTGCATAAGATATTTGAGAGATTGATTGCTCATGACCTCAAGTTGGATTCTGTAAAGTGTAAGTTCTTTTAGGACCAAGTAGAGTGTTTGGGTCATAACATATACCTAGGAGGATTGCGAGTTCAGCAAACCAAGTTAAAGACAATCTTGCTTATTCCACAACCCTTAGATGTGAGTAGGTGCGAGACTTCCTTGGACTTGCAAGCTTTTATCATCCGTATGTGCGAGGATTTAGCCATCACAAAGTTGACAAAGCTAGATCAAGAGTGGTGTTGGGGAGATGAATAGGACAGAGCTTTTATTGAGCTCAAGTCCATATTGATTGTAGTATGTTGGGTTTGGGAGCAGTGTTTACCCAACATGATGATGAGGGGAAGAAGTTTATAGTAACTTATTAAAGTCGTTCCAACAATGCACCGGAGTCAAAGTTTAGTTCTTATGAAGGAGAACATTTGGTAGTTGTTTGGCGGGTGGCACATTTCACATGTCATTTTTTTGGAAACTCCTTCACTCTCATCACCGATCATCAACCATTGAAATGGTTGATGGAATGAGACAAGCTTATAAGAAAGCTTGCATGATGGGCTCTTATGATCATAGACCACCTAACTCAAAAAAATTATCACTTTTAGATTGCCCTAGTTTCTCCTTCTTCACTCACATCATGTCCATACATGCCGCTATAGGTTTCTACTTCAACAGCTTCAACATTGTTAAGTATGTGTTATGAAGACTTTGCCATTTGGATGAAGAAACAAGAGACCATACTTTAGAAATTGCTCTGCATCTCACCTATTGTGGCAACAAAAGTTTCACGGTGCCCACCTTCCCTCCCAAACAAGGGCTAACTTTCCCTAAATTTTGCATCAAAGTGATTCCAAAGACATACAAAAGAAAAGTTATTCACTACCTTATCATCTCTCTCTCTCTCTCTCTCTCTCTCTCTCTCTCTCAAACTACGGTATCGTTCTTGCAAATTACAGTCAACAAGTTTGAAGATTTTCAGGTTGACCTGATCGACTGGTCCGAAGTCCAAAGCACATGGGAATTGGCTTCACACGATATTTTAGATCCTCTCATCAGGATTTCTTCTAGATATGTTAACATCATCTCTAGATATCATCCATGTCCCACAACAACGGTGTGAGTATGCACTCCAAGATATCACCAAGCTCAGCTTTGTCACTCTCTAACATCAAATCAAAGTCTTCTATGAACCTCCAAGGTCAAGGTTTGTACTAAACTCCATTACATATGCAACCACCTAGTCTGAACACTTTCTCCTTTTAAATCTCCGGAGAACTTCGTTGTGACACAAATGTATCACCATTATAACCGTACAACAACAAGTTTCCAAGTGGAGCTAGAATTCACAACAGAAGGTACCCAAGGCACCACAAGGGCAACCTAAAACCTGCCATACACAAGCACCACAAGCATTCATCCAATCTACAAGTCCACAAGTCTTCTCTCACTAACTTTGACTAGTCTGCAAATCCAATCTCACTATCGGCAGCACACATGATCACTAACACTCCAAACAATAAAGCACCAACACAAAGAAATGTGGTGCATAAACAAGAAGTCAAGATGGAGGTATATCAATCACAAGAAACATAAATAACCATACTTTATCTAAAAAACATCCATCAAAGGGGTCAAACCAACCCAACCTAAACTAACATAGCGTAAGGAGGGCATTAAAAAATACTAAAACTCAATTTTGGAGGCCTTATGCTCTCCATATGAATAATCTGACGGTGAGAATCCGGCTATGTAAGGTGTTATCTCTCGCACTAGCATTTTTAGATTTCTACATAACGTAAATTAATTTTTTTATAAACAGATACCGTTTGCAATTTCTATGAGATTTTGAAGATCTTTGACTCCAATTTGAAACCCCTAAATGTCAAAATTTTGTAATTCTAATACTGCTAACCTTGTGTTTGAAATTCTTATTCCACAAAAAGTATTTTATATTTTCTATGATCCCATCAAATTTTAGATCAAACGGACAATCTATGATAATCCTATAGCATGTCGTTCCTATTTTTGACCCAAAAATTTTTAAACATCAAATCTTGGACTTTGAGCACTTTTTTCCAAAATCTTTTTCAGCCAATTTTGATTCATATTAGGGCCAATAGTGCCCTAGTGTAATTAACATAAGTGTAATTAGCGTTAACTAACCTCTACTTTGATTCTCACTAATTGTAATCATCTTTAGTTAGTGAGAACTAAAGTAGAGGTTACGCAAGGAGGAGATAGATAGTCTTGAGTTGACTATTAGTGGAGTATCTAAAGGTGCCACATCAGCAATCCGTGTGCTCTTTAGGTTGTGTTTCTTGTGTGTTTGTTGGAGTACACGTCAGCAATCTGTGTGTTCATAGGGATGTCCGCCACATCATCGATACACGAGAAATTGAGTGGATGGTGGTTGTGTAACCTTATCTAGTTTGTACCTTTTTGAGGACTATATATGGAGAAAGAGAGACCATTGAGGTATCTCTCAACTTCAAAATTTCTTGAGCTATTTGAGTGGTCTCTCCTCACTGCCATAGTGTTACAATGGTATCAGAGAGAACTTGCTCTTTCCTTGAGTGTGGATTACCCCTCTTGGAATAACAAGATCATGATGATAACTTTAAGTTTTTGAGAATTGTATAGAGATTGGCAGAGGTCATTGATCTGCATGTAGAGTAAGGGGGAAAGGGAAAACTATGGGCTGCAGGTATGGATGTGCATGAGAAAAATCTTGTACCAAACTTTCCATTTCCCAATCTATTCAACATCCATATTTGATTCATGGAGAAGGATGTTTTCAGAGTGTACCTTGTGGCGAATTGGGGTGCAGATTTTATGGCTCGAGTGATGGCATCACCAGTACCAATGATACTTCCGATTGTCAATTATGGAGAAATGTGGGATTATACCATTTACATTCGATACTTAATGTTGGATGGGTGTGAACCACCCTCACCGATTCTGTTCAACACGTATGTAAAAATTAGAACAATTTACCGACAGAAGAGAGTATGGAGGGACTTTATTGTTAGAAATTATGGTGAAGAGTACTACAAAGTTGTAATAGGATCACCTCAGTCTTTTGTGATTCCTATTTTTAGAGATTGGATTGTTATTATACTTATATTGTATTAGTTTGAGTGGTGGAGAAGCATGGAAGCATTAGTTTCTATGAGTGAAGTTCTGAACTCAATCATGATAGAAATGAAAAACTATTATAGATGGACATACAAAGCAACAAGCCATGGAGAACAAGATCTCTGCATTAGAGAGTGAGAAGGTAGAGAGAGAAAGAGTTGGTGAGATGGAAATGGAAACTCCAATACAAGAGACTCAATCCCAACCGTAAGCTACTACTATTGCCAACGAAGAGGCAAATAGGAGACGACTTCAAGAGATGGAAGATCAAGCCAATCTCTTACTTCGTATGGGAAAGTCATGTAAGGTGGAAGCCTACAAAAAAGTAGAGAGCCATGGGAGTTTTGGAGGGATGGATCATGAGGATGAATATACATCTATCACATTTTCATGTTTCTGATTTTATTGTAGGAATGTTCATGCGGTCTTACCTTATGGATAAGGCTCTTACATGGTACACTACATGGGAACGAATGCTTTCAGAACGAGGCGCTTCTATTTCATGGAGTGAGATGCAAGTGGGGCTTTTTCAAAACTTTCAAGCGGTGGATTCTCTTCAAACCGCGAGAATGAAGTTATGGGATTTGAAGCGGAAAGGAGGTATACATGAATACATTGAAGAATTTTGTGATCTTCAAGTATCCATTGTGGATATGAGTGGAGCAGAAGCCTTAGGTGTCTTCAAACGAGGTCTGAAGGAGAGAGTGCGAAAGTAGGTGATGGTGAGTAATCCATCCACAATGAATGAAGCAATCGCAATTGCTCAACGGATTTTGGGTGCTTATGGGATCACACACAGTGAACCATCAAGCAATGTTCGAGAATCACTTGGCCCAACACCCATGGAGTTGGGAAACCTTCGACGTAGGGAAGGATATGCACCACCACGAGGACCACCGCCTAGGTATGGAGGTGATAATCATCGATCATTTATTCCAAATTTGTCGGATCTTTGTGCAAATAATGGAACGGTTAATCGAGGAGGAATGGGGATTCGTGACAATCATTAATGATATACATGTGGAAGGATATGTCACATTGCCAAGTTTTGTAGAACTTGATCAGGACCATCCGGAGGAAGACCTATGTTGCGAAGGCCTTTCAACAATATGGAAGGAGGGGAATACGACAATGAAGACGAGATCTTGCAGGGAAATGAAGATCACTAGTAAACTTGCCTTGCGGCCTTACTAGTTCCACTAAACGAAGAAAAGACGGGATTGGAAGAAGACAATGATTGGAAGCTCATGGAGGGAGCAAGAAATAAGCATGATTGATTGTCACATATGGGATGATGGAAGGACACAAGGTGACAGTCCTAATTGATCCTAGAGCAACAGAAAATTTTCTGTCACGATCTGTTGCAATGAAATTAGGATTGATTTTGATGAAGGATGTGAGTGAGGAAGTGGAGTTGCCAAATGGGCAAATTGAACCAATTGAGACATTAGCACAGAGTGTACAACTAGCCATAGGTGGGTACTAGGAAGAGACTGAATGGAGAGTAATCCGATTAGCTCGATATGATGTTATCCTATGAATGTCATGGATGGAGCAATACAATCTGGAGGTAGATTGGAGAAAATAAATAATAAAAAATAGTGGATGGAAGATTTACGGAGATAGAAGCAGATCTTAGAATAGAAACTTATCTCTCTTTATTATTGATAAGACTGCCATTTCTAGAGGTGATGTATGTTTCTTGGGACTTATAAGAGATGTTGCTGGTTCTAAGGACAATCTTTACATTTCGGAATCATTGAGCGATATTATTACGGAGTATAAGGATGTCTTCCCAGATGATCTACCTGCAGGATTGCCACCCAAGAGGAGTGTAGATCACAAGTTCGAGGTGATTCCCGGAAGCACTCCAACGTGCAAAGCTTCATATCGTTTGGCTCCAAATGAGTTGGAGGAATGTAAAGCTCAAGTTGAGGAGATGTTGAGAAAGTGGTTCATACAACCAAGCATTTCACCTTATGGAGCCCCTCTACTGTTTGTGAAGAAGAAGGATGGGAGTATGAGATTGTGCATTGACTATCGTGGGTTGAATCAACAAACGGTGAAAAACAAGAATCCATTACCTCTAATGGATGATTTGTTTGACCAACTTCAAGGGGCGAAGTACTTCACCAAACTGGATTTGAGGAGGAGGTACAACCAGATTCGAATTGCTGATGAAGATGTTCATAAGACAGCTTTTCATACTAGGTATGGTCACTTTGAGTATCTAGTGATATCTTTTGGTCTCACTAACTCACCTACCACATTCATGGGATTAATGAACGATATTTTCGTCCTTATTTAGACAAATCTGTTATTATCTTTTTGGATGATATTTTGGTATATAGTACAACCTTAGAAGATCATAGGCGATATTTATGAGAGGTACTCTTGGTTTTGCGAGAGAATGAGTTATATGTCAAAGCTTCAAAATGTGAATTTGGCAAATCAGAAGTAGATGATTTAGGCCATCGAGTCACAGCGGAGGGAATCCAAGTGATGAGTGAGAAGATAGAAGTCATATAGAAATGGACAGCACCAAAGGATCAAACTCAGCTAAAGAATTTTTTTAGGTCTTACAGGATTTTATCGTAGATTTGTTAAAGCTTTTGCACGCCTTGCCCAAGCCTTAACATCTATGCTAGGAAAGGGTCAAAAATGGAGATGAGGAATCGCACAAGAGTTAGCATTTCAAGCATTGAAAGATGCTCAAAACCTTGTTTGGTTTATTCAAAACAAAGCTAGCAATGTCTACAGCCTATCATCCTCAAATTGATGGTCAAACAAAGAGGGCCAATAGAACAATAGAGAATATGCTGCGAGCATTCACCTTGGAGGAACAACAAGAGTGGGATACTCTTCTGCCTCTAGTGGAATTTGCATATAACAATTCTGTTAATGCATCCACAAAAATGTCTCCATTTTATCTAATGTATGGTGCTCATCCTTTGACACCTTCTAGTTTGTTGAGAATTCCTAAGGGGTAGGAGTTTTCAACCAAAGTTGCGGCAGTCAATGATTTTGTGGAGCACATACACAAAGGACTACATCAAGCAAAGGAGAAGTTGGTAATTGCTCAAAATCGACAAAAGTAATATGCATATGTTGATCGCATGGAGGTGAATTTTCGGAAGGAGATCAAGTTTGGCTATCCACGACCAATTTGTCACTTGTAGGAATACCAAAATTTAACCCTTGATTCATCGGTCCTTTTGTGGTGTTGAAACGTGTTGGCGAGGTGTCTTACAAGTTAGAGCTCCCGTTGCATATGAAAATACATCCCGTATTTCATGTGTCACGATTGCAAAAACATGTACCACGTCCCAAGCAGTTCAATACCCTAAACAACCCCTCCTCCTTTAACTACTATGGTAGCAGATCAGATAGAATTTGAGGTTGACAAGATTCTAAAAAAATGGATTCGGGGTCACAGATACCCAAAAATGGAGTATTTGGTTCAATGGAAGGGATATCCATCATATGAATCAACTTAGGAACCGAAAAAGAACTTAGCCAATGCACCTTTGACCGTTCAAGAGTTTGAACGTGTGAGCAACGAGGACGTTGCATCTTAAAAGGACGGAGATTTATAACCATCTTTAGTTAGTGAGAACTAAAGTAGAGGTTACGCAAGGAGGAGATAGATAGTCTTGAGTTGACTATTAGTGGAGTATCTAAAAGTGCCACGTCAGCAATCTATGTGCTCTTTAGGTTGTGTTTCTTGTGTGTTAGTTGGAGTACATATCAGCAATCCGTGTGCTCATAGGTATGTCTATCATGTCATCGATCCACGAAGAACTGAGTGGATGGTGGTTGTGTAACCTTATCTAGTTTGTACCTTTTTGAGGACTATATGTGGAGAAAGAGAGACTATTGAGGTATATCTCAACTTGAGAATTTCTTGAGCTATTCGAATGGTCTCTCCTCACTACCCTAGTGTTACACAATTCAAGTACAAATGGCACTAGCTGCATTATCTGCTGTAAGTGTTGTATCTACTACCGCATGAGCGCATCTACTTAACTAGGAATGCCGCTACATAAGTTATTAAGGATATAAATAATATAAGAAGGATAATTTTTTTTGATATTTATCAATATGAAGGTACATATTTTGATTTATTCAATTTAAAAAAATACATATAACATAATAATGGATTACACAAGTAATATAATCATCAAATGAAATGTCGTTTGACAAGAAGAAAAATTTGTTATATATTTGCATGAAAAAATTATTTTTTCATAAAATATCACCTATATATCATTGTTATTGATTTGTAAATGACACATTAAAAAAGTTAAATCTAAAAATAAAATCTTACAAAAAATTTTCTTACATGAGATTGCTTTAAAATGTTGATATATTTAAGTTATAATAAATTTTAAAGATAAAAAGCTGAATTTTGTGTGTGGATGTAAAAGTAATCAACCTTTTTTCTATGACAAAATTTAAAAATAATTTTTGTGATACATGTATAACTTTTCAAACTTCCCAATGAGTGAACCAAACACTTGGACTTTTTTTTTAAGAAACATGATATATGTATCATTGTGCAATATGAAAAAAGGTCTCACAATTTCACACCAACATAGTCTGATTAGAGGTAACCGTGGTATTGATCATATAACCAAAGTATGAAAAATGTGATAAAACTGCAAAAAATCTAACTGCAGTTCATCTGGTAATTAAAATATGTTCAAGGAAGTCATCTTTGTGACTAATGAAAAGCATATAACCTCAATTATTATCAAGACGTTAATCAATCAACTCCAAGTATTTCACTGTTTTATAAGACCCAGAAATATACACATATAATTTGGTGTGATTATACATAAAATGTGATTTTATCTATGATTAAGTTTAAACATCAAGTTTAGCTTAGTCCAAACTATTGTTAAACTGGAGAAATATAATGGATATTTTGTTGATATTATAGAATGAAAATAAATTTTTGTTGTTTTGTGAAATTCAATTGTTATATTCCATTACATGGTTATCTTGATATTTTTTGACTTGATTAATATTTGATTGGTTTGATTTGGTAATGATCCTTAAGGGTGAGATTGACTTGGTACACCAAAATTAATTGGAGGCTAGTATGGCTTCTAGAATATACAAGTGAATTAATGGCATGTTGTCATGTAACCATACTCATTGGGAGTTATGATCTTTACCTTGTTTAAATTTGATAAGAGAAAGTTACATGATAGTTAGTAATATAAATTAAGAGGTTAAAAAACAACTCTCAAGCTTTGTTTTGGGAAGTATCTTGAACATCAATGAAAATATCCACCTTTTGAGTGATATTTGAATTCTTAGGGAGGTTTCTTACCTAAACGAGTTGTCATGGGAGTTTGATATGGAGTTTTGATATTAAGAGTTTGTGTAAAAGAATGCGATAATTCTAGATCACCGCCATGGTCTTCATTCCATTAGTGTCCTACACACACAATACCGAAAAGATCAAAGATATCATCAATCAAAATTCATCAAAACATCTTCAGCGTTTCAGGAACTCACAATTCTAACCAAAGAATCAAATTGGATTTTTTGAAGTTATCTTTTCTATTTTAAAAATGTTCACAAGAACACTCCACTCATAATTATAGCATTAAAGAGAAATTATAGTCAACCAAATTCACTTTGAGCTTCAAATAATCCAAGTTCATGTACTAGCTAATGTGCCATCATAGCCACATTTTCAAAGACCTAATTTTGGAAACTGCACTCTAAAAGGTTTTAATTCAAACTCTACCTCTTGAGCTCTAGGTCTTCTAATGACGTTATCGGTGTCACATGGTCATTGCTTGATTATGAGAACGCCTGAGCGCATGGCTGTAGAAGAACTCTTCTGGCCCTCGTGTGAATTGTTACTCTTCCTTTCATCTCTTCACCACTCCACATTCGAATTCATTGCAATCAGTAAATTTGAGTGAAAGAAGATCATGGTATTCAACAATTAGGCCGATAACTCTTACCCAAACTTCACAAATAATTTCTTTGCAACTTTCTTAAGTTGTTGGGAAATTTTCATATGATAAGTATCATACATCATCTTCCGTGGATGATTCAAGATCTTATTAATTAAGAACCCGAATGGTTTCATATACCTTTGTAAAGTTTGCCTCATCATATATCCTGGTATATGTCAAGTAGGGATTTAGTGCATATTCAAACTGTTGTTGTTTCTTGTGACTCTAGTAATTGAGAATAAGGTGTTAGTCCATGCCCTACTAACCGGCTGTTTCTTTTTCTTTAATTTAGATTTAGCTGCACGTTCTTCTGCTTTCTAGCAATCCCTTTAAAGCATTGCCACGAAAGAGCTGCAGCTGGAGAACCACCAGAGCTATGTTTTTAATGGACAGTTGATATTGCAACGGTTGATCCTACGACCATCATTAAGGAAGACTCCATTCTGGATAACAGGCACCTCCTGTGCTTGGCTCTCCCTCTCTCTCTCTCTCTCTCGTAAAAAGCTTCACGAGCAACCTGCTTGGTCGTTTGCTCTTTACTTTTTCTTGCTAGACATGTATATCGCATGCGCACTCCAAAAAGTTTTGACATCTTCCTCCGTTGCTAACCCTTTTACCACTTTAGACTTAGTTTTTTTATGCTTGATCTTCTAGTGTGGGCATTGTATTGGCTAGTGCACTCCTTACCTCTACAGTACGTTTGATGAGACACTTAAAGCTTTTCCAAATCGGACGAGATCTCGTAGTGCATGTTGCTTGTTTCTCTCTTCATTTGCAGAAAGTCATTTCAAATGCAGCAATGTACATTGTTCAGACTAATTAACTGATGTTTACGCCCTGCATTCATCACCAAACTTGAGGAATAAATATTTATAAATATATCTATTTCTCCTCTCTGTTATCCCGCCATCGCTTAGGCCATAGACATTGGTGTGAAAAACAACTAAGTGCGCTATTCACACTGATTGCATATTTCCTCTCCTCTGATTGTTATTTCAGCTAAAACCTTTCACGTGTGTACATTCCCATATAGTACTCTGTCCATGAATTCCATGGCCAAAGAATACTACATATGAATATGTTTAAATTGGCCTTATTTACTTGTGCAAAATGTTTCAATATAAGCTTTCTTCCGATAAGCTAGGAGTACATAGTGAGCTGTAAAACAGGGAGCTACTTAGTCTCCAACCACAACTTTTTATTTCACAGCGCGTTATAAAAAGGAGTGAGCTGGAGGTAAAGCAATTGTGGTAAATTTGGGTTGGAATGATGGTGGTTTGCCTCGACATAATGATTGATTGCAACAAGGTTTAAAGGTAGAAAAGTACCTGACGGGGCCTGACCTTTCGAAGTGCGCATTACATAAAAGACAAGATCAAAGAATGTAGCGTGCCATTTTTGCTTAGCCAAAGGACAGGGTGCTGGAGTCGCTTGACTGCGTAAGTTTCGTTGCTTTCATTATGTTCGTCAAAGCAGTTTTGCGATTTGTACGAAACAATTGTCGTCAACGTTTGGACTATTCCGAAAATCTTTAGCTTGGCTCAATATGAACACCTAACTACAGGACAATCTGGAACTTTGTACAGTATATGGATACAATTTACTGCACTCTGAGGGAACTACTGTACAGTAGGAAACCCGCCAGTTACCACGGCAGATGATTGGCGACTGTGTGGTAGGCGATAGCAGTTTTTATTTTCGTCGGTTAAGCTTTACCTGTTTTGCTTCTGAGGCATTATTAATTCTTTGACACCGTCGATTGCAAGCATCCACCATTCATATTAATGGCCAGAATGCAAGAAAGAATCACATCTGTGCTGCATCGTGTTAACGGGCTGTCCTGTATTGTCCCTGACTACAGTAAAAGCTTGACCTCATGCGGGAATGTGCTGACTCGGACTAGTGTACGCATTCCTTCCACTTCTAGAAGCTCAAGAGGAAACACATATAGTCAGCGATCACAACCAAGGCACTGTACAATTCCAAGCGCGACCACAATAAGCGCAAAGCTTAATTCTTTCTATCAGAGTTGGACAGAATTGGAGGAGGATTCAAGTACCGTACAAGTTTTGCAGAGAATCGAAGAAAGAACAAAGTGAAAATTGAATTTCGAGCTCGCCGGCGCTCGTGACGAGTTCACTGCAGGGAAAGCTGCATAGGTACACGGCGCATCGAATGAACATCGGTGGATTTCTGATTATTGGAAGCTCCCTCCAGTCGACGACGACGAAGAAGGGAATGGTCCGATTCACGTCCCAGGCACAGCCCACGTGTCACTTTATAAACCGACTAGGAGAGCAGGAAAATTGTTGGCGAGATATCGTGTCAGAAATAAATTTACTTAACTGCCCCATTAAGCACAGTGAGCTTTTAAGAGTGGTTAATAATTACCACATGGGTTGCGTGATTCTTCAACCGAGTCAAGTCTACTCTACTACCCACACGTACTGTACATTACCGGATGAATACACCGCGGTGTGGTAAGTCAAGTCCGGTCGGGGTCGACTGAAATGGACTCGAATCCAGCGCGCTGCATGTCAGTGCCGTTCCATGCCTTGTCTGTCCGTCCGTCTGGTGAGGGACATTTACGCGGCCCCGCCTTCCCTTCAAGCCTTGAAGGCGAAGTCGTAGAATGACCAGCATGGCAGAAACACGAGGGAAAGCGGGAGGAGAAGTAGGAGAGGAGGAGGAGGCGAAGAGGAAGCAGCAGCTGGGACGATTGACAGAGAGGAGAGGCGAGGGCGAGGCCAGGGGAGGGGAGTGGAGGGTAGGCAGTGAGCCCTGGGGAATGAGGGGACATTGAAAGAGGGCAGAAGGCAGAAGGAGGAGGAAGAAGGAAGATCTCGGGATATAGAGATGGATGGATGGATAGGTGGGTGGGTTGGTGGATAGAGAGAGAGATAGAGGGATAGATAGATAGAGCGAGACAGAGAGAAAGCTTGGTGGTGATAGAAAATGCTCTGCAACTCCGGTCGATTCGTTCGAGTTTCGCCTCCCATAGTGACAGGAAGGCGTTTGTGTGTTGTGAGTGGAGTGGTGGATGCGACAGGAGTCGCAGGAGTTGGAGTTGGGGAGGGTGAGCGAGCGGAGAGGGCGATAGGGAATTGGAAACAGAGGAAGAGTTGGTGCTCGTCGGTGACAAGTGGAGTATCGCGAGGGGTTCTGGAGAAGGACTTTGGAAGGACAAGAAGCGGTAGAAGGAAGACAAGGAAGATGTCGATGAGTGAGGGAGCTGCGGAGGTGACCGAGTCTGGATATGTTGCCTCGGATGCGGGAGGTGGAGAAGGAGTGAATGGAGTCGCAGGCGCTAGTTTGCAGCAGCCGGGAGACAGCTCTGTCGTTGTTGATCATGGATTTACCCGCCCCGAAATGCTTTCAGAACCTTTGGTAGGGACCGTCATGCACTATGAGCGCCATTTGTTCCTGTGTTATAAGGAACCCGAAAGTTGGCCAGCAAGAGTCGAGGCTGCTGATTTTGACCGCCTACCCCGTTTCTTCGTCGCCGCCCTTCGTGCTCGCAAGAATGATATGCCGAAAAAGGTATACCCGTCATTTTCCATTCTTTCTCTTAGTCAGCTTTGTCAGATTTCCACCAGATTAGATCGCCTACCAGAATGTGCAAGTTTTTACCACGAGCTTAAAAACGTTCGGAGGTTTGACTCGCTGACCGAATGCCTAAGAAATCAGTGAGGCCTTGGAGAAATTCCCCTTCTGTTCATCGCGACTAAAAAGAAGTATATTAGTAATTCAAGCAAAAATGATTCGCACTGGATCAGGATGCTGTCTGTTATTTCCCAATTTTTTCGCTTGCACCAACTCACTCTCGACAGTCGGTCAAGGACGATGTCTGTGCGTGGCAGTACTTTCGTGACGAATATAGTATGGTGAATGTCTTCACGAAGTCGTCTGAAACCTGTAGTGATCTGGTGCAGATAACTCCGATGCGTTGAGAATCAGCCATTTGTCTTCTTTTTCATCTAGTTCCTTGTTGACATTAAACTTGTAAACTCGGAGTATCAGCCTTATTTAATGCTGACATCTCATGTTCGGGATGGTGGGTAGTTTAGATTCTATGAATCTAACAGTGAATTACTTGGGATCTGTCGTCCGTGATCAAGTGAGTGGGGGTACACATTGGACGCACTGCTCTTCGTACTCGTGGTAGATAGGAAATGCATTTCTTACAAATCTTACAACTTACCTTCCTTCCCCCACTCTCTGGCGGGGATTAAGTTCGCTGAATTTGTAGCAGGGACCTTCAGATATTAAATTTGATCACGACCAGACATGGTAGTTATACAGCTTTAATCCATCTCATTGATCGACGGAAAAATGATCCGTAACTAATGAGCTCATTCCTTCTGGAATAGCATCCAATTAGCACGCCGGTCAGAGCAGTCAGTTTTTGGCTCAGATTTGTTAAGCATCCGCGCTTTTCTGCAGAGTGGCCCTTTCAAACCGCGCTTTGGATGCGTGGTTCTCGTTTTCTTTGCTGTACACGCCACTCCATCTCTCCATCTTAGGTATCCTGTAAAAAGAATGTTTTGGAGGCTCCCTTAGAGTCACATCTTCTCGTCGTGGAGTCAAAATGTTGTACTTCTCTTATGATGTCACCGCAGGTTCAAACCTTGTATGCAGTTGTGTGTTGTTGGAAATCGGCGTTATATCTAGCAGAATTTTTACGAACTAGAACATGCTGAGGGTGAATGGTACATACTGATTTTTATTACATGGTTGATCTGGAACAGACTCGACTGACCATATGTGAAGGTCGTGATGGGACCGAGTCATCCAGTGGAGATGTACTCATCTTTCCGGAAATGATACGCTACAGGTGAGTTCGTGAAGCATGCCCCGCATTGAGCACAAATCCCGATTTCCCAAATTCTTCCTCTTTGGAATCGCGATCAGATATGCATTTGCGTACCTTTCAAGACAAATGGACGAACCGATTCCATCTGTTCTTAAGATTGTCCGTATCAAACATGTGGAGACCATTCACACCAGACACTCCTTCCCGCGCACCTCTTCTTGCTTTCATTCTGACGATTCAGCTTTTGTTTCCTCTGTTAATGTGGTGCGAGTATCTGCTTTTGCTGCAGTCCTTTCCAGTCTCTACGTTTTGACGATTGTATCATGGTTACGTATTTCACCGACAGATTTGTTACCTTACTTTTCGATTCCCTTAACCTCGAGATTAGGCCCCCACTTCTCAAGATGTTTCTCTTAGCTTCTCTGAGCTTGTGGTATATCTATTTGTAGGACGTATAAGTTCTTGTGGCACTTGTCCGCTCTTGCCCTTCTGTAGCTTTTTTTCTAAAAAGCTCTTGTTGGGAGTAAATGTTCAGCAAGCACGTCTAGGACGGGCATTGTATGGTTCTGTCGATTTCTTGTCTAAAACAGATGTTTGTTTTCTGTACAGTTATATCGCCGTTCACATGTTTTTCTCTTATGTTCTACGTTGACAACTGTGGTTTACCTCGTTACTATTTATAGACACGAAATAAAAGGCTTGTACTAATTTGACTTTGTATCGATCCTTATTAGGGGCTTGACGCATTTCGACGTGGATTCGTTTGTTGAGGATGTTCTTGTCAAAGGGAAGGATTGGGTTGGCTCGTCTAAGCCAGAACCTCTACTCGGTAGCTACATATTTGTCTGTGCTCATGGAACCAGAGACGCGCGATGTGGTGTTTGCGGGCCTGCCCTTATCCAGAAACTTCACGAAGATATAGCTGCAAGGGGTCTTGAGGGTCAAATATTCGTCCGACCTTGTTCCCACATAGGAGGGCACAAGTATGCAGGCAATGTTATTATATTCAGCACAACTGCCTCGGGTCAAGTGTCCGGGCATTGGTAAGACTACGCCGTATTTTATAATCGATTTCTTTCGCTTCAGTGACAGTCGCGAGCGAGATGACGAGAACAGCCCTAGTAAGTTGTGCTTGTTAATCTCGCTTCTTGTCTCCGTCAGCTTAACTGCCTTCCCTGCTTGACGTCACTATGATGGATTCAGGTGGTTTGTACGAAAAGCCCTCACCGTAAGGTTGCAAGGCCATTATCGTTCTGATTATGTGGTCAATCAATTTGTTCACATCTTGTTAATAAATGTCTCAAAACTCAATTGTCTTTTACAGGTATGGATACGTTGTTCCAGAGGACGTTCCTGCATTACTAGATCAACACATTGGCAAAGGCGAAATCATTGAGCGACTATGGAGGTACGTCCACTCATGAGGTTACTATAGCATGGCCAATACTTAGCTGAATATGCGTATGAAGATCAGGTGGATTCTGTTGCCTAACGTTTATTATCACCTCACCGTTTGTCAAACACTTCTAGATGTGCTGCAGAAAATTGTGAAGGTGGGTTTTGGCCTCTAGATTGTTGGTGTAGATGTCAGTAGATCTGTGGGTAAGTTGTGTTCTGGTGATGTTCTGTTCTTGACAAGAGTCATATTCTAATATTACGATTTCATCTTCTTCAGAGGACAAATGGGTCTTGCTGAGGACGATCAAAAGCTTGCTCATGAAGAAAGACTTCGATGTCAGCAAGAGGGTGCAAGTGGATGCCCCTGTGCCGAAAGTCAGGTTAGAGGGCTCGATGGCGGGGGAGAGTCTGCAACTCCCTGCTGCCAAACATTGAAAACTGAGGTAGCAGAGTCTGCAGAGGCGACAGAAAACGGATTTTCTGATCAAACAAACGGGGAGGTCTTTGACGAGCCAGAAAGTGCGAGGACCGAATTCACAGCCAGCCCAAAAGTAGGTCAGTCAGTTCCCGAGAGCGAATCTGTCAAAGGATGGAGCTCCAGCTTTCTCAGACTACCGAAATGGGTACAGACCTGGGAGCGAGAGGATACACATGCTGCGTTGGCTGTTCTTGGAGTGGCTGCATTGGTTACAGTAGCGTTCCACATCCATAAACGCTCAGCCTCAAGTTGAAAGGCGCATGTCATGAGTCTTGCAGATGAGGAGGTGCTGGTGCACGTTCATTCCGGTCCATCAACTGGCAAACCTAAATACGCTGTCAACTACTCTGAATTTGAGCTCTCTGCACTGTTCTCACTACTGGCTTCATTACATCATATGTCTTCCCTTTCACCAGTTACTTGCCTCTTGCGTCGTCCTAAGCTAAAATCACTGCCATTGCCAAGAAGCAGAGAACTGCGATCAAGAGTGTCCGATTGTTTTCCGCTTTGCTTGTGGTGGATTTCATCCGGGGTCTTGACCTGATCCAGTTTGTGCATTCACATCTACCATCACCTAAAGTTGTTTGTTGCAGCTGATGATGTTTCTCAGCTGTGAAAACTCTAATTAGGTCTAAGCTGGTTTGTCAGCCACTAGGTCGGGAATCGAGTGATCAACCAGAATCTACGATGTGCGATAAAACTTAAAAGAGTCGAGAAATTGTTCCTATTGTGTACATGTGGCGTAGAAAGTAAAAATGTCACCAATCAGGAGATCATGTCTATACTAGATATTCTTCACCGGACTCTTGGTTTAAGTATGTCAGAACAATTGTAAAATGTATGATTCAATGCGAGTCTGTCGTGGCTTGCTGCAGGACCATGTGGGGAATCAATGTAAGTGTGCTGCAGATTCAGGCATTCTTGTTCTCCTTCTTAGCTACAATTTTTGATTATATAACAGATTATCAAAACTGGTTCTAGTTGCCTCGCTGGTGGTTGTTTGCATGATCGAGTAATTCCTAGGTCTTAAATATTCTAGTTTATAGTGTGGTGTGTCGAGGATGCGTTTTCGGTTTGGATGATGAATCGCAATAGTGTTGTTAGCAGGTTCTAGTTTGTGTTCTAGACATGACGTCCCTAGCTTCTAGCGGATAGAATTTTTATATTCTAAACTCTGTTGTAGCTGTTGAGTAGATGTCTTCCTGACTGACTTCTCCTATTGACTCTCTTGGATTAGCCGAATCTTGCTACCACTCACTTTTCACCCTCAAGTGGCCTATGCAACAGAGAGGTCAGAATTCTCTAGATGGCATTGTCCACACTTAAATTGAGACCAATTCGAAATGCTCAATTTCTCCACAATCCAGCATCCAAAGGTGTGACGGGAACTTGAGGAAATTAGCACGCCCAAGGTGTGTGTTATGATTTGAATATGAGACCTTAACTCGAAAATCCAAATCTTAACGAGGCTGAGGTCGGTAAAGTTTACTTAAAGCCCTAAAGGAAAGTAGCCTGGTAAAACAATTTTAGTATTTACAATTATTATACTACTCAGAAAAACAGAAGAAAACTGATGAATGCGTAAGATTTACGCATAGTATTTTGTTGTAATCATGTGCGGTGTGATTAATTTTGGTTAGACGGGGGATTTTCGAGCTCCCACCTAGGTGTCAAAACGGATGCGACAGGGGTCTTTACGTCTAGTGAAGGCACCTTCGAAGGAACACTTGGTGTCTTTTCCACCTCTGAAATGGATGAAGCTGTTTTATATGTTTTCTCACTGTTATGTACTTGTCCCGCGCCATTTCGTAGTCTTTATGCTCCTACATTACCGTACCCACAACAAATCTCCAAAATCCTTGCTGATTTTTTTGAAGGGGAAATGATGTCTTTCGCGTGTCAAGCAGTAGTTTTGTGGCTTGTCTTCGATTCATCTCGAGCCGGGGAAATCCTATAGTGACGTTTACTCGGTTTACTTGGCTCTTTTTCTCGGTTTCGCTGGTGGCCATCAACAACATGGGCACTCTTTGTCGCTCGTTCTGCGTTTGTACTCGGATAGATGGAGAACGCAAGCCGTATGAAGGATCGGCAGCCAGCTGGGCAGAGCTGGTTGCCGATCCTTCATACGGTTTCAATCGCTTGTTCCGGCTCAGATATGCCAGGATTTGCACCGTGGTTGCTTTCACGGTAAGTCATGAAAGGTAATTGTGAGATGTATCATTGCCAAATCGTGTGTCGTAGTCGACTTGAACGTGATCAGCTGTGAAATGAGACTACACGCCGGCCCACCAAAATCAGTTAGAATGTGGAATCAAACAGCATTTCGATCATACCCCGCGGAAATTTGTCCTCGAAATGTGACCGACTTTGCCACCTTAGGCTCTTTGTAAGTCCCTTCTTCTGGGTCAACTCGAAGCTCGAACTTCTATGCAATACCTCTGGCTTTTTAACCCATTTGGATTGTCTTACTTGGCTCCCTGTGATACCCCTGGCTGACTGATGGTGAAAGAAGCATTAACGTGGAAAGGAAATACCTTTATGCGGTATCTATGGAATCGTTTCAATCGCTGTATGTAACTCAAATGAGGACCTAGTCCGCTGTTCTTTGGAAATATGGCAATTTTATACCTTTATTGAGCGATGTCATGTGGTTAGTTTTAGACAAATATGATTGAGGAGCAATATTTGTTCGTTTCTTGTACTAGTAGAAAAATCGCATATTTGCACATCGTACAGCAGAAAGGAGAAAAGAAGTAGTTGCGCGAGCCGGGGAAATAAGAAAGTCACTAAGGAATAAACTCAATTACACTCCAGGTTGCTTGGCTCCACTCCCTCCAACTTTTGTGTCCTTGGGTCAAAGGATGGCATGGATGATTCATGATTTCTTTTGGATTTACATTTCCAGTGTATCTCTTCCTGTGTTTTCTTCTTCGTACGGATCACCGTAGTTTTTAGCTAATATTGCATAAGCCTCTATGTCAACCAACAACACAAGCACTATCCTTTTGTTGAACCCCTTTATCCATATTTATAAAAGTGTCAAAGTTTTTGACTTTATCCTTATATATTTAGAACTCCTGGAGATGGTTCATTTACCAAACCAAAGAAAACAGAAATGCGTGCATTCTTTACTCAAGAGTGCACGCATTTCTGTTCAGGAGTCATCTCTATTACAAAGCAACAAACAAAAATTTAGACTTCACTTGGAATCATGAAAACCCTTAAAATCATCCAAGGAAATGGAAATAAAAATAAAAATAATATTACCGTTAGCAACATTTGATATTGCGATTTCATATCAAATAATTATAAATAAAATGTTATATTTAAATTTGAATCTTATTATAAATAATAAAATTACATGCAAAAACTGCCCAAAAAATAACATTGCTCTAGTAAACCTAAGTTGTTTGTTCTAAAATACATTACATCAACTTTAACAATACATACAAACATTTCTCAAGAAAATATTGTCTCAAATTTTTGATAAGTATGATTGATGAAAATTTATTTCATCAAATTTCCTTCCCACATCCTTGATTTTCTCAGAAATTAATGTTGACGTCAAGCTATAGACATTTAAATATCAAAGTGCATGACAAACATATAGACAAAATTGTGTCAATCAATTGCTAATGAAATCTCATATAGAACTGTCCAATATGGGATAACATAATCAGGATTTCTAACCCTGTTAGATTTTAAAGGTTCCATAAATTATCAAGATGAATTTTCTCTATTTTTTTTTATTATGATTCCATACTTGCATATGGACACTAAAGTTAATATTAAATTTTGATGAATCTGTTGCAAGATATAAAATCAAACTTGTGGTAAGAGGCTTTATCCAAGTGAAATGCAGAGCTATAGTACCACTCTTTTACTTGAATAAAGCCTTATTGCATGAATGGTAGAATATCTATATCTTTTCACATCTGTCATCTCTATCAAAGATACTATTTGTGCTGATTATATTCTCAACCCATGGATTGATTGTCTCTTTAGATTTGTGAGTATTAGCCTAAACACACTCTAGTCTTGCATAGATCTTTTTTTGTCTAGGCTCTAGTCACAAGTCCTCATTTCTCTTTAGGTTATGAGGATCAATTTCGATTTTTTTTAAGCACATTAACAATGCAACCAAGATAACAAAGAACAAAAACACCGGATATATGTGGTTCACCAATAGGCTACATCATTGGTATGAATGAGCATTTCACTAAAGTTCAAAGTACATGAGTTTACATATTAATCATTAAGAGAGAGCGACCCAATAATCATGAGGCTAGCAGATAACTAACCTTATTAGCCTAAACTAATCATCATAAGCTAAATATGGTTAACAAATCAAGAGTTTATCTTACAAATTTCCCCTTAATTTTAACGTAAGGATTCAACAATTCATGCAGTCTGTTATTCATCACATGGTTCTTCACAATATGAAACATGCACTCTAGCTGTCACAATGTAGATTCACGTTATCATATGACAATACAATTTAAATGATCAGTTTGTTCAACCAAATTGATTCCTTTGATAATTCTATTGCTAAAACAAACTGAAATTCTATGGATGACTGAAAGATACATTTTTGAAGTATGGATCTTCGAATGATACATCCACATGCGATAGGAAAAATATACCTAGTTGTAGATTTTTTATTGTTCCTCATAATCTACATCCATATAGCCCAAAAGTGACATTACATTGATTGACTTTGCATCAACCAACAATCCATGTCCAGTGAAACCCTTTAGATATATAAGTATCCACTTCACTACTTCCTAGTGCATCTTATTTGGATTTGACATGTATATGCTCACCTTCTATACAACAAATACTAAATCCGGTTGGGTGCATATAAGATTATCCACAACGCTCTCATAAGAAATCTTAGACATCATGCACTTTTCAATCGTGTTGGTTGGACAAAGGGCAACATACAACCTGAGGTGAGAAATCAAGAGAGTACTCACAGCGTTATCATTTGACCTAATCTTGAACTTGACAAACACTTTTTTTGCATACTTCTCTTGCATCAACCATAGCTTCCTTGACTTCTGATCTTCTTGGTTGGATCCATATACTTCATGTTAAAAGTTGAACTCAAATGATCCACTTGAGTAACATCATGTTTGTTCTCAACCACAATTAGCATGTAATCAAGAAACAAGACAAATATACTGTGATCAAAACTTGGACTAATTTTTCATTTCTAATACACACATGGATCATATACACTTCATATAAATCCTTGTGAGGACATAAAATCATTGAAGCATTTTTTTTCCATTGTCTCAGTCTTTGCTTTAATCCATACAAGGATTTAAGCAACATGCATATTATTCTCTTCTTACCCTTCAGCACAAAATCTTACGGTTATCGGTTATCGTATGAAGATCACTTCATCAAGCTATCCACATATAAATATTGTGACAACATCCATTTTATTATGAAACAGATTGAACAAAACTACAAGCGTACATAGCAAACATATTGTAGAATATTTTGCTATCGAAAAAGAAACTTTATTTTTTATCCACATATTTTTTTTATGTGAATCCCTTGGCCACCAACATGGTCTTAAAGATTTGTTTATCTGCTATAGTAACTCTATCCTTCATCCTTTAAACACACTTACAATCCATCACTTGTTTAAGTAGGGGCAAATACGTGAGTTTCCATGTATTGTTATTTAGAAGTGATTTCATCTCCTTGTACATTGCTATATCCCACTCTTACTTCTTGCTAGAAGCTTGAGCTTCAAAGAATGAAGATGGCTTTCCATCTTCTCTAATCAATGCATCACCTAAATGATCAACATAAGTTTCAATAACTTCAATCATTCGATCTGAATGAAACCAAGTACCATACTTTTCAAAAGCATGACGTTCAACTACACTTCTCAATTATCTTCTCATTGAAGACTCATGGTGATTCATAGTTAAAGATTCATGATGATTCAACTATGTAGGTTCAATGTGTAGCTCACCACCAATCTGTTCCATTTCTTATTTTACTATGGGTGGAACCTCTCATTGTGATCTATCATGAGAAGTATCAAGATAAATCTTCTCCTCAACTATGTTTGGGCCCAAAGATTTACCCTTGTCGGTAGCATTACTTTGAGCTTTTTTCCTCTCTTTCAATGATCTAGATTCATTGAAATATACATTACTATTAACTATTAATTTGCAACTAACATGATCCCATAACCTATAACCCTTCACTCCTCGCTGATATCCAAAAAATATATATTTCTTCATCTTAGGATCAAGCTAACTCCTATTTATTGTGGGAGTAAGAGCATAATCATCACAACCAAATACTCTAAGCATAGAGTAATAAGCTAACCGTTTGTGACACATTTCAAATGGTATCTCGTATTTAATTGCACTACAAGTGAATAAGTTTACCAAATAAATTATGGTATTTACATCTTAAGTCCAAAACATTTATGGTAAACCAGCTTGACTCAATATACTCCTTAATTGCTCCAATACTATTTAGTTGAGTTGCTTAGCAACATCATTCTACTCTCGAGTATATGTTGTCATCTCATCACAACATATGTTGTGATGAGATGACAAGTAATCTACTCCTTTTGACTATACGTCTCAAATTCACCTTAGATGTACTTCTTGTCATTATTTGAACATGAATATCTCACCTTTCTCCGAGTCTGAGTCTCAACAAGGGCTTTCCATTGTCTGAAAATGGCAAAGACTTCATACTTGTTATGCATGAAATAAATCCATACATATCTCAAGTAATAATTCACAAAATATACGTTTTATTCCTTTCCAAAAAATGAAGAAGAAGAAGATAATACCATGCATCTAAACAAGAATATTCAAGAATAGACATAAAGTTATGCGCTTCAACGCAAAATGCACCTCTTTGTTGTTTGCCAAACACACATTGCTCACATAACTCTAGCTTGCATTGCCTCATCCCATGCAATAAATTATGTTTTTGTAGGATGGCAAGATCTTTATAACTCATGTGGCTCATGCCACAAATGAGAAACTTCTTCCATAGATGTAGTAGGAAATGTTTCACAAAGTATTATTATCCCTACCATAATGTAAAGATTCTTTTGCATTTTATCCTTCATGTGAACATAGATTCCAACCACTACACTAAAAATCTCATCATCATCATCCCATTTGAACCCTTTTGAATCTAATTCTCCAAGAAAAATTATATTCTTAGACGTTGAAGGAATGTATCTCACATTGTCAAGGTGCGCACTTTTCTCTCAAACATTTGGCTCCTCAAAGATCCAATTCTCACAATCTCATAGGACTAATCATTTTCCATCAAGATTAAACCTTTTGACAGTATGTAGGTGTTAAAAAAATCTCTAATGTGACACATGTGGTAAAAGTAAACTAAATCCATTATCCATTCATCCTTTTCAATGTAGTTGAAAGTACAAAGAAAGTACAAAGTATAATAACAAAAGGGATGGGAAGACCCCATCAAAGCGTACAAGGATGGAACCAAACCGGTAACATGGGGTACAAAGTACAAAGAGCATATCCTTCATCTTTAGTCACATTCATTTGAGATGAAGATTCATTATGATTCTTCTGACAACAATATTTTTTCACATGGCTGAACTTGCCACATTTCCAACACTTAAACCTAGATCTAGACTTTGACCTAAAATTAAACTTTATTATATCCTTCTTCAACTCCTTGGTGTGAGTTTTTCCACAATTAACAATCAAAACTGCTGATGAAGAGCAAAAAGGATGTAAAGAAAACAAAATTTCTTGTTTCATATCATCAATCAACAAAGCAATCACAACCTTGTTGTATGTGATTGTCTCTTTATCTCAAAGTTATGTTTGTTACCCAAAGTTGATGTCTGTTGTCCTTCATAGTTACGGTTATAATCACCGTCACAATCATGATCATGCTTACAATCCAGATTAGGATTAGGGTGGCGGTGCCGTCAAAGTCACCATGAAAACTAATTTTTTTGAAAATTCTTGATTAAACAAATATGAGACCCAATGTGAATCATGACATCCGCTTCTCAAAATTTTTGATAAAGATTCTGAAACTTTTTATCTCTTCTTCTCTTGTCTGATTGAATGCTTTCCAAAATTTCTGATCAAGAATCAAATTTTTTATCTCTTCTTCTCTTGTCCGTAACTTTTCCACGACTTGAGCTTTCAACCCAGCTTTGATACCTATTGTAAGGATTAATTTTGATTTTTGCAAGCACATCAACAAAATAATCAACACAACACTGAACACTCCGCGACTAAAGATCTATGCTCGACCATTCTGGATCTTCGCTTTACTATACCCGAAAGAGGTGATTCTCGGCACTACAGGGCAAATGCCAATGATTTCTGATAGCTCAAGCATCCTGAAGAGAAATTATCAGGCGTTCTGAAGACTTATTCAAATAGAATCGAGGAGAAGCACAATACGGCAGACTTTGAAATTCTATGCTCCACCTCGATGTCGAATGTTCTGGAGTCTAGAGTCTAGAGTCTAGTCTAGTGGAAGTCTACTAGCAATATGTTCGTCGGTCGCCCTCACCTCAGCAGAGCCGAAAACGTAACACGTACTGTCTGAAGAATGGGTCCTTGCTGAAGTTCTAATCATCATCCGGGTACGCCACAGAATTCTCGTTCGTAACGTCAAGGAGAAGGAAAGCCCACAGCAAATCTGTCTGCAGTAACTCAGCAGAAGGTTACCTGTCGCTCACCAATTGACTGTCTCTTCCCATACATCGCTTGACTAGAAAATCTACCGCTCTTTCTACTCCACACCCGTGAAAAGTTTTCCTTTCGCAATGCATGTCTGATCCATATGACAAGAAGTTCACAAAAGTGATGCATCTCGGACTACTTTGTTGATCTCAGGTTGAGTGTGCGCAGAGATATCTCTTTTAGACTCATTCCATGAGAATATTTTTGGCCCCCGGGGCTTGACCAATCCTTTACTTCACAGATGTGCTATGTATGGTGGGGGTGAGACAAGCATACACGTCTCGTCTCGTGTCGACAAGACACTTTCGTCTTGCTGCCCAAGAAGAAGAAGAAGTAGACAAGCATGCACACCTTTGTCGAGATAACAAAGACAAGCATATTCTGTAGGAAAGAGCTTGTCGTAGAGCCAACGGGACGCAGTGAATGAGACTTCCTCTTGACCACCAACGATATTCTCTATTCGATCGCCATCCAAATGCTTTTTGGGTTTTGCAAACATGCAGATATCTGGCGTCACGGTCACCCTACCGTTCGTTCTTCTATACAAGAATATTCATCATTGTGTTTGTTTGGAAACCTGTCTGCAGGGTGCGCACAAACGTCCATGCCTTCTCGTTGGTTGGGCACGCTCCCGTTCACTTCTCAGCATGACGTTGTCCACAGCCACATCTCTGGCATGACATGCCAAGGGCCTCCTGGGGGGTAACGCGAGGTCTCGAAAAGAACGCAATTGTATATCGTGGAAATTTGTTTCATTCGGATTGTGTTTCTTGAAGGTATTTAGTTATCCTTACATCAGGTTCTTATCTGTATTCGAGCCTCTGTAGGCAGTGAGTATGATATATATAAGCTTCGCTAATCATTCAGACTTTCATGCTCTATCTAGTGATCATGCTTGAAATAGGGTATTTGCAACTGTTCCAACCAAGTTTAACATGTCACTCAGCAAGTTTTTAAGATATAGTTTGGAGATGGCTGGTGGCTTGGTCAGACTTGAGTTTTCTCTGGCCTTAGTAGAAAGCATTTCATGTAAAGAAGAGGCGGATGAAATGGTGTATATGCGCCTAAATGAATTCAGAACCTACAAAAATTGTCTTCTTAAGTTTGGTCCATGAACGTATACCTCGGATATGACACAAAAGTGTGACTGTCTATATCATGTACTTTATTGTGTCTTCATGTGCTAACTCAAAGGACTAGCGGTGTTTAGGAAGTAAGGCAGATATTCGTCTACTAGCGTCTTGTCGACATTCTTGAGTATGCCTCAATTGGGTTCGTTGACATCACATGGCTCAGCACGTACCGTATTACAGTGTTAAAAAAAATCTAGAATGAGACCGTTGAAAATATGGTCTCAATCTAGACCGTGGTTTAATGGTCCAGATTGAGACTCTGGTCAGACTTCAATCAAAGCAGATTTTGGTAAATACAGAAGTTTGAAAGCACAATCAGATTCTGCCCCATGTTCTTGATTCCAGCATCGGTAACATTTTCATTCTCGCTTTGTTCCTTCCAGAATCTACGCAAATCTAAGTAAAATTTAAAAGTAAGCCAGAGAATCTATCAAATATATCTGTTGCCATCTACCCGTACTACCTGCGTACTCACTGTACTGCCCATTCCAGATAGATGCTTCGAGGAAATCTTTGAAGAACATCCAGCAACAGGTGTATACTGTACGTTCAGTATCGGAGTCAACGGAGCAGGACGGGGAGGAGAAGCAGATAGTACATAAACGTACAGCAGGATGTTTTCCCTTTACCAAGGGGTCATCATTTTGCTTTGTCTGAAAATTACTTCCGAGTACCCCTGACTTTCAAAATTCTTTCTGAGTACCTCACTTTCGGTCATCTCCCAGTGATCTCCCCTTTTCCCGTCTCGTCCGGTCATGTTCGTATATGCTTATCGATTGACCATGGTAATCTGGTAAAACACAAACACACATGGTCACAGAACTCAGAAGTTGGAGACAGGAATCACCATAAGACTGAAGGAAGATCGTGGGAGTGAAAAAAGGAGGCTCGTGCCACACAAAAACAAGGAGTGCTTCTTCAGTGGACGCGAGAGAACGAATGGAGGAGAACATATCCTTGGAGAAAAACCTTTACACAAGGCCTACGTGAGTATGCTTCTTGCCAGTTTGTTACCTCTTATCCTGTACACTAGATTTCCGCCTCCTTAGGGGAAAAAATTTAGTGCCTTGAGAAAAACTTTACATATGGCCCATTTGGGAAGGCCGATTTTTTACGTCTTTTGGTATACACTGATTTCCGCCGATTTTGAATAATATTATTTTCCTTCGAAAAAGACGATGCAGATGGCCCATTTGGGTAGGCCTCATTCCGCTTTCTAACACCTTTTGGTACAGTGTTTTGGTCGCGGTACTGTCAGTGTTCGCACGAATGACTGCCTGTTGGCACAAAGTGTCAAATTTCTGCCACTGTTCAGGACACCAGGACATTCGCAGCACTGCATTCACCTTCCCATGGTCTAATTGTGTCCAACCCAGTCTAACTACCACTGCAGTCCTGCGGTTGAACAGAGTGTACCATGTTCTTTAACTCAACAGACTGCTGTGCTTGTGTGGAGAGTCCGGGACAGTATAGTGACGCATAGCACTTTCTACTAAAATCTCACAGGGATAGGGTACTGGGAAGTAATTCTGAAAGTCCGGGGGTATTCGGAAGTCATTTATAAGTCCTGGGGCACTCGGGAGTCATTTACTGGTTACTTTGTCCCTTAGCCTGTTATCCAAGTTCATCCCGGGTTTGCGTTTGCCCAGGTTCCACTAATCTTCCTTGAGTTTATGTTTTCTATAATGATGAGGTTGGGGTTTGTCCTGATTCATGAGCATCTACATTAGTCACATTTGAGTGTGATATTAATTTAGATATAGCAAAGATCCATATGACTCCTTGTATTTTGTTTGGAACGCAAAGAATAGTTAACCATGATGTCGTTAGGGATGTGATATTTGTTCTTGTGAAGTATGGATAACTCACATGGAGTGAGCCTTGGTTAGCATTGTAGTTGACTCGGATTAGAGCATACCTATATTTGGTTCTACTTCGTTCCGAAAAACTATGTTACTATTGCATACGTTGTGGTTATAAATTCTATACATGACACTGTTTGGAAGGGGTGATTAGCCATCTTCCCTGGGAGGCGACGAGTGGATCGCATCTCCAAATATATAGATATGAAGAGAGTTCACATCTTTGTTCCTCTAGCTTTGGAATTATACTTTGACTAGTCATGAGAGAGTGCAAGGGAGCCTACCATACTATGCGATAGTGGGTATCACTCTCTTTGACTTCTTTAAAGGAAGTTGGATGGTAAACGAACGAAATCACATGACAGTGAATCTTACGCTTACGCAAGAGAGTTGAATATATGTCGAAGACAATGTCCCGAAGAAGGTATTCATATTCCTGTAGAATGTATGGAGTCCGAGATACAGTAGTCGAGCCTGTTTTCAGACGTCACCAACAAAGTTTGTCTGATTCGTAAACAGGACTCCTTTCGCGCTGAAGTGTAACGCGAAGCACACATTTGTTTCTATGCCCGCTTGTGTTTTTTGGGCTAGCCCCGTCTTACCCGTTAGATGGGGTCTTCCCTTCCTTTTTGCTATATTACTTGGTAACTCTACCTTTTGTGTCAATGGAGAGGATAGTGCGCTGCCAATTCTGTTAGCTTCAAGTTTTGAGAACCAGTTCGGAGTTCTGATCTTCATCAACGTCAAATTTTGATCTTTCCCTATGAAGTGGGACCTTCATGTTTAAACTGGTGTGCCCAAACTAGTCTCCCTTTTTTATATATATACATATACTGCACCATCAAGGAAGTGAATTCGAAAATGATGTGATAATTATTCCATTTTTACATTTATTGCTTGAACAATCTACACATACTTTGAAATTCTTACAGTGATTGAGTTTATATATATCACATCATAAGTATAGTTACCCTTTCAAGTTGTGTTCATGTCTTTTATGATAACAGATTCTGAACAGTAGGTAAGGTTTCCAAAGAAAAATGATTACAAGGGAATTACACTGAAAAATTAAACAGAAAAAGATTATAGTAAAAGTTAAGAAATGCACATGAAGATAATCAATATATTATATCATATATATTTTAGGAAACAAATTATTAAAAGAAATCATTTTTTTGTCAATAGAGTTGATAATAATTTTTGTTAAAAATTAATATTGCAGATGTTAAAGAAAAATTTAAAGATATTTTTTAATTTGAATGCAAAATTATGAAATGAATTTTTCTTTTAAATGCTCAGATATTATTCATTTTCAGTTTGAAAACATAAATATTGAAATGAAAAAAATTTGTTCACACCTTTAATAGAGATGAAGTGGTGAAATTTTATTCAATCCACAAACAATAACAAAAATCCAATTTTATTGTTCAATTTTAAGATATTAAGATAATTATGTACCCTTAATTCGTAGATTTTCATGTATAAAATCATTTATTTATCTATTCCAAAAATCATAGTTGAAGTCACTTTGTTTGTTCTTAAAGTTATGTCATGCAAATGGTACAATGTGTCATATTTTACTAGATCTTACATATATATTCAAGATAACATTTGAAAATAAACTATATGCAAGAAGTTTCAATCATAGATTGTAAAAGTATGGACCAATTAACACAAAAGACATAAATATCATGTTAAAATTATATATTTTGATATAATTATAAAAATATTTAAAAATATAAAAATATAGTATTTTTACAAGTATATTTTCTCTTTATTTTGTAATCTCTTGCAATAGATTATTTCTCTTCAAATTAAATTATTATTTTTAAATTAAATATATTATTAACACATATTTGATTGACTTTGATAGAATTTAGATTTTGAAAATGGTAGTTAGATCAAAGTTTGACAATTGACACAATTGCCCATGGAGCTTTTGTTCTTTAACTATATTTGATGTTGTTTAAGATTCATAAAAAGTTACAAATATTTTATCATGAGATTGATGTGGAGGTTGATAGATTGCAAGTTATCCCTAACAATATACGTCTCCACCTTATAAATAACATACCTTGCCAATTTTAGATACTTCAATACATTAACTTTTTTGAATATTCATCTTTTTCAATCCAATATTCTCTATTGCATGGATCTCTTTGGGTTAAATTTCATTCAAAAATTAAAATTTATGATTCATAATTTTTTTTTATCATTCATATTATAATATTTTTGTAAAAATTTTAAAAATTTTAAATTTATCTTAAATTATATTTTTTAAAAATAATTTTTATAAAAAATTAATTTTAATTATTTTAAAAATTAAACATATATTAAATAAATGAATATTTATAAAAAAATTTATAAAAAATTAAAATACCAAATAATATGATATCAATATGTCTAATTTTATTAATAAATAAATAATTTAATTAATAAAAAATAATATACATAAATTGAGTGTAAATCATTTATATCTTGATTATATTTATTTATTTATTATTTTATATTGAAAAAATTAAAATATTGAAAAATTAAAATTAAAATTTTATTTTTAATGTTGACATTGTTAGTAAGTATGACTAAACTCTAGATAACATACTCATAAAAGCAACATATGTCACAACTTATGTAACGACATCCCTAGTTAGGTAGGTGCGCATATGCCGAGCAGTTAGAGCCAATTGTGAAGTTAGCGCCGTTTGAACTTGGAAATGCTGTTAGGGCCAACAGCGTGGTAGCAGACCTAGGGCTCATAGGCTAGAATTCGAATTAAGGCTACTTGGAAGGTAGTTTTTGAAGTTGAAAGTATGGCTATGGTGGAGAGTAGTTAGTGCGGGACCTTGAGTATTTAAAGTACAAAGTGGATTTGGCTCAACTATAATCTCTCGTTTATGCTATGGTTATGAACGGAGTGTCCTTGTGGATGTTTTGAGAGTAGTGAAGATTAATTGTGATACACTTACGTTGATACATGACGATGTATATATTGTGATGTTTGATGTGACAACGATATATTTTGTGATGCAATATGTATGTGCACGACCAAAATGAGAGTAGATTAGGAGGCAGGGATTAATTCTTCACATATTGTAGGGTTATATTTTGCCAAACATGGAGAGTGAATAAACAATTCTCTTTGTTTTTCAATTTAGATTCCATTCGTACGTAAATTGAACACTATGGAAAATTGTATAGAAAAATATTATTGAATTTCTTATTTTTAGAGTTTTGAATGATTTTTTTCAAATCTAACATATGGGCATGGTCTTTTTTGTTCCAATCTATTACCTTTCTTGCCTTGGTTATATTGGAACCTAGTTGGAAATTTATGCAGATCAGAATAGAAAGTTACGAGTGGGAGTAGATTGTCGTGCACATACATATCGCATCACAACATACATCGCTGTCACATAAAACATCACAATACATAGATCATCATACACTAACACAAGTGTACCACAATAATTTTTTCTACTTTCAAAACGTCCACAAGGACATTCCTCTCATAACCATAGCCTAAAAGAGAGATTACAGTCGAGCCAAACCCACTTTGTGCTTCAAAGACTCCAGGTTCTCACACTAGCTATTATCCACCATAGCCCCACTATCAAAGGCTCAACTTCATAAATTGCCCTTTAAGGAGCCCTAATTCGAATTCTACCGCTTGAGCCATATGACTCCTAATGGCGCTGTCGGCCCTAACGGCAGTTTCAATACGAATGACGTTAATTACACAACCGGCTCTAACTATTGTATATGCTCTTGCATATGCACATCTATCTAATTAGAGATGTCGTTATATAAGTCGTGACCAGATAAATGATGGAGGCCATGTGTTCTTATCATTTTATTTGTGCTAGCTATAGCTTCATTTTCCTTCATGGGGTCAACTAGAGTGGTACATGATACACCATGTTTGGGATGTCATCATCGCTTTACCTCGTAGTAATATGGAACCCACGTGAGAAAGATGCAAAAAAATTATGATTGGATCACTAGGGAGGAGGGTGATCACATCGACATCAACATTTTTCACTTTGGGGAACACAAAAACTGCATTGATTCTTTTGTTGATCGTTTTGGGTATACCGATCGGATCGTAGGAGTGGTTAGCATCTCAATCAAGTTTTATTCTAGGGCTTTTCAAAACTGGGTTCCTATGTCCACGTTTATTCCATAGGCTCCCTCGTGCATTTCATGACGAGGTTAGAAGTGCTTTTCACTTACCGCTTGATTAGCTGGCATGTGATCCCATGGACGAATTAACATGATTTTTTGTTTCTTTTACTTCTACGATGATGTATATGTTGTACTAGGGGGGGGTGCTGAACATATGGAGGTGGTAGCTAGATTTTGGAGATTTTGTGCATGGGATTAGACTACATTGTAGGAGGAGTTTGTACAGACTATAAAGGTTAGGAGTCGGATTCAACCACATGATACTTCTAATTTGGCTTGATTGCGATAGTGTAGGATCTTGGGGAAAGCCGAGGAGTATAGCAAGGTCACACATGCCCTTCACCCTTTGTCTATGGCTAGTCCTACTTAGGAGACTATTTCCTCTTTACATCTTTTACATCCATCCATGAGAAAGGAAATACCATTAGAGGTCTTGGGGCATCAACAAGACCTTGACCATGGCCTATTAGGGATGATATATGAGCGTCTTTGAGATTTCTTTTAGGTAGATGATCCCTCTAGTGGTTTCACTCAGTTGTTCCAAGTGGTTGCATTAGCTGCGAGAGATGAGATGGATGACACTACTCCACTAAGATTTGGCATGATAGCCACATCCTATGGACCATGACTATCATGAGCATCCATGTTGCCCTCCAACAAATCACAAGGCCAAGTAACACAAGTACAGAAGGCTGCAACATACGCCAAACCTCCACTTGGTTAAGACCTAGAACTGGTAATGAATCGTACAAGTAATCGACTCACTCGGCCCTCGTCAGATTGCCAACTTGGCCAATAAGAGGTTGTCTACTCCCAATAATCAATGCTAAATCCCATCGGGGGAAACACTTCCGCACCCACCAATACATCATAGGACTCTGCAATGATAACCACAACATGTGTTCACGTTGTAAAGCTATCCGTGACATGATCTGGTTGCATTTGCACAATCAACCCCATCCAGGTGATGTATGGTGCTGGGGCATCACTAGAACCTCCAAGAGATGTTTGAATCTGAAATGGACATCTCTCCACATCAATCTTTTGCAAACCAAGACCAAGCAGTGCATCCTTAGCCAACATAAGGAGTTGTGCACCAGAATCCAACATCATACGTTGAATTCATGAAGGTCCGACCAAACAGAAGACACCACTCATGTTATCCAACATCACCGCACTTGGTGACACCCTACTATGCTCATATGCTGGCCTTGCTCGTAACTCCATCATTCAAGCGGTAGTAGCTTGCCAAATTCCACTAGTAGTTGTCATGATCCCAGGGTCAACACTACTAGAAGCAACCAACATATCCTCTTTGCTTTCGCAAAGTGTGGCTGCCAATCGTAGTACATAGGATGATGACAGCCCCAATGCCAATAAATCCTTGCCTGAGAAACAAGAGAATGAACAAGAGTCCTTGCCGTCCCCAACATTACGCTGGATGCTTCCTCACACGATGTTGATGACTGGTCCCTACTTGCTCCATCTCCAAGTACATCCACATTGGCTTGCATCCTCATCTCTCAAAGAGATCATCTAGGAGCCATGGATGAGGTGTTCAATGCTTTAGACAATGTGAAAGACTAAGGAAGTCTAACCTATCGGCTAGCCTCCCCTCTTTGTGGATCCAACTCCACGGACGCCTCTAGACTCTGTAATATGTGTTGCACTAGGAATCATCGCAACTACACATGGTTGTGCCACTATGCACATGTACTCCACAACATGTCCATCATATGATGTAGAGGCACCAGCTCTAGAATCCGATCTTTGTTGGGCTATAGCCATACTTGCTATCTTCTGCTCCAACTGCTCTAGTCGAGATGCCATGTTCACCTCATGACTAGCCTCATGGGCCAACACTTGAATAGGGGTTGGTCCTCTACCACCATCCATGCCACCTTGAACTCCTCGTCCTCTTCCAAGGACTGTCATGGCAACTCTTGTCAATCGTAATTCTGGATGAAGATCAAAATATCGATTCATCATGTGACCATATATGTGGCAATGCTCACATGATTTTGATCCAACATGATCCATCCTTCGACCTTGAAGACAATCCTTCTTGTCAACAGGTCCACCACATGTCCAACACACCATGCCAACAACTGATTGTTGATCTAAAAAGGATGGCAATGGTCTGGATGTTGCACCTTCACCACTTTGTCCGGACGGTCGAGGGTGTCCCACATGTCTACCATAACCACTCCGGATTTGTGTTGTAGACTAGTAACGTGAAGAAGTGAAGAAGTTGATGAAGATTGTGAATCCTTGCTGATCCATCAATCACCACCCTCTCTTCTTGCATGTTGTGCTCAATACGCTCAACAAGACAAAATATAATGGCCAACTAAGGTGATGTCTCATGTAGTAAGGTAGCATTTCTCACTCCTTGTCCAATATCCCATATCAATATTGGATAGCTTGTGCCTCTATCACCCCATGGGTAACACTGATCAATCGATGCATTCGGGTATACGTCTCTCGAAGACTCTCCCCATTCTTCCGTTGAAACTCATGCAAGTCTCGTAGCTTGTCAGTTCTCATCCCTTGGTAGTCTCTTCTCAACCGTGTAAAGAACTCTAGAATAGGGTTAAAAGTTGAGACCTGCAACTAATCTTGGTTAGCCATAGTTAGTTTAGCCAAAGCATAGAGTGATCACTAGATCGCAAAAAGACAAGATAGTGGTGTGCACTATCCAAAAAAGCAAAAGGTAAATGACGAGGTGGCTACCATGCATTGGTGAATCAGATTGTGTGCTAGATGTCTGTTAGGAATTGGTTAGGATAAGATAACAAAACCTGCAACCTACGCATGTTAGCCATGTGACATAGTTTGGATTTCGGACTTCTCTAGTCCTACAGTATATAAAGCAAGGAGAGGTGTTGAGAAGACATCTCTCATCTTGGAAGTCATTCTGAAGTCATTGCCTTCAGTGTTACAATGGTATCAGAGCAGGCTTATTGTTCCTATGAGTGTAGATCACCCCTCTTGGAAGAATAGTCTGGGTACAATTATTTGAGGAGAGAGTGTTTGTTAGAGGCTGGCAGTGGCCATTGAGGTGCAAGTAGTGGAAGGGGGTTATTGTGGATGCAGGTTATGGATGGGGGAAATAGAACAGTACCGAGATTTCCATTTCTTAATCCTTTTCATGTCAAACTGTTATACATTGAGAGAGCAAGGTTGATTCAGTATTTGGTTTATCATTTTGGTGACAACTTCATGGACCAAGTGATGAGATCTCGAGATCCGGTTATCTTACCTATAGTCATCTACGATGTTACTTGCGATCTCACAATATACATTTTAGTTTAGAGATGGATCTCAATAGACCACCACCGGTGAGATTCAACACACGGTGTGAAATCTATTGTGTGTATCATCCTAGAGCTATGTTTTGCAGCCTAGTTATTAGAAACTTTGGAGAGGAGTATTACCACGAGGTGATAGCATCTCCTATTCCTTTTGTGTTGCCAATCTTGAGAAATTGGAGAGTGTTCATCTTAACCCTATACTGAGAGAGAGTGGACGAAGACGAATCATGGAGGACACTTTGAGAGAAATGATTCAGGAGTTGAGAGATTTGAGAAATGAATTTGAGCAAAGCCATTTGAGAAGTACAAGAATTAGCTCAAGAATTGACAGCAATCAAAACGAGAGGAATGGAAAATGAGAGAATGAGAGAAACTCAAATGGAGATAGAGACGTCACCATCCATGATGGAGAGTGAAGAAATTGTGAGAGCCCGTGCTCTTGAAGCCTAAGCGGCATAACGAGCAAGAGAGCTAGATCTTCAGACATCCATGATTCTGAAGATGACAAAAGCTTGTAAGATAGAACCTTACCAAGGTAGTTGAACCATGGAAGTTTTGGAAGGTTGGATTGAGAGAATGGAGTACCATCTTGCTTTGTTCAATATCAACGATCATATTGCAGGTCTTTTTGTTCGTACTTTGTTATTGGAGAAATCATCTACTTGGTTTCAAGGTTGGATGATGGAGTTCAATGAGTCAGACCAACAAGTTACTTGGAGTGCAATGAAACAAGGTCTTCTTCAGAATTTTCGAGCAGTTGATCCCATCATCACGACATGGATGAGGTTGTGGAAACTTGAACAGAAGGGAAGTGTGGAGGAGTATATTGAGGAATTTTGAGATCTTCGAATTTAGAGACGAGATATGAGTGGAGCTGCAGCCCTTGATTTATTCAAGAGAGGGTTGAAGAAAAAGATTGAACAGGAGGTGATTCGGGACAATCCAAGCAACTTGAACAAGGCTATTGCTTGTGCACAATGAATGTCTAACGTCTACCACAATGGTGGAGAAGTATCAGGTCCCACGAATCAATACTATGGATCAATGCCTATGGAGTTGGGCAACATAAGAAGGAGAGAAGATTTCATTCCAAGAGGAGTGAACGCACAAGGAGGAGATCGTCGTAACTCGAATCCTCATCGAGAAGCAAATTCAAGAGGAGGAGACGGAGTGGAGGGAAGATGAGAAATGAGGCAATGCTATAATTGTGGAAGATTTGGTCACATTGCCATGAATTGCCGTACCCGAGTTCTAGCAAGAGGAGCTAGACCTCCCTATCGACAAGCTCTCAACAATCTTGAAGGTGGAGACGAATTGACCGATGGAAACCCGAGAAACAACGAGCACTAGTAACCTTGCCTCGCGGCCTTATTGGTTCGATGAAAAAGAGGAAAGGCAAGGGAAGGAAGCACAAACATGAGATAAATGGTTTGAGAAAGAAGGAAACATGTTTGATTGTGACGGATTGCGAGATAGAAGGAGTAAAAGTGAGAGTATTGATTGATCCATGAGCTACATAAAATTTCCTATCTCAATCTATTGCTATAAAGTTGGGATTAGCTTTAGAGAAAGATGAGAGTGAAAAGGTAGAGTTGCCAAACGGGCAAACATAGAGCATTGAGAGCATTTCTAGGAAAGTGGAGTTGAAGATTGGGCAATACAAGGAATCGTTGGAGTGGAGAGTAGTTCGATTAGCTCGCTATGATGCTATTTTGGGTATGACTTAGATGGAAAAATATAATCCTGAGGTAGATTGGCGAAGGAAGATAGTAAAAACTATCAGTTGGAGGATCTTTGGAGATAGACTTAGGTCAGCTAGCAACACCGACTAGAAGATGGGAGCACGTCAGTATGGACATTGTATGTGAGTTACCAATGACGTCTACGGGTTATGATTCGATAGTCATTTTTGTGGATAAATTGAGCAAGATGATCCACATTAGGCCCACAACAAAGACAGTTACTGCACCTGAACTTGCTCAAATTTACATGGATGCAGTTTTTGCTCAACATGGTTTAGCTACAATTCTCATCATCGATAGGGGCACTCAATTCACTAGCATGTTTTGGAAAACCCTATTTAGGCTGTTCAAAACAAAACTAGCCATGTCCACAGCTTATCATCCTCAAACAAATGGGCAAACTGAAAGAGCAAATAAGAACTCTATTGAGGACATGCTTAGAGCTTTCACTTTGGAGGAGCAAGAAGGTTGGGATCCACTTTTATCCTTGATTGAGTTTGCTTATAATAACTCAATCAATGCATTCACAAAAGTCAGCCCTTTCTTCTTGATGTATGGAGAACACCCCATCACACCATCTAGCTTGGTGAATGTAGGTCACATGCAGGAACCATCAATCCAAGTTGAAGCAGTGAACGAGTTTGTGGCACGAGTCCAACGAGGAGTGCATCAGACAAAGCAAAAATTAGCCATTGCCCAAAATTGGCAAAAAAATATGATGATGCTTGTCACGACTTATGTAGTGGCATCTCTAGTTAAGTAGGTGCGCGTATGCAGGAGTAGATACAACAGTTAGAGCCGTTAGGGCCGACAACGCCGTTAGGGGTCATAGGGCTCAAGGGGTAGAGTTCGAATTAGGGCTCTTGGAGGAGTTTTGAAGTTGAGCCTTTGAGAGTGTGGCTATGGTGGATAGTAGCTAGTGTGGGAACCTGGAGTCTTTGAAGCACAAAGTGGGTTTGGCTTGACTGTAATTTCTCTTTTATGCTATGGTTATGAGCGGAGTGTCCTTGTGGACGTTTTGAGAGTAAAAAAGATTACTTCGAAAACTCAAATTGGATTCTGTGGTGAGAACTGGGAGATCTTGGAGCGCTGAAAGTGTTTTGGCGAGTTTGGATCGATGGTAGCTTCGATCGTTGGCTGTTGAGCATGCAAGGCGTTGCTGGAGTGCAGCCCGTGGTGGTGATCTAGAAGTAGAGTCGATTTGAGGTGGATCTTATCGATTTTGAATTTCTGTATTTTCTGTTTTAGTGTAAATCTGAATCGGGAATTTTCGAGGGCAGAAGCACTGCTGGAAATTGACGAAGTGGGTCAATGCTTATAGTTGTCTTGGAGCGTTAATTTGAGATTGGCCGAAAAATATTTCGGACAGAAGTGCTAGAAGTCCAAGATTTGGTTTTTCGAAGTTTTAGGGTCGAAAATAGGAGAAGAAGGTTATCAGATTATCATGCAATGTCCGTTTGATCTGAAATTTGATGGGGTGATAGATTAAGTAAAGTTTGTCGCGTCGGGGTAGAGACGTCAGGCTCAAGGCTAATGGTGTCAGAATTGCAAAATTTTGAGGTTTAGGGGTCTGAAATCGAAGTTTCAGAGTCTTGGAGAAGTTTCAAACGGTGTCCGTTTGCGAAAAAAAATTTGCGTTAGGTAGGAAATTGAAAAAGGCTAGTTGAAGGCAACGCCTTATACAACCGGATTATCAGTATCAATTTATCTGCTCTCCAGATCAGAAGACCTCCAAAATCGAGTTTTTGTGTTTTTAAATGCCCTTATGAGGCTATGTCAATCCGGGTTGGGTTGGTTTGACCCAGTTGATGGATGTTTTTGAGATGGAGTATTGTGCTTTATGTTTCTTGTGATTGATATACCTCCATCTCTGCTTCCTGCTTGTGCACCACGTTTGTTTGTGTTGGTACTTTGTTGTTTGGAGTGTTGAAGCTCATGTGTGCTGCCGATAGTGAGGCTGGATTTGCGGACCAGTCAAACTATCCATGTTTCTCCTAGTGAAATAGGACTTTGCGGACCTGTAGACTGGGTGAGTGCCCGTGGTGATGGCAGGTTTTGTGTTGCCTTTGTGTTAGCACCTTGTGGTGCCTCGGGTACCTTTGCGGTTTTCGATTATAGTTCTTGATTGGTTCCGCTTGGGGACCTGTTTTTGTACAGTTGTGGAGGTGATATATTGGTGTCACAATGGAATTCTCTGGAGGTTCCGGAGGAGAGACTGCTCGGGTTAGCATTGGGTGCACTTGTAGCGGAGTGCGGTATTAACCTTGGACTTTGAGGTTCACAGAAGATTCTCGATTTGGTTTCGTGAGAGTGACAGAGTCGAGCTTGGTGATATCTTGGAGTGTGTACCCACACCGTTGTTGTGGGACATGGACGATATCTATGGGGCCACCAAGGGTCCTAGACGATATTTGGGTACAGTTGGCACTATTGAGTTGGATGACTTCATCCAGGAGTTTGACTCATGGTGTGATTTGACGGATGCGCAACTCTACGTTGTTCAGTTCGTTTATGGCTTGGAAGGGATTATTCCAGCATTTGCAGGGTCCACCGATGTATGATTATCATGAGTTCTGGTGTCGTGTTGTGACGCGGCTACTATGAGAAGATGATGACATGTGTCATCTTCAGAGCTGTTGTCATGACGGCTATACTTTAGGTTAGGATAACCGACGGCACATTGTAAGGCTGTTAAGAGCCCACCGTTGGATCAACTTTGTAGGGTCAGGATGTTGAAAAGGCTCCAAGAGATATTATCTTGGACCTTATCAAATATAAAGCGCAGTCATGATGGAAAGGGTATGGGAGAGAGGTAGACACATCACTTTGCTGACTAAGGAGCTTATCTGATCGAAGTGGAGCCGACGAGGACATGGATAGAGGACAACATGATCCTCTAGTTGTACCGATGCCTAATCCATTTGTGATCAACATCCGGTGTCTTCATCGTGATCATATTTGGGCGTGGTTAGTGTATCATTTTGGAGATAACTTTCTGCAACAAGTGATAAACTCTCCAGACCCAATTATTCTTCCAGCTTGTTTCCTACGGCGCGATTTGGGGACGAATAAAGGTAATGCGTTTTGATTTAGTTTGGGCGCTATGGATTTGAACTTACCAGTAGTGGTGGCTTTCAACACATGGGTTCCAATCCATCACTATTGCTTACCGAAAACAAGCCATAGGGAGTTGATTGTTAGGAACTTTGGCGAGGAGTATTATTCTCAAGTTATAAACTCCCTGGTTCCGTTTGTAGTTCCGTTCATACTTAGCCAGTTTCGAGTTGTCATTTTGACTCTTTATTAGTGGCAACTCGTATTGTGTATAGGAAGGCTAAGTAGTGTGTTTAGGATAGTTGTAAAGCTCTAAGTTAACATGGAGCTAATTTGGCCACACTAGAGCTCAAGATAACACTCTTCATTCTCATTGGTCTTGGAGTTTGGGCCAATGAGGGCACTTGGGCAACTTGTTTGAGGTTTTGAGGAGTTTTGGAGACCTTCCTTGGAGAACTTTGGGGACATTCGGAGATTTGAGGATTGGGTTGGAGAGCTGACGGGACGAGCTACAACGTGGGCTCAAGAATGGATGGATTTGAAGGATTTGTCACTCTGAAGTGATGATTCAAAGTTAGAGTGAGAAATTTAGACCTTTGAGTGTATTTGGAGTGTTTCTGAGAATCTTACGAGGGTTTTGGGAGATCTAAGTCAACAAAAATATAGTTTACGACTTGGGCTTGTGTTTTGATCGAAGTTTTGACTCAATTGGACGAGTTTTGAGTACGGAGTGATAGCTTGAAGTTTATGTATACAGTCAGAATTGCAGGATTGCACTGACTGTCACAAAGTTAGTACGGAGATCATATCTTTTGATATTAGAAAGTTCTGTCAATACAACTTTGCACAGTTTAAGTTATGATAATAGGTGACGTTCTCATGAAATCTGAGAGCAATTAAAGTCAAGGATTGGGATGTGTGATGGGTTTTGTACACAGAGGTCTGCATATCACCTTGTGATACAGTGTAGAAATCAACAATTGTCCTGAGAGATCTAGAAGAGAGAAACATATGAAACTTTTGTGAGAGATTGAAAGGGTTGTGAATAAATTTTCTATGAAGTTGAAGTGAAAGTTATTGATCGAATCATCGGATATCATAATCTTTTCCCGCTGAAGTTTTACCGGTTGTAATGTGGAGTACTGAGGAGAAAAAGAAGAGATTGTCAACACACATGAGGTTCTAGAGGGTTCTTCTACAGCCAGGCACTCGGGCGTTCTCATTGCAAAGAAATGTCCATGCGACACCGGCGTGAACACCTTGAGGAGATAGAGTTCTGGAGGCAATACTGGTCTCCAAACTACATCTCTATCACTTCGGGTACAGTGTTTGGAGGTGCGAGTTCATCCTATGTACATGGCACCGATGATACGGTTGGAGCTTGTAGAGTTGGGAAGAGTTCAGAGGTCCCAACCTTCAACCCTATTCTGGAGTTCTTTGCACGGTTGAGGAGAGACTACCAAGGGGTGAGAACTGACAAGCTACGAGGCTTGCATGAGTTTCAACATAAGATTGGGGAGAGTCTTCGAGAGGCGTATACCCGAATGCATCGGTTGATCAGTGTTACCCATGGGGTGACCAAGACACAAGCTGTCCAATATTGGTATGGGATATTGGATAGGGAGTTGAGACGTAGAGTGAGAGATGCTACCTTACTACAGGAGACATCACATACGTTGGCCATTGTGTTTTGTCTTGCTGAGCGTATTGAGCTCAACATGCAAGAAGAGAGGGTAGTGACTGCTAGGTTTAGCAAGGATTCACCATCTTCATCAACGTCTTCACGTTACCAGTCTACAACACAAACCCGGAGTGGTTATGGTAGACATGTGGGACGATCTCTAATTATTTGGGACAGAGTGATGAAGGTGCAACATCCAGACCATTACCATCCTTTTTAGGTCAACAATCAGTTGTTGGGATGGTATGTTGGACATGTGGTGGACCTCATCACAAGAAGGATTGCCTTCAAGGTCGAAGGATGGATCATGTTGGAGTAAAATCATGTGAGTATTGTCACTGACATGGTCACATGATGGATCGATGTTTTGATCTCCATCCAGAATTATGATCAACAAGAGTTGGCATGGCAGTTCCCGGAAGAGGACGAGGAGTTCAAGGTGGTAGGGGTGGTGGTAGAGGACCAGCCCCTACTCAAGTGTTAGCCCATGAGGCTTGTCATGAGGTGAACATGGCATCTTGACTGGAGCAGTTGGAACAGAAGATAGCAAGTATGGCTATAGCCCAACAAAGATCAGATTTTGGAGCTAGTGCCCAAACAGCTGCCAAACATTCTCCTTCATAAGAACTATACTTCGACTCCGCTGCATTGTTGGAACGACTTGCATAAGCCACTACAAACTCCTTCCCCTCATCATCATGTTGGATAAGCACTGCTCCCAAATCCAACATACTCCAATCACTATGTACTTGAAATGCACGACCTCTCACGTGTCTCCTCAAAATAAATCGGATGTCAACCTTCCCTTGAGCTCAACAAAAGCTCTCTCTTGTTCATCTCCCCAACTCCACTCTTGATCTAGCTTTGTCAGCTTTGTTAAGGCTTTGGCAATAGTGCTAAATCCTCACACATATTGACGATAGAAGTTTGCAAGTCCAAGGAAAGCTCGAACCCTACTCACATCTGAGGGTTGTGGAATACGCAAGATTGCCTCCACCTTGGTTCTTTGAACTCCCAATCCTCCCGGGTATATGGTATGACCCAAGTACTCTACCCGCTCTTGAAAGAACTTACACTTTCCAGATGCAACTTGAGGCCATGAGCAATCGGTTGCTCAAATACCTCCTGCAAATGTATCTCATGCTCCTTCACTGTAGCACTATACACTAAAATATCATCGATGTAGGCTCTGGCACAATCAAGTCCAGCTAGGATCCTATCCATCACTCTTTGGAACTCAGCAGGTGCATTCTTCAACCCAAATGGTAAGAACTTCCACTGATACAACACATCCTTGCCATGCAAATCAATTGCCCAAAAGGTTGTCTTGGCCTTATCCTCATCTCGAATCCGCAATTGATGATATCCCGTCAGAATCCAATGTATCAAAAACCTTTGCATGCCCAATTGCATCAAAGATCTCCTCAGGTGTAGGCATAGCATATCGATCAGATTTTGTCTGTCAATTGATAGATCGGTAGTCACTACACATGTGTCTATCTGTATAATTGCCATGTATATCCTGCTTGACTGGCATCACCAAAGCAGAGGCATACTCTCCATATGATATCTCCACTAATCTAGCCTCAAGAAGGTTTTGACACCTACTTTAGGTCAGATCTCTCTCCATAGCACTATATCGATAGGGACGACGGAAGACTGGTGCATCTGTTGTCAAGTCAATCCGTATGCTATGTCCCTTCAAACAGCCTAAATCCTTCATCTTGAAGGCAAAACAGTTTCTGAAACTCCTCAGAAACCTCCACACCCTACGTCTTTCTTCTCCTGTCACTTTGGGACCAATCTCAATATCCCAAATCTCCTCTCTATTGACACTAGGGATAGAACACGTAGTATCTGGTTGCTAAATGACAAGCTCTTGAGCAGAGAGCTTTTTTTGCTCTCTCATACCAGGCTCCACTATCTCAGTGTGAACAACTCCTGCTGATGTAGCTATAACCTCTTGTGTTGTATCATAAAGGTCAAAAGTGGTAACCACCGCCTGCTCCGCGCAAAAAACTCCAACGATACTCGAAGAAGACCCTACCTCTCCTTCTCTAACATCCCCATAAGACCAAGGATGAGATCTTGGGCACTTCTCGTCCCCAGCTTTTGCCTCCACCGTCTCGGTAGGCAAAGAGCTTACTAATGGTCTTGCAGTCATACATGTGGATCTCATGCGTCTCTGCTCAGCCAATCCAAGGCTCACAATCCATGTCAAACAGTTCAGGTCCATAGCCTGACCCAACACCTGACGTCGTGAAGCCTAGGTAGGTACTGCTGTAGTACCGGTATAAAACCCATAGCTCGCTCTCTCTCTTCAGCGTTGGGTTCCACCAACCGCTGCAAGCAAGAATCCCATACAAGTCCCAGTCCTCCCTCTCTGTGAAGCATGGGAAGCCGGGTAACTCAACAACGTGGGTAATGCGACTCTTGGTCGATCCACAAGGTTCACCACCGCCATGGGTGACTGTCAAGATAGACCACGCCTAGGAGTGTCTACCCACATCCAAAATACTCTCCACATCGTAAGATGTGAGGGCCTCTCCACTCCGTCATATGCTCGCAATAAAAACTCCCTTGGAAGAAGGTTTGTCCACCATATATGTGGACGGTGTGCACAAGATCCTACTGGCCAGATTCGGCAATACCGCTGGTCCAATCCATGACTGCACCTGATGTGCACTCGTCATCACCCGTGCACGTGGATCACCCAACAAGGGAACATTCTCCAAAATGTATGCCGGAGAATAGGTCTGCTGTGACTGGAGAGAACGCAACACACGTAACATCTCCCAAAACATGCCATAACGTGAATCTTGTAGCCCATGACCATTACTAGCACGTGTGTGTCCCTGACATGGCCATCCAGCAATAACCAAATGTATGTTGCCATGCCGAGCAAGGTCTTGCGTCCCCAACAACGAAATATCTGACGGCAAGGCCTGTTGATATCCTTGAACTGCCAACACTAGTAGAAGATCTGGATATCTCCGCACCAACTATGCCACGTGGCGTAATGAGACGCGCCTTGCAATCTCATCTCACTCCACATACAAGTATCGATGTACTCATGTACCATACTGCAAAACAACAGCCAAACCTGTGCTAATCCCTCCAAACAGATCCAACACACATATACCCTCCTCTGGATACTGCCAAGCAATATGCGTTGTATATAAAGGGGACAACATAGTGGAAGTGGGAATAACTTCCTTCGTCTCCTTCCTCTCCGGAGCAAAAGACTCACTCCAAGCCTCATGTATGAGCTGATCAGCCATCTATTGTAGCTGCATACATGAAGTACCTAGTGTTCCATCCAACGTGGATGACACTACTCCACTAAGACTTGGCATGATAGTCACATCCTCTTGACCATGACTATCATGAGCATCCATGTTACCCTCCAACTAATCACCAGGCCAAGTAACACAAGTACTGAAGACTGCAACATACGCCAAACCTCCACTTGGTAAAGGCCTAGAACCGGTGATGAATCGTACAGGTAATCGACTCACTCGTCCCTCGTCAAATTGCCAACCTTGCCGATAAGAGGCTGTCTCCTCCCAATAATCAATGCTAAACCCCATCGGGTATAACACTGCCGCACCCACCAATACATCATAGGACTCTGCAAGTGTAACCACAACACGTGCTCGCGTTGTAGAGCTATCTGTGACATGATCCGGTTGCACTTGCACAATCAACGCCATCCGGGTGATGTATGGTGTCGGGGCATCACTAGAACCTCCAAGAGATGTTTGAATCTGGAATGGACATCTCTCCACATCGGTTTTTCGAAAACCAAGACCAAGTAGTGCATCCTTATCCAACATAAGGGGTTGTGCACCAGAATCCAACAACACGCGTTGAGGTCGATAAACCTTTCATGAAGGTCCGATCAAACAAAACACACCACTTCTGTTATCCAACATCACCGCACTCGGTGACACCTTGATACGTTCGTATGTCGGCCTCGCTGATAACTCCATCATTCGAGCGACAGCAGCTTGCCAAGTTCCACTAGTAGCTTTCTTGATCCCAGGATCAACACTACTAGTGCTCACACAACTAGAAGCAACCAACACATCCTCTTTGCTTTCACAAAGTGTGGCTGCCAATCGTAGTATATGGGATGATGACACCCCCAACGCCAATAAATCCTTGGCTAATAAAACAGGAGAATGAACAAGAGTCCTTGCCGCCTCAACATTCTTGTTGGATGCTACTTCAGACGATGTTGATGGCTGGTCCCTACTTGCTCCATCTCCAAGCACATCCACATTGGCTTGCACCCTCATCTCTCCAATAGATCGTCTAGGAGCTATGGATGAGGTGTTCAATGCCTCAGACAATGTGAAAGACTGAGGAAGTCTAACCTGGCGGCTAGCCTCCCCTCTTCGTGGATCCAACTCCACGGATGCTCCTCTAGACTCAGTAGTATGTGTTGCACTACAGCAACTGCACATGGTTGTGCCGCTGCACACATGTACTCCACAACATCTCCATCGTATGATGTGCTTGAGAACTCCTTCACTCTCATCACTGATCATCAACCATTGAAATGGTTGATGGAATCAGACAAGCTTACATGAAATCTTGCACGATGGGCTCTTATCCTACAAGAGTATGATTTCACGGTTATTCATGGACCTGGAGTGGTGAACCGTGATGCGGATGGGCTAAGTCGAAACCCATGTACAAGTCAAGTTGACGAAACCGGGGCTCGATGGCACGGCGATACTGATGAGGAGATGGTGCCGGGTTGGCATGCATCTGCCTTTTTGAGTATGTTGGCGCTTGAGAGCTATATGATATCTCTCTTGGGTCAGAGAGCAGATATATTAGCCTTGGACGCTAAGACTGAGGACGGTTTGATGGTAAACCGAGACATCCATGATGAGATGCTGGTGTTGGAGTATCTTCGTACCGGTGTTTTGTTGGGCACCTTGAGTGCAAAGGAGCGGGATCGAATTTTACAGAGAGCTCGACGGTTCAGATGGGAAAGTACCTTCTTCAGATATGGAGAGATGGCAGCGTTCGTGTTGTGCCACTTCCATCTCAGAGAGCACAGTTGGTCAGACATGCTCATGAGGAGTTAGGTCATTTTGGAGTAAAGCGGACATATAGGTTACTTCAAAGTCACTATTGGTGGAGAGGTATGCAAACTGAGGTGCAGCAGTTTGTGGCGAGATGTATGGTATGTGATCGTGTTCGAGCATCATTCAATGCCCCTACACCACAACTACATCCTCTACCGATTATGGGACTTGGTTATCGTTGGAGCTTGGATTTTGCAGGACCTTTGCCATTGACTATATGACATCATCGATATGTGTTGGTCATGGTGGAACATTTCTCCAAGTGGATTGAGTTGGTGGCCTTGCGCGACAAGTCAAGTGAGGGAACAGCTTATGCGTTCTTAGCTGCAGTGCTTAGCCAATTTGGTGCACCATCAGAAATGTTGATTGATCAAGGTACTGAGTTTTTGGGCGAGTTCCAGGCGAGTTTATGTGATCGAGCGCTGATCGATCATCGTACCACCTCAAGAGATCATCCCTAGGCTGATGGTCTAGCAGAGCGAGTTGTTCAAACGGTGAAGAGAGAACTGCGAAAGTTTGGCTTGGAGAAAGGTCATCTGGGAGACTGGGACATCCAGCTACCATGGTTGGCCATGGGTTATCGATTTAGCTGGCAAGCATATCTAGCGTCATTCTCACTTGTACTTTTTTATTATATGGTAGAGATCCGGACTTACCCGCAGCCTATCCGTCGAGAGTCGTGAAGTCTTTGATTTGGATAACCCCGATGTTTGGGTTAGGGGTGTGTTCTCAAAGGGCAGAACTCTTCCGTAGAGTCATGCCCATGGCATTTGAGAACCTGGCTATTGCTCAACATAGAGATACTTTGCATTATGCTACCATCCGAGGAGGTGGATATTGACCTTCAATTCGCAGATTTCATGTTGGTGATTACGTTTACTTGCAGCAGAGTGCACCAACCACATTAGATGTTACAGCTGGTCGCACGATTCTACGAGTACGTGAGGTTTTACCTTCTGGAGTTTTGGTATTGGAGGGTCGTGATGGTGTGATTTGGAAGAATCATGTGCGTAATTGTGCGCCATGTCACCTTCCAAACATTGATGGTACTATGGATCCAAGCCTGTCATTTGTACGTGCAGGCTTGAGATGTATGTTATGTGGATCAGCTAGTGGAGCAGCTAGTATGTTGATTTGTGATTCTTGTTCGAGAGGAATGGCATATGTCATGTTTGACACCTCCTCTCAATGCGGTGCCCAGTGGGCGGTGGAGATGTCCTCGATGCGTTTAGCAAGCAAGCAGGTCTGACCGTTACATGATATGGATTGCAGATAGGCGAGTAACAATGGGGCATTATAGCACCCTGCCTCCTGATCTTATCCCCACTAAGGGCATATCATGTTATGCACTAGATGGCTACCTGGTGTTAGAGGGACATAACCGCCAATTAGAGGGCCGATTGTGGTACACTTGTGTTGGTGTATGACGATCTATGTGTTGTGATGTATGTTGTGATATGATATGTATGTGCACGATAGCTGTCACGACTTATGTAGTGGCATCTCTAGTTAAGTAGGTGTGCGTATGCAGGAGTAGATACAGCAGTTAGAGCCGGTTGTGCAGTTAGCACTGTTCGCACTAGGACTGTCGTTAGGTCCGACAGCGCCGTTAGGGGTCATAGGGCTCAAGGGGTAGAGTTTGAATTAGGGCTCCTTGGAGGCCAGTTTTTGAAGTTGAGCCTTTGAGAGTGTGGCTATGGTGGATAGTAGCTAGTGCAGGAACCTGGAGTCTTTGAAGCACAAAGTGGATTTGGCTTGGCTATAATCTCTTTTTTATGCTATGGTTATGAGCGGAGTGTCCTTGTGGACGCTTTGAGAGTAGAAAAGATTATTGTGGTACACTTGTGTTGGTGTATGACGATCTATGTGTTGTGATGTTTGATGTGACAGCAATGTATGTTGTGATACGATATGTATGTGCACGACATGCTCATTGACGTCATGTGGAGTTTCAAAAAGGCGATCAGGTGTGGTTGTCTACTACCAATTTGTCATTAATAGGGGTTCGAAAGTTAAGTCCACGATTTATTGGACCTATCTTGATTGTCCAACGGATTGGAGAAGTTGACTACAAGTTAGAGTTGCCAACACACATGAAAATCCATCCCGTTTTTCATGTGTCTCTCTTGAGGAAGTATACACCACGATCTCCTTCCTTTGGCAACCCACATCAACCTCCTCCTTTACCAGCCATGATTGATGGTGTAGAGGAATATGAGGTTGAGAGAATCCTCAAGAAACGGACAAGAGGTCAATAAATCCAAAAAGTGGAATATCTAGTCCAATGGAAAGGTTATCCACTTTATGAAGCTACTTGGGAACCATTGGCAAATCTTACAAATGCCAAGATACTTGTAGAGACTTTTGAGTCTTCTTGCAACGAGGACGTTGCAACTTAAATGGGGGGAGGTTTGTAACCAATCTTGGTTAGCCATAGTTAGTTAAGCCAAAGCGTAGAGTGGTCACTAGATCATAAAAAGACAAAATAGTGGTGTGCACTATCCAAAAAAGCAAAAGGTAAATGACGAGGTGGCTATCATGCATTGGTGAATCAGATTGTATGCTAGACGTATGTTAGGAATTGGTTAGGATAAGATAACAAAACATGAAACCTACGCATGTTAGCCATGTGGCATAGTTTGGATTTCGGACTTCTCTAGTCCTATAGTATATAAAGTAAGGAGAGGTCTTGAGAAGACATCTGTCATCTTGGAAGTCATTTCGGAATCATTGTCTTAAGTGTTACAAGACCTTTGAACTCTTCCCAACTCGACTAACTCCAACTGTGTCATAAGTGCCAGGTACAAAGGATAAACTCGCACCACCAAACACGGTACGCAAATTAATAGAGATGTAGTTTGGAGACCAATATTGTCTCCATAACTCAATCTCCTCAAGGTGTTCACGCTAGAACTCATGATAATCATCGATCGGCGGACCCTCCAAATGCTGGAATAAACCCTTCCAAGCCATGAACAGACTAAACAACGTAGAGTTGCGCATCCCTTGTAAATCACACCATGAGTCAAAATCTTGGATGAAGTCATCCAACTCAATAATGCCATCTGTATCCGAATATCGTTTGGGACCCTTGGTGGCCCTATAGATATCGTCCATGCCCCACAACAACGGTGTGATTACACACTCCAAGATATCATCAAGCTCAGCTCTGTCACTCTCTGAAACCAAATCAAAGTCTTCTGTAAACTTCAAAGGCCAAGGTTGGTACCGCACTCCGCTATGGATGCACCTAATACTAACATGAGTCTCTCCTTAGGAACCTCAAGAGAACTCCACTATGACACCAATGTATCACCTCTGCAACCGTACAAAAATAGGTCCCCTACTGGAACCAAAAACATCAATTGGAACTGGAAACCACAACAGAAGGTATCCGAGGCACCACAAGGTGCTAACACAAGGGCAACCTGGAACATGTCATCACCACATGCACTCACCCAATCTACAGGTCCGCAAATCCTATCTCACTCGGGAGAAACATGGATAGTCTGACAGGTCTGCAAATCCAGCCTCACTATCGCCAGTACACAGGGGCTCCAACACTCCAAACAACAAAGCACCAACACAAACAAACATGGTGCATATATAGGAAGCAGAGATGGAGGTATATCAATCACAAGAAATATAAAGAACAATATTCCATCTCAAAAATATCCATCAAAGTGATCAAACCAACCCAACCCGGACTGACATAGCCTCAGAAGAGCATTTAAAAACTTGATTTTGGAGTTCTTCTGCTGTCCAAATTGGTAATATGACATTTGTTGTCCGGCTGTATAAGGCGTTGACTTAAACTAACCTAACACAATTTTTTTTCGCAAACAAACACCGTTAGAAACTTTTGCGGGACTATGAAAATCTTCAACGTCGATTTCAAACCCCTAAATGTCAAAATTTTGCAATTCTGACACTATCAATCTGATGTCTCTACCCCTACGCGACAAACTTTACATGTTCTATCACCCCACCAAATTTTAGATCAAACGGACACTTTATGATAATATGATAGTTTGCTGCTCATATTTTTGACCCAAAAACTTCAAAACATAAGATCTTGGACTTAGAGCACTTCTGTCCAAAATATTTTTTGGCCAATCTCGATTTAATGTCCCAAGATAACTATAAGCATCAACCCACTTTTTCAATTTTGAGCAGAGATTCCGCCCTCAAAAATTCATGATTTGGATTTACACTAAAATAAAAAAATAAAAAAATTTGAAATCGATCAAATTTACTTCGAATCTTCTCTATTTCTAGATCACCACCACGGGCTGCACTTCATCAATAGTCAACAAATCAAAACTATCATCGATCCAAACTCGCCAAAATAACTTGAGCTCTCCAAAAATTCACAGTTCTCACAACAGAATCCAATTTCAGTTTTCGAAGTAATCTTTTCTATTCCCAAAACGTCCACAAGGACACTTCGCTCATATACATAACATAAAAGAGAGATTACAGTTGAGCCAAACCCACTTTGTGATTCAAAGACTCCATGTTCATGCACTATGTACTATCCATCATAGCCACACTCTCAAAGGCTCAACTTCGAAACTGCCCAAGGAGCCCTAATTCGAACTCTATCTTCGAGACAAGGATCCCTAACGGCATTGTTGGCCCAAACTGCGGTTTTAGTGCAAACAGGCTCTAACTGATGTATCTGCTCCTACATATGCGCACCTACCTAACTAGAAATACCGCTACATAAGTCGTGACACTACATATGCAATTATTTATATCTTATCACCTTCAATTTCTACCTTGACATATCTCAATCTAGTTTATTGAGAAGTGAATTTAAAAACAGATCTTGAAATCTCATTCAAATTGATCTTCAGAACAAATTTGAAGTAGATAAAGACCTCCTTCACAACAACAAATGAACAAGATGGTAAATCAATTTTTATGTTTTACAATCTTTTGAAAGATCATATTGCACAAAATTGTCATGGAAAGATGTATCAAAAATATATTATATTTTTGATTAATTTTGGCATGATATATTTATCAATCATTCAAAAAAATTTAAATTTTCATGGGGTATACTTTTTGTTGAATTTGAAAAATTTGTCAAGAAAATAAATATTTTTTTGTCAACAATTTTTGTCAAAAAAATTGAGATCATTAGCACGTTTTGGTATTATTTACTATCACATTAATTCATATCCAACATCATTTGAAAATAAATTTGTTCAAATTTTTCATTGCTGTTGTACGAAATAACAAACCCTCAATGTTAAGTATATAGTCATTAATTTTTCTGAATTCATGTGTCACTTTTCAATGAATTTTGGACCCTAACAAATTCTAATGTCATCCTCTTAAAACAACTCAATGATGATATTTGATTGTCAATGGGATATAATCTTCAAACTATCATTAACTTGCTATCGTGATAGTTTTGCATCTCCCTTGCTCATAATAACTAGAATGGGGCAAACATGACTAATAAATTATTATTTTTTAAATGATAAACATATGCAATTGATTTCCTTCTAAGTTCTAGTTGGTATGGGAATTGAATCTTCATAATTTATTCTTGTACCAATTAAGCCTTAGAAGTAAATCAATCGTTCAAAATATCGATTATTCAAATTGAACACCTAAACTAAAATTATATCAATTTGAATATTATGATTATAACTAATATTCAAAGTGCACACATAATCAATGTCAGGAATGAAAAAAATGAACCAGAATTTTAATCATGAAAGTTGTTGTATGGGTTTTTGTATATATTTTGCGTTGAAGTTGTCATTTGCAAAGTTTGTGTCTGCTGGAGTACCACAATAATTGAGCTCGACTCGTGACCTCAACTACCAACTGCAGGCTACGCAAAACTTTGCACATTAAAAGTGCCATCCTGGTACAACGACAAACACCGGGTTTCAACAGTCCCATGTGGGAAGGTGTATGAGAAAGAATCATGTGCAAATGTGGGTTAGTATAATGCTTGGTGGGCAAATGGGGGTCCAAGAAATTAATCTCTGCTCCTTTCTGGTCGCGAACCTTTCATCCATCCTTGCTTCCGTAATGCACTTGGAACTTCGTGCATTACGGAACGATCTCCACAATCCAAAGGGTGGCTAAGAGGCAACTAACCCAGTTCACACCTAAAGACTTCGATTCCTTAGTTGTGGAGGGCACATCGGTCTAGCCTGCGACGGTTTCTTCCGTCCCTTTACGCCGCCAAGTTCACGGTCTTGCCTGCGACGCTTCCTTCTGCAGGGCTTGCTTCCACTTGGACACTGTGTGACCCGTAGTACGGAACAAAGGTACGAACTCCGGAGTCCGGACAGGGTCAGTTAGTTCACACCTGTTTGATCTAGTCGGTGAAGGTCGCGTCAGAGAGGTCGGCCCGTGACACAAACTTGCTCTCATTCTCGGTGGAGAAAGAGCCTCTGGCAGACAGAGACGCAAAGGCGGCTTGTACGTGTCTATCATGCGACTGTGAAGTCTGAAGGGAATATTTGCATTCTTTCGTGCTCGCTTTTCTCTCGATTGTGCTCCAAGCAGAGCAGAGGACTGTCGTGTAGACACCTTGAGTGGATGGTTAATTGTCTTTCATATTTGGGACCTGTGCCACAGTCCATCAGCGTCCGATGAACTTTTTCTGACTTACATACTCGAGGCATTTTACCCTTTGATGAAGGTGGGCAAAAGTGGGGCCAGGAGCTTTGGAGACACGAATTTAGAGATTCTGAACGAAGACTCTTGAACTCTTTGACCAATGAAGCTTGGTGCTTCACTGGCCAACAGTGAGTCAAAATACGTTTGCCCGGAGGTCTTTTGCACATGGTTTGAGTAAGCAGTTGGCACAATCCAATAGCTAGTTGACAATTATGGACTAGAACGACTCAGAGGTCGTGCCCTCCCATGTCAAGAAGGCATTCACTGTGGTTTCCTGTGTTGTTTTGTCGGATATGGACGGTGCTGCTATTTTACAGGGATCGGCCTTTTCCACGAGCTAGTATATTAGTGATACAGTAAATCTGCAATTCATTATTCGGAAGATTCTGAAGAAGAGAATCATGGTCTTTAGAGCCGAAATTGAGCTCACCGGGAAGTGCAGCTGAGCTCGAGGAATGGAATAAACGTTTATTAAGTTCTTCACCGGTGACTAGACGTGTGGCCTGTGCCACCTACACAGACCGACGCTCGCGAACGTTGGAAAACCAGGATAGATCTGGAGAAAAAACATCCATCGCAAGAGAAGATTTCGGTGGACAGGAGTTTACATGTACAGTACAGTGGTTGACTTCATATCGCGCGGAACTTTGCCGGTGCAATATTCTAAACCGTCTACTCGTTGGTTGTGTCTATGCTGCATCCGGTTTATGCTCAGCCTAGCTTCGTATTGAGACAGTATTGAAACCTCCAGTATAATCCATACGTCTGTGAACGAAACCCTGTGCATTGCACTTCAGGCATCGTCGTCATCTTCGTTAGCTCGAGGCTCGACCCTCGAGCCAACTGTGACCCGTGCCAACAGTGAATAGCCGGTCCCACATGGATGGTTTGAGTCTCAGACAACGATGGATAGCTGCAGGGGCAGCTCGTGAGATCGAGCGCTTCACCGCATGGCCCAGTATATGAAATAGTTGGGGGGTTGCGCGGCGGTTGGCGAGCTTATGTATGAAGAAGGAAGGGTAGAGTTGGGGAGGGAGGGATAGTTTGTGTCGTCCTTGGAGTGCATATTGTCAATAGCCGTCAGAATATAAAACAGAATCTTTCGGAGAGAAACGGAGAGACTTGGTCGTCTGAACTGGTTACTGTTGGACGGACCCGCTCAGAATTAGGACAAGGATTTCTTCTTGGGACCTGCCGGAGAAGAGTGCGAGATCGGGATCCTCCTGTATTGAAGTCATGGTTCGCGGGATTCGGACAACGAGGAACGAACGAGGTGAGTTACATCGTGGCGAAATGGGGCCTAATAATGACGGCGATGCAGGAGACGAGACGAGACGAGTTGAGGATTTGCAGCAGCAGCAATAGCCCCCATTACTTCGGAAGACCCGGACTCGCTGAGGATCATCAGCCAGCCGGCCCCCACCTCCCCAACCTCAGCCTGCTTCCTCTTCTCGCGGCTTGCACATGCGAGCTTACGAAGGTGTAGACTAACCTTTGGTTTCGGTATACCAGCCTGTTGCAGCTAGATCGTTTAAGCTCCAGGCTCAGTCCGCGAGCCCTGCAGACAGCAACTCAGCAGCGCACTGTAGCCCTGCCCGCATTCCTGTGCACGAATTGGACTGTTGTGCGGAACGAATGAACGAACATACGAACTCACTCACTCCCGAGGGAGAAAGAAGATTGACATCAGGCTAAGAGTTTTTGCATCAAAACGATAAATGTTCTAGTTTCGATCTGCACGGAGGGAGTTGATCGATCGTCCGACCCACCCTTGGGGGAGCAAGAGAGTTCCTCTGCCGGTGTGGACATTCGAGTCGTTTGTTCCATGGGCTTGTAGAACAGACAGAGGCGCACAATGTCAGACGGCGAACTGACTCCTGAACGGAAGCAGAAATGAGTCACAGTCGTTGAGCTGAAATTCAAAACATGGCGTCGGCGGCTGGTCTGAGGAGTTCTAGAGTTGTGTCGGAGTCTTTTAGTCCTGCACATCCAGGGAGCTCGAGAGTAGGAGGAGGAGGAGTAGGAGTAGGCCCAGGAGAAGATGGGGGATTATTTGGCAATGTGGATTCGACAAATGCAGTAACTGCGGGGCAGCGGGGGAGACCGATGCAGCAGTCGATAAAACCGAGGTCCGCCACGAACCGGCAGTGCGTTGTCGGGGCTGTGACAATCACCAGCTTCGCATTGCTGGTGGCTCGTCTGGCCTTCTCTTTCATCGTTTTCGACGACACCGTGGTCGATGACTTGGGACATCTGCAGTATGAATCTGTCGGAAGCAGATTAACTCTACATGAAAAGGGAACGAATGACTCGAGTTCTATTGCTCTCGCAACTAATCACGGCTCTTGGAATCCCAAATTCTTGCAATCCGGAGCTCGACACACTCATCGCAGTCGCACTAAACCCCGCATCTTTGCAAGAAAGGCTCCTCGAAGCCTCAGCGGCTCCAGTAACTGCATCAAAGGTAAGCTCTCTTCTGTCTGTCTGCACTTACACGGCAGGAGCCTCCAGCTCTGACAAGGACAGAGTTGACAAATTGTGTGCACAGTAGGTAAGTCCGTGTCTTCCCACAAGTCAATCAGCCAAGTCATGATGTGGCTATCTTTGGGCTCGGAAATTCGCATCACCGCCAATCTTTGAGGATTGACATGCACGTCGTAGCGCCTACTCAACGCAGTGCCATGTTTCGAAGCCTTTTCCAGATTCGATGTCGAACGCTCTTCGGGTCTTCTGATTCTCTTCTGATTCTCCTCATGAAGTAATGACAGAGTACAGCAACAAGAGCTCGTGCATGTGAGGTCATACTAATCCTCGTGGTGGCAGTAGAGAATTCAATGGAAAGGTGTTTACGGTCAGTTACAAGTAGCTGTCAGGGTGTCGAGCAGGAGAGGGAGGAAGAAACTTTCAATTTAGCCACTCCTTTCTTCCAATCTTCTACTAATAGGCTTTCTGGGTTTGAAGCTTGTCGAATGAGTCACAATGTCAGTGGAAATCGATTTTTATAGTCCAAAGCCGGGACTGGGGGCTTTACATCAGCAGCGGCCCAGCACTCCATTCACAACGTCTTACGACCTCTTTATGATCTCTGGTCCCCTTTGAAATTGTTCCGGGTTCTGTTTTACTGACACATTTTATTCCGAAAGAGTGAAGTTCGGCAACGAGTCGTGCTCAAATTGCAAGGAACGCTGTGAACAGTTTAGAATAAAAGGTGATCTCGAACGGAACACGGAGTGGGACAATATCGGGGTCCCTGAGAATTGCTTGAAATCCCTGAAAAGCCTTGAAAGTTACTAAGAACAAATTTGTTCTTTAAGTACAAATGTTCAAACTTGCCAAGCTTCTTGACTTAATAACTTGATTTTTCAACCCTCTTGACACAGAGGTATACCAGATAGCTCACGTGACGTTTTAATTAGAGCTGAGCTGACTTGAGTGGAATTTTTGTGTCTACAGATGAGGGTATTGAGGATGCTCTGGGAATAGTGAGCCAGGCGTACCTGAGTCCTCAGTTGTTCTATGAGGACTTCAGGGAGATGGCATGCAAGTTCAAGATTTTCGTTTATCCACAAAATCGCAAGGGCCAATACCAGCACATTTTCCTGCCGTTTGAAGAGAAGCCGACAGGAAATTATGCCAGCGAGCATTATTTCAAAATGGCTCTCATGAACAGCAGTTTCATCACCACGGATCCTTCTAAAGCCGATCTATTCTTCATGCCTTTTTCCATAGCCAGGATGAGAACCCATCCGAAAATTGGAGTGAGTGGTATCAAGCCCTTCGTCAGGGAGTACGTGGAAGGCATCAGGCGGAAGTATCCTTTTTGGAACAGAACCAGTGGGGCTGATCATTTCTTCGTCAACTGTCACTCGATTGGGAGGGGCGCCACTGACGAAGCTCCATACATCAGGTACAATGCCATTCAGGTGGTCTGTTCCTCGAGCTACTATCTGCAGAACTATTTTCCTCACAAGGATGCAACGGTTCCTCAGATTTGGCCCAGATCCGGCTTCCCCAAAAGGGCAGCGTCCATCAAGCAAAGGTGATTGATTACTCCCCAGCTCCGGTACTATCAATTTTGGCAGGTCAATGGGTTTGCCTGTCGAGCTGACCTGCTGTCTCTACATCTGCTTGCAACTGTAAAGCTCACAAAGAATACTCACTCATTATCTAAACTAGGCATATTTTCTCTGCGGGGGACATATTTTGGTTGCCACCCGACTGAAAAAACCTCATCATTGATTGATATTGCAGAAAGACTCTGGCCTTCTTTGCTGGAGCGGCCAATTCGCCGCTCAGAGCAGAGGTTGCCAAGCATTGGAACAACGATTCCGAGATCAGAGTGTACACACAACGCATAGACACTCCCTATTCCGAAGCTCTGTTGACCAGCAAGTTCTGCCTGCATGTGAAAGGATTCGAAGTGAACACGGCGCGGCTCGGGGATGCCATGCACTACGGATGCGTGCCAATCATCATAGCGCCTTACCATGATCTACCTTATAACGATGTGCTTGATTGGAAACAGTTTTCCGTGGTTGTCTCAAATCTGGACATTCCGAAGCTCAAGAAGATACTGAAGAAGATCAAACCCCTGGAGTATGCCCAGATGCAAAGCAATGTGATGCAAGTGAGAAAACACTTCGAGTGGCATGTCCCCGCCCAACCGTTTGACGCATTCTACATGGTTATGTACGAGCTCTGGTTAAGACGGCATGTCGTCAGATTCTCATTAGATGATTGGGCAAACAAACTTTGAATCAGAAGGTTAGACTCTTAGATACATATGAATATTTTTTTCCCATGCATTTTTGGGATTACCTAGTTAGTCTTTAAGACCGGGCTCAGCATCATCAGGCTTGCATTGCAGTCCTCTCCCGACTCCGACCAGTGATGCTGATGCTACCGAGTCTCAAGAGCATCGAGCTGGGCTATGGAAACCACAGCCAATGAGGAGGTGGAGAAGGAAGAGTCCTTGTACAAACAGCTAGAAGACCTTTTACTTTGAGAAGAAGAAGAAGAAGGTTGATCGTGAAAGTGCAGTACGTTCCAATGCGGTACTACTGTCAAAGTTCCTTCTCGCTCTGTAACTATCTAAAATTATACTTGTTCATAAATTCATCCACCCAGGAAGTAACTGACTTCGTCTTCCGTTTATCACTACAACCGCTGCTCAGCACTCCTCTTCTGTGCTGTACTCTCGAACCTTGCATGAACTTTCAGAATTCAATCAGAACTCCACTGGTTCGCAATTTCGACTCTACTCACAGAACTTAATCGTCTTCCGGAGTTCACGTGTGCAAGAAGAAGACTCATCGATAATGGTCTCTGCCGAAATGGTGAAGATACACAGTAAAATAACAAAAGGGATGGCACTCGGCCCTCGTAATACAGAACAGGTAACTCTCTGTATTTACGGAGAGTCAAGCAGGGTTAGTCACGTCGACAAGTTATTGATGATTTCAACTTTACTCGTGCGTAGTAAATGGAGTTAGGAAGTTGTTGCACTGACCTCGGGAACAATCGGTGAGTTGCAAAATCTGCAATACTCGATCCATTTAGCCGTGTAGTTTTTTAAATAAAACCCAATCTTGCATTTATCGAGATGGACTCCAATGTTGTCCAATGATGACATTCCACATGTGGTGTTTCTTATGGCTAGATAGTGTGGATACCTCACATGGAGAGGGTGTATGGTATGCGTTGAAGTGGAGGTGAAGGTAGACTTGTATTTGGTTAGAAAGGACATGGTCACCACGGCGGATGTGGTAGTTACAAATCTTACTCGAGACACAGTTTCAGAGGGGGTGATCACCCATCCTCTAGGATGGACGGCGAGTGGAGCGGCAGCAGCCAAGGTCTCAAAGTATAATGGTATGCAAAGATGTCACCTCTTTGTTCCTCTAGCTTTGGAGTTATATGGAGCTATGGACACCGACTTCAACATGTTTGTGAGGGAGTGCGCGAGAGCCTACCATACTAGGCGGCAAGGGATATCACTATTTTTAGGTTATTGTAAAATCTTATTTAGGCAACGTATTTTCATTGCTCTACAGAGACCACTAGCTGGTGCAATCAATAGAAGAGCAATCACGTTAGGTGATGCTTCTTCGGATGCTTTGTTGTTTGTAGATCATTCGACCTTGATAGTTGTGTGACAAAGTATAATAACAAAAGGGATGGGAAGATCCCATCAAAGAGTACAAGGATGAAACCAAACACGTAACATGGGGCTAGGCCCCAATAGCATCACACTGGGAAATATGTCCTACAGCACCTAAGATATCCGAACTATCTAGGTCAAACGGTGTACAAATAACAGGAGCATCCGAAGAATCATCACCTAACATGATTGCTCTCCTATGGATTGCACCAGCTAGTGCTCTATGTAGAGCAATGGAAATACATTGCCTAAAATATGCTATACAATAAGCTAATGATAGGCTTTCGCACACTCCCTCACGAACATGTCAAAGTCGGTGTCCATAGCTCCATATAACTCCAAAACTAGAGAAACAAAGAGGTGACCTCTCTGCATACCTCTATACTTGGATACCTTGGCTGCTACCGCTCCACTTGCCGCCCATCCTAGAGGATGGATGATCACCCCCTTTAAAACTGTGTCTTTAGTAGGATTGGTAACCACCACATCCGGACCTGGTCCTCCCGAACCAAGTACAACTCTGTCCTAACCCTAGTCGACTGCAAGGCATACCAACACTCTCTCCATTTGAGGTATTCATCCTCTCGTGCCATAGCAAACACCACATCCCTAATGGCATCATGGGTAGCTATCCTCTGCTCTCCGAATGGGCAACGAGTCATATGAACACCTGCTACATCTAAAGTGATATCACACTCACATGTGAGTAATGAAGATTTAGATGAATGGACCAAGCCAAGACGGAACCTCATCGCTATGGAGAAAGTAGCTGGTGCGAGTCGGAAAGCCCTGATGCATGGTCGAGCCAAGATCCACGAGCATGCACCCTTGCCCGAACAAGTGCGTAGACAAGCTCTTGTAGTACGAGGAATGGCCGGATCCACTAAGAGTGAATGTAGAGCCTTCTGAAACTGTCGGTCCATCAAGATAGACTGTAAACCCCTAGTCCAATCGGTAGCCAAAGAGGAAAAAGACGAGAATTCATGTCGTACCTCCCGTGGTAAAGCATCTCTCGTATGTCGCAATAATATCTGGAAGGCAAATGATTCTGTATCCACGTCCCTTGCATATATCTCCAAGATAGGTCTATCTGCGATCAAAAATCGACAAGATAACAAAGGTGCAACGAGCGTCCAACTCACCAAAAATGCCTTAGGTGCCGTCTCCTCCATCGATAATAAGCCTACCTCTTCACACAAAATTGGCAAAGATGTCTGTTTCCTTGCCTAATCTCCTGTCACACACTTGAATGTCCTTGGTCTGATGATGTCACCAAAGACGCCCATGATCCTCCTATCAAAGGCTGTCAAACGTGATATGAATGTAGGTGAAGGCGGAACCGTACGAAGAAGGTAGGTGGGTCGACGAGCAATTGTAGATGATAGTATACCGAACGCCACATGCGGATCCCCTAGTAGAGAAAGGTCATCTACATGCAAAACATCCTCGGCAAGTGCAACGTTTAGGTAGCGTGAGACAATATCCTCGGACCCTACTAGCACTTCTAGAATATGTAAACTGTCTGTCGATGTCATACATACCTCTGGAAGATGGAGATGAGGTGGAATGCCCAAAGGAGACCAAGCCCTACACTTTGATACCTTGACTCTCAAGCCTACAAGATGAAGCTCGGTAGTCAAGTAATCAAAGGCATGCCTAATGTTGTCTACAGGGCCCACAATGTGTGTATCATCCGCTAAGGAGGGGAACACACAACTTGGCACGGTCAAAGCAATAGACAAAAGAGCTCTATAATGAGCCATGACAAATAAGGATCCTCCCAAAGGATCTCCATGTCGAGTGTCAGCGGCGGACTGTAGAATGGTGACTCCCTCCTCGGAAAAGCCATGCTGATAAAAGAGAGAAGAATGTGAACTGTAGAAAGACCGTATGAAAGGAATGAGACTTGATAGAGGTCCACCAGCCTCTCTAAGCTCTCTAAAAATGGATACCCACAAAACATTGTTAAAAGCGTTCTCAATGTCTACCTGCAAGACAACCCAATCCGGATGGATATCTAGAAGTGCTCTAATGCCCAACAATACCGCCTCATGGTATGGCGATTCCAAACTGATGTGGACAAAGATGCTCCTGGAAGTGTGAGTGATGCTGCAAGACAACGGTATGACTGACTAACCGCAATAAGATCTCTCCAATAGCAATGGTCTAATGCCCCCAGTGTATTCTCCATTACGAGAAGCCGACTAGCACATAGAACCTGACTAACTGACAACGGAATCTCTCTTCTCGCAACTGATGCATCCACCTAGAACAACTCCTTAAAACCACTAGAGGGATCATATGCCTTGAAGCAATTTCGAAGATGCTTATATACCATCCCTAACAAACCCCCTGAGGATAAGCGTGGGGTTGTGCATAGAGAATGGGCAAATAATGATCTATCAAGACATAAAAGCTCCTCTCGTTGATACTCCAAGACCTCTAATGGTATCTCCTCGCCCATGGGTGGATGTAGAAGGCGTAAAGAGGAAATCGTATCCTCAATAAGACTAGCCATGGACAAAAGATGAAGGGTTCGTGCAACCCTGCTATACTCCTCCGGCCTACCCCAATATCCTATACTGTCGCAATCGCGCCGAATCAAAAGTATCATGTGATTGAACCGGACGACTAACCTGTGTGGCCCGAACAAACTCCTTTTGCAATGTAGCTCAATCCCATGCTCGAAATCTCCAAAATCTAGCTGCCACCTCCCTATGTCCAGCACGTTCCCCTCTAGTATAACGTAGACACCGTCGTGGAAGTAATAGAAACAAATACCACTCTAACTCTTCCATGGGATTGCATGCCAACCGATTGAACGGTAAGTGACAAGCACGTCTAGCCTCGTCATGGAGTGCATGAGGAAGGATATGGAATAAACGTGGACATGGAAACCTAGTATCAAAAAACCATAGAATCGAACCTGCATGGGAAGCTAATCACTCCCACGACCCGATCGATATACCCGGAATGCTCAACGAATGAGTCGATGTAGTCTGAGTGTTCCCCAAAGTGACAAATATCAATGTATATGTGATCGTCCTACTCATGTGTGCATCCCAAGTAGTCCAATCATAATCTTTGTGCATCTTTCCCACGTGAGTCTTTACCCCACGAGGTAAAGAGATAATGACACACCGGACATGGTGTATCACGCACCACTTTTGGCGGCCCCATGATGGAAATTGAAGCTATAACTAGCACAAAGAGAACAATAAAGACACCCAACACTACATCATGTATCTCTTGCAGAACCACAACCCTCAACACCCCACCTCATATCGGAAAATGCTAACTATGAAAATCCTAAAACACTCATAACTTTTTATTCCGATCTCCATAATTTTCCAACTAGGTTCCAATAGAACCAATGCATGAAAAGGAAGAGATGAGAACAAAAACACCTGAACCATATTTCTAATTGAAGAAAAATCACTCAAAATCCTAAAAAATATTCATATATCACTATATCATTCTTCATAATATTTAATTTACGTACCAATGGAATCCAAATTGAGAGAAAAAAAAATGTACTATTCATTATCAAATGTTTGCAAAATGTGATCACATGATATGCAAGAAAATATAATACAGTTGGTGGTAATCTAGATACACTCGTTGATAGTTAGGATCTTAGGTGCCTTAGGACATTGGTGGTCTAGCCAAAACGGTATAACTTTTTATTCCGATCTCCATAATTTTCCAACTAGGTTCCAATAGAACCAATGCATGAAAAGGAAGAGATGAGAACAAAAACACCTGAACCATATTTCTAATTGAAGAAAAATCACTCAAAATCTTAAAAAATATTCATATATCACTATATCATTCTTCATAATATTTAATTTACGTATCAATGGAATCCAAATTGAGAGAAAAAAAAATATACTATTCATTATCAAATGTTTGATCACATGATATGCAAGAAAATATAATACAGTTGGTGGTAATCTAGATACACTCGTTGATAGTTAGGATCTTAGGTGCCCTAAGACATTGGTGGTCTAGCCAAAACGGTAACATGGTATTGGGGCTAGACCCCAATAGCATGTTACAGTTTTGGTTACTCCTTGTAGGATTTGATGGGTCTTCCTATTTCACTGTCTCACGTTCTATTTATCGAGAGTAATAAATAGATTGCAGTTATACTCGTTACAGTTAGATGAGTCGACTGTATTCGATTGAAAAGCGGGACCAATTAATTTGGGATGTGGCTGGCGAACCAGCAGCAGCACACTGGTGACTGGATGTCGATGGGGATTCCGTGTCGATTATCCACCCAATACCATGACTCCCCATGGCCTCCATTTTCCCGACTCTAGCTCATTATTATGGAGTATCATTATATCGCGGGAGAAAGACCACCATCAGTGCGTGTACCGTGCCTGGGGCCTTGGCGCCTTCTTGTCTCCACGTAGGTGGGGCCTGGGTAGCGGAGCCAAGGGAGCTTTCAGCTGGGAGGTTCAGGGTACCGAACAGCCTCGAGGCTCGATCCGAGCACCTGCCCGACGGAACGCATACGGAAAGAAGAAGGAACTCTGTCTGTTTACACAGTAAGCGACAAGGAGAGAAGCGCCTAGCTACTTGGTTCGTACTTGAAATCCCCGTAGCGTAGCCTGCTGCACTGCTGTCGCCTGAACTGTAATCCTGCGCAACCATGTCTGCTGTCATGTTGCTACTTTGTTCGCCCCAAAATCTAAGCTTGAAATGTGATCTCGAAATGTGGAAGGTGTTCAAACCGCTTCATTTGTTTTGGTGCGAGGGTTCGATTCGACGAAGTTTGCTGTGTAAAACGTTGCAATTACTGCTGATTCTCGGTGTAGGGTTTACTCATCTGGCTTTTGGGATGTGAGTAAGGCGACAAACATGTTTGTTTCCAATCGCATGTGTGGGAGCATTGAGAAGCATTGGCACGACGAGAGGCATAACTGGTGGGCATGGCTGTGACGGATTTGAAATTCACGGCATCGCTATTTCACTCTAAATGGCAGCGCTTATGGTATGAGCGACTCGTGTCTTATTCCGAAACCGCATTCTCCGCCACTCTCCCAGCAGGATGATTGGGTTTCAGTTGGTGCGAGCCACTGCTCTTTCGTCACCGAGCGGCCTTCGCCGAGGCAATGTCTTGACTTCACCTCTGTCTGCATCATATTTTCAATTTCGATGCTTTTTGTTTTCTTCTTCTTCTACTGGAGAATGTATATCTTAATGATCTTCATATTCGAACCGCCGCGACAGAAAACGCTGGAGCTGACTGCTTTCTCTTCAAAGAATGCAGGAATTTCAGGGATCCTGCCACGACCTCGGAATGTGAAGCCAATGAAACGTCATGTGTGTGCCCGGTCTATGGGCACTGCAAAGGTCTTTTCATTGACCTCGGATGTTTTAACAACTCAAGAAGAAGCGTTCAGGATCTTAATGGTGGCAGGAGGAACTGGAGGCCATATTTATCCCGCCATAGCTATCGCTGATGAGATCAAGAATCTCAATAAAACAGCGCAGGTTCAGTTTGCTGGCACGAAGGATCGCATGGAATGGTCGGCTGTTCCTCAAGCTGGGTATGAAATCTCAGTCGTTCCAGCTGTGGCAATTCGACGGCCATTCTACTCTCTGCAGAATCTGCTTGTGCCCGCGAAGTTACTGATTTCTTTGTACTCCTGCTGGAAGTTACTCAATCGTATTCGCCCCCATGTGGTAGTGGGAACAGGAGGTTATGTCTCTGGTCCATTGTGCCTCGCAGCTGCCATAAGTGGGTATCCAGTTGTGATACAAGAACAGAATGCTTATGCAGGGATCACCAATCGCCTTCTGGGTAAAATTGCGCAAACAATATTTGTAGCATTCTGGGCGGCCACCGCGTACTTCCCTAAAGACAGGTGTATGCTTTATGGGAATCCAACCCGAGTGGAACTCCGTCAGTATGTCTCTGCGGCGGTGGCCCGTCGCTTCTTTTTCCCACAGGATGATCTGCAACGCATTGCAGATCTTGGCCATTATTCGGGAAAGAGGAAGAAGAAAGAAGTGGTATTGATTTTGGGAGGGTCCTTGGGCGCGCTGGCTATCAATAAGGTGGTGGCTGATATGGTAGTAAAATCGCTGGAGGAAAATCCTGAAAGATATATTATTTGGCAAACTGGACCGAAGTACTACGAGGAGATGGTCCAACGAGTCGGCCAAACACACCCTCGGCTAGCAATATTTCCGTAAGAAAATGCACATTAGAGTTAGAGCATAACCCATTTACACGACTGAAGCCATCGGACCTATCGTGTCTTTTAGGAAGTATACAGCCGAGTATGCCTATACTGGCATCTTACTCATGTGGCATAGCATCGAAAAATTGTTCTTGAATAGTTTTGCAGTGTTATTGAGTTCAAATCTTTTATGTCCACCTCATTCGAGGTGCAGTGTAATCTGGGTGCCTAAAAGTGCTTGATACGCTTCTACTCCTGCAGGTATGTGAGTGCAATGCAAATGGCTTACGCTGCAGCAGATCTGGTAGTTGCTCGTGCTGGTGCAATCACGTGCAGTGAGTTGCTGGTTACTGGCAAACCGTCAATCTTGGTAGGGACATTGGCACTCATGACCGTCCTCTTCATATCCCCCACTTCAGACTGCGCACAGTAATGATCAACCATAAAGCAGACCGGAAGAATATAGCTGTTATTCTGTGTCCATTAAGGCAAGTGTTTGTTCTTGTCGATTTTCAGATACCCTCAAGAAATGTCGCAGAGGATCATCAAACCAAGAATGCCGAGGCAATGGCAGAAGGAGGGAGTGCAAGGGTGCTGTCAGAGAGTTCTCTAAGTTCGTCTTTTTTGGCTTCCATGATAGATGAGCTCTTAGGTACGTGGTTTGACTGGTTACGGTTGAGGTGATACATGTAGTAGTCCTTGAATTCGTCACACTGGATCCAAGATATGAAAGTTTTCTAACAGTTCTTGACTGCGCTGAACACGTAAGGATCACCGAGCCAATCAGTACTAGGCCAACTGAAGATAACGTATGGTTCACATCTGTAACAGCTCTACATCAGATATTTCAGTTCTGTGAAGAAGATACTTGGTTTTCTTCGAGAAGGCTTCTTGAGGACTGCTATTATTTAAAAAAATGATGCTCAGTTAATATCATTCTTATATTTAAGATGCGTTTTTCTTTAGTTCAACTATCAAATGTCAAGTTCAGTGTTGACATTATTATAGTCCATGTGCTCTTAATAAATCAGACATTCTTATAACCAGTTCTCTGTATGTGGAGTGCTGCTTCAGGTGACGATATTTTGCTCACGGACATGATGGAAAAGGCCCTCAAAGCAGCAACACCTGATGCTTCCAGTCAAATAGCTCAACATATCATTCGTCTAGCAAACAAACGTGTATCAGGGGTTATGGCTTAAACTCATGCTGTATGAGGCTTTTCACGAAATATTCTGCAATGAGTGAGTCATAACATGATGTTCGTTGGATACGAGTCTCAACAAACTCGTATCCACCTCTACTGGGTTGAATGAGCATAGACCCGAATGCTTCACTCGGAATGATATGCCACAGTGGAAGCTATCTACTAGCGGCTCCTAATGACTGCTTCTCTTGAAGGTAATTTACAACACCATCCGTAATTACGTTTCTCTGTGTATGGCTATGTTGTAGCTTGCGCTGGTTAATTGTCCATTTATAGTTTTGGTTCTTTGCCTTGGAAAAGGGGAAACGTAGCTCCATTGAACATAAACTTTGCCGGATTTTGGAAAGAGATTTTGGGATAAGGAAAGATGGTAGAAGAAAAGTTGTCCAGTAAAAAGTTCTCTAAGCTTACATAATCCTTCAAGGTGGAAATCGAGAGGGAATGCACTCAGATAACACAGAGGCTGAGTGCTAAAGTCGAATTTACAAGCAGGATTTTGGGGCTTTGAAATATAGCTAGGCCATTAGTGAACGTAAGTCCGTTGGAAACGTTGTAGAACAGGGAATCTGAAATAAACATTTTCGTCCCCTTTTTTGCGAAATTTCAGTCTTCTTGTTCTCGGAAGTTAAAACCTAAAGTTTGAGGACACTTAACCCGAAACGTAAAAGGTATCTGAGACCACAATTATGAAGTAAGCATAGTAAGCATAGGAAGCAGTAGTAAGATTGAGATTTAGAGGAAGACTTGCGGCACATCTGAATCATTACCATATGTCGGGTGAATGGCTCTTATTGTGATTAGTTTGATGGAAACCTCGAAAGGTTACCTCAAAATTAATTATTAGCAACATATATCCTGCCGTTGGACCACACAATCCTCCGGTTTTTTAGACGCTCATTCTCTACGTTGATTTTTAGTCTCTGAAATCCTAAGGTGGATCTTCTCTTGCACATCCCTTCCTCGTACCCTTGTGGTTCCTGTCAACGAATCTCTTTGGATTCGCTTTTCGATGCTTATCGTCTGTTCCGTCCTTTGAAAGGCGACTTCTGCTCATTCTTTTTATTCAACTTAGGTCGGACTGGACTGCATTGGGTGGTCTTGCTTCAAGTTTGATTCAAGCAGGTTTCACCTATACGGTTTCGCTTCACATGTACAATCACTCCCAATCATGTTGGCATTGTGCAGGTAAAACTAGGGCTTCTGTGTATTGGCACACCTTTTAAATTTAGTCCGTAGTTTATACCGCTTGTATTTAGAACTCATATTCGGTCTTGCTAATGAAATCATTGACAAAGTGATCTATCTATCCATATATGTATTCTAATATTTGCTCCAAGTTATACCGCTATTCTTGTTGCCTTGAGTGTATGTGCTTCTTAGTTTTATAACTTGTGGTGTTTTGTTTCTACTGTCTCATTCTCGCGTTATCCAACCGTATGTTGGTCCGCAAGTAATGAGATATATTACTTTGTGTGGAGAAAGGAAGTTCCGGTCGCCATAAATTATTGCTGTGAACATAAAGAGGAAAACAGCTACGCCGGTGAGGTCAGTGGAGAGCGGTGGTGCCTTGGGTGTTCACCACTGTACGGTTATTGATATTTCCAGGACTTCGTACGCATTAACAGACTAGTCCGTAGCGCATTTGTCTTCCCGTGATAAGACCTCATAATATAGTAATCTCAGCGATGGTTTTCCTTAAATCAGAGATGTTAATGCACATCACTGTTTATTTTATTACAACCGCTGGGTGTGACAGCGTGAGAGCAATATCTGTGGATCATTCCTTTTTGCTGTGTAATTATACTCTACATGCACTGCAGTGTATGTTTTCTCTATGTTTTGCGGTTCTTTGAACATGGGTAACAAGTCCATAGGATTATAAGGTGTTCAAATGCTAAGGATGGGGGAGGGCGAAATGTTGGGAAGAAACTGAAAGAGCTACCTAAGAGTTTGCTGTGATCACTAATATGTATTACAGAAACCCTTGACAAGGAGTACTAGCTCTATCCCGCTACTTCGACACTATGATGGGCTTTGTGAATTTGCGGTTTTTCGGTATAGCATTTTATCAAGCTGGTACGATATATATCCCTGCAACTGGTAATTCTTGCACCAAGAATATACACTTCTGATGTATACGTGCTCTGAGGCTTGGTCTTTCTAAGCTACGGGCTCGTTTCTAACTAGAACGTAAGAAACGAGTTCTAATCGGACTCTCCAGTTTGGCACTACGAAATAACCTAGAGTCATTTTGCTCCTCGTCATGCCGCGTCGTACTTCATGGGATTGGTTTGGTGCTATTCAAGCTAATCCGGTGACTTAACTCTCCAAAAGCTTGTCTACTTTGGGACTCCAGTGGCCCACTCGTGTCAGCAAAAGATGGTGTACTTTGGTACGTCGGGATGCATTGTATCTCCACAAGGAAGCCCGTCTGTCGGGTTCTCAAAATTGAGAAATCCCCTGGCAGCTCATAGCATGAAGCTCACGATGTAAGATGTTACTAGGATGATAAATGATTGAATGGTTCCCATGTAAATCTTTGTAATGTACGTAAGTGGTTTCAGTGACTTATCACAGTTTATTCTTAAACTTTCCTTGAGAATATAAAATAAATCAGGAAGTGCAGTTACTTCAAGTAAATTCATGTGCAATGACTTGACACAGTTTATTCTTAAACTTTCCTTGAGAATATAAAATAAATCAGGTAAGTTACTTCAAGTAAATTCATGTGCAATGACTTGAACATGTCTTTAGATGATCATCCCTCCCGAACCCAAGTACTACATAGTTTCCTCCCCTAACGGATTTGAAATCACTGGGTACCCTCCGGTGGAATCATGTGAAAGGTCTTTGTAGGAGAACAAGATTGTATACAATCTTTCATGTCAAAACAGACATATTTTCAAGTATACATTTTGGAGAATGTTCTCTTTTTGGATGATTCACGTGCACGAGTAATCACGAGTGCACATCAATTGCGGTCATGGATTGAACCAACGGTATTTCGTGCATATTGTCCCCATCTATGGTGAACAAATTTTCTTCCAAGTGAGGTTTTATTATGAGCATATGACGAAATGGAGATATAGTTTTCACATCTCATAGTATTCATGATGTGGGTTGACATTCCCAAGTAGTGGTCTATCCTGACAGGTCACCCATAGGAGTGGTAAACTTTGTGGGTCAATCAAGAGCTGTATTACTCACATTGTTGGTTTATTTAGCTTCCCATGACTACAAAGAGTGACGATCTGGATTCGTATGGGATTCTGGCTTGTAGAGGATGGTGGATATCAATGCTGAAAAAAATGAACGAGATATGGGATTTGAACTGGTACTATAGGAGTACATTGTCAAAGGCATCATGACGTCAAGTGTTGGGTCTAGACGTGAAATGTTTGACATGGATTATGAGCCTTGGATTGGTTGAGCAAAGACGCATGCGGTCCACATGTATGACTGCAAGACCATTAAGCTCTTTGCCTATCGAGATGGTGGAAGCAAAAACTGGGGGCAAGAAGTGCCTAAGATCTAATCTTTGGTCTCATGGGGATATTAGAGAAGGGGATGTTAGAGAAGGAGAGGTAGAGTCTTATTCGAGTATGGTTGGAGTTTTTTGCGTGGAGCAAGCGGTGATTGCCATTACATACGTTCACGATACAACTCAAAAGGTTACAGTTAGAGCTGTTTGAGTTGTTCACACTGAGATAGTGGAGTCTGGTTTGAGAGAGCAGAAAAAACTTTTTGTTGAAGAGATTGTCGTTTAGCAAACAAATATTACATCTTCTATCAGGAGAGTAGAATTGGGATATTGAGATTGGTCCCAAAGTGACATGAGAATAAAGACATAGGGTGTGGAGGTTTTTGAGGAGTTTCAGAAACTATTTTGTCTTTAGTATGAAGGAGTCAAGTTGTTTGAAGGTACTTGGTATACGGATTGACTCGACAACTGATGCATCAATCTTCCATCGTCCCTATCGATACATTGATATGGAGAGGGATCTTAGAACTGTTCAAAACACGTGAGCAGTGCATATCATTAGGATGTCATGTAATGTTAGGAGTAAACACAAAATGCAGGTTTATCATTTTGAACATCCAACGAAAATCAATGTATGAATATCCCAACTTTGTTTGCAAAGGTAGTAAAGCAATCGTGGAAGGTTGCTTTGCTACCTTTGCAAACAGCTTGAAGTTGAGAAGATGAGGATCAACCATTTGGAATGTACGGGAGGTAGCTTGGAAAAATAATGTTTTGTTTCGAGTTGTATAAGTACATTTAACTCAGTACGATTTTAAGCGACTTTTTTGTTTGTTTTTTCGTCAGTCTGCTTGCGCCGAGCAGCCCTCAGACTTGCTTCGATCTCATTGTATCCTGCTGGCCTAACCCAGGATTTTCTTTGGGAGACGTCACCCCAACACAAGGGCTAGAAGCCGGCGTGTTGGTGTGCGCCCTGAAGAGGGCCTTGAAGGAGGCCGGCAAAACGGGGAACCTTACACTTATGAAACCTGACCAAGAAGTGCGGAAAATGCTAGAACAAATTTGTCGAGAAGTTGTGAGTGAGGTACTTTCACGATCCATTACATTTTTGGATCGTGAAAGTTTAACAGTTACGGATGTAAACTCTATTAGAGGTGAACCATGTTATCTATAGTCAAGACGAGGATGTGGTTGACGAGAAAAAACCTTGAAAGAACACGAGGATGTGGTTGACGAGAAAAAACCTTGAAAGAACTCAAAGATGCGATTGGGAAAATCAAATTGGACTAATCTTGTTGATTTTCAATTTGTGTTAGATTGTTATTGAATGATATGTTTGATAGAATCAGCACATAAGATAGAGTCAAAATTTGTAGCACGAACCTGTGTTTATAAACATCCCTCGATGAGAAAATAAAGGATATGCAAGCTCAAGTGGGCCTGAGGTGAGCTGAATTGCCAAAACTTTATATATACGAATTTAGGAGGATTTGTTGGGCGTGAAATTGTGATAATGTTGGACATGTGGAAGTGGTTATAAACTCGATAACGAATGTGTTACCCGATAACACCTATGTGGGTTGTTATCGGGTAACACCTTCCTTATAACAAACAACCCATGAAAAATGTGTAAACAAGATAGTGGCAGCATGCAATAAAAGTTGTGAGAGTTGCATTTCTAACAAAACTGAAAGAGAGTAAATTGTTATTGCATTGTTTCAAAGCATTTTACAATGATAGAAGGGAGGAGGAATGAACCAATGGAATGCACTAAAGCATGATAATTATCTATGATGCAGGTTCGTTAGCTTTTGGACACACTCAATGCGATAGGGAAGACAAGAGCTCCATACAATGGATCCATTGTAAATGGACTCGCCATGTTCTTCCCTAACCAAAATACGAGAACATCCTACTTTGTCAACTTCTCACTCTTGCGAACCAAAAAATCATCATGAAAAGGTGGTTTAAGATAATGCACATGTTCCTCAAACAAAAACAAGCTAGTGTGGAGTATCGTATGTTAACATCAATCATTCTACAAGCATAGTATTGATGAAAATGAATAGTTGGCAAGTTCATTTTTATGCCATATAAGCAATAATTTGAATGGTAATGAGCATGAAATTGTGCACACGAGAAGGTCAAAATCCTCATTGTGGTTCTATGTTAGTACCCAAAGAGATGTTTCTCAAATGCGCGTCAAAAGAAGTAAAAATAGTAAGTAGAAATAGTATTGACCTTGATAGAATGATGACATCGACATACAAATTATATATCTTGGAGTGCGAGTAGAGTCCGAGGACTTTGTCTCACATTACCTAGACATGACACTTGCTTAGGATGTATTACATATAGATGACATTCTTCTACAAGGGGATCTGCATGTGGCATTTGATATATTTTTATTTAGTATTGCTCGTCGATACATCTACCTATTTCACATGGTTATTCCTTCGCTTGCATTCCTATCATGCTTGATAGCCATTGATAATAGGATCATATGCGTCTTTGATGACATCATAGGACAATGAACCTTCGAGTGAGACATGAGATTTGACACAGTGTCGTGTTGTGACGCGACTACTATGAGAAAATGATGACATGTGTCATCTTTAATGCTGTTGTCATGACCGTGATACTTTAGGTTAGGATAACCGATGGCGCATTGTAAGGTTATTAAGGGCCCACCGTTGGATCAACTTTGTAAGGCCAGGATGTTGAAAAGACTCCAAGAGATATTATCTTGGACTTTATCAAATATAAAGTGTAGTCAGGGTGGAAAGGTATTGGAGAGATCTAGACACATCACTTTGCTGACTAAGTAGCTTTTATGATCGAAGTGGAGACGACGTATGATATGGATAGAGGACAACATGATATTCCAAATGTACCGACGCCCAATCCATTTGTGATCAACATCCGGTATCTTCATCGTGATCATTTTTGGGCTTAGTTAGTATATCACTTTAGAGATAACTTTATGCAACAAATGATAAACTCTCTAGACCCGATTATTCTTCTAGTTGTCTCGTACGGCGTGATTTGGGATCTTACAGTATACGTTTTGATTTAGTTTGGGTTCTATGGATCTTAACTTATAAGTAATGGTGGCTTTCAACACATGGGTTCCAATCCATCACTATTGTTTACCAAAAATAAGCCATAGTGAATTGATTGTTTCAAATTTTGGCGAGAAGTATTATTTTCAAGTTATAAACTCCCCGGTTCCGTTTGTAGTTCCGTTTATGGTTCCGTTCATACTTAGCCGGTTTCGAGTTGTCATTTTGACTTTTTATTAGTGTCAAATTATATTGTGTAAGATGACTAAGTATTGTGTTTAGGATAATTGTAAAGCTCTAAGTTAAAATGGACTTAATTTGGGCATAGTAGATGTCAAAATAACACTTTATTCTCATTGGTCTTGGAGTTTGGGCCAATGAAGTCACTTGGGCAACTATTTCGAGGTTTTGAGGAGTTTTGGAGACCTTCCAAGGAGACATTTGGAGATTTGTGGACAAGGTTGGAGAGCTGACAGGAAAAGCTACGATGTGGGTTTAAAAATGGATACATTTGAGGGGTTTGTCACTTTGATATGGTGATTCAAAGATAGAGAGAGAAATTTAGATCTTTGAGTGTATTTGGGATGTTTTTGAGAATCTTACGAGGATTTGAAAATTCTGATTTAACTGAGATATAGTTTACAACTCACGCTTGTGTTTAGATTAAGATTTTGACTCAATTGGATGAATTTTGAGTACGATTAAGATTTTGACTCAATTGGATGAATTTTGAATACAAAGTGATAGGTTGAAATTTGTGTATACAATTAGAATTGCAAGATTGCACTAACTGCTACAAAGTTAGTACATCGATCATATCTTTTGCTATCATAAAATTACAACTGAAGTTTGGCTGAGAAGTGACATTCTCATGAAATTTGAAACAATTGGAATCAAAGATTGAGATGTGTGATGGTTTTAGTACACATGGGTTTGTATATCGTCTTGTGATACAGTGTGTAACTCGACAATTGTTCTGAGAGATCTAGAGGAGAATAACATCTTAATCTTGTAGAATAATTTTCTGTGAAGTTTAGGCGAGAGTTATCAGTCCAAACATTGGATATCATAATATTCTTCCATTGAAGTTTTACCGGTTGTAATGAACTCAAATGTGGAGTGCTGAGGAGAAGAAGAAGAGATTGTCAACTCACAAGAGGTTCAGGAGTGTTCTTCTATAGCCAAGCGCTCAAGCGTTCTATAATCTATCTTGATGTATCAACAATTTCAATAGGCTCTACACTCTCTCTTAGTGGATCCAGTTATTCCTTGTACTACTAGCTTCAATAGTCTCTACACTCTCTCTTAGTAGATCGAGTCATTCCTTGTACTACTAGTTTCAACATGCAGTACATTCTCTCTTAGTAGATCTGGCATTTCCTTGTATTAGTAGGGCTTGTGGATCTTGATTCCACTATGCATCATGGCTTCTGACTTGCACCAACTACCTTTCTTACAAGGATTATGTTACCCTTGGCTTGGTCCACCCATGTGCATCTTCATTACTCACTTGTGAGTGTGGTCCTACCTTAGATGGAGCATGGGTCCATATGACTCGTTGTCCATTTGATAGTTACCCATGATGTCATTAGGGATGTGGTGTTTTCTATGGCACTAGAGGAGGATCAGGACAGCTTCTAGTGGAACTTGGCAAGCTGCTGCCACTCGAATGATGGAGATATCAGCGAGGTCCGGCATACGACCGTACCAGGGTGTCACCAAGTGCGGTGATGTTGGATAACACAAGTGGTGTCTTCTGTTTGGTTGGACCTTTAGGAAAGGTTTATCGACCTCAACGCGTGTTGTTGGATTCTGGAACTGTAGGATTTTTTTGTGTTTTATGAATAAAGTGTTGTATTCGGAGGAATGCGGAGTGTATTCTTACGAATATGGTGTAGTAAGAGTGTACGACTAAGATTTGAAGTCACATCGTGAGTGGTGCGCGGTACAATAGGCATTAGGGTTGTTAAGGTGGCGAACGGTTTGTCGTGAAGATTGAGAATTTGTATAGGGATGTGTCAAGAACCGGCAGACTCAATGAGAACGAGGAATCAAGCAAGGGTTCGATCTCAAAGCAACGAAGGATGAGAGTGCCCATGATGCATTAACCAACGATGGGGAGAATTCGCCCTCTCATTCCAATGGCAGATTGGACGCCGGCAGAGTTATTGAGATTGAGGGAATTGGGAGGTGCTTTTCTGTCGTGGCAATGGGATTACGTGTGTCCTGAGTTATGCGAGGAGCTTCGCAGAGGGAAGACAATTGCTTCGATGGGAAAACATGCGCAGCCAGACCACTGGGATGCCAGATTGTGGGCCAAGGCACTCGGGCGCAATTATGACGAAGAGAAGGATGGCGTGGACTGGGAATGGTCTGCGTTGCATACATGGTTTAACTTCGATGAGCGCAAGGGGACGAATGACTACAATCTCGATCTAATCAAAGACGAATTTAGAAGGAAAGTTGTGTTCATCCTGAACCAATTGTTCTCACCCCAGCGAACCACGTACATAAGTATGCACAAGGTGAGAATTATGGAAGGATTCGTATGCGGGTCCATTGGGGTTAACTGGGGAGAGATCTTTGCACGGAATGTTCAAGCGATGGCTGCCAAGGTGAAGGAGCATGAGAAGGATGTAGTGTACATCTCTTCTTTTCTGGTGAATTTATACATCTGACTGGAGTGGTTAACTCCGAAGGAAAGGCATCTATATCACTTGGAGTCCGGACTATCAAACATCGCGGGAGGAAATGACAATGACAGCATTGGGTTTACGCGAAGTACTGGAGGCATGGCTACGCCTGCACTAGAAGGACTGACTTTGTTGGAGGATTCAGACTCGGGCCAACAATTTCATGATTTTCTTGCCTCCGCGTCTGAAATGGGGTTGCCACCTCGACATCACGCAGCGCATGCTTTTGTACAGATATTGTACGTACGTCCAGGAACGCGCAAGTTCAAGACTGCACTCACGTACGTACTAACTATCACTGCTTTGCATGGCCGACCCATTCACTATGGAAAGGCTAACAAGTTCAGCTGCAGCTGTTGTTCTAGACTTCAAGAGGCGGCTCGTTTTGACCGGCCAGTTCGGTGACCACTGACCAGGCCTCTTTGGACCTCAAAGCTCTCAAGTAATGATGTCTTGTACAAATTTTTTTAAGACCGGAAGTAAGAAATAAATAGCAAAAAGTAAACGGACATGGATGAAACCAAAGGAGTAACAAGGGCTAGACCCCAATAGCATCACAAAGGGAAACATGTCCTACTTCGCCTAATATATTCAAACTATCTAAACAATACACACTACAATAGCATCCAAAGAAGCAACACATATTGTGACTGATTTGATCTCTTATAGATTTCACCAGCAAGTGCTTTGTGTAGAACAATGGATAATGAAATGGATATTTAGGTTGTTGTGTTTAGTTTAATTCAATTAGGGGTTTTCAATATAGACCTATAGAATAATGGCCAGGAATTTAACACATCACCATATAATCCATTCCCCCTTCCCATAAAGATTTTAAATCTAAATTGAAAAGGTACAAAATTTTATGGATAAATCCATAATAAAATTTTTACTATTCTACTTCAAAACTACAAGAAAAAAATACTTTTTTCTTGAAATAAGGATAGTGAGAAAACTAGATGCGGGAAGGATATAACACCTATAAAATTTAAGGTTAACTTATTTTTAATCTTGTAACTCTTTCTCCTTTTACAATAAAATATTTTACTAGATTTCTATAAGCTCTATGGCCAAATTATAAAACAACATATTGTGATTTGAGATTCTCTAGATCAATTTGATGTTCTATATGTGATATGATAGACCAAAATATTTGATATATTTGATAATTTTAAAAAAATTGATTGTAATATTTTTTGTTGTAAGATTATTTGTAAATGTTGATTTGATATTACATGTGCAGTCAAAAAAGAATGATATGATGTATTTAATCAAAACATGGATTGAGTAAATTCATATCAAATATTTCTTATTTTATTATAAATTATTTATTAAATTTTTACTTATTTTTAAATTTTATTATGCAAATAACTCAAATAAACTTTAAAAAAATATAACAAGTCTAGCATATTACATTCATTCTCTCATGTGAGTTTCTTAATATTGATATTTGCAATCTTGTGCAATATTTTTGTGCAGCGACGAGAATCCATGTTACTACATTTCATGTAACCCACGACAGTCCACAAGTTCAATACTTCTGTCATAAGCACACACAAAATTCCGTAGCATGGGGTCATTCTGTAAGTGTATCCTACGTCCCGTCATCTTTGGTTCCGCATGCAGAAGATGGATTTAGAAACATGTACGTACTTTAAGTAAGTACATGAGTTCGAGGCCTACCTTTCCGATGCGGCCGGCGGGGTGATTGGAGTCAACTGCTGATGATTCATTGGTGCGATAGCAATTGTGTCACCGAAGAGTATTTGAATAGTTGTGGCCGTTACGGGGCGAGGTCGAAGGGGCACAGCTCGCGCAGCAGGGGTAGATGGACATGCATGTCACATGCTTGTGCAAGGTTGCTGCCGACGATGGACTACACTCCGACGAGGAAAGCACCCTTGGCTTTGGCGAAAGGTACGAGTTTCAGAAGCTCTTCCGTCGCACCACTCTTGCTCAAGAGGAGTTGAGATTAAAGTATGGAATATATTTTGAGCAATAAAACCATTTTTCCCACGCCGGAGAAGAAGACTGTGCCCTTGCAATGCAGAAGCAACCTGCTGAACAAGTGGAGCTGATTGTAATCGACTTGCTCAAAAAAGTATTCTATGTATTTTTTCCGCTTTGAGAATAGCGCCGTGAGCTGCAGGCATCCTTCGTCTACTGTGTCTTGAATGCTCGAGTTTTTGAAGACTCCGAGCTCCTTGCTTAAGTCCTTTGTGATTGGAGCCATTCGGGCACCGGAGAGTGTAGAACTGAACTGAATCAAGTAGAAGGGATGAGCAATTGCAAGTTCTTGATTGTTCGTGTTGTGTTCTATCACATATGGATTCCTCATTATGCTCATATAAGAGATCCATTATATATGATGTTAAGGAAAAATCAAAAGTTTGTATGGGAGAATAGACATGTAGAGACCACGAGGAAGTTGAAGAGGTGTATGTCATCACCTCCGGTTTTGCAAAGGATAGAATATCATGGTGACAAGTCAGTGGTATTGACGGTGGATACCAGTCCTATTGCCATAGGGTGGACCGTGGGGCAGAATGACGAAGATGAAGGGAGAAGGTATGTTGTAAGATTTGGAGCCAAGGTCTTGAGTGAAAGACAGCGAAGTTATCCTCAGGTGAAGAAGGAATTGTGGGGTGTTGTTATGGCCATGAAGTCGGAAAGGAACTACCTGATTGGAGCACATGTGATAGTGAAGACGGATTGTTTACCATTGCTAGGGATGATCACCAATTGCAATATTGAGGTGGATAGCATACATCAAGACGCTTAATCCGGAGTTCAAGCATGTGGCACGAAAGGATAACAAGGTGATAGATATGTTGTCAAGAGCTAGATATGAGAGAGAAGAAGAAATGATTGATGATACTGATGATGTTGGAACGACATTTTATTGTGGCTCATCAACAAGGAGTAACACAAAGTTTGGAGATGTTTCTTGAGGATTTGTATGAGGGTGAGTGGTTAGATATTGGAAAATATCTTAGCACACTAGCACGACAAAGTGGTTGGAGTGATCATGAGTTCAAACATGTAAGAAGGAAGGCCTACAACTACATGTTACAAGATGGATACCTATGAAAGAGACCGAAGCGGAAGGGTGACATGCCACGACGTGTGATTTGTGGAAAGGAGGCTCATCAGGAGTTGATGTGGCAGTCTCATGAAAGCTTATGGGCAGGCCACATGGGAATATATGGGGATATTGGTGGAAAAATATCTACAAGGATGTGGTAGGATTTTTGGAGACTTGTGAGACATGTAAGATGTATTCTGTAATCCGACACCATGATGGTTTGCATCCTACATATCCATTTGCTATCCATTACAAGTGGGTTGTGGATTTGATGGTCATGCCGATGAGATTAGGGCAGATGAGGTATATGGTGTTAGCGAGGGAGGATCTATCTAATGAAGTGGAGGGGAGAGCACTACGATCAAAAGCAACAGAAGGGGTTTGCAGATTTCTTTTGGAGGATATTGTGTGTCGTTATGGATGTGTTGGGAAGATAATCGCTTATCGAGTAGAGTTGAATGCTCAAGAGGCACGTGACTTCTTTGAGAGATGTGGAGTCAAGTTGTCTCTCACCACTGCTTATAATCTAGAAGGGAATACGAAGAGTGAGCGGGGTCATCCACCTATTATCAAAGCAATTGTGAAGTCATGTAGTAAGAAAGGCTGGACAATGGCCTCGTTTGTTACCTTTTGCATTATGGGTTGATCGTACAACCCATAGCTCTGTGACCGGCTATATGCCATCAGAGTTAATGCAAGGCCAAAAGCCGATTATGCCAATAGAGGAAAACATTCCCACATGGAGTGTGTTGCCTTGGGAGGATAATCTGAGTAGAGAAGATCTTTTGGCGATACGAATTCGACAGTTGGAGAGGAGAACGGAGGATGTACAATTGGCAATGGAGAGACTTAGAGAGGCACGCCTTAGAAACAAGGAAAGATTTGACAAACGTCATAGGCTGAGACCAAAGGAGGTTAAAGAAGGTGATTGGGTGTTGGTGTATGACAATAGACTGGATAACCAACATAGCACCTTGATGAAGTTTTCAAAGAGGTGGTTTGGGCCATATGTGGTGATCAATGTCCATGACAATGCTACTTATTTGCTAAGAGAGTTGGATGGTACAAAGCTGAAGGTACATATTCAAAAGTCGGGATAAGAAGATCAACCTCGGCCAACTCGAGGAGGAGTTTGATCTTTTTGGTGAAGATGAGTCATATGGGGAGGATCGAGCTGGAGCAGAAGATCAGGTTGATCTAATCTGACGCCGCGCACACCTTGGTTAACTTTTGGTGCATACCGGAGGATGCACAGGTTTAGAGGGGGTGGATGTCGTGTTGTGATGCGGCTACTATGAGAAGATGATGACATGTGTCATCTTCAGAGCTGTTGTCATGACGGCGATACTTTAGGTTAGGATAACGAATGATGCACTGGAAGGTTGTTAAGAGTCCACCGTTGAATCAACTTTGTAGGTTCAGGGTGTTGAAAAGACTCCAAGAGATATTATCTTGGACCGTATCAGATATAAAGCGCAGTCGGATGGAAAAGGTATGGGAGAGAGCTAGACACATCACTTTGATGACTAAGGAACTTATCTTATCGAAGCGGTGCTCACATAAGAGTACTGGTGCTGAATAATGATAAGTACTGGACTCCCTCACACCTCTATTTATTCTGCAATTCCGAGCAGCGAGAGTCAACTAAGATACTCTCTATTGGACTTTTGCCTACTAAGATCCAGAAACTCCGTTGCCTTACTCCTAGTTCCATCTCCCATGCGGGCAGGACTTAGCGAGCGCTTCCATGGGGCCCAACGGCAGCGTTATACATACTATCATACCAGATGCAGCTGTCTGGAAGACCCCAACTGTTTTGCTGTTTTGGCCTGGGTGATATTTGCTTATCCTTGTAATTATAATGGTCCCTCTCTTTTGGTCCAGTCTGATTCGAGGTGATCTTGCTTCGTCCGCAGAATCTTTAGAATGTGCCATGAGACTACAGCGAACGCGAAGAGGAGACCGAACGGCACTAGCGGGAGAAGCATCAACTGCCTTACATTTACATCGGGCAACTTATGACAATGCAATTGTCAATGAGTCGATACTCTAGTACTACTGTAGTTGTCGTCGATCTCGAAAAAATTAGACTTCATGCTTCCACGGTAAAATTGTGTATGACAAGATTGAGGGGCGTTCTGGTGGCGGAGTTTATAGCATCTCCACCGCATACGTTGAATCAACCGTAGAGGTAATTTTGTTTGTGAGTGACGTTTACCTGAGATGAAGTATATTTACACCAGCCATTGTGTTAACTACCAGCTCAAGCCATCTGCCAGCTTATTCCAAAATATGCGTACGGGAGCCATGAGAAAGAATGTTCAATCGTCGGTATTGTCTTGCCTGTGGACCTTCTTTAGGCCGGACACAAATTTCATATTGTAATATATTAATGTAATTTTACAGAGCATAATGGACTCGGGACCAGGTTGGCTCCGCCGAACGGTAATGCATGATGATTAACTGCCTGTAAGAGCTGCGAAGCTCCAGGTCTAAATATGCCGCAAAATACAAGTATCAAACAAATAATAATAAATAAAATAGCACATAGTACAATACGATACATTCGTGGTTAGAAAGTCTGGCTGTCCCAGCACGAATGCAGAGGAGTTTTGTATTATATTAGATCCATTTCGTGACAAGAATGTGGATGTCTCGGGAGTACTATTTTTTTTATGTATCGATAAATATTGGAGTATGATGATACCTAGGGCAGATTTCTGGATGTCATGCACGGCAGACCAAAGAAAAATTTGACCGATTATGAAGCTGAGGAAAACCGGCACGGTTCCGTGGCCACGGAGTCACGGAGCTGGACAGCACAAGCTTTACAAGTAGTACATTGATTGATTCTTGCAGAGCTTCCAAAGCTTGCGATCGACTAAGGGTTTCGGCTCCCACTGCGACCTGTACTTGCTTAAGGTGGGTTTGCTCAGCCCTAGCAAAGGTATCCTCTATGGTTCGGCGTTGGACTATCAGACAAAAAAGGGAAAAAAAACTGACAAGGCTTTGAGAATTATTTATTGATTGGGTTGCATGTTCGGTGATTATTCCGGACCCGGCGCTTCCCCGGAAAATAGGAAAGACGTCACGAGGCCCGTAGGGCAGTTTACTCTTCTGTGCGTCGCATAAACCTACCGAGGAGTGCAGATTTAGGTGGTTTAGGAAAAACTAATCTTTTTTTAGCTATTACCTTGTCTATTACTATGTTTACATACGCAGAATACCCCGTCAGCAACTGTCGAGTCTAGACTAGATCCTTCACTTCTATATACGATGGTTAAGGGCTGTTCTTCACAAATGCTTTGTGCGGCATCTGTGAAGACCTTTGTATCTATGCGTAGGACTAGTAAGCTTTGGGCAGGTCATTGCGGTCATGATGGTTGGTCCTTGACGGTGTGCTTCGGCAAATGTGCAAATATCATTCGAGTTCGAAGAAGCACAAAACCCCGCGGGTTGCTGGGAGGGTAGGGTAGGTACCGAATGTTTCTAAAAGGCCAGTGTACTAGAATGAATATGAGCTGCAGTTATTCATGTTCAGTCCCGGAAGTCTAAAAGAACGAGTCCTATTCCTTTACGGATATATCTTAGGTGCTGGAGGACATATTTCCCCGTTGATGCTATTGGGGCCTAGCCCCATGTTACCTGTTTCGTTCCATCCTTGTACGATTTGATGGGGTCTTCCCATCCCTTTTGTTATTTTACTGTGTCTCAGAGTCCTTTACATTTTGCCACTTCCTTGGGGTCTCCGTTTTTTAGTCCATCAATCTTAGAGTTTACGTGTATGCTGTCTCTTGAAAGGTGCTGCCCGGTCCCACCGGTGCAAGTGGTGCAAATGTTTGAATTCTTTAGGATATTCCTATAGCAAGGTACAGTTGAGGAACCTCGTCGCATCCTCCACTTTTTGTATGAAGTCATATTTCAAGTTGGTCTAGTGAGAATCTGCAAGAGCCTCAGGTCAACCAAGTATGTAAGGAGAATGGTACACGCTTAGCAACAGTGTTCTGCAGAAACCCAGGACATTAGGCACCCGGTAACATCATGTTCAAGACAGTTCACGCATACGTATGGCCTCGTTAAGACGTAATCATTTTCATCTTACGCTCCGTTATTCTTCAAGCTAAGTATATGCAGTTTCAAGTAGGCCGGTAAACATGCAGGTTTGGTAGGCGATTCTCGGCTGCTACGTATAGCAAAGTTTCTTGTTCAGTTACTCACACCCAGGTTGATTCAGGAGGCTGATACAGAAGAAAGTCCTCCTTGAGGTTCTTCGCGTTTATAATATCAGTGCATACAAGTTTATAATATCAGTGCATACAAGCATACTTTTTATGAAACTTGGTAAGCACCCTCCTCCGATCGGCACTCGGATGTTTATACATGCTAGCTCAATGGGATATACCGCTGCCAAGCTGATGCTTGGATCGCTCAAGCCTGCAAGGAAGAAAAGCCGTTTGGCCTCAATCGATCTATATTAATAAACTCATCTGTCTGTGTTCGATCGATTTCGTTTCGATTAGTGCGGCGAAGACGTGGTATTATATGCCCAGAACATAGTGAAGTTGGCTTGGCAGTTGTTGGGCAGCAGAGCCATTGAGGGGTAGACATGCTTTCCCTGAAAGAACGAAAGCGCTGCAATACGAGTCACAGACTGCGAGAAGTGGTATCCGTCCCAAGTTAGATGCTTCGATGGATCCTTGCAAGTTGTAACGTTATGCGCAGCACCCTTGTCATCAAGCAAGGTTCTCCCGCAAGTAGCATTTGAATTGAAGTTGTACGCTCCACCCACACCACAGCATGCAATCAACAACGTCGACTTGTCCAGTCCTGATGTAACAGCCAGCCAATCGATCCCTTCATGATCAGTGTACGTAAGTCTCTCCTGAGAGCCTCGTGATGTGATGATGGACATGTAAAGGATCCTTAAGTAATGAGTGCGTGCTTATGATATGCATACGCTGGAAGGCAGAAAACAAAAGCTGAGCTAATTGATACTGAGCTACGCATAGGGAGAAGACTGCGGCCTGCAGTTACCATAGTGATGCGGATCTTTTACAATCTCGTAAGTGGCTTGGTAGAAGTCAGCGTATACGAATTTGGAAGCAGAATACTTCTTTTGTAATCTAGAAACGGCCCGAAATAATAATTGATTGTGGCGTAAAATGGCGGTGTTGACTTTTGTGAGGCATCCGAATGAGTCATAATCACTCGACTGTCCAGGAATCATGGACAGAAAAGCTGGTGTGCATCCCAAAGGAGGCAGATTCATGACAAGAATGGTTTGCGCTCCGTCTTTGTAGAGTGCCTGGAACACACGACCACCCAGATATCAGCTACATGGCCAGTAAATCATGTGAGATTGCGCATAAATATTGGATATATTTCCCAACGAACTTCATGATTGGCCTACAAGTCAACATGGTAAGTGTTCGATTCATCTCCTGTTATCGACAATGAGGAAACTTGGAACTTTGAAACTTGAAGTTGCTGCATGTCCACTATGAGTCATGAGTGGCAACTGATTATGAGAATTTCGTAGTTTTGTTTGCTTCCAAGATTAGGTCCCCGTAATAATCTGCACCCTTGAAAACAGTTCTTCCAAAAATGCCCTGGCATTGGACGCAGAGGTCACCTCCAAATTAGCAGCAATCCGGTTCACGATGACACGCACCGAGGCCAAGATCTTATGGTGGGAGTACGATGCAGAATATTGCAAAAGATAGTCAGTTGCTCCCATAAGTACGAGGTGCAGAGACCTGTTGAACGATGCGCTCGGTATCAGAGTTGTGGTTCCTTCGCCTGCCAGATTTCTCATGCAAGTACAAAGCGCATGCGCTTGTTAGCCGGCAGCTGAATCCGAGACCTTCAGGACTTCTGATAAAAGCTGATTTTAGGTGTTTGCATACACTTGGATGAGTATATTACAGAAGTGGAAGCTACAATTGCACGATTACCGATTACCGACCTGAGTTCAAAGAGAACTTAACCCGCACTTTGAACCGTTGCCACCACTGGATCTGAGTCTCCAGAGTGAAGGGCGTCCTGGTCAAGATAAAGTTGGCATCCGACAAAGCATGCGAGGGATATTCATCGAGGACTGTAGATCCTGCTGCAGCGAAATTGGCACCGGAGTAGAGCAAAGTTTGAACACTTCTCAGATACGCACTTGAAGGGCTATGCCCTATCGCCCACGCTGTAAGTCCACAATTGTTAAGCATTAGTGGCGGTCATAGGAACTGAACTACGAATATGGTCTTGCACCTGTAAACTGGTTAGCTCACTGGACTGTAACTCTGTGAAAATGAATATCAACTTCCACTCATGGACAGCGTGCCGCGTGTAGTTATTGCCTCAAGGCTAAATCAGAGTAGTCAGTCTACGTTCCTCCATCGTAAGCTCGACCTGGAAATCTACATGTTTGATATTCTCGAGACTGTCGTCTTCAGTCTATGTTCGGTAGTTTGACCGGCCTAACTGATTTCAGCTAAGTGCCTCACAATCAACACAGTGAATTGGACCGAATTTGAAATGTAAGATTGCGAATGTACACATCTTCATTCACATATGTATGGAAGAGATCAAGCAAGATCTCTTCCATACAACACAAACCTGAAAAGTCCCCGAACAGTTTACCGTCCGAAAACCGATCCGCTCCATGCTGAGGCCATTCGACTCCAAATGGGTCTTGCTCTATCCTGGAAAATCTGTCAGGGAACGCTGCAATGGCGTTTCCAACATCTACCATCGAATCTCCGAATATGAACAATCCAGGAAAGCATTGTCCACCTGCTACTAGCGAAACTCCTGATTGCATGAATTCGAAGACCAGGAAGCAGCCAATCAGTACACCTCGTGAACACATGTTCTTGCATCTTGTTCTTTTCATAATTCTAGGAATCAGAAACAGTGATAGTAAGTTTCTCCTCGTCATAGTGGCGTAACTCCCAAGAAACATGAGATTTTAGACGGGCAAACTGATAGGCACAGAAAATGCAAGATGACAATGGATAAAGGTGAACCCTCTCTGCCTCTCTCCCACCGTGTCCTCGGTTGGAAGGATTGAGTAGGCAGTGCTCATGTCCAAGATACGCCTGGCCAAATTACACTCCCAGCAGAGCTTTATACTAAGCACATTGCTGTAGGCTGATTGATTAGTTAGCAAGATCGAGATTCACGATTAGTCAGCGTGCAAAGTGTTCAAGTTAGGAGGAGAGTCGCACCGAAGTTGCTCAAGAAGGTGGTAATGAATGAGGATACCTCAGGAAATAATGTCTTTGTGTTTGTAGAGGTTAGACCATCGATCGAAATGTTCATGCAAACCTAAAGTATCTTTGCTGTTGCGATGAGTATGTGCAACACTTCTTTGGTAAGTGAGAAAGTACAATTGAGTGATTAATTCCATCGCAGTTCGTTAGCACGTTACTGTCACATTCGTGTTTATTGGTCGCAAAGATGGTGGCTGTCTGCATCGAAAGAAAGCTAGTTGTTGGAGAGCCACTCATTTGCGAGGAACATAACTACCGTAGGTAACTTGGACGGCCACTGAGGAAAGCACAGTCAGATAGGCGCCGCCTTAGAGCAACGAACAATGCTTGATTCCTTCACTGGTGATTTATATATGTCTGTCGATCTTTTCATCGCAGATTCAATCTTGAGAACGTGGAATACGTACACCAGACGTCGCACTGCCCTTTGGAGCGGGGTATTCTTGGTCATTGGTCGGCTGTTAATCTCTGGCAGTGCCTCTAAAGCGTTATAGCACTCTTGGATTAATAATGTCTCCCTCTGACTCATAGTTACTGTCCGCTATACACATCGAGAGGAGGACTTCACGCCAATATTATGAGTTGTTTATTATTATTATTCTGTATGTAGTTTTCTCTTGTCTTCTGTCAAAATCTTTCCGTCTCGTCGGAGAAAAGAATGTTGCACTGAAGCGATTCACCACCATAATTCAAATTATTACAATCACATCAAACATTTAGAAAAATATCTCTGTACACAATCAGGCTTGTAGCATGCCACCAACTTAATAGAAAGAGAGTCTACAGATTGTGGACATCATCGACTGAGTGAGTTCAGTCACTACGTTAATGACGAAATAACATGCATGTACAGTCAAAGCATATAAATATGCTAGCATTCTAGCGTGGATCATATGTAGTGGTAAATGAAGTGTGGACAAGTTTGGGCTATTCAGTCCACACTTCAGTCAGAGAAGGTCAAGAGAAATGCCAAAAACTAAGATTGTTAGAATTTGGTATATATATATAAATATATATATGAAGGGTAACAGAAATTTGTTAGCATCAATTTAGAATATTTACAAGTTTTAATTGGGGGTTTCAGGATGGGTTTATAGGGGGGATTTCCATAAAATAAATATACGGCCTACAGGAAAACAATTTGCGGGAATCCGAAAATTACCCTGACAATTTTATGGGAATAACACTTATACCTTGCTTTTTAGTAAATGTGTTGAATTTCAAAATTTTTACTTTTTTGGTGCATGTTTGTAGTATCCCTAAATTTCAATATCCATCGATTTCTCCATAAAGTTTTTTTCAGACCAACGTAATAAGATTCTGTAGTAAAATAGTTACGGGAATGGGAGGAGTTTTTACGGCAATTGGCCAATGTTCATAAAATATTCAAGATTGGTATCCTAAACCCCTTTAATATGCTAAAATTAAAGTGGATGTGTCCGAGGACAAATGATTTCATAACAACATACATGGCAACAAAGAAATGTGAAATAATCAATTCCTAGTCAAATTTCATTCTTAGATGGTGTTGGATCTTACATTTTGAAATGTGTTGTATACATTGAAGTAATCATCTGGTTTTGTAGATTTGAAGTTAAAAAAAATGTAAAAAAAAGTAGTAGTGGCAGGATGAGATGAAGGAGGTGAAACTTCTCATGATCAGAGAATTTATTGTAGAGTGTTGGGTCTAGTTAATCCATTGTGGTAAAGATTCTATTAAAAAATTATGAATGTATGGATAGAAATGTAACAAATTTAATTTATATGTAAGATGCATGTATTAATATTTTAAATAATTTTAATGGTTCATCTAACAAGTAACCAAACAATTTCATGTGAGATTACACATATAAGGTATATGTCAAATCATTACACATATGAAATTTGAATCTTCTTGGTTATGACATATTTTTAGACGTACAAATAATATGAATAGATGCAAAATTTTATTTTAAACATTTTTTAATTAAATTATATAAATAATAATTATATAAATATTTTTTAATCATTTTAAATATATTTTTTCAAAAATAAAATAAATTTTTTTAAAATTATAGTTATTTTTTATTAAACAATAATTATAATTCCATGATATAAAGCTATAGTTTCATGATATCATCAAGCTCTTCATAGATTTCCAATTTTCATTAAGTATTAAAATGACCGCAGAAAAAATTCATCATGGTATGAATCTAAGATCTTGTTTTATGAAATCATACATCCATATTTTTTGAATAATAATTTGTGAACACATGACAAGAAATAACTTCAAATAGATAAGCCGAATGAATTGAATAATTATTTGAATAATTTATTTTAATCCATTATGTCATGAAAATCATTTCTAAAAAAGTACAATTTGTGTATGTTTGCTTGCTATTTTCTAAAAGACAACATTTGTTATTTTCATGATGCTATAAAGCTTCTTCAATTGTCATAATAACATAAACATCCATTATAAGCATCACTATTCAAATTTTAACTATGAAATTTTTTCAGCTTTATCAACATTGTAAATGATATCAAATATTTTGAATTTAAATAAAAGAAATAAAAATTTCAAGTAAATATTATGAATTTCAATCAATTTTAGACATATTTTAAATTGCATAAAAAATTTATGTATGAGTAGGTGATGAAAATGATATGTTTACAAAAAATTGATCTTTAATTCCAACAAGAAAAAATTATATGAATAAATTGGAGGAAGAGGAATGAGCATTGTGGAGTACATACATATGAAAAATGCTGGTATAAATATTCATGAAGTATATGAAAAGAGAAGTAAGAAATCATAATATGCTCTTGGTCTATGCAATTGTTGCAACAAATTTACACACCTTATGCTCCAAATATAATGATATTTTTATCTACTGAAATATCAAGAAAAAAAATTTGAGATCAAACTTAAAAAATCCGGTTGTGAAAATTGACATTAAATGTTCCAAACTGTTGAAAATAATGGTGAAAACAACTAAGAGTCTTGTCTCATTATATTAATGATAAAATATAATTTGTAAATAATATCATTAATGAAATGCATGTCAATAATTAATCCAATCATCATAGCAATTTAGTGATGTTTTCTACAACATTTATATAACAAATTATTACTACAATTATTTGATCTGGCTATACAAGAACTAATAAGAATGAGTATAAAATATCAACATATTTAAAATATTCTTATGTTTTCAAGTATTTGACATTTTTTCATAAGATCTTGTTTTAATCTTTTGAAAATTTGAAATTATCAACTTTTATAAATTTTATATATTTTTTATTCTTATTAAAAAATAAAATAAATTTTATTAAAATGATATTTTTAATTTATTATATAAAAAATTTAATAATAAAAATTAACATCAATAATGACCTAAATAATATCAAAATTTATTGAAATACTAATTTTGGGAAAAGCAATTCCAAAATATCAAATATGAAAAATTATAAAATCTCTAAATAATGTTAAAGGTTTTTTTAAAATATTTTAATATTAAAAATAATATAATATTTTAATTAATTATTATTATTTTAATATTATTTTATAAATTTATTTTATCTAATATTTTATAATATAACATAAAATTTATCACATCAATAAATAAAAATAAAAAATTTCAATTTTTAAAAAAAAATTAGCGTGTTATATAAAGCTGACATTGTATTGTAATAAAAAAATATAAAATTTTTTTCCTAAAAAATCTGATTTTTTCTTCAACTATAGATTAGAAAATTAATTCATCAATGATGATATTATATTATTTTTAATGATTGAAAAATTATTTATGTAATTAGTTTTGGAAAAAATAAATTTTATAAAAATTGGATTAAATTCATTTTTTAATATTCATAGATTTTTTAATTAAGGATTATTTTTCATAAAAAATAATTATTCATTAATAATGAGTGGATAAACTATATGTCACATTATTTGCTTTACAATTAATTAAACAGAATCTTATATCATATAACAATTTTTTAAATTTGTTACCATACTAGTCTCTCCTAGAGTCTTTCACTAAAGTGTTGAAGTCGACATCCATAGCTCCATAGAATTCCAAAGCTAGAGGACCAAATAGGTGAACTCTCTCCATACCCCTATACTTGGAGAATTCTCTACTACCTCTCCACTCGCAGCCCATCCACAAAGATGAGTACTCACACTCTCAAAAACAATGTCACTTGTAATACATGTAACCACAACATTTGCAAGTAGATCATATTATCTGAAAGGTCTCAGTTTAATGTAAGGTTCATAGTTACCTAAGTTTTCAAATTTTGAAAGAGTAGTGCTCGTTGTTGACTCTGGTTGTCCACATGATCTAGATCAGTTATCTTCTTCGTCAAAGTATCATGAGGTCTCTTGACTTGTTTTCCTTGCAAGTCTAATTAATATTTACTTAAGGTCGCAAATCCTTTCAAAATATCCTGTTTCTCCAGTGACGATCTGCTCACCAGTCAGTAGTTTAAAGTGTTCATACATTTAGTACAAAATCTAAGGTGATGAACCGCTCTAGTTTTCGTACACTCAAATAAAGTCCAGTCGTATCGAGTCTGTCTCCATCCGAACGAATGTCGTGGCAAATTAGACAGTTCTTCACAGGACGCGTTTACAGATTCGGCTGACTTGACTCACGGAGAGGGGTTGACATCGAGGTATTCAGTGTGGACATTCCCATACAGGTAGAGTCGTGTCATCCGACCAAAACTATCTGACTTGACATAAACGGGAGACCGTGATACAAATTGTGGCCCTACAGTTTGTTGCTTATTTCGACGCACACATGAATACCCAGCATACAAACCCATGGGTTCAGTCCTCACTAGATCCGCATTTGCACTAGTACTTTTCAAATCGTTTCGGGCTCTCCCACGCTGAGTGACTAGAACCTCCGACCTCAACAGAGGGAGTTTACTCACGATGCAATATTGCTGAAACCAGAACTCACACAAAAGGTAATAATGATCCGTTGCAGATGGATAATGTGTCGACAAATTTGAGATGAAATGCTTTGAAAACTATCATCAACATCTCCATCTCTGCACACCAAAAACATAGATGCTGTAAATAATGCGTTTTCTGAACCAACGCCGAGAATAGTGTTTGGAATCGCTGTTTGATACAATAGATCTAGACACTACAGTAGAACAACCACGTAGTGCCTTGACGCTCAACGTATGAGCAAATTCCTTGACTGTCTGAGGTCTCACCACCCGATCCCCATGTGAACTGGTAACAACTGTATGGGACAAGAAATTTCTTTGCCCCGTTCAGATGCCACCTGAAGAGTTCAAGAGTATGCTTCCTGCTTTGATTATGGAGCTAATCTCCAGAGTCAACCCAAAATGTTTTTCAAGGGTTACTCTTCTTTCTAAGATTGTTCATGAATAAATGGGTCAATAACATTAACATTCTGGGCTCAGGCTAATCATGAGTCCACTATGTGCAAGGAAAATCCTCTGACCTGAATTTACTCTCACGATCTAGGAGATAATGCGGCCCTGCTTACGCTTTTGGCAACAGACGCCCTGTATTCACAATCGTTGATATTGAAGACCATAAGGAGCGAGAGAACCAGAGTAGTTTGGGCTCCCTATGAATGCAGGAGATGACCATCTATGTTCAAGCATTCACACTTTGCTCCTCATGAGCCGTGAGATTGATCAGACCCACGGGCATGCATGCAAAAGTAGGCACAGAAGAGGACAGCTCTTTGGCATCCTCTTCTTTCAGTCGAGTACCTTGCTGACCAACAACCACAGAGGCCACTCTCGCTGCTAGGTTACCAATGCCTTTCAGATGAGGGATTCCCCTCAGGATACCGTAAAGCACTCCTGCTGCATAAGCATCACCCGCTCCGCAAGTATCTACAGGCACGCAAGGGGCAGGTTGTACATACGATACTTCTCCCTTCAGGCCTATATACGATCCTCGAGCTCCATCGGTGACTGATACTAGATGGCAATACTTGCTGAGTATTTCTGCAGCCATAGCTGGACTCATATTTCCGTCACCGTTCAGTAGAGCTCTGGCTTCATCGCTGTTACAGAATATCATATCCGCACTTTCAGACATAACCTTCCTGCATTTGATGACAAAACAGTGCTTCAATTCAAGAGGAAATTATTCCAAACCCGTCTTGTATGAAACATAATCTTCAGTTCGCAGTCAGAAGGAGTCTTCACTGTTAACGTCCGCCCAGGCAGACAGGGGTCTACGGAGTTCAGGCTATGAAAGGCACAGAGTTGATTCGTTGAGTCCTAACTTCAGCCCACTCTTACAAGTCATCAACATCAGAGACGACTCCTGAAAGCATTTGTCACGAAGGATTGATAAGATTCACTCACCACATCTTCCCCCGATGGCGCTTTACACAAGAAATATCACTGGCAGTAAGGGCAACCAATATACCCTTGTCACGTGCAGATTGGCACGCCTTCGCAATAGACTCTACAGTTTCAGATAATTCCCAAAGATAACCTTCAACCACCAATATCTTCGAACTTGCTATTTGCTCTTCCAGAGCCTCATCATAATTAATTAGAGATGACATACCCTGTAAAGACAAGGAGCGCGCAAAAAATGAATGCAGAGCAAGAACCGAAAATCATGTCCACCGTCTCCATCCACCTCGACAATGGATTCCCGTGTGACCGAAAATGAACAGGAGAGGCAGAAACCGGAACACTAACACAGTCCAAGCCGAAGCAAATCAGAGCAGCTTCCTGAGGAGCGTTTTGAGGTATGAAAAAAGTCATCCTACCTGGTATGAAAGCATTGTCCGTTGTGCATCCGGGGTGGTTAAGACGATAACCGTCCCTGTTGTGCCATTAGGAATGGGCTCGGATAAGAAGTGGACGTTTGCCCGTTTCAGCTTTGTCCTGTAGACCAAACAATAAATCCTCCTCAGCTCCGTGCTAGGTCAGCTGACACAATTACAGGACTTCACAAAATACGTCGGAGAGAAGTTCAACCTTCGAGACAAGCTAGTCACTGACAACCCCGACTGCCATGAGTCCATCAGCTCAAGCCGAAACTTTCTCTTCGACGCAAACTACAACGAGGCATCGTCACGGATTGAACTCAACAGCTTTCAGTAGCAAAACTCGGAGGAACCTAAATACACCCTGCCGTCCAGAAACTATCTCCTAAAAATCGGACAGCATGCAAACCAAAGTAGAAGAAATAGGCCCAAGAGATGTTATGCAAAAAACGAACAGGACAAAACACAATCAGGAAAACGAATATAGTTGAGTTGAGAATTGCGATTAAAACGAAGTATAGTTGCAGGAAGACGAGTGAGGTATGGACTAAATGAAACGCTATCTGCAGTCCAGTAACTATCAACGACCGTGGAATATTTCCCTTTCCACGTTTAGAGAAACGATTTTCACGATGGATTCTTATCGCGTTTCCCTACAGAACACAGACTACATATCTTAGATTGTTCGAATCCAAAAGAATGAGCCATAATAAGCTATACCTGTAAAAGTCACCGAGGGCATCACTTCCGACACTTCCTGTCATGGCCACGTTCAACCTCGGCTCGTCATTATACCCCACCCCAAGTCTTGCAAGAGCTACAAGGGTGTTAGAGAGCGAACCACCCGCAGTCACCTTGTAATTACGACCATCCAGTGCCCTTATGCAGTTTCCCCTTTCCTCGTGATTTACCACCTTTCTGGTACCTTTCACAAGGCCCAACGCTTGCAGAAATCCATCTTCAACGATTCCCGAGAAGTCCACCTGTAGTGAAAATAATAACTCCCAGAATTCAGGAAAATCCATAACTCTTACACTCCTTCGTACGCAGGAAGGTGCCCATATTTTAGTGCGAGATGCTCCGACAGATGAATTAAGTGAGATGACTGGAAACATTCCCTCACCGAAGCTGCAACTTTGTACGAAAACATTGAGCGGAGTGTGGATTTCATTACCAGACATGGTCGGTGCTCAGGACTACTCTTGTCCGTACATCTTAATATGTTTGGCAACAGAAGATGGGACGCAGGGGAAGGCTCCCACGGAAACGCCGAGGGTGATGGACATACTTCAATGGGCCGTCATGTCAAGCACCCCAGGAGTGGCCACATCTCTGAGCTATATGATTGGATATGTTTGAAAGATGGCTATGAGGGTGCTACAGTTTTGCTAAAGAAAAATAACTGGGCGGGATCGGTAACCGAAATCCCAAAACCCCAAAAGACCCCAAACTTGTCTCCCGACCAACTGAAGTAATTGTACGAGAAGCTGCAAGTTTGAGTGAATTACCATGGCTTGTCCCAGGCCAACGACGTCCCATCTGTCCGGCATCGTCATCTCCGGGATGCCGTATGGTTGGACACTCCGCTCGGAATCGTCTGGATCTTCGACCTTTAATCTGGCCTCGCTTTCTTCATGGCTGCTGCAACGTATCGATGCCCTGGAGCGACCGGAGCTAGGACCTACTGAGACCCGTTGCTCCCCCCTGCGTTCCGACTTCAAAAGCACAAAGCTATGTTTTCTAAACCTGCGAGCTGGAGAGAGGCTCACAGCATGGCGAACTGCGAAGAAATTCATACTTCCCACTCCCACAAGGTTTCTCGCAGAAGCAAACCCTGTGGCTTTGGGCAAGCTGACACAGTGCGGCATTGCAATGCCTGCTCTACGAACCGCTCACGCACATCTCAACGGGAGTCGTGACCTGAGAACCTGTGACGCCGCGTGCTGACTTTGGTGAGCAGCTCGGAGGAATTTTGACTTTGGTGCTCCAAATCCTCGAGCTCTCGAGCTCTCCGGATGCAGACACCAGGGAGGACCGTAAGCCGCTGGAGATGTCTATATTTTTGCTGACTGCCTATATCCCTGTGAAATCAGTGAGCGGGCTTGGGGACTCAGGATGCGCCACGTCAGGTTACTGTATCCACCAGATTTTGGAACATCGATCGGACGGTGCCAAGAAAGCCCGAGGTCTGAGGATTCGGTCCAGCCACAGGCAACGAGGTGGTGGGTGTCCAAAACATGCTCGGAGCCAGAATTGCACCGGGCCAACAAAACTCCAGCCGCACGATACACCGCGCCCGGAACAAACACAGAGCGCTAGTGGATTTTGCAATTCAGATTTGTTCAGTAAAACCTCCTCATAATTCCATTCTTTAGTAAACACATTGATTTCAGAGTTATAATCACTGTACTCTTAACAGTTTTATAGATTACACAAAGTAATGTGGTGATAATGAACAAATCTTGCAATTATCTTCAGGCAAAGAAATGTCAACCTCCCAATAAAACAACAACCTTCCCATCAATGTTGTTATTTTACTTGGCCGTTACATTGAATTAAAACAACATACAAATTCACTGGGTTGTTATTTCTTTCGTTTCAGATGCAGAATACAATGCAGAAGAAATTAGACTTCCTTCAATCACTATGTGACAATCTTTGACTGGTAATAACTAATTAATGAGACTAACTTAGAAGAAAACAATCAACATCCAAATGACATGTGAGGAAAGCTTTAGGTGATCAATCTTCCAAGATCATTATTCAATAGATTTTCAAATAATCATATAATCATCTGTTTATTGTGACTAATATATAGGATTTTTATTGATGCATAACTATGGTTAGTGAGCTTTATTGACACATATTTTCCTAAATATTATTTAGATTATACATATATATTTCAAAGACTTAAATGAGGATGTATATATGTTGATCATAATTTATAATCACATTCTATAAGGATTTTTGAATGAAATTGAAATCACATCCGTTGTAAAATCATTCTTGAAATATTTTATTTAACATTATTCACTTTTGAAAAGATACATAATAAATAAATATAAAAATATTACCTTAATTTTGAAAATATTAAAAAGAATTATATAATAAAAATTTGATGATAAAATTAATTAAAAATTATAGAAAAAGTTAAAAAATTAATGAAAATCATACGTATAACTTTAAAAAGAATATAATCTTGATATTGCGATATCTCCAATACTGATAAAAATATTATGCAAATCAAAATATCAAAAAATAAAAAAATAACTCAAAATCTTATGTTTTATTAAAAAAAAGTATAGAAAAGCTTTGTATGTACAATGTATTCCATATTTTAAAGATTATATGCAAGGAATAATTACTAAAAATTACATGTCATGCTTTATCAATTTTCATATCCAAATCATGAAAAATCATAACATGAAAAATTTAATATTTATGTATATTGATCAAATATCAAGAAATAAAATTATTTAATTAAATTAATAGACTATTTTTTAATTTTTAAGAACTAAAAATATTATTAATAAATTTAAGTTACTTGTTAATTTTAACTTCAATTTGAATAAAATCAATTGTCATCTTGCCCATCTACCACACCAAAAGTTACTCTATATTTTCCTCCAACTTAACCATAACTAGCTAAACTTAGTCACAATTTAGATATACTTACATTTTATCCTATATCTACAACCCTGGGTCTTACATTTACCCCCGGACCAAGATTTCACTCTGTCCTGGGAGTGAAAGAATCTGATCATCGATGAAACGGCTTCAACTTGTCGTGATTCACCCTGTCAAAATATCGTCCTCCCAACTCCTTCAAATCGTAAGTAAAGTTTCCCCACACCTTGTGAACTATGAAAGGACCAAAGTACTTTGGAAGAAATTTCTTTCTTGCTCTCTTATATCTAATGGAGTTGTAAAGCATTACCCAATCACCTTCTTTGAAAGTCTTCATCTTCTTCGTCCCAAGTCGATTATCATGATACTTCTTCTGCAATTGTTGAGCCCAATCCACACGTACCATTGCCACAGCTCGAGCCTCCTCCAACTCCAATAGTTGTTGATGTCTTGATTTGATAGCTTCTACTCCATTCATACTCTTTAACTTCCGTTGGATAGTTAAGAAGGTCGTCAAATCAAATTAAATTGGAAGCTTTGACTCGACACCATATACCATATGGAAAGGTGAGTACCTTATTGATGTCTTCCAAGTCGTCCGATACTCCCACAAGATAGCATGCAGCCTCTTGGATGAATTTTGCTTGCTCCCGTCCATGTCTGCATCCTTGGCCAATATCATGCAAAGTGTATAGTTGGTTCGCTCTGCCAATCCGTTAGCATTTGGTTTGTAGGAAGTAGTCACCTGTGCCTTGATGGAGAAATGACCTAGCATGGCCTGTATAATGCTTCCAACAAACTCACCACCTCTATCAGATACAATTTCTAGAGGGCATCCGAATCTAGTTATTATCCTCTCGTACAAAAATCTACCCACTTCTTCCTCACTAGTAGATTTTAGAGGTCTAGCTTCTATCCACTTGGTTAGATAATATGAAGCTACCACAATGAACTTGTTACCCCGAGGAGTAAGATTCAAGGGTCCTACAAAATCTATTCCCCATTTCTCAAAAGGATTTAAAATAGGAACTGATGTCAAAAGAGGGGTTTTCATGGACTTTTTAGCAAAAGCTTGACACACATCACAACTCTTGCAAAATTCCACACAATCTTTGAAAATGCCCTTCCAATGATAGCTTACATCTAGTATCTTAAATGTAGTTACCTTTCCTGCAAAGTGTCCTCCACATACCGAGCCTTCGTGAAACTCCTTTATAAGTTGATTTGATTCCTCCCTTCCAACAGCCCTTCTGAGTAATCCATATGCTCCTTGATGAAACAACACATCCTCTATGATGGTATAAGGTTCACATCACTTCACCAATGCATTCCTCTCCCGTGAATGCATGCCTTGGGAAAACTCTCCTTCCGAGATGAAATCCCATATCCCCTTGTATTCTGCCAGTACCTTTGTTATGGTGTCCATCATCATCAAATTCTCATCTGGAAATGTATCATCCACTGGTTGATCTTTTTCCTCATCGTATGCCCGAGACATCAAATCAACATTGACATGCTTCTTATCGGGTCGATCCTCAATGATGTAATCAAACTCTGCTAGTAACAACTTCCATCTGACTATCCTACCCTCAGCATTAGGCTTGTTGAAAATGTACTTCAAAGCCTTGTGGTCAGTAACGATAAACTTTACTCCCAACAGATAGTGTCGAAACTTCTTGAGTGAGAAGATCAGAGCTAAAGTGTAACACTGAAGGCAATGACTCCGGAATGACTTCCAAGATGAGAGATGTCTTCTCAAGACTTCTCCTTGCTTTATATACTATAGGACTAGAGAAGTCCAAAATCCAAACTATGCCACATGGCTAACATGCGTAGGTTGCATGTTTTGTTTTCTTATCCTAACCAATTCCTAACAAACGTCTAGCACACAATCTGATCCACCAATGCATGGTAGCCACCTCGTCATTTACCTTTTGCTTTTTGGATAGTGCACACCACTATCTTGTTTTTTTGTGATCTAGTGACCACTCTACGTTTTGGCTAAACTAACTATGGCTAACCAAGATTGGTTACATAAAGCCTCCCTTTCTGTCACTAAATAGTTTCTCTCAGCCTGCACCATCTGTCTACTAGCATAAGCAATTGGATGATCATGGTTATCTTCATCTAATTGGCTTAGAGTGCATCCTATAGCAATGTTTGATGCATCAGTGTAGAGAATGAAAGGTTTACCCCAATTTGGTTTGGCTAAAATAGGAGCCGTTACCAATGCCTTCTTAAGAAGTTCAAACGCCACAGTTGCCTCTCCATCTTTGATCCATCCCCTTCTTCATGTAAACCGTCAAAGCATAAGCTTTGTTGGAGAAGGAAAGGACGAACCGTCGATAGTATCCCACCATTCCAAAGAACTGCGTCAACTTGGTCAACGTCACCGGAAAAGGTAAGTCGAGGATGCGTTTCACCTTTTCTAGATCCACCGCTATACCATCCTTGGAGATGATGTGCATTTTTCTGGATTGAGCGAGGCCTTGGCTTTCTCCAACCGTTGTAGAATTTTGATCAAATGATCAAAATGATCCTCCTTCTTCCCGTATACACAAAAATCATCTATGAAATCTCACACAAATTTTCCAATAAAAGGTTTAAACACCTTGTTCATGAAACTCTGAAAAGTTGCTGGAGCATTACATAGACCAAAGGTCATTAACCTAAAGGCAAAAGTTCCCTATGACGTGATAACAGTGGTTTTGAGCTGATCTTTTGGAGCAATTTGAATTTGGTTATAACCACTATAACCATCTCCAAACTATACCACTCATGACTTGCCAACTCCTCTAGAATCTCATCTATGAAAGGTAAAGGATAATAATCCTCCTTAGTGACAGCATTCAACTTCTTGTAATCTACACATACACGTAGCTTACCATTCTTCTTCTTGACTATCACAATAGGAGAAAACCATTCAGAATTCTCTATTTCATAGATGAAACCAGCATCCTTTAGCTTCTCGATCTCCTCCTTGACCACCACAGCCATTGGTGGATTTATCTGACGTTGCTTCTGACGTACTAGACGAGCCTTCTCCTCTAACTCAATACGATGAGTTTCTAAGGTTACTTCCTTCAAATCCTTGTAGCTAAAGGCAAAGACATGGATAAATTTTTGAAATATATCCAAGAACCTTGACTTCTCCTCCATAGTAACCTTGGGACCAAACTTGGGAGCAGAGAGCCGTCGAGTTATCTCATCTTCACCCATCTTCATCTTGTCGGGATCTTTCACCACCCCTGACCTAGGAAGTAAATCCATTGCAGCAAAAACTTGAACTTGAACATCTTCATCCGAGGTGTCTTCAGATGATGTCTCCTCATCGGTCGACATGTTGGTGTGTAACCAATCTTGGTTAGTCATAGTTAGTTTAGCCAAAGCATAGAGTGGTCACTAGATCACAAAAAAGACAAGATAGTGATGTGCACTATCCAAAAAGCAAAAGGATAAATGACGAGGTGGCTACCATGCATTGGTGGATCGATTGTGTGCTAGACGCGTTAGGAATTGGGTAGGATAAGATAACAAAACATGCAACCTACGCATGTTAGCCATGTGGTATAGTTTGGATGTCGGACTCCTCTAGTCCTACAGTATATAAATCAAGGAGAGGTCTTGAGAAGACATCTCTCATCTTGGAAGTCATTCCGAAGTCATTGCCTCCAGTGTTCTACAGGTGGTATCGAGCGGGCTTATTGTTCCTATGAGTGTGGATCACCCTCTTGGAAGAATAGTCCAGGTTTGGTACAATTATTTGATGAGAGAGTGTTTGTTAGAGGATACCGGCAAAGGGCCATTGAGCTGCAAGTAGTGGAAGGGGGTTATTGTGGGTGCAGGTTATGGATGAGGGAGATAGAATAGTAATGAGATTTCCATTTCTTAATCCTTTTCATGTCAAACTGTTATACATTGAGAGAGCGAGGTTGACTCAGTATTTGGTTTATCATTTTGGTGCCAACTTCATGGACCAAGTGATGAGATCTCGAGATCCTGTTATCTTACCTATAGTCACCTACGATGTTACTTGGGATCTCATGATTTACATTTTAGTTTAGAGATGGACCTCAATAGACCACCACCTGTGAGATTCAACACACGGTGTGAAATCTATTGTGTGTATCATCCTAAAGCTATGTTTTGGAGCCTAGTTATTAGAAACTTTGGAGAGGAGTATTACCATGAGGTGATAGCATCACCTATTCCTTTGTGTTGCCAATCTTGAGAAATTGAGAGTTGTTCATCTTAACCCTATACTGAGAGAGAGTGGACGGAGACGAACCATGGAGGACACTTTGAGAGAAATGATTGAAGAGTTGAGAGATTTGAGAAACGCATTTGAGCAAAGCCAGACTCAATTACAAGAGTTAGCTCAAGAATTGACAAGAAATCAAAACGAGAGGAATGGAAAATGAGAGAATGAGAGAAACTCAAATGGAGATGGAGACATCACCATCCATGGTGAAGAGTGAAGAAACAAGTGAGAGCCCGTGGCTCTTGAAGCCCAAACAAAACAACAACGAGCAAGAGAGCTAGATCTTCGGACATCCATGATTCTCAAGATGACAAAAGCTTGTAAAGATAGAACCTTACCGGGTAGTCGAACCATGGGAGTTTTGGAAGGTTGGATTGAGAGAATGGAGTATCATCTTGCTTTGTTCAATATCAACGATCACATTGCAGGTCTTTTTGTTCGTACTTTGTTGTTGGAGAAAGCATCTACTTGGTTTCGGGGTTGGATGATGGAGCTCAATGAGTCGATTTAACAAAGTTATTTGGAGTGCAATGAAACGAGGTCTTCTTCAGAATTTTCAAGCGGTTGATTCCATCATCACGGCACGGATGAGGTTGTGGAAACTTGAACAGAAGGGAAGTGTGGAGGAGTACATTGAGGAATTTCGAGATCTTCGAATTCAGATACGAGATATGAGAGGAGTCAAGCCCTTGATTTATTCAAGAGAGGGTTGAAGAAAAAGATTCAACAGGAGGTGATTCGGGACAATCCAAGCAACTTGAATGAGGCTATTGCTTGTGCACAACGAATGTCCAACGTCTAGCACAACGGTGGAGAGGTATCGGTTCCTTACTTAATCAATACTATGGACCAATGCCTATGGAGTTGGGCAACATAAGGAGGAGAGAAGATTTCATTCCAAGGGGAGTGAACGCACAAGGAGGAGATCGTCGCAACTCAAATCCTCATCGAGAAGGAAATTCAAGAGGAGGAGACGGAGTGGAGGGAAGACGAGAAATGAGGCAATGCTATAATTGTGGAAGATTTGGTCACATTGCCATGAATTGTCGTACCCGAGTTCTAGCAAGAGGAGCTAGACCCCCCTATCGACGAGCTCTCAACAATCTTGAAGGTGGAGATGAAGTGACCGATGGAAACCCGGGAAACGACGAGCACCAGTAACCTTGCCTCGTGGCCTTACTGGTTCGATGAAAAAGAGGAAAGGCAAGGGAAGGAAGCACAAACATGAGGTAAATGGTTTGAGAAAGAAGGAAACATGTTTGATTGTGACGGATGGCGAGATAGAAGGAGTAAAAGTGAGAGTATTGATTGACCCAGGAGCTACAGAAAATTTCCTATCTCGATCTATTGCTATAAAGTTGGGATTAGCTTTAGAGAAAGATGAGAGTGAAAAGGTAGAGTTGCCAAACGGGCAAACAGAGAGCATTGAGAGCATTCCTAGGAAAGTGGAGTTGAAGATTGGGCAATACAAGGAATCGTTGGAGTGGAGAGTAATTCGATTAGATCGCTATGATGCTATTTTGGGTATGCCTTGGATGGAAAAATATAATCCTGAGATAGATTGGCGAAGGAAGATAGTAAAAACCATCAGTTGGAGGATCTTTGGAGATAGACTTAGATCAGGACACAAAAACTTACCTCTCTACGTGATAGGAAGAACCGCTATCAGTCACAAAGATGTATGTTTTTTGGGCCTAATAAGATATGTAAGCTCTCCAAAAGAGCAATCTTTTATACATGAGGAGTTAACTTGTATCTTGAACCAGTTTCAAGATGTTTTTCCAGATGATTTGCCTCCAGGTTTACCACCAAGAAGGAGAGTGGATCACAAGATAGAGATCTTACCAGAAAGTTCTCCTCCTTGTAAAAGTCCCTATCGACTTGCACCAAACGAGCTGGAGGAATGCAAGGCACAATTGGAAGAGTTGTTGGAGAAGGGGTTTATCCAACCTAGTGTGTCATGATATGGAGCTCTAGTATTGTTTGTGAAGAAGAAGGACGGCTCCATGCGGATGTGCATGGACTATCGTGCTCTAAATCAACAAACGGTGAAAAACAAGTATCCATTAACGCGAATGGATGACTTGTTTGATCAACTTCATGGAGCTAAGTATTTCACCAAACTTGATCTTAGAAGCGGATACAATCAGATCAGAGTGGCGGATGAAGACATACAAGAGACAGCTTTTAGAACTAGATATGGTCATTTTGAGTATCTAGTTATGCCATTTGGTTTAACCAATGCCCCTGTCACATTCATGGGATTGATGAATGATATTTTTCGTAAATTTCTAGATAAATAGCAAGTCCTTACAAGATCATCAGAAACATCTACGAGAAGTACTCCAAGTGTTGAGAGAAAATAAGCTGTATGCTAAGATGTCAAAATGTGAGTTTGGCAAAAGCGAAGTAGATTACCTAGGCCATAGAGTTAGTGCTGATGGCATCCAAGTCATGAGTGACAAAGTGGAAGCGATTCAAAATTGGATTGCCCCAGAGAATCAGACTCAACTACGTAGTTTCTTGGGTTTAACCGGCTTCTATAGAAGGTGTGGAGGCTTTTGCTCGTATTGCTCAAGCCTTAACAAGTCTCTTAGGCCAAGGGCAGAAATGGCAATGGGGTACAGCTCAAAAGATTACAGTTCAGGCTTTGAAGGATGCGCTCTTACATGCACCAATCCTTAAATGGTATGAACCAGGTAGACCAACAAAACTTGCTACGGATGCATCGGTGTGGCAGGTTGGAGGAGTTGTTACAACGGGGAATGGAAAGATGGATGGCACCCAATTGCTTTCTTCTCACGAAAACTTTTGCCGGTGGAGCAAAATTATCATACCATAGAGAGTGAGGAGTTAGTCATTGTCTTGGCTACTAAACATTGGAAGCACTATCTCGGAGATAAGGAGTTTGTGGTTGAGACAGACCACAAGCCTTTGGTTTATTTAGAAACTCAAAAGGACCTCTCAAAGCGGCAGATTCGTTGGGCTGAATGGCGACAGCCTTTCAACATGAAGATCGTGTATGTGGAGGGGAAGAAGCAGCTTGCCTATGCATTGACACAAATGCCGTGCATTAATCAAATCACGGAGGTGAAGATTCACTCTAAATGATGGGAGAACCTGCATCGCACTACCAAGGAGGATGAGGAGATTGCACAAGCCTTTCAACAGGGTCGAGCATATTTAGAAAGGGGATTGGCGTTGTATAAGGGAAAGATTTGGATACCCTCAGATGTTGCTCTCCGTACAATAGTGTTAGAGGAGGCACATGATTCAGCTATTGCAGGCCATGTAGGAGTGGAGAAGACCATTGAAGGTGTCCAAAGGGTATACTTTTGGCCAAAACTAAGAGAGGACATCACCAGCTATATTCGAAGTTGTGTGGCTTGTCAACAAAACAAGGCTAGCAATCAGAAACCAACAGGTCTACTACAGCCTCTACCAATACCTACTAGAAGATGGGAGTACGTCAGTATGGACATTGTATGTGAGTTGCCAATGACGTCTACGGGTTATGATTCGATAGTCGTTTTTGTGGATAAATTGAGCAAGATGATCCATATTAGGCCCACAACAAAGACAGTTACTGCACCTGAACTTGCTCGAATTTATATGGATGCAGTTTTTGCTCAACATGGTTTAGCTATAGTACTCATCACCAATAGGGGCACTCAATTTACTAGCATGTTTTGGAAAACCCTATTTGGGCTATTCAAAACAAAACTAGCCATGTCCACAACTTATCATCCTCAAACAGATGGGCAAACTGAAAGAGCAAATAGAACTATTGAGGACATGCTTAGAGCTTTCACTTTGGAAGAGCAAGAAGGTTGGGATGCACTTTTACCCTTGATTGAGTTTGCTTATAATAACTTAATCAATGCATCCACAAAAATCAGCCCATTCTTCTTGATGTATGGAGAACACCCTATCACATCATCTAGCTTGGTGAGTGTAGGTCACATGCAGGAACCATCAACCCAAGTGGAAGCGGTGGAACCAGTTTGTGGCACGAGTCCAATGAGGAGTGCATCAGGCAAAAGCAAAAAATTAGCCATTGCCCTTAATCGGAAAAAACAATATGCTGATGCTCATCGACGACATGTGGAGTTTCAAAAAGGCGATCAGGTGTGGTTGTCTACTACCAATTTGTCATTAATAGGGGTTCGAAAGTTAAGTCCACGGTTTATTGGACCTTTCTTGATTGTCCAACGGATTGGAGAAGTTGCCTACAAGTTAGAGTTGCCAACACACATGAAAATACATCCCGTTTTTCATGTGTCTCTCTTGAGAAAGTATACCCCACGATCTCCTTCCTTTGGCAACCCACATCAACCTCCTCCTTTACCATGATTGATGGTGTAGAGGAATATGAGGTTGAGAGAATCCTCAAGAAATGGACAAGAGGTATTGGAACCCCAAAGTGGAATATCTAGTCCAATGGAAAGGTTATCCACTTTATGAAGCTACTTGGGAACCATTGGCAAATCTTACAAATGCCAAGATACTTGTAGAGACTTTTGAGTCTTCTTGCAACGAGGACGTTATGACTTAAATGGGGGAGGTTTGTAACCAATCTTGGTTAGTCATAGTTAGTTTAGCCAAAGCATAGAGTGGTCACTAGATCACAAAAAAGACAAGATAGTGATGTGCACTATCCAAAAAGCAAAAAGGGTAAATGACTAGGTGGCTACCATGCATTGGTGGATCGGATTGTGTGCTAGACGTCCGTTAGGAATTGGGTAGGATAAGATAACAAAACATGCAACCTACGCATGTTAGCCATGTGGCATAGTTTGGATGTCGGACTCCTCTAGTCCCCACAAGTATATAAATCAAGGGAGGTCTTGAGAAGACACATCTCATCTTGGAAGTCATCCGAGTCATTGCCTTCGTTGTTACATGGTGCCAACCTCCGAAAAAGTCGCCACTTTCTTCACTTTCGGACTCGAGTAATCACTGTGAGGTCTATCCGAAGTCTCGAGATCGATCCTCCGCCACTTGTGAGAGGGACCTTCACTCGATGGTTTTTCGGCCCTATACGAAGTTAACCTTTATGCCACCGATCAATTGTCCTCACAGCCCTCAACCAAGGTCTTCCTAACAACTTGTCACTTGATAGGACAACAAGGTTTGAACTTCCATCACACTTACTACCACCTTGTCCACCACTCCAATCGGTCGCACCTTTTGCTTGTTGGCCATCCCAACAATGATGTTGGAAGGTCTTGAACGCTTCATCCCCAACTTCTTCAACAAACGTTCCGACATGACATTCACCGTAGATTCACCATCCACAAGCACATCCAAAACATCACGTCCATTAATGCGTAATTCAGTCTTTGAAGCCTGAGTACATACCTCCGAGGCAACGACATCCACCACTCATACTCCAACATTTGCCATGGAAGTTTTCCCCTCAGATCGTCGTTTCTTGGTCCTTCTGGAGCTTAGGCCTCCCCTCAACTCCTTTCTTATCGTATGATTTAGAGCAATCAATTGGCCAACAGTTATATTGGCTTTTTGATTCCCCACATCCTCCACCACGTCATATTTGAGTTGGGTAGATGAAATGAAGAAATCATCCATTCCCAACTTCTTCCTCGGTGCTCTCGGTTGACTCACACCCCTGGCTTGGTTGATCTTCCATTGAGATGGACTCCTCTGCAAATCTTGCTCTCTTCTTCTCATGTGCAAGAATATCTACTCTCGAACTTATAGAGCTCTATTCCTTCTCAAACGTGCACTGATGAGGAAACACATCAATAGACGCTTCTTTATACTTCGTTTCTGCGAGATTTACCAAAGTGACAAGATTTTATCCCACACTTCATGTTGTCCTATAGCACCTACATGTTTCAATTTCCTCTGCTCTTCTCCCAAAGTAATAGATGATACAAGGGCTGGGCAACATCCGCTGCAGCAATCTTTATAATCCACTCAAATGTTTATTGTTGATCTTCGGCCATACCTGCGCTCGTAACAACAATGTTCACCATTCAATCAGAAACTGCTGTCGTGTCTCCGTCCGCGGACATGGGGACTCGATGCCGATGGGAGATAAGATGTCATCCATGACCGGAGTCACCGGGCGATCTGAATACAGACTCGCATGCGGACAGAACTACAGCATACTGTTTACAACTGTATACAGTACGTACTCCACATTGCAGTGAGAGAATGTGCTCGAGGCATGGGCAGGAAGGCTGACTTTCGTTGCAAAGTCAACGGCTGCCGAATGTAGAAAGACGATCTTTTGTTTAACATCGAAAACCGAGTAATATAGCAAAAAGACGGAAGACAAATCAAATCGTACAGGGATGAAACCAAGGGGGTAAGATGAAACCAGAAATAGATTGATCATGCCTTCGAAGTAGAATCTACTTGGCTCCCCGTTTAGTTTGAAAGTTTTGAGGACACACACCCAAGGGCATGGAACAGGACCTGTAAAGCCGGTAACCGCTAAACTGTCGGTCATGTTCCAGTGGGTTTCGACACACTGTAACCCTCACTTGGGAGGTAGTTAATAGCGCGAATGTCAGAATGGCGAAGAAACGCGAGAGACTGGGATTTCCAGGTCTTAAAGCGAAATATGCACGCAGGAGCTCGGGATATCCTGTTGACAAAGCAAGCAGGGCTCAGACTCTGCTCAGCTAGCTTTAGATGCTTGACTTCCGGTGGCTTGCTTTTTCTATGTCTGCTCGTCTGCTTCGTACGAGGACAATGGAGTTTAGCCTAGCATGAGTTCCTTAGCTGAACGTAAAGTGCAAAGCGCCTCGATAACATACCTTGTTGAGTTCGATTTTAGATGCATGTCCACACATTTGCCGTGATTCAGCACTTCGGCAATTCTTCCCTCTGTTGCTTTCCAAATTCTCAGTAAACAACGCTACTGCCCTTCATGTTCAAGGCTAACGAAGAACCGAAGGTCACGGTACAAAGTTTTCCCCTGTGGTGGTTATGCTCTTAAAAATACTCTTCTACTGAAAAGTTGCCCTCCGTTCGGTGACGAATGGCCGGCACAGGAGCTTCTAGCCAGAACATGCGTGTGATGGGGGACGTCAAGTAAATTTTGAAAAGAAACGGGGACTGAAGTATCTTTTACATTCTAAAGGGTGATCAAGAACTATTCCCTTTGTTAACTCTAGTAACCAGAGTTACCAGACCAGAGCACTTTACCGGCAACCACAAAGCCAAAATTCTGTAAATCAGAAGGACACCGGAGAACCGGGGCGGGGGAGTGCAGGGGGCAAGTAACATCATCTGCAGTTTGCAGAAGTGCACTCGTTGCCGATTGCCTATTGCCAAGCTCGATCCAGCCATCGATCGGAAAAATTCGGAATTACGTTGTGCAAAATCACGTCAGCGGCAGTCAGACTGTACATAGTCTACAGAACATACAGACGGACGTCGCTCCTTCCACGGACGCGTGGGGCCGTGTCTCCCTTAAAATATTTCTTCCCTACCGGATTCTTGTACTTAAAAGACTAGTCCTCAGGACACTCACCGGTCCCCGCGTACCGAGTAGTGAAGGAACGTACTTACAGCTGCACGTACAAGCATTGATTCGGTGACTCAGGTCTCGCGGTTCATCACGGAGGATCCGAACGGACTCATCTAAGCGGAGTTTCAAATCGATCACTTCAAAGATTCTGCTTGTGATTTTTCACATGGAGTGAGCGCTCCTATTATTTGCACTCACACTTTGGTGATGAAAACCTATATTTGGTTTCACATTACCAAGATACTATTTGAAATGTTGTGATTACATATTTTACACTCTGCCACAATTTTGGAGAGTATTATTAGGTATCCTATGGATGGACTAGGAATGGAATGACAACAACCAAAGTCTCTAAGGACAAGGTTATATATAGAGAATTAAAACGATATGTTCCTTTACCATTGGAGTTATATGGAGCTAGGGATGTTTACAAGTTCATAAGAGAATGTCTGAGAGTTTACCATACTAGTTATAATGTATTTTTTTTAGTATATTATAAAAATTATTTTAATCATAGTGTATCCATGGTTATGCATAGAGCAATGTCGTGCTCATACATACCTCATCACAACATTTACAGTTGTTACATCAAACATCTCAATCCACAGATAATCATACACCAACATATATGTACCACAATAATCTTTTATCCATTCAAATATACACAAGGACAATCTTATCCCATAACATAAAATAAAAGAGAGATCACAATCTAGCCAAATCCATTTTGTGTTTCAAAAATTTTGAATTCATGCACTAATTACTTTCCACCGTAACCACATTCTCAAATGGTACTCTTGGAAAACTGCACTCCAATGTGCAAGAATGCGAACCCTACCCCTTTGAGTAATAGGTGTTTTAGTTGGGATGTGAGTGTTAAGTGTACTTCCAATGCAATAGGTCGTAAATGCAATATTGCTCGTGCACCTATCTAACTTGGGATTCCACTAAATAATTCGCGATAGCTATGATTGGTGCAATCATGTTATATGATTTTGAAGATGCTATGGGGTCTAGCCCATCCTCCCCTTTGGGTTCATCCATAGGACTTATGGGGTATTCCAATAGTCTTCTGCTATATTACTCGCTTTCACCCCGATTCTTGTGATCTTTCCACCCAGTGTCATACAATACGTTGCAGTACCGTACTATTATCTTGTTCACCCTTCCCGTATTGTACCATTTGTCGCGACCGGATAAAAATAGCAGATAAAAGAAGTGTCTTCTTTTCCGCAGTAGAGTACAGAGTCCGTCCTGTACTGCAATGGGTCCATCTCCGAGTCTCTCACTCCGCATTCAATGCGAGAAAACCGAAAAGCTGAGCTTGATGGAAGCAAAGGCTGATGAGCGCTGGACTTTCGGCTAGTTGGGTGTCATGCGTTTGTGGCAGCGCCATAGAGTCCGCGACGAGCACTGATCGCAGTTGGAATTGCAGAGCAGACAGAGCAGGGACGGAGACGGTGGCGACGACATTCATTCCACTTCTTCGCTTTCCTCCTCGGGTCGCGTTCTTCCGATCATCTGGAGAGATCAGGCGTAGCAGAGACTTGTGCCTCTGCATTGATTGAGCAGAAGAACACTTCGCGGCACATTGTTGAGGGAGAGAGAGTGAGAGAGAAATGACATTGGGTGCGAAGGACGGATCTTGGAAGGTGCAGAAATGAGAGATTGCGCTGGACAATTTGCGGGTTGCGGATGGAGGGAAGGCATTTTGGACGTAGAAGGAGAGGAGTGCAGTGGGTGCTGCACTCGGAACGGAATCAGCATGGATTGATGGAGGGAAGCACTATTGATCACGTCGCTTTGCGTTGACCATTTCTGTCATCAGCTCAATGTGACCATTAAGTAATTGTGGAGCCAACGTCCAAGCCAGTTTGAGACAACTAGGTTCTGTCTATGCATATGCTTGCGAGGAACATCTGTCTCAGTTTCTGAACATTCGTCTCATCTTGGGTTCTCTCCTGTGGATTGCGTGAAGCTGGGCATCATCATGGCCAGGAGATTGCCAGCTTTCGGCTTCCTTGCATTGATAGCGATGCAAATTTCCATTGAACTGGTTAGTGTCGTCTCGGGTGACAGGCTGTTAGAATTGACATATCAGCTGCAAGAGATACCGAAAGCCCCTTGGAGAATGCACACTCTGTTCTCGGTGGAGTGCAAAGATTACTTTGACTGGCAGACTGTTGGTTTGATGCACAGTCTTAGGAAAAGTGCACAACCTGGACCAATCACTCGTCTTCTAAGCTGCACTGAGAAAGATTTGGTCAAATACAAGGGCCTCCATCTGGCTCCCACTCTGAAAGTGCCGTCAATGAGCAAGCATCCTGTTACAGGGGACTGGTGAGACCATGAGCTATCTCCAAAATGTTGTGAGAATGTTGGTCAATAATTTTCCCGTCAAGAATTAGAATGCCGTCTTTGCTAGTGATTTAGTAGCAGTCGTGGGCAGATTGGCTTATTATTGGCTCAAATTTGTGTACATTTTGGTACGTTATCGTGAGGCTCTCACTTCATCTCCGCTTGTCGCCGGGGTGGTTCTCTTGAGGCGATTCAAGGCAAAGATGCTCTTTTCGCTTTTTCCAAATCTTGTATCAGATGGTGCTTGCTGGATTCTGAAGTGCAAAAGATGAGCCCCAAATGTTAAATGTTGGATGTCGTACGATTTGGTCCTTTCTAACTGTCACGGCTGCCTGAGCATCTGATTCAAAGGGTTCAAAATGAAGCCCTAGGTCTTTCCCACTCTCGCTGCTGATTGAACCCGTATCGTGTCTTGGGGCGCCGCAGGTATCCAGCCATCAATAAGCCTGCTGGAGTTGTACACTGGCTGAAAACTTCTGAAGAAGCAAAGCATGTCGATTGGGTTGTGATTTTGGATGCCGATATGGTCATGAGACATCCAATTACTCCCTGGGAAGTGGGAGCAGAGAAGGGGAAACCTGTTTCTGCTTCTTACGGGTACGATCTTAGCACTAGGGCTGAGTGTAATTCAACTTCGACCATTTCAACATTGAATGCAGGAAACAGTTAATCAGTCATGCTGTATTGTGAATGCTCTTTTTCTCAGATTTCTTGCTAAAATATTTGCAGTGTTGTGTCTATGCTGACCATCATTCTATGATTTCTTACTGTGTGTGCCAGTTATCTTGTTGGTTGCGACAATGAACTGGCCCAGATACATACTACACATCCTGAGTTTTGCGACAAGGTTGGAGGTTTTATCGTGATGCACATAGATGATTTGCGAGCAATGGCACCCCTTTGGCTTTCAAAGACAGAGGAGGTGCGAGCCGATAAGGATCATTGGGCTCAAAAGTACACTGGTGACATATATTCAAGTGGCTGGATCAGTGAAATGTACGGTTATTCTTTTGGAGCCGCAGAGGTATATCTCAAAGACTGAAGACTTTATACTCTTTCCACAGTTTTCTAGTCGCAAAGTAGCTTCTTCACATCAATTGGTAGAGAAGCTTTTATGGCGTCTGTCATGTGTTTGTCTGAGTCGACACTAAGCTGAAGCCTAGAGTGTGCCATTCCCTGTAATGTGTGATGCATAAGGTACCGAGAATCTTTCGACATTCGTTGGAAGACAGAAAACCAGAATGCTGATTGCAGTCAGCTCTTTGCTAAACAGTCTACGATGCGCGTCGTTGCCGCACTTTGAGTTTTGCGATAGACTGAGTACATTATTCTGATGTATGTCTTGTTGGTCTTGGCGGAAGGTTGGGTTACGACATAAAATCAATGACGACCTGATGATATACCCAGGTTATATTCCAGCGGATGACATAGAACCTTTCATCATGCACTATGGGTTGAGGTTCAATGTGAGCAGCTGGTACTTTGATAAGGCCGAGCACTTGAATAACGCTATTGTATACGAGTGCAATAAGCTCTTCCCTGCTCCTCCTTATCCCGAGCAGGTAAATCTCTTATAACGTGTAAGACAGGAGTCGTTGAGATTCATCTTCGTATATCATGAGTAGACCTTTGACCTTAGACTTAGATCAGTTTCGACTTCTTAGCTATCACTGGAGCTACTTATCATTTTAAGTATACTTTCTTCCTTAAGTCTATTCGGTGTCCGATAACTAGATAAGTCAACTAAAAGGTTGAAGCATTTGCATTCCGCTGAGCTAGTGCAGAGACCATAATAACACAAGAAACGACTTGGAATATCCAGGATAGACTAACTCATCTGTTCACATTTGCAGGTGGAGTTGTTAAGTAAGAAAACGAGCACTCGTCGCGCTCTGCTGTTGAGTATTGAGTGTATTAACACAATCAATGAAGGTCTCGTCCTGCATCATGCCAAAAAACGCTGTCCGGAGCCGCCTAAAAGCGAGTACCTGGACTTTCTACGAACTGGATCTGATCCCGCAGGTCGTCCAAAACTGAAGATGTTGGAAAATGCTACTGAAGATGATCGTTCCAATCAGTCTAAGGAAGAATCTCTACAAGCTACTGTCAAGCAGGACAAAGTAGCTGTGAAGATCAAGGCTCCTATGCAGCTCAAGCTTCCACACCCCAAAATCCATACGCTTTTCTCAACTGAATGTAATGATTATTTTGACTGGCAGACTTTGGGACTATACCATAGTTTTCAGTTAAGTGGCCAGCCTGGCTTCATTACCAGGTTGCTAAGTTGTACAGAGGAGAAGCTGAAGAAATACAAAAATCTCGACCTGGCTCCAACGCATGTGGTGCCCTCCATGAGCGTGCATCCCCTCACAGGAGACAGGTGAGTTTGTCGATGTTCGTCCAAGGTCAGTTCAACAGCTTAGGCCTCTTCATGTCTTGACTGCATGTAAGACACTTGTAGCTTAGTGTTTCATACTTCTTTCAGTTTGTTAGAGCTCTAGGTGTGAAACACATACTAGTTTTTAACCGTTATTCTGTGACTAGTCTGGGCTTGGGGGTTGGCATGCTTAGCGTGTCAACCCCAGACGTTAGCACCCCTAGCACGTAAGCTTAGCATGTCGGAATATGGGTATCCTCTATTTTGACCTGCTCCTGTTTAAACTCGGTCTTAGTTTTTCTACATCCGAATGGACTTGAAGGCTCCTAGTAACACACAATCGGTCTCTTTCTGCAGATATCCTGCCTACAATAAACCAGCGAGCATTGTGCATTGGCTCAACCATGTGCAGATGGACGTGGAGTATGTTGTCATCTTGGATGCAGACATGATTCTACGAGGGCCTATAACACCATGGGAGTACGGCGCCTCGCGGGGCAAAATAGTCTCCGTATCCTATGAGTAAGCAATTCTGATTCTTGTGAAAGTTGGGAATCGAAGCTTGGCTTTGTACTCAACGGCTTTGTTTTCACCAGGTGTTCCTTGTGCAAACGTCAGATTATCATCGTTGATCGGTTTCGACTTCTGACCCTCAAGACGTTGCATGCAGTTATCTTATAGGCTGTGACAATGAACTTGCTCGGTTACACACTCGGTATCCCGAATACTGTCCGAAGGTCGGCGGTGTTCTCGTGGTGCATATAGACGATCTACGTTTACTAGCGCCCCTATGGCTCCACAAGACGGAGGAAGTTCGTGCAGACAAGTCTCACTGGGCGACAAATATTACTGGAGACGTTTATGGACATGGCTGGATCAGTGAGATGTATGGCTATTCCTTCGGTGCTGCTGAGGTCAGTCAACTTTCATTCAATCTGGATACATCAGATGTTTTCGAGAGGGGTGATGCTCTGCCGCTACTCGGAACTGATAGATTCTGCATTCCTTTGTTTTCGTCTCGTATTAAGCTCATGGGTTATGGCAGCTTGTAGTCAAAGGATATTGTGGATGGAACACATGGAGCTACCAAATGGCGTTGTTTTGTCGTCCACGACGGAAGTCGAAGTGTTTTAGACGCCAGTCTCAGTGATCAATGTTCATCTCAAGCGACTGTCTGAAAACTCATTGATTTCGCTTTTTCTGTTGCAGCTGAAGTTGAAGCATATCGTAAAGAACGAGATCATGCTCTATCCAGGTTATGTCCCACCACCAGGGATAGAAGTGAGGGTACTGCATTATGGGTTGAACTTTAAGATTGGCAACTGGAGTTGGGACAAGCACAAATGGCATTACGATGATATGACCTCATCGTGTTGGAGACAATTCCCCTCTCCCCCAGATATTGCTACTCTGAAATGGGACACTGAACTGGATGAGAGGAGAGATAGGTTGAGCATCGAATGCATGAAGACCTTGAATGAAGCCCTTTACCTCTATCACAAGAGGAAAGGATGTCGGCCTCCGGGTGAAAACAAGCTGCAGGAAGATCCAACGCGCAGTGGTCTAGAGAAAAGTGCAGCGGAGAGGATCTCGGAGGGAAAAGCAGTTGATGAATTGATCATGGGAAGGCATAAGCAAGCATTTAGAGAGTCGCAGCTCATCGATCCGGACGAGGAATCTCAAGCTGTCGACGACCGAGCGACCTTCGAAACGGAGGAGAGGTCAAGCCAAAAGTTGAAGAAGAGGAGTATGCTGAACAACCTGAAATCGGTTGCACCGTTCAATTTGAGTCCCCGGTACTGGATGGTTGCTCTGTGGACCAGCCTCGTCGTACTCTTTTTGTTGGGGATGTCTGCTATATACTCGAAACAACGCGGGGGCGAGGTGAACGTCAAGGCCAGGTACTCTAAAGTCAAGCCCCGAAGGTTTGACTTCGATTCCTTGAAAGATACGGTCGTCGATCGGACGGTCGAGCTCCACCCTTAGCTGCTCGACTTGATACGGCTTTCCTATCCAATTTTGTTGACCTTTATCATCGGCCAGGCCAATAACTGCATTCGAGTGTACAGTAAGTAGTTTTTTCTCCCGTCTGTAGAATTGACAGAAAGACCTAGAAAGAGAAGCTTCCCATTTCTTGGGAAAGCAAAGCGACGGTCTGGAACCTAGCCACGGGTTTCATATGTGAATACAAGACCAATTTTCTCAAGTTCGATCTGTGTCCGAGTTCTGCTGATGAAAGACTTATCACAAATGAAGGTTTCCGAGACGATTCCGCTTTACCTTGGACCCAAAGTGGGTAATAAGGGCGACGAATGCGAATTTCAAAGTTGCGACGACAATCACGTTTTTCGTAACATCTTTTTATCCCCGTCCACGAAAACTGTTCGTCTGCCCAGGGTTGCACGCCACATTTCAAGAGTAGGGACAACACCCGAAACGGTTTTAGTCTACGAGTCTTTTTAGGCTTCAATCTGCCGCATTCAATGGAAGCACCATCCAACATCGAAGAAACGGGCAAGTCCCTTGACGGTGGTTTTACCTCAACATGTGAGTTTGGGACGCACCAACGTGTTGCGCGCGCATGCTGCGAAAGTATTGTGTCCGCTCACCCCACGGATCTCTAACATCATGAACATTAACAGCTCTACCGCTGAAATCACGACTGTGTACTACCAGCAACCTCAAATGTGCAGCAATAGCACGACCTCGAAACTTACGCCAACACGACTTATATTATGCGACGTTGTGAAGCTCATCGACGCGTTGTTTCCCGGTCCGCACCGGCAATTCAACTGCCGGAAACAAACCTACATTCTCATCAAGCCAAGTCCACTCAGTCTTTTCCTTACTGTCGATATGGAACGATGATGCGCCGGTCAGACTTCACACGAACATAAACACAGGAGATTGCCAGCAAAGGCAGAAACGACAGGAAGATCGGAGAAGCTGGAGGGGGATCCTCAGTGCACGTACTCGTCACCTCGCGCGTCAGGTGAGAACACGGTGTGGAAAAGGCCGCAAGATTCTTTCACCAGTGCGGTTAAGTGGTAGGACAGGGGACGGGAGGTGATGCAGGTACTGGTAACGGAATCGACGACTTAGGTTGATCTGCACGTCAAATCAGATAGATAATTACAGAATACAAACGGATTTGAAGTCGTTCTCACGTGGCATGCGCAGTACACCAGAAAATTCGAAAAAAAGTGGAGCGACGGCCCAGTACCGAAATTAGTCCTTCGTGAAAATCCCTCGGCAGCGGCAGCGAGCGACATCGCAGAAAGTGCAGCTCGAGTGGCACCGGCGAATATGAGTTCAGAGACCGGGCACCGGGAGGATGTCTCTGGATCTGAAATCATAATCACGTGGTGGGGTGGTCACCGGTTACCGTCGCGGGGTAGTTTCATTCTGCAGCAGCGTAGCGTACAGGCACAGTAGTAGTTACTGACACACATATCGTATCTTCGGGACAGGGCAGGGCAGGGCAGGGCAAGGCAAGGCAAGGCAAGGCTAGGCCAAGTCCAGTTCAGGCCGGGGCACAGCGAGGTAAGGGCATGGAAAAGTCATGCACGCTCCCCCAGTGCCCCCACCCTCAGGTTCGAAGGACCGCTCCGGTCGGGCCGGTCGGCAGGCAGGTAACAGACCCATCCATCGCATCGCATACGCATACACATGGGGACTCTAGCACCCGCAACGAGCATGCCAATGCCTGTGCAGACGAAGTGCCGACCCGAATTTTCCTCAGAGCTCGCTGGCCGGGGAATGTGAAGGTTTCGCTGTACCCTTGGGCGTCCGGAATCCGGATGGACCGTGCAGGAGCCAGGAAAGAGGGCATGGCATGGCCTCGCCTGGCCTTTGGCTTGGCTTGCCCTGGGCTGGCCTGCTACCCCGTTCCTCAAGGGGAGGGGCGCACGATATACAGGTTGCACGTTGCCTCACTCGCTCCCCTCTCAGCCTGCTCGCTTGTCTTGTGTCCGACTCTTCCGTCGGGCCAGGTTTGGCAGCCGGTCCGGTGGTCTGTCCGGTCTGTCCGAACCGAGGGATGGTAACGCGAAGCAGCGACTTTGGTACCGCCCCATCCCAACCTGATAGTGTTCCTGTTCCTTCCTTCCGTCCCTCCTTACGGGTGATTACCGAAGCGAGGAAAATATAAAATAACGTGGCGAACTGCGTTGTTGGAGACGAGACGAGCCGAGCAGCGTCGTCTACGTCTACTCGTCTGCACTCTTCACAAGGCCCCCTTTGTCTCTCTGCGGCGCTCTCTCGCTCTCGCTCGCTCGCTCTCTCTCTGTCTCTGTGGCGCTTCTCGTCTCTCCATTCATTTACTCTTCCATCAATTTTTTTTGTGCGCTGGGCGTGTGCGACAGTTTGGTGAAGCGGAGGATCAGCAGCAGAAGCAGCGTCGTCGTCGTCGACTTGGGTGCTGGTGTTGGTGCGGGGGTGTCGTTGTTGTAGTTGTGTGAGGTGGTGGTGGATTGTGGATTCGCCGTCGGTAGGAGTGTAGTAGGCCGACCGGGAGAGGGAGGGAGGGAGCGCTGGCACAAGGCCGATCAAGGTGCCTGCCTGCGGTGGCGTTTCGGGGAGTCCGGGGAGTGGGTATTGCTTGCTCCAGTCGATCGACCGGTGGCACAATTAAGGAGGCGGACGTGCTCGTTGTTGAGTCGAGAAGCTGAGCTCTATTCATTGTAGGTGGAAGCAGGCGGGCAGGAAAGCAGGCAGGCAGTTGGTGCTCCGCTTGGTTGGAAGAACAAGTGATTGTGTACTAGGGACGAATTTTGGCAAAAATGTAGAAGGATCTTCGTGAGAGTCCGTCTGCTTTAATTTATAAGCTCGAGTGTCGAGGAGCTGCAGAATTCCGTCTGGACTCTTGTTGTCTGGAGAAGGATCTTGATCACTGGAAAAGCTGCGTTAATTTGGATCTTGATCTCTGAATTGCCAGCTTTAGAGTTGCGGTAAACTCTTTGTCGTTGCAGGACAGGACAGCAGCAGTCGATCTTAATATTGAATTGCTCGCGTTACAGTCATCTGGTTGAGGACGTGCTCGCTCTGCCCAAGGATGTGACCTTGTGAATGGAAAGGCTTGCCATTCTCTATGGCGAATCTAGCTTTGTAAAAGCACGGACCGCGTTCGTTGAAGGTCCGTCAGCTTTGTGGCCTGCCAAAATTGATCTATGTCTGCCCTGATTGAGCTCCCCCAACTACTGCGAGAGTTTCTCTTTTGATTTTCTTCTCGTCAACCGACATAAGGAGAAAAAATTGTTCGGAATAATTGCTGGCATATCGAAGTAGTGGGGAATTTTTTACATAGTGATGTGCGCTGCTATTTTCGCCCTTTGTCTAGCAATTTTCTGTGTGAACGCTAGACTCCGTGTCGTTTGTCCATGTGGATCTTGTTGCTGATTGCACTATATTCTTCTCGGAACTGCGGGCAGATTCTAAATTCTGTGATACACATGGGCCGAGAGGTCACAGAGGCTGGTCAGGGTATCGAAATGGCCATTGCGAGCGTTCACGAGGATGATAAAGCCACTCAAGAGGTAAGCTCAACTCTCTATGTAATTTTCTCGATATTCTTACTGCTGCGTGTTACTTTACTGAAAGTGGTGGAAAAGTTGAGTATTCTGCCAATTTATTATGGAATGTTACAGTTGGTAGGTTACGGCTACAATGAGAACGGGGAGCATGAAATGGTCTCACTGACAACTGGCGAAAAGGTGCCAGTCAGATGTAGTACTGGGGGCTCGCGGTCTCCTAGGGTTAAGGAGATCGTGAGTAACGATTTGGATGGTCACGTGGAGCAGTGCTGTTCAAATAAATGTCACAGTATGCGGCACATTTTCAAGAACGGGTTGCCTCAACACTTTGTAACCAGCATACATGAAGTTATCTGCGGATCAAGGATTTGTATACTCCTGGTGATGGTGCCCGTCACTCTTTTGGCCGTGTACCTTAAGGCAGGACGAGTAAGATATGAAGCCCCTTTCCACCCCTCGTGTAGAAGTACATTAGCGTGTCCGGAAGAAAGTACATTTGGTTTCTATGATCCATGATCTAGCATTCTTCTCTGATGTAACTTAAGACTATAATATCACAACGACAAGGATATGGAGTTTAGTACTCTTATTTATAGCAAGCTGCGGAGCAGATCTCGCTAGTGTCATTGAAATGCCTTGAGTCCTATCCAAATGCTATGATCCATAGGCCATGATGTGGTAGTTTCTTTTAGGACGTTTATTCAGATTCGTCTGCCGCTGCTTTGGTGATACTTTTAAGGACGATTTTCAACACTAGCTGATCTTCATTCATATATGGATTGATTTATACTGCAGGGCTGGATTTTTTTGGCAAGCTTGCTCGCAATTGCACCCTTGGCAGAACGCCTCGGATTCGTCACAGAGTAAGCGCTTTTCGGATGTTGATGGTTCGGAATTAGATGCTATCAAATGACTTGTATATTTAGTCTCAGAAGATCAATAGTTTTGGCGATGGTAGATGGAAGGATTTCTTGATTTGAACAAGTATGTTTTTTCTTAGTTTGAGTTGCTGGAGTAACCTAGAGCTTCAGAAACACAAAGTTATCGATCAATTCTTTTGTGAGCTGGTGGAGTTCTCCGTCATGCAATATTGCGTGAGGAGAAGCGCAGGCTGATGGACGTCATATTTAAAGTTCTGCTGTAGTGTCGCATGCTTATCTTATGGAATTGGCTTCAACAGGCAGTTGTCGTACTTCACCGGCGCTACTGTGGGAGGACTTTTGAATGCCACTTTTGGAAACGCCACTGAGATGATCATCTCCATCTTAGCACTACGTCAGAATATGATTCGCGTTGTCCAACTTTCACTTCTGGGATCGATTCTTTCAAATATGCTCCTCGTTCTTGGCTGTGCTTTTTTTTTCGGTGGCTTGAAGCATCCCAAAAAAGAGCAGAAGTTCACTAAGGTTTGACACTTTCCTCGATTTGTATCCAAGAACATTGTTTACATGCAAGAAAAGATATATGTTATAAGAAAGTTTTACATATATATGAATGTTTTCTCGCTTCAGTTAGCTGGGATTGTGATAATAATCCACTGGACCTTTTGAACTGTGTTGTCAGAATTTATAATAGATTTAATCTTGTTCATAGAAATTCATCAGAAGAACTCACAACTTGGAGTGTATGTATTGTATCCTATCACACAGGCAACTGCGGTGGTTAGCTCAAGTTTGTTGCTCATGGCTGTCATGGGTCTACTTTTCCCAGCAGTTTTGCATGCAACGCATACAGAAATTCATGACGGCTCATCAGAATTGACTCTTTCAAGATTCAGCAGTTGCATCATGCTCTTGGCGTATTGCTGCTACCTCTATTTCCAACTCAAGAGTCATAGAGAATTGTATGATGAACCGCAAGAAGTAAGCGCTAAGATGCAGAACTCTCGGTTTTGGACGAATCTTATCCTTAATTGCAATTAAAATTGTAGGGTCAGTTAAAAGCACCTCCAGAAGAATCAAGTATTGAAGACTAGATAGAACCGAGAATGTTGTGGTGTATGTTGTTGTGATTACGTTTTCTTTTGCTCTTCTACTGAGTACAAATGAGAAGTTTATGGGATCACGAGCGTAATCATTAGAGCACCCCTTGTATGAGGAAGGAAGGATGTTTTGGGTTTTACTGCTGATTACCTTGTTATACTGATTTGTTGACAGGATGAAGAAGAAGGAGAAGAGGAGGAGGCAACAATTGGATTTTGGGATTCTATCATCTGGCTCGCCATATTAACAATCTTCATATCCATTCTCTCCGAGTGTCTCGTTGATGCCATCCAGGTAATATGAGATGCTTAATTGAAATCGAAGTACAAATGATTTTAACTCAGTGGGTCAAGATTGTTAAAACACGTTGACCTTTATGAAGATATAAATGCCTTTGTTGAACTCCCCAATTGCAGGGTGCTTCCGAAATGTGGGACGTTCCAGTAGCATTCATAAGTGTCATTATTTTGCCCATCGTGGGTAATGCAGCTGAGCATGCAAGTGCAGTGATGTTTGCTCTCAAAGATAAACTGGTATGAGCTATTTTTTCCTTGGAAGAGTGTTACTACTATGTTCCAACAGATTTTTTTGATTCTCGTAATTATTAAAGGAACTCATAACAACATCCAAGTAACACCTGTTTTGTATACGATTGAACAGGACATCTCACTAGGAGTGGCCATAGGATCTTCCACTCAGATCTCCATGTTTGTGGTAAGTTCGTAAAACAGGGTTTGAGTATGCATACATGCTTGCAACTATTTGTTCTTTTAGGCCATATCTCAAGAACGACGTAAAAGAACAAGTAGTAGTACGTAATTTATGTTGATTGCCATGTGTACTTAAGGACTTTCAAAACCTTATCTATTTCTCCATGAACACTACAAGAGCTTCCAAAACCTGATAGTTGTATTTTGATACCTCCTTCGAGGAAGTAATCAGATTCTGACGTGATGTTTTTGTGCAGATTCCCTTCTGTGTCGTCATTGGTTGGGTCATGGGCAAAGATATGGACTTGAATTTTCAACTTTATGAAACAGCAACACTATTCATCACCGTGCTAGTTGTTGCATTTATGTTGCAGGTTCGTACTGTTACGTCATTTGTGGTCTCAACCTGTCCTTATGGTCTTCGAAAATTTTGAAGCATATATTGAAATAGGACACAAACTGCAGGTCCCATACGGTCCCATATGGATAGAAGAATCATGACCAATCAAATCAAATTGTGCTGGTTGATGAATCACAGGAAGGAACATCCAATTACTTCAAGGGGTTGATGCTGATATTGTGCTACCTGATCGTGGGGGCAAGCTTCTACGTCCACGTAGACAACCCCGATTCACCACGTAAGCTCCTGCGGAGCAAGCCTTTCAAGATGCCCTCTCTTTCCTCGTCAAAGGCTTTCAGTTTTTCATCATAGAAAGTTTGTAGTTTAAAGGTGCAAGGGTTCGGTATGTTTTCGCGGAATCTGATCATGCTCCATGTTGTGTTTTTAATTCCAGCTGGCAATTGACCAACTTGTAAGAACTTCCTCTGGATTGGTTTACCCCGAAGAGAAGATGGAAAGATGAGGCGGCAAGCTTTGGGTTCAAATGCCAGAGGTCATGACAGTCAAGACAATCTGTATGTCCCTCACACATTGTGAAATATACAGTTCTCATGATTAGGCAAGAAGTCCTCATTGACAGGACAGTATGATGGAAAGAAAAATCTGTCAGAGCTACCATTAGGGTCAAGCCTGACACTGTGTACAATGATAAAATCATTTAAGTGGTCAAGGCCCCTAAGAAGAATAAATACTTCTTCGCGTCGGCGCCTTAACAGCTTTCTTTCAGGACTCCTTTTATGATGTAGGACGGCATGAGGATGTTCTGGTGGTCTGCTTAGAACACTGCGACATATGCAAATATGAAAAGTTGCAAATTCACTCACAAGAGGGGAAATGTAAATTGAAATTGAAGCAAGAGGATTGACATTCAGCACATTTGCCCTAGTTAGATTGGTTCACCACGCACTTTAGAAATCGTTCTTTAGAAACCATTTAGATTGTTCAACAGGTAAAGAAGAAATTGTGCTACCAGTGGACCACACGATGAAGCCCCCAATGCATTATAGGAAAGGTATTGTAGAGTTAACTTTTGTGAGGTGTATTGTGACAAATGCACCCAGTTGTGCTGAATGTATCTTCGTCGGGGGTGTCCACGTGTTGTGCCTCTAACGTATCTGCTACTCTTCTCATGTGTACTTTCATGGTGGGCATCATACCGACCTCGGCTAGTACTCCTAACCTTGTCAAGACTGACTAACCCAAACACACCTTTATTTAGCAAGTTTCGTACTAATTGTAGATTTCTTTGACATGCAAATAAAAACGGAGTTGATGCATGATTGAGAGCCCAAGTCTTGGTTGCGCATGACATTCTTACTCCCCTTCTAGTGAAGCCTGTTCTGGATGATATACAGGGACTACTAATAACTGTACCCGACAATTGGAGGTGCGTTACTGCGTGCTAAATTTTGTATGACTATAATGAAAGGTAATTATCTGTTACTTAACGGATAACTACAATGTTAGTACTAGCAATTGTTATTTAAATCCTATTAGTTTGGTATACCCTAAACTGGAACTGGAAACCCAGACTCTCACAATTTTTCTTAAACCATTACTATGTTCTTCTGTTCTCCGTCAACTTGTAGAGTCCGTCCAGAAATATGAATTCCCCTCTAACCTAGTTTAGAACGTAGAGCATAGAGCCTTGCATTGTGGAAGGCTCCGGAATGAAATCCTCGTTGATCCTTCCTTTGTCCCGTTGCTCTTTACCATTTTTTCTCGTCACTCAGAAATTCCTCCTTGCATCAACTAAAGAGTCAAGACCAGCTCTACCAACACGGAAAGCTGCTTGTTTGGTACATGACTGCAAAACGTGTGCAACATTTTGAGGACGTACTCAGATTCAGTCAAGTGCAAAAATGTATCAATAACAGTAATGGTCTATTTGTACCTCTAATATTTTGACGTGCTCGCAAGTAAACAGAACGACAAAGTACAAGAAGGGATTTTTTAACACGATGCAGAGAACATCACTTTGCAATAAGAGGTGATCCGTTTTTTCATGGCAGAAACAGTACCATAGACGTGTGTTTCAGAAAGGAGATTGTGTAGACATCACTCGAGGAGTCATGGCTCAGCATGAGTCTGGTATGAGGTACGGACTTCCAGCTTCCTCCTAAGGCTGGCTTTGGCTGGCCTCCATCTCCGGCTACAGTATGATTTGTGATCTGGAAGTTGACATAGACACAGCCGATGTTGTGATCCACCCGCAAGTTGGAACATCGAAGTTATTTGCCTCAACTAGCACAGGCGAAGGCCTCATTACAAGCTAAGGTGAGGCTTCTTATTGCCTTCATTTGAGAAAAGAAGCACTCAAAACAAAGCAAAAAAAGAGTAAGAACCTGAGCAAACTTACCAACACCGCAAGTTTATGCGTTATAGCCAGCTTCTTTAAAATTTGACCCACACTGATCATCAATGCATGACCTGCGTTTATACCTCCCATCAAGAACTATACAAACAGACACTCTACTACTAGTGCGCGCGATAGGTCCCACGGAACAAAGATAGCATGCGCGAGTTTCCTGGTTACTGTTATAAACTATCGGGCATAAGGTTGAAGCAGTGGAAACGAAACATTACAGCATCATCAAGGTTACCTTGCGAATGATTGCCTCCAAGGACAGGAGAAATAACCGATGAAATGGAGTCAATTATCAAAAGCCGTAGGCTGGAATGCTGTTTCAGGAGTACAGAAGGATCGTAGGTTACATCAAGGGTAGGGACAAATTCAGAGTCTTTGCAATCAGACATCAACATGAAGAAGGGCAACGTGAAAGAAGCATCCTTCTGACCTCTGAACCTGCTTGCAAAGTGATGTGGAGGTCTTGAAGAAAAGCCAGCACTGAGAAGATATCAAAATATGCTAGCCTTTGGATGCTTTTCATAGCGAGGGTCAGACCATCCCGTTGTTCCTGTGTAAAGGAGAGCATAAGCGCCCCATGAAGATACGAATCCACACCTGATGTAAATCTGTTTCCTACATTTACGTTGGTTCCATCTCATACAAAATACTTCTCAAAGTTGTGGAGATTGACTATTCGTACTATTGATACTTACCTCGACTTGGACCAGAGATCCTAGGATTCCACCCAACATGTGCGCGATACGTTGCGCAGAAAATGCTCCGCAGGTGTCTATGTAGATGACGGAGCAACGGAGCTTGTATGAAGCATACGCGGCAGCCTGCATGCACATCTACATCACAGGCAACATGACGATGCCAGTGGACTAAGAAAAATATCAGAACATCAATGAAGTAACCTTCGGTTTGGACAGCCTATCGTTATTCAATAAGTTGTATCACGACCAAAACCACCTTTGGTTTCTCTAGATGTTCCTTCAAATAAACCAATGGTCAATCCGGACAACGGCCCTACTTGAGTTTTACCGGTTGATGATGCTCCCACCAGCTCTGTTATTGTTCCCTCTTGCATCCCTCCACGGAGCAGATTGTCGATGCTGCATTACATATATACCGGAGTACGTCATCCGTACAAAGATAATCCTAATCTCCTTTAGCTTAGGTAGACCAGAATTCAAATCAAAGACCAGATGCCAAGATTTTCCGTCGGTGAATAGGACGCATACCTTTCACAACCCAGAGGAAGGTAACGAACTTCTTCCTGAGAGAGCTCAAAACCATCGCACCAACCACCTTGCCGGTTCTCGAGGTAGGACAAAACCTCAGCGACAGCCTAATGATCTCACCAGATTTCAGGCCATGAAAATGTGATCACAGTCCCCGTGTAGGTGGATTTCAACTTTCCGGTTCATGAAGGATACGGACATGGATGAAGAGAAGTCGTGCAACTCCGAAAAGGAAACGACTGAGCAATTACTTGAAGATGAAACTTTCGACTACCCGGTTGAGACTCAAATTAAATCTGGCATAACCCAGCAGAGTACTGACGATACTGACCTCCTTAAAGTCAGACGATTCAGAGCTTTGCCCTGCGGCAGCGGATAATTTGTGTAGCTCGTGCGCGACAAAATCCTCCGCTGCGACAAAGCCAATTATATCAAACGAAAGATGGACGAGCAAAAAATCCTCCGGAGCACGTAGCAAGTCCCGTTACTGACAGCCGGGCCCTATCTAATCCCAGTATACGTACATCTAGAGGAGAAATGCGAGTACAAAAATTTTCTTGGGTAATGTAGTCGGAAAATGTGTGACCTCCGCATCAATGTCACTTCAAGAAGAAATTTTCATGGAGCATGATACAAGGCAGCGCCAATATCCACCTCTTCATGTCCCTCTTGAGACACCGACAGCCGCTGCAAGAACGTGTTCAAACACGCAGGAAGTACCACCAACACAAGCGGTGCACTGGAAAGCAAAGCAACCGACCTGTGAGAATGCCATGCGCGGAAAAGAGCGAAAGCACAGAGGGCGTGAGTGACGGAAGATTGAGGTTTCGCAAGAGCACCATGTTGCCTCGTGCAACATCATCTATCACTCCCTTCCGCTGTCTGCTTCCATTCTCCAAATTTGATCGAGCTCCTGGCGCATGTTCGGCTCTCCTTCAAATTTCTGTGCCTCGCTCAAAATTTGCCTCGGTCGGGGCTCGGAGATTGTAGTCTCCGTTCCCGAACCAAATCTCACTACGAACGTCAATAAAGAAAGTGAACTGGACTCTGAAGTGACCTTGGTTATTATATGGAAGGATATTCACTCCTGATTGTTCATTGCCGATTAACATGAAATTTAATTGGTTCAACCTTTGATTGGTTTCCGCCGCTATACGGGAGTGACAGGGAAGAGAGAGAAGGTTAGCAGCATGTTTCATATTTGGCATGAAGTTTAGAGAAGAACAGATAATTCTCTTTGTCTTTCAATTTAGGTATGTAACTTGAGTGCCGTGGAAAATTGTGTATCTTTTCTTTCAATTTTGGTGCCATTGTTACCTAACTTGAGTGCTATGGAAAATTGTATAGAGAGATATTAAAATTGTATAGAGAGATAATGGTGAATTTATTATTTTTAGTGTTAAAGAGTGATTTTTTTCAAATCCTACATGAGTCATTTATTTTTAATTCCAATCTATTTCTTCCTTGGTTCTATTGGAACCTAGTTGAAATTTTTTGAAGATTCGAATATAAAGTTATCAGTATTTTTAGATTTTAGTGTTTTGATAATTAACATTTCTTCATGTGGGGTGGGATGTCATGGGGTTGTGGTTTTGCATGTGGGAGTAGATACATGATGGAATATCATATCTCTTTCTCATTCTCTTTGTGCTAGCTATAGTTTCACTTCCCCTCAAAGGACCTTCTAAAACAATGCGTGATACATCTTGTCCTAGTGTTATGGACTCTTTACCTTGTAGAGTAAAGACTCATGTGGAAAAGATACACAAAGATATGATTGGACCACTGGGGATGCGCAGTGAACTGAACGATCACATTGACATATGTCACTTCGGGGATTGGTATACATGGAATTGATCATTCTAGTTATACCAATCAGGTCATGGGAGAAGTGATTAGCATCCAAATCAGGTTCTATTATGGGGCTTTTTGAGACTAGTGTCATGTCCACACTTATTCCATAAGCTCACTCGTGCGCTCCATGACAAGGCTAGATGAGCTTTTTGCTTACTACTCAATTGATTGGCAAGTGATCCCATGGATGAGTTAGCATGATTTTTGTTTCTCCTACTACTTAGATGGTATCTATGTTATACTAAAGAAGGGGGGGTGGCATCTAGATTTTGGAGATTCCAAACAAGGGATTAGGCTACATTGTAGGAGGAGTCCGTTCGGGCCACATAGGTTAGGAGTTAGATTTAGCCAAATGATACTTTAGATTCGATTCCATTAACATGGTGTAGAATTTTGGGGCAAGCTGGGAAGTATAATAGAGTCGCATTGTGACATATGGGCTAACTCTCACTGAGGTTTAACTCCAATAGCTTTTTGAAAGCTCATCATGAATCTAGAAAGTCATGTTCCAACCCGATGACCATAGCCATAATGCACTCTCTTACACAAACTCAAGACTTCATAATCTGATGATAATTCTTATAAAGACTCAAATATCAATAAAAAAATAGAGATCCTTTCTTAATGATCAAATACTTACTTGAAACAAGTCTCCAACCTTAAACAATGCTTCACCCTCTGAACAATATTTCCCCAAAATCCGCTTCTTCCAAAATTTACTTCTCCCCAAAACTCACTTCTCAAAACTAAGTTACCAAAACTAACTTTTTTAAAACTAAGTTGAGATGTGTTTCTCAACCTTTCTATTTATAATAGTTAGATTTTTACTGTAGTAATTAAAAGTAATCATCATATAACTTTTTCTTATCAAGTTTAATCGAGATAGAGATTACAAACTCCAATGATAAAAGATACATGGTATTATGCAATGGATCCACTTGGATCTTCTAGAATCCCAACTACCATCCAATTGACTTTGGTGTATCAAATCAATCTTGTCCCTAGATTTAAGGGGCCTCACCAAGTCAAACGAATGAAAACTAATCCAAGTCAAGGAAAGTCAAGATACCGATATGATGAAATATGTTCATTGATTCTTACTAAACAACAAAATAGTTGTTCTCATCTACTACATCAGGAGCTATTCTATATTTTTCTCCAACTTAATCATAACTAGCTAAACATAGTCATGACTAAGATAACCTTAGTCACACTTTAGATATACTCACATTTTATACTATATGTACAACCATGGTTCTTACAACACTAGCCCTTCATTCTTTGTCTATGGCTAATCCTACTAAGGAGAATATTTCCTTTTTACACCTTTTACATCCACCCATGGGCAAGGGAGAACCTTTAGAGGTCTTGGAGTATCAATCAAAGGAATCATAGTCTTGATAGATTATTTTTTGCCCGTTTTATATGCACAGCCCCATGTCTATTCTTACGTGACTTGTATGGAATGGTATATGAGCATCTTAAATATTGCTTTTAGGTAGATGATCCATCTAGTTGTTTCACAAAGTTGTTATAAATGGCTGCATCAATTGCAAGAGGAGACATTCCATTGTTATCTCTAATCTCCAGCACCGTAGCAAGACTGAATATCTCTATCATCTCCCTCTCCGGTACACGGTTCAGCTCCATTTCCCTGATGTAATATCTCAAGTACTTTGAGACATCCCTCCTGTCAAATTGATACATCTTCCCCATCACAGCTTGCAGTGCCTTTGTGGCTAAATTCTCCATTCGATCCTGCAATTGTTGTTGTTGAAGAAAGAGTGTGAACACTTGAAACATCTCTACTGTTGCCGGATCAAGTTGCACCTTAGGTACCTCGCATGCTCTGCTTGATCCCTCCCCACTCATTGTAATCGTCCTTGTGATCCCAAGCAACCACTCAGCTTGTTGTTGATATAAAGCCGTCTTGATCATTTATCCCACCAATCCCCCAAGTATCCAACCTTCTGTTTCTATCTAAACTGATTTAAACCTAGAGCCCCGTGGTATATGTCTAACAGATTGGGCAACCTAACCTGCCATCACCGCAAGCACTCTTGGGAAAATTGGTCATCACTTCCAACTTTTCACAAGAGAAATACGCAGCACGCACTAGAGTGGTAATTGGTGATCAAGTCCGGAGCACTCTATGGAATCAGACGTCCACACGAACCCAGCATGGCGCACACACAAGAAGCTAGTGTGGAGGGGATCCAAACACATGAAGCAAACAACAACCCTCCATACTTCAATTGTCTCAACCCATCCATGACTAATTCTCTTGTGATGGAGAAGGACATGAGAGGCATTAGACCGATTTCTATTAAGAAGGTCTGTTTGCGCCTTGTTAGTCGTACCATGGTCAAGCAATATTGTTTCCACTTCCAACATCACCTTTGTCAACACCAATTTGGAGTCATCACACCAGTAAATTGTGAGATGGTATTGTTGGGCATTAGAGCACTCATATATATCCATCAGGGTTGGCTTGTCTTGCAAATGGACTTTGAGAACTGTCACGACTTATGTAGTGGCATCTCTAGTTAGGTAGATACGCGTATGCAAGAGCAGATACATCAGTTAGAGCCAATTGTGCAGTTAGCGCCGTTCGTACTAGAACTGCCGTTAGGGTCGACAACGCCATTAGGGGTCATAGGGTTCAAGGAGTAGGGTTTGAATTAGGGCTCCTTGGAGGATAGTTTTCAGAGTTGAGCCTTGGAGAGTGTGGCTATGGTGGATAGTAGCTAGTGTGGGAACCTGGAGTCTTTGTAGCACAAAGTGGATTTGGCTTGATTGTAATCTCTCTTTTATGCTATGGTTATGAGCGGAGTGTCCTTGTGGATGTTTTGAGAGTAGAAAAGATTACTTCGAAATGTCAAATTGGATTCTATGGTGAGAACTGTGAGTTCTTGGAGCGTTGAAGGTGTTTTGGCGAGTTTGGATAAATGGTAGCTTCGTTCTGTTGTTTGTTGAGTGTGCAAGGCGTTGATGGAGTGCAGCCCGTGGTGGTGATCTAGAAGTAGAGTCGATTTGAAGTAGATGTGATCGATTTTGAATTTCTGTATTTTCTGTTTTAGTGTAAATCCGAATCAAGAATTTTTGAAGACGGAAGCGCTGCTAGAAATTGACAAAGTGGGTCAATGCTTATAGTTATCTTGGAGCATTAAATCGAGATTGGCTGAAAAATATTTTGGACAGAAGTGCTCGAAGTCCAAGATATTGTGTTTCGAAGTTTTCAGGTCAAAAATAGGAGCAGCAAGCTATTAGATTATCATATAGTGTCCGTTTGATCTGAAATTTGGTGGGATTATAGAACATGTAAAGTTTTTTCGCACGGGAGAAAATTTGTTAGGCCCAAGGGTGACAATGTCAGAATTGTGAAATTTTGACGTTTAGGGGTCTGAAATCAAATTTGAAGATTTTCAGAGTCACGCATAAGTTTCAAACGGTGTCCGTTTGCAAAAAAAAAAATTGTGAGATGGCCGCATCCGGATTTATAAGGCAACGCCTTAAACATCCAAATAACCAATGTCATATTATTGATCTAGAGAGTAGAAGACCTCCAAAATTGAATTTTTGTATTTTTCAATGCCCTTCTAAGGCTATGTCAGTCCGGGTTGGGTTGATTTGACCCCTTTGATGGATGTTTTTGAGATGGAATATTGTTCTTTATGTTTCTTGTGATTGATATACCTCCATCTTTGCTTCTTGTTTGTGCACCACGTTTGTTTGTGTTGGTGCTTTGTTGTTTGGAGTGTTGGAGCTCCTATGTGCTACCGATAGTGAGGCTGGATTTGCGGACCGGTCAGACTATCCATGTTTCTCCCGAGTGAGACAGGACTTGCAGATCTGTAGACTGGGTGAGTACATGTGGTGATGGCATGTTTCAGGTTGCCCTTGTGGTACCTTTTCTTGCTATTTCTGGTTCCAATTGCTGTTTTTGGTTTCAGTTAGAGACCTGTTTTTGTACGGTTGTGGAGGTGATACATTAGTCTCACAATGGAGTTCTCTGGAGGTTCCGGAGAAGAGACTGCTCGGGTTTGCATTAGGTGCACCTGTAGCGGAATGCGGTACCAACCTTGGCCTTTGAGATTCACAGAACACTCTGATTTGGTTTTAGAGAGTGACAGAGCTGAGCTTGGTGATATCTTGGAGTGTGTACCCACACCGTTGTTGTGGGACATGGACGATATCTATGGGGCCACCAAGGGTTCCAGACGATATTCAGGTATAGTTGGCACTATTGAGTTGGATGACTTCATCCAAGAGTTTGACTCATGGTGTGATTTACAGCGGATGCGCAACTCTACATTGTTTAGTCCGTTCATGGCTTGGAAGGGATTATTCCAGCATTTGGAGGGTCCACCGATGGATGATTATCATGAGTTCCGGCATGAACTGTGACCTCCGGGCTGACTCTCACTTAGGTTTACCTCCGATTGCTTTTTGGAAGCTCATCATGAATCTAGAAGGACTTAGTCCCACCCTATGACCATGACCTTATTGCTCACTCTTACACAAACTCTCAAAGTCCAAGCTCCATTATGCACATTATCACCAAGAGTAAGATATCACTCAAAAGGAAAGGAATACTTTGGTAATCAAAGTCTTCATTGAATCAAGGTTCCACTCTGAACATGACGTCTCCAAGAACCAAGCTCCCCAAAACTAAGATCACCACACTATCTTCTCCCAAAACTAACTTCCATTGAAAAACTACTTCAGAGGTGCTTCTCAACCTCTCTATTTATACTACTTAGAATCTTACCCTAGTAACTACAAGTAATCACCATGTAACTTCATATTACCAAGTTTAAACGAGGTAGAGATCACAAACCCCAATGAAAAGGGTACATGGCAACATGCAATTGGTCCACTTGGATCTTCTAGAAGCCTAACTACTCTCTAATTGACTTCTAGTGTACCAAGTCAATCTCGCCCCTAGATTTAAGAGTCTTCACCAAGTCCAACCAATGAAAACTAGTCCAAGTCAAGGGAAGTCAAGATACCCATGTGATGGAATCTATTCCTTGATTCATACTAAACAACAAAATAGTAGTTCTCATCTACCACACCAAAAGTTACTCTATATTTTCCACCAACTTAACCATAACTAGCTAAACATAGTCATGACTAAGATAACTTAGGCACAATTTAGATATACTTACATTTTATCCTATATGTACAACCCTGGGTCTTACAGAACACCTTGAGGAGATTGAGTTCTGCAGACAATATCGGTCTCCAAACTACATCTCTATTACTTTGGGTACAGTGTTTGGTGGTGCGAGTTCATCCTTTGTACCTGACACGGATGACATGGAGTTAGTCGAGTTGGGAAGAGTTCAGAGGTTCCAACCTTTAACCCTTTTCTAGAGTTCTTTGCACGGTTGAGGGGAGACTACCAAGGGGTGAGAACTGACAAGCTACAAGGCTTGCAGTAGTTTCAATGGAAGATTGGGGAGAGTTTTCGAGAGGCGTATACCTGAATGCGTCGGTTGATAAGTGTAATCATAGGAGCCGTTACAGAATGAAGAGTTATCCAACATGATCTATCTGCCTTTGTTATGGTGTCCATCATCAGCAAATCCTCATCTTGAAATGTATCATCCACTGGTTGATCTCCTTCCTCATCGTATGCTCGAGACATCAAATCAGCATTGGCATGTTTCTTAATGGCCGATCCTCAATGATGTAATCAAACTCCGCCAATAACAACTTCCATCTGGCTATCCTACCCTCAGCATTAGGCTTGTTGAAAATGTACTTCAAAGCCTTGTGGTGAGTAACAATAGTAAACTTCCCTCCCAACAGATAGTGTCGAAACTTCTTGAGTGAGAAGATCATAGCTAAAGCCTTGCTTTCAGTCACTGAATAGTTTCTCTCAGCCTGCACCATCTGTCTACTAGCATAAGCAATTGGATGATCATGGCTATCTTCATCTAACTGGCTTAGAGTGCATCCTATAGCAATGTTTGATGCATCCGTGTAGAGAATGAAAGGTTTACCCCAATTTGGTTTGGCTAAAATAGGAGCCGTTACAGAATGATGGAGTTACCCGCGAGACCGGCATACGAGCGTACCAGGGTGTCACCAAGTTCGGTGATGTTGGATAATAGAATTGGTGTCTTCTGTTTGGTTTGATATTCAAGAAAGGTTTATCGACCTCAACGCGTGTTGTTGGATTTTGGTGCACAACCCCTTATGTTGGGTAAGGATGCACTGCTTGATCTTGGTTTGCAAAAGATCAATATGGAGAGATGTCCATTTCAGATTCAAACATCTCTTGGAGATTCTAGTGATGTCCTAGCACCATACATCACCCGGATGGGGCTGACTGTGCAAGTGCAACCGAATCATGTCACATATAGCTCTACAACGCGAACACATGATGTGGTTATACTTGCAAAGTCCTATGATGTATTGGTGGGTGCGGAAGTGTTATACCCGATGGGATTTAACATTGATTATTGGGAGGAGACAACCTCTTATCGGCTAGGTTGGCAATCTGGCAAGGGCCGAGTGAGTCGATTACCTGTATGATTCATTACCGGTTCTAGATCTTTACCAAGTGGAGGTTTGGCATATGTTGTAGCTTTCACTACTTGTGTTACTTGAATTGGTGATTTGTTGGAGAATAACATGGATGTTCATGATAGTCATGGTCGAGAGGATGTGGCAATCATGCCAAGTCTTAGTGGAGTAGTCTCCACGTTGGATGGATCACTAGGTACTTCATGTATGCAGCGACAATAGATGGCATATCAGCTCATACATCAGGCTTGGAGTGAGTCTTTTGCTCCGGAGAGTGAGGAGACAAAGGAAGTTATTCCCACTTCCACTATGTTGTCAACTTTAGATACAACGCCTATTGCTTGGCAATATCCAGAGGAGGGTATATGTGTGTTGGATCTATTTGGAGGGATTAGCACATGTTTGACTGTTGTTTTGTAGTCTGGCTTACGAGTACATTGATACTTGTATGTGGAGTGAGATGAGATTGCAAGGCGCGTCTCATTACGCCATATGGCATAGTTGGTGCGGAGATATCCAAATCTTTTAGCATTGTTGGCGGTTCAAGGATATCAGCAGGTCTTGCTGTAGGGACATGTTTAGAGGTTTCAGACTGTTTTTTTTGTTTTTGGAACATAAATAAACGATATTCGGGGGGAGTATGTATCACCGAATACGAATAGGAGAAATAAGCGCGAAGATGGAATCAGTTGTTAAGGAGGTCTGAAACGTCGAACGGATTAGGGCAGTTAGTAACAACATCGACGAGCGTAACGAGCCACGGAGGAGCAAGAACGAGCGTCGAGTCAAGTAGCCAAAATGAAGAGGAAATCGGTCACTCGATCAGGAGCTCGTGAGGTGATTCAATTGCCTGTGAAGAAGATGCCGACGGGAGTATATCGACCCTTGGTGCCGAAGCAAGAATGGTCGACCAAAGAATTAGCACGCTTGAAGACCTTGGGGGGAGAGTTTCTGGCATGGCATTGGGACTATGTGTGCCCAAAATTGTGTGAAGAAGTTCGAGCCAAGAAGACACCAAACCCGATAGGCTAGAGAGAACATCTAGACTCGTGGGATGCGTTGCTTTGGGCGGAGGTGACAAAGGAAGCGGCAAAGAAAGCAAGCCTACGGAGAAATGTAGAGAATTCAAGCGGAAGTGAAATTTGTCGAGAGAGAGAACGAGAAGCTTCACCAGCAATTGCATGAAGTTGATGTTGAGAGACCAACTAGATTAGAAGATTTGGCAAGTAGGTGCTCGCAATACCTTTTTGCTCGGTGTGACGATGTGGAGGCTGAAAGGTTGGAACGTTTGACAATGGCGATGAATACCCCTTGCGATTCGAAGGATCGAAGGAAAGAGATGTACAAGGCCATGGGACGCGAATGCCAGGAAGCGATGCGAGTCCATCGAAAGGAGATCGCAGAGGACATCAGGGAATTGCAGATGAGCGTCGATGTCTTCGCGTTGAAGGAAGAGACGTCATCGAAGGAACCTGAGATGCCCTGTAATTGTAGTTGGACGCGATCCGTGTAGGCAATGATTAGGAATAGGTGCGAGTAGACTGTATAAATAGGAGTAGTGTTAGAGTAGGATTATCGCTTTCTTTACAAGGGTTCATTGAGAACCGTAATTGTAGTCAGGGTAGAACGAAGTCCTCGAGAAGCTATTGAATGTTGCATTCGATTGGCCTTGACTGTGCGTGATACCTGTGAAGATACTCGGGTATTCGTCCATGAACCATAGTCGGATTCACTTCGCAGTAGAACTTCATCGAGGATATCGCCTAAATCGACGAACTTGTAAAGGAGTGATCAACTCCCATCAGTAAATCTGGAGTGTAATTTCAATTACATGCGTAACTCTGTGCAATGTAATGGATGGGTAATGGTTTGTTAATTTGACTTAGAAAATTTTCATAGATGATTTCTATATATTCGGGTTGAGGGCCGACCATCTAAATCATCTCCAGAAGTAGTCAACTAGCGTTGCATCCGGAGAAATGTTACTTCATGATGACAGAAGGAATTCTATTGGGACATCGGTGTCAGCTCGAGGATTAGAAGTAGATGTAGATAAGGTTAAAGTCATTAACTTGTTGGAACCCCCTAGGAACATCCGGGAACTTAGAGCCTTCCTAGGCCACACAGGTTATTACCGTAGGTACGTGAAAGCGTATGCCGCCATTGCGGCGCCTCTAACCGGCCTACTCAAGAAGGGGGTAGATTTCGTATGGACAGCAGAACCCGAGGCTACATTCCAACGGATGAAACGGGAGTTGGTCATGACACCAACTCTGGTTCCACCTAATTGGGACAAGCCATTCCATGTGGACGTGGATACTTCCTCCATAGCTATGGGTGTGGTGTTGGGACAGAAATATGAGAAGGGAAAGGATCACCCAATTTATTTTGCCAGCCGAATGCTGATAGTAGCGGAGCGGAATTACTCGACTATGGAGCGAGAAGCCCTGGGAATGGTCTATGCAGTAAGGAAGTTCCGACATTACCTCTTGGGCTATGAATTCGTGTTCCATGTGGACCATTTTCCTCTGAAGTACCCGGTGCAGAAGGCCGACCTTTCGGGACGGTTGGCACGTTGGATGTTATTATTGCAGGAGTTCTCTTTTACAGTGCAGACCAAGAAAGGGGTGCAGCATACGAATGCCGACTTCACATCACGACAATTTAAACGAAGATATACCAGCCGTAGCGATAGACGATGAATTTCCAGACGAACAGTTGTTCCAGCTTACGGAGTACAAGGATACGCAGTTTATGATTTGTACCGTTATCTAGGAACGCTGGAATTACCCGAGGGATTGTCGATTGAGGAACGCACGGTGTTTGTACACAAAGCTGCGCCATATCAACTAGAAAGAGGAATACTGTTCAAACTAGGGGCGGACGACGTCCTACGAAGATGTATGGAGTCGCATGAAGTCACCAGGGTGATCAAAGCGATGCACGAGGAAGCTGCAGGCGGATATTATGCCCTGCGAAATACAGTAAGGAAGATTTTGGCGGCCAATTACTGGTGGCCAATCATGTTTAGAGACTTGCATAAATTCATTCAGTGATGTGATGCCTGCCAGCGAATTGGGAAACCAACGCAGACACCGCGGTGGCCGTTGAAGCCCATCTTGCCTTTGGCACCTTTTGAGAAATGGGGCATTGACTTTGTAGGGCCCATTTCACCAGCCAGCATAGGAATGAGGAAAAGATATATCGTAGTGGCTACTGATTATGCGACTAAAATGATTGAGGCGGTGGCCACACGACGCGACGATGCTAAGACGGTAGCTGATTTTTTCTTTAATCAAGTTATTTGTCGCTACGGGTGTCCATTGGAGTTGGTTAGTGGCTTGAGGGTACCCATTTCTGAATCATCTGATTGAAGAACTCACAACCTACTTCCAGATCAAGCATCGGAAGACGACACCGTATAATCCCAAAGCTAACAGGTTGACAGAGAAATCTAATGGCCTACTATGTAAAATTCTTACCAAAGTCACGGTGAACCATATTTAGGATTGGGATGTGAAAGTGCCAGCCGCACTCTGGGCTTTTCGAACAACGGAGAAAGTCACGACTAAGCAGACTCCGTTTTATCTTACCTACGGGATGCACCCGATTACGCCAAGAGATTTGGAAATCGACGTATCGAATTTTGATGGAGGAACGATTATCGGTCGAGGATAGCCAACTTCATCAGTTGTTGGAATTGTCAAGATTGGAGGAATCTCGGGATGAAGCAGAAGAACTGACTAAGCTCATTCAACTTCGCCGGAAGGAGAAGTATGATAGTCGGTTGCGACCTCAGAAGGTGGTGGCAGGAGACAAAATGCTACTATATGACAGCTGTTATATGAAATTTCCAGGGAAGCTCCATCTTCGTTGGATGGGACCTTACGAGGTCAAGCAAGTCTTTGATAATGGATCAGTACAGCTATTGGATTTGGACGGTGCGCTGTTTGCCACACGCGTGAATGGGTGGCGAATCAAGAAGTACTACGAATAGTGATGTTCGCGAGGGCGCTCACAACTAGGGGCGGACGTATGTATGGACATGTTTAGAGGTTTCAAACTTTTTTTTGTTTTTGGAACATAAATAAACGATATTCGGGGGGAGTATGTATCACCGAATACGAATAGGAGAAATAAGCACAAAGATGGCCAAGACGAATAAGTTGTTAAGGAGGTCTGAAACGTCGAACGGATTGGGGCAGTTAGTAACAACATCGATGAGCGTAACGAGCCGCGGAGGAGCAAGAACGAGCGTCGAGTCAAGTAGCCAAAATGAAGAGGAAATCGGTCACTCGATCAGGAGCTCGTGAGGTGATTCAATTGCCTGTGAAGAAGATGCCGACGGGAGTATATCGACCCTTGGTGCCGAAGCAAGAATGGTCGACCAAAGAATTAGCACGCTTGAAGACCTTGGGGGGAGAGTTTCTGGCATGGCGTTGGGACTATGTGTGCCCAGAATTGTGTGAAGAAGTTCGAACCAAGAAGACACCAAACCCGATAGGCTGGAGAGGACATCCAGACTTGTGGGATGCGTTGCTTTGGGCGGAGTTGACAAAGGAAGCAGCCGCAGCAAAGCAAGCCTACGGAGAAATCTGTAGAATTCGAAGCGCGGAAGTGAAATTTGTCGAGAGAGAGAACGAGAAGCTTCACCAGCAATTGCATGAAGTTGATGTTGAGAGACCAACTAGATTAGAAGATTTGGCAAGTAGGTGCTCGCAATACCTTTTTGCTCGGTGTGACGATGTGGAGGCTGAAAGGTTGGAACGTTTGACAGTGGCGATGAATACCCCTTGCGATTCGAAGGATCGAAGGAAAGAGATGTACAAGGCCATGGGACGCGAATGCCAGGAAGCGATGCGAGTCCATCGAAAGGAGATCGCAGAGGACATCAGGGAATTGCAGATGAGCGTCGATGTCTTCGCGTTGAAGGAAGAGACGTCATCGAAGGAACCTGAGATGCCCCGTAATTGTAGTTGGACGCGATCCGTGTAGGCAATGATTAGGAATAGGTGCGAGTAGATTGTATAAATAGGAGTAGTGGTTGAGTAGGATTATCGCTTTCTTTACAAGTGTTCATTGAGAACCGTAATTGTAGTCAGGGTAGAACAAAGTGCTTCTAAAGGAGTGATCAATTCCCATCAGTAAATCTGGAGTGTAATTTCAATTACATGCGTAACTCTGTGCAATGTAATGGATGGGTAATGGTTTGTTAATTTGACTTAGTGGTCTTGGACTACTCTGTCACAGTACTCTTCGGACTATGCATGTCCAGAGTCTTCAAAAGAAGCATAAACAACCATATTCGTTGCTGATAGAAAGATAACACCTCATTCCCTTGGGGACGAACTGTAATTCTGTGCAAATGACAAAACCTTTGTGTAACCTGTCTGTTACACTTGCCGACAGATATTTTGTTGATGGGGGCACAAGATCTTGCTCGACATGGCACCATACATTTGGTTTTTTCTAGATGGCCATGTTAGGGACACACACATGCTAGTAATGGTCATGGGCTACAAGATTCACGTTTTGGCATATGTTACGTATGTTACGTTCTCTCCAGTCACAGCAGACCTATTGTCCGGCATACATTTTGGAGAATGTTCCCTTGTTGGATGATCCACGTGTATGGGTGATGACGAGTGCATATCACGTTCTGTCATGGATTGGACCTGTGACCTCCGGGCTGACTCTCACTCAGGTTTACCTCCGATGGCTTTTTGGAAGCTCATCATAAATCTAGAAGGACTTAGTCCCACCCTATGACCATGACCCTATTGCTCACTCTTACACAAACTCTCAATGTCCAAGCTCCATTATGCACATTATCACCAAGAGTAAGATATCACTCAAAAGGAAAAGGATACTTTGGTAATCAAAGTCTTCATTGAATCAAGGCTCCACTCCGAACATGACGTCTCCAAGAACCAAGCTCCCCAAAACTAAGATCACCACACTATCTTCTCCCAAAACTAACTTCCATTGAAAAACTACTTGAGAGGTGCTTCTCAACCTCTCTATTTATACTACTTAGAATCTTACCTAGTAAGAACAAGTAATCACCATATAACTTCCTCTTACCAAGTTTTAAACGGTAGAGAGATCACAAACCCCAATGAAAAGGGTACATGGCAACATGCAATTCTATCCACTTGGATCTTCTAGAAGCCCAACTACTCCCCTAATTGACTTCTAGTGTACCAAGTCAATCTCGCCCCTAGATTTAAGGGTCTTCACCAAGTCCAACCAATGAAAACTAGTCCAAGTCAAGGCAAGTCAAGATACCCATGTGATGGAATCTATTCCTTGACTCATACTAAACAACAAAATAGTAGTTCTCATCTACCACACCAAAAGTTACTCTATATTTTCCTCCAACTTAACCATAACTAGCTAAACATAGTCATGACTAAGATAAACTTAGGCACAATTTAGATATACTTTCATTTTATCCTATATGTACAACCCCGTGGTCTTACATTTACCCCCGGACCAAGATTTCACTCGGCCCCTGAGTGAAAGAATCTGATCGTCGATGAAACGGCTTCAACTTGTCGTGATTCACCCGGTCAAAATGTCGTCCTCCCAACTCCTTCAAATCGTAAGTAAAGTTTCCCCACACCTTGTGAACTATGAAAGGACCAAAGTACTTTGGAAGAAATTTCTTTCTTGCTCTCTTATATCTAATGGAGTCGAAAGCATTACCCAATCACCTTCTTTGAAAATCTTCATCTTCTTCGCCCCAAATCGATTATCATGATACTTCTTACGCAATTGTTGAGCCCGCTCCACACGTACCATGGCCATAGTTTCGAGCCTCCTCCGGCTCCAACAGGTTGTTGACGTCTTGATTTGATAGCTTCTACTCCATTCTTCCTCTTTAACTTCCGTTGGATAGTTAAGAAGATTACCGTCAAATCAAATTGAATTGGAAGCTTTGACTCGACACCATATACCATACGGAAAGGTGAGTACCCTGTTGATGTCTTCCAAGTCGTCCGATACTCCCACAAGATAGCATGCACCTCTTGTCCCAATTTTGCTTGCTCCCGGCCCATGTTCCTGCATCCTTGGCCAACATCATGCAAAGCGTATAGTTGGTTCGCTCTCGCCAACCCATTAGCATTTGGTTTGTAGGAAGTAGTCAAAGTGCCTTGATGGAGAAATGACCTAGCATGGCTTGAATAATGCTTCCAACAAACTCACCACCTCTATCAGATACAATTTCTAGAGGGCATCCAAATCTAGTTATTATCCTCTCATAGAAATCTACCCACTTCTTCCTCACTAGTAGATTTTAGAGGTCTAGCTTCTACCCACTTGGTTAGATAATGTCTGTAGCTACCACAATGAACTTGTTACCCCGAGGAGTAAGATTCAAGGGTCCTACAAAATCTATTCCCCATTTCTCAAAAAGGACCTAAAATAGGAACCGATGTCAAAGGAGGGGTTTTCATGGACTTTTTAGCAAAAGCTTGACACACATCACAACTCTTGCAAAATTCCACACAATCTTTGAAAATGCCCTTCCAATGATAGCCTACATCTAGGATCTTAAATGCGATTACCTTTCCCCGCAAAGTGTCCTCCACATACCGAGCCTTCATGAAACTCCTTCATAAGTTGAATTGACTCCTCCCTTCCAACAACCCTTCCGAGTAGTCCATCGCTCCTTGATGAAACAACACGTCCTCTATGATGGTATAAGGTTCACATCGCTTCACCAATGCATTCCTCTCACGTGAATGCATGCCTTGGGGAAACTCCTCCCCCTCGAGATGAAATCCCATATCCCCTTGTATTCGGCCGGTACCTTTGTTATGGTGTCCATCATCAAGCAAATCCTCATCTGGAAATGTATCATCCCTTTGGTTGATCTCCTTCCTCATCGTATCTTTCGAGACATCAAATCGGCATTGGCATGTTTTTTACCGAATTCGATCCTCAATGATGTAATCAAACTCCGCCAGTAACAACTTCCATCTGGCTATCCTACCCTCAGCATTAGGTTTGTTTAAAATGTACTTCAAAGCCTTGTGGTCAGTAACGATAGTAAACTTCCTTCCCAAAAGATAGTGTCGAAACTTCTTGAGTGAGAAGATCACGACTAAAGCCTCCCTTTCGATCCTTGAATAATTTCTCTCAGCCTGTACCATCTGTCTACTAGCATAATCAATTGGATGATCATGGCCATCTTCATCTAACTGGCTTAGAGTGCATCCTATAGCAATGTTTGATGCATCCGTGTAGAGAATGAAAGGTTTACCCCAATTTGGTTTGGCTAAAATAGGAGCCGTTACCAACGCCTTCTTAAGAAGTTCGAACGCCACAGCTGCCTCTCCATCCTTGAGGATTAAATCATAATCCGTCCCCTTCTTCATGTAAACCGTCAAGGCATAAGCTTTGTTGGAGAAGGAAAAGATGAACCGTCGATAGTATCCCACCATTCCAAGGGCGCCTCAACTTGGTCAACGTCACCGGAAAAGGTAAGTCAAGGATGCGTTTCACCTTTTCGGATCCACCGCTATACCATCCTTGGAGATGATGTGCCCTAACAACAATCCTCCTTCACATCCAAAAATGCATTTTTCTGGATTGAAGCGAGGCCTTGGCTTTCTCCAACCGTTGTAGAATTTTGATCAAATGATCCTCCTTCTTCCGTATACACAAAAATCATCTATGAAATCTCGCACAAATTTCCCAATAAAAGGTTCAAACACCTTGTTCATGAACCTCTGAAAAGTTCTTTGGAGCATTACATAGACCAAAAGAACATTACCCTAAAGGCAAAAAGTTCCCCCATGGCGTGGTAAAAGTGGTTTTGAGCTGATCTTCGGGGAGCAATTTGAATTTGGTTATAACCACTATAGCTATCTCCAAAACTATACCATTCATGACCAACAACTTCCTCTAGAATCTCATCAATGAATGGTAAAGGATAGTAATCCTTCTTTTGTGACATTCAACTTCTTGTAATCTACGCATACACGTAGCTTACCATTCTTCTTCTTGACTATCACAATAGGAGAAACCCATTCAGAATTCTCTACCTCATAGATGAAACCCGCATCCTTTAGCTTGTCGATCTCCTCCTTGACCACCACAGCCGTTGGTGGATTTATCCAACGTTGCTTCGGCGTCTTGGGCGAGCCTTCTCCTCTAACTCAATGCGATGAGTTTCTAAGGTTACTTCCTTCAAATCCTTGTAGCTAAAGGCAAAGACATGGATATATTTTCGAAATATATCCAAGAACCTTGACTTCTCCTCCATAGTAACCTTGGGACCAAACTTGAGAGTGGAGAGCCGTCGAGTTATCTCATCTTCACTCATCTTCATCTTGTCGGGATCTTTCACCACCCCCGGCCTAGGAAGTAAATCCATTGCAGCAAGAACTTGAACTTGAACATCATCGTCCGAGGTATCTTGGATGATGTCTCCTCATCGGCCGACATGTTGGTGTCAACCTCTCGAAAACTGCCACTTTCTTCACTCTCGGACTACGAGTAATCACTCGTAGGTCTATCGAAGTCCGAGCGCTCCTCCACCACTTGTGAGAGGGACCTTCACTCGATGGTTTTTTCGCCCTATACGAAGGTAACCCTTATGCCACCGATCAGTTGTCCTCACGACCCTCAACCAAGGTCTTCCTAACAACAAGTCGTAGCTAGCCTCCTCAAGCACTTGAAAGGACAACAAGGTTTGAACTCCCATCACGCTTACCACCACCTTGTCCACCACTCCAATGGGTCGCACCTTTTGCTTGTTGGCCATCCCAACAATGATGTTGGAAAGGTCTTGAAAGCTTCATCCCCAACTTCTTCAACAAACGTTCTGACATGGCATTCACCGCAAATCCACCATCCACTAGTACATCCGAAACATCACGTCCATTAATGCGTACTTCAATCTTGAAGCTTTGAGTGCATACCTCCGAGGCAGCGGCATCCACCACTCCTACTCCAACATTCGCCATGGAAGCTTTCCCTTGGATCGTAAAACTTCTTGGTCCTTTTGGACTTAGGCCTCCCCTCAACTCCTTTCTTATCGTAGGATTTAGAGCAATTAATTGACCTTGATTATATTGGCTTTTTGATTCCCCACATCCTCCACCACGTCGTATTTGAGTTGGGTAGATGAAATGGAGAAATCATCCATTCCCAACTTCTTCCTTGGTGCTCTCGGTTGACTCACACCTTTGGATCGAGTGCTCCGGCTTGGTTGATCTTCCATTGAGATGGACTCTGCGCAAATCTTGCTCTCTTCTTCTCGTGTGCAAGAATATCAACTCTGGAACTTATAGAGGTCTCTCCCTTCTCAAACGTGCGATGAGGAAACACATCAATAGACGCTACTCCCTTATCCTTCGATTGACTTGGAGCGGGGAGTAGAATTGTTGTGTCTAACTCCATCATGTTGTCGAGGATTAGGACAATTTCGTTGGAAATGAGGGCCTCCACAACTAAAGCATGAAACTGTGAAGTTCCCTTGTGGTGGATTTCCTTTTGGAGGATAATTCCCATACCCTCTAGATCCTCCCCTACATTCTCGATTCCTCCTCTCCCATAGTTGTACTACGTTAATCTTGAGATCGCGAGTGTTTTACGTGATAGATTTCAACTCATGGTGCAAGTCTACCTTTGGAGAATTTACTCTTGGGCGCAGCAAGAACAACAGTAGGAGTTGCCATTCTAACCACAACGGTGGTAATGCTTCTCTAGCCACCAAGCTAGAATCATCGTCTTCTAGGCTCTCCTCCATTCGAATAGCAATGCGAATAGCCTCAACCTTAGAAGAGGGCTTTTCATATCTCACCTTGCTTGAATTTGAGGCTTCAAACCTCCAATGAAGTTCTTTGTCAACATCGCCACAATCCCCACCATGGTTGGCTCGACCTCGTCTCCACTCTTTCTCAACACCACACGAAAACGTGACTCCAGCTTCTCCGTTCTCTCTACGTATGATCTCACCTTCTCACTCTCTCCTTGCTTCAAAAAAAGGTGACTTCACACATCGACTTCTCGTAACTTTCATCCGGAAGAAAGTTTTCAACAAGATTCTCCGTCAAACTCTCCCAAGTGTCTTCCTCCACATGCTCCTTCTTGTACTCATTGTACCACTTCAATGCGAGAATCCTCCAAGAAGTCGGGCAAAGGATAGCCCATTCGGGTTTCCTTCTCTCATTGTTTCCTATACATGCCCTCTTGAAGTCTCTCACAAAAGATTCTACATCTTCTTTCTCTCTCCCATAGAACACCGGAAGCTTCCCCATTTCCAACTCCTTTTGTCGTTGTTGTTGGAAATTTATACGGAACTCCCTAATACAACACAAACAAAACTAGCTCCATTCTAGAGTAATTCATCAATGGCAAAATGAACGGAATTGGTTGGTCCAAGATTGCCATGGCTCTCTCCTCTCCTAAACACACTATGAGCCTTACCCTCATCGACATCTTCTCGATCATTCTGAAAATGATATTCATCTTCAGTTAGAACTTGAGCCACCTGGAGATTTCAACTTTTCGGTATCTGCACTCAATTTATCTTCAAAGCCCTCCACTAGTGACTCCAACAGAGCTTTCACGCCACTACACTCGTGTCCTAAGGGAAGTCCGGTCACTCCACAATTTTCCGATCTTTGGTCCTCAAAGGACAACTCACAAGCTTATGTCCCTCCTCTCCACAATAGAAGCAACTCTCACGTTTCGCTCTAGGGGAACTTTTTAGTGTCCTCTCTTCAAACTCCACTCTGAACTCCCTCGTGTTCGAATCCGCTGAAACAATCACGTCCAACCCTGGAGGTATCTTAGATAACCGGATCTTCCAAAGAGGTTGATCTCCCATTTTCCAATGAGTGTCAAGTCATCCTCACTATGCAAAACACTCATGCACTCACTCTCTCGGAATGACCATAAACAAGGAAAAAGCAAATCTGAAAAGTAAAGCAGTTTTGCTCACTTGTATACCCCCCTATACTTCAGGTATTATAACTTTCTCTATAAAAATGATCTCTCAACTAAATTTGGACCCACATGTAGCTTAGCTCCTGATAAACAATCGTGCAAAGTTTCAAATCCTGATTTAATTCTTGCACGAATTGATAAGTTCTGTACACTTTTTCCCGAGAGCTATCTTTCAAAACCCGTCAAGACCCTAGCAAATTCTAAACATCATAACTTTTGATATAGACATGATATGACTGTTATTTCAAGTGCAAAACGTATCCCATCTACTAATCTAAAATCAATAAAATTATCGGAAAAACTTTGGAAAATAAAGTTTTCCTCCCAAATACGTACTATAGCACTCTCGCCTCATCCCAAACAACACTTAAGTAAACAAAATGTACAAAATAACTTCCAGGCTATCATATAACACTACCGGATACACAAATGGTACATTACTATGCATCATGATCTCGGTTCGCTCTTCCCCCACAGTCCTCTCCATATGAGTTCTCATCGTTGCGCTCTCACGGGCAATAAACTGGATTCGAAACATCTCTGCTCCTTCTAGATTGAGGTCCCGGCAACGGAACCAAAAATGTGACCTCCGGGCTAACTCTCACTCAGGTTTACCTCCGATGGCTTTTTGGAAGCTCATCATAAATCTAGAAGGACTTAGTCCCACCCTATGACCATGACCCTATTGCTCACTCTTACACAAACTCTCAATGTCCAAGCTCCATTATGCACATTATCACCAAGAGTAAGATATCACTCAAAAGGAAAAGGATACTTTGGTAATCAAAGTCTTCATTGAATCAAGGCTCCACTCCGAACATGACGTCTCCAAGAACCAAGCTCCCCAAAACTAAGATCACCACACTATCTTCTCCCAAAACTAACTTCCATTGAAAAACTACTTGAGAGGTGCTTCTCAACCTCTCTATTTATACTACTTAGAATCTTACCCTAGTAACTACAAGTAATCACCATGTAACTTCCTCTTACCAAGTTTAAACGATGTAGAGATCACAAACCCCAATGAAAAGGGTACATGGCAACATGCAATTGGTCCACTTGGATCTTCTAGAAGCCCAACTACTCCCTAATTGACTTCTAGTGTACCAAGTCAATCTCGCCCCTAGATTTAAGGGTCTTCACCAAGTCCAACCAATGAAAACTAGTCCAAGTCAAGGCAAGTCAAGATACCCATGTGATGGAATCTATTCCTTGACTCATACTAAACAACAAAATAGTAGTTCTCATCTACCACACCAAAAGTTACTCTATATTTTCCTCCAACTTAACCATAACTAGCTAAACATAGTCATGACTAAGATAAACTTAGGCACAATTTAGATATACTTTCATTTTATCCTATATGTACAACCCTGGGTCTTACAGACCAGCGGTATTGTTGGATTCAACGAGAGTAGGATCTTGTGTATACCGTCCACGTCTATGGTGGACAAACCTTCTTCCAAGGGAGGTTTTATTGCGAGCATATGACGGAGTGAAGAGGCCCTCACATCTCACAATGGAGAGTATTTTGGATGTGGGTAGACATTCCCAAGCAGTGCTCTATGTTGAGAGGTCACCCATGGCAGTGGTGAACCTTGTGGGTTAGCCAAGAGCGGCATTACCCACATTGTTGAGTTACCTAGTTGCCCATGCTTACAAAGAGGGAGGACCTAGACTTGTATGGGATTCTCGCTTGCAGTGGTTGGTGGAACCCAATGCTGAAGAGAGAGAGCGAGCTATGGGATTTTGTACCGATACTACAACAATACCTACATTGTAAGAGGTATCACGACGTCAGGTGTTGGATCAGGCTATGGACATGAACTATTTGACATGGATTGTGAGCCTTGGATTGGCTAAGCAGAGACGCATATTTTCCACATGTGTGACGGCAAGATCATTGGTGAGCTCTTTGCATACCGAGATGGAGAGGCAAAAACTGGGGGCGAGAAGTGCCCAAGATCTCATCCTTGGTCTTATGGGGATGTTAGAGAAGGAGAGGTAGGGTTTTCTTCGAGTATGGTTGGAGTTTTTTACGCGGAGTAAGCGGTGGTTACCACTATAGACCTTTGTGATACAACACAAGAGGTTATAGCTACAGCAGCATGAGTTGTTTACACTGAGATAGTGGAGCTTGTTATGAGAGAGCAGAAAAAGCTTTCTGCTCAAGAGGATGTCATTTAGCAACTAGATACTATGTCTTTTATCTCTAGTGTCGATGGAGAGGAGATTTGGGATATTGAGATTGGTCCCAAAGTGACAAGAGAAGAAAGACGTAGGGTGTGGAGGTTTCTGAGGAGTTTCAGAAACTATTTTACCTTCAATATGAAGGATTTAGGCTGTTTGAAGGGACCTGGTATATGGATTGACTTGACAATTGATGCACTAGTCTTCCATCGTCCCTACCGATATGGAGAGAGATCTGATCCAAAGTAGGTGTCAAGACCTTCTTGAGGCAGGATTAGTGTAGATATCATATGCAGAATATGTCTCTGTTGTGATGTTGTCAGTCAAGAAGGATATACATGGCAATTATACATATAGACGCATGTGTGGTGACTACCGATCTATCAATCGACGGACAAAATCTGATTGATATGCTATGTCTACACCGGAGGAGATCTTTGATGCGGTTGGGCATGCAAAGGTTTTCAGTACATTGGATTTATAAGCAAGATATCATCAGTTGCGGATTCGAGATGAGGATAAGGCCAAGACAGCCTTTTGGGCAATTGATTCGCATGGCAAGGATGTGTTGTATCAGTGGAAGTTCTTACCATTTGGGTTGAAGAATGCACCTGTTGAGTTCCAAAGAGTGATGGATAAGATCCTAGCCGGACTTGATTGCGTTCGAGCCTACATTGATGATATTCTAGTGTATAGTGTTACAGTGAGGGAGCATGAGATACATTTGCATGAGGTATTTGAGCGACTGATTGCTCATGGCCTCAAGTTGCATCATTGAAAATGCAAGTTCTTTCAAGAGCAAGAAGAGTACTTGGGTCATACCATATACCAAGGAGGATTGGGAGTTCATCAAACCCAGATGGAGGCAATCTCGCGTATTCCACAACCCTCAGATGTGAGTAGGGTACAAGCCTTCCTTGGACTTGCAAACTTCTATCGTCGATATGTGCGAGGATTTAGCACTATTGCCAAAGCCTTGATAAAGTTGACAAAGCTAGATCAAGAGTGGCGTTGGGGAGATGAACAAGAGAGAGCTTTTGTTGAGCTCAAGGGAAGGTTGACATCTGCCCCTATTTTGAGGAGGCCTGTGAGAGGTCGTCTATTTCAAGTACATACTGATTGGAGTATGTTGGATTTGGGAGCAGTGCTTATCCAACATGATGATGAGGGGAAGGAGTTTGTAGTGGCTTATGCAAGTCGTTCCAACAATGCAGCAGAGTCAAAGTATAGTTCTTATGAAGGAGAATGTTTGACAGTTGTTTGGAAACTCCTTCACTCTCATCACTTATCATCAACCATTGAAATGGTTGATGGAAGCAGACAAGCTTACAAGAAAGCTTGCAAGATGGTCTCTTATCCTACATGAGTATGATTTCACGGTTGTTCATAGACCTAGGGTGGTGAACCGTGATGCATATGGGTTAAGTCGAAACCCATGTACAAGTCAAGTTGACGAAACCGGGGCTCGATGGCACGGTGATACTGATGAGGAGATGATGCAAGGTTGGCATGCATCTGCCTTTTTAAGTATGTTGGCGCTTGAGAGCTATGTGATATCTTTCTTGGGTTAGAGAGCAGATATGTTAGCTGTGGATGCTGAGACTAATGATGGTTTGATGGTAAACCGAGACATCCATGACAACATGGTGGTGTTGGATTATCTTTGTATCAGTGCTTTGGTGAGCACTTTGATTGCAAAGAAGCAGGATCGAGTTTTACAAAGAGCTTGACGGTTCAGATGGGAAAGTAGACACCTTCTTCGAATATGGAGAGATGGCATCGTTTGTGTTGTTCAACTTCCATCTTAGAGAGCACAGTTGGTCAAACATGCTCATGAGGAGTTAGATCATTTTGGAGTAAAGCAAACATATAGCTTACTTCAAAGTCACTATTGGTGGAGAGGTATGCAAACTAAGGTGCAACAGTTTGTGGCCAGATGTATGGTATGTGATCGTGTTCGAGCATCATTCAATGCCCCTACACCACAACTACCGTTATCGTTGGAGCTTGGATTTTGCAAGACCTTTGCCATTGACTATACAACATCATCGATATGTGTTGATCACAGTGGAGCATTTCTCCAAGTGGATTGAGTTGGTGGCCTTGCCTGACAAGTCAAGTGAGGGAATAATTTATTCATTCTTAGCTATAGTGCTTAGCCGATTTGGTGCACTAGCAGAAGTGTTGACTGATCAACGCATTGAGTTTTTGGGCAAGATTCAGACTTTGTGTGATTGAGCATTGATCGATCATCGTATCACCTCAAGAGATCATCCCGAGGCTGATTGTTTAGCAGAGAGAGTTATTCAGATGGTGAAGAGAGGACTAAGAAAGTTTGGCTTGAAGAAAGGTCATTTGGGAGACTAGGACATCCAACTACCATGGTTGGCCATGGGTTATCGATATAGCCGGCAAGCATCTCTAGCGTCATTCTCACCATACTTTTTATTATATGGTAGAGATCAAGACTTATCTTCAGCTATTCGTCGAGAGTCAGGTGAAGTTTTGGACTTGGATAACCCTAATATTTGGGTTAGGGTGTGTTCTCAAAGGGCAGAACTCTTCCGTAAAGTCATGCCCATGGCATTTGAGAACAAGCTATTGCTTAGCATAGAGATACTTTGCGTTATGCTACCATCCGAGGAGGTGGATATCGACCTTCAATTCGTAGATTTCATGTTGGTGATTATGTTTACTTGCAGCAGAGTGCACTGACCATATTGGATGTTACGGCTAGTCGCACGATTCTACGAGTACGTGAGGTTTTACCTTCTGGAGTTTTGGTATTGGAGGGTCGTGATGGTGTGATTTGGAAGGATCATATGCGTAATTGTGTACCATGTCACCTTCCAAACATTGATGCTACTATGGATCCAAGTCTGGCAGTTGTATGTGTAGGCTTGAGATGTATGTTATGTGGATCAGCTGGTGGAGCAGCCAGTTTGTTGATTTGTGATTCTTGTTCAAGGGGATGACATATGTCATGTTTGACACCTCCTCTCAATGAGGTGCCCAATGGGCGGTGGAGATGTTCTCGATGCATTTAGCATGCAAGCAAGTCTTACTATTACATAATATGGATTGCAAATAGGCAACTAACGATGGGGCATTGTAGCACCCAACCTCCTGATCTTAACCCCACGAAGGGCATATCATATTATGGACTATATGGCTACCTGGTGTCAGAGGAATCTAATCGCGAGTTAGGAGGGCGATTGCGGTACACTTGTGTTGGTGTATGACGATCTATGTATTGTGATGTTTGATGTGATAGAGATGTATGTTGTGATGCGATATGTATGTACACGATAGTTGTCACAACTTATGTAGTGGTATCTCTAGTTAGGTAGATGCACGTATGCAGGAGCAGATACATCAATTAGAGCCAGTTGTGCAGTTAATGCCGTTTGCACTTGAACTGCCGTTAGGGCCGATAGCGTCGTTAGGGATCCTAGGGCTCAAGGGGTAGAGTTCAAATTAGGGCTCCTTGGAGGGCAGTTTTCGAAGTTGAGCCTTTGAGAGTGTGGCTATGGTGGATAGTAGCTAGTGCGGGAACTTGGAGTCTTTGAAGCACAAAGTGAGTTTGGCTTGACTGTAATCTCTCTTATATGCTATGGTTATGAGCAGAGTATCCTTGTGGACGTTTTGAGAGTAGAAAAGATTATTGAGGTACACTTGTGTTGGTGTATGACGATCTATGTATTGTGATGTGACAGCGATGTATGTTGTGATGCGATATGTATGTGCACGACAGAACACTTTTAATAGTGTCTCACATGCATCATCTTTAGAGAACGTATAGAGGCTTATGGACCTTTGTTGAGCCTCATTCATTTTGTACGGTCCTTCTATAATTCACATTATTTTCTCTTCTATCATCATGGCTTTTCACATGAGAGAGTCACTATTCTATATTCCGCCGCGGTACTTCACAGGGAGATCCTTTGGGAGGAAACCTATTTGTCATGTCTCATCATAGAGCCATTTTGTCAATTGTTTTGGCCATGCGAGGTTGTGTATTCCCTTCCTTAGCGGATGATACACACATTATGGACCATGTAGATGAGGAGAAAATATAATAACAAAAGGGATGGGAAGATCCCATCAAATCGTACAAGGATGGAACCAAACCGGTAACATGGGGCTAGGCCCCAATAGTATCACACTGGGAAATATGTCCTACAAAGACCTAAGATATCTGAACTATCCAAGTCGAAAGGTCTACAAACAACAGGAGCATCCGAAGAAGCATCACCTAACGTGATTGCTCTCTTATGGACCATGTAGATTAGATTAGGTAGACCTTTGACTACTTGACTACCAAGCTTCATCTTGTAGGTTTAAGAGTCAAAGTGTCAAAGTGTAGGGCATGGTCTCCTTTGAGCATTCCTCCTCATCTCCAGCTTCTAGAGGGATGTATGACATCGACATATGGCTTGTGCTTCCTTGAAGTGCATATAGAGTATGAGGATTTTGTTTCACGCTACATAGACAAGGCTCTTGCCAAGGATGTATTGCATGTAGATGACTTTTCTTAACTAGGAGATCAGCATATGGCATTTGATATACTCTCCTCTAGTATTGCTCGTCAATCTAACTAACTACTTCACATAATTCCTCCTTCACATGCATTCTTATCAGACTTGACAACCTTTGATGACATCATTAGACCAAGGACCTTCGAGTGTAAAACAGAGACAGACATCTTTGCCAATTTTTTTGGGCATGCTTGGTAGCTTTTTTATCCTTGATTTGTGATTGTAGATAGGCCCATCCTTGAGATGTATGCCTATCTACAATCGCAAGGGAAGTATGTTAGGAAGATACTTGCGAGATTTAACATGGAGAATTGCAAGGCAATGAGTACTCATTTAGCTCCTCACTTCAAGTTTTCATCAGCCCTCCGTCCAAAAAATGCAATGGAGAAAGTTTTGATGTCCAAGATCCCCTACAACAAGGCAGTGAGAAGTCTTATGGTTTTGATAATTTGTACTAGGCCTGACATTGCTTTTGCTATGGGCAAGACTATCATATACATGTCAAAACTAGAGAAGATAAATTGGGAAGCTCTGAAGTGGATTCTCAGATATCTGGAGAAGTCTTATGGTTTTGATAATTTGTACTAGGTCTGACATTGCTTTAGCTATGGGCAAGACTATCATATACATGTCAAAACTAGAGAAGATAAATTGGGAAGCTCTGAAGTGGATTCTCATATATCTCAAGGATACGTTGGATTTTGGTTTTGTGTTCCATCGTGTAGCGCCATAGCTCTAGATTCCTTCTCCTGCTGGACAGGAAGGAAGGAAGGGAAGGAGGAGACTTTCCTTGAGGGAGGAGACCACGTGGTAAAGACAGAATCTATGAAATGAACGACATTTCGAGCACCAAGAAAGCTCTGGGCCTCTTCTGATCGAGAAATCAGAATGTCTGGGTTTCGTGCTCACGAATGATGCATATGCGGCCGAGAGACGAGTTGTAGGTGTTGCAGTACGGAGGGAAGTTGGAGCCTTAGCAGCAGCAGGTGATCGGCATTTTTGGGCACTGATCATGATGAGCTGACGAAGAGGAGAATTTTAATCGTCGGAACGATCTTCCCCATGACAGGAGCATAATCTGAGCACTGAAGCAAAAAATTACCAGTACGTTCACGCAGGTGTAGCGCACCCTACGTGAGAATCACTGAAAGCGAGTTCTTCGGGCCGGAAGGTAATAAGAGTTCTATTGAGTGGCATCTTGACTCAGATATCAAATATGAGTAGCTTGACCATCCACGTGCAAGGTTTCGAAGTTCGTCAGCCACGGTTTTGAAAACGAATGCATATTTAAACATGGTTTATTATACAATGCCTTTGGCAGTCGCTGCATACTACTGCTTGCAAGTAGATACAAAAGAATGAATTGATAGTCCGCGTTATAAGGTCATTCTCTTCAGTCGCAACAAAAGGAAGATGGGGATTTAATCCACCCCATGTACTTTGTAAAGCATTAAGTTTTCTACCCCTCTCCCCTATCTTAAGGAATAAAGGACTCTCTCTTGCACTTTCTTGAAGTCTTAATGATGCCAGGAACCTACAAGCTAATCTACGGCGAATGTGCTCAGGGCAGGAGACAACCTCTTTCTGTCTCAAGTAACACTCACGAGGACCTTTGGCGTAGTATGCACACAGAAAATTACACCATTGGACGACTCTCATAGCTAGCGTTAACGTTACGAATCCATCGTAGTACTTAACGCTAGCCACGAACGTCCAATCTTCAGTGCTAGCGTTTCGTGTGCATATTGGCTTGTCTGCTTCTCGCTTTATGACACCAGTTCCGTAAACCTGCCCCAGGTGAGCACTAACCTGTGATTTCCGCTTACATGGCCCCACAAGCTTGTTTTCCCTCTCTGTATATAAAAGAATACAGAGAGAAAATAGGCTTGGCCTGTTTTCTCTCTGTATGAAAACTTGAAGTGAGGCTATACATACATACGAGGGATGAGGATAACGGGTCATTCCCTTTATAAATACTATTACACATGTGAGAGATGTTTTGTCCCCGGAGGTATGACATGAGTTTCCATACTTTTCCTCTTTGCCCACTGATGGGACTAGAGGTCTATAATCTACCTTGATTGACTGACAGTTTTAACATGCTTTACACTCATACTGTGGATCCAACCATTTCTCATACTATTAGGGCTCATCTATGCTCTTGTTATGACAAGGGTGCAAGCTCGTGGATCTTGGCTCAATCATGCATCAAGGTTTTCTGACTTGCACTAGCTATCATTTCTACATTGACAAAGTTCCATCCTGGCTTGATCCATCCATCTGCATGTTCATTACTCATATGTGAGTGTGGTACTACCTTAGATGTAGCATGGATCTACACGACTCGTAGTTCATTTGGAGGATGTGGTGTACATGGGATTAGCGATGTGGTGTTTGCTATAGTACGAGAGGGTGGATACTCACATGGAGGGAGTGTTGATATGCCTTGTAGTCGACTCTAGTTAGGACATATCTATACTTGGTTCATGAGGATCAGAATATTATCATAGACTCTATGGTTGCATATGCTACATGATATTGTTTTAGAGGGGGTGATTATCCATAATCCTATATGAGAGGCGAGTGGAGCGACAACAAGTTATGTCTCCAAGTATAGGGCTATGCATAGAGGTCACCTTTTTGTTCCTCTAGCTTTAGAGTTATATGGAACTATGGACGTCGACTTCTACAAGTTTGTGAGAGAGTGTGCGGGAACCTATTATATTAGGCAAAAAGGGATATCACTTTCTTTAGCATATTGTATAGCCTATTTTAAACAATGTATATCCACTTGTCTACAAAGAGCACCAACTAGTCCATATGAGATCAATCACATGATGCTTTTTTGGATTCTCATGAAGTATGTAGGCCGTTTTGACCTAGATAGTTTGGATATCTTAGGTGTAGTAGGACATATTTTCCATTGAGATGTTATTGGGGCCTAGTCCTATCTTACCCTTTTGGATTTATCCATGATAGACTTGAAGGGGTCTTTCCATTCTTTGTTATATTACTTGGTGTCTCTCATTAAAATGATTGTGCATTTTCAAGAAGGCTAATTATTATGTTCAAGTGCATCAGCTAGAGACCTTAGTCCTCCACGTGGGCACATACAAATTATCAATTTTGTTGGTAATGCAGAGAAATAAAAGAAGCTCTGTTACTTATTCAAGAACTGCATTGCATGATCAAATTCCAAGAAATAAAAATATCAAATTAAGTATGCATGGATTCAAACACAATGGCAACATGTGTCAAAAGATATCAGACACAAAGATCAAGGTTAGCACACATGGAACACATATCTATCTGATGATGAAATTGAATTCATTCAAATCTCGACCTCTACTTCATTGTCTTCTTAATTGATTGTATTGAACAACATTGAACCTATGTTTCTTTTAAAGAACTTTTGCATATTTAAAATATACGCGTGGATTTAAATTTAATACTATAGATAGATTGCAATTCAATGAACTTAATAAACTTGGATAAACCTCAAAATATCGTTATTTCAACAAATTGATTTCTGTCTTAATATATTCATATTGTCTTTTTAATTATGGAAAAAATTGAAAGTAAAAATTTCAGGTATGATCTGGGTTTGATTTCTTTACTCCATATATCCCCTAATATTTTACTAAACAAATTGTTGAACATGAAATTGGCTTTGTACACACAATTCTGTTATTTATGTATACATTTAATTAATGTGGTTCTGTAATTATCATATATCAATTTAACATACATTAATAATGATACGCAAAATTTTAGAATTTCTAAACACTATTTTAATTTAGAAATATGATTTTTTACCAATCTTTGTTTACTCCATGACATGATTTGTGATTACTAATCTATTATCTATATTAACATAAATTTCTCCAAACAAAGTTTCCTGATTTATTAACATCAAAACTTGGACATCAATTTATTTTGAATATTGAAAAATACAGAAATCATGTTAGGGTATCATAAGGCCAAACAAATTTTTTAAGGAGTTGCCTAGTTGAAAGAATACCAAGAATACTCTTATTTTTGTACATATTCAGCTAGAAGAAAGACTTTTGACTCATCCAACGAGCTATTCTATCATTTTTACTAGTGTTAATTATAAACAAATTTACACTATGACAAAAGCAGCCACTTGTAGGGTATATACCTCCAGTCAAGTATATACACCATAAAAAATATTCTTAATTATTGTGTATAATTTCTACTCCTAAAACTATATACATTATAATTAATGTATATCAATGTAATATATATCAAATAAGAGATGAAAAATCCACAACTCTAACTGAAAATAGTGTACTATACAATAATTATGGAATTTTCTATAGACTTGATCATAGATGATTTATTATCAATATATTTTCAAAAAAAAATTGATTTCAAAATATTTGGATTTTATTTTCATTTTCTATCATTTAATTTTATACTAAATTTGTATGTGTCATCTCATCTCATCACATAGTGAATGATAAAATCTTGTGAAAATAGTAATTAATAGCTCATGTTATTACTATTAATTTCAGGAGTGCATGACTTATGTCTTGAAATAACTCTTGTTCCTAAGTAATCACATGTAATAAAATATAAATTTCTTTTTTAAGATCTTAAACTGGTGAAATGTTTGTGAATCATTTGTAGATGATTAAATTTAAAATCTATCTCCTCTAAGCACTTTATGCCAAATATCTTTACAATAATACTTAAATAAATAATATAGAACTCTAAAATTTTCCAAGGTTTCAGTCTTTGTCATACGCTTACTCCACTCCAAATACCTGTCACACCACCAACAAACGCACCGCCTTTATGTCCAACAAAATCTCACTCCCAAGAAAATACCTCCCCATAGCAAATCTCAGCTTAGACTGCTTTGTGACGGCTCAGACTACCCGCAATTGCAAATGGACGTGATCTTTCCGTTGGAAATGTAACATCCTACCACCGTCGCCCAGCCTCTCCTCTCTGATCTCCTCTCTCTATATGTATAAATGCTCTCTCTTTGTAGGTGAAAACTAATCTCCAAGTGTGAAGACAATCTCTATACTTCTGAAATCCCTGACTAGTAATGCCTCTTGACTGTGTGCCGATGGCTTTTTAAATCAGTGGGAGGGGAAAACCTCCACTCCAAATTAAGGCTCTTGCACCGCTTATATAATCGGTGCACATTGGATCGCACACTGGCGTCGGTGGGCTTGTTACATCCTCCCCAACCGCAAAAAATCACGTCCTTAGCTGCAAATCAAGAGTGATTTTGTATTATCATTGCCAAGAACATTATAAACACAAATGACATATAAAGAACAATCAAACTTTATTTCAAACAACAAACTGTATAAATTATGTTTCTGTGCTATTTCATGGCATCAGAACCACAAGCGCTTATCAAGAACAATCATAGTTTGCCTTAAGTTAAGATAATTGTGACATATAGCCACAACCAATGCCTCTTGGGCCTACTACCGTTGATGCAATGATCTATAGATTTCATCAAAGAAAAGCTAACAAGGACTCGTGCTTTCTAGGCCTACTAACATCGGTGCAATGATCCAAAGATCTGATCGAATAGTAGCCAGCTCCAGTCTATGGTCAGGCGTCCCTTCCCTTCTCAGACTAAGCATAGCCCCCGTTGGAGCGTCCTCCACAGCTGGGGCAGCACTTTAACAATATTTACAAGCATGTTTATTAAAACTTTAATAACACAACAAACAACTCAGTTGTACTTCAATGGCTCTAGTTCTTCCTCTCTTGCTTTTCTAACCAAAGTTTGCGGCCAACATCTCAAAGCAGTCAGATTGCTTTTAAGTGGCAAGGAAGCCAAAGGCTCCCAAGTAGCAGACACATACTCCTGATGTTTACACTTCAGAAGATATTCTTTTTGATAGGTACCTTCTGCTGTTCTAACTAACCTTTCGTCTAGGATTTCTTCTATACAAAATTCATTTGGATCTAGTAAAGCACGATTAGCAGGTGCCCACTAAGCTATCCTAGCTAGATGATCATTGATCACATAACGCTTGAGATTGGATACATGGAAAACAGGATGATAGTTTCGCATACTATTTAGTAGCTCTAGTTTATATGCAGTCTTCCCTATTCTAGCTTGAATTCTAAATGATCTGACCCAACGTGCAAACAGCTTCCTAGAGAGCTCCTTGAGGATAGTAAGGTTTTTAGTCTTTAACCAGACTAAATCCCTATCCTCGAACTCCACATCTCTCCTCTGTTGGTCGGCATAATTTCTTATACCGAGCTTGAGCCTTGTGCATCCTCTCCTTAGCTAAGTCTAACACCAATCCTTCTGTGTCTAAGAAGTCATTTACAGCTGGAACTAGAGTATCCAGTGGGGGATTAGGTTCCAAACTCCAAAGACTAAGTCCAGTGGCAGTCCAAGGGTTCCGACTACCTCTGTAAATATATTGAAATGGGGATTAGGTTCCAAACTTCAAAGACGAAGTCCAGTGGCAGTCCAAGGGTTCCGACTACCTCTGTAAACATATTGAAATGGAGATAACACCAATAGCAGAGTGTTTGCTACTGTTATAGCTAAACTCCACCATGGATAACTGATTGACCCAATCACTCTAGTCCACCATGCAATAATTCTGTAGCCCTTCTTCCATGATCTGGTTAATCCTTTCAGTTTGCCCATTGCTTTGGGGGTGATATGCAGTAGAAAAGGATAGCTCAGTGCCTAACGTAAAAATAAATGGGTCCAAAATTCAGATAGAAACCTAGAATCTCTATCTGAGACTATCTCCCTAGGTATGCCATGATGTCGATGAATCTCCTTGAAGAACAAGTCTTCTGTCTGAATGGCAGTGATTGTAGTGTGACATGATACAAAATGAGTATGTTTTGACAATCGATCATATACTACATAGATAGCATTGTATCCTTGAACTTCAGGCAAGTCTATCACAAAATCCATGGCCAAAGATTGCCAAGGGCCATCAGGTATAGTTAATGGTTGTAGTAATCCAGCCTCATGAGAGCGGAGAGTTCGATTCTACTGGCAAACTAAACAACTATCTACATAATCATATACTAACCGCTTCATCCTCAGCCAATATAGATGAGCTTGCTTCAACTTATGTAGAGTAGCCTCTCTTCTATTGTGGTTTTTGGTTCCAGTTGGGGACCTATTGTGACACCAATATATCACCTTCGCAACCGTATGGTTGTGCATGTGATACATTGGTGTCAAAATGGAGTTCTCTAGAGGTTCCGGTGTCGCATGGACATTACTGTGCTCTAAGGACGCCTGAGTGCCTGGTTGTAGAAGAACCCTCTTGAATCTTGTGTGCGTTGATAATCTCAGTTTCTCCCCCTTAGCACTCCACATTCGAGTTCATTAGAACTGGTACCTATCATGGTCTGAACTGGTACCTATCATGGTAGGTTCATCACTTCAGCCGAATATTGGACCAACAACTCTAGCCTAAACTTCACAGAAAATTGCTCTACAACCTTCTTGTTTTTTCGAAAAAGTTTTATATGTTTTTCTTTTCTAGATCACTTAGAACAATTATCGAGTTACACATTGTATCACAAGATGATATGCAAACCCGTGTGTACTAAAACCATCACACATCCCAATCTTTGCCTCCAATTGCTCTCAAATTTCATGAGAATGTCACTTATCATCCAAACTTCAACTGTGGAAAGATGAAACTTTCTAATAGCAAAAGATATAATTGTTGTACTAACTTCATGACAGTCAGTGCAATCCTGCAACTCTGACTATGTACACAAACTTCAAGCTATCACTGTGTCCAGCAGTTGAGGCATCATGATATTCCACCAATAATTTATGTCTCAACATCCCCTCTGGAATATACAACCGATGATGTTTGAACCACCAAAATCCTTCAGCATCCTTAGTAATGGTATCAGAGAGTACTCATGTACTCAATTGTATTTCCCAGATCTCAGATCTCTGCTTGAGCGTTAGCTATTAACGCAATAACTATCATCTCCTTCAAATTGCTTTCTGATCTTGATGTTGTAAGAGCATGCACTCTTCTGGAAAATGCATCCGGGACAACATTTTCTCTCCCCGATTTATACCTCACTTCCATGTCAAACCGAGCTAACTCTGCGTTCCATCTCTGTTGTTTCAGTGAAAGTTGAGACTTGGTTTGGAAGTAGGTAACAGAAATATTATAAGTATATACTGTCACGTGACCTGGTATGAGATAAAATTGCCATTTCTTTAAGCAGTAGTAGACAATGGCAAACAACTCTTGTTCATGGGCAGGCCAACTCTGCTCTGTAAGACCCAGGGTTGTACATATAGGATAAAATGTAAGTATATCTAAATTGTGCTTAAGTTTATCTTAGTCATGACTATGTTTAGCTAGTTATGGTTAAGTTGGAGGAAAATATAGAGTAACTTTTGGTGTGATAGATGAGAACAACTATTTTGTTGTTTAGTAGGAATCAAGGAATAGATTCCATCACATGGGTATCTTGACTTTCCTTGACTTGGACTAGTTTTCATTGGTTGGACTTGGTGAAGACCCTTAAATCTAGGGGTGAGATTGACTTGGCACACTAGAAGTCAATTAGGGAGTAGTTGGGCTTCTAGAAGATCCAAGTGGACCAATTGCATGTTGCCATGTACCCTTTTCATTGGGGTTTGTGATCTCTACCTCGTTTAAACTTGGTAAGAGGAAGTTACATGATGATTACTTGTAGTTACTAGAGTAAGATTCTAAGTAGTATAAATAGAGAGGTTGAGAAGCACCTCTCAAGTAGTTTTTCAATGGAAGTTAGTTTTGGGAGAAGATAGTGTGGTGATCTTAGTTTTGGGGAGCTTGGTTCTTGGAGACGTCATGTTCGGAGTGGAACCTTGATTCAATGAAGACTTTGATTACCAAAGTATCACTTTCCTTTTGAGTGATATCTTACTCTTGGTGATAATGTGCATAATAGAGCTTGGACTTTGAGAGTTTGTGTAAGAGTGAACAATAGGGTCATGGTCATAGGGTGGGACTAAGTCCTTCTAGATTCATGATGAGCTTCCAAAAAACCATCGGAGGTAAACCTGAGTGAGAGTCAGCCCGGAGGTCACAGCTCGGTGTCAGAAAGCTTTTTGGATTCATAAGCTATTGGCCGACCATGTTGGATCAATACTCCTCCTACAGTAGTCTTGGATGTGTCACAGTGTACCTCAAAAGGTTCTCATAACAACGGTTGTGCCAACATGTTCATGTCCAAGGTGCATTAGCCTTCAGCAGATCGTACAAAACGGATGTGATTCTCGCATAGTTTGGTATGAACTTGCGAAAATAAGCTCCAAGTCCTTGAAATGCTTGTAGCTGAGAAACTGAATATGGAACTTCCCACTTTAATAAAGCCTTTACCTTGGCCACATTAGCATGAACCCCTTGCTCATCAATCATGCAGCCGAGAAACTCAACATACTGCTTCCCAAATGAGCATTTCTTCCTCTTGAGATATAGATGGTGAGTATGTAATTTCTCCAAAACCCGTCTCACATCTTTCAGATGTTGTTCAAACGTCTGAGAGTAGATAATAATGTCATCCAAGTACACTACCACACTCTCATCCAACATATCTCGGAATATGTCATTCATGAGGGTACAGAAAGTGGCTGGAGCATTGCTTAATCCAAACGGTAGCACAATATATTCGTACAATCTGTATCTTGTACAAATAGCAATCTTATGCTCATCATCTTTGGCTATTCTAATCTGGTGGTATCCAAAGACCAAATCCAGCTTGGTGAAGTACCGTGCTCCTGCCAATCTATCCATTACTTCATCCATCAAAGGCATCGGATGCTTGTTTTTCCTAGTAATCTTGTTTAGTGCTCTAAAGTCTCCACAAAGACGCATAGTGCCATCCTTTTTGCTCACAAATAAAGCTGAAGCTGCGTAAGGAGATACACTAGGTGGTAGATGACCCTTGTCAAGTAGCTCTTTGAGTTGCTTCTTGAGCTCTGTCAACTCGTCAATGGTCATACAAATATGGGCACCAACAGATGGCTTAGCTCCTTCCACCAGATCAATATGATGATCAAGAGCTCAACGAGGAGGTAAACCAAATGGCAATACCTCTGGCAACACATCAGCAAATTCTCCTAACAATCCCTGCAAGTCGGGGTGGACTATTTGTCTTGCTGGATCATTAGCTAGCGAGTGTAACAAGATAGTGGCCACATTGGCCTCACCTTGACCTCCTTCTGATGTGGTCTTAGAGGTAATCACACGTCCTACATGAATCCCCCAAGCTGCGTCTTCTCCTTTAAGGTTTTTAGCAAACTGCTTTGCGCAACAATGATGAAAAGTCACACGCATTGACCAAAAATGAGCTATAACTTTTTCTAGCTCTTCTTCGAAAGTAACTAGAGGAATAGTGTGTCGCTTCCCCCACCTATCTGTGACGGCAAGATGACCATCACTGATCGCTAACAAACCTTGATGCCTTTGCATCCATCCCCAAGATAAGATACCACTTAGATTGGTTCCAATATCCATGATGTAAAATGGAGTCTTGGCCATAAACGTGCCTAGAGTCAAGCTCACGGGATCTATCTCCTTGTCAATTCTACCAATACCCTGGGCAAAATTAACTTGAAGGGGACTCTTTACAACCTTGAGAGGTAATCCTAGTGTCTGTGCTACAGTAGGAGCTAAGATATCCACATTTGCTCCAATGTCCAACAAGAATCTATATTCCAGTCCTTGAACAATCACCACAATTATTGGCAAGCACTTGCACACACAAGGAGAGGGTTGGGGTACCATACAATCTGAATTCGTTGTCGCATGGGTTGACTCTGGTCCCTTGGTACTCTCCTGGGTGGATATCTTTCGTACTTGCGCAGTTTTGCTCCTGGCAGTACAGTTACACTTGAGGTGCCCTACTCCACCACAGTTGTAACATATAGGTTGGTTTCGTCCATCTCCTGTAAAATATGAGTTTCCCACAATCTGGCCACCTCCGGTAGTCCTCACCAAGTTACTTTTCTTGCTAGTAGATCCCTCAATACGTTGATTATTCTTCCAACCTTCTCTCCAATGGATTGTAGTACTTCCAATCAACTGCTCCCTATTTCTCCAAGTTGACTTTCCATCTCTCTGTTCACCATAAACCCACAGACGTGCAGCCTCAAGGCTCTTAGCTCGCTCGTACATAAAATCCAAGTCATCTTGATTCTGCAGCTTCTCAATTTCCATGCGTAACCAGGGTGAAAGTCCTTCCTTGAATTAAAACCGCTCCACTCCCGGGTCAAGGCCTCTCACTTCCATCAAAAGACGTCGGAACTTGGTGATATATTCCCTCATTGATCATGCTTGATGCAACCAAGCCAATTCTCCCAACTTGATCTCTCGGTCGTTGCTGGGTACTAGGCTACGCTTTAGTCGCTCTTTGAACATACCCCAATCTAGCATAGGGCTTCAACCCTTAGCTAGCCTTTCCCATTCAATAGTGGCGTACCATATCCGTGCATCGCCACTAAGCCTACTCACTACAAAGTAGACCTTGGCTTCGTCTTCCATACCCATAACCGAAAAATATCCATCTCAATCACCCACATCTCAAAGGCAGCTAGGTCTCTCTTAGCAGAGAACTTCTCCAGTTGATCCAAAATAACCCTCTGCCTTGTCTTAACCGGTAGCGCAATAGAATCAACAACAATAGGTACTCTAGTAGGCGGGATGTCAGTCGGATGTCTACTACCCACCCTCTCAACCGAGTCTGTCTTCAAAGATCATTGCTCTGTTTCCATCGCTTCTACCTTCTCTAGCATAGTTTTCAATTGTGCATGCAAGGATGTCAACTCTGTGTCTCGAACGGAGGGACCAACATCAAACTCATATGAGGCTTTTCGTGAGTGTGCTCCTCAGCTTGAGAGTCTGGTACATTAGCCATTGGAACGATAGTGTGTAGCCGAAGACCTCACTGACCAAAAACCCATTCCTAGAGTTCTCTAAACCAGACCAACTCTGATAAAAAAGTCATACGCTTACTCCGCTTCAAATACCTGTCACACCACCAACAAAGGCACCGCCTCTAAGTCTGACAAAATCTCACTCCCAAGAAAACACCTCCCCACAACAAATCTTAGCTTATACTGCTTTGTGACAGCTCAGACTACCCGCAATTGAAAATGGAAGTGATCCTTCCGTTGGGAATGTAACACCCTGCCATTGCCTCCCAGCCTCTCCTATGTGATCTACTCTCTTTGTATGTGTAAACGCTCTCTGGGTGTGAAGACAATCTCTCTACTTCTGAAACCCCTGACTAGTAATGCCTCTTGGCTGTGTGCCGGTGGCTTTTTAAATCTGATATCGCACGCTGGCGTCGGTGGGCTTGTTATAGTCTTTTCCAAGAAAAATACACCCCGATCTTCTAACTGGATTGTCCACCATCAATATACAATAGGGAATTTACTTCCATTGTAATCTTACTCAATTTACCACAAAGATTAACAAGAACTTAGTCTAATTGTAGAGCATTTACTCCTCTAATGCAAAAATGAAATGATTTTATGTGTTGGGTGACTATCATGCAAGCTTCGTATCCTCGTATCTCATTGAGAATTGCAAGATAACGAATTGCAAAAGCATATTTCAATAGTTGTATTTGTGAAGGCCGAGCAAACAAAAGATTATGCTGGATGTGAGACAAAGTTAGTCATAGAATTGATTTCATTTACCAGTAAATGTAGCAAAGTGAATAGTTCCTATTACTTGAAGAAGACACTTTGCATTGTAAGAAGAGAGCAAGTAACTATGCAAGTATGCCTTACTAGTTATATGTAGATATCCTCCACAATGGAAAATCCGTACATGGTCCATGACAAGAGCTATATACTGTGACTACATGCAGAAACTTAAAATAACAACAAAATATATAAGAGAGTGAAAGGAATCCAGCTGTAGACATCCCAGTTCCAGAAAACTAGGCGAGCAATATGAAAGACCCGGTGCCAGTACGAAGGAAGGAAGGACCTTCAATGACCATCAAAAAATTTTGAACGAGGAGCGTCAAATTTAGACTCGGCCGCTTCACAGTGGAAACCTAGTTGCATAGGTTGATGCACTCGACCACGCGAGGTGAGAATAACTCCAAGCCCAGCAAGCTAAAGATCAATTTTTATATAGGTATAGATGGTATCTCTTTATTCTTTGTGATCTTGAACACGTTTTTAACTCCTATTTGCATTCTTGTTGGCTTTTATAGCGTCAAAATACTTTGGCTGGTGCCAACACTATAGAATGAATCCTACATAAATAAAAAAATAAAATAAACTGAAATAAATATGATAAATGAAATACATCATCAAATTGTGACGTCATATGTTCAGCAAGTGAACGTATTTTGCTGATTATGTTCTCATCTCAGATAAATCACTAGTCAAACAAATCTCTTAGCGTTGTGATGTACTCAAAGTTCTCTTTTGGAATCACATATGGAGTACTTTCGCTCAACCACCGGGGTAGAAAGATGGGACGGTGCGCAGAAGAATGCAATGCAATGAAAGAGCTGGGTCGAGTAATTGTTAGCAAGAGTGAGTATTAATACTCTCTTCGAGAGGAACAACTGTATTTTCAACTTGCACCCTTTGCATGAGTTAATCTGAAATGAAATACGCTATACGAATACCCATACCGTATCGTTAATGGAGTAATCAGTATATCTGTGTCATCGAAAATTATATGTTTGTCAATTTATCAATCTTGAGGTTTGTTCGAAAGAGGTATAACGAGTTTTGCGGTAGAGCGCATGCACACGATAAACTCTGATAATATTCATGCGATGGACCCATCATCACAATGTTCGATAACTCATGCATGCAAGAGTGTCGCAATGGATCAGATGTGAAAATCAAGCGTGAGCCAATTTGTTGACAGGTGAATATTAACAACATAAATCGGATTCCAAGCAGCAATTAGAAGTACTAGACGGCTGTGATTTAAATAATGACATGCATAAAGATTGTTCAAAGTACACTCGTGCATAGTTTAATCGGATCCTTGCTGGAATTATTATGATTTGAATGCAGGCACACATATTCGGCGATGGTATGAAAAGATTGTAAATGCTTTTGTCAAGACTCAAGGCTTTTAACACACTAACGTATGGATTCAGCCTATCAAAAGATCCGACCGTGTCTGGATTTGACCAATGCGAACGAGCAACATGAAGGACGCATCACTGTCGACGCCCGCTGCGTTCGCAATTGTTTCAGTCATGCTTCTTCCCCCTGCCCCTGTGGCCGCCATGTCTTCTCCCCTTGCCCCTGCCCTTGTGCCCGCGGTGCCTCCTCTCCCTGCCCTTGCCCTCGTGCCTCCCCTCCTTCTCTTCGTCATCTTCGAAGGGCCTATGGCGGCGATGACGACGGCGGTGACGGAAATTTTTCTCATCTTTGTCGAAGTCCGCGCTATCAATGTCATTGCTCGTGGCTTCTACTTGCGTTTCCGCATCATACGCTGCTACTTTGTTTACCTCTGCAGCGTCTGCACAATCATGTCTCAATCCACTTTATCATTCTCAAATATCAAGCAGACATTCACTCCTTCACTTCCGAAATCTTCATTCCTCATGCGACATCAGATCAAATGTAAATGTAATTTTTCCATTCGATATGAGAGGATTGAAGCCAACTCCTAACCAGCAATCTCCCTAACGAGCAGTTATTACATTTCTTGGAAGTAAAAAATAAGGCGACAATCAAAAAGACTGCGTGCTGAATCAGATTTGAAGTCACTACTATGAAATGCAAGCATAGCTCAGGTCAGAAGTCAAATGTATGTTGTTGTCACCAGATCTCACGAGCGAGGGATGCGAGTCACAGGACGTCTTCAGGTACGTACCTGCAGCAGCGTTCGTAGTAGAAACCTGCATCAGGGTCATAAAGACTAAGAAGAGCAGAACGAGCCATGCTTTCTTAAAGCCCCCTCGATGATCGGAAGCTTTTGCTTGGACCGGAGACATGATTTGAGAGAACCAACCGAGTATAACAGAAGATGAGTACGGATGAGATGTATAGAGCTCAGCATACAAGGGGTTCTACGATGATCGTTTACTTATATCGATTAAGAGCAGTACGGGTTTTCACCAGATGAACCTTGTTTCATTGGCTCGATTCGCGCTGATTGTTTGCTTGCTTGTCATTCTGCAAGCCGACCGCCTCAGAGGAAAACACTGCTCTCGCCCACATGGAAAAGGACCATTTGATCAGATGGGCTGAGTTTCATACATTTGGAGAATAGAATGCGAAATGATGGCGGAATTTGCCACCTCCAGCTTCATTTTATTTAGAAATCACCACCTCTTGCTGAACCCTCGGCATGCATCCGCCACATCCAACTTCATTCTATTTAGTGCAAACCTACTCTTCAGACTTTGTCATGGATCCTCATGACAGCGACGTTGCACTTTAATCCTTAATTTTCCCGTGCATGGTAACACTGCCCATCAATCCACTTTCGATCAGATTTACACCTATGTGAGTCTCTCCGTCTCCTAGGAATCGCATCGATGGAGCCCAATCTGCCTTCGGTGTTCAAACTGCGCCTTGGGAGTTATCATCTTGTTGTTGGGTGTCTACCCCGTTCACCAGTCAGAAGGGTGTGCTTCCTGCATGCGGAGGTGGAAAGGTGTGTGAAGTGTCATAAAAGGTTTGATTTGCGGTCCAGACTATCTTTGTTTCTCCTCAACCACACATGACTTAGACTGGGTGAGTGCTTGTAGATTTAGGTAGTAGAGGGTCCAAATATAAATCATCAAATTTTTTTATCATCTTATTCCAAAAAATTATTAATAAAATTTTGCAATCAAAGTATTAATTTTAAATTTTATTTATAATAATTTGTATTATAATCATGAAAAAATATTTTTATATATTCAAAATGGTCATACAAATTAAAGGACTTATAATAGTGGTTACAAAGTTTTGAAATGAAATAAAATAAAATTATTGTACTTATGTTATTGTTTATAATATCATATAATTTTTTATCAAATATTTCAGTTGAAAAAATTATCTAAAATTATTTCCATTATTCATAAAATTTATTTTTTTCAATAATTTTAAATAAATCTTATTTTTATAAAATTTAACACATTTTTTATTAGCTAATACATGTGTTTATACTATCATGTGTTCTGTATGATTCATGGCTGTTTGATGATATGTCAATTTTTTATGGCTATTAATTAAAATTAGTAGAATTATGTTCATATTATAAGTTTTTGTTGTGTATTTTGATCATATATTTTTTATTTCTAGATAAAAAAAATTTCAATTATATGTGTTATAAATAACTAAAAATATTGGATCATATTGAATATGAGCTATAATGTTAGATTAGCGCACTAATTTGATCAAAAATCGATATATAATTTATAAAAAATTGTTATTGTTTTTATTATCTTTTTAATATCCTCATTGTAGAAAATGAAATGATTATTTTCATAATATTCCATGGATTTAAAAGAATAAATTTTTGGATCATGATAAAATCATTTGTGTTCAGATAGAACACATGTACTGAATGTTAATATTCTTGTCATTTAATTTTCTTTCCCAGATATTTCAAATAACGATGCATGTAGATATGAATATGGGCCATACGGGCTTCTGTGAAGACAGCTGCCAAAAAGATAATATCTCAAATAACGATGCATGTAGATATGAATATGGGCCATACGGGCTTATGTGAAGACAGCTGCCAAAAAGATAATATCTCATACACTTTCATTTCCGAGGCCAAAGCATGGAGCATGGAAAGTTCACGTCCCAAGTATCGTATTGTCTATTGAAGTGTGCAGGTTTTCATGTTCATTAGGAGAAAGGCGTAGTAAGATGAGAAGTTTGAACGTTGACAATTACCTAGGATTGGTACTTATGATGAATTCTACATTGAATTAATGCTTGCTGGAGATGTCAATAAATCATCGTGTGAGAAGAAACAGGATATAGTGATCAAATGTATGCAACACAGTTCACAGATGACGTCAAATTTTCCCGTGAGCGTTCATCAAAGTATTAAAGTTTGACTACGTAAATTAAATGCAACTCTTTTTTTATCACACATTTGTATTGAAATCTTTGCATAAATAAATGTTATAATAAAAACCTATTATTATAATCAGTACTTTACCATGATCATGAAATTTAGTGAAAAATACCTAAATTTTAGCTTTACCTAAATCCCATGGTAGAATTCGATAAGTGGTTTGAGATAATGAACTACATCACAGACCTTTTCAACTCCACAGGCAGGAAGCACTCCCTTCTGACAGGTGAACGGGGTAGACACCTAACAAGAAGATAACTCCCAAGGCGCAGTTTGAACACCGAAGGCAGATTGGGCTCCATCGATGCGATTCCTAGGAGACGGAGAGCCTCACATAGGTGTAAATCTGATCGAAAGTGGATTGATGGGCAGTGTTACCATGCAAGGGAAACTTAAGGATTAAAGTGCAACGTCGCTGTCATGAGGATCCATGACAAAGTCTCAAGAGTAGGTTTGCACTAAATAGAATGAAGTTTGGATGTGGCGGATGCATGCCGAGGGTTCAGCAAGAGGTGGTGATTTCTACATAAAATGAAGCTGGAGGTGGCAAATTCCGCCATCATTTCGCATTCTATTCTCCAAATGTATGAAACTCAGCCAATCTGATCGAATGGTCCTTTTCCATGTGGGCGAGAGCAGTGTTTTCCTCTGAGGCGGTCGGCTTGCAGAATGACAAGCAAGCAAACAAGCAGCGCGAATCGAGCCAATGAAACAAGGTTCATCTGGTGAAAACCCGTACTGCTCTTAATCGATATAAATAAACGATCATTGTAGAACCCCTTGTATGCTAAGCTCTCTACATCTCACCCGTACTCATCTTCTGTTATACTCAGGTTGGTTCTCTCGAATCATGTCTCCAGTCCAAGCAAAAGCTTCCGATCATCGAGGGGGCTTTAAGCTTTAAGAAAGCATGGCTCGTGCTGCTCTTCTTGGTCTTTATGACCCTGTTGCAGGTTTCTACTACGAACGCTGGCGCTGCTGCAGGTACGTACCTGAAGACATACTCGCATCCCTCGCTCGTCAGATCTAGGGACAACAACATACATTTGACTTCTGACCTGAGCTATGATTGCATTTCATAATATTGACTTCAAGTCTGATTCAGCACGCAGTCTTTTTGATTGTCGCCTTAGTTTTTACTTCCAAGAAATGTAATAACTGCGAGTTAGGAGATGGTTTGAATCCTCTTATATCGAATGGAAAAATTACATTTACATTTGATCTTGCTGTCGCATGAGGAAAGAAGATTTCGGAAGTTAGGGAGTGAATGTCTGCTTGATATTTGAGAATGTTAAAGTGGATTGAGATATGATAATCAAGCGTGAGACAATTTAGACTTTGTCATGCATCCTCATGACAGCGACGTTGTACTTTAATCCTTAAGTTTCCCTTGCATGGTAACACTGCCCATCTGATCCACTTTCGATCGGATTTACACCTATGTGAGGCTCTCCGTCTCCTAGGAATCGCATCGATGGAGCCCAATCTGCCTTCGGTGTTCAAACTGCGCCTTGGGAGTTATCTTCTTGTTAGGTGTCTACCCCGTTCACCTGTCAGAAGGGAGTGCTTCCTGCCTGTGGAGTTGAAAAGGTCTGTGATGAAGTTCATTATCTCAAACCACTTATCGAATTCTACCATGGGATTCAAAAGCTAAAATTTAGGTATTTTTCACTAAATTTCATGATCATGGTAAAGTACTGATTATAATAATAGGTTTTTATTATAACATTTATTTATGCAAAGATTTCAATACAAATGTGTGATAAAAAAAGAGTTGCATTTAATTTACGTAGTCAAACTTCAATACTTTGAACGTTCACGGGAAAATTTGACGTCATCTGTGAACTGTGTTGCATACATTTGATCACTATATCCTGTTTCTTCTCACACGATGATTTATTGACATCTCCAGCAAGCATTAATTCAATGTAGAATTCATCATAAGTACCAATCCTAGGTAATTGTCAACGTTCAAACTTCTCATCTTACTACGCCTTTCTCCTAATGAACATGAAAACCTGCACACTTCAATAGACAATACGATACTTGGGACGTGAACTTTCCATGCTCCATGCTTTGGCCTCGGAAATGAAAGTGTATGAGATATTAACTTTTTGGCAGCTGTCTTCACAGAAGCCCGGGCCCATATTCATATCTACATGCATCGTTATTTGAAATATCTGGGAAAGAAAATTAAATGACAAGAATATTAACATTCCGTACATGTGTTTTATCTAAACACAAATGATTTTATCATGATCCAAAAATTTATTCTTTTAAATCCATGGAATATTATGAAAATGATCATTTCATTTTCTACAATGAGGATATTAAAAAGATAATAAAAACAATAATTTTTTTTTATAAATTATATATCGATTTTTGATCCAATATTTTTAGTTATTTATAACACATATAATTGAATTTTTTTTATCTAGAAATAAAAACAAATATATGATCAAAATACACAACAAAAACTTATAATATAAACATAATTCTACTAATTTTAATTAATAACCATAAAAAATTGATATATCATCAAATAGCCATGAATCATACAGTACACATGATAGTATAAACACAAATAACATCAAAATTTTATTCACATAAAAAAAATTTCAAAAATTTGTATTAGTCTACTTACAAATTTTATTAAAAAAAGTGTACAAGCTAATAAAAAATGTGTTAAATACTAAAAAAATAAAATTAATTTAAAATTATTGAAAAAATTAAATTTAATGAATAATGGGAATGATTTTAGATAATTTTTTCAACTGAAATATTTGATAAAAAATTATATGATATTATAAACAATAACATAAGTACAATAATTTAATTTTATTTCATTTCAAAACTTTGTAACCAATATTATAAGTCCTTTAATTTGTATTACCGTTTTGAATATATAAAAATATTTTTTCATGATTATAATACAAATTATTATAAATAAAATTTAAAATTAATACTTTGATTGCAAAATTTTATTAATAATTTTTTGGAATAAGATGATAAAAAAATTTGATGATTTATATTTGGACCCTCTACTACCTAAATCTACAAGCACTCACCCAGTCTAAGTCATGTGTGGTTGAGGAGAAACAAAGATAGTCTGGACCGCAAATCAAACCTTTTTATGACACTTCACACACCTTTCCACCTCCGCATGCAGGAAGCACACCCTTCTGACTGGTGAACGGGGTAGACACCCAACAACAAGATGATAACTCCCAAGGCGCAGTTTGAACACCGAAGGCAGATTGGGCTCCATCGATGCGATTCCTAGGAGACGGAGAGACTCACATAGGTGTAAATCTGATCGAAAGTGGATTGATGGGCAGTGTTACCATGCACGGGAAAATTAAGGATTAAAGTGCAACGTCGCTGTCATGAGGATCCATGACAAAGTCTGAAGAGTAGGTTTGCACTAAATAGAATGAAGTTGGATGTGGCGGATGCATGCCGAGGGTTCAGCAAGAGGTGGTGATTTCTAAATAAAATGAAGCTGGAGGTGGCAAATTCCGCCATCATTTCGCATTCTATTCTCCAAATGTATGAAACTCAGCCCATCTGATCAAATGGTCCTTTTCCATGTGGGCGAGAGCAGTGTTTTCCTCTGAGGCGGTCGGCTTGCAGAATGACAAGCAAGCAAACAATCAGCGCGAATCGAGCCAATGAAACAAGGTTCATCTGGTGAAAACCCGTACTGCTCTTAATCGATATAAGTAAACGATCATCGTAGAACCCCTTGTATGCTGAGCTCTATACATCTCATCCGTACTCATCTTCTGTTATACTCGGTTGGTTCTCTCAAATCATGTCTCCGGTCCAAGCAAAAGCTTCCGATCATCGAGGGGGCTTTAAGAAAGCATGGCTCGTTCTGCTCTTCTTAGTCTTTATGACCCTGATGCAGGTTTCTACTACGAACGCTGCTGCAGGTACGTACCTGAAGACGTCCTGTGACTCGCATCCCTCGCTCGTGAGATCTGGTGACAACAACATACATTTGACTTCTGACCTGAGCTATGCTTGCATTTCATAGTAGTGACTTCAAATCTGATTCAGCACGCAGTCTTTTGATTGTCGCCTTATTTTTTACTTCCAAGAAATGTAATAACTGCTCGTTAGGGAGATTGCTGGTTAGAGTTGGCTTCAATCCTCTCATATCGAATGGAAAAATTACATTTACATTTGATCTGATGTCGCATGAGGAATGAAGATTTCGGAAGTGAAGGAGTGAATGTCTGCTTGATATTTGAGAATGATAAAGTGGATTGAGACATGATTGTGCAGACGCTGCAGAGGTAAACAAAGTAGCAGCGTATGATGCGGAAACGCAAGTAGAAGCCACGAGCAATGACATTGATAGCGCGGACTTCGACAAAGATGAGAAAAATTTCCGTCACCGCCGTCGTCATCGCCGCCATAGGCCCTTCGAAGATGACGAAGAGAAGGAGGGGAGGCACGAGGGCAAGGGCAGGGAGAGGAGGCACCGCGGGCACAAGGGCAGGGGCAAGGGGAGAAGACATGGCGGCCACAGGGGCAGGGGGAAGAAGCATGACTGAAACAATTGCGAACGCAACGGGCGTCGACAGATCGTCCTTCATGTTGCTCGTTCGCATGGTCAAATCTAGACACGGTCGGATCTAGTGGATAGGCTGAATCCATACGTTAGTGCCAGTAGAGTCTTGACAAAAGCATCTACAATCTTTTCAGACGATCGTCGAATACGTGTGCCTGCATTCAAATCATAATAATTCCAGCGTCCGATTAAACTATGCACGAGTGTACTTTGCATAATCTTTATGCATGTCATTGTTTAAATCACAGTCGTCTAGTACTTCTAATTGTTGCTTGGAATCCGATTTATGTTGTTAATATTCACTTGTCAACAAATTGTCTCACGCTTGATTTTTACATCTGGTCCATTGCGACACTCTTGCATGCATGAGTTATCGAACATTGTGATGATGGGTCCATCGCATGAATATTATCAGAGTTTATCGTGTGCATGTGGTCTACCGCAAAACTCGTTATACCTCTTTCTAACAAACCTGAAGACTGATAAATTTGACACACAAACATAAAATTTCCGATGACACAGATTCCCTGGGCGAGGAGTGTTTAACGATACCGTGTGGGTATTCGAATAGCGTATTTCATTTCACATTAACTCATACAAAGGGTGTAAGGTGAAAAAACAGTTGTTGTTCACCTCTCGAAGAGAATATCAATACTCTCTCTTGCTAACAATTGCTCGGCTCAGCTCTTTCATTGCATTGCATTCTTGTGCGCACCGTCCCATCTTTCTGCCCTGGTGGTGGCGCGAAAGTACTTGAGGTGTTGTTCCTATGCGATTCCAAAAGAGAACCTTGAGCACAGTATGGATATCTGATCTCAAGATTTGAACCTGATATGTGGAGGATTACACCGTAGCGACCAGCACAACGCTAAGAGATTTGTTTGAATGGTGATTTATCTGAGATGAAAACATATTCAGCAAAATACGTTCACTCGCTGAATATATGTTCAGCGAGTCAACGTATTTATTTTATTTTTATTTATCTAGGATCCATTCTATAGTGTTGGCACCAGCCAAAGTCTTTTTTGGCTTGCTGGGCTTGGAGTTAATTCTCACCTCGCGTGGTCGAGTGCATCAACCTATGCAACTAGGTTTCCACTGTGAAGCGGCCGAGTCTAAATTTGACGCTCCTCGTTCAAAATTTTTTGATGGTCATTGGAGGTCTTTCTTCCTTCGTACTGGCACCGGGTCTTTCATATTGCTCGCTTAGTTTTCCGGAACTGTGATGTCTACAGCTGGATTTCTTTCACTCTCTTCTATATTTTGTTGTTATTTTAAGTTTCTGCATGTAGTCACATTATATAGCTCGTCATGGACCATGTTTGGATTTTCCATTGTGGAGGATATCTACATATAACTAGTAAGGCATACTTGCATAGTTACTTGCTCTCTTCTTACAGTGCAAAGTGTCTTCTTCAAGTAATAGGAACTATTCACTTTGCTACATTTACTGGTGAAAGAAATCAATTCTAGGACTAACTTTGTCTCACATCCAGCATAATCTTTTGTTTGCTCGGCCTTCACAAATACAACTATTGAAATATGCTTTTGCAATTCGTTATCTTGCAATTCTCAATGAGATGTCGAGGATTCATGACTCACTTGCTTGTAATAGTATAGCTACTGACCGTACGAAGCTTGCATGATAGTCACCCAACACATAAAACCATTTAAATTTTTAATTAGAGCAGTAAATGCTCTATAATTAGACTAAGTACCTGTCAATCTTTGTGGTAAATTGAGTAAGATTACAATGGAAGTAACTTCACTATTGTATATTGATGGTGGACAATCCAGTTAGAAGATAGGGGTGTATTTTTCTTGCAAAAGTCTGAAATCTTGGAAAATTTGAAAAATAGTAATTAAAAAGCTACTAATTGATGAGGATTAGAGTTCAATATTATTTATTTGAGTATTATTGTAAAGATATTTGGCATCAAATGCTTAGAGGAGATAGATTTTAAATTTAATCATCTACAAATGATTCACAAACATTTCACCAGTTTAAGATCTTAAAGAAGCAATTTATATTTTGTTACATGTGATTATTTAGGAACAGGAGTTATTTCAAGACATAAGTCATGCACTCCCGAAATTAATAGTAATAACATGAGCTATTAATTACTATTTTCACAAGCTTTTGCCAGTCACTATGTGATGAAATGATACATAAAATTTTAGTATAAAATTAAATAATAAAAAATGAAAATAAAATTCAAATGTTTTGATATCAAATTTTTTTAAAAAATTGAGAGCGCTCATGAACCACAAAGCAGGTCACATGTTCCTTGATATATAAGTCCTGTTGAACGGCGAATCCCCGTAAGTTCACAAACATGTGAGTTACGAGTTCATCCTTTCCTTTAAGCTCCACGAGGCATGCGACATATTGATAATAAATCATCTATGATCGTGTCTATAGAAAATTCCATAATTATTGTATACTACACTATTTTCAGTTAGAGTTGTGGGGTTTTCATCTCTTATTTGATATATATTACACTAATATACACTAATTCTAATGTATATAGTTTTAGGAGTAGAAATTATACACAATAATTAAGGATATTTTTTATAGTGTAGATACTTGAATGGAGGTATATGACAAGTGGTTGCTTTTGTCATCGTGTAAATTTTTTTATAATTAACACTAGAAAAAATGATAGAATAGCTCTTTGGATGAGTCAAAAGTCTTTCTTCTAGTTGAATATATACAAAAATAAGTGTCTTGTTGTTAGTCTTTCAACTAGGCAACTCCTTAAAAAATTTGTTTGCCCTTATGATACCTTAACATGATTTCTGTATTTTTCAATATTCAAAATAATTCACTCTCCACGTTTTGATGTTAATAAATCAGGAAACTTTGTTAGGAGAAATTTATGTTAATATAGATAATAAATTAGTAATCACGAATCATATCATGGAGTAAACAAAGAATGGTGAAAAATCATATTTCTAAATTAAAATAGTGTTTAGGAATTTCAAAATTTTACATATCATTATTAGTCTATGTTAGATTAATATATAATAATTATAAATCCACATTAATTAAGTATATACAGTAATAACAGAATTGTGTGTACAAAGCCAATTTCATGTTCTAGAACTTGTTTAGTAAAATATTAGGGGATATATGGAGTAACGAGATCAAACCCAAGATCATACCTGAAATTTTTACTTTCAGGTATGATGCACTCTCAATTTTTCCCATAATTAAAAAGACAATATGAATATATTAAGACATAAATAAATATGTTGAAATAAAGATATTTTAAGATTTATCCAAGTTTATTAAGTTCATTGAATTGCACAACTCTATCTATACTATTAAATTTAAATCCATGTGTACGTTTTAAATCTGAAAAAAATTCTTTAAAAGAAACATAGGTTCAATGTTGTTCAATACAATCAATTATGTGTGCTAACCTTGATCTTTGTGTCCGATATCTTTTGACATATGTTGCCATTGTGTTTGAATCCATGCATACTTAATTTGAGATTTTTATTTCTTGCAAAATACATGATCAGACAATGCAGTTCTTGAATAAGTGACGGAGCTTATTTTATTTCTCTGCATTACCAACAAAATTGATAATATATATGTGCCCACGTGGAGGACTAAGGTCTCTATCTGATGCAGTTGAACATAATAACAAGCCTTCTTGAAAATGCACAATCATCTTAATGAGAGTTCAGACGACCGACGAATACGTGTGCCTGCATTCAAATCATAATAATTCCAGTAAGGATCCGATTAAACTATGCACGAGTGTACTTTGCATAAACTTTCTGCATGTCATTGTTTAATTCACAACCGTCTAGTACTTCTAATTGTTACTTGGGATCCGATTTACGTTGTTAATATTCTCCTGTAAACAAATTGTCTCATACTTGATTTTCACATCTGATCCACTGCGACACTCTTGCATGCATGAGTTATCCAACATTGTGATGATGGATCCATCGCATGAATATTATCAAAGTGTGTCGAGTGTTTGTCTAACAAACCTCAGGGTTGATACATATGATACAGGAACATAGAATTTCGGATAACACATATTCACTCATCACTCCATGCTATGGGCGAGGAGTGTCAGAACTTTTTTTACCGATACGGTATGGGTATTCGTATAACATATTTCACTTCAGATTAACTGATACAAAGGTGCAAGGTGAAAAAAAAGTTGTTCTTCCAAGGGTTGATCTCTCCAAGGGTACTAATGCTTGTGACAACTCTAGTGATAGCAGCATTAATACTATTCACATTAGTATAGTTACTACTAGTAAAACTTGGCAAGTGGCCGCAGCTAGCGGGAGACTTATATATGAGACTACATATATCAGTCACCAAGTGCGGTGATGTTGAATAGGAGTGATGTCTTATGTTTTGTCCGGTCTTTAGGAAAGGTTTATCGACTTCAAGAGTGTTGTTGGATTTTGGTGCATAATCCCTTATGTTGGATAAAGATGTATTGTTTGGTCTTGTTTTGCGAGAGACCAATGTGGAGAGATGTCCATTTCAGATTCAGACATCTCTTGGAGATTCTAATGATGCACCACCATCATATATCACCAAGATGAAGTTGATTGTGCAAGTCCAACCAAATCATATCACAGACATATCGATGACACAAGCACGTGATATTATTACAGTTGTAGAGTCATATGATGTATTTCTAGGTGTTGTAGTATTATACCCCATGGGATTTAGCATTGATTATTGGGAAAATATAACCTCTTATTCGCTAGGTTGGTAATTTGATGAGAGCCGAATGAATCGATTATTATTGCGGTTCATTACCGGTTTTAGTCCTTCATTGAGTGAAATTTTGTCATATGTTGTGGCCTTTAGTACTAGTGTTACTTGGTTTGCTGATTTGTTGGAGGGAAACATGGATGTCATTAAGAGTCCATGTCCAAAGGATGTTGTTACTTTTCCAAGTCTCAGCGGAATAGTGTTATCCATGTCATATAAATAATTAGATACTTCACATATAAAGCTACAACAGTTGGCATATCAGCTTATACATCAAATTTGGAGCAAGTCTTTTGTTCGAGGAATAGAGCAAATGAAGGAAATAATTCATATTTTTGCTATGTTTTTAGCTTTGAATGCAATACATATTTATTGGCAGTATTCTTAGGAAAGCATATATTTTTTAGATCTATTTGGAAGGATTAGCAAAGGTTTGGCTATTGTTTCGCAGTCTAGCATTAGAATATATTGAAACTTGTATGTGAAAAGGGATGAGATTGTGAGACATGTTTCATTACGTCATGTGGCACAATTGATGCAACGATATCCATATCTTCTACCATTGTTACCAATTCAAGGATATCAACAAACCTCATCATATATTTTGTTGATGGGACATAAGATCTTGTTTGACATGACATCATTCATTTGATTATTGCTGGATGATCAAGTTAGGAACATACATGAATTGGTCATGGTCATGGATTACAACATTAACGTTCTTGCATGTTATGTTTCACCAACCTATCTTCATAAAGCTTCTCCACCATGTCCGTGTACACTCCGGTGTCTGAATACAAAGGACCACATTCGAGTCGCAATGCTCCACTGTTGTGCAGTTCAATTTTTTGGTGTTTCTAGTATTCCGATCTTCATTAATTTTCGTTGCGTCTCCAGTGCTTTACATGTTCATGTGTCAATTCTCACTGTGTGTTCAGGTACAGGGCGATTGACCCATTTTGGACACCACACCTCATAGGAAATTATAGTGGGTAGGCGGTATAGCTCTTTAATCTCAATCATGAAACACTGGGACAAGTCCTTGACGATAGCAGGGAGCGACTTCGTGTTACATCTACAACTATATACTAGTGATGTAATCCGATGAATTAATGACAAAGACATTCAGAGAAACTACGTGGCTCTTGCCGGAAAGATTCCCTTTATCGTTGTAAAGTATAATATGCGGGGAGAGTGTGTAAAAGTCGGAGGCCTAAGTGATAACTCACAGTTCGATCAAGGAGTTATCGTTCCCCGGTGACTTTGTATCCTTTGACTGTGCGAGTGGGCCTCAATGAAAGCTAAATCGTAGCAGGATGCCCAGGATAAGATACCAGCGGATGTAAGGTACAGAAGAGCGTGCAATCTTCAGCACGAGATGTCCATCGTTAAAAAAGGCTGGCGTTCAATCATAAGCATGATGTCCTTACCTTGTTGGAATCGACCAACTCTTCCTGCGTCACTCCGTCGGAAGTCTCAAAGTCTGAAAGTTGCAAACTCTGAGTCCGCTCACAGATGACCCCTCGAAGTTTTGAGGGAAAACCGTTGGGCACTCGCATAGAACATGGATTCTATTCTCTGCTTATCTGTCGAGCAACCGAAGGAACGGCACCTTCTAACACTTCTAACCGAAAGTTCTCAAGTATGGCCTTGAACTACATTCTCAGATGATTCTCTTTTAATCTCCACCATCAAAGGTGTCAGGAACGTACAGCAACGAAGCGCAAGGGGACTAAGCATTCCCCGACGTATAATGGCTACACGTTTTGCTGAAAGATAAACGAAGAAGAGTCGCAAAGTTCCCTGAACCTGTGGTATTCATGCACAACGAGATCTCAAAACAGCTAATTGTTCTGCGTTTCAGATGTGCTCCTCCTCCAGCTGCTCTCAACATTCCTGCTGTCTTACTTCCGTGTACTGCTTGAAGCAGGCGTAAATTTGGCCATATCTCATCTCGTCTCCACGATGATTGCATTCCAACACACAGCTTTTGTACATGCTTTCCCTAAATTGTTCCTTCTCACAAGTTTTCTCAAAAATCATTACTTCAATATCCTGCAGCTCCCGCTAGTTCCACAAATCTGATGTAAAGCCTTGGGAGAAAATAAATTCGACAGAACTGTCAAGGCCAACAAAGAAAGCATATATTTCCGCATGCCGTACTCCCCCGAGCAATGTCGAAGTCATGCCGTGCAGCCGTTGATACTGCTGTACTCGAAGCGGGAAATATGCTCCACCATAAGCCGAAGCTTTCCACTTACTCAGAAAATATCAGCAATTGTCAAGGACGATTACGTTGTTGATTGACAATTGGACGCATTAGTATTCATTTTAAGAGGACGTCATGGGTTTGAACTTACAGTCCAGCCAAGAAGATGCAAGGCAAGGCATGTTTGACAAGGCGCCAGAGAGAGAAGAACATTACTCCGAATACCGCTTCTTTATATGGACATACGGTGAGGTCATAAGCACATTGATTCTAATTACAGATTGGTGTGAGCAGGGAACTCTAAAGTTCTCAACATACGCCTAGAGTTCATCTCCAGATATATCAATACAAGCCTTTCTGAAAGAGAAACAAAAGAAACAAAAAGAGAGGGCTCGATGATCAAGTGCTGCCTGTTGTCTGATTTTGAAGGAGTACTCGACTAATAGTTTACTGCTTGGAATAGAGTTACAAGAAATCACCAGGGTCCTCACCAGAAGGCGACATTACCTTGGGTTCAGCAACCTACAACCTCGAGAGAGCGAGGGAAAAGTCCCATTGGTGAAGAGGAACGTATCACAGAGCTTCAAAATTAGAGCATCATCAACGCAGAGGAAGGCAGTGAAGGTCTCAGCAACAGTGATGCTACAAACAGAGTCCCCATCGCGGCAGAGAACGCGAACTTAGGCAGACGCATCGGCGCTCTTTTCTTTGTTCCTCTTCGTCTCTTCGATGTTGGCCTTGATCAAAGAGTACACAGCGACACCGGCAATGGCAATGCAGGTTCCGATACCGGTTTGAGTCGAGATCTTGTTGCCGAAAACAATGATGGAGAACCCAATGACAAACACTCTCTTCAACACGTTTCCGACAGCGTGTGTCAAGGGAGCTACCCTCTCCAAGGTGTTGTTGGCAAGCTGGTTATACAGATGGTAGAACATACCTACCCAGAACAGGTCGGACCAGAATTTCATTGCACCCACCTTGGCAATAGCATCCACGAAGCCAGACTGCATCAGAATCGGCCCTTCAATGATGATGGCTGGTGGAATGCAGAAAAGAAGGGAGAGGATCGAGATGTAAGCGTAGACGTTGGTGCTGTCCATCCCTGTCATGGCCTTCTTAGAGTAGATGTTTCTGTAGGTGAAGGCAACGTTGGCGGTCATGGCACTGATGAACCCCCTCCAATTGAAGGAAAGCTCCGTCATAGAAGCCATGGACACTCCGAACACAATGGGCGTAAGTGACAACCACAAGGTGAAAGGAATCTGCTGTCCCAGGATGAACTGCGATGCCGCGGCATTGAAAAACGGTTCCAAGGCCTTGATGGTGTGAGTGAAAGACACAGCGACGGCAGCAAACGACACATTGGTCATCACGTGTCCCAAAGCGTGGCAGAATGAAACTGGCACGAGCAGCAGCAGCAGTTCCTTGTCGATGGGGGCGCGCTTCGGGGCACCGACCATCCAGCAGATTGCGCAGTAGACCACACCCACCAACAAATGAACGACGGAGACGAAGTACGGGTATGGGAAGTAGTTGTAGATCTTCTTGTTCATGATGTTAAAAATCACATTCAAAAAGTACCAGGCGAAGAAAAAAGCTCCGGTAGTCAAAGACTTCTTCGAGAGCAGACCTTGGCTTTCCTGAGGTGCCACTTCGACATTTTCACTACCGCCCTCGGCAGCTGCAGCTGAGCAGATCACAGTGGCAGACTTCTCGGCCCTGCTCTTGAGCCATAAGTTTCCTAGAGGTGCGAAAGGGGCCTCGGATTCCGACAACTTCCCGAAGCCGGCAAGAGACCTCTGCCGCAAATTCGACTGGCTCAAATGACTTCTACTGACTCCCGAGTTCGAATCAGCTCCCAAAACCGCAAGAACACGCTTGGTCTTTGAAACTGGTGATCTTGCCAGGGAAGGAAGGACAAAAGCACTAAGTTTTCCGTTCGTGGTTGCTCCTGGTCGACGCCCTAGTGCGTCCTTGAACGACAGCCCGGAAGCCGTCGTGGGCATCCACGCCACAGCACTCATCGCTCCGAGTGCCATTGCTGCACTCAGTCACTTCAATCATACACCACGACAACCCTTTCCCCCGTCAGCCAGCCTGCCCGAGATCCAACATCAATCAAGAACTTGTTCGCGATCAAGATTGCGTGTTTCTTCCCACAGAATCCTAGATCTCTAAGATCTACCACCACGCAACCAGGCATTCCACGCATTGCAATCCCATCCATTCGACCCGAGCTTCACTGTACGCTACGATATTCTTCGAAACTCCGCTCTTTTCACTCACCCCACCCTCAATTCTCAACAGTCCCGCCCCCTCTTCCTCGTGCTGCTCACCCTCCCCTCGAGATGGAAGAAGGAAGCAAACAACTCAAATTGCAACGACCGAATCCCCCTGTTTACAGCAACTATCATAAAACGATCACGCATCCCTTCACTCTTCACCTTTCATCAATTGCACCAACAACCATCATCAACAACGCCAGCACAAGGTGCATTTGTACCGAATTTGAAGAAATCAACGCGCTTGGAGGACGAACACGACGCCAATACTCACCTGAGAGACAGACCGACCAACGGACAGACAGATCAAAGGCGCGGGGGAGAGGGAAGGTGGAGATGCCCGCCAAAGTGGTCGGAGGGAGAGCAGGTGATGAGTTGGTGACCCGGAATCGGGAAACACAAAACCAAGCAGACGTAAAACAACGCGAAACGAACGACAGGCGAACTCGTCCTCCCTCCACTCCAGAGCAGTCAGGCAGGCAGGCAAGCCAGCCACTCACGCCAAGCCAAGCCAAGCAAGCAAGCAACAACACAAGAGACCCACCTACCTTTCTTGCTCTACTACTTCACTGCCTCTCTCCCTCTCCCTCCCTCGCTGCTCTCTACGTCCGTGCTGCGTGCCTGCCTCCTCCTCCTCCTCCTCCTGCTGCCTGCCTTCCTTCCCTGCTGGAGCTGGCCGCTGCGTCCTGCTGCTGCTGCTGCAGATGCTGATGTGAGAGCGGCCTTGGCCCCCCTCGTCTCTCTCTGCCCTCTCAGCCTCCTCACGCTCTCGCTCTCGCTCGCACTGCTTCAGGCTGGCCGTCGACCTGCACAATGGGCTACTGACGACGAGGGAGCTAGCGCGGAACAGGGGATCGGATATTCAACAAGACGACGGAACCAGAAGTCGTACGTCCGTTCGTCCGGCCGTCCGGCAGGGAGGACTGAGTACCTGGTACGGGAGAAGTAAGCTTTCCTGCCCACGAAGTCTATCTATCCTCGAGGCGAAGGGAGAGGTTCGAGGGTCTAGAATCCGGATGTTGGTACGAATCGGAGTCTGGAGTCTGTGAACCACCTATTGTATTTCTAGTGCCTGGCTGCCTTATCGGCGGGCGGGAGAAGTGGATTTCACAAGGTGGGTTGGGATGAAGTCCGCCCCGACGGATGATATCCGATGCTGCTGCTGCTGCTGCCGCACAGAGCCTTCCCTTCTATTCTCCTGCCCCGCCCTTTGTTTGTAGATCCACTCTTTCGGGGATGCCTACCGCCCAGTCCTGCACTGACTGCACTGTGACTATTTTCCAGCGTTTTACTCTCTCCGTCGGGTCCGTTCGTTCTCCCTCCCTCTCTCAGAGTCCGTCTCTCCTCTCGTTCTGTTCACCGCATGACGGCTACTGGGGACGGCTGAGTTGAGTGAGTTAAGAACGTCGATTCCAAGTCCTATACCTCTCCCTCCCTCGACCTCTTCGTCCTCCTGCTCTTACTGCTCGTCCAGGACGTGTCTCTGTCTAGACACGTCCTAGTCGACACCTCTCAGAGAGCACATGTATGTATGTATGCATGTGTATGTCTGTCTGTCGGTCTGGGTCGAACTGTAAGCAACCGACCAACCAGCCATCGAAAACATCGTGATGGCATCTCTATGCTCTATTACGTCAGACTGAATCGCAGTCGGAGTCTCTCATTTCCGATGGTGGTGGGTGTTGGGACTATGCTTGCAAAAATTGGCTAACGAATCGAGCAGGGGAATAGTCGGGTGAATAACCAGTGGTGCTCAACTTTGCACTAGGTGTCTACTATACTCTTGTCTTCTGAGGCACTGTTGGTCCGGGGTCACGATATAATATTCTGTTTCGGGAAGGACACAGACTCCACCGCCTTCGGAAACTGTAAACAATGGAAGTTAGGTGTGGTCTACCTAGATCACGCCTCAACAACATGCACACTCGGTCCCGAGAAGAACATTTAACACTCGTCTACTGTTTCCGCTCCTGTGTTAGGAAACGTCCTCGGTTCCCAACAGTGGTCGATGCTGCGATGTGTCTCACTCGAGGAAACGCTATCCCAGTTTCCCTGCTTGTAACTTTTTCGCCATCCCCACGCACCATCGGTTCATTTCGACCTGAGGAAGGTTGTTTGCATTGACTTTATGCATGGACTAGGCTGGTGGCAGGCAGGCAGACTACTTATGCTGTATTTAACCCTCATGGAAGCTTTGACAGCCTACCGTAGCCTTATATTTATACCATACCTGGGTGTCAATTTTGTCTTCCGCGGTGATTGCTTTTCATGATTATGCATGCTCACTTTGGTGGCTCGCTGCGTGTGGTGCTGGTCATTTTGTATCGACCTGAGCTTCGACCTGGAGCTCTGGAACGGACTCGACCTGAAATCCCTGGGTTCATGTCATACTTTCGTCCACTTTTGCCTCGAGCTGTACGCGGACCTAAATTTCAATTGGACAGAGAATTTTGAGCTTTTGCTGCGAATCGCGCAAGCACTATTTGTACCAGTCTAGAACCGGAATAAGGACTGCTGTCATTTTCACGTCATCTAAAGATGAAGCTTTCACTGATTGACCTTTTTCTCTTGCGGGTTTTCCTCTGGATCTGCATCGCTTCAACCCTCTCAATTTGTAAGAGGATTTTCAGGCATGGTTCACTGCACGCTGTGCGTATGAACCATACTGCCAGCTTCCTTCTCGGAAGTCCATGACACGTCCCAATTTAGGGAACTGGTAGAGGCTGGTTCCGAGTAAACCTCGACAGGATATTAGAGTAATTTGCCTCATCAAAACCACTGACTCAATTGACTTGGCGCTCCTGTGATTCGAGTTACAGACCGAACCAATCAAATCAACCACAGCCTTGCTACCTCAAGAGTTGCTTCTACCTCGTCTTCCCCAGGAGGCAACAAATTGCTACTGACCTTACACGGGCACCTGATTGAGATTCAGGACAATCTTTCACAACGCATTCTGACTTTACACTCTCAGGCGTTCAAATCAGAATTTTCACAACTCTCAGAATTTCAAGAACTAAGAGTAATGAGACAACTGGTTGCAGAGATTCGAATCGACTGCTCAAAATTCGAATCAAATGGAACGATTCGCGATCATCGCCGAATGGGTGAGCATTTGAGTACGGGAACCAAGTCAATGGGAGAGGAAGGAAGGAAGGGATGATGAGGCGGTGGCCATGTCACCAGCATCGGCAGATTGTCCGATCCATCTGCACCAAAGAATCAACTCTGTAACGATCGTCAGTGGTGATCAATTCATCAGATCAAGCACCTAGCGTTACCTGGCAGCATTTTATGGGAAAGAGATATTTTACATCATGGTCAAGTAGATCTGAAGCTGCCATGTGTCCAGTTCGATCTGATCTGGTCTGCCAAGTGTTCCAGATCACGTCGCGTCCCACAATCGAAACATTTGAATAAAGATGTAGAACTAGAGAAAAACTGCGATGCATTCCAGATGAGATTTCAAATCTACGGCTCGGTAGACCCAACAAATTTCAAATAACTTCCAAATCCCGTACCCAGTTCAGTTTACGAAGTCTGGAAGTCGCAGTATCCAAACTTAGTCTCCAGACTCTAACCTCTACACATTGTGACCTATGACGAGCAAACAGAAATATAACGAGGTAGCAAAAATGAGGGCAGGCGGATTTGGATTCGCGCATATGGAAATATGGAAACCACATAAAACTTCAACCATGACGAGGGAGTCAGGAGAGGCAGAATGTCTAGAGTTGAAAAGAATTTTTACTAAAAATACCGGCACATTTCATCATAATGAATTAGTATTTAATATTATTATTATTATTGACATATGATTCTCATTAAAAAATTTATAAATTCATAGATTACTTAATGTGATTACATAAATTTAGTTTGAAACATAATATTTAATTAATATATTATGATAATTAATTATAAAATATTTTTCATTAATCATTTGTAAAAGTCTTTATAAAAATATATCATATTATCTGGTATGTATAAGATTTTCTGAATAATACAATTACTTCTAAAATACATCTGGGATTTTTGTAAACATATGTTAAAATTATTAAAATAAGTTATTTGATATTTCAACTCAGTGTAGTATAAAAATGGGTTGAGGATTGGAAAACATTGGGTGTAAATATTTTATTTCAATATGATAATTTATTTTTTGTCAAATTATATAAATATATCAATTAAAATGTAAGATCATGCTTTAATTTATATATATGTATGAGATAAATTTATTTATTCGAATATTAAAAATTATTATTTTAAAGTATCATACTAGAATAGTCCGATCCATCGAATGCATCATACTAATTTCTTAAGAAACAACCAAGAGAAAATTAAAACGAATGTAGTATGAGGTAACTTTCATTATATTTTCAATATACATACTAACAAATACTATATTAATAATCATTTTCAAGTCATAAAATATAATGGGAAACTTTTAAAATGTACGTAAACTATATGTCCATGGGATTTGACTTGATTGTTTGTAAACTTATAACTATCGCTCTTGCAAATGAAAATCTCGTATACAACTATGGAATTGTTGTGAAACCCCTATTTAAATATACCAGTCCAGTAAATATTTTTGGAAATATCGCTTTTAAAAAAATATATAGTTTTGGAGTATACAAGTGGGAAATTATTTTCTAGATTTACCCACAAACATTTTCATGGACCTGTTAAGTTAGACAAAATAATTTAATGGCACCGGAATTCAATTTTAAGGCAATTTTTTTAATGGGTCTAATTTGAAACCTCCTAATTTCTAACTACAGTACTCAGCCAGAGTGTTCTTATTTCTATATCATTAATAATGCAATCAGAACCCATGAAATCGAAATTTCCAAAATCAAAACGAAAGGGGGTTGACTGATGAACTACAGGAGTCGAGGGAGCGACATTCCGTCCTTCCTTCCTTCCCTTGCTTGACTCTAGTCCAGTAAAGTTAAGTCCAATCAGGTCGGGTCAGGTCGGGACTCGGGTCAGATCACATCCAAGAAAAACAGCCGACAGCCAATCGGAGGCCCTATTTGATACCGAAACATCAAAACCTGGACCACATCTTTGCGTCCCTCTGACAGACATCTTTTGCGCCAGTTTGGCAGATCCAAGTGGCAGCCATAGTTCGTTTTCACAGAGATTACTGGCTCCTTTGCGCCACTCGTGTGTGGCGGTAATAGAAGCGACATGCTCTGCTCCTTACGACATGGAAAAGTTCAATCTGATGATATGATCGTCCGCTCGCGGGACTCGGGACTACTGGAAAAAGCTGATGTCGGATAAATTTGGGTTCCACACCATGTGAGATTGGGGATTGCGATCTAAGTTCAGGACTCCAGTCCAGATGTCAATCATATTGTGGATAAGCACCAATCAAAGGGGGCAAGTTTTTCAGCTCGTCCCGATCGGCATTGTCCCTGATCATCTTGTTTCGGAAACTTGCATGCACGCATTCTTCTTCCCGTACAAACTTCACTTCGAATTTTGAGCTCTCAAATACTCAAGTGCTCACCTTCCGTTGATCTTGTTACTCTACTGTAATTACAGTATCGGCAAAAGCCCGAGTGACAGCTGCCACAAACTCATTGAAAGTATACGGGAGCCTACGAACACGTGAAGTTTGAAGCAGAGCCACTGTTCTCATCAACAGACTTAAAATACATGCGGAGAGGAATTTCTGACAAACTTGCCTGATGTTTTAACTTGGCATTCGGAGAATGAATCCACCAGGTCCACAGCTCCAACCCTTCTGTGAAGTAATTATCCATCTTCTCTGCTTCTGTGAGCTTCTCTTGCTGGGATCTCCGACTCTAATGACTAGATTTGGCTCGGTATAGAGGAAAATCTCGAGTCAACTATGGTAATACGTAATGTGCTCTCCGGAGAGCTAAATGAGGATTTGCTATTTATAAATTACTCCGGCACCTACTTTCCTTTGGGCAGTTCATCATTCGGCCTCCTGTGTCATACTACTGGACACAAGGGCCGCAAAGGAATAGAAGTTCAAAACCGTTCAAATCCGTGCCATTTCAGGTCTCGTCCATGTATTGAACTGTTGTGCGGCAGAGTAAGTTCGTTGACACGAGAGGTTCCTAGTTTCTAGCCTCACAACCATAGGGAACTGGGTTCATCGTTGTTCTAATGTAATACTCAGTACTTTGCAATTGAGAGCGCTCATGAACCACAAAGAAGGTCACATGTTCCTCGATATATAAGTGCTGTTGAACGGCGAATCCCCGTAAGTTCACAAACATGTGAGTTACGAGTTCATCCTTTCCTTAAGTTCCACGAGGCATGCGACATGTCCAACTGTTGTAGGTCTCCTTCAACCTGCAGCAGTCCTCCTGAACCTTCACGCTGCTGGCTTTGTTGACTCGTAGGTTTGTGTACAAACCTACGATAAATTTCAATAGCCACCCGTGTATGGAAGACGTTCTGAATCTTGAGTAGGAAAATCAAACTGATCTGCTCTAACTGATTTCAAACGGTTGAATGTTCTTCCCCACCTCTCGTCACAGAAGTCTGATTGTAAATTCATTAGAAAAGACGAACCTTTGTCTATAGGTCATTGCCCTACACGAGTTAGTCTTCGTGATCGCTGTGAGGCATAGAAGTCAATGACCCTTAACCTCACCTCTACTAGCATTGAATGTTGTTGCAGCCTAAAAAGGTCAAACAAGAGCTTTCGTGTAAATACAGTTTGTCATAAATTGATGCTTAACAACCTGCCGCGAAGAAATGTGTAGACGTTCATCCATATAGGACAAGCTTTAGTCAAAATAGAACTTTCCTATAATAACAACCACGGCTTTTGTGGGCATCGATGTTGGTACATATAAAAAATTTGACTATTCTCGATGTAATTCATTGAGATCGAACGAAAGGTCCAGAACTTCTGAGGGACCTCTTTGATTGAATGAGAAGTCGAAAGGAAACGGACTCAAGCCACATGCATGTGGATCTCACAACCTTCCCAATAGCTGGTTGGCTCCACCCGTGATCCCGACCTCTAAATTCGCCTTTCAACATGCACATCGTGTGCATGATCGAAGTCGTGTCCTGACCAATACCAACGTGTAGAGTTAATCTTTCTCATAAGCTACAAGAGCGTTAATTGTCTAAGAGAATGAATTAAGTTCAAATGATCCTTCGGCTTGGTACACAATCGCAGTCCTATACCTGCCAGAACATGGTCGACTTGACAGATTTGTTTGAAGAAGAGACCTGCGCATCAACTCGTGTGCTGTTCACTGGGACATACCGACTTTCCTTGATACAATGTCTGCATCAGACGCCTTTTGGTCGTTACACAGTTCTAAATGTTGGAAGAAATCTGAGCAGCGAAAACCAGCTGGAGGGAATGGTGAAATACCTAGAAAAAACAATCCAATGCGTTCTAGTTCAGCTTAGGTATCACGCCCCCGTTATTTCGATCCCAATAATAAAAGCCCATGCACCGCAGCTGTTATCCTTCAGACACTCTCTCCGCCTTTGTTTGAAAGTTCAGGTTTGAAGAAGAGGCCGAACATGGCACCGTCCTCTCATCCAAAGCATCTTCAATTTCCAGCCCGCCACAACTGCGTATTTACAACAATTTGTTGAGTTGTCTACACCGCCTTCTGGTGTTTCGAAGTGTTTGGAAGTGGAAGTTGGCAGGAAGATCAAGAAAATGAACTGCAAGAAATCTCCACTAGCATTTGACGTCAATGCATATGAAAAGGGTGGACCGAGTCTAGTAAAGCAGAACTTTCAGTCGCAGACTAGTAGGTAATCATTGACTTCTTATAAATCCATTCTATCTTCATTACTGTGGTCAAGAAAAGACAAATAAATACATTCGGCTACATCATATTCCACGTAAGCGCCTAATAAAAACTTACAGATTTAGAAGCTGGAGAACATCCATTGCAGCGCTCTGTACGTCTGTGACCAATTTCCTAGTGCTCGACTCAAAATATGCCTTCACAGCCTCCTCCGTGAATCTGAAAACAAAATTTATGAGTGATTCGTTCTTGCAACTACAGCGGCTCCAAATACACATACGAATCATTACTCACAAGGTAGAAACGAAAAATGGAATATCTTTCTGGTTCAGTTTAGGAATAAAGTTCTAATTGCTCCCGCTCTTGCACTCGTATTTTGTGAACTGGCTCCCAACAGAACCTTTTTATATGCGCAGGAACTCGTGGCCACGTATAAATTATCACAGTACGAAGTCTGGCAAGGGCCTGCAACAGAAACGGGCACTATGAGTTTTTAGACGTCCACAGCGATGATAAACAGCATGTACGATATTAGAAGCAATAACTTATAAGATTCCTACATGCATGTCAGAGAAATGAACTTCATGGGCTCTACCAGATGAACGCACCAAAAGGCAGGTCAAGTCGTCTGGCGCGTGCAGCCAGTAATACAACAAGGGTAAGAGTCTGCTGAAGTGTGCCACGAGAACCAGCCCCATAGCCTCTATCAGTGGTGTAATTTCTTGAAGCCAGATTACTCGCCTTGCTTGATCGTCCCTATGCCTTTCCAGCTCTAGAAGCATTTCTCCAAGAAATTGCCTATACCTGAGCCAATAGAGAAGAGTAAACACACAATTAGCCACGATAGAAATTGAAATCCATGGGGAACTGGCCATTTGCAAAAAATCTGTGGCAATGCAGTCTCACCAAGAACTACGGGGATTATTTCCTTCACAGCAAGTCACCGTTGTTATAGCTAGCTTCACGGCAACTGGCCAAAGGTCTTCGCATCCAACCAAACTTCGAGATACTGCTTCGAGAATAACATCTTTATTCCATCGAAACTCCCTGGGATTCATGTTCTTCGCGACATGAAGAAAAGATCTCATGGCTCGTCTCTAAATCACATCTTACAAAGGAAAAGTAAAATTAGACTTGGAGTCTCCAACAGTTTCCATAAATCTCATGGTCTTTCATCGAGATTCAGTAACTTCACAAGCAAGAAATGGTTTCTTGTAGAGAATTCGTACCTTAACTTCTGGAGAAAAGTGATCCAAGGCAGTCAGAAGGCAAGGGACTATCAAGGAACTATGTGATTCAAGGTCTGCATGTTCCAACTGCACAGTTTTAAGGGTACAACAAGCGCCGTTAACGGGGTACATATTCATTGACACTTAGCAGAAACTCTAAAGCTTATCCGCTCATTCTGGACAATTCAACCATTTTCACATTGGTCTGAGCATATTACCTGCCTCACAATCCAGTCCATCTGATGGGCGGCAACAATAGAGGAGTCCAAACTTCCATTCGCATAGCTAGTCCCCTCGCCACTTGCCCCAGAAACCCCCTTAATGATCTGCTTGAGTGTTGACAGCAATGACGGTAGGTTTTTTGAAACCACGCTGGAGATGCACTTTGAAGATGAACTATTACTTTCAAAGCCTACCACCGTGCCGGGGCCTTGACACCAGCGCAAGGAGTCATGAAGAGAAACAAACAAGCTAATAGCCAGCTCACGGTGCTCGTCACTAGTCCAAAGCACAGACCCCACATTATCACCGTCACCGCCAGCAAAAGTAGCACAGCAAAGAACCAAGTCTTCCACCAGTTTTCTTTCATACGGCTCATTGTCCAAATGCCAATCCTTGTTCTCAAGGATAGACTTCAGGATATTAAGAAGGGGACAAGTCATTTCGAGAAAGTCTCGGCATTTAGTCCCGACTGTGTCATCCTTCGCAGTACTGGTAAGCACAGAGGGCACATGAATCATCTGCAAGCACCAGAGTAGAGTACATTAATATAGCTGAGGGAATAGACGTAAATGCCATTTCATCTCGAGGTAGCCCTGGAGGGATTCTAAGAAGCCTACAAACCTCAGATCAATAAACCCGCAGAACGTTCCCTCGCACTAACCTCCAAAATATGTTGCAAAACAATGAAGTCTTCTTCACCAAGGTTGGACTTTCTGCCAGAATTCTCAGTATCGTTCTCAGGTACAGCGATGTGAAACACTGATTCTTCGGCATCAAATGCTCCAAAAGCGATAGCTAGTGCTTTCAAACTTGGTGCAAGCTTTGCGGCCTGAAGGGCATCGGCAATTTCTTCATTCAATCCGCCTGCTTTAGAGTATGTTCTAGGGAGTTTCGTCCCAAACAGATAGTACATGCTGTTTGTATTGAGCATGGATAAAAGAGACTGACGGTAAACTCCCGATCCCAGGCATCTGCATTTTCCAAAAAATGACAAAAATGGAGTATGTAAGAGCAGTGAAATGAAGTACTGAACATCATAAAATTGCTTACAAAGTAGCTCATTCTCCGAAAATAGATAGAAATACCATAATAACATCGAAAACCATTGTCAATCCGATCGAACGATATTATCAGGTTACCTCAAACACGTTCTCAGCCCTTTGACAAGCATGCGGTTATTTGTCTTATAAGCGTCCTCAAGAGCTCCACCCACGACTATCACAAGAAGAGGCACCATATCTATTTCTTGTCGTTGAGGTGGCTCTCTGTTCAACATCGGCTGAGGCAGAAGCCGCAGAAAAGCAGCGGCAGTCAGCCCAGCCAGAAGAATTTGCCCGTTGGGTACATTGTTCAATCCTGAAAACTCTCGTCCGGAGTGACTACTAGCTGATGCTGGATACTGCACTTGCATAGCATGAAGTCCAATTGTTGCCTCGACGAAGCGGTCGCATAGAGCTGAAACTGCCATCTGTTGACAGAAACAAAACTCTACTTAGTTTCCATCAGATCAGCCATACAAAAGCAGTTCTCGATACCAACTGACATTCACACCCACTTTCTGGGAAACATCGGATACAAAGCTTGCGATTGCACACTCAGCAATTTGTGAGGGCCTGTGAGAGCGATCATAATGCAATATAATGGTCAATCACTTGAGAACTGTAGAAATAGATATAAAGAATTTCAGCAAGCTATAGATAACAAGGATTTACGAAAATCAAGCAGCCAATTGTAAGCTCAGATATCAGAAAGCACTTACGTTCACTTCATGCGAAGAGGAGGGAAGGAGTAGCTGTGATATGCACCGAAAAACAACCTGTTGGACTTCCGGTTGTGGATCAAGACATGTGGCAAGTAATCCCCACACATTCTCAGCAAACCTGGAGTTCCATTCATTAGACTCAAAATAAACCGGCTCTCAAGAAGTTGTCAATTTGAATGCTTCGACTGATAGTGTTCTCAGCTTATCTTACACCAAATAGGCCAAGAAAATGAGAGCTTGCGGAGACACGATGCATAACAGGGTGTAAGAACAAGAAAATAACTAGCATTTACCAGCTCCATCAGGATAACAAGTCTTAAATTGGCTTCAAATAACAGTTATCACGGTCAAACCCAGGAATTTGCTCCTCAAGTGAGCTTCTAGCACTACCCTTGGAACCATGAAATCAACCATGAATAAAACTGGCCAGAATAGGGGGCCGCCAATGGGCAGTGTAATCAAGAGCTGAGGTTAGAGGACTCACGAGCTTGCAGAAAGTGAGTCTCTAAGAGCTGACAGGATCGTGGTTGCGGACTCGATTGCAGCAACTCGAACCTTCAGTAAAAAGTGCAGTATAAATTATTCAAGCGGATTAAGTGTCACACTAACTTGATGGCTACTCCGCAACCTCATGTAATCCTCGAAAACAAAACTACTGTTCACGAACCTGCCAATGGGAGTCTTGGAGAGCAAGATCATAAACCAGTTGTTGTGACAACTTCTCGTATAGTTTAAAGTTCAGATCTGAGTTCGAAGAAGAAAGCCTGTCATTCTTGACAAAGGGTTGGACTGCAAGCTCGGCAGCCGTGACTCTTGTTCGCCATCGGGGCGCTTTGAATCCCTCGGAGCCCAAAAGACTTTCGGGCTTGAGATCGTTCATGGTTGAAACAGACAAAGCTACCTCTCCTTCCATCTCTTAGACTAGAGCAACTGCTGCAAACTCCTGATTTTATCGGGCCGGAGTGAGGAGCAGCCTGCCATAACCTCGACAGCCTAAAAAAAAATTACAGACGCCACATATATGGACTTATTGAAGCTACACCGTACGACAAGAGACCACATCAATCGATTCTCTGTTGGAACACTGAAAATTCGATGCAACAAGGGGAACTCAACAATGGCTATGCATAATTGGTGATGCACACCCTGTGATGATCAAGAAACCCCGCGGGTGTCCCAGAAAACGTGACAAATTTTCCTCCCTAAGTTTCCAGACAGAGTCAGGCTCTGACTCTGGTTAACTGGGCGTCACAGACCTCCAACAACCTGAAGGCTAATTACGAAGTTTTGCCAGAAAGGCCGAACCATTGGTCATCTCCTCTATCCAAACTAATCCAAGAAAGGAAGAAGTGGCACTTCGATTCACCCCAAAATCTCCGTGAAAATGCAAGAGTATAGAAATTAGCTGAGAGAATTAAGTGCCCGAAAGCTAATCCTATGGAACGGCTACTACTGAACTTTGGCTGATGCTTTCTAACTTCCTCGCCACTACATCCTGTTCCATTCCAAGAACAGGAGGAGTAGGAGGGCTTGCTTCTAAATACGTGTTCTAAAATCGGCAACCAATATTCTCGTGTAAAAACTATCTCAGTGGATCGGTCAAAACCTTGGACCCAAAATCACCCGAAAAATCGTCATAATTTGCTGAACCGGTTATCTTCCCCAGGAATTTTTTAGAATCGCCCGCCGCCCCACACTTCCTTAAACCCTAACAAATACCAAGCTCCAGCTCTCTGATCACGCCACCAAGATTCATTGACGACCTCTTCTCCTGCAAATTCTGAGGCCGCGCCCCTCGCTCACTCTGTGAGGCCTGAATAGTGAAATATTCCGGAATACCTCGCTGTCAATTCAGCGACGACCAAGATCGCCTCGCTTTGATTTGCCTCGTCTAGCCTTGCTGCTCCGTCCATGTCTTCGACCGGAGCAAACTTGTGCAAACTCCTCAACAGCTCCAATATCTGACAAGGTCAGAGGACAAGGTGTAAGCTGAAAACATTGAACGAATTCTGAATCTTTGAAAGTATGGCCACAAGTCACACATTATGCCCTTCATCATAAGTGACAAACAAGTCTTCCCACTGCTCATAAATCAACAATCCACAGACTTGAACCAGGAGGCTCGCCTAGACAAGGCCAAACCCAGCAAATCAAAAAGACGTACAGGTTGTAATCTTAGCAATTATCATCAGAACTGACGTGAATTCGTTCGAAACACGCCACGAATAACTCAGCTCCGTCCTCGCTGTGAAAGTGTGTCAAAATGCATGCTTCTCTAACATTCTTTATTCCAGGATCTACGAAACAAATATTTGTCAAAACATCTGATCTGACAGGTTCGGTGAATTTAAAAGCATCTACTCTGAACTCAAAATCCTCAGGTACTGGTTTTGCTATGCAGGTCTCTCTGTACTCAGACCATTTCACAGCAACGACCTCTTCTTCTTCTGAGTAATTTCAGTCCGATATTGTGGAGTTGCATCATAGTTCACCGCCGTTAATGTTAAATGTGTCCCCGCTGTAGGCTTCCGCAACTTTCCTTTCACAAAGAGTGGAAGGACGCAGTAAAAATAACAAAGAACAAAAGGGATGGGAAGACCCCATCAACGCGTACATGGATGAAACCAAACGGATAACATGGGGCTAACGAAGTATAATAACAAAAAGGATGGGAAGACCCCAATTGGGTTATATGCAATCATGCAATCACAAATCGAGAAGGTAACAAAGAGTCAACTAACCAAGAGTACCCAACTCACCAAAAATGCTATAGATACAGTTCTTCCATCGATAATAATCATATTTCTCCACATATCTCCTTGCCAAATCTCCTGTCACACACTCGAAGATACATTATCCGATGATGTCACCAAAGATGTCAATGATACTCATATCAAAGTTTGTCAAACCTGATATGAATGTATATGAAGGAGGAACAGTGCAAAGAAGGTAGGTGGATCAAGGAGCAATACTAGCAAATGTCACATGTGGATCCACTAATAGAGAAATATCATCTACATGCAAAAGATCCTCAGCAAATGCAACATCTAGGTAGCATAAAATCCTTCGATCCTACTAGCATTCCTAGAATGCGTAAGCCGTCAGTCGATGTCATACATCCCAATCCGGATGGATATCTAGAAGTGCTCTAATGTCAAACGATACCGCCTCACAATCTTTTTATGTGACGACTCCAAACTAGTGTGGACAAAGATGTTGCTGGAAGTGTGAACGATGTTGTATGACCATAGTACGACTAAAATAAACTCAATAAAACCTCCCCAACAGCAATCAATCTAATGCTCTTAATGTACTTCTTCATCACAAAAAGTCGATTAACACCTAACTAACTCACAAAAAAAATCTCCCCTCTCGCAATTAATGCATCCACCTTGAATAACTCCGTGAAAGCACTAGAGGCATCATCCGCCAGAAAGCAATCTTGAAGATGCTCACATACCATCCCTGAGAATAAGCGTGGGGTTGTGCATAGAGAATTTGCAAATAGTGATTTATCAATACATAATGGCTCCTCTTACTATATTCCAAGAACTCTAATGATATCTACTCACCCATGGGTGGATGTAACAGGCTTAAAGAGGATATAGTCTCCTCAGTATGACTAGCCATAAACAAAAGATGAAGGCCTAGTGCGGCTTTGCTATACTCCTTGGTTTGCCTCAATATCTTATACCATCGCAATCGAGTTGAATCAGAAGTATCATGTGGCTAAACCTGACTACTAACATATGTGGTATGCATAGACTCTTCGTGCAATATAGCCCAATCCCATGCTCATAATCTCCAAAATCTAGCTATCACTTCTCTATATCTATCACCCCCCTTGGTATAACGTATATATCATCGTGGAAGTAAGAGAAACAAAAATCACACTAACTCATCTATGGGATCAAGTGCCAACTGATCGAGCGATAAGCGAAATGCACATCTAACCTTGTCATGGAGTGCATAATGAAGCCTATGGAATAAAATTGGACATGGGAAACTAGTCTCAAAATTCTTTAAAATAGAAACTGCCTAGAAAGCTAATCACTCCCAGAATCCGATCGATATACCCAAAACGATTAATGAATGACTTGATGTAATTTGCATGTTCCCCAAAGTGACAAATGTCGATGTTAATTACACTAAGACAATATCGCTAAAATTGCGAGAACCTGTGCATAGATTGACATATGTGATCGTCCTTCTCACATGTGCATCCCAAATGGTCCAATCATAATCTTTATGCATTTTTTCCACGTGGGTCTTTACATCTTGTGAGGTAAAGAACCAATGACATACCATACATGCTATATCACGCACCGCTTTTGGAAGCCCCATGAGGGTAAGTGAAGCTATAACTAGCACAAAGAGAAAGATAATGACACACAACACTCCATGTTGTATCTCCTCCCACCTTCAGAACCACAATCCCCAAACACTTCATCTCACATGGGAAAATGTTAACTATGAAAACCCTTAAATCAAAAAACACTCATAACTTTTTATTCATATCTCCATAATTTTACATCTAAATCCCAATATAACCAATGCATGAAAAAAAAAAGATTGGAAAAAAAAGATCCAAATTATAATCCAATTTGAGAAAAATACTCAAAATTCACTCAAAAGCCTAAAAATAATAAAATCACTAATATTTCTCTATGTCATTCTTCAAAGTATTCACTTTAGGTACCAATGAAACCCAAATTGAAAAATGAACAAAAATTTTATGTTCACTCTTCATGTTTGACAAAGCATAATTTTACAATATGTGAAGAAATAATCACATCCTCATAAGTTACTCTCCTCTCTTCCTCTCCCCTTTTTCTCACTTCGCCACCAATTCCAATCTCTTTCACAAATAACATTAAAAACATAGATTTTAATAATAATTTGTATTACAGTAGCAATATTTGCAAGCATCAATTCAAACCTCAAAAGTTGTCATAATTCAAGAATGGTCTTCCACTGCAAAACGAGCTCACAAAGGACGGTCATTCCTCTGCATTTTAGTTTGAGCATGTGTATTTGCAACTATAAATGTTTCCTTAATTATTGTATAGTACATTATTCACAGTTGTATTTTTTGGATGTTTATGTATTTTATATTATATTGATATACACTAAGTTGAATGACTTTACATTTATTAAGTAACACTTCATTAGTGTAAATATTTCAATGAGACAAATACAACTTTAGTGCTATACTTTATTTATGTATAAACTTAGTTACATATCACATTAGCCTACTAACCATGAGATTAAAAAAGCTATTTTCATAAAATATTTCTTAAATGAAAGTAGTTTATATATAACTAACTTTGTTATATTTGGATTAGATTAACGTACAGATTTGAAATATAATCAGATTTTTATTTTTATTTTAAATATTCATATATATTTTTAACGTTTATTTGTTATGATAAATATATGAACATATGATCATATTGGTAATAATAATATATAAATGCAACAAATTTAATTTATTTTTTTAATATTAAATTAAATTAAATAATCATAATTTATGTTTTTAATTGTTTTTTTAACAAAATATTTGAAAAATAATAATAATTTCAAACTTAATTCAAATTTTATTTTTCAATTTATTTATCTTCAAGCTTTTATTTCACAATATATGTATGTTACATATTCAGTTGGATGAATATATGGATATTCAATAGAATAATATGACAAATACAAATAGTAATAAAAAATTTAACCTACATCTTCGAATATATTTATTATATATTGATTTTCAAATATCAAAGTACAAAGTACAACATGGCACATGCTAGTCAAATATAATATTTAAAGTACAATGAAATTCATATATAAATCATTTATAATTTTATGTATGCAATCATGCATAAAATTATAATATTTTGATTATATAACATGTGAACACAAATTGATAGATTGATATATTAATCAACATTATACTTCCAACTTTTAATCAATCATAGATTTTTACTATTCAATGATAAATATTTAAGCATAAATTATAATCTCATTTTTCAAACTATCATTTATTTTGGGGTACTTTTAATTTTAGCTTGATATTTCAAACATCAATTTTTTATTTAGTTTAACACCAATGTTTTTAATCTATACCTCTTTTTTTTCTCCTATAATCCAACAATTGTACAACATGTATATATTTGCTTTTGAAATATTTGATATTTCAAAACTCACACATTTTGAAAATTCAAAATTACTTCATAATAATTTTGTTGGCCATCACTTTAAATCCACTATAAAATATGTCTATGCATATACATGACTTTCATATTTTCTCATGTGAATAATGTCCATTCCAACTTTTCAATTATTTTATTCTCTCACATCTTATGTTTAATTTTTTTATCTTATCTCATTTGTAATCAATTTTTGTTCCAAATTATGTATTTTGCCACCTTTTTTTTAAACATCACTTTGGACCCTCTTCATTATTACAAATATATAATTGAAAATATAAATAGTTTTCTTGTGATTCGTAACCAATAGATTATTATACCAATATAACGTCAAGTGCATGAGACCATATTTATGGCAATACAAATTTAATCAACTTCACATAAATACATTAACATTAAGTAATATCATTTGCATGTATTCATGCAAATGCATGCAACTTTACAACGCTAACAAAACTCATTCTCAAAATAAACAAAGGCCATCCATGTTTATTTAAAAAAAAAACTGAAGAAACACATAAATGTACAGTAAACCAAAGTCATAATTTTTGTGAATAACAATTGAATCAATAGAATTGAAAATAATAAGTAAAATATAAATTATAAATAAATACAATATAAAAATATTTATTTTGATGAAATTATTTAAAAATATATTACATAATATAAACATATAAAATTAACCTATTATAAAGAGATGAAAATAATAATCAATAATACATAATTTGTATATTTGATGATTGATTTACAAAACTCTAAAATAATGAATCATGTTTTTAAAGTCTTTGATAATAACATTAATCCATTCAATCATATTTTTTATTATTATGAACTTAAATATAAAAAATATTATTTATCACATTTGTAAGTTAAATTTTTGTTATGTGATGTATCATATGATACAAAATTATAATATTTTAATAATTATTCTAAAACTAATTAAAAAATTATAAATATTTTTTATTTTGATCATACAAACTTTGAAATATAATTGTGTTCATTTTTTTGAAACATATATATTTCTCTTTATTTGATTACTGACAAGTTGAATCATATTTAATTTTATTAAATATTATGTATGGTATGATTCATACAAGTAAATAGTATTTATTTTTATATTTATTAAATATACATATATGTAAGATGTTTAACAATATTGAAGTATCATGTTGATTTGCATCAAGCTAACAATGAGTTATAATAAATTTGTTAGCAAACATATATTTCACGTTGCATTCAATCATACATATATTTTTAAATAATATCAGTTATAATACTAAAATAGTATCATTAGAGAGTGAATCATGTTTATTGTATTATTCTGGTTGTGATAGAAACTGGATTTATATTGCAGTTTACAAGATTATAATATTAAATTAGTATAATATTTTGATCTTATCAATTACATCATTGCATTAACGTTCATCTTATAAATGACAATATGAAATTCTATATTTCAATAAGAATCATACCACAAATATTAGATGATAAACACTCACACTGAAATATGCTTGTATGCAAACATATTATAAGAGTAACATATATTTTCTTTCAATTTTTTGATTAACTTATCTTCTATCTTTAATGTTATAGGATATTTTTTACTTATAAATCAAGGCTGAAATATAGTGTTTTAAATTTTGATAAATCATAATATTTCAAATTTCTTCATGATATAATAATCATTTTGAAAATATAATTATTGAAACTACTAAAAAAATTAATTTTTAGTAGTTTCAACTTATATTCAAATATCGCATCCAATTAGCTGGTTGTAAATTTTCAACTAATCTTAATTTTCAAATACATAGTTTTATTTATGAATCATACATGAAATATTCTGTTAACATGGCCAACAAAATTATATTTATACTTGTCTCAAAACCAATAAATTCATGACAAAAAATCAATTATTATCCAGATTAAAATTATGGTTTTTACATCTTCCAAATATATGATATTTTTATTTACCAAAACTATTTTAAATAAGAAAATATGTCAACACATTCATTTTAAATATTTTATATATATCAACCTCGATGACACATTTAAAAATCCCTCAAAATGGCACCATTTATGATTTAATAAATAATATGAAAGTTTCAATTCATGGAATTAACAATTTTGTATCATATTTGCTTTAAAATCACAATTATGGGTAAAAAAATCTTGAACACAAAAAGCTACAAATATTGTATGATCTAAAATATATCAACAACTTCACAAATTTTTTTGTGATTATGATTTTAGTACTTTTGTAATTTTTGATGCATGGTAATATAAATTTATTTTTAAATGCTAAATCTTGAATCATTGATTAAATATCATATTGTCAATTTTGTATTTTGTTATATTGGTTGAAATACTCAATCTTATATACAATTTCATATTTTTCATGATTATATTTGAAAGAGACCTAACATCATTGTATTATAGTCACCATTCACTATCTCTTTATCTCAATTCAAAAAAAAATTAACATTTTTTGACATGGAGAATATTTATTAAACATATATTTATTGATTATATTGTTTAAAATAAACTTTGTATTGATTTTTTATATATGTTTCAACACATCCTTCATGAAGGTGATAATGAATATTCAATTTCACATCATTGAAAAATTTGTTTTTTAAAGAAGTTGTGTGACATAATAGCTATAGCAAATCAACATATTTGTGAATTACCTAACTGAATTTTGTTAATTTCTAATTGTGCGGATATCATTTGGGTAATGATACCATTATAAAAATAATTTTTTTAAAATTTTTTGAATAAATCATATTTGTTATTTTGAAAATATTTGTTATGTCATTTTATTTAATTAATATCTTTGTATTGAATTAGATATCTATAAATGTAACATTTTTGAAAAGAACAGTATGTCTTACTCAGTCAAAATGAATACTTAAAGATTTTACTTCATACAAACTAATATATTGTAATGCCCATTACTAAAAAAACCTACATCACTGAATTTAACATTTGTTAAATTGTTTTAAAAAATAATTAAACATGTGAACTAATGATATAATTAAAATAAAGTTTGATTAAATTATAATAAAATTATATTTTTTATTTCAACAAATATTTTTTTATTTTTATAAATATTTTTGCATGATTCTTCAACTTTCATATCTTAACATGAACAAGATGAATTCTATCATGTATCAAATATTTTATCATCTGATTATAATGTGAATCTCAATTAATATTATATAATTGATTAATTATAAAATTTATTATTAAATAAATAATATATTAATTTCTATTTTAAATTTGTAAAATTTTAATATTGACATGATATATTTTAATAAAAAAGGTTTAATATTTTAATATTTATAAGTATTTAATTTTTTATATGTTAAAAAATTTAAATTAATTAAAAAATAAAAAATTCGTATTACCATTTTTGAACAAAATAATTATAATGAAATTTTCACATTGTTCACAATGTATTTATACATCTTATGGTTCAATCAATTTTTAACTAAACATTACAAAATTTCAACTATAAAATTAATATTTTTATTTATTTTGTTATCATTTTATCACTCATCAAACAGCTTAAAAGATACAAATGTATAAAATAACATCAAACATCAATTATTATTAATGATAATTGATTTTCATTTAAATTGTGTTATCAAATAAGTTTTATTATGATGTTGCATTCAAATTTTTTTAAAAATAATTTTATAAAAAAATATTTTAAAAATATTGTATAAAATTATTTATAATTCATAAATAATTAAGATTTTTATATTTCAAAATAAAATTTGATGTTACAACACAAAAAATAAAATAAAATAATTTTTAAAAATCGAAAATTATTTGACTGATGAATATTTTTATGAATATAAAGTTCATCATATTATAACAATCTCAGCTTTTAAATTGCATCAAGTATCATGAAATTTTGTAAAGATAGGTATATTAATAGGCTGATTATATTAAAAAAACTCTTTTATTTCAAGATATATGAGATGAATTTGTTCAATATTTTTTATTTATATTTTATAATTAACAATAAAAATGATTAAAAAATATATTATTGTGTTTTTAAAAATAATATCACGATAAAATAAATAAATAAATAATTTATATGTATTATATTATTATTAATATTATATATTTAAGAATAAAATTACAATTTTATTTTTAATTTAATGAAATTTTTAAAATTTTTATAAAATTTGTATATTTATTTTGGTTTCATGTCAATGATCAATTTTTATTCTTACATATTTTTTGTTTATTCCAAAAAATTTCACAATAAATTTATTTGTATCATTGTATGTTTGAGTAGGTGGATAATTTTTCAATTTTATTTATAATTGATTACGACATTTGATATGGATTAAACACATGTCCAAATTTGTTAAATATAATATTTTATTGCACACATGCTATGAAATATATTTTATTTGTGATTTTTGTCACTAAAATATAACTTAATTTATTTCAAAATTTTGATTTTGTATGGTTTTGAATTGTATTAAATTTTTTTTTTCTTGTTATATGTGATAGATTTCACAATGGCATATAATATAATATTTTTTATTATCAACATAAAATAGAATGCAAAATTTATTTTTTTATAAATTTTGTATAGTTTAAACATAATATCAGATATTATAAATATGTAGTTACTTATAGTAGAATTAAAAATTTCATTGTGTGGCCACAACATGTTTTGTCAGAATCATAAGTTTTATTTCTTATCAATATTAAAATGAATTGTGAGAATGTTAGATGATTACATGTACAACTATATGTTGTGATATAACTCTATTTGTGATATTATCACTATGAAAAAAATTGTTTTAAAGGTGAAATAAATGTGACAATAATTTAAAACTGATTGTGAATTTCTGAAGGAAAGGATGACATAATGCAATTATCATGTAGTGAAATCAATTTCATCACATGATTCAAGGTGTACACTACAGTATAACCATATATTATGCCATGTGTTAGAGATTGTAATTACAAATGTCACACAAGATTAGGATTGTGACAACTTAGCCACAAAAGAAGTGGGAACGTAAAACCTATATTACAACTTAAGTAAAACCGAGTAATATAGAAAAAACTATAGAAAGACCCCATCAAGTCTTGAACGGAAGAAACCAATTACATCAACTATTACAACTACATCAAATAGTTTGTGATAGGGTTGTGATAAGTGACTTTTTACAATTTCAAACATTGGATTATGAATGGAACACAAATGAATCACATGTACATTATTGTTTGCTTGACCTTTAGATGTAAGAAGAAAATTTGAGTTAAAAAAGATGTTGATTTTGTTATTCCAAAATGCATAAAAAGCTGCAATTTGGTTGGAAAAATTCTCTAAATAGTGAAATATTTAGAGAATTTTTCTTGATCAGTTCAAATTTCTCTGGATAGCGAGGCTTCAACACCCAGCCACAAGTTTTACATTCAATATTGAGCATCGGCCGACTACCACAGTGGAAGTTAACATGGGACACTACACAACTGTACTGGAGGCGTCTCGAACTTCGGTATTACTCCAGGATCTTCCAAGAACAGCCGCACGCGCAAGGGATAAAGTATCCAGAAATGTCTGGAAATTTCCATCCGACGGCCACCACAAGCAGCAGATCCAGATCTGACGACAATGCTCAGTTTCACCACGGTGAGAAAGCTCCAGCAGACACGAACCGGAACGTAACCACGTCGAGACAGGGGCCATGAAGTCGGTCATTACGGGTTACCCGGTCAGTCGGCTAAGGGATTAGGTTTGTCTGAGAGCGCGTGTTGCCATGGCCAAGCCAGAGAAGAAGGTTCTCGAGCCTGAGTCTGAGCCTGCAACCTGGAGGATGTGCAGCGCTCCTGGTTCCGCGCCTGGTAGATGAAGATCAGTCCCCACCCTCCGCTGTGATCTCGTGGATTATCCTTATTCCGTGCGAGCTCTTCTTTCCCAGGTCTCTCCGAATCCTTCAGTCCTCGCCTCAATTCAAGACGCTCGAGCTCAAGCGCGTAATCGAGAGCTAGGACTATGGCATCTGCAGTTGGTAGCATGGCTGCAGTGAATGCTGCGGCTTCTTTGAAGCCTGTGGAAATCAGCTCCGCGACGAGTGTGAAGAACTTGCAATCCCTGGCCTCTTCGTCCGCGTTTTCTCGTCTCTCCTTGAACGAAGTTCTCAAGAGGCAGAGCAGGAGCGCAGTTGCCAGGAAGGGAGCCGTCCGTACCAATGCCATGGCTAAGGAGCTTTATTTTAACAAGGATGGTTCCGCCACGAAGAAAATGCAGGTACTGGACGAGAAGGAGCCGTAGAGGTTCAATCTTTTTGGCTCAGTGTTCTCTCCTATGAAGGATTCGTTCAGTCCAGTGTGGCTAGGTTTTGTTAATGTAGAATTTCTTGATTGAATGGTGACGGTGAGTAGGAATCTCCGGTGTGAGTCATTTCTTCTAGCTGGCTACCACAATTCCACGCATTCATGGGTTCCGTCGGCTGACTGACTTCCGTTTATATTCTTGCAGGCTGGAGTTAACAAGCTGGCTGACCTTGTTGGTGTCACCCTTGGCCCTAAGGGTAGGAATGTTGTCCTTGAGAGCAAATACGGATCTCCCAAGATTGTGAACGACGGTGTGACTGTCGCGAAGGAGGTAACGTAAATTTACTGTCATATGTACATCATACAGCCCAGTAGGAGCTCATTTTCCTTCCCGAATGAAGGAATTACAAGGATGTAATAGTTTTTGTGAGAAGACTTTTACTTTTTTTCTCCTGGCGGTGTTTGTGGTTGCGTTGAGCTCTCATATGAGCTGCGGTTTTTACGAGTTTCACTCTCTGCCGTGTTTACACTCGTTAGGTGCTGATTCCCAGATTATGAATTAGATTTTACCGACATTTCATTCGTGTACATCTCCCACATCTCTGTCCTTCAACGGAACCCCATGTATGACCTGTCTCTCTCGTTTTCCGACCTGAGCCTCTCTCAGTCAAAGGTCCCCAACCTGGACAGCGAATAGCTACTATGTTTTTATCTTGTTTCCTTATTTCGTAGCTTGGTTATGTATACCTCTCGCGTTTTGTACATGCGATGGGTTTTGGGTTTGGTGGGTTTGAAGCTTTCCCCTGCTGAACCACTCCACAGGCTGCTCTGTATTACCCTCTGTGACTGACGACATGCTAGTTTATCCCGAGGAATCTCATTCTCAATATGCCCTCAGGAGGCTTGCAGTACTTCTCACTCATGGTGCCAGGGTTAATGTGCGTGCTAGAAGCCTAATTTTTTACGGGTTTGTTCTTCTAGGTTGAGCTTGAGGACCCCGTTGAAAACATTGGGGCGAAGCTGGTGAGACAAGCTGCCGCCAAGACCAATGACTTGGCCGGAGATGGAACTACAACATCTGTCGTACTGGCTCAAGGACTCATCGCAGAGGGTGTGAAGGTAATTCTGTCAGCGCAATTCTCCTGTAGGTCCTTTTAGAAGCCGCATTTGGACACACAAGAGTTAGTGTGCAGAGTTACGCCATACGTTATTGTGGCGAACTGATATATAGCTGTGTTCGTTCCAGTCTTAGTATGGACGAATAATGGCGTTTGCATCATTGCAGGTTGTAGCCGCAGGTGCCAACCCAATTCAGATTATTCGAGGAATTGACAAGACTATTGTTGCTCTAGTTCACGAGTTGAAGCTGCTGTCCAAGGAGGTAAGACATTATTCTGTTACTATATCGCTAGTTCGTGATTTCCTTTACATAATGAGTTTTTTTTAATACAGCTTGCTCTTAACTCTGTAACATTGATATTCAGGTGGAAGACAGTGAATTGGCCGATGTCGCCGCTGTTAGTGCCGGAAATAACGAGGAGGTCGGAGCTATGATCGCCGAGGCAATGAGCAAGGTTGGAAGGAAGGGTGTTGTTACCTTGGAAGAGGGGAAGAGTGCCGAGAACAGTCTGTATGTTGTTGAGGGTATGCAGTTCGACAGAGGATACATTTCCCCCTACTTCGTAACCGACCCAGAGAAGATGACCGTGGAATATGACAACTGCAAGGTGAGTGTTGAACTTCTCCGGATTGTTTGTCTGCTGAGTCAGTAATGCTCGCTATATCAGATTTCTTGCGCAAGAATTGAGTGGGTTTCGGATTAATCTTTTCAGTGTTTACATTAGTTAACGAAAGTGGATCTACTTGACCTCAAGGTGATATTGGTTGTGATATTGATCTCGTAGGCTCGCTAACTTGTCTGAATCTCTCATGCAGTTGTTGCTCGTCGACAAGAAGATCACCACCGCTCGCGATATGATTGGAATTCTGGAGGACGCCATCCGTGGTGGATATCCTCTGGTTATCATTGCCGAGGATATTGAGCAAGAAGCTTTGGCCACTCTTGTGGTGAACAAGCTTCGTGGGTCCCTGAAGGTCGCTGCCCTTAAGGCACCCGGGTTCGGAGAGCGCAAGAGCCAGTACCTCGACGATATTGCTTGCCTTACTGCAGGTTAATAGTACATCATATTCAATCTCCGTCCACACGCCCTTGACTTTGTATCATGTAGTTGGATCTTATCACAATTTCTCGGTTTGTTTACTCAGTCCTAGCACCGTTCCTACTCTCTTGCTTACTTCGTTTTTACCCATGGGTTAGTCTTGCCGACATTGAACGCTCAAAAACCATTACTGTGGGATCAGGAACTGTGGTCAGAGATGAGATTGGCCTGTCTCTGGACAAGGTGGGAAAGGACGTGTTGGGAAATGCTGCCAGGGTCGAGCTCACCAAGGACTTCACCATTATTGTCGGTGATGGGTCTACACAAGACGCCGTTAGCAAGAGAGTCGTTCAAATCCGAAACTTGATTGAGGTGAGGGACTTTCGGTTGACATGCCATGTGGAAGGAATCTGCATGTTGATTTCTTCTTTTCGTATGCACTGTATGGGGTATCCGCGCACACGTTTCTCTTCCTCAAAGGTCAATACTGTAGAGCCCCTAATGTGTTCGAACGGAACAGAATGCCGAGCAAGAGTACGAGAAGGAGAAGTTGAACGAGAGAATCGCAAAGCTCTCTGGAGGAGTCGCCATCATTCAAGTAGGTTTTCTCGTCTGTACCCGTGAACCTTGCTTTTCTAGATTGTGGTCATGCCCCTCACTCTGGGAATTCATACGAAACTAAACTGTCCTTGAATCTCGGACAGTCTCGGGGCACCTGTACATGATTATTGGGATGGATGGTGCACTTGAGACGTCGAATGATTATCATGCCTTGCTTGTAATGTTCCTTTTGTTCAGGTTGGTGCCCAAACGGAGACCGAGCTCAAGGAGAAGAAGCTTAGGGTCGAGGATGCCCTCAATGCAACGAAGGTATACACTGAATAATTGATTGAGTTTTCTGCCATGTTAAGCTATTCAATTAGCTTTTGTTTTCAATATATTTCCTGAGGACTGCTACGGAATTTTTAACGTCAGTCCGACATCGCGCAGGCCGCTGTTGAAGAAGGAATTGTCGTTGGAGGAGGATCAACTCTCTTGAGGCTAGCTGCTAAGGTTGATGCTATTAAGGCATCCCTTGAGAACGACGAGCAAAAGGTTAGTCTTTGTCCACTCTCGTTGGATTCATTTATATAGAATGAAAGTTGAATCACTGGTATCCTGCTTCCTTTTGAGGACTGACCTTAGATTTTTGCTGAATAGGTCGGTGCGGATATTGTGAAACGCGCATTGAGCTACCCCTTGAAGCTTATCGCCAAAAATGCGGGAGTGAACGGAAGCGTCGTGGTCGAGAAGGTGAGTTTTGAAACTATAGCCCTGTCTTTTCTGTATCATGGTTCGATGTATTCGTTGAAGGTGGCATTTTCGCTCGGTTGTACTGACTACAAGAACTTGGAATATGTAGGTTCTGTCGAACGACAATCCTAACTGGGGGTACAATGCCGCCACCGGTGTATATGAGGATCTGATGGCTGCAGGAATTATCGACCCATCTAAGGTTTGTTGGTTTTATCGCACTGTTTTGTCTGTTACAGGAGAAATGTTTAGATGTTTTCTATGAATTATATGTTTTAGAAGACATACTTGCACTCGGTCTGAACATGATTTGCATTTTATTGGTGTACAGGTCGTAAGGTGCTGCCTCGAAAATGCCTCATCGGTTGCGAAGACCTTCTTGACATCTGATGTCGTTGTTGTGGAGATCAAGGAGCCGGAACCCGCACAGCCAGTAAACCCTATGGATAACTCAGGTAAAAAGCGTTGATTAAAACTAAGCTCCTTTGTTGGTGCCGTTCTGTCGATGCATTGTAATGAGTATCGATCATGACAGTTGCCCATAGAAGACGAATTTGAATTTTCGAAACTCGGACAGATCTGACACATCGATGTTTTTGTGCAGGTTACGGATATTGAGCACAGTAGCTAAGGAAGTCAGACGATACGAGTTCGCCAATAGAGAGATGAGTGAGATAAAGGCTGGGTTTTTCCTCCCGATGTTATATGTTAGCAAATTGCGGAATTTAGTGAGCCAAAATTGAGGTATTGATACCCCGAAGTTAGCATCAATATCTCTTTTGGTACAATTGATGAGCTGTAGAGGGAGTCATCAATGATTTAACATAGGATGGGTTGGACATGTCCGTCCCAAAGTTGTAGAATTACCTGTCGAATAAAGTACACAATCTAAAGATCGTCCATTGGAATAATAGATGGAGCATACATTTTTCATTTTAATGATATTATCGCCGTTCATAGGAGGATCGTTCCCAATGCAGGGTGAAAATTCATTCCGATGTACACAAAATCTGGTTAGTTTTGTATAAGGGAATTGGCGAAAAAACGTCTCCTCCCGAGGACAATGATTTGCCAAAACGGATTTATCAAAATATTTTTGAACTTGATCTGAAGCGTAATTAATTCGGAATGGTCTTAGCATCATACTTGTTGCGTTGTGAAGACGGCGGAAAGTTCGGAAATCGTACAGAATTTGCATATTTACGCGGAAATTACAATTTACGTACAGACGCAACAGTACCTAGGCTGTGAAGAATGTAACTCTGTTGGTAGAGAGGAGTAATCATGATCTGACCACGAGGAACTTCTACCCCGTAGCAATAATGTCCTCGTCTGCACGATGTCCATAAATTTCACTTTTTGGACCCAAATCGAGGGAAATTATAATATTTTGTATGTAATTATCTATTTAAAACGAAAGTAGATGTGAAGACTTCTAATTCATTGAACACAATGCAAATGAAATAGAAGAAACTTACAGATGTTTTATATTTTGATCACGAAAATAATTTGATGAAATGTAATAGTTAAAATTACACCATAAAATATACTTACGAAATGTGGTCAAATTCTTTTAGGACTTTATTTGTATCAATTATGATTCATATATAATTTTAATATATGGGGTCGTGAGAGGAGGGTAGGGGAAAAAAAATAGAAAATGGTTTTATATTTTGTGTCCACACTTTGTCCAAATATGGAGAGTGAATAGTATATTCTCTTCATCTTTCAATTTGGGTTCGAATGATATAGTGAGATATAAATGTTTTTGTTTTTTTAGGGTTTTGAATGAATTTTGAATGATTTTTTTTCAATTAGACACTCACATGTTTTTTTTTTTCTTGCATTAGTTCTAAAATTATAGAGATGGTAATAAAAAGTTATGAGTGTTTTTAGATTTTAGGGTTTTCATAGTTAACATTTTCCGTTGTGAGGTGGAGTGTTAGAGGGTTGTGGTTCTGCATGTGTGAGTAGATACATGATGTGTGAGGAATTAACTCATGTCTTGAGTAACTCTGGTTAGTTTAATTCTATTTAGTTAGACTAGGGCTAGGGCTGGTACTACTATATAAGAGGGCTGGCAGAAGCTCTCTGTGACACAATTAGGGTATATAGCAAAGTGACTATGTGTGTTCCGTGGACGTAGACTCAGTGAGATGAATCACATATTTCTTGTGTCGACTCTTGATTGCATGTTTTTCTTCATGTATTCATGTTTCGGACCTACAATTGGTATCAGAGCGATTGGAAATTTTCTTGCCCCCGCAGCGTAAATTCCCCGCTCTTGCAGCAGTCGATGTCTTCCTTTAAGCACATGAGCTCGACTTTTTGTGTGAGCATGCAAGACCATGTGAACTTCGTGCCTCGGTTTCTATACCATGTACTGTGTGGTGTTTTGAATTGAATTGAATCGTGCGTGCGGGTTTATTGTGGGCTCGCTTGAAGACGTCGTTTTGAGCATACAGTTCATTGAGTCTGTCTTGCAGACATTGCTGTTGCACTGTGAGAACAACATCCGCACAGTTTGGGTTCCAAGTCGAGATAGACCGTTGTTTAGCGCGAGAAAGAAGCAAATCGTCACCGTAGTGTCTTTTTCAGCTTTCTTTCATTCGGGTTCAAGTGTTTTGCGTGTTTATGTTTGTTTGTCAAAAATTGCCGACCCCTATGGAGGCATAATGGTGGAGAAGGATGGACGAAATGCGCAGAATATGCAACGAAACTAATGAGTTGTGACGAAGCTCTGCGAGCAAGGCCGGCAAGGAGTGAAGATAGTTAGTGTATGTGGACAAACAGATAACGTTCAGTGTAGCAACAAAAGGGGCGTAGAGGAATTGGCACAAGTAGGTGCGGTATGTCCGAGGTATTGCAGATTCCTGGCGTGACTGAGGAGGATCAGGAGGCAAGAGTCTGCATTGAAGTAGAGTTCATAGGCTACTGGGAGTAGTCTTTGCACCGCTCTCTTCCATGCGAGCGGAGGAAATCCTTCACCGCGTGAGCATCGGGCAATTTTTTCTCGTCCCATTTGGCGGGTGAAATCATCGTCGGGATTACCATGTGGTGTGGACTTCCTTGATTAAGAATAGTGGAGTCTTGGAAGGTCGCTCACACCGGAGCATTGGGACAGCGTGAGAAGTGGACCCTGGCTTCAGTCATCCACGTCCGGAGCGAGAAGATTCGAGTGTTGGTTTGGATTTCGGAATACAAGGCATAGCCATTTGGTCTCTTGCGACGAGACCGGTGTAAGATTTTACAGCAGTTTGGTTTTGTGATTTCTGCAAAAAGCGTTCGAAGCTAGTCAAATTTATGGGCTCATATGGATCTATGGAGCGTGAGATGCAATTGCTTGTTGAGAACAAGACTTGGGAGCTAGTGGAGCTTCCAAAGGGTCAACCTTTGGTTGATAGCAAATGGGTGTACAAGTTGAAGGATAATCCAACGGATGAAGAGAAGAGGATCTTCAAAGCGAGGTTGGTGGCTAAGGGCTTCACACAAGAAAAAAGTGTGGACTACAACGAAGTATTATCACCTGTAGCAAAGTATGCTACAATTCGTTTGGTATGTGCACTTGCTGCAATATTTGGATTAGTAATGGATAAGATGGATGTTGTCACCGCTTTTCTATATGGATCTTTGGAGGAAGAAATCTACATGAGACAACCTATTGGCTATGAGAAGGAAGGTCAAGAGAAGTTAGTTTGTAGATTGCTCAAATCTCTATATGGATTAAAGCAAACTCATAGGCAATGGAATGCAAGGTTTGATGAGTTCATGAAAGCACAAGGATTTTCACATAGTGTGTTTGATCCATGTGTTTACATGAAGAAGGTGAATAATGAGATCTTTAGCCTCATTATTCTAGTACTCTATGTGGATGACATACTCATTTTGGCAAAGGAACAATCTGACGTCGATAGATGCAAAAGGCACTGAAATCTGCATTCAAGATGAAGGATTTGGGTAAGTCCAAGAGGATATTGGGTATGGATGTTCATAGGCATTTGAAGAAGAGGAAGCTATGGTTAAGTCAAGGTAAGTACATTCAGCGTGTGCTTGACAAGTTTAACATGGTAGACTCTAAAGGAGTGCGGACTCCTTTAGCGGCACATTTTAAGCTCTTAGAAGCTCAACGTCCAATTGATGCAACTGAGAGAGGAAAGATGTTGTCAATTTTCTATGACAAGGCAATGGATAGCCTCATGTATTTGATGGTGTGTACTAGACCTGATATTGCTCTAGCTATGGGCAAGGTGAGCAGGTATATGTCAAATCCATGGAAGGTGCATTGGGAAGATGTGAAGTGGATTCTTAGGTACCTCAAGAGTATTAAGGATTATGGTCTTTTGTTTGATGGTTTATTGGACAATGCCAAATCCTTGGTGGGTTAAGTTGATGTTGACTATGGACAAGATCTAGACAAGAGGAAGTCTACAACTAGGTATGTGTTTACACTTGGAGGTGGATGTGTTAGTTGGAGATCTACCTTGCAGAAGTGCATAGCTCAGTCAATTACGGAAGCCGAATATGTAACAACAGCGGAAGCAGCAAAGGAAACTATTTGGTTAAATAGACTTATCACTGAGATGGGATTGAAACATGGTGTTGTAAATCTCCATGTGATAGTCAGAGTGCCTTACATCTTGCAGCAAATCAAGTTATGGATAGTAGGGTGAAGCACATCAACATCATATATCACTTTATCAGAGATGCAATTTCTGATAGGAAGGTTGAGCTAGTCAAGATTGACGGTAAACTCAATCCAACTAATGCTTTGACCAAAGTTATTCCTTTAGAGAGTTTCAAGAGGCATTGTGCCATTATGCAGGTTTTGCACAAGGAGCACTAGTAGAGTTACTCTAGCAATTGTTTGATTCTTGTATATGTTTTACTCCTTCCTATTCAGGCTACAACTTAGTTCTAGTTAATCCTTGTTTACAGGAGGGCCTATGCTTCAGGTTTCGTTCTAGGAATTCCCACGGAGTATGTATATGGATAACAAGAGTTAGAGACACCAAGACATGAGTCAAGGGGGAGATTGTTAGGAGTTATCTTAGGTCTTGAGTAACTCTGGTTAGTCCATACAAACAATTTTTGTGTTTTTCTTTTTGTGTATAGCCCTTTCGATGAAGAAACATCTGTCATCAAACAAAAAGAGACATTGTAAAGAGACAATGGTCTCTTTACCTCGCAAGGGGTAAAGACCCACGTGGGAAAGATGCACAAAGATTATGATTGGACTACTTGGGATGCGCACGTGAGGAGGACGGTCACATCGATATTGATATTTGTCACTATGGGGAACACGTAGACTATATTGACTCCTTCGTTGAGCATTCCGGGTATACCGATCGGGTCGTGGGAGTGGTTAGCTTCCCATGCAAGTTTGATTCTAGGGATTTTTGAGACTAGGTTTCCATATCCACGTTTATTCCATAGGCTTCCTCGTGCACTTCATGACGAGGCTAGACGTGTTTTTGCTACTGCTCGATCGGTTGGCACGCGATCCCATGGACGAGTTAGATTCAGATGGTTTTTGTTTCTATTACTTCCGCGATGGTGTCTACGTTATACTAGAGGGGGGCGTGCTGGACATAGGGAGGTGGCAACTAGATTTTGGAGATTCCGAGCAAGAGATTGGGCCACACAGGTTAGGAGTCGGGTTTAGTCACATGATAGTTCTGATTCGGCACGATTGCGACGGTGGAGGATCTTGGGTCAGGCTTGGGAATATTGCAGGGCTGCACAAGCCCTTCATCCTTTGTCCATGGCTAGTCCTACTGACGAGACGATTTCCTCTTTACGTCTTCTACATCCACCCATGGATGAGGAGATACCATTAGAGGTCTTGGAGTATCAGCTAGAGGAACATTTATATCTTGATAGATCATTTTTTCTTATTCTCTATGCACAACCCCACGCTTATCCTTTGGGGGTTTGTTAGGGATGATATATGAGCATCTTCGAGATTGCTTTTAGGCGGATGATCCCTCTAGTGGTTTCATGGAGTTGTTCTAGGTGGATGCATCAGTTGCGAGAGGGGAGATTCCGTTTTTAATTAGTCAGGTTCTAGGTGCTAGTCGGCTTTTCGCGATGGGGAAGGACACAGGGGGCATCAGAACGATTGCTATTGAAGAGGTCTTATTGCGATAAGTCGGTCGCATCATCTTGTTGTCTTTGCAAAGACGCTCATACTTCCATGAGCATCTTTGTCCACATCAGTTTGGAGTCGCCAGACCATGAGATTGTGAGGCGGTATCGTTGGACATTAGAGCACTTCTAGATATCCATCCAGATTGGGTTGTCTTGTAGGTGGACGTTGAGAATGCTTTTAACAGCGTCTCACATGCATCCATTTTTAGAGAGCTTAGAGAGGCTGGTGGACCTCTATCAAGCCTCATTCCTTTCAAACGGTCTTTCTATGGTTCACATTCTTCTCTCTTTTATCAGCATGGCTTTTCCGAGGAGGGAGTCACCGTTCTACAATCTGCCGCAGTCACTCGACATGGAGATCCTTTAGGAGGACTCCTATTTGCCATGGCTCATTATAGAGCTCTTTTGTCTTCTACTTTGGCCATGGCAGGTTGTGTGTTCCCCTCCTTAGCGGATGATACACACATTGTGGGCCATGTAGATAACATTAGGCAGACCTTTGATTACTTGACTACCAAGCTTCATCTTGTAGGCTTGAGAGTCAAGGTGTCAAAGTGTATGGCTTGGTCTCCTTTAGGCATTTCGTCTCATCTCCAGCTTCTAGAGGGATGTATGACATCGACAGACGATTTACGTATTCTAGGAGTGCAAGTAGGGTGCTACCTAGACGTTGCACTTGCCGAGGATGTTTTGCATGTAGATAACCTTCCTCTACTAGGGGATCCGCAGGTGGTGTTTGGTATACTATCATCTAGTATTGCTTGTTGACCCACCTACCTTCTTTGCACGGTTCCTCCTTCAGCTACATTCATATCACGTTTGACAGTCTTTGTTAGGAGGATCATGGGCGTCTTTGGTGACATCATCGGACTAGGGACATTCGAGTGTGTGACAGGAGATTTGGCAAGGAGACATACATCTTTGCCAATTTTGTGTGGAGGGGTAGGCTATCAATGGAGGAGACGACATTCTTGGCGAGTTTGGTGCTCGTTGCACCTTTGTTATCTTCTTGATTTGTGATCGCAGATAGACCTATCTTGGAGATATATGCGAGGGACGTGGATATGGGATCATTTTTCTTACATGCACCTTCGCAACCGTAGGGTTGTGGAGGTGATACATTGGTGTCACAATGGAGTTCTCTGGAGGTTCCAGTATCGCATGGACATTGCTTTGCTCTAAGAATGCATGAGCGCCTGGTTGTAGAAGAACCCTCTTGAACCTTGTGTGCGTTGACAATCTCAGTTTCTCCCCCTAAGCACTCCACATTCGAGTTCATTAGAACCGGTAAAACTTCAGCGGAAGAAGATTATGATATCCAATAATTGGACCAATTACTCTCGCCTAAACTTCACAAAAAATTGCTCTACAATTTTTTTGTTCTCTCAAAAAAGTTTGATATGTTTTTCTTGTCTAGGTCTCTTAGAACAATTATCGATTTACACACTGTATCATAGGGCGATATGCAAACCCATGTGTACTAAAACCATCACACATCCCAATCATTATCTCCAATTGCTCTGAAATTTCATAAAACGATCAATTATTATTTAAAGTTTAACTGTAGAAAGTTTTATTGATGAAACTTTTTGATAGCAAAAGATATGATTGATGTACTAACTTCATGACTGTTTGTGCAATCATGCAACTCTTACTGTTTACACAAACTTCAAGCTATCACTTTGTACTCAAAACTCATCCAATTGAGTTGAAATTTTAATCCAAACATAATCTTCAGTTGTAAATATATCTTAGTTAAATCAGATCTCTCAAAACCTTTGTAGGATTCTCATAAACACCCCAAATACACTCAAAGGTCTAAATTTTCTTTTCTATCTTTGAATCACCATATCAGAGTGCCAAAACCCTAAATTGCATCCATTCTTGGAGCCCACGTCGTAGCTCTTCCTGTCAGTTTTCTAAACCTCTCCCCAAATCTATGATTGTTCTCCTAGGATAGGTTCCCAAAACTCCTCAAAACCTCAAAGAACTTGCCAAAGTGCCCTCATTGGCCCAAACTCCAAGACCAATGAGAATGAAGAGTGTCATTTTGACATCTAGTGTGGCCAAATTAGCTCCATATTAACTTAGAGCTTTAAAATTTTTGTTAAACACACTACTTAGCCATCATATACACAATATGAGTTGCCATCAATAAAGAGTCAAAATGACAACTCGAAACCGACTTAGTATGAACGGAACTACAAATGGAACCGGGGAGTTTATAACTTGAGAATAATACTCCTTGCCAAAATTCCTAACAATCAACTCCCTATGGCATGTTTTTGATACACAATAGTGATGGATTGGAATCCACGTGTTGAAAGCCACCACTACTGATAAGTTCAGATCCATAATGCCTAAACTAAATCAAAATGTATACTGTTAGGTCCCAAATTGCGCCGTAGGAAACAAATGGAAGAATAATCGGGTCTAGAGAGTTTATCACTTCTTGCATAAAGTTATCTCTAAAGTGATATACTAACCACGCCCGAAAGTGATCACGATGAAGACATCGGATGTTGATCACAAATGGATTGGGCATCGGTACATCTGGAGGATCATGTTGTCCTCTATCCATGGCCTACGTTGGCTCCACTTTGATTAGATAAGCTCCTTAGTTAGCAAGGTGATGTTCTAGATCTCTCCCATACCCTTGTCACCTTGCCCGCTCTTTATATATGATAAGGTCCAAGATAAAATCTCTTGGAGCCTTTTCAACATCATGGCCCTACAAAGTCGATCCAACCGTGGGGTCTTAACAATCTTACAATGCGCTGTCGGTTATCTTGATCTAAAGTATCGTCGCCATGACAACAGCTCTGAAGATGACACATGTTATCATCTTCTCATAATAGCCGCGTCACAATACAAGACCGGAGGAGAGACTGCTTGGGCTAGTATTGGATACACACGTAACGGAGTTCGGTACCAACCTTGACCTTTGAGTTTCATAAAAGACTCTGATTTGGTTTCAGAGAGTGACTGTAGGGGCGTACTTAGACGAGTTGATAGGATTTTTTTTTGTGTTTTATGAATAAAGTGTTATATTCGGAGGAATGTGGAGTGTATTCTGCCGAATATATTGTATTAAGAGTGTACGAGTATGAGTTGAAGTCACAACGAAAGAGATGCACAGTACATCGGGCGTTAGGATTGTTAAGGTGGCGAACGGTTTGTCGTAAAGATCAAGATGAAATATAGGTATGTGCCAAGAACTTACAGACTCAGTGAGAGCGAGGAATTGAGCAAGAATTCGATGTCAAGGCAACGAAGGATGAGAATGCATATGATGCGTAAACCAGCGATGGGGAGGATTCGCCCTCTCGTTCCAATGGCGGATTGGACGCCAGCAGAGTTACTAAGGTTGAGGGAACTGGTCGGAGCTTTCCTGTCATGGCGGTGGGATTATGTGTGTCTTGAGTTGTGTGAGGAGCTTTGACGTGGGAAGCCAATTGCTTCGATAGGGAAACGCGCACAGCCAGAACACTGGGATGCCAGATTGTGGACCAAGGCACTTGGACGCAACTATGACGAAGAGAAGGATGGCATAGACTAGAAAGGGTTTGCGATGCATACAGGGTTTAAATTTGATGAGCGTAAGTGGTTTAATCCCAGAGAGTGGAAGGGGACCAACGGCTACAAACTTGATCTCATCAAAGACGGATTTTGGAGAAAGTTGCATTCAACTTGAATTAGTTGTTCTCACCCCAACGGACCACGTATGTAAGTATGCACAAGGTGAGAATCATGGAAGGATTTGTAGGCGGATCCATTCGGATTAACTGGGGATATATCTTCGCGCGGAATGTTTAAGCGATGGCTGCCAAGGTAAAGGAGGATGAGAAGAGTGTAGTGTACATCTCTTCTTTTCTGGTGAATTTATATGGCCGGCTAGAGTGGTTAACTCCGAAGGAAAGGCGTCTATATCGCTTGGAGTCTGGTCTATCAAACATTGCAACCGGAAGTGATAATGACAGTAGTGAGTCTACGCGAAGTACTAGAGGCCTGGCTACGCCTGCACCAAAAGGACCTGTTCTGTTGGAGGATTTAGACTTGGACGCCGTAGCGTTGGAATTCGTAAGGCCGAAGAAAAGACAAGCTGAAGAAGGGTGTTCTCAGCTCAGTCCCCCGAAGAAGAAATTAGATGTGGGAAAACGCGTAGCAGAGATGGTTCCGCCCAAGACGTCTCGACCAAAGATGATGGCTGCGAAACCAGGGCCGAAAGCGTTGAAGGAAATTGCGGAGCCTACGGCTTCGGTACTCCAATTGTCTTAGATGCTGGAAGCTGGAAGCTGTAGTGGTACCTGTGTTGTTGGAATTGAACAAGATGGGACCCATGTATATGCCAGGCTGGGATCCTCAAGCCGACGGATATATGGAACTAATTCAGATGATGAACAAACTTGCGTTAGGGAAGGATGACACAACTAACACTATTCGTTAGCTGACTGAGAATGTGAACAAGTTGTCGAAGCAAAAAGGCGAACTAGAGAAGAAGATACAGCAGTCCCAAAAGGAGTATGCGGAGATCTGCCGTATTTGGGGTGCTGAAATGAAATTCGTAGAGAAGGAAAATGCCCAACTTTGTGAAGCGGTGCAAGACATGAAGCGGCGGTTGAATCAGGTAGATGTGGAGGCACCAAGCAGGTTGGAGACCCTTGCCAACAGGTGTGCGCAACATCTGTTTGCTCGTTGTGACAGTTTGGAGATGCAACGGTTAGAGTAGGTGATGATGGTGATGGACAACTCGGGAGACTCACAGAAGCGACGTAAGGAGATGTACTAAACTCTGGGACAAGATTTCAGGTAGGCCCTGGCTCTTCATCGATAGGAGATCGCAGCCGATGTACAAGAGATGCAGTTGGGGATCGACGCCTTTACGCGAGGAGCGGAAGTGCGACCGAAGGATAGTAGATTTCGGAGAGAGCGATCCGTGTAAGAGACGGTGAGCTTGACAATTAGGAATTCATGTTTAAATAGGAGTAGGTAGACTAGTCGCAGATCTCTTTATTTTGCAAGTGTTCAATTTGATTGAACTGCAAACTGTAGACATGATAGAACAAACACTGTTGGAGCTGTTGAATGCAACAAAGAATCGGCATAGATTGGTCCGAATACCTGTGAAGTTACCATGGTATTCGGCCATGAGATGTGTCTACGTAACGTGATCAGGAGAATTGCAACACATGTTTCGCCTCGTTTAAGACTTGTTAGAGGGAAGATCCCCATCTATTAGTAAACGAATTTGCCAATGCATACTTGTCTCTTGTGAATCGGTGGGATTGTGACATTTGGATTAGATTTCAGAAGAATCTAGTTCTTACGTTCTTTGGACTCTGCAGTCTAGAGTATTTAAAGACGGCTAAATGCGTAATTCCTCTTCCTGGTCAGTTAATTGAGTACCTCATTCCCTTGGGAACGAACTTTACACTGCAATTTACTTTAGTAATGTCCCCCTATGTCATTACAGTGACGGAGCTGAGCTTGGTGATATCTTGGAGTCTATCCCCACACCATTGTTGTGGGACATGGACTATATCTATGGGGCCATCAAAGGTCCAAGACGATATTCGAGTACAATTGGCATTATTGAGTTGGATGACTACATACATGAGTTTGACTCATGGTGTGATTTACAACGGATGCGCAACTCTACGTTGTTTAGCTTGTTTATGGTGTGGAAGGGATTATTCTAGCATTTGGAGGATCCACCAATGGATTATTATCATGAATTTTGGCGTGAACACCTTGAGGAGATTGACTTCTGGAGACAATATTGATCTCCAAACTACATCTCTATTATTTCTAGTATATTGTTTGGTGGTGAGAGTTCATCCTCTATACCTAGCACTGATGATACAATTGAAGCTAGTTGAGTTGGGAAGAGTTCAGAGGTCCTAACCTTTAACACTATTTTGGAGTTCTTTGCACGATTGAGGAGAGACTACCAAGGGATGAGAACTGACAAGCTACAAGGCTTGCAAGAGTTTTAACGGAAGACTAGGGAGAGTCTTCGAGAGGTATATACTCAAATGTATTGGTTGATCAGTGTTACTCATGGGGTGACAGAGGTACAAGCTATCCAATATTGATATGGGATATAGGACAAGGAGTTGAGACGTAGAGTGATAGATGTTACCTTACTACAAGAGACATTATGTTGGCCACTGTGTTTTGTCTTGCTAAGCGTATTGAGCTCAACATGCAAGAAGAGAGGGTAGTGATTCAACAAGAATTCACCAACTTTGTCGACTCCTTCACGTTACCAATCTACAACACAACCCCGGAGTGGTTATGATAGATGTCGTGCACATACATATCGCATCACAACATACATCGCTGTCACATCAAACATCACAACACATAGATCGTCATACACTACCACAAGTGTACTACAATAATCTTTTCTACTCTCAAAACGTCCACAAGGACACTCCGCTCATAACCATAGCATAAAAGAGAGATTACAGTCAAGCCAAACCCACTTTGTGCTTCAAAGACTCCAGGTTCCCGCACTAGCTACTATCCACCATAGCCACACTCTCAAAGGCTCAACTTCGAAAAGTGACCTCCAAGGAGCCCTAATTCGAACTCTACCCCTTGAGCCCTAGGTCCCCTAACGGCGCTGTCGGCCCTAACGGCAATCCCAGTGCGAACTGCGCTAACTACACAACCAACTCTAACTACTGTATCTGCTCCTGCATACGCGCACCTACCTAACTAGAGATGCCACTACATAAGTCGTGACAGTTGTCGTGCACATACATATCGCATCACAACATACATCGCTGTCACATCAAACATCACAACACATAGATCGTCATACACCAACACAAGTGTACCACAATCGCCCCCCTAACTGGCGGTTAGGTCCCTCTAACACCAGGTAGCCATCTAGTCCATAACATGATATGCCCTTCGTGGGGCTAAGATCAGGAGGCCGGGTGCTACAATGCCCCATCGTTAGTCGCCTATCTGCAATCCATATCATGTAACGGTCAGACCTGCTTGCATGCTAAACGCATCGAGGACATCTCCACCGCCCACTGGGCACCGCATTGAGAGGAGGTGTCAAACATGACATATGCCATCCTCTCGAACAAGAATCACAAATCAACATACGGGCTGCTCCACCAGCTGATCCACATAACATACATCTCAAGCCTGCACGTACAACTGCCAGGCTTGGATCCATAGTACCATCAATGTTTGGAAGGTGACATGGCGCACAATTACGCACATGATCCTTCCAAATCACACCATCACAACCCTCCAATACCAAAACTCCAGAACGTAAAACCTCACGTACTCGTAGAATCGTGCGACCAGCCGTAACATCCAATGTGGTCGGTGCACTCTGCTGCAAGTAAACGTAATCACCAACATGAAATCTGCGAATTGAAGGTCGATATCCACCTCCTCGGATGGTAGCATAACACAAAGCATCTCTATGCTGAGCAATAGCAAGGTTCTCAAATGCCATGGGCATGACTCTACGGAAGAGTTTTGCCCTTTGAGAACACACCCTAACCCAAACATCAGGGTTATCCAAGTCCAAGACTTCACCTGACTCTCTACGGATAGCTGCAGGTAAGTCTGGATCTCTACCATATAATAAAAAGTACGGTGAGAATGACGCTAGAGATGCTTGCCGGCTAAATCGATAACCCATGGCCAACCATGGTAGCTGGATGTCCCAGTCTCCCATATGACCTTTCCAAGCCAAACTTTCGCAGATGACCTCTCCAAGCCAAACTTTCGCAGTCCTCTCTTCACCGTCTGAACAACTCTCTCTGCTAGACCATTAGCCTCAGGATGATCTCTTGAGGTGGTACGATGATCGATCAACGCTCGATCACACAAAGCCTGAACTCGCCCAAAAACTCAGTACCCTGATCAGTCAACACTTCTGTTGGTGCACCAAATCGGCTAAGCACTGCAGCTAAGAACATATAAGTTTCCCTCACTTGACTTGTCAGGCAAGGCCACCAACTCAATCCACTTGGAGAAATGTTCCACCATGACCAACACATATTGATGATGTCGTATAGTCAATGGCAAAGGTCCTGCAAAATCCAAGCTCCAACGATAACCAAGTCCCATAATCGGTAGAGGATGTAGTTGTGGTGTAGGGGCATTGAATGATGCTCGAACACGATCACATACCATACATCTCGCCACAAACCGGCTGCACCTCGGTTTGCATACCTCTCCACCAATAGTGACTTTGAAGTAAGCTATATGTCCGCTTTACTCCGAAATGACCTAACTCCTCATGAGCATGTCTGACCAACTGTGTTCTCTGAGATGGAAGTGACACAACACGAACGCTGCCATCTCCCCATACTCGAAGAAGGTGTCTACCTTCCCACCTGAACCGTCGAGCTCTCTGTAAAACTCGATCCCGCTCCTTTGCACTCAAGGTGCCCAACAAAAGCACCGATGCGAAGATACTCCAACACCGGCATGTCATCATGGATGTCGGTTTACGATCAAACCGTCTTGAGTCTCAGCGTCCAAGGCTAATATATCTGCTCTTTGACCCAAGAGAGATATCATATAGCTCTCAAGCGCCAACATACTCAAAAAGGCAGATGCATGCCAACCCGGCACCATCTCCTCATCAGTATCATCGTGCCATCGAGCCCCAGTTTCGTCAACTTGACTTGTACATGGGTTTCGACTTAACCCATCCGCATCACGGTTCACCACTCTGGGTCTATGAATAACCGTGAAATCATACTCTTGTAGAATAAGAGCCCATCGTGCAAGCTTTCTGTAAGCTTAATGCGATTCCATCAACCATTTCAATGGTTGATGATCGATGATGAGAGTGAAGGAATTTCCAAACAAATAACATCCGAAATGTGCCACCGCCCAAGCAATTTGCCAAACATTCTCCTTCATAAGAACTATTCTTCGCCTCCATTTGCATTGTTGGAACGACTTGCATAAGCCACTACAAACTCCTTTCCCTCATCATCATGTTGGGTAAGCACTGCTCCCAAACCCAACATATTCCAATCAGTATATACTTGAAACGGACGACCTCTCACAAGTCTCCTCAAAATAGGGGCAGATGTCAACCTTCCCTTGAGCTTAACAAAAGCTCTCTCCTGTTCATCTCCCCAACTCCACTCTTGATCTAGCTTTGTCAGCTTTGTCAAGGCTTTGGCAATAGTGCTAAATCCTCGCACATATCGGCGATAGAAGTTTGCAAGTCCAAGGAAAGCTCGAACCCTACTCACATCGAGGGTTGTGGAATACGCAAGATTGCCTCCACCTTGGTTTTCTGAACTCCCAATCCTCACGGGTATATGGTATGACCCAAGTACTCTACCTGCTCCCGAAAGAACTTACACTTTCCCGGGATGCAACTTGAGGCCATGAGCAATCAGTCGCTCAAATACCTCATGCAAATGTATCTCATGCTCCCTCACTTTGTAGCACTATACACTAGAATATCATCGATGTAGGGCTCGGCACAATCAAGTCCGGCTAGGATCCTATCCATCACTCTTTGGAACTCGGCGGGTGCATTCTTCAATCCAAATGGTAAGAACTTCCACCGATACAACACATCCTTGCCATGCGAATCAATTGCCCAAAAAAGGCTGTCTTGGCCTTATCCTCATCTCGAATCCATAGAATGATGATATCACGCTCGTAAATCCAATGTACTGAAAACCTTTGCATGCCCAAGCGCATCAAAGATCTCTCAGTGTAGGCATAGCATATCGATCAGATTTTGTCTGTCGATTGATAGATCGGTAGTCACCACACATGCGTCTATATGTATAATTGCCATGTATATCCTTCTTGGTGGCATCACCACAAATGAGGCATACTTTCCATATGATATCTCCACTAATCTAGCCTCAAGAAGATCTTGACACCTACTTTGGATCAGATCTCTCTCCATATCACTGTATCAATAGGGACTACGGAAGACTGGTGCATCATTTGTCAAGTCAATCCGTATGCGGGTCCTTCAAGCGACCTAAATCCTTCATCTTGAAGGCAAAAGCAGTTTATGAAACTCCTCAGAAACCTCCACACCCTACGTCTTTCTTCTCTTGTCACTTTGAGACCAATCTCAATATCCCAAATCTCCTCTCCATCGACACTAGAGATAGAAGGCGTAGTATCTGGGTTGCTAAATGACAACCTCTTGAGCAGAGCGAGCTTTTCTACTCTCTCATACCGGACTCCACTATCTCGGTGTGAACAACTCCCTTCTTTGTAGTTGTAACCTCTTGTGTTGTATCACAAAGGTCAAAAGTGGTAACCACCGCTTTGCTCCACGCATAAAAAAACTCCAACGATACTCGAAGAAGACCCTACCTCTCCTTCTCTAACATCCCCATAAGACCAAGGATGAGATCTTGGGCACTTCTTGCCTTGACTTTTGCCTCCACCGTCTCGGTAGGCAAAGAGCTTACTAATGGTCTTGCGGTCATACATGTGGATCTCATGCGTCTCTCTTTCAGCCAATCCAAGGCTCACAATCCATGTCAAACAGTTCAGGTCCATCTTTGACCCAACACTGACGTCGTGAAGCCCTCGACAATGTAGGTGCTTCTTTGTAGTACCCGGTACAAAATCCCATAGCTCGCTCTCTCTCTCTTCAGCGTTGGGTTCCACCAACCGCCGCAAGCGAAATCCCATACAAGTCGGTCCTCCCTCTCTATAAGCATGGAAGTTTGGGTAACTCAACAACGTGGGTAATGCAGCTCTTGGGCGACCCACAAGGTTCACCAACGCCATGGGTGACTTGTCGGCATAGACCATTGCCCGGGAGTGTCTACCCACATCAAAATACTCTCCCTTTGTGAGATGTGAGGGCCTCTCCACTCCGTCATATGCTCGCAATAAAACCTCCCTTGGAAGAAGGTTTGTCCACCATAGGCGTGGGCGGTGTGCACGAGAGCCTACTCTCATTGCATCCAATAATACCGCTGGTCCAATCCATGACCGCCGCGTGATGTGCACTTCGTCATCACCCGTGCACGTGGATCACCCAACAAGGGAACATTCTCCAAAATGTATGCCGGAGAATATGTTGCTTTGTATTTGGAGAGAACGTAACACACGTAACATCTCCCAAAACATGCCGAAGCGTGAATCACGTAACCCATGACCATTACCAACACGTGTGTGTCCCTGACATGGCCATCCAGCAATAACCAAATGTATGGTGCCATGCCGAGCAAGGTCTTGCGTCCCCAACAACAAAATATCTAACGGCAAGGCCGTTGATATCCTTGGACTGCCAACACTGGTAGAAGATCTGGGTATCTCCGCACCAACTGTGCCACATGGCGTAATGAGACACGCCTTGCAATCTCATCTCGCTCCACATACAAGTATTGATGTACTCGTATAAAATTCGCAAAACAACGGCCAAACTTGTGCTAATCCTCCAAACAGATCCAACACACATATACCCTCCTCCTACGGATCTTTGCCAAGCAATAGGCGTTGTATCTAAAGGGGATAACATAGTGGAAGTGGGAATAACTTCCGCCGTTTCCTCCCTCTCTCGGAGCAAAAGACTCACTCCAAGCCTGATGTATGAGCCGATCGGCCATCCTGTTGTAGTTGCATACATGAAGTACCTAGTGTTCCATCCAACGTGGATGACACTACTCCACTAAGACTTGGCATGATAGTCACATCTCTCGAAGATGACTATCATGAGCATCCATGTTACCCTCCAACAAATCACCAGGCCAAGTAACACAAGTACTGAAGGCTGCAACATAAGCCAAACCTCCACTTGGTAAAGGCCTATAGAACCGGTGATGAATCGTGCAGTGTCGACTCACTCGGCCCTCTCAGTTGCCAACTTTGGCCGATAAGAGGTTGTCTCCTCCCAATAATCAATGCTAAACCCCATCGGGTATAACATTGCCGCACCCACCAATACATCATAGGACTCTGCAAGTGTAACCACAACACGTGCTCGTGTTGTAGAGCTATCTGTGACATGATATGGTTGTACTTGCACAGTCAACGCCATCCGGATGATGTATGGTGCCGGGGCATCACTAGAACCTCCAAGAGATGTCTGAATCTGGAATGGACATCTCTCCACATCGGTCTTTTGCAAACCAAGACCAAGCAGTGCATCCTTACCCAACATAAGGGGTTGTGCACCAAAATCCAACAACACACGTTGAGGTCGATAAACCTTTCCTGAAGGTCCGACCAAACAGAACACACCACTTCTGTTATCCAACATCGCCGCACTCGGTGACACCCTGGTACGCTCGTATGCCGGCCTCGCTGATAACTTCATCATTCGAGCGGCAGTAACTTGCCAAGTTCCACTAGTAGCTGTCATGATCCCAGGATCAACACTACTAGTGCTCACACAACTAGAAGCAACCAACACATCCTCTTTGCTTTCGCAAAGTGTGGCTGCCAATCGTAGTATATGGGATGATGACACCCCCAACGCCAATAAATCCTTGGCTGAGAAAACAGGAGAATGAACAAGAGACCTTGCCGCCCCCAACATTGCGCTGGATGCTTCCTCAGACGATGTTGATGGCTGGTCCCTACTTGCTCCATCTCCACGTACATCCACATTGGCTTGCACCCTCATCTCTCCAATAGGTGGTGTAGGAGCCATGGATGAGGTGTTCAATGCCTCAGACAATGTGAAAGACTGAGGAAGTCTAACCTGTCGGCTAGCCTCCCTCTTTGTGGATCCAACTCCACGGATGCTCCTCTAGACTCAATAGTATGTGTCGCCTTTACGAAGTCCACAAACAATTGCACATGGTTGTCTTGCATTTGACATGTACTCCACAACATCTCCATCGTATGATGTAGAGACACCAGCTCCAGAATCTGATCTTTGTTGGGCTATAGCCATACTTGCTATCTTCTGCTCCAACTCCTCCAATCGAGATGCCATGTTCACCTCATGACTAGCCTCATGGGCTAACACTTGAGTAGGGGCTGGTCTGTAAGACCCAGGGTTGTACATATAGGATAAAATGAAAGTATATCTAAATTGTGCCTAAGTTTATCTTAGTCATGACTATGTTTAGCTAGTTATGGTTAAGTTGGAGGAAAATATAGAGTAACTTTTGGTGTGGTAGATGAGAACTACTATTTTGTTGTTTAGTATGAGTCAAGGAATAGATTCCATCACATGGGTATCTTGACTTCCCTTGACTTGGACTAGTTTTCATTGGTTGGACTTGGTGAAGACCCTTAAATCTAGGGGCGAGATTGACTTGGTACACTAGAAGTCAATTAGGGAGTAGTTGGGCTTCTAGAAGATCCAAGTGGACCAATTGCATGTTGCCATGTACCCTTTTCATTGGGGTTTGTGATCTCTACCTCGTTTAAACTTGGTAAGAGGAAGTTACATGGTGATTACTTGTAGTTACTAGGGTAAGATTCTAAGTAGTATAAATAGAGGTTGAGAAGCACCTCTCAAGTAGTTTTTCAATGGAAGTTAGTTTTGGGAGAAGATAGTGTGGTGATCTTAGTTTTGGGGAGCTTGGTTCTTGGAGATGTCATGTTCGGAGTGGAACCTTGATTCAATGAAGACTTTGATTACCAAAGTATCCTTTTCCTTTTGAGTGATATCTTACTCTTGGTGATAATGTGCATAATAGAGCTTGGACTTTGAGAGTTTGTGTAAGAGTGAGCAATAGGATCATGGGCAAAGGGTGGGACTAAGTCCTTCTAGATTCATGATGAGCTTCCAAAAAAGCCATCGGAGGTAAACCTGAGTGAGAGTCAGCCGGAGGTCACATTTTTGGTTCCGTTGCGGGACCTCGTCTAGAAGGAGAAGAGATGTTCGAATCCGGTTTATTGCTCGTGAGAGCGCAACGATGAGAACTCATATGGAGAGGACTGTGGGGGAAGAGCGAACCGAGATCATGATGCATAGTAATGTACCATTTGTGTATCCGGTAGTGTTATATGATAGCCTGGAAGTTATTTTGTACATTTTGTTTACTTAAGTGTTGTTTGGGATGAGGCGAGAGTGCTATAGTATGTATTTGGGAGGAAAACTTTATTTTCCAAAGTTTTTCCGATAATTTTATTGATTTTAGATTAGTAGATGGGATACGTTTTGCACTTGAAATAACAGTCATATCATGTCTAGATCAAAAGTTATGATGTTTAGAATTTGCTAGGGTCTTGACGGGTTTTGAAAGATAGCTCTCGGGAAAAAGGGTACAGAGCTTATCAATTCGTGCAAGAATTGAATCAGGATTTGAAACTTTGCACGATTGTATATCAAGAGCTAAGCTACATGTGAGTTTAAATTTCGTTGAGAGATCATTTTATAGAGAAAGTTATGATACCTGAAGTATAGGGGGTATAAAAGTGAGCAAAACTGCTTTACTTTTCAGATTTACTTTTTCCTTGTTTATGGTCATTCCGAGAGAGTGAGTGCATGAGTGTTTTGCATAGTGAGGATGACTTGACACTCATTGGAAAATGGGAGATCAACCTCTTTGGAAGATCCGGTTATCAAAGATACCTCATGGGCTGGACGTGATTGTTTATTGGATTCGAACACGAGGGAGTTCAGAGTGGAGTTTGAAGAGGACACTAAAAAGTTCCCCGAGAGCGAAACGTGAGAGTTGCTTCTATTGTGGAGAGGAGGGACATAAGCTTGTGAGTTGTCCTTTGAGGACCAAAGATCGGAGGTTGAGAGAGAGACGAAACGTGGGAGAGCTAAACCTTCATGCGGGACCATCATCTCCCCATGAATCCAAGAGTGGAAACTATTGTGAAAATTGTGGAGTGACCGGACTTCCCTTAGGACACGAGTGTAGTGGCGTGAAAGCTCTGTTGGAGTCACTAGTGGAGGGCTTTGAAGATAAATTGAGTGCAGATACCGAAAAGTTGAAATCTCCATGTGGCTCAAGTTCTAACTGAAGATGGAGATCATTTTCAGAATGATCGAGAAGATGTCGATGAGGGTAAGGCTCATAGTGTGTTTAGGAGAGGAGAGAGCCATGGCAATCTTGGACCAACCAATTCCGTTCATTTTGCCATTGATGAATTACTCTAGAATGGAGCTAGTTTTGTTTGTGTTGTATTAGGGAGTCCCGTATAAATTTCCAACAACAACGACAAAAGGAGTTGGAAATGGGAAGCTTCGGTGTTCTATGGGAGAGAGAAAGAAGATGTAGAATCTTTTGTGAGAGACTTCAAGAGGGCATGTATAGGAAACAATGAGAGAAGGAAACCCGAATGGGCTATCCTTTTGCCCGACTTCTTGGAGGATTCTGCATTGAAGTGGTACAATGAGTACAAGAAGGAGCATGTGGAGGAAGACACTTGGGAGAGTTTGACGGAGAATCTTGTTGAAAACTTTCTTCCGGATGAAAGTTACGAGAAGCGATGTGTGAAGTCACCTTTTTTGAAGCAAGGGAGAGAGTGAGAAGGTGAGATCATACGTAGAAAGAACGGAGAAGCCGGAGTCACGTTTTGGTGTGGTGTTGAGAAAGAGTGGAGGCGAGGTCGAGCCAACCATGGTGGGGATTGTGGCGATGTTGACAAAGAACTTCATTGGAGGTTTGAAGCCTCGGATTCGAAGCAAGGTGAGATATGAAAAGCCCTCTTCTAAGGTTGAGGCTATTCGCATTGCTATTCGAATGGAGGAGAGCCCGAGAAGCGATGATTCTAGCTTGGTGGCTAGAGAAGCATTACCACTGTTGTGGTTAGAATGGCAACTCCTACTATTGTTCTTTGCTAAAGAGTAAATTCTCCGATGGTAGACTTGCACCATGAGTTGAAATCTATCACTGAAACACTCGCTGATCTCAAGATTAACGTAGTACAACTATGGGAGAGGAGGAATCTGAATGTAGGGGGAGGATCTAGAGGGTATGGGAATTATCCTCCAAAAAGGAAATCCACCGCAAGGGAACTTCACAGTTTCATGCTTTAGTTGTGGAGGGCCTCATTTCTAGCGGAATTGTCCTAATCCTCGACAACATGATGGAGTTAGACACAACAATCCTACTCTGCTCCAAGTCAATCGAAGGATAAGGGAGTAGCGTCTATTGATGTGTTTCCTCATCGGTGCACGTTTGAGAAGGGAGAGAGCTCTATAAGTTCGAGTTGATATTCTTGCACACGAGAAGAAGAGAGCAAGATTTGCGAGAGGAGTCCATCTCAATGGAAGATCAACCAAGCCGGAGCACTTCGATCCGGTGGTGTGAGTCAACCAAGAGCACCGAGGAAGAAGTTGGGAATGGATGATTTCTCCATTTCATCTACCCGACTCAAATCTGACGTGGTGGAGGATGTGGGGAATCAAAAAGCCAATATAAGCGTTGGCCAATTGATTGCTCTAAATCCTACGATAAGAAAGGAGTTGAGGGAGGCCTAAGCTCAAAAAGGACCAAGCGGCGATCCAAGGGGAAAGCTTCCATGGCGAATGTTGGAGTAGGAGTGGTGGATGCCGCTGCCTCGGAGGTATGCACTCAGGCTTCGAAGATTGAAGTACGCATTAATGGACGTGATGTTTCGGATGTACTAGTGGATGGTGGATGCGGTGAATGCCATGTCAGAACGTTTGTTGAAGAAGTTGGGGATGAAGCTTTCAAGACCTTCCAACATCATTGTTGGGATGGCCAACAAGCAAAAGGTGCGACCCATTGGAGTGGTGGACAAGGTGGTGGTAAGTGTGATGGGAGTTCAAACCTTGTTGTCCTTTCAAGTGCTTGAGGAGGCTAGCTACGACTTGTTGTTAGGAAGACCTTGGTTGAGGGCTGTGAGGACAACTGATCGGTGGCATAAGGGTTACCTTCGTATAGGGCCGAAAAACCATCGAGTGAAGGTCCCTCTCACAAGTGACGGAGGAGCGGTCTCGGACTTCGGATAGACCTACGAGTGATTACTCGTAGTCCGAGAGTGAAGAAAGTGGTAGTTTTTCAGAGGTTGACACCAACATGTCGGCCGATGAGGAGACATCATCCGAAGATACCTCGGACGATGATGTTCAAGTTCAAGTTCTTTGCTGCAATGGATTTACTTCCTAGGCCGGGGGTGGTGAAAGATCCCGACAAGATGAAGATGAGTAAAGATGAGATAATAACTTTCGACGGCTCTCCACTCTCAAGTTTGGTCCCAAGGTTACTATGGAGGAGAAGTCAAGGTTCTTGGATATATTTCGAAAATATATCCATGTCTTTTGCTTTAGCTACAAGGATTTGAAGGAAGTAACCTTAGAAACTCATCGCATTGAGTTAGAGGAGAAGGCTCGTCGATGCGTCGGAAGCAACGTCGGATAAATCCACCAACGGGCTGTGGTGGTCAAGGAGGAGATCGACAAGCTAAAGGATGCGGGTTTCAACTATGAGGTAGAGAATTCTGAATGGGTTTCTCCTATTGTGATAGTCAAGAAGAAGAATGGTAAGCTACGTGTATGCGTAGATTACAAGAAGTTGAATCTTTGTCACAAAGAAGGATTACTATCCTTTACCTTTCATAGATGAGATTCTAGAGGAGGTGGCAGGTCATGAGTGGTATAGTTTTGGAGATGGTTATAGTGGTTATAACCAAATTCAAATTGCTCTGAAGATCAGCTCAAAACCACTTTTACCACGCCATGGGGAACTTTTTGCCTTTAGGGTAATGCCCTTTGGTCTATGTAATGCTCAAAGAACTTTTCAGAGGTTCATGAACAAGGTGTTTGAACCTTTTATTGGGAAATTTGTGCGAGATTTCATAGATGATTTTTTTTTGTGTATACGGGAAGAAGGAGGATCATTTTGATCATTTGATCAAAATTCTACAACGGTTGGAGAAAGCCAAGGCCTCGCTCAATCCAGAAAAATGCATTTTTGGATGTGAGGAAGGTTTGTTGTTAGGGCACATCATCTCCAAAGATGGTATAGCGGTGGATCGAGAAAAGGTGAAACGCATCCTCGACTTACCTTTTTCGGTGGCGTTGACCAAGTTGAGGCGGTTCCTTGGAATGGTGGGATACTATCGACGGTTCATCTTTTCCTTCTCCAACAAAGCTTATGCCTTGACGGTTTACATGAAGAAGGGGACGGATTACGATTTAATCCTCAAGGATGGAGAGGCATTTGTGGCGTTCGAACTTCTTAAGAAGGCGTTGGTAACGGCTCCTATTTTAGCCAAACCAAATTGGGGTAAACCTTTCATTCTCTACACGGATGCATCAAACATTGCTATAGGATGCACTCTAAGCCCGATTAGATGAAGATAGCCATGATCATCCAATTGCTTATGCTAGTAGGCAGATGGTGCGGTGAGAGAAATTATTCAAAGGATGAAAGGGAGGCTTTAGGTGTGTGATCTTCTCACTCAAGAAGTTTCGACACTATCTATTGGGAGGGAAGTTTACTATCGTTCTTGACCACAAGGCTTTGAAGTACATTTTCAACAAGCCTAATCTTTGAGGGTAGGATAGCCGGATGGAAGTTGTTCTTGGCGGAGTTTGATTACATCATTGAGGATCGACCGGTAAGAAACATGCCAATTTGATTTGATGTCTCGAGCATACGATGAGGAAGGAGATCAACCGGTGGATGATACATTTCGGATGAGGATTTCTTGATGATGGACACCATAACAAAGGTAGAATTTGAATACAAGGGGATATGGGATTTCATCTCGGAGGGAGAGTTTCCCCAAGGCATGCATTCACGGGAGAGGAATGCATTGGTGAAGCGATGTGAACCTTATACCATCATAGAGGGCGTGTTGTTTCATCAAGGAGCAGATGGACTACTCGGAAGGGTTGTTGGAAGGGAGGAGTCAATTCAACTTATGAAGGAGTTTCATGAAGGCTCGGTATGTGGAGGACACTTTGGGGAAAGGTAAGCGCATTTAAGATCCTAGATGCAGGGCTATCATTGGAAGGGCATTTTCAAAGATTGTGTGGAATTTTGCAAGAGTTGTGATGTGTGTCAAGCTTTTGCTAAAAGTCCATGAAAACCCCTCCTTTGACATCAGTTCCTATTTTAGGTCCTTTTTTGAAAAGTGGGGAATAGATTTTGTAGGACCCTTGAATCTTACTCCTCGGGGTAACAAGTTCATTGTGGTAGCTACAGTTATCTAACCAAGTGGGTAGAAGCTAGACCTCTAAAATCTACTAGTGAGGAAGAAGTGGGTAGATTTCTATATGAGAGGATAATAACTAGATTCGGATGCCCTCTAGAAATTGTATCGATAGAGGTGGTGAGTTTGTTGGAAGCATTATACAAGCCATGCTAGGTCATTTCTCCATCAAGGCACGGGTGACTACTTCCTACAAACCAAATGCTAATGGGTTGGAGGAAGCGAACCAACTATACGCTTTGCATGATGTTGGCCAAGGATGCATACATGAATGGGAGCAAGCAAAATTGGGACAAAAGGCTGCATGCTATCTTGTGGGAGTATCGGACGACTTGGAAGACATCAACGGGGTACTCACCTTTCCGTATGGTATATGGTGTCGAGTCAAAGCTTCCAATTCAATTTGATTTGGCGACCTTCTTAACTATCAACGGAAGTTAAAGAGGAAGAATGGAGTAGAAGCTATCAAATCAAGATGTCAACAACTGTTGGAATTTGGAGGAGGCTCATTTGTGGCCATGGTACGTGTGGAGCGGGCTCAACAATTCAGAAGAAGTATCATGATAATCGATTTGGGACGAAGAAGATGAAGATTTTCAAAGAAGGTGATTGGGTAATGCTTTACGATTCCATTAGATATAAGAGAGCAAGAAAGAAATTTCTTCCAAAGTACTTTGGTCCTTTCATAGTTCACAAGGTGTGGGGAAACTTTACTTACGATTTGAAGGAGTTGGGAGGACGAAGACCGGGTGAATCACGACAAGTTGAAGCCGTTTCATCGACGATCAGATTCTTTCACTCCGAGGACAGAGTGAAATCTTGGTCCGGGGGTAAATGTAAGACCCAGGGTTGTACATATAGGATAAAATGAAAGTATATCTAAATTGTGCCTAAGTTTATCTTAGTCATGACTATGTTTAGCTAGTTATGGTTAAGTTGGAGGAAAATATAGAGTAACTTTTGATGTGGTAGATGAGAACTACTATTTTGTTGTTTAGTATGAGTCAAGGAATAGATTCCATCACATGGGTATCTTGACTTCCCTTGACTTGGACTAGTTTTCATTGGTTGGACTTGGTGAAGACCCTTAAATCTAGAGGGCGAGATTGACTTGGTACACTAGAAGTCAATTAGGGAGTAGTTGGGCTTCTAGAAGATCCAAGTGGACCAATTGCATGTTGCCATGTACCCTTTTTCATTGGGGTTTGTGATCTCTACCTCGTTTAAACTTGGTAAGAGGAAGTTACATGGTGATTACTTGTAGTTACTAGGGTAAGATTCTAAGTAGTATAAATAGAGAGGTTGAGAAGCACCTCTCAAGTAGTTTTTCAATGGAAGTTAGTTTTGGGAGAAGATAGTGTGGTGATCTTAGTTTTGGGGAGCTTGGTTCTTGGAGATGTCATGTTCGGAGTGGAACCTTGATTCAATGAAGACTTTGATTACCAAAGTATCCCTTTCCTTTTGAGTGATATCTTACTCTTGGTGATAATGTGCATAATAGAGCTTGGACTTTGAGAGTTTGTGTAAGAGTGAGCAATAGGATCATGGGCAAAGGGTGGGACTAAGTCCTTCTAGATTCATGATGAGCTTCCAAAAAGCCATCGGAGGTAAACCTGAGTGAGAGTCAGCCCGGAGGTCACAGGTCCTCTACCACCACCCTTGCCACCTTGAACTCCTCGTCCTCTTCCAGGAACTGCCATGGCAACTCTTGTTGATCGTAATTCTGGATGGAGATCAAAACATCGATCCATCATGTGACCATGTCTGTGACAATGCTCACATGATTTTACTCCAACAGGATCCATCCTTCGACCTTGAAGGCAATCCTTCTTGTGATGAGGTCCACCACATGTCCAACATACCATCCCAACAACTGATTGTTGACCTGAAAAGGATGGTAATGGTGCAGATGTCGCACCTTCACCACTGGCCCGGATGGTCGAGACTGTCCCACATGTCTACCATAACCACTCCGGGTTTATGTTGTAGATTGGTAACGTGAAGACGTTGATGAAGATGGTGAATCCTTGCTGAACCCAGTAGTCACTACCCTCTCTTCTTGCATGTTGAGCTCAATACGCTCAACAAGACAAAACACAATGGCCAACGTAGGTGATGTCTCATGTAGTAAGGTAGCATCTCTCACTCTACGTCTCAACTCCCTATCCAATATCCCATACCAATATTGGACACCTTGTGCCTCTATCACCCCATGGGTAACACTGATCAACCGACGCATTCGGGTATACGCCTCTCGAAGACTCTCCCCAGTCTTCCGTTGAAACTCCTGCAAGCCTCGTAGCTTGTCAGTTCTCACCCCTTGGTATTATCTCCTCAACCGTGCAAAGAACTCCAGAATAGGGTTGAAGGTTGCGACCTCTGAACTCTTCCCAACTCTACTAGCTCCAACCGTATCATCGGTGCCATGTATAGAGAGGATGAACTCGCACCTCCAAACACGTGCCCGAAGTAATAGAAATGTAGTTTGGAGACCGGTATTGTCTCGTAACTCTATCTCCTCAAGGTGTTCACGCCGAACTCATGATAATCATCCATCGGTGGACCCTCCAAATGCTGGAATAATCCCTTCCAAGCCATAAACGGACTGAACAACGTAGAGTTGCGCATCCGCTATAAATCACACCATGAGTCAAACTCCTGGATGAAGTCATCCAACTCAATAGTGCGAACTGTACCCGAATATCGTTTAGGACCCTTGGTGGTCCCATAGATATCGTCCATGTCCCACAACAACGGTGTGGGTACACACTCCAAGATATCACCAAGCTCAGCTCCGTCACTCTCTGAAACCAAATCAAAATCTTCTGTGAACTTCAAAGGCAAAGGTTGGTACCGCACTCCGCTACGGGTGCATCCAATGCTAACCCGAGCAGTCTCTCCTCCAGAACCTCCAGAGAACTCCACTATGACACCAATGTATCACCTCCACAACCGTACAAAAACAGGTCCCCAACTGGAACCAGAATCAAGAATCGTAACTTTAAACCGCAACATAAGGTACCCGAGCCACCACAAGGTGCTAACACAAGGGCAACCTGAAACCTGCCATCACCACAGATACTCACCCAGTCTATAGGTCCGCAAGTCCTGTCTCACTGGGGAGAAACATGGATAGTCTGACTGGTCCGCAAATCCAGCCTCACTATCGGCAAAGACACGGGGGAGCTCCAACACTCCAAACAACAAAGCACCAACACAAACAAACGTGGTGCACAAACAAGGAGTAGAGATGGAGGTATATCAATCACAAGAAACATAAAGCACAATACTCCATCTCAAAAACATCCATCAAAGGGGTCAAACCAACCCAACCCGGATTGACATAGCCTCAGAAGGGCATTTAAAAACACAAAAACTCAATTTCGGAGGTCTTCTGCTCTCCAGATCGATAAACTGAGATTGGTAATCTGGCTGTAGAAGGCGTTGCCTTTTTATAAGGCGTTGCCTTAAACTAGTCTTTTTCAATTTGCTACCTAACGCAATTTTTTTTGTTGCAAACGGACACCGTTTGAAACTTCTGCAGGACTTTGAAAATCTTCAACTTCGATTTCAGACCCCTAAACCTCAAAATTTCGCAATTCTAACACCGTCAGCCTTGGGCTTGACATCTCTACCCCCACACTACAAAATTTACATAATCTATCACCCCACCAAATTTCAGATCAAACGGACATTGTATGATAATCTGATAGGCTGCTGCTCCTATTTTCGACCCGAAAACTTCGAAAAACCAATTCTTGGACTTCTAGCACTTCTTTCCAAAATATTTCTCGGCCAATCTCAAATTAATGCTCCAAGACAACTATAAGCATCGACCCAGTTCGTCAATTTCCAGCAGCGCTTCCGCCCTCGACAATTCCCGATTCGGATTTACACTAAAACAGAAAATACAAAAATTCGAAATCGATAAGATCCACCTCAAATCGACTCTACTTCTAGATCACCACCACGTGCTACACTCCAAAGAACGCCTGCATGCTCAACAGCCAACGGATCGAAGCTACCATCGATCCAAACTCGCCAAAACACTTTCAGCGCTCCAAAAACCCCCAGTTCTCATCACAAAATATAATTTGATTTTTTGAAGTAATCTTTTCTACTCTCAAAACGTCCACAAGGACACTCCGCTCATAACCATAGCATAAAAGAGAGATTACAGTCAAGCCAAACCCACTTTGTGCTTCAAATCAAGGTTCCCGCACTAGCTACTATCCACCATAGCCACACTCTCAAAGGCTCAACTTCGAAAACTGGCCTCCAAGGAGCCCTAATTCGAACTCTACCCCTTGAGCCCTAGGACCCCTAACGGCGCTGTCGGCCCTAACGGCAGTCCCAGTGCGAACTGCACAAATGGCTCTAACTACTGTATCTGCTCATGCATACGCGCACCTACCTAACTAGAGATGCCACTACATAAGTCGTGACATAGACATATGGGACAGTCACATCCAAACAAAGTGATGAAGATGCCTCATCGAGACCAATGCCATCCTTTTCATATCAACAATGAGTTGTTGGAATGATGTGTTGGACATGTGGTGGACCTCATCACAAGAAGGATTGCTCAAGGTCAAAGGATAGATCCTGCTGGATGAAAATCATGTGAGCATTATCACAAACATAGTCATATCATGGATCGATGTTTTGATCTCCATCCAAAATTACAATCAAAGAGAGTTGCCATGGCAGTTCGTGGAAGAGGACGAGGAGCTCAAGGTGGCAAGGGTGGTGGTAGAGGACCAGCCCCTACTCAAGCATTAGCCCATGAGGTTAGTCATGAGGTGAACATGGCATCTCGACTGGAGCAGTTGGAGCATAAGATAGCAAGTATGGCTATAGCCCAACAAAGATCAGATTTTGGAGTTGGTGCCTCTACATCATATGATGGAGATGTTGTAGAGTACATATGCATAGTGGCACAACCATGTGTAGTTGTTGTGACTCAACACACATAACTAAGTCTAGAGGAGTGTCTGTGGAGTTGGATCCACAAAGAAGGAAGGCTAGCTGACAAGATAGACTTCCTCAATCTTTCATATTGTTTGAAACATTGAATACCTCATCCATGACTCCTAGACGATCTACTAGAGAGATGAGGGTGAAATCCAATGTTGATGTACTTGGATATGGAGCAAGTAGGGCCCAACCATCGACATCATCTAAGGTAGCATCCAGCGCAATATTGGAGGCAGTAAAGACTCTTGTTCATTCTCTTGTTTTCTCAACCAAGGATTTATTGGTGTTGTGGGTGTCATCATCCCATGTACTACAATTGGCGGCCACACTTTGCGAAAGCAAAGAGGATGTGTTGGTTGCTTCTAGTGGTGATAGCATTAGTAGTGTTGATCTTGGAATCATGACAACTACTAGTGGAACTTGGCAAGCTAGTGCCGCTCGAATGATGGAGTTACCAACGAGGCTGGCGTATGAGCGTTCCAAGATGTCATCAAGTGTGATAATGTTGGATAACATGACATCTGGTTTCTTCTGTTTGGTCGGACCTTCAGGAAAGATTTATTGACCTCAACGCATGTTGTTGGATTTTGGTGCACAACTCCTTATTTTGGGTAAGGATGCACTTCTTGGTCTTGGTTTGCAAAAGACTGATGTGGAGAGATGTCAGTGTCAGATTCAAACATCTCTTGGAGGTTCTAGTGATGCCCCGGCTCCACACATCACCCGGATGGAGTTGACTATGTAAGTGCAACAAGATCATATCACAGATAGCTCTACAATGCAAGCACATGACGTGGTTACACTTGCAAAGTCCTACGATGCATTGGCGGGTGTGGCAGTGTTTTATCCAATGGGATTTAGCTTTGATTATTGGGAGGAGATAGCCTTTTATCGGCCAGTTGGCAATCTGATGAGGACTGAATGAGTCGATTACATGTACGATTGATTAAAGATTTTAGCCCTTTACCAAGTGAAGGTTTGGGGTACATTGCAGCCTTCAGTACTTGTGTTACTTAGCATGGTGATTTAATGGAGGGCAATATGCATGCACATGATAGTCCTTATCTAGAGGATGTGGCTATCATGCCGAGTCTCAATGGAGTAGTGTCATCCATGTTGGATGGATCACTAGGTACTTCATGTATGCAGCTTCGACAGCTGGCGGATCAACTCATACATCAAGCTTGGAGGGAGTCTTTTGCTCCGAAGATGGAGGAGACTAAGGAAGTTATTCCCACTTCCACTATGTTGTCACCTTTAGATACAACGCCTATTGCTTGACAATATCTAGAGGAGGGTATATGTGTGATGGATATGTTTGGAGTTATTAGCACAGGTTTGGTTGTTGTTTTACAGTTGAGCATACAAATATATTGATACTTGTATGTGGAGAGAGATGAGATTGCGAGTCGTATTTCATTACGCCATGTGGCACTGTTGGTGCAGAGATACCCAGATCTTCTACCATTGTTGACGATTTAAGGATATCAACAGAGTCTTACCCTCATTGACATCTTCTTGATCATTCTGAAAATGATTTCCATCTTTAGTTGGAACTCGAGCCACTTGAAGATTTCAATTTTTTGATATCCGAAATCAATTTATCCTCAAAGCACTCCACTTGTTACTCCAGTAAAACTTTCACACCACTACACTAGTGTCTTATTGGAAGTCTTGTCATTCCACTCTTGGATTCATGGAGAAACGATGGTCCCAAATGAAGGTTTAGCTCTCCCACATTTCTTTTTTCTCTCAACCTCCAATCTTTGGTTCTCAAAGGAAAACTCACAAGCTTATGTCTCTCCTCACCACAATAGAAGCAACTCTCACATTTTGCTCTTAGGGAAATTTTTAGTGTCCTCTCCTCAAACTCCACTCTGAACTCTCTCGTGTTTGAATCCGCTAAAACAAGCACGTTTAGCCCTTGAGATATCTTAGACAACCACAGAATCTTCTAAAGAGATTGATCCCCCATTTTCCAATGAGTTTCAAGTCATCATCACTATACAAAACACTCATGCAATAACTCTCTCTGAATGACCATAAAGAAAGATAAAGCAAATCTGAAAAATAAAGTGGGTTTTCTCACTTTTATATCCCCTAACACTTAAGGTATCGTAAATTTCTCTTGAAAAATGACCTCTCAACGAAATTTAAATCCACATGTAGCTTAGCTCATGATTAACATTAGTGCAAAGTTTCAAATCCTGATTTCATTCTTGCACAAAATGATGAGCTCTATACACTTTTTCTAAAGAGTTATCTTTTAAAACCTGTCATGATCATGGTATATTCTAAAAATCATAACTTTTGATGTAGATGTGATATAACTGTTATTTTAAGTGCAAAACGTATTTCATCTACTAATCTTAAATAAAAAAAATCCTCAGAAAAACTTTGGAATATAAAGTTTTCCTCCCAAATATGCACTATAGCACTCTCACCTCATCCCAAACAACACTTAAGTAAACAAAATGTACAAAATAACTTCCAAGCTATTATATAATATTACCAAGTATATAAATGGTACATTATTATACATCATGATCTCAGCTCGCTCTTCCCCCACGGTCCTCTCCATATGAGTTCTCATCGTTGCACTCTCACGAACAATAAACTAGATTTGAAACATGTCTGCTCCTTCTAGATTTAGGTCCCGGCAACGGAATAAAAAATGTGACATGCGGGCTGTAAGACCCAAGGTTGTATATATAGGATGAAATATGAGTATATCTAAATTGTGACTAAGTCTATCTTAGTCATGAATGTGTTTAACTAGTTATGATTAAGTTGGAGGAAAATATAGAGTAGATCCTGATGAGAACAACTATTTTGTTGTTAAGTAGTAATCAAAAAACAGATTCTATCACATGGATATCTTGAACTTCATTGACTTGGACTAGTTTTCATTGGTTGGACTTGGTGAAGACCCTTAAATCTAGGGGCGGTATTGACTTGGTACACTAAAGTCAATTGGAGGGTAGTTGGGCCTTTAGAAGATCCAAGTGGACTAATTGCATGTTGCCATGTACCTTTTTCATTGGGCTTTGTGATCTCTACCTCATTTAAACTTGGTAAGAGAAAGTTACATGATGATTACTTATAGTTACTAGGGTAAAATTCTAAGTAGTATAAATAGAGAGGTTGAGAAGCACCTCTCAAGTTAGTTTGGAGAGAAGTTAGTTTTGTGATTTTAATTTCGGAGAGATCTAATTTTGGTAAATTTGGTTTTGAGAAGTCATGTTAAGGTTGGAACCTTGATTCAATGAAGACTTTTGATCATCAAAGTACCCTTTCCTTTTGAGTGATATCTTACTCTTTGTGAGAATTTGCAGCATGGAGTTTAGAATTTGAGAGTTTGTGTGAGATTGTGCATTAGGGTCATGGTCCTAGGGTGGAAACAAGTCCTTTTAGATTCATGATGAGCTTCCAAAAAACCATCGGAGGTAAACTTGAGTGAGAGTTAGCCCGGAAGTCATAGGGCTGACTCTTACTCAATTACCCTCCAATGGACTCTCACTCAAATACCCTCCAATAAGCCCAACTACCCTGCAATTGACAATAGTGTACCAAGTCAACTCGCCTCTAGATTTAAGGGTCTTCACCAAGTCCTACCAATGAAAACTAGTCCAAGTCAAGGAAAGTCAAGATACCCATATGATGGAATCTGTTCCTTGATTCCAACTAAAAACTTTTCATTATCAGAAAGTTTTTAATGAAAAGTTATTTTTTGATCACTAGTGTGGTCAAATTAGCACCATTTTAACTAAAAGCTTTACAACTATCATAAACACACTACTTATCCATAATATAAACAATATGAGTTACTATTAATAAAGAGTCAAAATAACAACTCGAAACTGGTTAAGTATGAATGGAACTGAAATGGACTTTGAAGTTTATAACTTGAGAATAAATATTTATCGCCAAAATCCCAATCTCCAAGATGACCTTTCTCCAAGCCAAACTTTCTTAATCCTCTCTTCACCGTTTAAATAACTCTCTCTACTAGACCATCAGCCTCGGAATGATCTCTTGAGGTGGTACAATGATTGATCAATGCTCGATCACACAAAGCATAAAACTCGCACAAAAACTCAGTTCCCTAATCCTTCAACACTTCTGCTCGTGCACCAAATCGGCTAAGCATCACAGCTAAGAACACATAAGCTGAACAACTTATGTGTTCTTTGCTGTGATGCTAAGACCCATGGTTGTACATATAGGATGAAATATGAGTATATCTAAATTATGACTAAGTCTATTTTAGTCATAACTACGTTTAGCTAGTTATGATTAAGTTGGAAGAAAATATAGAGTAGCTCCTGGTTTGGTAGATGAGAACAATGGTTGGCCATGGGTTATTGATTTAGCCAGCAAGCATCTCTAGCGTCATTCTCACCGTACTTTTTATAATATGGTAGAGATCCATACTTACCTGTAGCTATTTGTTGAGAGTCAAGTGAAGATTTGGTCTTGGATAACCCTGATGTTTGGGTCTGGATGTGTTTTCAAAGGGAAAAACTCTTCCATATGGTAATGCCCATGGCATTTGAGAATCTGGCTATTGCTTAGCATAGAGATACTTTATGTTATGCAATCATCTGAGGAGGTGGATATCGACCTTCAATTTGCAGATTTCATGTTGATGATTACGTTTACTTGCAACATAGTGCACCGACCACATTGGATGTTACAATTGGTTACACGATTCTACCAGTACGTGAGGTTTTACCTTCTTGAGTTTTGGTATAAGAGAGTCGTGATGGTGTGATTTGGAAGTATCATGTGCAAAATTGGGCGCCATGTCACCTTTCAAACATTGAAGGTTCTATGGATCCAAGCCTTGCAATTGTGCGGACAGGCTTGAGATATATTTTAGGTGGATCAGCTGGTGGAGCAACCCATATGTTCATTTGTAAACTTATTCAAGATGATGACATATGTCATGTTTGACATCTCCTCTCAATGCGGTGTCTAGTGGATGGTGGAGATATCCTCGATGTGATTAGCAGGCAAGCAGGTTTGACTGTTGCATGGTATGGATTGCATATAGGCGACTAACGATGGGGCATTTTAGCAATCGGCCTCCTGATCTTAGCCCCACGAAGGGCATATCATGCTATGGACTAGATGGCTTTTTTGTGTTAGAGGGATCTAACTGCCTGTTATGGAGACGATTGTGATACACTTGTGTTGGTGTATGACGATCTATATATTTTGATGTTTGATGTGACAAAAATGTATGTTGTGATGCAATATGTATCTGCTCATACATATGTGCACGACAGTTGTCACAACTTATGTAGCGACATCTCTAGTTAGGCATGTGCACATATGTATGAGCAGATACATCAATTAGAGCTGATTGTGTAGTTAGCGTCATTCGTATTGGAATTGCCGTTAGGATAGACATTTCCGTTATGAGTTTTAGGGCTCAAGGGGTAGAGTTTGAATTAGGAATCCTTGAAGGGCATTTTTTGAAGTTGAGCCTTGGAGAGTGTGGCAATGGTGGATAGTAGCTAGTGCAGGAACTTGGAGTTTTTGAAGCACAAAGGTGGTTTGGCTCGATAACTATCTCTCTTTTATGCTATGGTTATGAGCGGAGTGTCCTTATGGACGTTTTGAGAGTAGAACAGATTATTGTGATACACTTGTGTTGGTGTATGATGATCTATGTATTGCGATGTTTGATGTGACAACGATGTATATTGTGATGCGGTATGTATGTGCACGACAACGAGTACCCTGAAGGTATTTCGTTGACAGAAACATTCACGAGATTTTATGAAAATAATGCACATTAGCTCATTGGATTTCTCTTTCTTGAACCTAGTTCACAAATAAATTATGGTTTAGGGATTTTACCCATGGTAAATTTCCCATTGTTTTCATAAATGTGGGAAAGAGGCAAGTTTGGAGGTTCCATTTGACAATCGAACGACACGAGGGACAAGTTTGGGGGCTAGACAAGACGAGATGGTAGTCATGAAGATTAGGGGTACCAAATTTGACATTGTCAAGTACGATGGACGTTCTGATTATCTCTTATGGGAACGTCAAGTGAAGGGCATGCTCAAGGTTAACAATTTTGGGAAATTATTGAGGCCCAAGACTGATTCGATGTTAGAGGACAATTGGAATGATATGTAGTAAGAGAATACACACATAGTGATATTATATCTACATCCACATGTTATTAAACAATTGGGTGATTACGTGGACTTCGTTACTCTCTTTGAGGAGCTCCAACGGAAATATCATTAGAAGGAGTTGTCAAATTGTCTCTACATGTCCTTGAAGCTGATGAGCTTTAAGATGAAGGACAATTGGACCAAAATACAAGATCATATCAACACGTTCAATGATCTTGTTGTGGACTTATAGAATGTTGGTGAGTACTTGAATGATAAGAGGAAGGCTCTCCACCTATTGAATTCTCTTCCTATGTCATATCAGTCCTTGTGACGAGTATTACTACATCGTGATAGGAAGACCATCACCTACAATGAGATGGTGAGTGCTCTACTGACGGACAATCTTCAACAAAAGAAGATGTTTCCTTCTCAACCATATACTTCTTCATGAACTGCGTTGAACGTGAATTGTGGAAGGCCTCAAAAGTGGACAAATGGTGGGGAGAAGAGATCTAAGACTAGATCTAGGTCTAGAAGGAGATCCCAAGGCCAAAAGACTTTGCTCTGTTAGAAGTGTGGCAAAACTAGCCACCTCAAGAGTTATTGGTGTGGCAAAGCATATGAGTATTCTTCAGCCAATGTGGCAAAAGAAAACAAGGAAGAAGATGGGGAGGACTTGTTTGATGACGACTATGCTCTATGAAGCCAACGGTACGCCCTATGCACTTTATCTCATAGGAGAGCTGATGAATGGATTCTAGATTGTGCTTGTTCATACCACATGTGTTACATGAGAGAGTTTTTCAGTCATTACTCGATATCAAACTGTTTAGTTTTGATGAGGATTGATCACCCCTATCGAATTGTGGATATTGGATCTGTTAAGATTCAGATGTTTGATGGTATTGTGCGCACATTGACTAATATCAGACACTTGATTTCTCTTGGCGTGTTAGATACAAATGGTCATCAATGGGAAGTAGTTGATGGTGTTCTTCAAGTCATGGCTAGAGGAAAGTCGTCTTGAAGGGAAATAGGCACAAGAATATATATGTGCTAGAGGGCAATATTGTTTGTGGAGAAGCGCATGTTTCTAGATCTCATGATGAGATTAATTACTTGTGGCACTTACAACTAGGTCACATTAGTGAGAAGAGCATATATGTTCTTCCAAAAAAAGGCTTTGTTTCTATCCTTAGGTCTAGTAGTTTAGAATTTTGAGAGCATTGTGTACTAGGGAAGCAACATCAGACTCCTTTTGGTGTTGGAACTCATAGTTCCAAGGAGATGCTCCAATATATACATAGTGATGTATGGGGGCCATCCCCTACTCCCTCACATTTTGAAAAGTTGTACTATGTATCTTTTATCGATGATTATTCGAGATTTGTATGGATTTATTTCCTAATCAGAAGTTTGAGGTCTTTGTCACTTTCCAGAAGTGGAAAGCCCAAGTTGAGACTAAGAGTAGTAAGAGAGTGAAATTTCTACAGTTAGATAATGGCAAGGAATACACTTCTGGAGAATTTGAGGTGTATTTTCAACAAGAGGGGATAACTCACTATCTCATTACAGTATATACTCCACATATCATCTCACTATGGTATATACTCCACTGCTGAATGGTGTTGCTAAGCGGCTCAATCGAAGACTATTGGAGCGGACAAGGAGTATGTTGACCCAATCAAGTTTATCACATGCATTTTGGGCGGAAGCTGGCAACATTGTGGCTTATTTGGTGAACCTTTCTCCTTCCAATGCGATTAATTATATGAAGCCATTTGAGATGAGATACGGACGGTCATCAGATTACTCTCGATTGGTAGTCTTTGGATGTAATACATACCCTCTCATACCCAAGGAAGTAGATCTAAGCTAGATTTTACTTCTAAGAAATATAATTTTTTTGGATATCATAGTGTTGTGAAGGGTTATAGGTTGTGGGATCCCCTCACATGTAACTTGATTGTCATCAAAGATGTTTCATTCAATGAATCAAGATCATCAAACAAGGGGGAGAAAGCTCATGCTCCTCATACTGACAATGAAAATCTCCTCTTAATATTGTTGACGGGAAGATTAATCATGATGGGTTTCATGATGAGGCACAAGGAGGTGCTCCCACATAGGAGCAAGTTTTTCAATAGAAATGCAAGAGCATGATGAGACTGGTGAGCCTCAACACATGTTAGCACAGGTAGATCAAGCTGAGTCATCAAATAGGAAGACGTCAAGACGTTCTATTCGTGCTCTTGAACCATTTGGCCAATGGGCTGATTTAACTCAATTAGGAGATGAGGATATCTCTCATGATGATGACGATGGTATGGTTTTGATCTTGGAAGAAGGGGAACCTTCTTCATACAATGAGGCTCAAACTTCTATGGACAAGCTGGAGTGGGATGTGGTGATGGAGAGGGAGATGCAATCACTGATTTACAACAAGATTTGCAAGTTAGTCAAGCTTCCAAAGGTCAACAATAGGTGGATAGTAAATGGGTCTATAAACTAAAGGATAACCCCACTGACTGAGTGAAGAAGATCTACAAGGGATTCACACAAGAAAAAGATGTGGATTATAACCGTGAAGAAAGGTTTGATGTCGAAGTTCCCCTACGACAAGGCAGTGGGAAGTCTCATGTTTTTGATGATGTGCACTAGACTTGACATTGCTCTAGCTATGGACAAGACTAGGATATACATGTCAAATCCAAGGAAGATACATTGGGAAGCTATGAAGTGGATTCTCATATATTTTAAGGGTACGTTGGATTTTGATCTTGTACAAATCATACAATGCCAAATCACTAATTGGCTATGTAGATGCTAATTATGGACAAGATTTGGATGGGAGGAAATCTACGACTAGGTATGTGTTCACATTTGGAGGTGGATGCATAAGTTGGAGGTTTACATTGCATAAGTGCATAGCTTAATCTACCACAGAAGCTAAGTATGTAGCGGCAGCGGAAGCAGCGTAGGAAGCAATTTGGTTAGATGGGCTTGTCAAAGAGATGGGATTGACACATGACATTATGAATCTTCATTTTGACAGTCAAAGTGCTTTACATCTAGCTTTTAATCAAGTGATGGATAGTAGAGTGAAGCACATCGAGATCAGATATCATTTTTTCAGACATGATGTGTTTGATAAAATAATTGAGCTAGTCAAGATTGACGGTAAACTCAATCTTGCTGATGCCTTACCAAAGTGATTCCTTTGGAGAGTTTTTTGAGACATCTTGCCAAATTGGTGTTGCATATGGGCACAATTAGAGTGGACTAGCGATTATGTTATCTCTATATATGATTTTACTCTATCATGTTTAGGCTACGGCCTAGTTCTAATTAACTCTAGTTTAGAGAGGGGTATATGTTATGTTTCTTTCGAGGACTTTGTGCAGAGTAATCGTATAAGCAATAGAGATTAAGGACCCCAAGACCAAAGTCAAGGGGGAGATTGTTGGGTTTACTCTTAGGTCTTGGCTAACTCTAGTTAGACTGCTACTCTAGTTAGATGTTGACTAGGATTAGTTGGCATTACAATATAAGAGGGCTTGTGGAAGCTTCTCTGACATACTAGAGCTTATTCTTATGGAGCAATTTGAGTAAACGAGATAGAAAACTTAAGATGAGTAAAGCAATTTGTGTGTTCCTGTGGACGTAGCCTCAAAAAGTTGAACCATGTATCTCTTGTGTCGACTACTTTGGTGCATGTGTGATTCATTGTTTGCCATCTTGGACCAACAAGGTCTAAAAAATCTTGACAATAATTTTTTTACTAGCAAAATCTTTATCATTTTGTGAGCTCTTGATATTTTTTGAATCTTTTGCACATTTCTCTAGATGATGTCATAGCTCCCAACTTCACTCTTACATAATCGATCCAATTTTCCTCTTGAGCTTCTTGAAATTAGTAGTTTTTTCTCTTCCGATATTTTCTTAGTCTCGATAGGCTAAGATGTATTTTTTGGCTTCGCTCTCACTTTTAACTGCCTTTGCTGTTTGAATCACTTCTGGTCTTCTCTCAACATTTTTTGCTTCACATACTAATTTACCTATTTGTCTTTGGAGATCCATTCTTCTACAAATATCAACTGAATCACGTAAAAAAATCCTTCCTAGGAATTCCAATATGTATTGAAAAATAGACATCATTAGATCCTTAAATGGTTGAGTATATATATTGAAGACAAGTTTCATATTTCTCTTGTATTTACTTCTTGTGGTGTTTTTAATACCTTGTATTATGATTTATGATTTTGATTGATGACAAATTTGATATGAAGAGTATGCTTCTACTATGTTGGTACCAATCTAGAAGTATAAGTATTATTATTATAAAAAATATGTGGCAACTTCCGATCTATCAATCAACAAATAAAATTTGATTGATATGTTATACAAACATCTAAGGAGATTTTTGATGCCATGGGGCATGCACAGGGTTTTGGTAGATTGGATTTATGAGCATAATATTATAAACTACAAATTCAAGATGAGGATAAGCCTAATCCATCTTTTGGGCAATTGATTTGCATGAAAAGCATGTGTTGTATTAGTGAAGTTTTTTACATGGTGGGTTGAAGAATATACCTATTGAGTTTCAAAAAGTGATGTATGTGATCTTAGATGGATTTGATTGTCCCTGAGCCTTTATCTATGGTATAGTGATATAATAAATTCAAGACATTAAAATATTATATTTGATTTCTGCTTTTTGATTGATATATAAAAAATATATCAATCAAAAAATCATTTTTTTTTATCATTCTCAGAAATTTTTTAAGTGCTTGCAAATTTTGATGGTTTTTTATTCTTATTTCACAATAGAATTTTTTCTCATTTTGATCAAAAAATATTCAAATATGGATATCAATAAAAATATATATTTAATAATAAAATAAAATTTATTTTCAAATTTTAGATCAAAAAATGAATATATAAAGTGTGGTGGAAGACATCTTAATTAATAAAAATCTCCAAAAAAAATAATTTTAATAACTATAAGCTAAAATATGAAACCTAAAAAACAAATATTATTTATTCATAAGAAAAAAATTAATGTTAAATATATTATATGACAACAAGTGTCAATGATGTCACAACATGAATCCAAATTTCAAAAATAAATAGAATATATAAATTTAAAAATATATATAATTTAATATTTATTTTTTATATTAAAATATTTTTTAATAAAATCAATTAAATTTTAAATCAATATATTTTATTTCTAGGGATTTAGTTAGTATTATATGGGAAGTTGTAAATTGTTTGGCTTTTATATTTTTGTTGTTCTTGCTACAATAAAAATAGTTGAATCACATTTTGAAGTCTTTATGCTAAATAAGATGAGGCAATCCAATCTAAGTCACATTCTTACCTACAAGTATTTCTACCATAGTTTGTTTATTTTATTATTTATTGAAAATGGTTTAATGATCAGTTCATTTATTTTATTATTAAGATAATCCTATAGTCATGAATTATATTCCTAAATATGTGATTATTTGTGTGCTACTTTCTAAAGTTCATATTTTTTATATTAAAATTAGGCAAAAAATTATTTCAAACCAATATAATTAGGTTTTTTTGGTAGGAGACATCTTTCAAATTGGCAAGTAATCTTAATACTTCATACAAGAATATTTTTATTAAAACTTATTTTTCAAAATCATATCATATCGTGGATTTTTAGTGAACATAACAATTAGAAGCCATGAAAATCATTTAGACTATATTAAAACTATGAGACCTATATGGAGACATAAGACTATTACTAAAGTATAACCTAGTAAACTATACTTTTACTTGAGATAGACAAGTGAAAATTTTGAAAAACTGAATAAGACATAAAATTATCCCGTCTCATTTATATATCTAATCACAATAGTTATTTTTTATTTTTCCATTTATTTTTTTATTTTTATACTCTATGCATAAGTACATCTTTATCAAGATTGCATTGATTAAAATATTTATATGATATAATACACTATATACTAATGATAATAATTATCATTGTCATATATATAATTATCATTGTCATCAAGTTGAACTCTGTTATTATTAATTTTATGTAAAAAAATGGATCTTGTATCACATATCAACAAAGATGCTATGTAATCTTAACTTCAAGTGGATAAAAATTAATAAAAAAGATTAATAAGAATAAAATCATCTTTATAAATATGAATTTCAAAAAATTGATAAAAAAAATAAATATATATGTAAATAGTATTTACCATGCAAGGTTCAAAGAAATAAGAAAGTTAGACATCACATTTGCAATAAGTTGAAAGGGGACAAGATCCTATTCTTACTACTTGTCACATGGCCGGACTGATCTTGGGTTAATTAAAAATAGTGATTGTATAACTATATTAACATGGTATCAAACTTTTTCACAAATTCTTATGGGTAGTATGGTTATGAAATTATTTTTGAACAAAATACTTATATTTAGATCATTTGTATTTTCAAAATAATAAAAATGCTCCTCACTTTTAGATTTGTAAAATTACACTTGCTAAGAAAATTCATTTTCCAGATTTCAAAGATGTGCAACAAGATGAATAGATTTGCTCCAAAATGTGTGAATTAATTATGCTTTGATTCAAATAGACTTGTTGTGCATTTTACTATTCAAATCTTAAAGAGTTAAAAAATATTTTTTTCTCTCTCGTTTTTTATTTCTTGTTATTTTATATGTTGAAGAATTACTTTTCATTGAAATCCTCTAGCATGAATCAGAATCATATTTTCTTGAATGTTGTGTCCATTATCTAATTTTGTGATAATTTTACTATTATTTTTATACATTAAAAAACCTATAGCAACACATATTAATTGTCAAGAATGTTAGCAGTTTGATTTGATAAAATAATACCCCATCCCATCAAAAGAGAGCGTGATGAGTTCTAGCTAGAATATGTCTCTTAAAGATTTAATTCCATTTGCATTTGCGGCAAAGGATGCATAAAATCGCCTGATTTTTTTCTAAACTAGGAGGATGGGTTCACAATTTTGATAATATTTTATTATGATATGATTTTGAAATTTGAAATTTGAAATTTTGCAGATTCAAATTCTAATTTTTTTTTATGGATCAAAATATTGATATTATACACCATGTTTAATAAAAAGTATCATCTCAAAAAATTAATCCTTAAATCATATTTAAAATATTATAATTTAGTGTTATCACTTTACATATTTGGAATGAGTTAATTCTAGATTTATATCTTGATGTTTTAAAAATTTTAATTATATTCAATCTAATTATGAAATTTTATCAATCATTATGTTATTTATCATCACATTTTAATCTTATTTTAATCTTTTTCATGATAATATAGTTGAAAATATGTTGGACAATAACTTGAATTCATATCATGCTTACAATTTTATGCATTTAATTTTTATTCGTTATCTTTTAATTTGGATTTACTCTTATCATTGTCAAAATTATAACTTTTGATATGACTTTCATATGTTATGACTGTGTTATATTATAATTTAATAATATGTATAGATAATTAATGGAATTCATATCAACTTAGAGGAGAAAACTAACATAAATAATCCTTATTCATTTAGCATAATTTTGTTTTATAGTGGAACATCTCACATGACTTTTCTTACATATTGATTTTGTTTTAATTCACATAGGAGGAAGAATTTTTGCATATTTTATCTGAAACTCATCATTTTTAATTCAATCAATACATCATATACATCAACTATATCAACTTTGGAGTAAGTAAATAATTTGAAATTTGATTTAAATGGACTGATGCAATACTTATCAACTTGATTTTTATTTTTAAAGATTTACATTACGAAATAAAATTTATAATTATTATCTTTTAATGGAATCAATTTTAAGATGTATTGTGCTTAATTTTTTTTACCATATTATGCAAGTAAAAATATTTTCATCGATGCAAAAAACATGATTTTATCATATAAAAAAATATATAAATTAATCAACACAAGCTATGATAGAAGTGCAATGAACTTGACTAACATATCTAAAGGATATTATATAGTCTTATTGGATAAAAGATCGTTCTGAAGATGACGATGAAGATTTTACTTTGAAAAAGAGAATTCACACATTTAGTAATGCACAAAACCAAAAAGTAGAGTTGATTATTAAGATATTTTGATTAATTTTTAACTACTTTTTACTATAGATTTTATAGATAATGATGTATTAACTTGTAATATATAGAATCCAAAAATAATTCAGAAAATTAATCCGGAATAATTATTTTGGTTTTTTTAAAGATGTATTTTTAAAATATAATTACATAATTTTAATTTTTTAAATATTTTTTATTTTTACTGAAATTTATTATTATATGTACTTAAATAAATATCCTGATGTAAAAAACTATCTTTTTTTTATGTTAAATTATATAAACCAATATCAATGCATAAATATATTTTTTTATATTGAATAAATCTATTTTTAATATAAATACACAAAATTATTAAATTTTTCAAGAAGTAGAATACATAATATATTCTTTCATTTGAAATTTTAAAGATTTGAATTATAATTTTATCAAATCAAAATTTTAAACTATTTTAAATTAATAAAATTGATATTTAAAATTTCATTTAAAATTTATGATCTTCCATGAAAAAATATATTTTATGACTTATATATATTTTTTATTTTTTATGACTTATTTTTTATTTTTTATTATTCATAATTATGATCATAATATTATATAAATTAATAAAATATTATAATTAATAAAATTGAATCAATTAAATTAAGATTTTTCAGGCTTATGTGACATTATTATGTAACATTCAATCTTAAAGTGATTTTGGAGGTTACATTGATGTAAAGTGCAACTTATTTTTTTTTTCAGATGAAATTTTTTTTGATGTTAGCCTGTAATAATAGTGTTTGAATGTCATTGTATTGTATAAATTTTATTCTTGGAATTAAAGATAAAATTGATTATGCTATTACTAACAAACACATTGATTGAAATAAATAAATTTTACTCTATATAAGATTGAAAGTATATTTTTGTAGTCTAACATGTATTGAATTTTTTCAAACTTGTCGATACTTTTTCTATCAATCAAGTGATGATAAAAATATTATAGAAGATGTTATTTATGTTTTAATTGAAACTTGTTTCCTAAAATATTTATTTTGGCCTTATGATGTGACCTTGCAGCAAGTATGTGCTGATTTTACAAGTTATGTGTGCTTTCATATGTTTAAGAAGCAATAAATGATATAAATCTTGTGATTTTTGCACCCATTAGTAACCTTATATAAATTTTAATTATCATAATTGATAAGAATTGTATCATTTGAGATTTTAGGATAAATGTGATAAAGATGATTTTTTTTAACATCTTTGTACATCCTTTCAGCTTAGTATGCCATTGTATTTTTAATATGTCATATTCATACAAGTATGACGTCTATAATGAATACTTATTGAAAATTCATGTATTTAAAAAAAATATAAATACTTCATTATTTTTTTTAGTTATTATGAGATATTAGTTGAAACCATGAATGATGATGTAACATATTTAATATCAACAAACAAATAGTGAATTTTAATCTCTATCCTAAAAATTGATGATTGAACAAACATTTGAGAGGTTGAAAAAGAGATTTTGTGTTTTAAAAAACACATAACTTGTGATATTAATGATGCAGCTTTCATTTTTTTGAACATGCTGTATACTTCACAACATATTGAGAAAATTTTTATTGTGTTGATTTAGACGTGTACTTGTAATTTATTAGATATGAGAGCTCATGCTATGATATAATTAATTTGTCAAATTTTCTCACCACTCCCTGTCCATCCCGCTTAATAATTTTGGTGAGGATGTTCCCTTTATAATGATAAATACTACAGATCTTCCATGGAGGAGATTTCCATATACGGGTCAAGAAGTTAGAGATGAACTAAGAAAGTTTTTAATGTGTAGATGGATTATGCAGATTTCATTACCTTCATTTAATTCTATAAAATTAACTTTCTTGAAATGTTCATTTTAGTTTTTTCAATATCTTTAAGTATTTATTACAATATAATTCATTTTTGTTATGAAATTTGAGTAAGTTAAGGTTACAAATGTTCAATGTGTAGCGAATCCAAACAGACCCTTTCCATCTATGTTTTCCCCGCAAACTGGAATGGATGTTATACCTCGGGCAGTGAGTAGACCCGCAAAAACTCCTGGTGCAAGCGCCAAGTTTGAACTTGGCAGTGACAATGGGGCCTAGTACTCAAAAATGAAATGTGCAGAGTACTTGGCATTGTATAGTGTGGCTATGCACGCGATGACTTCGAACACATAGTTTCCAACCGTGTGAACTTGTCAAGGAGAGAGCTGGAGGCAAGTATTATGGTTAGGGAAAGGCACAATGCTAGAGTTCCTGCCATACAAATCCTTACTACAAATTCTGGACAACAGTCTAAGGGCGAAAAGGAAGTGATCTGCAAACAACATCTTAATTATGGAGATTCTGTCAGTCACGTGGATGAAGCAAAATGCCAAAGTTTTCGAATAGATTCGAATTTCCATTCCGGTTAGTCACATTATTCAAAAGGCACTCGTTCATCTTGTTTGTATTGACGGCAATATCCTCAGTGAAAAGACAAAAGAGAGACTGAGAAGAGCAATACTCTCAGCCTCCAAGGGATGAAGGAAAGGCTCATGCCTTTCCTTCATCCCTATCATTAGATAATGTGCTGCATGGACGTACATCAATACAATACCAACACTAAGCCTGTGCTTTGGCACATTTGGTCGCTCTATCTCACTTACTCCTTGTGGACTACGAAAGGGCTGAATAATCCGATGATCGGACTCGTTGGTGGGTAAGAGCAAACAACCGGAAAAGGAGGAGCAAGAGGAGTAAATGTCTACACACGAATAGTGAGACTAGGACTGGTGGCACTGAGAATAGCATGAGGTTGGCGTACCATATGTATGATAATAAGACTATTGTTAGTCTCAAGAGTTGCTCTAGAGACAACAGTAATTTGCTGACAGTTGGACTAGCCACGGGTCCTAGAATGAAGGTGAGGGCCCCCTTCCTCGATAAATATTAATTTTTTCTGGTATGGGATGGGATTTTTGTGACAACTCGGCCCTTTTATACCATGATATGTATCCTTGGTTTGCTTGGAAAAAAAGAGAGGAAAATAACACTGCATTCTACGATCAAAATCTACTCCGTAAACTCAGACTGATAAAATATCTCGTATTCTAAGTTTACTGACTATTTAGTCACATAATTTGATTGAAAATTCAATTTAACTTTCCCCTCTTGTACATTTCTTAATTTGGTACAAATATTTGAAGTACATCTCAAATTTTCCTACTATTAACTAAAGAGTCTTGCGTGCTAATACTATGAACTTTCTAAATTCATATTAAGCACAAAGCGAGACCCTTAAAGAGTACCCTCACATATAGGAAAGGGGTGTTAATTCAGGACTTTGGGTTAGAAAATTCACAAACCCCAATCATGTATTAATTTTTGAAACGCACCAGGTGGTCCAATGCCTCCAGTCTATCTAAAACATGTTAGAAGAAGAAGAAACCTGTTATGCTCTTTATAATTCTATGGTATTGATTTAATTTCATGGTTGAGAGAATCCTTGACTTTGAACGGGAAAAAAACATATATGATGATATTTGTTTTAAATTTGTGTTTGCAGCGCTTAAACACGAAGTGACGCTGTAGATCGGATTTGATCTAGTTTTGAAGGTTTTTAGAAAGTTTGTGAGCACGATTAATCCTAAAATTTTTCTTATTTTTCCAACTTTATATTTTCGAATTGAAAACGTGAAAATGGAATCGGAGATGATTGTTGCCTTAGTGTTTTGTTTGTAATATAGCATATAAGGGATTGAAAATATGAAGAAGTGTGAAAAATATCTGTAGGATCTATGTGTTTCTCATCTTGGTAAATTTTGTTTTCTTAAATGTTATCATTCCTACTCTTTCAAACTAAACATAGCTGACTATAAAAGGATATAGGGAAGATGAAAAATTTGGCACATCATATATTACGGTTAAATCTCTCATGACACAGACACATCCCTGAAATGTTTTTACAAGTTATGAGAATATACATACCGAGTTTTTATTATTTATCCAGTACACTTTTTCTGTCTTTTTTCTTTTCATGTATTTAAATCCTTATTATTTAGTCACTTATCAAAATTCTTATGATAAACCGTTGAGTTAAACCGTTATCTTCCCGAGAATTTTTCAGAAATATGAAACATTGGAACCATGACTGCATATAGTCAAAATATTCTGAACTGTTAGAGACTTCGACTACCATAAATATGCTGCTATGCACTGACTATTTGAAAACACAATTTATATTACAGTTTGTGATTTATAGGTTTTTCCTTGGAGATTCACTTAGTACCACGTAGCTTGTTAAATACATTTATGACCATTAAAATCATAAACAGTCTCAGTTTCTTTTGACACCCGATTTGTACTGACACACGCCAAAACCTACTACAATGACATACTTGCTAGACCCGCGAATAAAATCAGTTGCATAAATACCGATCGTCATGAACAAATCACACCTTGCATTAGGTGTGAAAATAGCTATTTAATTACATGAAGCAACAAAGGTGAACCATCATATCGAATCCAGAGTGCAAAAAATGCGCAAGTGGTTAGGGTTCAACTTTAGCTGCTTCTCGAGCTCCGACGTGTGATAGACATGCGGTGGGTTTGAGGGGTCCAATCATCCCATCCCCTACAGGAGTACCCTACTTTTACTTAGTAATTGATTCAATTTCATTTAAAAAAATATTTGGAAGGATTTGTCCCCCTATCTGGGGTGTGATGGGCCTTCACATCCTCTTTTCCTTCCACGTCTGCTCTTCTTCTTCGTTTTGGTCTTAGCTTGTTTGCCCCAAATGACCCTACAGATGTTTGCAACCCTATTGTGTTGGACTTCTGAGAATGTGCAAGCAAGAGACGAAAACCTTGAGAAGCTTGCAATACCGGTACCCTTCGACAAGAAGTTTGAGAAACACAAAAAAGCTGGAGAATCGCCCAGGAAAGAATTTGCACTTTTCCAAAGATATAAATCTAGCTGATAAGTATTTTGCAACAATCGAGAGTTATGTCGAGTGTATGATCTACAATTCGAGTAGCTCGTATGTCGTACGTGATCGCAATATAGGCAACCAGGGGACAGAAGACTTTAAGTCCCCCCTGCGCATATAATAATGGTTGAAGTAGGCCATACTTTTTGACTTGATATGGAAATCTTCACATGTTCACATCAGAGGCCATTTGGATGGATGGATGGAGGCTCGAGGGAGACGAAGCACCCCATTGACCCCAAATATTGAAGAGAGGTATACGTTGTTGTTACTTAGGCCAAATCTCTCCTTACACTGGTTTCCTAATACCGTGTACACCTTTTCCTTGGGTCGAACTCGTTCATTCGGTCTCCGTGGATTCCTTCATCCGGATTCTGGACTTCCCTGTGGGCGTCCAAGTGGACGTCGCAAATTGTGGGGATGATATCCGGGACTGACCACTAACCAGTCTGAAATGCTGCAGTACTTGTGGAGAAATGTCGGGTCGTGCTGGGCTGTACGGTAGTCAGTACAGTACTACAGTATGCACCCAGTCCCCAGCACTCGGCGCTACTTACGGCCAAAAGAGGATGGGGAGGCCCGGGCAACGTCTCGAGCGTAATAATGGCTGATACCTACGCAGCAACAACGAAGGTTGTTGTGTTGAGAAAATTAATAAATGCTGCATCACAACGACAGCACTTGTAAATGTTTGAAAGAAACATCCGAGAGCAGGTGGTTTTCGCCAGTTTACGAAATTACGACTCGAGCGGTCACGTAAATTCCCCTTCATCCCTTGTTGGTGCTTACGGTGAAAACAAGCATAACTGATCACTATAAATCTGGGATTAGAAGTCTCAGACCATGCAAACAGATGGATGCACGCATACAACATTTCGACCTGTCTCAGCCAATGCAATCTGTCCCTCGTCACCAAAGATCATCGTACCTTACATAGGCTAAGATCGAAAATTCATGTAGCACAAACAACGGACGTGCCCATTCCTTGCAAAAAGATGAAAGAAATCTCAATATAGAGAGAGCTAGGGAGTCAGAATAGAACGGGTGGTAGTAAACACAACCAATCTGCTGTGCATGTTGGTGATAGCATACTAAAGGCGTGATGAATCGGTGAAGGATAAAAGAATTACCCCGTGGAAGGACGCGCAAATATTCAATCCTGGTGATTTGCAAGTCGCCCAGACGCGCCTACAATGATTCGTTTCCAGGGCGTATCGATCAATATGGGAGTCTGGGGTTAGCCACAGTGCCTGTGTGGAGAAGTGGCGGGGTGAGAGGTCGGGAGAAACATCAAGGAAATCCTGTTGTAGCAAGCAGCGAGCACAGAGAGAGAGAGGGAGAGGGAGGGATTGAAACTATCATCCATCGATTCGAAAGACAGGAAGGAGCCGCTTTCTCCAGAGGGGCCGCGCCCGTCTGGAGAACGCGGCGGCGTGCTCTGATAGACGCGCAAGAAATAATGCAGTATCATCGCACTCCCGTTTCTCTACCGTCGTCCTCTCTTGTCCTACTCGGCTCGAGCGAGCCCAAGCAAATACAAGTGGGAGGACCAGCTAGTGCTCCATCTTACTGTGGTTCCAGTCCAGAGTCCAGCGGTATCACATGGAGGGAGAGTGTTCTGGACATACATACAGTACTGTACTTCGTGTCGAGCTTCACTGTTCTCTGAAGCAAAGAATAGTACATACGGACTACGTAGCGATGGTTTCTCACCTAGTAGGAGGACCCTCAGGTGGGATAAGGGCGAGAGGAGGCCCGGAAAGCAGAGAGACACGTACTCTTTTTGTTCGGCTACTTGATGAGCTACATGTAACTTGGCGCGTATGTATGATGTATGATGTATGGAGTGATGGGATGGGATGGATGACATGTGGACGTGCAGCGCTTGCGCCTGTCACCTGAAAGAGAGAGTCGTCCACTAGCGAAAGTACAGAGCGAATAGTGCTGCTGCTGCTGCACTGCTGCTGGGCTCACAACGTCTTGACGGACCCTGGACCCTGGAGTCTGGAGTCTGGCACGGACTGACTTGACCCGTGAATGCAGAGCAGGGCGTTGGCTTTTTACTCCGGTTTAGTTTTTCGTCGCACTTGTTCCGCTCGTAGTAGTTGTCCGGATGTTAGTTAGATGGGGGCTGCACTGGCACTATGCCGCACCGCACTGGCGCACAGAGCGTTGTAAGTTTCCCGTTTTCACCGAATTCCCACACTGCTTGCTTGCTGCAGCAGGCTCCTCTCCTCTCCTTTCCTTCTCCCCTCTCCTCCCTCCCTCTTCTTCCACATCTTTTTTTAGTGTGCCATCTCGTAGGATGAAGTAGGTGCTAGGGGAAGATAAAGAATTTGTAGGGGGGAAGCGGAAGTCGCAGCTCAGAGAGGAGAGGTGAGAGACATATACATTGGCTCTTCATCTCCTGCGAGATTTGTTGCAGAGCAGTGCAGTGCAGTGCAGTGCAGTGGGCAGGGCTGGGCTTGGCTTGGCGGACTAGGCTGGGACCGCTGCTGCTGTTGGGGCTTCTTCAATTTAGTTGCTTGCTTTCTTTGGGGGCTCGAATTGAATGGGAAGGAGGAGGCGGCAGCGTGAAGGAGAGAGAGGAGAAGAGAGGGGAGAAAGGTGGTCGAAGAAGCCCGTGTGCGTCCGTGTCCCTTTCAGCTTCCCGTTAGATCCATTATCCACTCCTGGCAGGCAGGGCTGTCTGCTCTCCGTCGGTTTTGCTTCTCACGTGTCTCGCTCGTTCGAATTTAATTTCTGTCCTGCGTCACTTTCTTCTCGCAGCCCACGCTCCTCTTGCGAGCAGCGAGACGACGACCCGTCCCGTCCCGTCCCGACCTGACCAGACCTCTGACCTGGAGGGCGTCCGTCCCGTCGTCGGTTGTTCCGCTGTCACACAATCCGGTTTCTCTCCGCTTCTCTTCTTGCTGCTGGGGGTGATGATCTAAACGGTCCCTTGCGGTGATCCGGCTCCAGTCTGATCTCTGTTACCCTCACGTACATTCCTGCTACGCGCTTGACAGCTACTGTCATCGCATTGGCAAGCTCCAGTGGCTCATTCTGCTGCTGCACTTGACTTGTCTCTCGAGGTGACAACGACGACGACCGGAGCTCGTCCGAGAGTGCACAAGTGCGCCGACCCAGTCGGCTCCACGAGTGGGAATGACCAATTTCTTGCCTGCTTGTTTGGAACATTGCAAGATTACGACTATATTGGGCAGCTGATATTATGGATGACGATGCCTGTGCCTTACACTTGGCTCTGTGACCTGCTTGCGTCGCTGCTCTAGCTGGCACGTCCGCGTAGACGGGACCTGTCCACGAAACTAGGACTTTCGCTCTCTCCCGTTGTGGAGTCTTAGGCGCGGACCATGGTCTCTCCAGTCGAAGGTGGATTTCCTGTGTTCCCATGTCTCCGATCGTTCGGCCGCAGGGGATTGCTGCAAGGTATCGAATATTGGTGAATTGAATTCTGGAGGTTTTGGAAGGTGTGAGCGAGCGAGCGAGCGTGTGGTAGGATCGGTGGTGGAAAAGAGTATCTCGTCTTTCATAGTGCAGGAGGGGTTTTGGAAAATTTGATAAGCTTTCAGGTCGTTGGAAGAAGAGGAAGGCGCGAGTCAATCGAGAGGCCAAAGAGCTATAGCTGAGTGTAGAAAGGCATTCGACGAGCATGATGTGAGGTAGGTCGTCGCTCCAAGAACAACGATCAAAAGGGATTAGAAATGGTGGACGTCGAACATCGGGTATCGTCACACGCGCAATACGCAGGCCTTAAGCGACTTTCGGCGCGAGCTCATGCTGGGACTGCCCCCGCTAGCAGTGGGGGCCGCCGTGTATATTTCTCGTTTGCTGCATACGCTCGCACTGTCATTGATCACTTGAGAAGTTGCCGCGTTCCAATCGAGAAGGGCCTAACAGATGAGGAATTCGCTCGAGTGGAAGCTGCTTACTGCTTCACGTTCCCTCCTGATTTGAGGGCTATCTTGGCCGAGGGTCTGCCAGTGGGAGATGGGTTTCCAAATTGGCGTCATGGCTTCTCTCACAAGCTTCAGATGAGGTTTGATCTGCCCATTGCTGGGCTTCTTTACGAGGTGGCCAGAGGTAATGTCTGGTGGAAACAATGGGGACCTCGGCCTGTAGATACGGAACAAGCCGTCCGACTCGCCCTCATTGCCTTGAGGAAAGCGTCCACCATGGTCCCGGTGTATAGCCATTGCTACATCCCCGCTTCTCCGAACATCGCTGGGAACCCAGTGTTCTTCTTGTACAGGAAGGATGTCTTCGTATGTGGAATCGACATTGCGGATTTCTTTCAGCGAGAGCTGTTTGTTCCCCATGGCTACGAGGCTCCGAGGAATTTGCCGGACCTCAACGAGTGGGTCGATGATGGCAGCAGCAGGGTTGCGAGAATGGGTAGCGGGCGTGATTTGTTCAAGGACCGAGGTAGACTAGTATCCGGGAAGGAGAACTTTCTCGTTTCAGGCAGAGTGTGCGAAGACGAGGCACACGAGCAACAACACTACGAGAATGGTCCTGCCTGGCGTGGGTCGGATAACCTAGGGGAAAACAGCGAAGAAACAGAGAAAAAGTGGGAGGTGCTAGAAAAAGATTTTGAGTCATGGGGACGGAGTCTGGACTCTCTAGTCGCCAAGCATCCGGAAGTCCTCTTCAAGAGCTTGGACAATTTTGGCAGGCGGCCAAGTTCGAAGGGTTTTGATTGTCACCACAGACATAATAACCTTTCCAGATCGACGACGACGGGGTCTGCTAAAAACCCTGCACAGGATTGTGTATCAAGATTCAGTTTTTTCGAAGAATCTCCCATTTCCACGAGAACGCTCACTCATTTCTCGATGAATGCACCGTCCTGGGCATCCAAAGCTCGTCGCATCGAATTCTGGAGCGAACTCACGGAGAAACGGAACTCGTCGAATATCCTGGCATCAGAGAACTTATTCTCGGCGCACAAAGTCGATGTGGATCTGGCAAACTTTTCGCCTCGCTGTGGGGAGGATCAGGCTTTGACACCGTACAGAAATACATTTTTGCCGAAATGGCTTGTAAACTACTTGGAAGATATTACCCTTCGTCTGCGCAAAGGTGGATGGGCAGAAGCTGATATCGATGAGATGATGGAGCCGCGTCGTCTACCCAAGAAGGTCCAGGACAGCTCCCTGGATAAGCAGTCTGTGCTGGAGGCCTTAGCACGACAGGCGGAAATTTTACAAGCTACTCTGAGAGCAGCAGGTTGGAGTATGCGAGATGTTGCAGAGGTGCTGACTGCGGACCTCAGAGTTGTAGATCACCACAAACGATCAACTACGCATATGTCTCCAGAACTCGCAACGCGTATAAGCACATTTGCAGAGTATGTTGTAAATGTCTAAGAAGAGAGAGAGAGAGAGAGAGAGAGAGAGAGAGAGAGAGAGAGAGAGAGAGTTCTTATGTCGTCAAGACTACAATTAGGATCGATAATTTGAGCAGTAGATAGATTTCACACAGATTGTCAAGCACCTGCAACAATCTGGGCAAGCACTTGCCCACTGTCTATATTGTTACATTGTCCAATTGCATCAAGCAATAGCTAAATCGGGGCAGGCTTAGCCAGGTAAGAGTTATTCTTTAAGATCAGCGATGAAAGCTTGAAGACGAGGAGGGATGTACACAGAAGAAGCCTTCTGCTTTCATCCGCTTTACTTACGAGACGACGTCTACAAATCTTTGTTCCAGCAGTGCTGGCTTATTGAGTGTATGTAAAGCTCTAGGGCCTTTGGGTATGTTAAGTTGTCAAGTCATCTGAGACATCATCAACCGAACGTGATTCTGCATGCCTGGGGATATATCCCACTTTTAAGAGTCGCTCGCGTTGGTCAACTCAATCATCAATTTATGGCCATGTGTTTCTCACGAGACTCAAAGCTGACGGTTTGTATTCAGTAAATCCTTGATACCTACTACGATGCAACTTTTGAACTCTACACTTCCAGGCCAGGCCAGGCCCCGTCAAGTTTTTGTCCGTTGTATATTCTGGTTGCAACAGCCTTCGAGCACATCATGGATATCACGAAAAAGAAATGAACTTGCAATCTTTTGAAAGCTTTCAGTTGATTCTCACCTGGCTACAACCCACTTCCTGAACTGGTCTGGGTCCGATATCGCTTTCTTCGAGTGCCCGTTGCGTAAACTAGTAACCTCTCAGGATCTACTAGGTTATGTCTCTGCGAGCTGCAAAAACTTTACCGGGGGTTCTAACTTCTATACGTGGATTACTTACCGAGTATCAATCAATGCACGACCTCACCTCAGACTGAACTGCGAGGAACATGGACGCTACTTAGCAGGTAGCAATTAGTGACTTATGAGTACGTTCTGACCTACACTACACAGAGAACAGACTCTAGGTCACATTGCATGTTATGACATGCACTTCCGCTCAAGTCGAATTGGTGGGCGAGATTGTATCGTACTGACAGAGAATATGTGTTCCCACTTAGAGAATCATATGTCAGCCAGAGAAGGGAAAAGTACGTCCAGTTCGATGATTCTTCCCTGTCCTGACTAACGATGACAATTGGCACGAGCTTTGGTTTCTTCACATGTATGTTCCTGACTGCTCTCCACGGCGAAGAAACCTTTCACGAAACGTGGATGGATAGTCTCCAGTGGGTTACTTTCAATTAAGTATGGGTTTTAATAAAGGGGAAGGTCAAGACCAAAGCCGGTCTATTTTGAACTTCATGTGTGTCTGCCTGCCTGCTCTTAGATTGAAGCAAGAATGGAAGGAAGTGGCTCTTGAGAAAACACGAATGCCGAGGCTCCCAGGTAAGATTTGACATGTAGAGCATAGCAAGACGCCTCTCAAGGAAGTCACACTCCGAACACACTTTCGATCCCATGATTCCTGAATTGAGTTCTGCTACTGGGTGAGAGATTTCCCGTCTTTCGGCCAGCTTTGGAACAGCGGTTTCTCGAGGTAACAAAAAGGGAAGGATGCATCTTTACCGGTCGGTTCTTTAAGGGTGCATGCCCACATGTTTTCTGAAATTGCTCGTGGCTAAAAGTGGGTCCTGAGTCCTGACAGCGTTTTTCTCGTATTGTTAGAAATGGTTTTTCTCCAGCATACTGGACTGCCACAACCCTAAGAGAAAGACAGAGGGTACCAAGTAATATAGCAAAAAGGATAGGAAGACCCCATCAAATCCTACATGGATGAAAACAAAGGGAACATCCATGTAAAGGCATCTTTGTTTTCATCCATGTAAACAAAGGGGGAAGACGGGACTAGGCCCCAATAACATCACAATGGGAAATATGTCATACTACACCTAAAATATATGAACTATCTAAGTCAAACCTTCTACATATTACATGAGCATCCAAAGAATCATCACCTTGCTCGATTGCTCTCCTATGGATTGCACCAGCTAGTGATCTCTATAGAGCAATGGATACAAGTTGTCTAAAATAGACTATACAATATGCTTAAGAGAGTGATATCAATTTTGATTAGTATTGTAGACTCTTGTGCACTCTCTCACAACCGTGTTGAAGTCGGCATCCATAGCTCCATGTTATTTGATTCCTATCATGTGGTACATGATGTATCCACCCTCTTGTGCCATAGCAAACATCACCTAATGGCATCATTAGGGATGTGGTGTTTGCTATGGCACAAGTAATGAAGATTACTCATATGTGATTAATGAAGATGCATATGGCTCGACCAAGCCAAAGTGGAACCTCATAGCTGTAGAAAAGGTAACTGGTGGGAGTCAGAAAGCCTTGATGCATGGTCCAGCCAAGATCCATAAACTCTAGTAGTATGAGAAATTGTTGGATCCACTAAGGTAGAGTGTAGAACATGCTAAAACTCTTGTTCCATCAAGGTAGTCCAATAGGTGGGCAAAGAGGAAAAGGACAAGATCTCTTGTTGTACCTATGGGAACAAAACATTTCTCGTTTTTCGTAATAGATTATGTAAAGGAAATTATCCCTATCCACATCACTCATATACATCTCAAGGATATACATATCTTCAATCACAAAACGTGATAAAAACAAAAGTGCATAGAGTGCCCAACTAGCCAAAAAAAAGTGACAGGTGCAGTCTCTTCCATCGATAATAAGCCTATCACTCCACACAAAATCATCAAAGATGTATGTATTCGTGCCAAATCTTCTATCACACACTCAAGGTCCCTCGTTCGATGATCAAAAGACGATCAAGCGTGATAGGAATATAGGTGAAGAAGGATAATCAAAGTAGGTAGGTGGATCGACAAGTAATACTAGATGTGAGTAAACCAAATGCCACTTGCGAACCCCCCTAGTAGAGAAAGGTCATCTAAATGCAGTAAATCCCCATTAAGTACTTTGTCTAGGTAGCGTGAGACAAAATCTTCAGACCCCAATGACACTCCAAGAATACGTAAGTCGTGTGTTAATGTCATATATATCTTTTGAAGTTGGAGATGATGACAAATGAGGTCATGTCATACACTTTGACATGTTGACTCTCAAGCTTACAACATGAAGCTTGGTAGTCAAGTAGTCTAATGCATGACTAATGTGATCTAAAGGGCCCACAAGAGTGAAACACACAAACTTGCATGGCCAAAAGAGCATACAAAAGAACTCTATAATGAACCATGACAAATATGAGTACTCCCAAAGGATTTCCATGTTGAGAACCATTGGATCTAGAGTAGTGACTCATGAAAAAGGAAAGGTTAAATCTCATGACTTTCAATGGGGCTTCTCAATGGGGTAATAGGCTCCATTTGGCCTCCTACAATGTGTGGAATTATCATCTAAATGTACATAAAGTAATCATAAGTCCTTTAGCAATATAGCTTACTGTATATTTTAGGTGTGTCCATTGCTCTATAGAGAGCACTAGTCTGTACATATAAGAGCAATGGAGTTAGATGATGCTTCTTTAGATGGTCTATTATTTATACACCATTTGAACTAGAGAGTTGGGATATTTTAGGTGATGTATGATATATTTCCTGGCGTGATGCTATTGGGGCCTAGCCCCATGTTCCTTGTTTGGTTCCATCCTTGTAAGATTTGATAGCGTCTTCCCATCCCTTTTGTTATTTTAGTGTGTCTCACATCATAAGTCCTCACGGGTTATGTGACGAACCCAAGTAGGCTGCAATAAAGCCGTTGGATAGTGCTATACCCACCTGCGGCGTAGAACTGACAAAAGCGTCCAAAAAAGTCCCGTTTGTTGTTGGGATTGGACATTCAATAAGGTGTTCGAAAGCCCTTCTCATGTGCCCCTGTCGCCTGGCACCTTGGCAGACAGTCGACAGCTCCAGATGCAGTAAACGGGCAAGGAACTAAGTTGCCCGTAGGACATTGTCCCATCAGGAATATAAATCACCCAACAATAGATGAAGAGTCTTCCAAAGTAGGTAGAGATAAGCCGTGGGAGGTATGGGAGGTGCACTTTAGGGGTTCATCAAACCGGCAACTGTAAGACATTGTCTCTTGTTTCAGCAACCTAAAGTCATGGATCGCAATCCTTATTCTACGTTTTTATTAATGACGAGTCCACTTTCTATCCTCCAGTCTGAAAGGTGTTTAGGTGTTTAGGTGTTTTCCCAGTGTCCAGATTACATATCTCTCGCGAAATTTCCATCATCGACATCAGAAGAGAAATGCCGACGACAGTAAAGTTGTTCTCCTAAATATTAAAACATTTTATTCGCTTTTCACTTCAACACGAGAACGGCCATATTCAGATATTCGCGATCCAGATGGCTGCAGAGAAAACTGAGAAACGCCCAGCCCTGCCTCATGCGAAGCTTAAATGATTAAACAGCTTTCGGCTCTGCTTGTACAAACTCCGGGAACTGGTTGGTGCTCCGACCTGGCTTCAGGCATTAGTGGGCGAGCGATTCGTAGGCGCTAAGTTTCATACTTACAGATTTGCACTGCTAAGGATTGAACCCATTATTGTGAGACGAGGAGTCTAGGATTCTACGCCTAGATGGAATACACACAATAGAGATGTGAGCAGCGGTGAAACTGGACGGTAAGATACGGTAAACAAATGGAACAAGTGAAAGTCGCCAGTCGTGATGCATTTCGCTCAGACTTTCGCTCCCGGAAGAGCCCTAGTGCGAGACGACTGACAGGGGGTATGCAGACGTAAATATTCGACTTATTCACCCTAACCAATGACAGAACAGCATGGCCAACGTTACAGAGAGGCCCGAACGGAGGTGAAATCTTCACTCGTCGCCTCATGAGTACTACACAGTTGGAAATCATTCCCTGTTCACAAACTGTTCACCCAGACACATAAAAGCCGACAGTATCTCAGGAAAGAAAATAAGCCACTGTAAACAACATAAGAAAATGAAGGATCTGCCACTCCTTTTGGTTCCTATGCTCACCGTAGTAAACCGGTAATGCATCAGAGAACCTCACCGGAACTCAATGGTTGAGCCTTCCCGAGCCAAGGAACAACACTCAGCGCAACTTCATGGGGTTAAGTAAGAAACCAGCAACCCTCATGGCCGCTAGTCTACATCAGCCATCTTAGCATCAGCCTACCCTGCAGAAGTAAGAGCAAAATCACCTCACCGCTACTGCCGTGCGTCCAGGAAGAGGACGCCGGAAGCACATCACAAACCCTCGCCCTCTTTCTTTCCTTCCTCCTTCCTTCACACCATACCTACTTCGCAGAACCTCAACCTCGAGCAATTAAATCTCAACTCAACTGCTATAGTGGGGCCCAAAATTCGGCAGATCCCAACTCCCCAGCCAACATTTGGATTGGTCGTAAAGGGCGCGGCCTCTCTCCTCTCTCATACTCACACTCGGAGGGAGGGAGTGAGGCGTTTCAAGAACGAACTATGGCCACGCCATTCGGACCCCACCATACTTTTCGACAATCGGACGTGCTAGGAACTCATTCTGTGAGCCTGCCTACGCATGGATTGCGCTAGGCATCGATTCTGGCAGGGACATGAAATCGTCAACTCCTCATGGCGAGTTAGACCCGACCCCATGTTGACGAACGAACAAACGACGCTCAGTATCTGCAAAAGTAGAGAACTTTCCCTCCGTTCGCTGACCACGTGGTCCCATAGCGCCTTTGCTTTCATTTTGACTATCGTCGTCCTACTCTAATCGGCTAATCTCGAGCCCAGCGTCGACCTTGGTGCATTGCTGGTTGATATCTGACAATGTCCACGGGCGCCGAACATTTTCCATATCGTGGGGCCCGAAATACTAAATTCTCTACTTCCTACCAATTGCATAGGCCTTCCGGCCTCCAGACGGAGCATTAGGACCCTAGATATTATCTTTGATTATTTCGCTTAGTCAAATGAATGCCATCTTTTTGTTCCTAACAAAATCGTGTGGATCGCATTTTGGACTCCGGAGCTTCGTGTGGTACAGGCCTGGGTTTTGGAAACCCGAGTTATTTCTCTGTATGCTATTTTTCCCTCCACCGAATTGTGAGATCCGTGTTTACACACTTTTCTAGGCACACGTTTACAAGTAAGCGTCGATAAGTGTGAGATCTAATCAGGCAACGTGCCGAAAGAAAAAGTTAAAGCAAAAGGACTGCTTAGAGTGATGAAACGCTAGGAACTAAACTTGGACTTTGTCTAAAAGTTTACGAGTTGTCTGGTAATTGTAGTGGATCGAGGCCTCTGATGCATGAGTCCATTACAGAATCCAGGATAGAGGAAACGGTACGCAGCCCATTTACAAAGCTTTATTTAAGAGATATACATATATGTGTGTGTGTAGGTGAAGAGTACAGTATAAGGTATGACAAGAATAAGAGGCAGTGGTATTGAATATTTTCTTCAAAAAGTTGTGAAAACTGGATAAAGTACTGGGTAGTTATCATATCTGAATCGAAAGATTTGAAAAAGAAAAAACTTGACCACTATATTTTGGGAAAAAGGTTTATTGTTGTATGTTTTCCCAACCACTTGAAAATATTACAGGGTTGGAAAGCCCGCATCAGTCCAAGAATTTCACGTTTATCGGGCCCACAGAGTAAAAGACCAAAAAAAAGTAACCTACACTTGAAGTGTGAATCTAAGGAACAACCTCCCTACGAGTGGGCACATGGACATCAGAGCTCAGATGTACTGTATTGAACACATATTCCTTGAAGGAAGAATCATCGAAAAGATTGGAGTTTGAACAAGGGACAAAGTATAATAACAAAAGGGATGGAAAGATTGGAGTAGGAGACGATATTCCATCATCCCACACTTGACTCACTCAGTGATCACTCATCAGGCAGCCCGGAATCTTTCATCTGTAACGAGAAAAATTCGCATGAAAGTTCTCATTCAGAAACCTGAGCAGAAGAATAATTCTTCTATTAGTACCAGTTTGCAATTAGAGAAGGGCAGGGCAGGGCAGGCGAATCCACCTACTGTAGTTGACACTTAAAAAACCAGTTGTCTGCAGTATGGAGAAAGTCTTCGATTACGTCTTTATGACCGGACCTTTCGCTGTACCATGTAGACGAGGATAGAAGCATGTTCGGCCTCAAGACCTACTGTACTGTACAGGCTACAACTTTTACCTTCCGTTCTGCCTGTTGTACTATACTATATCCATCTCCACATACGGTAGTGTACAACGCATTGTATGGACCGTTCACACCTTGATAAAGCCTCGTATTCAGTACTACAGTCCAGTACATGAATCTTTCGGTTCTCCTCCCTCACCCTCCCTTCCCGTCCATTTCACCATCGACGTGGGCTCTATCGATGATCGCTGCGACCTGGACCTGTGGATGCTCGGGCGCCTGTTCGTATGCATCCATGTATGCTGAAACGAACGGGCGGGCGACATAGTCATGAGAATATAACATGGTTGCTGAATATGTCTCATGACCATGTTGTACTGTGCTGTGCTGCAGTGCTCCTTACACGCCCGCCCAACCGAGCGCGCGCGGCCTTCCCATCTCCATCAGACGACAGACAGTCCTGTACCCCGTCCCGAGTCCCATCCCAGCTCTGATGTACTCTTGAGTTCCGTTTCGCAACTGCGTGAGTGGGGTGGGGGATTGATCCCATTTCTCTTGGGAACGGCCCTGCTTTTACCACACTGGACGACCGTTGAAACTTGAAAGCCTCTAACTCCCGCAATCCATCCTCTCCTCTCCTCTCCTCCTCACCTCGCTCCTTTTAGCTTGTAACTTTTGATTCTTGGCTTCTACTTTTCACTTTCTATGGCTCTCATCGCAATATTTCTCAATATCCATACGGCATGAAGAGGAGGAGGAGGAGGTTAAGTCTAAGACACGATAGAAGAAAAGCAAGAAACGACGAAGCATGAAAGAAAAGGAAAACTAAAATTTCCAAAACCATCTAAAACTGTAGCAGTCTTTGGCAGTCATTCGGCACTCGAGAGCTGAATTGATTCATGTGGGATCAATTCTGCTAACATGTAAGGCAGATCTGTGAGGGTTAGAATCCTTTCCCCGTTTTCCATCTATATTGATGTGATGTAAGACCGAAGATCTGTGATGATCAATATGAAGGACCCTAAACGGACTCCTGTGTTTGATTTGATTTTCACCGACGCCTTGATGATACCTTTGCAACCGCCATGCGATGGTACACTGTACAATTCCGATGTATTTCCGAGGGTGGCCACAGGCGAGGACGTCATCATTTGTAGCTTTTCTATTTATTATTAAGCGGCGGAAATGTTGTGTGTGTGTGTGATTCAACTGGGAGATGGAGTGGGGGCATAATCAAATTTGTAGTTCAAAGACCGCAAGCTTTGCTTCGGCCCTTGAAAATAAAATCTGTGTTCAGTGGTCAATCCCAGATCATCGATAAAAAATCTGTCAAGTCAAAGTGTTTAGCAACCACATCAGAGCATGAAAGATGTCACACTCTCATCGAGTGGACTGCACCAATACATAAGACAGGAGTTTCTTGGTCGGTTCAGAGTGCCTCCAATGGTTTGTCCCGATGGAAAGAAACTGGTCTTGACTAAAAAAAAAGAAGAAAAAGTAGTTATGTTGATGAAGGTGAAGATAATGAAACGAGGCTCAATAGTAAGTCCAGAAATGTGGTTTACAAAATTGTTCGCTTTGCAATAGCTGATTCTTTACGTAGACTAGAGTGGTTAGCTTAGGTGGAGACGATTAGACGCATTCACATGGCTCGATTCTTTGCTTTTCCGTCCAAGTGATGTACCACAGCGTTCGACATTTTACGAAAGTAAAGAGCAGCCTGCATGTGAAGGAGCAAAAACATTCACCCGTTGACATTGGGTAGTGAAGCACATTAGAGATTCGATAGATTCGCCCCGTCTGTTGTTAAGCAAGTGGGTGCTTCTGAAGATTCTGAATTTTGTTCGTGCTCTTACCGGTACTACAGTATGAAACGTCGATTGGTTTCTCATGTGTCGAAAAGTTTGTTGTCCTAGTTCAAGTATCGTAAGTGGCGACAAGGAAGTGATTAAGAGCGAGCGGGCAGGCAGGCAGGCAGGACAGGGCGGCTAATTGAAACATGATCGGTGCTGATCATGCAGCAACAGCTGCCGCCATTTTGTGATTATCACTGTTGCCCAGAACCCTCGGCTGGGACTTTGGAAGATAACAAAACGACGGCCGAAACACAGTCAGATGAGCCCTCTCCTTTCCTTGCCAAAGTGCTGGACATCTGGCAATGAAATTTCATCTTCTTTCAATTTTCTTTCCTTCCTTTTACCATACTGACTGACTGATCATTCCAATGACATGGTATTACCACTTGAAATTGCTGCATCCACATTATAGGAGAAAACAAACCCAGAGGTTGTGCCAGCCTGCTGTCCTGGAAGTGAAGTTTTCCGGCCGAGCCACCTGCTACTCGTCTACTCGACAGGAGAAAGAAACTTGCTACAGGCTGCCCTGACCTTACCTTGGGATGCACTGCTGAGGTGAGATTCATGGATTCCTGCCCTTTATAGTCTCTTTTCAAAATGGCCTTGCTGTGAAGTTGGATCTCACGCGCCAAGTCGCTCGGAGCAGGCGGACTAGAGTGCAAGTAGCGATCAAAACCGAATCTCCGACATTCGATTATATGAATAGTATGCGAGGACCAGTGATTTCACTTGAACCCGCCAGGAGATTCCCTTACATGCGAAAGACAGGCTAATTCCACTGTTGTGGATCGATTAGCTGTGAGTTGACAATTGGCTTTGAATTTGCACCATGCAGTCAACTTCTGAGAGTTCTACGATATCTGGTCATTCAACTCCTTTCTCCGCACGTCCACGAAGGAAGATTTTTGCTGGGGGAGAGAGAGTGGGAAAGCCATCCAAAATTAGACCAAAAGGCTTCTCCGCGTCATCCGGTTCCAGAAGAACATGCCTTCTCCTTGGGTCTTGGTTCGGTTTTGTGTCCGCCATGGGGCTCCCTCCCCACTTTTCTCTTCCCCTTTTGGACTCGTATAGAATAAAACTCTTGCACAATATTTATTTCCTCCTTCAGTTGTCGAGTAAAGTAGACCGTTTTTCCGTCGATTTTCTATGCACCGATCCAGCTTTCTGCCAGAATTCCAAGTGAACATTTAATGCTGGTATCGAGGACCATTTCCGGCTGAAGCTCGCTCATGCCGGCTAAAGTGGGGAAGGAACAACTCGGACCCACCTGCGTACTACAGACGCTCGTATGCAATGACAGACAGAAGTCGCACTCTGGTTATAATTCCAAATGCTGGTTGTTGTTGGCGTCCGTTACATCCTTTCGATAGACGCTCGTAGTGACGTGGATGACAGGCAACAGTCGCCGAGTGGCCCGAAGGAAAGCTGAAGAAGAAAGCCTCGTTCATGCGTTTCTCGAAACATCATTTGTTTGACATCTGCATCAGACAGAAGGAGGAGCATAAGGTGTAAAGTAGCAGGCCTGAATCCATCAGTCCTTCATACGGCTTTTCTGGACGCTTGGAAAATCCTGTATCATGAACGCTACTTTTCCAGACGATAGGAAAATAGTGTATAGCACTTAAACCCTAAACAATGTTACGTCTTGCACTATTGAAACGAACCGGCCAAGGATGGTCAAGAGATGGATTGCACATCTCTGGCACAGGCGTGAAACTGTCTGGCAGATCATCCAAGCAGCATGCCAACCGACAGGAGACTGAACCCGGAGTGACGGCAGATCGCAGATTTTGAATTTGATCTAATCTCTTTCGGGACGTTACCCGACTTGGTTTTAGGTACAATGCACGTTTCCATAAAACGTCCGGAGGCAGAGACAAGCATTGGAAGGTGAGACTTAAGATAGAACTTCCTTAGTTACCATTTCATCGATCGGACAAATTGGGCATTTCGAAACTTCAAGGAGCGACTAAATTTGGAGTCAGATTGAGGCGCGCGGGAAGAAGAAAACGAATATCTGGTTCGAATTTGAAGCTATTAGGGAAGAGATTGACAAAGACCCTTCCTTTTTATTCCGCACTTCACTAATTTGATCCACGTACTGCGATTTTCAACAAATCCCCTCGATCAACTTGGTCCGATTTCCAGCACAAAGCTAGATCATTCGAAAGTCTTCATTCTGTATTTCAAGATACGAACGTTCACACTCCTCCACCCTTTCGTCTTGGGAAAAGAGCTCTCATCCTTCTCATCAGGGCTCTTGAGCGACCGTCCGTCGATAGAGAATCCTAGTTTTGTAATTCACTCGGCAATGAGCCGGTGTGATGACATCAACATTTTGATTCAACTCAACATGCTGCTTGGCTCATTGAAGCCGGACATGCACCGGATTACATTCACTTGTTCTGTCGTCATCAGACCATTTGGACCATTCTTGACCATTTGAAAAAGACCTTAACAGAACCAGATGCTCGCGATGAACCCTTTGGCCTGTTTCCCACCACTTTCAACCGTAAAGAGACAGGTCGGAACATATCCTTGGCCCGTGTGACAAAAGTACAGATTAGTATCACGTAGTCTAGGGGTCCTCTGTAATATGGCTCGTTGAAAATCTACACTCTGGTCCATACAGAAAGATCCATAATGAGGGAGGGAATCTGTCTCCACTAGAATCGTGTAACGATCCAGAGACAAACTAACAAGCAAAACGCTCTCTCTAGATTCATGAGCCAAACGGGCAGGGGACAAAAGTGAAAACATGGTCGTGTCTTGGCGAGTAGAGCTCTAAAGTCTCCAAGTATAGGGGTATGCAAAGAGTTCATCTCTTTGTTACTTTAGGTTTTGGAGTTATTGAAACCGCCACGTGAGTGAGCCTACTATACTTGGCAGCATAGGTATCACTCTCGTTAGATTATTATATAGTCTATTTTAGGCAAAGTGTTTCTATTGGGGTATTCACAGAGTTCACATCTTTGTTTTTTCAGCATTTGAATTATTGACATGTTTGTGAGGGAGTGTGAGAGAGGTTACCATACTAAGTGGCATGGGGTATCGCTCTCTTTTGTTTATTATATAGTCTATTTTAGTCAACATTACTCTAATTAGCGCACTAGTTCATGCAATCATAAAAAATGAATCACTCTATGGTGATGATTCTTCGGATACTTTGTTGTTTGTAGAAGTTTGACGTTGATAGTTGTGATATTTTAGGTGTTGTATGATATATTTCGGAGTGTGATGCTATTGGGGATTAGCCCCATGTTACAAGTTTGGTTCCATCCTTGTACGATGTGATGGGTCTTCCCATCCCTTTTGTTATGGTACTGTGTCACTATGGTAGTCCTGTCTTCATAAATCGTTTCTTTGTACTTCAGAGTTCGTAATTCCTACGCTTGATGTTAACCCTAGTCACGGTTCGCCATTGCGAGAGTCAAGGCTGAAATGGCTTGAGTGCTTGTTTGCATCCCCGCTTCCTCACTAACTTAAAGTTCGGACTCGTCTTATGAACGAAGACGAGTCCGAAAACAAAGCTCATATTTCCTCCGGATGGAACGTGCTCAAGCGGAAACTGATGCGGAGTGGGATCAGCTTTGCTCATTGCTGTCGTCAACGGGATGACAACATGTTGAATTCGAGCTTCGCAAATCTTTGATGTCGCCGATAAGGGCACAATTTTCTCAAAACCCAAGGAGAAACCAACACATTATCTCCTTATATTAATTAATCTTTTTCAAGACTTGTTGATGCGTCGTGGCAAACCTAGTTTGTTCGATCCTCATTTTGTCCACGATCGACCCTTGCAAACAAATAAAATATAATCTGGTTGCCATGTGAATCTGTGTATAAGGTATGCTGGCAACAAACCTTTCAATCAATGCAATGTCTGTTGTCTTCTCAATCTTGGCCATCTGGCCTGACAGTTATGAGTAGTACAGCAATCCGTTGTGGAATTCAGTGCACGCAACAAGACTCAAACTTGGACAAATTTCGTGACTAATCCTCATGAGTGCATTCATCCGTGACATGACTGGATTCTTGAAGCTATCGGCAAACAGTTTCTTTTCTATACTATGGGAAACGCTCACTCATTTAAAAAAACAAGTAATAACATTGTGAGAAGAAAACTAAGAATTTGACTTAGCTAACAGCTCCTAATATACATCTATAATCTTCTCAGCATTTTAACATTTACATATGATTTGAATATTACAAAAACTTTGAACATTTTATTTATACTAATTTTATGGAATATTGATATCACTTTTAAAGTTTTCAAATTGTGCCCCTCGGTCCAGACCTAGTATAAACTAGATGAGAATTCTGCTGTAGATCTAAATCTAATCGTGTGAAAGAGACACAGTAAAAACATATAATCTATGAAAACAGATTTCATGGTTCAGTATTCAAGATATATCACTATTCGATATATAAAGACTTATGTCAGTCATATTAATTTATATACATGATATAAATAATGAGAGTGATTCTAAATATTTAATTGTTTAGCCGTTGCGCTATATCACGAGATACTGCACATAAATATCAAAATCTTTTTTTTTTGAAGGTACTCTCACGATTCTACCTCTAATGTTTGATACATTTTAATTTTGTTTTGTCACGAAGAAGTCATAAGAAGTGAGATAAAGATTAGGGGCTCAAGAGATCAATGTTACATGCAAAGTGGAATTTTTCTGGTTAGGGAGGGGGAAGAAATATTATATCATGTGGTATGAATAATACAGTCATATGACAGGCAGAATTTGTTTTATTTGCAAGTTTACGTGAAGTTGAAAAAAGTAACATCTACGAATGCAAAGATGCCAAACTGAAGAGGGTTAATCACCCTAATGAAGGAAGCAAAGAAGCATGGGCAGGAAGTCGGCTCACACACACATTGGAATTCCGGTGCAAATAATTTCTTTGAGAAATCATTTTTGGCATACAACACAAAAGATTTTATTGAGAAGACAAAAATGATGAGCAAATAGATGCACAAAGTTGTGCCATATGCGGAAGTAACTTGTGGAGTATAGATGAAACCTTTGATTGCACGACCTCAAGATCATTGCATGGTGTACCTGATGCAATGATTCAAAATCAGAATCAAAATGAAAAATTCTCCTCATGCATTTATCTCGAATATGGAGAGAGACCCCAACTTCAAACATATGAATCCTAGGAGGGTAAAGCAACCTCAAGGTACTAAAAAGTCTAAAGGACCTAAACTGATATAGTAGCACACCACCACGATACTAGCTATTTGCAACTATATATAACAAATACATCAACATCGTCTCCTCAAGTTCACTCCTCAAGTTCACATTCAAAGAACCTTGACATACATATACTCAATGCTACTATCTAAATCATGTACACCAAGTTGAAATCTAAAAAGTTTAAATGTTTCCTTAGACAAGGACTTTTGTAAACACATTAGTAATCTTATTTATAATGGTTACATATCCAAAATTTGTTATACTTCAAAATATAATTTAAATGAAGTGATAGCTCACTTAAACCAACTTAGTCCTATCATTATCACATAATTATCAAACCAAATAAAGATTACCTAAATTACCACCATATAAAATAATGAGTTGGATTATGACCAATTCATATTAACTAGTACTTGTTCTAACCATGCAACTTCACATATTTCATTTGTAGCTCCTTTCTACTTTGCGTTTGTAAGTGATATCAAGTCCAAAATCAACTTTTTTGATAAATATATAACAAATAATTACAATTCTAAGGCTAAAGATATAATCTCACCTAAAAAATAATTTGAGCACAATTTCTTTAATTTGAATCTATATGATTATATAGATTCTACACATCTAAATTTAATATTAATATGAAAAAAAATCAATACTAAATTATGTACTTCAAATATTTAGAAATCTTCCATACAACATCAAGATGAAATTATTTTGAAGTTTGCATAAATAAACTAAAAAATCCAAATAAGTGGTTAAAATTATGTTTAATAGCTAACAAATATGTCAAATTTTTTTATCATTTATTGATATCTATTTAGATGCACAATTTTTTCATCTACAAGTGATATAATTTTTAAATTCTGCTCCAAAAGAATAGAGATAAATTTATAACCTATCATTTTAAATAAAATTAGTTTATTTAATATATATTGTGATTGCATTCACATATAGTCCACACAAAAATAATCAAATATCAAGAAATAATCAAATTATATTCAAATCTTTTATCTTGAACTAATTGTGCAATTATTTCTTCATATTTTCTCCTCAAATGATCAAATCATCTACAAAAATATCAATATATATTTCTTAACTATACTTTGATAAACATATACAACGAAACATAAGGTTGCAATTTTTTTTAAAAAAATAATTTGGTTATACATATATTTGTATTCTCTTGTATCATCCCCTTCGTACCTGTATCAATCCATATAATATTTATGATAATTGATATAATCAATCAAGATGCATGAGATCTTCATATCTTGTAGATATTCCATGTAAATATTTTTTGCTAATCATCATTCGAAAATTTCATTTTTCACGTTGAATCTTTTAGTTTTATTTTAAAATAACTGCAATGATAGCATAAATTGTAAACATCTTGGTAACATGACAAAAAAATTAATGCCATAATCTTGAAAATAAAACTCCATTATAAATTTGATCTTGTATCTACTTATGCTTTCGTTCTGTTAATTGTGTACACTTGCAACTAATAACATATTCGTCATATTTCGCGTCTATTATTGATCTTGCAATTTACTCTTGCAAACTTTATTGTGTTTGAATATTTTTCACATATTCTTTGTTATGCACATACATATCGCATCACAACATACATTGTTGTCACATCAAACATCACAATACAAAGATCATCATACCCCAACACAAGTGTACCATAATAAACTTTTCCACTCTTAAAACGTTCATTAGAACACTCCATTCATAAGTATAGCATAAAAGAAAGATTATAGTCGAGTCAAATCCACTTTGAACTTCAAAGACTCTAGGTTCCCCCACTAACTAATATCCATCATAGCCATAGTCTCAAAGACTCAACTTCAAAAACTCCACATCAAGGAGGCCTAATTCAAACTCTATCCCTTGAGTCCTAAGTCTCCTAACAGCAGGTCCAATATGAACAACATTAATTTCATTATTGGCTCTAACTGTTGTATCAACTCTTATCTCTACACACCTATCTAACTAGTGGTGCTGTTACATAAGTTGTGATATTTATCGTGCATATACATATCACATCATAATATATGTCGCTGTCACATCAAACATCATAATACATAGATCGTCATATACCAACAAGTGTACCACAATAGTCCCTCTATCTGGTGGTGATGTCTCTCCAACACAAAATAGTCGGGTGCTACAATAGTCCATCATTAGTCGCATATATGTAATCTATACCATGTAACGGTCAAACCAACTTGTTTGTTAATCTCATCGAGGACAACTTCACCGCCCATTAGGCACCACATTGAGAGGTGTCAAACATGACATATGTTATCCTCTTGAACAAGAACCACATATGAACATACTTGCCACTCCATGATCCACATAACATACATCTTGAACATCTTTGCACAATTGATAGGTTTGGATCTATAGTATCATCAATGTTTGGAAGGTGACATGACACACAATTATGCACATGATCCTTCCATCATTATATTTTAATATCAAAACGTCAGAAGGTAAAACCTCATACATTTGTAGAATCATGTGACTAGTACTAACATCTAATACGGTTGGTGTACTCTTCTACAAGAAAACGTAATCATCAACATGAAATCTACGAATTAAAATTCCATATCCATTTCTTTGGATGGTAGCATAACACAAAGTATCTCTTTGGTGAGCAATAGTCATGTTCTCAAATTTCATGGTCATTACTCTATGAAAGAGTTTTGCCCTTTGGAAATACACCCTAATCCAAACATCAGGGTTATCCAAGTCCAAGACTTTAGTTGACTCTCAATAAATAGCTACACCTAGTAATTATGGATCTCTACTATATAATAAAAAGTATATTGAGAATGATGTTAGAGATGCTTGATGGCTTAATTGATAGCCCATCGTCAACATGGTAGCTTGATGTGATAGTATCCCAAATGACCTTTCTCCAAGCCAAACTTTCTTAGTCATCTCTTCACCGTCTGAACAACTCTCTTGCCAAACCATCAAACTGAAGATATCTCTTGAGGTGGTATAATGATCGATCAATGCTAAATCATACAAAGTTTGAAATTTGCCAAAAAATCCAATACCTTGGTTTGTCAACATCTTCAGTGATACATCAAATCAACTAAGCACAAAAGCTAAGAATGCATAAGATGTTCCTCACTTGATTTGATAGGCAATATCATCAATTCAAACCACTGAAAAAATGCTCTACCATGACCAATATACATCGATGATGTCAAATAATCAATGGAAAAGGTCATGCAAAATCCAATCTCCAATGATAACCAAGTCTCATAATCGGAAAGGGATGTACATGTGGTGTACGAGCATTGAATGATGTCCAAACATGATTACATACCATATATATAGTCACAAACTGTCGCACATTAGTTTTCTTACCTCTCTATCAATAGTGGCTTCGAAGTAAGTTGTATGTTTACTTCACTCCAAAATGACCTATCTCCTCATGAGGAGTTTTGACTAATTGCGTCCTCTAAGATAGAAGCCATACATAAAAAAGATGCCTACCTTTCCATATGAACCACTGAGTTTTTTGTAAAACTCAATTTTGCTCCTTGGCTCTCAAAATGCTCATCAAAGTACCTATACTAAGATACTCTAACACTATCATGTCATCATGTCTCGGCTGAACGCCAAAATATCCTCAATCTCAGTGTTTGAGGATAACACTATATGGCCCAAGAGGGATATCATAGAGCTCTCAAGAGCCAACATACTCAAAAAGATAGATGCATGCCAACTCGGCCTCATCTTCTCATTAGTATCATCATGCCATCAAGCCCTAGTCTCCCCATATATCAGTCAAGTTGATTGGTATATGGATTTTGACTTAACCCATTCACATCACGATTCATCACTCCAAATCTATGTACTATCATAAAATCATACTCTTGTAAGATAAGAGCCAATCATGCAAGCTTTCATGTAAGCTTGTTTGATTCCATCAACAATTGCAATGGTTGATGATAAGTGATGAGAGTGAAGAAGTTTCCAAACAAATAACATTTGAAATGTGTCATAGCCCAAACGATTGCCAAACATTCTCCTTTGTAAAAACTATACTTTGACTCCCATGCATTGTTGGAACGACTTGCATCAACTATTACAAACGCTTCCTTCATCATCACCTTGGACAAACACTTCTTTCAAACTCAACATACTCCAATCAATATGCACTTGAAAGGGACTACCTCTCAATGATCTCCTCAAAATAGGGATAGATGTCAACCTTTCCTTGAGCTCAACAAAAGTTCTCTTATGTTCATCTCCCCAATACCATTCTTGGTCTAGCTTTGTTAGCTTTGTCAAGGCTTTGGCAAAAATGCTAAATCCTTGGACATATTGAGGATAAATGTTTGCAAGTCCAAGAAATGCTTGCGCCCTACTCATATTTTAGGATTGTGGAATACGCAAGATTGCCTCCACCTTGGTTTGGTGAACTCCCAACCCTCATGGGTATATGGTATGATCCAAATACTCCACTTGTTCATAAAAAAACTTATATTTTCCACGAAGCAACTTGAGCCCATGAGCTATCAAACGCTCAAATACCTTATGAAAATGTTTTTCATGCTCCATCACTATAATACTACATACCAAAATATCATTGATGGAAGCTCAAACACAATCAAGTTTGGCTAGAATCCTATCCATCACTCTCTGGAACTCAACATATGCAGTTCTCAACCCAAACGGTAAGAACTTCCAATGATACAACACATCCTTGCCATGCAAATCAATTGCCCAAAAGACCATCTTGGCCTTCTCCTCATCTTGAATCCACAACCGATGATATCCTGCTTGTAAATCCAATGTAGTGAAAACCTTTGCATGCCCAACCGCATCAAAGATCTCCTTAGATGTAGACATAACATATTGATCAGATTTTGTTTGTCGATTGATAAATCAGTAGTCACCACACATGCGTCTATATGTTTAATTTTTATGCATATCCTTTTGACTGATATCACCACAGCAGAGGCACGCTCTACATATGAAATCTCCACTAATCCTGCCTCAATAAGATCTTGACACATATTTTGGATCAAATCTCTCTTCATGTCATTGTATCAATAGGGACAACAAGTGTATCAGTTGTCAAGTCAATTTGTATATAAGACCCTTCAAATAGACTAAGTTTTTCATACTAAGGCAAAATAATTTCTAAAACTCCTTAGAAAACTCCACACTCTACGTCTTTCTCCTCATATCACTTTGGCATCAATCTTCATATCCCATATCTACTCTCCATCAACACAAGAGGTTCAACACATAGTATCTTATTGCTAAGCGACAACTTCTTGAATAGAAAGCTTCTTATGCTTTCTCATACAAGGAAGGCTCCACTAGCTCAGTATGAACAACTCCAGCCGTACCAGTTGTAACCTCTTGAGTTGTATCATAGAGCTCAATAGTGATAACCACTACTTACTCCATGCAAAACTCCTCTAACATCCCTATAAGACCAAGGATGAGATCTTGAGCACTTCTTGCACGCAATTTTTGCCTCCATCGTCTTTATAGACAAAAAGCTTAACAATGGTCTTGCAATCACATTTGTGGATTCAGCCAATCCAAGCCTCACAATCCATATCAAACGATTTGGGTCCATAGTTTGATCCTATACATAACGTTGTCGCATGGACATTTCTTTGCTTTGAGAACGCCCGAGCGCCTGGCTGTAGAAGAACCTTCTAGAACCTCGTGTGAGTTGACAATCTCTTCTTCTTCTACTCAGCAGTCCACATTATAGCCGGTAAAACTTCAGCGGAAGAAGACTATGATATCTAATGATTCGACCAATAACTTTCGCTCAAACTTTACAGAAAATTGCTCCACGGCCCTAACTATCACTCAGAAAAGTTTCAGATGTTTTTCGTTTCTAGATCTCTCAAAAAAATTGGTGATTTACCCACTGTAACACAAGGCGATATGCAGACCCCTGTGTACAAAACCCGTCACACATCCCAATCCTTGACTTCAATTGCTCCCAGATTTTATGAGAAGGTCACTCATCATTAGAACTTGAACTGTGCAAAGTTTTATTGACAGAAATTTCTGATATCAAAAGATATGATCTCTGTACTAAACCGTGACGGTCAGTGCAAAGTCCTGCAATTCGATTTGTATACACAAACTTCAAGCTATCACTCCATACTCAAAACTCGTCCAATCAAGTCAAAACTTCTATCAAAACACAAGCTTGAGTCGAAAACTATATCTCTGTTGACTCAGATCTCCCAAAACCCTTGTAAGGTTCTCAGAAACTCTCCAAATATACTCAAAGGTCTAAATTTCTCACTCTAATTTTGAATCATCACTTCAGAGTGACAAATCCTTCAAATCCATCCATTCTTGAGCCCACGTCGTAGCTCGTCCTGTCAGCTCTCCAACCCAATCCTCAGATCTCCGAATGTCCTCCTGGAAGGTCTCCAAAACTCCTCAAAACCTCGAAGAAGTTGCCCAAGAGCCCTCATTGGCCAAAACTCCAAGACCAATGAGAATGAAGAGTGTTATTTTGACCTCTAGTGTGGCCAAATTAGCTCCATTTTAACTTAGAGCTTTACAACTATCCTAAACACACTACTTAGCCATCCTATACACAATACGAGTTGCCACTAATAAAGAGTCAAAATGACAACTCGAAACCGGCTAAGTATGAATGAACTACAAAGCGGAACCGGGGAGTTTATAACTTGAGAATAATACTCCTCGCCAAAGTTCCTAACAATCAACTCCCCTATGGCTTGTTTTCGGTAAGCAATAGTGATGGATTGGAACCCATGTATTGAAAGCCACCACTCTTGGTAAGTTCAAATCCATAGCGCCCAAACTAAATCAAAACGCATTACCTTCGTTACGTCCCAAATCACGCCGTAGGAAACAAGCTGGAAGAATAATCGGTGCGGAGAGTTTATCACTTGTTGCGAGAAAGTTATCTCCAAAATGATACACTAACCACGCCCGAAAATGATCACGATGAAGACACCGGATGTTGATCACAAATGGATTAGGCATCGGTACATACGGAGGATCATGTTGTCCTCTATCCATGTCCTCGTCGGCTCCACTTCGATCGGATATGCTCCTTAGTCAGCAAAGTGATGTGTCTAGTACTCTCCCATACCCTTTCCATCCTGACTGCGCTTTATATCTGATAAGGTCCAAGATAATATCTCTTGGAGCCTTTTCAACATCCTGACCTTACAAAGTAGATCCAACGGTGGGCTCTTACTTGACCTTACGGTCTTGTAGTCGGTTATCCTAACCTAAACTATCGCCGTCATGACAACAGCTCTGAAGATGGCACATGTCATCATCTTCTCATAGTAGCCGTGTCACAACACGACAACGTCGTGATACCTCAAACAATGTAGTTATTATTGTAGTACAAGTACAAAAGCTCATAACAAGGGCAAAGGGTGATGATCTTTCTTGGTAGCCGCATTCAGCTTCCTAAAGTCTTGACAGACTCTTATCTTTCCGGAATTCTTTTTAGGTACAATAACAATTGGGGCAACCCATTCACTGCTCAACACGGGGTAAATAATGCCTGCTTGCAGGTATTTATCAATTTCCTCTTTTACCAACAAGGAGTATTTCGGATTTAACCCGGTATTGTCTACGCCTTGCGGATTTGCCCCTCTATGAGGTCTATTCGGTGCTCTCCCCACTGTCGGGGTATGCCTTTCATATCCGCAATCCTCCAAGCAAAGACATCTTCATAGGCCGTGAGGACCTGAATTAATTGAGTCAAGGTGGAATTGTCCAAGGATTTGCCTACTCTGAGAATACAGTCAGGCCTAACGCTAATCTCCATGTATGCGCTAGGTTCCACCACTCCGTCAGTGTGGCTGGTTTCGCTCCGATCCACACTGATCTGTAATTGCTATTGATCCTCTTCGGACAGATCCTCCTCCACCTCCTAGCACTCCAAGTATCGGACGTCTCACCTTGATACTTTGGGGTATCCCATGAAATTGTGACCTTCCGATCACTCGTGTCACTGGGGTCGAAGAATGTGAGGTTCCGCTTCTACCAGTTCGTGGTGACCTTTGCGCCATACATCCAGGGCCTCCCCAACAGGACCTTGTATCTGCTTTCTTCCTGCGGCTTGAGTACTATGTACGTGAGGAGGAATGATGCCCCTCCTACTCGGGTTAGCACTCCCCGCAAAATTCACACCGGCCTTGTCCTTGACTGGTCAGCTAGTCTGAGTATTCAGGGGGTGGCCTCGTACTTGGTGTATCCTAGGCCATGGGCGGTATCCTCCGTTATTATGTTCACACCAGAGCCGGAATCTATAGGCACTTTCCTTAGTATACACCCGACGATCTCTATCTCGATCTCCGGTGCTCCCATGTCTTCTTGCTCCACCGAATACACCTCAGGGAGCTTCTCCTTTCAGCCCGCGCGTCCGCTGCTAGTCTTCAAGGCTTTAATAAGCATCCGCTTGTATACCTTGTTATCGTCCAGCAGTTGCTTCATGGTGATACTCGCTTTCACCCCTTCCAAGTCTGCTACGGGGTCATAATACCCCGAATCACGTGGTTGGGGTCTAGCAAGTATCGCGGTTGGGCCCTGTCGTCGAGGCGTGTCTGCCCCTGGTGGGGCCAATTCCTTCAAGTAGCCCTCTACCTCCTTCCGAATATCCGCGGGGAAAGTAGAGGAACTGGCTTGGGAGCGGGCCTCCCTTCCGGTCGGGATCGGCGCATTCTCCGAAAAGCCCCGTGCGGCTTCCTTCTTTCCCTTCTTGACTTTTCGATTTGAGAGGAGGAAGCTGCACCTTGGCTTCGGGTAGACACCTTCAACACTTCGACCACTTCTTCTAGCCATGCTGGTTCCATGGGCAGGGGTCGGTCTTCCAGGCTCACCTGGGTTACCCCCACGTCACGCTTGGGTGGGGTCACAAAGCAAACCCCTTGGGCTAGGTACCGCTCTGATTCCCCTCGGGCCTATGGGGGCTGATCGCACTCCACATTCGTATGGCCCGGCCTCCTGCAATTGCTGCACATGGGTTGGTAGGGTATTCTCCTCCTGGGTTGAGGACATTCGGGGGACCAATGCCCCATCGCCCCGCAGTTGTAGCAGGCATTCGGCTTTGCGGGTGGAGAAGGTCCACCTCCCATCCTCCTCTGTGGAATGGTTGTTGCCATGTCCGCAGGTGCATATCTAGGAATATGTACAGGTGGGATGGGAGTGCCCTCCTGCACTCCATAGGAGTAGTCCTTCTGGGTTGGTTCATAAGGTGGGGCCTCACTCAAGCTCCCCCAGCTTACCTGATGTGCCGGGTAGCTCTCCCTCGACTGGTGCTCCGAGTTGGTGTGCCTCGGCTTCCTACATATGGTACACCAGACGTTCGCCCTACTCTACATTGGCGATTTCCGTCTGTCCTTATTGTTGACCAAGTGCATCTTCAACTCCTCCAAGGACTTGGTCAGTTCCTCCACCTTGGAGGAGATCCCCTTCCTTCCCTCATCGCCTCCCTTCATGCGATGATGCTCCTTCTTCTTCGGGGTATATCTCCACTCCTCATCCGAAGAGCTCGTAGCTTCTCCGGACAAAGAGGAGCTAGTTGTGGAAGGACTTCGTCTTTTCCTTCCCTTACCCCGGGTCTTTGTCCTGCCCTTATCTTCGGAGGACTGCCCCGAATGTCGATGAATATTCGACAGTTCATACACCTCCGTAGCCTAAATGACTGCCTCCACAGTATTCTGGTCCGACCTTCGACAGAAGGTCTCATGATCAAGGTCATGCTTCCCCAAGCCAGATACATACCACTCGATTGCCATTGCCGCCGAATATGGCTTGGTGTTGGCAATGGTTGCTGTCATCCGGTCTAGCAGGCTCAGGAACTGCTCAGTATAGTCCCTGAGTTTCAGGTGCTTCCCCCTCCGGATAGCACCTAGTCTTCGCAGGAGTACCTTGTCGTACCCCATCTCCCTGAATCGGGCCAGAAATCGGCTCTTGAGCCCCTCCCATGTGGCTATTTCTGCCACATGGTTCTCCTCCTGATTGTTCATCCATACTCGGGCCCCTTTTCGAAGGAGCCTAGGGAAGATTCGTCTCCGGTCCATGGGGTTTTGTTCCTTGTTGGCCGTGGAGATGGCCTCGAAAGTCTGAATGTATGAGTCGGCATCATTTTCGTCGGTAGTACCCTTAAACTTGGGTACTGCTGCTTGGTAATTGGGCCCGCCATTCTTGATGATCTTCGACCTTGATCCTCGACTTGGAGGTCTGTGAACTGCGGCTCAAGGTTCACCTTGAGTTCGTTCAACTCTCCCTTGCTGGAAGCAGCAAAGGTCGTGGGCCCTTCTTGAAATTCCGACCACCGTTCACCCTCGTTGGATGCTTCGTCTCTTGAAGGCGTTACTGCTCGGGTGGAGGTGTCAGTACTGGCGCTCACAAGTTCTTCCGAAGAATTAGTTCTACTGCCGTCTGGTCGAGTCTCCAAACGTCCAGGGCTACCGGTTCGACTTCTTCCTCTCGACGTAGACGCTTTGCTCTTCATGGATGATGGAAGAATGTGACCCACCACGTTTGTTACCTCGTCGGGGTCTGCGGGAGTCTTCTTCCTTTGGCGACCCAAGGGTCGGATCCACCCTTGCTCACGTTCCTTCCGTCTTAGTTCTTGACGTGCATCGGCACGCCGTCCTCTGGCAGTGAGTTTCGGGGTGTTCTCTTCTTGGTCTGTCGATAGGACATGCACCGTTGGCTCCTTCTCGGACTGATTAGTGTGAGGCCGTTTCTCCGTCATGCATGATTGAAGATCTGATAGAAGGCACTGGACATACCCAACAATCTCTCACCCCTCCCTTTCTCTTCAAGAGGGGTTGAGTTCTTTCAAGAGCAGTGGAAAGGTGGGCTATAGAAAAGCAAAATTGTGGTCACAATTGCGACCCGGGAGTTTCCCTTCCTGGCTAGCTGTCGGATCAATTCACTCCCCAGCAGTGGCGCCAAGAAAAAGTTAGACTTTTATGTAATAGCACTGTATGTACTACTCAATCCGAATTCGTATAGATTGATTCGTTCCCAAGGGAATGAGGGATCAAACTATACTAGCGAAGAAGGGAAATAAGCATTTAGACATCTTTCCAACTCTGGACTGCAAAGTCCGAAGAGTGTTCACAAAGAAGGCAATCGATTCAGATTCAATTCCTTCACAAACCCATCACATCATTAATTCCACAGACACAGCCAATAGAGTTCAGCAATTTGCTTTACTTCGGGATGGGGATCTCTCTCATTACAAGTTTGCGTCTCGGCGAAACACCCTCTAGAGTACTTCTGATGCTACAGACAGGCTCAGCTCGTGGACGAATACTAGGGTAACTTCACGGATACACGCTCCAGTCGTCACAATGTCAGCCTGCAGACACCAGCTCCTCGAGTGCTCGTTCTACCCTGACTACAATTCGCAATCCAACAACTTGGACACTTGCAAAGAGGAAAAGATCCATCACTTTATTTCCTACGACTATTTATAATGAATGTTCTAACTGCTACTCCTAACTACCAAGCTAACCATCTCCTATATGGATCGCTCTCTCTTAAGTCTTCTACTCTGATCTAAGCCGCTCGATCGCATCTCCACTGCTTGCGTGAATGCGTCGATTCCTAACTGCATCTGCTATACATCTGCAGCAATCTCCTGTCAATGGAGAGCCATGGCTTCCCTAAAATCTTGACCCAGTGCCTTGTACATCTCCTTACGTCGATCCTTCGAATCTCCAGGATTCTCCATAGTTACCATCAACTGCTCTAACCGATGCACTTCAACTCGATCACACCGTGTGAACAGATGCTGCGTACATCTGTTAGCGAGGGTCTCCAACTTCGCCGGTGCCTCCACATCCACCTGAATCAGTCTTCGCTTCACGTCTTGCACTGTCTCCCGAAGATGGGCATTCTCCTTCTCCACAAAATGGATCTTCGCACCCCGAATACGGCAGATCTCTTCGTAGGCTTTCTTCGCCTCTTGAACCTTCTTCTCCATCTCAGCCTTCTCTTTGGACAACTTGTCCACATTCTCCGTTAACTCTCTCACTATGATGGATTGATCTTCCTTCCCCAATGCCAGACGGTTCATCATATGAATCAACTCCATATACCCGTCTGCTTGAAGGTCCCACCCTGGCACATACATCGGCCCCATCTCGTTCAACTCTGGCAATACCGGGACCACCACAACTTCCAACTTCTGCGACAGCTGTAATACCGATGCCATAGGTTCTGCAATCTCCTTCGAGGCTTTCGGCCCCGGCTTTACTGCCATATCTTCAGACAAGAGGCCTTGGCCGGTCCTACTTCTTCCATCTTCTTCTTGCCTACCTCTCTTCGAACGGCTAGAGTAGATGGTGGACTTTGTTCCACTACTCTCTTCCTCTTCCTCGAAGTTCCAATCACCTCCAAGTCTGAGTCCGATTCAGTCTTGCTCTACACTGCCGGTCTCACTTCTCCCGTTCTCTTCGGCTCAGGTGGCGCACTTGCTCCCAAACTCCTCGTCGACCTACTGCTAGCGCTGTCGAGGTCAGCATCCAAGACCGACAACTCACTCTCCAACCGATACAACTGCCTCTCCTTGGCGTCGGCCACTCCAACTTTGCGCATGGGTGCACTAAAAAGACGAGAGATAGACTACACTCTTATCGTCTTCCCTTAGCTTTGTCGCCATGGCCTGCACATTCCTCGCAAAGATCTCTCCCCAGTTCACTCGGATAGTTCCTCCGATGAATCCTTCCATGATCCTCACCTTATGCATACTCATGTAGGTTGTTTCTTTTTGGTGAGAAAAGGCGATTCAAGGTGAGTGCCACCTTTCTCCTGAAGACATCTTTAATCAGGTCGAGCTTGTAGCCATTCGTCCCCTTCCTCTCCCTAGGGTTGAACCACTTTCGCTTGTCAAAGGTGAATGCCGTATGCATTGCCGATCCTTCCCAATCGACTCCGCCTTTGTCCTCTTCGTGGTTGCGTCCTAAAACCTTCGCCCATAACTTCGCACTGCACTTCTCCGGATGCGTTCTGCTCCCAATCGATGTCAGCGGCTTTCCTCTCCGGACTTCATCGCACAACTCCGGGCACACGTAGTCCCATCGCCATGATAGAAACGCTCCACCGAGGTTCTTCAACCTCAGCAACTCCGCTGGAGTCCAATCCGCCATAAGAATGAGCGGTCGAATTCTCCCCATCGTCGCACTTCTTCCTGCTGGAACTCCTCCGGTTCAACGCAACCCCCGACATTGCAGCTAACTTCCCTTGCTCCGGCCGCTCGGCAAGTTCTTGGCATCGACTTTCTCTCGACAATTCTTCAAGCCGCCGCCCAAACGCGCGCTTTAATTCCCTCGCAATTCACTCGTGTGAACTCTGTAATAGCACAGTAGGCACTATTCAGTCCGAATTCGTATAGATTGATTCGTTCCCAAGGGAATGAGGGATCAAACCACACTAGCGAAGAAGGGAAATAAGCATTTAGACATCTTTCTAACTCTGGACTGCGAAGTCCGAAGAGCATTCACAAAGAAGGCAATCGATTCAATCTCAATTCCTTCACAAGCCCATCACATCACCAATTTCCGCAGACCTGACAAATGGAGTTGAGCAATTTGCTTTGCCGGGATGGGGATCTCTCATTACAAGTTTGCGTCTCGGCGAAACACCTCCTAGAGTACTTCTGATGCTACAGACAGGCTCAGATTGTGGATGAATATCCAGGTAACTTCATGGATACACGCTTCAGTCGTCACAATGTCAGCCTGCAGACACCAGCTCCTCGAGTGCTCGTTCTACCCTGACTACAATTTGCAATCCAACAATTTGGACACTTGCAAAGAAAAAGATCCAACACTTTATTTCCTACGACTATTTATAATGAATGTTCTAACTCCTACTCCTAACTTCCAAGCTAACCGTCTCCTACACGGAGCTCTCTCCGTCTCCTACACGATCGCTTCCTCTCCTAAGTCTTCTACTACGATCTAAGCATTTCGATCGCACCTCCGCTGCTTGCGTGAATGCGTCGATTCCTAACTGCATTTCCTGTACATCTGCCGCGATCTCTTGTCGATGAAGAGCCATGGCTTCCATGAAATCCTGACCCAATGCCTTGTACATTTCCTTCCTTCTATCCTTCGAGTCTCCAGGATTCTCCATCGCTGCCACCAACTGTTCTAACCGATGCATTTCAACTCAGTCACACCGTGTGAACAGATGTTGCACACATCTGCTAGCAAGGTTCTCCAGCTTCGCAGTTTCCTCCACATCCACCTGAATCAATCTTCGTTTTAAGTCTTGCACTGTCTCCCGAAGATGAGCATTTTCCTTCTCCACAAAATGGATCTCCGCACCCGAATACGACCAGATCTCTTCAGAGGCCTTCTTGCGTCTCTTCAACCTTCTTCTCCATCTCGGTTTTCTCCCCCGGCCAGCTTGTCCACGTTCTGCGTTAACTCTTTCACCGTGATGGACTAATCCTCCTTTCCCAACGCCAGACGGTTCATCATTTGAATCAATTCCATATACCCGTCCGCTTGAGGGTCCCACTGGCATATACACCGCCCCATCTCGTTCAACTCCGGCTTAATACTGGGACCACCACGCCTTCCAACCTGCGATAGGCTGCGAGCATCGATGCCATGGGTTACGCAATCTCCTTCGAGGCTTTTCGCCCCGGCTTCACCGCCATCATCTTTGGTCGAGAGGACTTGGCCGGTCCTACTTCTTCTATCTTCTTCTTGCCTACATCTCTTCGTACCACTAGAGTGGCAGGGGGACTGTCTTCTACTACTCTCTTCCTCTTCCTCGATGTCTCAATCACTTCCAAGTCTAAGTCCGAATCAGACTTGCTTTGTACCGCCGGTCTCACTTCTCCTGTTCTCTTCGGCTCAGGAGGTGCACTCGTGCCTAGACTCCTTGTCGACCCACTGCTAGCGCTATCGATGTCCGCATCCAAATCCGACAACCCACTCTCCAACCGATACATTTGCCTCTCCTTAGGTGTCAGCCACTCCAACTTTGCATACAGGTGTACTAAGAAAGACGAGAGATAGACTACACTCTTAATGTCTTCTCTTAGCTTCGTTGCCATGGCTTGCACATTCTTCGCAAAGATCTCTCCCCATTTCACTCAGATAGTACCTCCGATGAACCCTTCCACGATCCTCACCTTATGCATACTCACATACGTTGTTCTCTGCGGGGCGAGCTTGTGATTCAAGGTGAGTGCCACCTTCCTTCTGAATACATCCTTGGTTAAGTCGAGCTTGTAGCCATTCGTTCCCTTCCTCTCCCTAGGGTTGAACCACTTCCGCTCGTCGAAGGTAAACGCCGTATGCACTGCCGATCCCTCCCAATCAACTCCGCCTTTGTCCTCTTCGTGGTTGCATCCTAAAGCCTTCGCCCATAGCCTCGCATCCCACTTCTCCAGATGCGCTCTGCTCCCAATTGCTGTCAGCGGCTTCCCTCTCCGGACTTCATCGCACAACTCCGGGCACACATAATCCCATCGCCATGACAGAAACGCTCCACCGAGGTTCTTCAACCTCAGCAACTCCGCTGGAGTCCAATCCGCCATCAAAATAAGCGGTCAAATTCTTCCCATCGTCGCACTTCTTCCTGCTTGAACTCCTCCGGTTCGATGCTTCGACATTGCAGCTAGCTTTCTCTCTCTCCGGCCGCTCGGCAAGTTCTTGGCATCGACCTTCTCTCGACAATTCTTCACTCCGCCGCCCAAACACGCGCTTAAATTCCCTCGCAATTCACTCGTGTGAACTCCCCAATGGTATTCTTAGCTAACAACCATATATTCGGACGAATACCTCCAAGAGAACCCGAATATAACTCTTTATTCACAAAAACCAAAAAAAATCCTACTTATCCTAAGAACTATGCTCCTACAAACTCCCTAATGGTATTCCTAGCTAACAAACATATATTCGGACGAATACCTTCAAGAGAACCCGAATATAACTCTTTATTCACAAAAACAAAAAAAAATCCTACTTATCCTAAGAACTACGCTCCTACACACTTGCATCTCACTTGACACATTAGTATTGATATAATTGTATGCCAAATTGCAAAACAGTAGCCAAACTTGTTTTGATCCCTCCATACAAATCCAACACACATATGTCCTCTTTTGAATACTGCCAAACAATAGATGTTGTATCCAAAGGTGACAACATAGCAAAAGTGGGAATAACTTCCTTCGTCTCCTTCATCCTTGGAGCAAAAGACTCACTCCAAACATGATGTATCAACTGATTTGCCAATTGTTTGAGTTGAATACATGAAATATCTAGTGATTCATCCAACGTGGATGACACTGCTCCTCTAAGGCTTGACATGATAATAACATCCTTTGAACATAGATTATCATGTGTTATAACCTCTGGGCTGATTCTCACTTAGGTTTACCTCTGATGGCTTTTTGGAAGCTCATCATGAATCTAGAAGGACTTAATCCCACCCTATGACCATGATCCTAATGCACACTCTTACACAAACTCTCAAAGTCCAAGCTCCATTATGCAAATTCTCATCAAAAGTAAGATATCACTCAAAAGGAAGGGATACTTTGGTAATCAAAGTCTTTATTGAATCAAGGCTCCACTCCAAACATGACTTCTCCAAGAACCAAGCTCCCCTAAACCAAGATCATCACATTATCTTCTCCCAAAACTAACTTTCATTGAAAACTACTTGAGAGGTGCTTCTCAACCTCTCTATTTAAACTACTTAGATCCTTACCCTAGTAACAATAAGTAATCATCATGTAACTTTCTCTTACCAAGTTTAAACGAGGTAGAGATCACAAACTCCAATGAAAAGGATACATGGCAACATGCAATTGGTCCACTTGGATCTTCTAGAAGCCCAACTACTGTCTAATTGATTTTAGTGTACCAAATCAATCTCGCCCCTAGATTTAAGGGTCTTCCCCAAGTCCAACCAATGAAAACTAGTCCAAGTCAAGGAAAGTCAAGATACCCATATGATAGAATCTGTTCTTTGATTCCTACTTAACATCAAAATAGTAGTTCTCTTCTACCACGTCAAAGTTACTCTATATTTTTCTCCAACTTAACCATAACTAGCTAAACATAGTCATGACTAAGATAAACTTAGGCACAATTTTAGATATACTTACATTTTTTCATATATGTACAACCCTGGGTCTTATAGTGCATCCATGTTTTCCTCCAACAAATCACCAAGCCAAGTAACACAAGCAATGAAGACCTCAGTATATGCCAAACTTTCACTCAGTAAAGGGCAAGAATTGGCAATGAATCATCCCAGTAATTGATTTGGCCTCCCCCCCCCCTCTCTCTCTCTCTAAATTGTTAACATAGCCGATAAGAGGCTATCTCTTTCCAATAATCAATGATAAACCCCATAGGGTATAACACAGTTGCACCCACCAAAATATCATAGAATTTTTCAAGTGTAACAACATCGCATGCTTGCGTTGTATATCGATCCGTGACATGATCTAGTTTCTCTTGCAAAATCAATTCCATCTGGGTTATGTATGGTGATAGTGCATCACTAAAACCTCCAAGAGATGTCTAAATCTTAAATGGATATCTCTCCACTTTGGTCTTTTACAAACCAAGACCAAGTAGTACATCCTTATCCAATATAAGGGTTTGTGCACCAAAATCCAATAACATTTGTTGAGATCGATAAACCTTTTCTAAAGGTCTGATCAAACAAAATACATCATTTTAACATTTAACATCATCGTAATATTACCAACATCATCACACTTGATAACACTCTAGTACACTCATATGCTTGCCTTGCTTATAACTCCATCAGTCCAGTTGTGACAGCTTGCCAAGTTGCCCTAGTAGTTGTCATGATCTCAGGATTAACACTATTAGTGCAAACAAACACATCATATTTGCTTTTGAAAGTGTGGATGCTAATCATAATACATGGAATGATTACACCCCCAACATCAATAAATCCTTGGTTGAGAGGACAAGAGAATGAACAAGAGTCTTTGCCATCCCCAACATTGTGTTGGATGCTACCTCGGACGATGTTGATGGTCAGACAAGTACTCGCTCCATCTCCAAATACATCAATATTGGCTTCCAACCTCATCTCTCCCATAGGTCATCTAGGAGCCATGGCTGATTTATTTAGTGTCTTAGTGTGAAGGATTGAGGAAGTTTGACTTGCCAACTAGCCTCTTCTTTTTATGTATTCAATTCCACTGATGTTTCTCTAGACTCAATAGTCTCTGTTGCACTCCGAGTCATATGAACTGCACACGGTTATGCATCTACATACATGAATTGTACAACAACTCCATCATATGAAGTAGAGGCAAAAGCTATAGAATATTCTAAGCTATAGTCATACTTGATATCTTTTGCTCCAACTACTGCAATTGAGATGTCATGTTCACCTCATGACTAACCTCATGGGCTACCATTTGACTAGAGGCTGATCCTCTACCACAACACTACCATCTTGAACTCTTCGTAATCTTCTAGTGATTGTCATGAAAACTCTCATTGATCACAATTCAGTATAGAGATCAAAACATTGATCAATCATGTGACCATGTCTGTGACAATTGTCATTTGATTTTGATCTAACATGATCCACTCTTCGACCTTGAATTCAATTCTTCTTGTGATTTGATCCACCACATGTATAACAATTAGTTGATCTGAAAATGATGATAATGGTCTCGATCCGACACCTTCACCATTCGATCTAGATGATCAAGACTATCCCACATGTCTATCATAACCACTCTAGCTTTGTGTTATACATTGGTGATGTGGAGGATTTGATGAAGTTGGTGAATCCTTGTTGAATCTAACAGCCATTACTCTCTCATACTGCATGTTGAGCTCAATATGCTCAACAAGCCAACGTATGTGATGTCTCTTTTAGTAAGGTGACATCTCTCACTCAACGTCTCAACTTTCGTTCCAACATGCCATACCAATATTAGATAGTTTGTGTCTCTAGCACCCAATGGGTAGTACTAATCAACCAACATATTCTAGTATTAGTCTTTTGAAGACTTTCTCTAGTATTTTGTTGAAACTTCTACAAGAGGTAGCTTGTCCGTCCTCACCTCTTAGTTATCTCTCCTCAACTGGCCAAAGAATTCTAGAATAAGATTAAAGGGTTGTACCTCTGAACTCATTCCAACTTGACCAACTTCAATTATATCATCAATGATATGTACAGAGAATGAACTCACGCCACCAAACATTGTATCAAAAATAAAAGAGATGTCTCCAAAACTCATTCTCCTCATTATCTCGGTGTTCACGCCAAAAGTCATGATAATCATCCATCCAAATGTTGAAAAATTCCTTCTAAGAAATAAATAAACTAAATAATGTAGAGTATTACATCCATTATAAATTGCACAATGAGTCAAACTCATGTATGAGATCATCAATCTCTTTGAAACCAAGCGGGATTCATAAGATACAGAAAGAATGATGCATCCTAACGTAAAATTAAGCAAAATAAACTAATTCAGTATAGATAAACAATTTAGAAACTCTGATCATACAATCAGCATGATATTGATGAAATAATGAAATCCTTAAAAGGTAAAAGATGTAGAAAATACAATTGTTAATCTCGAGTGTTGAGTAGATATGCAAGCTGATTCCAACAATATCATGCAACATAATATATGCAAGTGAGTTCCTATTTTGCACAATCAAAAGATCATATATATATATATATATATATATATATATATATATATATATATATAGTGGGTGTGAAAGTTGAAATACAAATTTCCATCAAATTTGTATTTCAACTACCAAATTTGATGGAAAGTAAGTAAGTATAAAGAGCATTATAGCAAAAGACTTTGCATAAGTTGAAAGGGATGAGTTTTAAAATTCTTTTGTCCCTCAAACTAGATAAACCATCATTTGGGTCATTTTTTTTATAGCAACCAATATGAAATGATATTTGTTTATATGATAGTGAAATATGTATTTATGAACATATTATTAAAAAAATATGTGGATTAGAAAAGACTTTATATGACTTGAAACAAACATCTAGAGCTTGATTGAAAGGATAGATGGTTTTTTTATGGTGAATATGAAGTTTTCATGTAATACAACTTATATAAATTTATACACCTTGTAAATAAAAACGGTAAAATAGTTGTAATATATGTACATAATATGATGCTCACATTCTAGACCTTGGTTGAAAGGATAGATGGTTTTTAATAGTGAATATGGAGTTTTTTCCGTGATGCAATCTATGCAAATTTGTACAACTTATAAATATGTGATAATTATTGTGTATGTAAATAATATGAAGTTCACATGAAATTATAATATGATGATAATCAGGTGAAATAGATGTTATGCAATGAGTATGAAATCATTGAATTTGAAGTCATGCATTAGGGTTTAATATTTTTATGACAAAAGAGATATGATATTTATTTCTCAAGTTACTATAAAGTAATTTGATATGATGGAACTCAAAAATATAGTTTTCTCATAGAAATTAAGCTAAAAATTTCAAAGCGTCAAGGACACATAAGCTTCAAGGAGGGTTATCAAAATATATAAGTTTGATAACCTTTCTTGTAACATTCATTGGACAAAAGATTAATATTTCAAAATAATAATTTTTTGAATATTGCTTCTTACATGGTTTAAATTTTTTTGTATTGAGTATTAAGCAATTACTATTGTCTTTTTTTCTATATATTTTGAGTATAAAGCTACATGTGTGATAGCTTGTGATATGAATGGCTTAAATAGATTTTTTTCACAATAGGTTTTGATATGGATGATGGAAAAAGCTTAAATTATGACCATTACGGTTATATGGATATTGCTAAAATGCACGTGTTTCATGCTCATATAAAACATATAGAATTACAATATCGCTACATTTAATAATTAGCAGATTTTGGCCTAATACTGATCATTATCATATAACATGCAAACCTTTTTACCAAAGTAGTTGTGGTCTCATTGTTATTTCATCATTTTTAGTTACTTCCGTTTGAAACTAGTCAAGAAATTTTGTTAACAAAATTAACCAAACAAATTCCTCCATCAACTAAGAATTTCCATGCGCATCATTCATAGAATTAAAAAATAGTTCTCAATCTATTATTCCTTAATATGTTTAAACCTACTAAGTTTCCATGTGTCGAGTCAAGTTAAACCACATGGAACATTCCTTGAATTTCCAGCCTTCCTACCATATTTCCCAGGACTCAAAACTTTTGATTTCTCATGGAGGTACTCATCAAATTAACACGTGCCAATTCTTAGTTGACGTAGTTTATGATTGAAACTAGGACGATATATGACCGTCTTCAAGCCTCATTTCTTGTTCTTGATTGATGAAAACATCGTTGACAAATGCTTTTGCAGAAATCTCTCTATCATGAATCCAAGAATTTCACCTCTTCCATGAGATACAAATGCCCCCAACTTTTCATATTAATTATTATTCTGATCCCGAAGACCAATAAAATAAAATAAGAATCATGTCACATTGTTCCATGCTAATTTATTCAGAGCTTACAGATTCTTTTGAGCACTCTAGTAATATTTCTGACTAGTGTGTATGTAGTCAAACCCTTCACCTTGATGTTTAGAAGATTGTGTAGATAGTGTGTTGTGAAATCCACATATTGTAAGAAATTCAGTCCTATTGAATCCTTGATCTTGGCCCAAAACTCACTGACGCTATGGAAAGATGTTTCAAATATTTTAAGTTAATTATTTATATGATCTTGATATTTAAAAAAATAATACAAATTAAAATATTTATGTACGTACAACAAGAAGTGAGCATCCAATTAATTGAATGAAATAGATAATAATTACATAACTTCATCATATGAAAATATTTTAAAAACAAATGAGTAATTTATTGCTTTAATCATATAGTAATAATTATATCTAGATATTAAATATAAATATTTTTTCATAGATGTAATGAATAATATACATTCATAAATAATGCACTTGTTTATTTTTTGTTAATATTTTAGTATGAAGTATATATGATTGCGATAAATATTGAATTGGATGTATATTACAGTCACATCCATTTCAATGCATGCAATAGGTAACAAGTGAATGTGAAAGATGTGAACAAAATAGTGAATTTTTTTTAAACAAATGGAATGACAAAGATAGAACACCAATGGTTGGGTATTCAAACATTATGATCCAAATAGGCTATTAATATGAAAATTAATTGAATATATAGTAATATAATAAAAAATATAATTTTAGATACGAAGTATGTTAATTAAATTTATATTTGTAAAATATTATGTTGTTAATTCAACAAGTTCACTATATACATTCATGTAAGGTTAGACATTTAAGTTACATATCATGTCTCAATTTACACATAAAAAGATTCATTTTTATTGGTTCTATTTTAGACATGTGATAATTATTAAATCCATTTTGTGAAATTTTGGATTTAACTAGAACATGTAATTATTGAAATTAATAAGTCATGATTGTCATAGTTAAAATTCAATACTAGGAATGAAACTTGATGACATCAACAAAATCATCATTTAATTTGTACATTTCATAACAAGTTACATATCAAGAAAAAGTCATCATAATTTGTTGTAGGATTATTGTTTTTCATGTCAAATGTTCTTGATTCTGGGTTTTTTTATTTGATTTAGAACTTTAAATTACAAATATTAAATTATGTTTGAAATTATTTTGCTTAGTTCTCAAATATTCTTCAATTTCTACCGATATCTCTGACATGATTGACTTTTGAAATTTGTTATCCTAGTTGTTTTAAAACGTGGACATTAATTGAACTTTCAAATTAAGAAAAATATGAGCAGATTTTTATCTCAATAAGATATTATATATAAAACAACCAATTTTTTTAATCAATCATAGATATACTCTGGAGTTACCAAGTCCTTGGTACACCTTTCAAAACAACTGGAATTGTTAAAGAATATATGTGTAATAGACTTTAATCTCTTCTTGTTCCTTTCCGTAATAGAGATTAATGAATGAGGTTGTCACAAATCGGGAACGAGAAGAGGGTTGTGGGAGTGGCGAGCTGTCAGCGGGACGGACAAGCCGGTTCTCGTGCGCAGAGAGAGGACAGCAGGGGCCAGTTCAGAGCGTGAACGAGGAGAGAGCGATCAGAGGCGGGAGTGGCGACTGTCAGCGGGAGAGCGATCGGGTTGTGATACAGGAAGGGAGCAAGGAGGAGGAATTCGATCCACCGTAAGTACGCATGAATGATTGAATGCGCGATCGATCTGTCGGTCGGTCGGTCGATCAAGGGATTTGAGATCGATGCGCTCATAGCGCGGGTTGTCTAGAAGGAGAGCAGGAGGAGGACGAGGCAGTGATGTTACTTTGCTGTTTGATCGCTACGCGATCAGGGACTGTTCTTCTAGAGCGGTATCACGGATTGCCGCCGGATGAGCGATTGCAATGGCGGTCGTTTTTGCTCAAGCTTACAGCAGACAACCTGAAAAATGCCCGCGACGATGAGCAGTTCGTAGCGTCGCACAAGGCCGTGTTTGTTGTGTATGCGGCCCTCGGAGACATTTGCATTTTCACCGTAGGGAAGGATGAGTACGACGAGCTTGCGCTCGTTGAGGTGTTGACTGCTATCACGTCGTCTATAAGGGATGTTTGCAAGAGAGCGCCCAGTGAGCGCGTGTTCTTGGAAAAATATGGGAAGGTTTGTCTTTGCCTCGATGAGATTGTGGTACAGGGCAGGCTTGAGCAGACGGATAAGGACAGAGTCAGGAGGCTTACCAGATTGAAACCTCTTGCGGAAGGATGAGCGTTGGTATCCTTGATGTCCGACCTAGAATCCGATTTACAGGGCGTAGGGAGATCCAGTTGAATAAGTTGTCCTGCTCAGCTTCCCTGGCTGCTGCTTGTAGAAGGAGGAGAAGCCATAAGACAGTTGGTTGTTGGTAATTCCGGTCACGTGCATCTTCGCTGGAAGTAAAGCTTCTGGCCACTGGGAGTGCTGGTGCTGGTGCTTATTCTGCTGTCTCAAGAATGAGTTGTGCATGAGAATGAGAAAAGCTCATCAGTAATTCGATATCTGCACTCGGCCTTTGGAAGCCACACGACGGGAAGCTTTGGAAGCTCCATTCGGTTTTCTGCTAAAGTTGTCCTTTCGATTTATTATGTTTTGTAGCAAGTTCGGATCGCTTGACAAATTGGGCCTTGTAGATTCACATAAAATTCGTAAGAAGTCATAATATCGTGCACTCAAAATTGCGTTGTGGGCGTAATTGTATGTCATTGCAACAGCATTGCAGCCCAGCACACGCTCATTACCTCTCTTATTACCAACTGTCTGCAATCCAGCGAAGATCTTCGGACGTGCAATGCTTATTATTTGGGTTTCGAATTTTGTAGATTGTGCTGGATGCACTCCAGCACAATTTAAACAATAATATTTCGTTGTTGAAGGATCAGTGGAGTTGCCATGTATTTCGCGGTATTCGTTTGCTTTGCTATTTGTTTAGTCGGCTGCGATTTATTTCACTGTTTGCACATATTTCACTTGGACTCGGTTCTGCTGTATAGCTTTGCCTGGTCACCTTCATCAGATTTTGTCCAATTTCCTTTTTAGCCTACCTAAATGTATTAATTTGATCCCCTGTTTGCCCCTCTCACGCTTGAGGACATGCCCAAACTGCCCACAAGGCGTCACTTGTCTTGGGATTGCCTTGAGAAGCATGTACGAGCCTTTCGAGTGAACTCTGATATTGTCTGGCCCAGTTGTGACATTAGGTCCAGACGGCGACCGTTTCTCTGTACGAGTCTTTCAACTATGTTGGAATGTACGTTAGATCTGTATTCTTTTCTAGAAAGTATCCTGACTCTGCCGCGATATGCCTTGAATGCTGCTTGTCGTCGAACAGACGCCCTCCATTCGATCGACTTTCGTGTTCAGTGTCCTTGTCTACTTTTGTGTCTCACGGCGATCTGCATAGCGAAGTGAATGTTGATTATACGATTTCATTAGTTTTTTTCATTCAGAATAACATCTCAATTGGTATTTGGAGCTGAAGATTTCCTTTTAGAGAGCATGCAGTCGTGCACCTGAAGGTGAGACCACTTCGTCAGGAGTTAAAGCAACACGTATGGCATTGACCTGGCTTTTCTTGATACATTAGAGCATGATGAGAGATTCTGGCTCTCCCATTTAGCCACTACGAAGTCATGGTGCTTTCTTAGAATCTATTCCTTGCCACGTTCAAGCTGTTCTTGTTATGTGTACCGCACAAGGTGAAGGCGATCTCTGTATATTCGTGTCAACCACCATCGGTGTCAACGTCCACACCTCCGACTTGCGCAGGATATCTGCATTCCCCTCGTACGCTTCGTGCGAAGGTTACGCCACGTTCAAATATTTACTTCCTGCTCTCAGGTAAATTGCAGTGAGTGCCGTTTTATGGTACTTTTTTGTGTTCTCTACAGGTATATAATATAAGGACTCGGTTATTAAACACATCACCTGTCTGTTCGATTAAACTTCCTAGGTTTAAAACGTGCAATTCTTGGAATGCACAGGTCCTTCCAAACATGATTTGACACGGTTTGCTATTAACCTGGGAGGTATTCTCGACTTCCGATGCTTTGCATCAGATCCTATCATAATTACCAAAGATTTAAAAATAATAATAAAATTTCGTTTGTTCTCTATTCCAGTGTTACTTGATGAACAGTACTTAGGACTGAATACCATTAGATGTATAGGTACCCGAAACAGACTTACGTAAGCATAACATTTTTTGAATATTTATGAAAAGATAAGTTCCGCAACCAAAACATAATGAACTGGAAAGGGGTTGTGATGGCTTTTCAGACCTTTCTCCTGCCCAATCCAACTCCATCCGTCTGCTGTATTCTGAACGACATTACGAGGATAGAGTAACCTCCTACTGCAACAAAGACAAGCGTTCCAATGTACGTGCAAACAGTGGTTGCAATCGCATACAAGTACCTGTCAAGTGACATGGATTTCATTAGGTATCGAATTATTCTAAGCACGGGTTTATTCAGACACAGAAAATGAGTAAAAACTCTCGAATTCTAAGTTGAAGCATAAAAAGACACAATCTTACTTTGTTCCCTATACACATTCGCATCAGTTGTGCTTACTTTGGGGAAAAGACACTCCAGACAAACAGATGATCTTGCATGACATAGAGGACTCCTGTGAAAGCCGTCAAAAAGATGCTGTTCATTGCCAGAGGTAAGATGCATGGCAAGATAATATCTTCAAGAAGCCACGGTTGTAAGAACTTCGAAATTTTCTTCTCTTCCAGTGCCCTGGGGCGACTTGTGGTCAAAAGTAGCCCTTGCATGTAGAGCAAAGGGGACCCATATGTGATGAAGAAAGCCAGAATGCCCGATAATACAGTGGAGTGCGATGACAGACCCTGCACATGAATTACATACACAGGAAATTTCGTAATTGGTGAGTTCTTCATCCTCAGAAGCCAAGTCTATCAAGCTTCTCTGATGACTCAAAAACAACTCCTACTTTGTCAGAATGTATACCCGTGCCAACACATTGTAAGCATTGTCTTTAGAAATCCTACAGAGACATTACACCATCTTTGATAAGACCACGTACTTGCATTATACCATGATATTCCGTTGAGAAGTGTGACTTACAATGTATGCTCCTGCCACATCCACAGTCGCAAGAGTGTTGCTGTTGCCAAGTCCGAAGTGACCAGATGCTCCAAGCCAGTGCAGAGTCAGAATCTGCAGTTCAGAGGATTTAGAATCAGGTCAACTCAGCACTCAGCACTCAGCACAGAACAGCGCCATGGTCATTTGAACGTAAGCTTTTTGGGGTGAAGAAAGAGGTTACCGAGATCCATCGTGGAGCCCAAGCGTGTGCCGTATGGAACAGATTGACAGCCATCAGCAGCTGTAAGAGGAGCAAAGCTATAGGTGCAGCATTCACTGACTGCTGTAACAGAAGTTGCAGAAGAGACCAACATGAGACAAACACTAGGCCTGTAGCACAGAAAGATCTTTTGACCGAATACTCCAAAGTCGAAGTTTCAAAATCCTCCTGGACACTCTCAAAGAGTGGCCCTATTTCCTTTTGTGAGGTTGAGGACACTTTATATGGAGACCTGGAATTGAGTAGCCATGGGAAGGTGGCAAAGGCTAACAAGGAGCTTCCACCTACTAGGCAATATACGCCTTGTGCACTAACAGTTGCCCAAGCTCCTAGATCCCAGGCATCAGCTCTAGAAGTTAACCCCAGGAGACTACAAGTAAAATAGAGCAAAATCAGCATGGCTGACAGAATGAGACAGAGTTGTGTTATCCTACGTATGGATTGTGGGAGAGATTTCGGAAGTATCCAACAGCACATCAGGGTCACACTGAATAGACACCCTGCGCGTATGTAAGCGATAACCGAAGGGTAAGTATTTTCAAGAGTCTTTGCTACATCTGGCAAATGTGTCCAGTTGACACCACTGCGATGCCAACTCCGTAGAATTCTTCCAAGTACCAGTAACAAACAGATTTGAATGACCTGGTTAATAATCATTTTACGTCTTGTAACTCGCAGACGCATCCTGGACTGGTCCGCCGTGGTTCCAATCGCAGGATTGTGTTTTCTCTTGACGCGGCAGTCTGCTGGTAATTTGTCTGAATTTTCACCCATCAGGTAATTAGGATCTGATATAACGTCAACTCCGTCATCGTTCTCAAATTTGAATTGTTGCAAGGAAGCTCTAACAAGGGCCACCAAGAGAGTTGAGAGCATGAAGTGCCATGTAAATTGTTCTTCTTCCACAAATGAGCTCGATCCAAAGCTTGCTGCATGTACACTAACTCCACCAACGGCTATCAGTTTCAAAAGACGCGAAGTCCCTATTCTTGATTTTTCACGTCTTGAAGAGTGGTCCTCGAAGGTAGCCTTGTGAATTTCATATACTGCTAGCAGAAATAATATGGTTGAAAGCAGCATCAGTAACCCTCCAATGAACACGAAGGTCAGCCGCTTCTGTTTCACACAATTCAAAATCAGGGAAAGAATCTCATCTACTTGGTAAAAGAGATTGGTGGTACGTTACCGAAGTTTCTCTTCCGAAACTCACATTCCAACAAACCATGCTGAAGGAAAGAATATGGCAAAGTGTGATATAAAATTAGTTGACTTGACCTCCGTACTGCCGCTCGCCAGCCACTCTGAAGTGGGTCTTAGAAACTGAAGGTAAGCTTCCTTTGCTTCTTCAAACCCTGATGTTTCCTTTCCGTTCTCTGACCATTGCTTGCGCTTCTCCACAGCCAAATTGAACAAGGTACAATACTTAAGCGCATTATCACCCTGCTTGGAACGGAATGACGACATATCTCCATCCGTAGCTTTTTGATTTTGACATATATCGGCTATACACACCGAATGAGGAGATCTTCTTCTCATTAGCCTTAAAAGTTGCCAAGAATTCAACTCCAACGCTTTCAACTGGAGTTCAGCTGCAGATGACATCCGTCTCATTAAGAAATGCGTTTCTGATTTCTAGAGAAGCCACCAGATGACGAAGGGATAACATCATAATAAACTAACCTATTCACTGCTCTTCGAGCTTTCACAAACTCTCGGCTTTCAACAGTTCAAATGGATTCGTAGTAACACGATATACTTCGAAGAGAAGCCGTAAACAGAGAAACATAATCCAGTTAGACCTACGCGGCAAAGAAGAGAAGAGAGGTTGTAGCAGAGCCCCAACACTATTTTTTGGAATGGGCATCCCCAACAGGATTGCTAATGTTGGCACGAGATCCACCTACAATCACCCACATTTTCGTTAACCATCTTATGCCGAGACAATGCTTTATTTACCTGCTTGGAAAAGAAACCATTGTTGCTGTGAGGACGCAACGTTAAGGACGTACTTAGATTAGAAAAATGTACTTATTTGTATTTGCCTGTCCTAGAGGTCAAAGATCTAAAGACCCAGCCCTGGCGGAGCGGTGCTATCAGTAATAGAACGGGAAGGAGAAGTAAGATGTGATGAAGAGGGAGGCGGAGCAGGGAGGACTATTTGAGAGCGAAGAGAATCTCTTATAGTAGGAAAATAAAAGGCTAAGCGATTAACATTCTATCCAGGCAAATTGGTAAGATTTCTAGGCTCTAAGCTGATCTTTTTGAACACGCAAATATACGATGTACCTGGTAAGCTGCGTCATTCAGAATACTACTTGCAGACGCTTCAGGGGAAATCTGAAATTCTGGTTTCGAAGAAGGATTTGTTATGAAAAGAGCAAGAGCATCAGTCTCTTGATACGTGGCTCCCCCATGATTTCCGCCGCTGGTCATGCCATGATCACTAACCACCACCTTTACGACAGGAGATTTTCAAACATGAGCAATTTGTTTTCGTATGCAAAGATTCATAGTCGTAGGATAGACTGTTTGGATCCCTTGAATATCATGTTTTGAGAGACAGCAAGGATTAGCCAAAACAACAAGGTAAGAAACGGTAAAACCTCTACAGTTATCGAATAACTCACCACGAGAGTTCGGGAGGACAAGGGGGACTTGCTGAGCACCGTCTGATGAATTCTTTCAATGACTGAGTCCATTTCTCTCAGTTTAGAATCCATAAGGGGGCTGCCGAAACCAGCCGAAATAAAATCTTTCAAAGCAAATTGGTGGAAAGATCATGTGTAGCTTTGTAAACAATAAAAATAAACCTAAGTATCTACTTGGATACATAAAATCACTAGCTATAAATTCTATCAATAACGGCGGCGACCCTTTCCCCCAGTTCAGAGCCATGAGCGGGTTGTCAAAACAAACTGATAAAAGTCTCAGAAACAAGTTGGAAGAAAAGTTGACAGCTAATATACGGGTTATGAACAATGATACCTCACTGAACTATCTAAAATTAAACTTAAAACCACTACTAGGCCATTCCTTTTGCTAAGTGGACACGAGCACTGCATCGGCCCCCAAACTGAAATCTGAAATAAGCTTGTCCTCAGACACAGCAAGATGTTGCCAATGCGTTTTTTCGAGACACGTTATACATGAAGGACATAACTAAAAGCTACTCCACAGCAGAACAGTCTTGTGACAAAAAATGCATGCAGCAGACATTTCATTACCTGCTACGACCACCGAGATGTCCCACATGATCCAAGCCGAGGTAGTGGAGAATCTGCGAGGTTCACGCACATCAACAATACTGCGTCGTTCTTGCTATACGCTTGCTTGCTCTTTTGGTAAAATGTTGTTATCACTACTCAGGACATTCGTATGTAAGATGTTTAATAGTGTTGGTATCCCTACTGTATCGAACACTGATCCCAATACATCACCGAAAGAAAAACCAACACTAGTGATAAAGCTCCTTACACTACTCTTACAAGATACGACTTAATCAGGGCTCTCTAAACCTTGCGTAAAAGGTAAGGCTCCTTCTACCAGAAGATTCCAGTCGGTGTTCTCAAGTTCATAATCCAGGTGACGTGTCACATTGTTGTCAACTTCCACTGTGTCCTTCACCTGTCCTATTTGAGAATACAAAACAAGGCAGATTTTGAAGTATTTTTCAGTATCTCCGGCAAAAGTTGTATAGTAAGAGAATGTTCTGTGACTTGACATTGCAAAAGTCAGAGGTGCAAAAAGAATTCTTCAGACTACTGACAAATATATGAGAGGTTGAAGTAAGAGAAACTGCAACTTACATAAAAGCTGCTCACTCCATCGTGTCGTTCGAAAAGGTTGGGAAACAGCTTCAGCCAAGTTTCGTCGCCAAGCATGACCATGCGCCATCCTGCTCGTGCCAGTTGTCCTGGTTTATTCAAGCAACCAGAGATATAAACTGTTGAGGATTGTCTTTTGATAGAAGGTACACTTAGAAGACATATATATTCTTTTCGGGGCTTTTACGCTTCCTCCATCAGGTGTTAAAAGATGAATGAACTCGTAGTTCGTACTCAGCGAACTACAACAGATAATATGCATCACTTCGAGATTAATATCGTCCACTAGAACACTCAGAAGGTCCATTCAACAAAAGCCAGTACCGATTAAATTATCTTCAAGTAGCTTCTGCGTGTTGAAATTATAAGCAACGTCAAGGAACCCAGCAATTGCTCCAGACGTCATGGCCTGTGGAGAGTTCAGCGCCTGATGTAAGTGATGGAGGATATTTCCATGGCCTAAAACACTGCGTAAGAGGACCGGCGGTCTAGTAAAACATCGTGCAACGAGTGTCAATATTGACCTTCAGCCGAGGCATAGTCACGGTTGGTGGTGCTGCTTTGGCATGATACCCCAACGCTGAGCCGTTGGACAACAGGTTTTGTGTATAAGACATCGCTGACTTAAAGTTCCGTGCAGGAGGCCTTCCATCTTTACCAAGTACAAATTCAGCTGGTAGACCATCCACAACCTGATTCACCAGACCGTCAGTGCATGAACTTACACCAGGAACATGGAGTTCAGATGCACCGGGCATATAGTTTCAAAAAAGATGCTAACTGACTTTAACTCAATCAAGACAACATTTAAAAAGAAAATACAAAAGAAACCATCCAAAGGTCAACAAAAAGAACTGCGAAAGCTGATGCCAAATGTCCTACAAGCCATAACGACCTGTATGTGGAGGAAAAAAACCAAAAGAAGGAGAGATCTTTCCGATCTGTACTGAATCTCACCATGAAGACCAATCGGTCGTATTTGGCAGGCAAACCAAGATTCTTCTGTACAGAAAAAGTTGGTCACTGACTGAACTTAGCAAGTGCACTCTTTAAAATCACATCGGGTAAAAGAAACACAGAGCTGTTATGAGCCCTGAATCACAACAAAAGGTTTACATAAAAAGCTAGGCACCACAATGATAACAATTTCGGAAGGACAGGGAATGGCCTTCCTGCAGTAGCACACCTCTTGGGGATCATACTTCTCATCGTGGAGAGATCGGTCAAGCTCGTTGATGTCGTCGATCTTACAGAGTGGAAGGAAGCTCTCTGCACCACTGAAAGCCATCCTTCTTCTATGTTAGCAGCGATGAGCTCCAACTTGTAGATTCGGAACAACGAACATTATGTTATCGCTTTCCTTCCTCTTATGCTCTCCATATCACTGGTCAGCAATCAATATGAACTGTACGTACCTGATGCCATCTAATGCAGGCTTCACAGGGAAGAATCCCAAAACAAAAAGTAGAAGTCCAGTAATTTGTAGCAGCAGTGCCACCACGCCTAACGTGGCAAGTCTTCCAAAGACGGAGGCCATCACTGAAACGAGCGGAATGGACAGCAACCATGCTCGGCTGGAAATTACAGCTACAGTTTCAAAACAGAGGAGTAATAAGATGCAATGATCTATTGCGGAACAAAGTAGCTGCAGAAGCTAAAGTATGCACACCCTAAGCCTCTATTCAACAAGAAGCTCTAAACTGAGGTTGTGAATGGGCGGGTTAGAAAAGCCTACAGGAGGGAGAGGTACAAGTACCAAAATGACAGCGCGAATTGCAAACAAATTTGCTTAATGACCAACTACTGTACTTGGACAAGGATCTGAGCTATCCCGTATGACTCTCTCTGTAATTGGCCAAAATTCGTGGCGTGGAAGCAGGCAGGGCGGTCCGAAACAAGAATTTCGATGAACCAAACGCCTTACATGTCTAAACATTCAAGACGTCTCTGAGAGAAGCTAAACAAACACTGGCTAAGATGAGCGGGATCCCAATAAGTGGACCTCACTGAGAGTATTTGAGATGCTGCAATGTAGGTTCTTCTACTCCAAGCCTGATGATGCACACTCGAAACAGCTGCGTGTTAGATATGGGGTAAAATTTAGGATCCTGGCCGCTGCGTCAGCTGATTGACCGGTCGATTCCGCTTTCGACAGCTGGTACATTTTCCTCCCATGCCATGCTTGCCTTTGTGGCAGCAAGAATCTCACGACTATCTTGCGAGACCGTGAGACGAATTGCAAGGAGAGCGGCAGCCAGAACTCAGAAAGTGCAGTTCATGCATAGCTGGTGTTAGAAGCCGTACGAGGCATGCATCGCTCTCGTAGCATCAGGTCAAACTCATCGAGCCATACTTCTTTCCGTACCACATTACAATCTAGCATTCGCATCGCATAGCATAGCGGTCATTGTCATATCACACCAGCTGAAAAAACGCCATAAGTTCTGACCTACGGCAACACTGTCTTTGTTTTCCGTCCCATTCACACCAGTCCGCTGACCACTTAGTGGCTAATAAGCGGAGTCATAAACAACCGCAGGCAGGCAGTGAGTCCAAGAGATCACAGGTATACTAACTGCTGTAGCCCAGACATGGTCTATGGTCGCGCGCCTTGCCGTGATTCGATGACAGCGACTTACCCCAGAGAGCGAAGAGAAGGCTCTGCGCTTTCGTTCAACAAGAATGGTGGAGGGGCTTTCACTTTCTCAGGAAATGGTTCCAGTGATAGATTATTGACGCCTGCTGTTTCAAAACGCGAAGGCAGGGCTGGCGAGGTGACTCGAGGGATGAGGAGAGGTAGGGCAGTCAGGGCAGGGCAAATGTGTCATGCTGGAGAGGGTTTGGGCAGCAAGCGATGTCCCGGGAAGAAACTGTAGATGCGGCGAACAGTGAGAATGATTGGTTGTTTTGAGAGCCGGATGTCCGAAGACGCGGACAATGTTTCCGGAGAAGGTCAATTTGTATATGATGAGAATCTCACATTGTGAGCGTTTCTTGCTTTTATGGTGAATAGAAGCCAGAAAATTTTACAAATGGCAGCGGTGTCACCGGCAGCGACGAAGAAGGTTTCTGTTGCCAAGGCATCCAAGAACCCTCGTCATGTTTTCCCTCTACCCGGGTATTTCCCTAGGTATGGGCAGTATGTTGTGGACGATGAGGCCGAGGAGGTCGTGGAGAAGGTCCAGGTGGAGAAGGAGCCGACACTTCCAGACGACATCGAGGAGCTCATAGTTAGAGATCCTCCTGTAATATATTGTAGTGCACTGCTCAACCTTCTTGACGAGGGACTGGTGATGTTGTGGTGGGTTGATTGCCAATCTTTGCCATACCTTCTCTAAATAATTGATAGACTACGCATCATTGTATCCTTTTTGTGTTCATTGTAAGGATTTCATATTCCATAGGCTGTGACCACATATCAATCTGGAAGCCAAGCCAAAGCAATCCTACGTTGCTGAAGCAGTATATCTGCAGGGGTTTGAGTTATGTGACAGATGAGTTCCTTGGCCTTATGGAAAGAAGGATCTCAGACCCTGTGAAACAAGAACATGCTGATTTTTTGAAGGATAATGTCTCTCCTGTAAGTCCCAGTGCTTAAAAGTCTTTAAAAGTTGAGTCGTAATATTATGTGTGAGATGCCTGAAATGTGTCGGAAAATTCACAGCACTACCGCAATTATGGGTCCAGTAGAATGAAGAAAGCAGAACAGGTATAGAGACGTTTTGAACTTTGAGATGAAATGATATCAGAGCAGAAAATAATATACACTGGCAGTTTGATTGAGCCTTTGAAACGTTGAGTGAAATCATAGAAAGCAATGACAATGTCACGTTTCATGGGCCTTATTTCAACGCTGAACGTTCATATGAATTGTGCAACTCCTTTCTGTTTGTAGTTTTCTGTGCCTTCAAAATTAGGAATAAACGTTCAGTATATTAAACAACAAATTTCAAAGCTCTTGCCACTGTCCAGGAAGTTTACGAAGCATTGCTAGTGCACGTGGAAATTCTTTTCAACTGGGAGCGCGCAGTTTTATCAGGAGAACAAGAGACTTTATTAGATGCCGAAAGGCAGTTGAGCTGGTCTGCTTGGGTGCTCGCTCGTCTTTGCGCTGTATGTGAAATTTCTATCCCTCTCCGAGATTCTCTTTAGGCTGTCAGAAATCTAATATGCTGAATGTGAATATGTTTGTGTTTCTGGAGTTCAGTTGATTGAAATACTATATGCTCAAGTGCAATCTCACAACCATAGAGTTCGAAGCATGAAATACCTGGATAGTTCAAACACGACTATATCTGTCTTCTGTCTCTCTTCCACACTCTGTTAAGTGTCTTGGTTCTCTTTAATGTACCTTTATGCAAACAGGAGAACGAAGGCACACAAAGGAATATCTACGGTCATGCTATCTAAGAACTTTACACGTTGGGTCGATGCTGGCGATGCTAGAGTCGAATAGTACATATTTTCCTCACATTAGCATGTAAATTAGCAACTCTTGTCTCCCAAAACGCGTAAGGTGATTAAAGCAGACTAAGAAAACGCTGACGCTTTTTCATTGACAGCTGCCTCGACGAACCTTTGAACTGATTGTTATGTTCACCTAGGTTCATTCCAGCAACACATTGAGACTGCTGAAGTCTTTGCCTCTTTGAAAACGAAGCAGTCTGGCTCAGGAAAATATTTTCAGAAGATGTTTCAAAAGGTGTGTTTTTCAATGTAGTAATGTGTTTTGAAAATCAGTGTGTGAAAGTGATCCATATGGATCACTTTTAGATGATGAAATACCACAGCAGGTCATGTGGACTCTCTTGCACTTGCCATAGCTTGCATACACTCAATCTAACCCCCAGGTAGATTATAAGCAATGCTCTTGAGATCAGAACTCTCAATGTAGCACTCCCCACCTTGAACCAAGCTCCAACTCGAAATTCGGAGAATTTCTTAGCAACGAGAAAGACCGAAAAAGCCAAAGTAAAATCCCAACAAACACCGTTGTGAATTAATCTCAGAGTCAGACCATAGCAGTAACTCAGTATATAGTAAAATGTAAATTGGATTTACGGTGAATTATAGAAAGTAAATAGATTGGGGTAGTCTTGCAGTTTTCATCATTTCCTCCTCCTTGATGCAGTTCAGAATGCTAGCGCTGAAACGGTTGGGGACATCTCTCGAAGAAGAGGAAGCAATTGAAGATTACCGGAAGGAGATGTACTATCGCGAAGAGAAGGTTCAGCTTCGCTTTATATTGGAGTCTGTCCATTTAAACCGATAATGGCAGTCACGTTGTTATTCTTTCCCTTTATTTGTCGCGAATATTTTCATGTTCTTACAAGAGAGCGTGCTGAGGTCTAGTAAACCAATGCATTTCATTTCTTTTGATTCAGTAGCATTCGCACACACACATACGTCCGTATGTATGCGGATGCCATGTTTCCGATTCAGGACGTACACTAGGAGGACCCCAACCAGATGCCCCTAGCAAAGTGATGAAAAAACAATTTGTTCGTTCGCAACATTCTGACTTTTCAGAAGCAGTAGGTGAGGTTCTTCATTATCCCTGTAGTCTAGACTTAAGATACCCCTGTACCAGAATGAGCTTGGTATCAAAAGTAAGCTTCCGGAGATAAGTTGAGACCACGTTTTTTTGAAGGCGTATGCAGGCTATGAAGGAGCATCAAGCATTAGAGTTACAACTAGAAGGAGAACGCAAAGAGCGTTCTAGGCAGTATGCTCAGTACAAGGAGGCCGAGAAGAAGATTCAACGTATGAAAATGACTTCCCTTGTGTACCCATTTCCAAATTTTTTGAAGACTGAGTTGCGATTTAGACTTGATGTATTGATGTCGTAGGAATGAATTGATTTTAGGACGAAATCCACGCCATGCACTTATGTCAACTCATTTAGAACAGTCCCATATGTATCGGCATGAATTATTTGACGGTTCTGTGTCAGCCCAGACCTAGGCTCTTATGTTTCCTTTGAAGCTTTGGGACCAACATAGTGCAGAAAGGATATTAAAATCGAGTGTAAAATCGAGTAAGTTCAGTAATAGAAATCACTAACAATATGAAGTGCAGAGGACAAGGACACCTCTAACGCCCAAAGGATGGCATTAGAGGCGCAGCTTAAGGCCGACTGTGATTCTCTCGCAGAACGAGAGTTCAAGACCTTCAATGCCGAGGTCACACGGTGCACTTACCATCAATCCTGTCAAGAAGCATCTTATGGTGTCACCCTGCTCAATTATTTTGAATACTTAATTTTGACGATCCTGGAGATCGATTTTGTCAACATTTCATGTCTTTGAGCTTCACCTTGATTTTAATGTTGCAGCATGGATGAGCTGAATGAAAGCAGAAGGTAAGCTGTAATCGTTATAAAAGCATTTGATGAAGATTTGAATGACTGCCATGTTTGACGTTGATGCTTGAATTGCAGGAAACAGTGTTGCTCGCGGAGAATACAACGATTAGTAGCAACCTGACAAAGATACAGGTGCATATTAGACCTAGCTATGTGATGGCCTCTGGCCATTTTTGTAGACTCTTCAGTTTCGTTTGATGATCTACATGTATCGCTTACTTTTAGAAACAGTTGACTGGAACGTTGGGATATGCAGAACGAGGATCGTGATAGAGAATTGTCACTACGGGGGAAGAAAGGCCAGAGTGTTGAGGAGGTGCAGGCTTTGCTTGAGGAGTATGAACAGGGCATTCTGACGAGGAAGGCTGAGCTCGATGCGCTCTGTGTAAGACAATCCATTTATCTGAAAGCTCCTGTTGTAACATTTTGCTGGAGTGATTGTTAAGTTCACAGCAGCTTACAACCTAGCAATAGTTGTTATAAAAAATGCAGTATAAAAACTCAACTCTGTAATAGAACTGTAATCATGAGGATGTGCCTGACATAGCCTGAAGATCATGCCACTTGCCGGCCAGTGCTAGCTTGAAGAGATTGAGTACTAGAGGAACAGCGGGATGGGAGGAGCGGAAGAAGTAGGAGGGAAGAGACAGGAGTAGTTGAGTGTGAAGAGGGTCTTTTTTGTAATGAGTCTCTTCCCCATTGACATTAGTTCGGACCATTAAGTATCAACCAAAAAGTGCTCAACTAGCTCATGCTCCTGACAACTGTAAAAGCCCAAGTAAATATGACTCTAAAGCGGCTGCTTTGGGCTTCGGGTCAAGGCTTGGTGAGTTCCATAAACAGCTTTGACTCCTCCAGCAGAGCGATTTTACGAAACAGTTTTCTCTCATGTTGGAGAGACCTCCCTGATGCCAGCTTTGCTTCCAAATCCCGTGTGATCGTGGTTTTCATGATTCGACAAAGAAGTTTCTCGACATCCTGAGAAGTGTAGTGGAGGACCTCCCGAACGAGGCTATACGATGAGGCCTCTCATCCACTAAAGAGAATGACTTCTGCTCTCCAGAAAAGGTTGAAAAGACTATCGAGCGGAAGATTGCCGGCCAACTCTAGTTAGTGAGCACATTGACTGTGTCGTCGCGGGCTCCTGCCTTGAATTCTTCATTACCTCGATGGCCGCCAGCACGTCAGCCGTGTCAAAACCTGAATTAAGCGGACCAGCTTAGTTCGCATCATTGATCTCCCTTACAAACCTGTATACAAGGTCCTCAAAAGATTTGTGTCACCGGGTCACAAGGGGCTGATTATACTCGTAAGTCTTTTGTATCGATCCCTAAGGACCACACAAATTTACGGATCAGAAATAACCTACCTCCACCCTTCGACCCCAAAGCTCTATGGAATCCTTTGCCTCAGTTAATTTTCGAGTCTTTCCCCTGCACCCTTTCCTCATTTTTGAAAAAATTGTCATTGATGGGCTTTTGCAACTTTCTGGGCACTTTTGCCTGTGCAGTTTCACCATGTCCTTCGTTTCTCTCCTTAGTTTGCCAATGGCAGTTTTTTCCCAGAGCATCTGATCTGATTGAGCCTCAACACTCGCATTATAAATGGCTCTCTGGTTAGTGATAAGTTCCCTGAATTCCGGGGATCATCATTTAATCACCCTTCCACAAATAATAGGCTTTCTCCTTAAACAGACCTCGCTAACGTTTCTCACCTGTTGCTTCTAGTAGTTGAGTTCTTGGGCAAGTTTTCCCTACTGTATTCTGAAATATAGTAGGGAAATTATCGCCTTATTCTTCACAGGCGAGAATTCGTCTTGCAGGTTTTTTTTCCCTTTGAACCAGTTTCTTCCGGTTGCAACCTTGCAGCAGTTGCTATATCTTGAGTTAACTGATATTGACAAAAGGGAAGTTGATCTAGAGCACCTACTGCTGGACGCTAGTTGTGAAAAATTGCTGCACATCTTGAATGATGTGCAGCACTTTTCACCGTTGTTTTGTGTATGTCCAGCGTACAATGCATGAGAAATTGAACTGCAAGTTTGTTTGTGTTGTGAATTAATCTCAGAGTCAGACCAGATTAGTAACTCAGGACTAACAGTAAATAGAAATTTACTTTAGGGTTTTTCATTTAGGGTTTTCTTTTAGAGTTACCTTTGTGGCTAAGTAGACTCCAGCCACCATGGTTTAGGGTTTCGAATTTGTGTGACCAGGCTCAAAGCTCAGCCTGAGAAGTGTATAGATTGCTGATGAGTTAGTAAAGCAATCAGGTCAGAGTATTCATCTTGCCAGTGATCATTCCTTCAGGTATTGATCACACCTGTTAGCTGTTGGATTACTGAGATGTGGGGGTGGTGATAGCAATCTAGCTGAAATCGAGTTGGAGCTTGGTTCAGGGTGGGGAGTGTTACATTGAGAGTTCTGACCTCAAGGACATTGTCTAAATCTACCTGAGGGTTAGATTGTGTGTAGGCAAGCTATGGCAAGTGGAAGGGAGTCCACAGGACCTGCTGTGGTAGAGACATCCAGAAGTAATCTTTATGGATCACATTCTCACACTGATTTTCAAAAGTTTGTATGAGATGCGCGGAGACTTCTGAAAAGATGGAGACTTTTGCTGTGCAGGAGGAACACAGAGATATGAAGGCTAAGATCAACTTATACCAGGGCTATTTCGACGAAAAAGCCCGTCTGGTACTCTCTCTGTTTGGCCCTTTCGGGGAAATATACATGTGTGCTTGACGAGACTGTATCCGGCTTTAAGTCAAACTTTGCAAAGACCTTCATGACAAATATGACCCATTTTTCACCGTTTGATGGGCAGGCGGCTGTTAAAGCAGAAGAAGAGAGACTTGCATGGGAACGAAGATGTGTAAGTGCATTCAAAAGGCTGCTCACCACAGTATATTACATGCAGTAGCTGAGCTTCATCCTTTCAACTGCACTCCGCATGTGGTATAACTCGGAGTGTCCTGAAAAGTGACTCGCTAGTCCTCTCCTCAGATGTGATCCATAGTTGCGCCTAGTTATGAATTAGCTCTCATCTGATGCATCGCTATCATTCAGAAGTGTGCTCGAACAACGAGCTAACACGAAGAATTCCGTGGCAACTTGACCAGAATAAATTCGTGGAACGAAAAGTACCCTATCATGCAGCTCGCAAGATTCAGCGTGCCTGGAAGAAGCACAAGGCTTACGTTGCTAGGCAGAAAAAGAAAGTATGTTCATCACCTCTCCAGAATTGCATGTACCCTTCTTGTGTACAAGTCGATGCTCACTGTTGTGGGATATATACACCATTCGGTTCATGTCAACTGTCCATGTCATAATGTCTATGAAAAAGTGGTAAAATGTTTTCCGCGTATGTAAATTTTACAAGCCTGAAAGTGGCAGCTAAAAGTTCATATGCCCAAGTTGGTCCTTGATTCTGAAACGGCAAAAAAGTACATTTATTTTCAGATTCACACGATGATAAGCCAAGTTCAGTGTTTGCTTCATTGTAGATGTAGGGTCCTTGAAAACATTCACCACATACTGTGTGTGTACTTTGCCTTATTCGAATAAGGCATGCCCATAACTGATTCGTACATACTGCCAACAAGCACTTTATCAGCAAAACTGAAGGGTAGACCTTATATGTTTAATTACCAGTCCTGGAGATTGACATATCCAGACAACGATGTACAGATTGAAGCAACGATGGATGTAGGATTATAACGTGTTGATCATTCTCCATACTGGACACGGCTAGAATGCACTTCTTTAGATGAGGATAAACTTGGTCCGAGAGTGTAGTTTCTGGACATGAGTCTAATACATCAGCATGAAACCTTAGGATTGAAGGTTCGTAGTCGAACACAATCGAGTCTTTGCTGTAAAGCTCCAGGAGCAAGTGTGAAGGGCTTCTGTAGTAGGGAATCATAGCGAAGTACAGGCAGGAAGTTTTCCCGTAGTAGGAAGAGTAGGATTCAAGGGTTGAAAACAAACTGGGCACTGCGGATGTCTGTTAGAGATGCTGTGGTATCTACTTCTTCACTGATTCCTGCTAACATGAAAGACGGTGTAGACTACAGCACATGGCTGCTTCATAGGGTCATTGAGTCCATAGCATCAACAACAAGGAAAAGTAGTCCATGTGACTCAGCTCCTTAACCACCAGTGGGGCACCTTGGATTTATGTTGTCCTTATACATTTAACCCAGACTTGCAACAGATTCGAGTGGAGTTGTCCTTAGGGAAGGTGGAGTGTCGGGTTGTTTTTAGATTCTCCGAGATCAGAACTTTCATGAGTTGTGAGTTTGACCGCCTCTAGAAAGTGCTTCCCGCCTTCCTATCTACATCTTATGATGCCAGTTCAGAATCAGCACACAGTTGATTTCATTAGATCTGGCAGACTGCTCTTAGCCCCTGTAGACAGGATGTCGATTCAGGAATCAAGTCGGAACAAAATGGACTGAGAAGGACAAACTCTTGTCTGACTTCATACGTGCCATTCTATGAAGCACAAATCCAAGCTGTTCATTATGAATTCTATGAGTAGAATCATAAGATTGATCCAAAAGCGGTCTCCATCTTCCTGCTTCCAACCTTAATTGGAAGCTATCAAGAACTAGATTCCCGTCTCGGTATTTGTGTTCTTTGCATCTGTCAGTGCCGCGTATTATAAGCCACCTATGGCTCACGGACTCACGGCTCGAAGGCTGCGTGCCCACGTCCTTAACGTTCCTAGCTTCATTATATCATTCAGATCGTCCATGTGCTGAACGCCGTGGACGATGGAACCTCATCCACAGTCCATACGTACAGTATGGGAGTCATTTCGCCACGACGTGGTACGAGTATGCTACCATGTTACAGGTAGAACCTCCGGTCGGCAGATTTCCTGTCTCCAGTGCCCGGGTCCATTCACGCGGTCATTGTACTGTACTTTGCTTTTCTGGGCGGAGCGAACGTGACTTGCGTTCAAAGCAGAGATGAATTGGGTGTTGAAACTGAAGGAGGCAATTGGAACTAAGAAAAATAAATTCTTAGTACGGTAGTGACGAGTATCTCTCTTAGATTCTACTGCTTCGGGCCTATTGTAGTTGAGCTTTTCATTCATTTGCAGTACTTGGTTTTCCTTTACCTCCGAGTCAGTCACCCCTCATCGACTTTGCTCGCACGCGCTTGTTGTTGTGGCCTTGTAAGTTGTGCCGGCTCGAAAAGAGCGCGAGGGCAGCGAATTGTATAATACTTCCCCGGCTGGGCTCGGGCTCGACGTGGAATGCATGTATATGTTGAGTTCTGTTGTACTTTGGGTGACGCTGGATCGTAAGACCTGATTCATTGAAGAGCATTGTGGTCGTGATGTCATGGGGCTATAGTTTGAATCTCTCGTTACCGAGGGTGTGGGTTTAGGGTTATTCTTTTTCAGTGTGGAAGTCCTCAAGAGTACTGTTTACCAGCTTTATTACCCAGGCCTACCTTGGTATAAAAGGAATAAAGTTCATATGTGAATACAAAATCTCGTTCCCAAGGGTGTGCGTATTTTTTTTTATATTCTTTTTCCAAGTATGAAAGTTCTCAAGAGTGCCGTTTCCAACTTTATTACCCAATCCTACCTGGGGATAAAAGAAATAAATCTCCTATGTGAATACAAAATATCATTCCCAAGGGTGCGGGGCTTTTTTTTGTCTTCAGTGTGAAAGTTGTCAAGAGTACCGTTTCCAGCTTAATCACCCAAGGTACCTTGGCATGAAAAAAAAAAAAGCTCATATGAGAATACAAAATGCAAAGCCCCGTTTGCGAGGTGTGGGGCTTTGGGTGAAAGCAATTACGATTGGTTTTCTACACGTTTTCTCTATAAATTTGAAAAGCATTGAAGAGTAAACGCGTGTATACTCATGATTCATTTTCATCATAGTAGCCGTCTCTGTCTCTGAAGAGCGCGGGAGGGTTTGGAGACGAAGAGTCACGTCTTCATGAATGCCTTAAGAAGGAAATGGCTCAAGAGAAGTGCAATGTAGAGAGTATGGATCAATCGCTCAAGAGTCAAGTCCGATGTTTGCTTCTAATATGGATCCGCATACGTTCTGTACCTTTTTCCATTCGGCTCCGATTTTCTTCGTTTTGTGTTGCAACTGACGGTGCGTGTTGCGTGTCGTATGTAATCTTCCTACCCTCGCGAAGCACATTCGGAGGTACCTGCTCTCCCGCCTTCCATGTATTTGAAAGGTGATGATGACGCGAGTTGAATACAACATAACATCTGGATGCGTCACTAGAGTGGAATTTGGGTTTTCTTTGATATATGCCACAGGTTTTTTCTCTTTCCACGAGATGCGTTGCCACGTGGTAGTAGAATCTAAAGCATTTTACTAATCGCCGTGCTCTTTGGGAGTAGATCATACATCTTTTACTGCGTTACTATTTTTATTAAAGTGTGGATGTCCTACCAGGGGTTACACAATTTGATCGATCTGAGCACACACAAATCCAGGGCCGTCATTATCGCCATTATAATAATAGAAATACTAAAATTCTTTATTGCTATTTTTAAAAGCAGTAAATTTCACCTGTTTGCTGTAAACCTTAACCCAGTTTGCAATAGATTCGTAGAGACTTTTAAACTAATTTTTAAAAAGACGACATTGTACTAGAATTGCGCTGGATGTCCAAAACTTGGATTTACCAGGACAGTGACTAGTACCTTCTCATTCTACTTTGCCCTCGGGCGGGGCTTCTTGTTGTTCTTCTTGTTCTTCTTGGCCATTGCTTGTTTTCTGTTCTGGTGGATTTCACATCGTACTCATTACACTGTGTGTAGCCCAGTTGTCAAAACTTGGGTTTGAAATGCATCTCGTGTAATGCACAAAAAAATACAGCCATAAAATATCCTTTAGTAAAACCATAAAGTAGTAGAAAATTAACCATCAGATTACACGTGCACTCTAAAAAATGTGGTATACAGCACCGTAAAAACCTACTGGCCTATCCTGAAATGCCCTACTGGCCGTTTAGGTCAAAGCGTACTTGATTTAGGAATATGTACTATACGTATGTACCAAGACTAAAGCCAGTGGGCCACTTGGTGCAAACTTTTCCAGGTTCTACTTCTCGGGAGCAAACCATTCCAACTTGTATATTGTATCTTTGACCACCGTTTCAGTTTTTAGGAAGAAAAGATACCTATTTTCCATCTTCTTCGAGGGACCATGTCATGGAACAAAATTCATGCCGATGTCATGCACGTTTCATCTCACTACTTCCGCGAGAACCTGGGAGAGATGTCTAACCAACAAGAAATTTTTGATATCCATATTGGTTCATTTGATATATCAGTCTGCAGACAATGCTTTTTGTGCTGAAGAAATTAGACAGCCGTCATCTTGACTTCATCCAGCCAAAAGAACCGTCAACACCGGCTACTTAAATTAGGAATAACTGAACTGAAAAGCAGAGTACACCTTAATTCAGAAATGACATATGAACCATTACGACTCAAAGTATGAAGAAAAAGGAGATTCACATAGCGAAGTGCAGATTAATGTATCACAGATGGTAGACTGTTAAGGAGACTAAGACTGAACGCCATTGTTAATGCAGTCTGCAGAGATTTAGTGTTAAGCATGTATGGTCGTTGCGGAAGAGTGGTGTAAGATTACAGGCTACTATGCCAGGGCCCAAGTCCTAGTAATCATCTTTGGGAAAGTCCGATTCGGAGTGGGGAGAGAAGTGGACGCGGAGGGCTCTACGTAACACCAACCTACATTGTTTTGTAGGTTGGGTTACAAAACGATGGATAGTCATATTCTATTTTATTGTTTTTGAACTGATGGACAGTCATCATAGAAGCACTAAAGTGTTTTCAGGGTCTCAGTCGTATGTCTAAAATCTTGCTGTTAGATATGCTGCTCATCAAAAGTCATGCACCTTTTCGATTGATATGTATGTTTTTTCTTCCGGTGCTGTTAGAACCGAGACTTTTATTTTCAAGAAAGTGATGAGAGTGCTAAGTCCTAGCGGGGTCACTGGCCACCATTGGAATAGGGACTGAATTGTATGTCGTTTATGAACAGGGCGGGAAAGGCAGCAAAAAGAAGAAAAAAGGAGGTAAGAAGAAGGGCAAAGCTGGAGGAGGTAAAAAGAAAGGAGCAAAGAAAAAGAAAGAAGGCTAAGAAAAAGTAAGAATAAGGTGGCGTTATGAGAAAATACGAATATCTCATCTCTAAACGAACTACGACATGCTGGAAATTCGAGAGCTGTTGAAATCTTCTGAATTTCATGCAATATATCGTCATGAACGAGTCTTTTATTTGAATTAATAGCAGCTCTGATTACAAATGTGAAATATGAATGGAACGTTGAAACCTTTTGTTTACCTAATCGTGCTTCTCAAACACTCACATCTAAGGCACCTCAGAATTTATAAATTGAAGATATTAGTAGGTTTTATTTCTCTTCAGGTTTCTTCGTAGATGGATTTCGATATCACAATGATGAATCGGAGACTAGGTCGAACGTCTGAAGCCTAGAGTGTTTTGTTTTTCTAACTGTACATGATTCTGTGAGTAGGTAAATAATCGAGCAATTACACTACGGTGGTTGTAATTTAACCTACTGTCACAAAAGCTTTCACGAGAAAGTTGTGTTCAAGTGTTCTTTTCTTATGCCATTATTGGTGACATATATTCTCGCAAGTGCTGAGTTCCTTCCATTTCTCCATAGTTTTTGCCCACTCCTGAGGTGTGAGCATTTCACTAGGCCAGCAACTGTTTTACATTTCCCTATGTAATCTACATTCATAGACACAGTTGGACAAGTGAGCACAAAGTCAAGCATGTATTTTGTATATCATACTGTAAAAGTGTTTGTTGCTGCTCAAAAAAACTCCGTCAGACTTTGACACACATTCCTGTTCTTGTTTTATTGTCGAGCTCGGTTCCTTTTTGACTCTTTCCATCTTATCTGAGTAGCCGTGAAATCAATACCGTTTATTTTACTAATATTACAAAATCCTCATTTAGTTTTTAAAGAAACTAGTCACTCGATAAAAACTTCAGGGGGTTCACACTTGACTTGACCTGACTATATTTTGATTTTCCTCTCTTCTGCAAATTGGCTACAGTCAAACTCTACTGAAGTCGTGTGCCGCTAACCTTCCTGAGAATTCTTGGAACGGAAAGGTAAACAATGGCTGTGTGTGCTATCGCGATCATCAAGAAAAAAGGGTGAGGAGCAGAGAAACGAGCAGATTCTAATTGACTGAGTTGAAATTTGTCATGTGTTATGGTATAAATGATGATGAGGAGCTTTTGCAGCTCATTGATCCCTTGGTCGGGTTTCAATCAAGAATGGCCGCGTAGTACAGTGCAAGCAGAGAGGACAAGAATTTCCAGTTAAATTTAGTACTTTTTTTGACACTTAAGAACCAGCGAACTTCAGTTAAAAGTAGTTGAACGAAACTAATCTGGTGATGATTTTGTCTCGCTAGACAACTGTCTCGTTTCGCAATTCCTGTTGCGTAATGTCACCACCTCAGCCTCGCGAGCAGCAAGTCTGGTTCTCAACCAACGAGGATTACATGGCTGCTGACTCCCCACTACTACGACGACCATAGCGTAGTAAGAAGACCTGACTGCCATGCGTACAGTTGCTTCTCTGTATTTGAGAGACATTCCTTCATCTGAAAATGGTGTACTATACAATATATCCATGTCTTCATAACGTTCTTCTATACTCTGGTACACTCAATGGCGCTAAATTTATGAACAAAGTTGTACAGGGAAGGGAGAGAGGACGCTCGATTCTCGACAAGTCGGAAACTGTTTTCCCACTATGTAAACCTTTCGAGTGTGTCAATTGTGTGTCTGTAGAAACACACTGCTCCAAGACTGGAGTGATTTGCGCGTTGGCAAGTGGGGACAACGGAACGGCTTGACAACTTGCCCTGTCTGTCGGATCCTACATATCTGGTTCCACCACCGCCAAATAATGCTAGATGCGAGAAAGGCCCTCGAATATCCCTCAGCAGAAAAGTGGCGGGACGAGAGAGAAAGAGAGGTAGGAAGGGGCGTGGCGCCAGGCTCACGATTAGAATAGGTTGACTGATGCAATGTGCGCGCCAGCGCCAGCGCCAGCGAGGAAGATAACGAAGGGAGAAAGCCGTGCTCAGATGGTATGGGGAGAGTGATTGCTGAGTAGGGGGTTTTTTTAGTGAGAGGAAGAGTGCTTGTTTGCTTGGCTTGCACCATGCGAGGTTCTGTCTGGCATATTCTCATTGAGTGAAATGTGACACCATCATGAAGGTGAAATTGCACGAACGATGGAGATCACTTGAGTACCGCTGGGTGCTGTCTGCGTTCCTCCAGAGCGAATCGGATCGACGCCTTTTTCTGGTTTTTTTGCCTCTTATACCTTTCTACTTTTGCCAATCGTTCGCAGGACACATCCCGCGCTGACCACTGGCAGTAGGCTGGTGTAGGTAAACGCTTTTTCGTAAGAAAGGCTTGTCTTGTGAGATGGTTTACGATGCAAGATTGTTTAGGGAGGGAACTGCTTTTTCCTGGACAGCCAGAAAGAAAAGGAGATGCCGAGGTGGCTTCGTGGATCGTGTGTTTCACCTTTACTCCTTCCTTTTGTGCGCTGTTATACTGCAATTTGCTCATGCTGCGCATGTCCGTGCTACCGGCTGCAAAGGCGCTGAACAAAATCAATAGTTGTTTGCATTATCCTTTTGTGGGTCTCGGTACCGGAAACACTAAACAAACTAACGTCCAACTAGTAGTTTCGGCTTTCTCATTGCTGGCTATTCTGCATATCTGTTTGAGGCAAAGCACATTACAGTTCAAATTCATGACAGAAGACCTTAACTAGTAAAAGGTCAGGATGTCCTAGTACTCTGATTCTTGTACTACGTAGGATGAACCACGTCCCCGGGTACTGCTCACGGATCTTTCAGTTCGTAGACGTCAGGACCTTGGATCTTCCACAACCCCGAAGCGAAGTAGCAAATGTAAGAACAGCAAGAATAAATTTGTTTGATAACGAAAAGCCACGTTCAAGGCACAACCTCTCGTGACTGCTTTGACTTCCTTGAAATATAAATTTGCGTTTTTCGAAAGCCGATCTCTTGCATGGGCATCTGGACCTCGACAAAAAGGTGAACCTAAATTGTCAGTTAATGCTAATGCAGAAACCTGGACCAATCCCAGGCCTCTACTTGACTCGTGTTCAAGTACCTGCAAACTTTACCTCCGCTGAATATAACTGAATATGTGGACAATTAAATATGATTTCGTTCCTCTGTACTCGACAAGGCTGCCATTTCGAGAAAAGACTGACGGTAGATTTGACTATGTCGATACTTGTTAGCCTTGACCAGGAAGTCCATAGAGAGCGAGCAGGAGGTTTCAACTTTCAAAACAAACAGGCTCTGCCCAGAACCTTTTGAGTTCAATTCCAGGGAATGCTAGAGCAAAAGGGTATAGTTTTAGTTTTAGTATTTTGTTTTTCAACGGATCTAAGCTCTAGAAATTCCAAAGCGAAGTCTTAGGTACCAGTGTTCCATCCATACGAGCTGTAGAATCGCACAATATCTTCAATGTAGAATCCACTTGAATTTATTTCAAGATAACATAGTGATCTTCTGACAGGCTAAAAAGGTACCATTCATAAACTTGGCTTATACATCGTGACTTAATATTGCCGTGCAAATATTTCTTCCGGATCATAGGAGCGGTGTTTGATGACTTCCAATCAGGGAAAAATTACCGGGGGTTGTGACTAAGCATTTCTTGAAGTGGAGCTTCACGAGAATATCGTCGATATTGTGAAATGCTGAAAGGTTCATGTGCATTGGGTCATTTACAGTCGACTCACGGTCATTGATACCTTTCTAGAGTAGCTCAAGCCATTGTATTTATCAGGAATTAACATCGAGACATAATTACACGAAAATTAAATACAGTGGTCAGTAATCTAGGAGCTGCACAGCAAGGATTCCCCTTTTTGCGCAAATTATCACCAAAAGCAGCACCCGAGTTACTGTTGACAGTTACGAAAGACAAAGACCAGTGAAGAGGCAACCTGAACAACTGTCGACTAATTGGGAACTTTGGCCTCTACATCTTGCCTTCTGCGAATTGCCTTTGCCATGGAATCGCATGGAAGACCGCGGATCTTCATCTTGATTTGGCATCTTGTTATTGGTTTCAGTGAAAAAGGCATTCGGGGCCTTTGCAAGGACGGTTCTCCCAATGACTGACAGAATCATACCACTTATGGCAATTGTTATGACTCTCGTGCCTATAAGACAAAGAGCAAACTGTATATTTGACGAAAGAGATGGCGACGCTGCTCAATACCGGTTGATTTGATGGGAAGTCGCAACAATCGATGCCAGTACATCGGAACGGTGGATTCTCTATACCAGTTAGTTGCTTCCTGAAACTCGTGCCGGTTCCGGCGAGAGCACACTTGTAATCATACTCTTTCTGATACCTGAAACTGTCGCTTTTTCGTTGAAGCCATGGAGAGACAAGTATAATAACAAAAGGGATGGGAAGACCTCATCAAATCGTACAAGGATGGAACCAAACCGGTAACATGGGGCTAGGCCCCAACCTTGAAGCCATGTCATAGTATTCATGTGTTATTACTCGGTTTTCGTTCATGTCAAAGTGTTTCACTTACACTCTCTGCCCTGGTTATTAATGTAAGTATTAAGGTGAAGAAAAAGCCTTGATATTTTTTCCCCCAAAAAATTGATCGATGATGACAATGCCACAAATACAGCATCCATATACTCGTAAGCTTACACGTACTTCTAAGCATTCTGTACAACCCTTTACTCTTCTAGAATTTGAAGTAGCGAGTAATATAGCAAAAAGGATGGGAATACCCCATCAAGCCTCCAAGAATTTCGGAAAGTTTGATAGAAGTGTAGATCCATACAGTAGAGTTTATAAGCATCTCTATGTCCAGATCTGTGCACCTCACTTTTCACCTTTCATATCCTTCTGGGTCTATTTCGACTAACCAAGCAGTTAAAAGCGGCACTATTCGTACGCAGAGCATCCACGGACTGTGGAGAATCCGGTGAATGCAATTTTCTGTACTGAAATATTTTCTGGAAAACGAATGTTCCGGAAGGTTCTTGCATTCACGAAGAGAAAATAAGCTGTTCAATCCGTCGAAAGTGCTCAGGCTCAATTGCGTCCGTGAACTCTCCATTCGTCCAAATCCGTCCTTTGACACAAAAGCTTACGAGGATCGGTAGACGATGAAGGTTCAGAACTATTCGTCGTTCAGTTCAGTAATACTGTTCAGCTTATCCGGATGTGATCAACTGATTACCTCTCGCTCTTGGGCTTCAAGGCTAGGGAAGTGAAACAGTAGAAACAACCCTTACGATAATTCCGGTGTCTCTAGTTTCAGAATCTATGGGAATCGTCTATCAACCTCGTTTTCAGCTTTCCTGTTACAATTATCTTCTATGTTGCATCGTCGACTGATGGTGATCTGTATTCCGAATAACCAAATTTTTCGTCTTTGCTATCGGAGCAAATCATTTTCGAGAGATGTCAAAGTAGTTGCAGGCAGGTACTAAAGAATTTTATCCACGCCGATCGAGGATGTCATTTGGAACTATTGTAAGAGACTCCGCCAACTATCAACTATGGCTCATATTTGTGATTTGAGACTCCTGGTGGTTGGAGCCGTCTTTGCCTTCGACACCACCGGCGATGAGTGAGATGAGATCGATGAAACCTTACGACATGTGGTGCGACCTGAACATAGGAGGCTGACTTTGTGTGCTGAGGTCACTTTGAGCTCTGCACATGAATGACGTTTAGACGTGCAATCATCGCACTGTGTAGATACATCCACACCAGCACGAGACAGACCTCAAATACATTTTTATGGACTCTTTGAACCTTGGAAGATCAAGTGCCAGCAGCCATATAATAATTTCTCTCCTTCAAAAGTTATTTAGAGACGGTCAGAATTGACATTTGCATGATGATGTGCAGGACGTCCTCCGCCCAGACTTGCAAGATTGCTGGTGATACATCACAGACTTTTACCCTGTACTACCCTGTACTGTGAACGACAAGGTACATTTGTAGGAACTTGGGTTAAATCATACTTGCTCTTTCCCCCAACTTTCAGGCGCATTGAAATGCACAGCAATCCTATCCGATTCGTCCAACTATTCCAAATGTGATTCGACGGATCTACTCCTGGACACAACATAATTGCCTGGTCAATCGATCAATCAAGACTCACTTTCATTCCAATTCGCAGCTTTCCGCACACATTCTACTCCTGTTCTCCAGTATCGCAAGTGGATACCTGACAGATTTCCTGCCTCCACACGGCCATGGCCAGACCAGACCAGCTGAGCACCACTGGTCGTTATGAATAAGAAAGAGAAGAAAGGCAGCAAGCACCAGCTCACTCCTCTCATCTGTGTCTGTTCAATTTTTATGATTTAACGCAGTCTCTGACACTAATGTACTGTACATATTGCATGTTACGTAGTTTTGCTGTCGGATATCTGCATACGTAGCTCAACGACTCCAGAAAGCGGGCCATATTTAATTTAGCGATTCTCGAATTTCATGATGCAAGTTCTGTTCTTACTTTTCGTCATTTACTGTACAGTAACTGTACAGTCCAGGATTTAGTTTGGTCTTCGGCTGAACCCTTAAAGGTGAAATGTTACAGTAAAATAACAAAAAGGATGGGAAGACCCCATCAAGTCTTACAAGGATGAAACCAAACCGGTAACATGGGGCCCCAATACCATTCCTTAAAGTAATGTAGGTTTTTTTTTGCATGATAAGCATTAACCTGTGAGTTACACTGACAGCAAATTACTGCCAAAGTTCCACTGATGAACGGAGTAGAAGATTATTCAGTTCGTTTGGGTTGAATTTACTTTAGTTGAATTGAGAAGTTCAGATGTAACTTTTGCTCTAGTTATATTCCACTCGATTCCAAATCAATTGACTCAGAAACCTAGAAAGATATTGCAATGAACTGAGTTCTATGTCAGACATAAAAATCTTTACTATACCAGAATTAAACCAAACCAGATTAGGATTGAAAAGGAATCTAGAGAATACTCACGTTTGTCCTACAATGTTCTGTTTGCTTCTCCGTTGACTGTTTAGCACTTCCCAATTGTGTACTGTCTTACTGTGTAACTGTTCCATGTATGTATGCTTCAAATAACGAGGGTTGCCATTTCAGAGTAGAAAAGGACCAAGGCTGTTCGTTGAGGAACTAATTGATGCTGCATCTGGTGATGAAGTGTATTGTGCCGTATGAGCTTATCGAGGGAAACTACACTCCGCATCATTTGAGCCTTGAGGAAGTCAAACTTAGAGTCTGGTTCTTTACCTAAACTCAATCATACTCATTTGGGACCAGAGTTCGCCAGGTTCATCATTCTTCATCACCTGCTGTACGTAGTACATAGCAGCTAAAAGAGTTCACGTCTGCTTCCGTGGATCTTCTGTCTGCCTCTGCTTCGAGCCCACGCTGAGTGAGTGAGACAAATATATATAGACGTCGGCGACTGACAAGACGCAGTACGAATCGGTCGGAGTGGAGTACATAGTATACTGTAGCCTGAGTAACTGCGTACATATACGACGTGGCTACGAGAAATAATGTGAGATTGACGTAAGATCGAACGATCTACATTATGCATTATGTATAATGAGGTGAATTACAATTCTTTCCCTTGGCAACTCGCTTGCCCTGCCATTCCAGATCCAGGTCTGCGTGGCCAGCATCTAAGCCGTCCCTTCTCGGAGTCGGTCGTTTTTCGAGAGGACTTGGTCGCAAGCTCCTACAGGTTGCTCTCATAATCCTTCGGACTTTCATCGTCTCATGCTTAGGTAAACTCACTCAAGGGCCCCCGGCCCCTCCTAAAGGGGTCGTTCGTTGAGTTTGAGATTTTATAACTGGACAACTCTACAGTAGTGTACACTAGTTAAAGCCATAGAGGAGGGTCGACATTCATATCGACAGACAGACAAACATACCGAAAGGGAAGACCATCTTACGGCGGCCAAAGACAGTTGCGACGAAGAGCAAGAAGCAGCACCAGCAGGGCTAGCACAAGGAGAGACCTCCGGCGAAGATATTGTTGTACGCACATGCGTCCCGGACCTTTGTACAGTTGATTCGTGAGCTTCTCTTCTCGTGATCACCTACTTTTACCGAATCATGTGCTCTCTTGGCAGATAACGTATTTTCATCCCGGCCAAGCGCCTGGAACTGGAGCTCACCTTAGCGCAGGAGGCTAATTTACCTCCTGTCCTTGCCTAAGTCGTATCTTTGGTCCAGTCAAACCAGCCACTTTGCACGACTTGTTCAGTGTCTGATTCTCTGGCCTAAATTACGGATTTTGGTTTGATCATTTTGTGGTTCATTCCATGCACAGTATAGGGACAATTTGTGTTACAGTCGGTGCTGGATCTAGTACTTGGTATTTAGTTTTAAAATTATGTCTTTGAGTGGTACTGCCTCTTATAGAGCAAGCGACTTCCAGTCTAAAAGCCGCATGGACTCTAGGATTTTGTTTCCTGACTATGTGAGTCCAGAATAAGCAGTAAGGTTCTGCCAGCGAGCGTATGTTGGGGCTTCCTTCACGAATTCTCCAATCTGCTCAACACATCGTGAGGCTGGTCCTTGCAAGATGTTCAGTTTGATGCAGTGAAAATCTATGTATTACAGTAACCTGTGTATGAAAGCTGAAAGAACTGAGCTTCATTAAAGGCCTGAATAGATTTCACGATCCCGTCTACAGGAGACTACATGTGATGCCTGACCCAACCTGTCACTCTACTAGAGCACATTCGGCAGGTTTAGATCTCCACCGAAAAGTACTGCCATTGTACTTGGTGCTGATCCTCTTCCAGGTAGGAAGTTAAGCCAATTTTGCACATAAAAGCGTCAGAAGAGAACTTTTTGCTGCAGAAGTGACAGTGCTATCTTCTTCTCAACTAATCCGTGATCCCTGTATTTTCTTCTCAGACTGGTGTCCAGAAGAGTCTCGGGGGAAATAGCCAAGCCCATCATCTCTTACTTGGTTGACGCAGCGCTTGTCAACCTGCGTGTACGCTTACACAACCTCATGGCGTCTTGACACCTAGATGATTTCTGAACTAGAGAATTTGGGCACGTTTGCGTTGCGGGAAGTGCGGCAGAGTAGTCTGGCCTACCGGTTGGGCAAACAATTTTCAGATGAAGTGTATTCAGTGAACACCAATGGCAGGTTCTGTTTGTAGTTTATGAAATTTTGCACTAGCTTTCCAAGAGATTTGCTCAATCGTACACGGCACTTGAGAAAATATAACTTACGCGTATAATTTTATTTAGTAAACTGTGAACTTTATGACCTACGAAAATCCAGAGCTATCCTTGTTCTCATTTTGAACAGCTACTCTCTCTCTCTCACAGTCACTCTCACTCTCCATTGTACAGTGTCTATACTGTTACTGAATCTAGGCGAAGTAGGTTGGTTGTGGTCGGATTTTTACTACGTGGATTGGCTGTGTCCAAGGGTAGAGAATCGTTCGAATTTATTAACGTGAATTATTTGGCGTAACCTGAACAACAACGCACTGAAAGTGATCTTTCACTACATTGCGTTGGTTGTAGCTTTGAAAATTCCACAGGTCTAACGTGGTTGCGTACGAAGAATTGAGCCCCTCTGTGAGAGCTTCCTCCGGCCGAATTAATGGCGTCGTATGCTTCTTGGTCGTCTGATTTACTGTGAAACGCATATCCAGATCTGCTCCGTGTGTGCCCAATGAGCCAACTGGGTTCTTTCCTTGAGGTCGGTATGTGGTGCGATAGTCGGACAATGTATAAGCGAAATTTTCAATCCACGCTGCGCCCAGTAATTTTCGTTGATGACATAATCTCGGTCTCCACAAATGAGATGCACGATAGTGAGTTTCAGGCGAGGTGTTTATAGATCTGGCATATCTTGGTGGAATTATTGACGTTCCTGGAAAGGTTTTACTGATCTCTGCAGGGGATTCAGATTTCACAGGGATCTGTGCTCCAGCTTTGCTCTCTTGTTCATCAACATCTTGGCTCTCTGCAACTTCTACTTGAGCTCTGTAAGAGCTGCCGAGTTGTTGATGAATAAAAGAGCTAAGATGCTAGTGCTCGACTAGGGAGGAGCAGTACATGTGCCATGAAGTATGGAAACTGCAATCTATGAGCTTCGTCATCTGTACAGCAAGTCTGAGTTCAGCAGGAAGATGTCGAGGAATGGAGCCCTCTCAAATGTCGTCTTACTTATAGCGCTACGATTTTTGATGTCGCGTGGGCCTGGAGAACACAGTTTATCAACTGGCGGTATAGCAATCTGCGCAAGTCTTGTACACATAGGTGGGGTGCATGTGGGCGGAGGGCAAATAGTTGAAGAACGCTACATGTTTCAGTCGCTTCCCCATTTTAGCCAGTCGTCGCATTGTGCACTCAGCTGTGAATTAGAAGATGACATGTCAACACATATAATCTACATTGTCAGTGTTGCTAGATCATCAAGGATCTGTTCTTGTTTTCATTTCCTGACTAGGTTTACTACACATGGTATTGAACTTCTGGTGTTGAATCGTTTGAAACACCCATACTTACTGCTGCTGGCAACAGATGATGTGTTACCACGCGTCAATTCAGGCATAAGAGCAATAACCTCCAACGCATTCGCCACAACCTTTGGTAACACAGGCTCTTAACTTTCCATAATAATAGCCAATTGATTGAATTCGCTGCTTGAGATCGAAGTATCCCCGCAATTGCCTACTCTTGACCGGAAAATGCTTTGTCAAAGCATTCTAATTCTACCATGGCGGGAGAAATTCGTAAAAGTTTGCCCGTTAACACCGGAACTTTTCACAGTGCATGGTATCACCGATTGGACGTTATCATGAAAGTCACTTGAACAACGGTTACCGTCGCTTCCCCGAAATGTATTCAGGAGGAGTTCGATTGAAGCAGAGGTTTTCGGCTCTGGGGTAATTTTAAATCGTCTCAGAGGGATAAGATGCCTAATGAAGAAGGCATAAAATCACGTTTCTTTGTGTCTTTCCTGTATTACATACAAATTTCTTTGCTGCTACTGTTCGAAATTCCTAGAGGAGACTACAGATGCATGTGGATGCATTATGAACACACCCTTATTTGAAGTTCGAATAAGTTCGAGCATTTGAACAGAATTGCTTCTCTCTGCCCTATAGCCAAAGTTTTAGCTCCTCTAAACTAAACTGAACGAGTGACAGCCCGCTCCTTTTCTGTGAAGCAATGTTGGTCTCCTTAAGGTTGTCTACCCGTTGTCAGGCGTTCATCATCTTCGTGAACATTTCTTTTCTTACTGCAGAGTGCTGAATTTTACAGAGAGTACAACTTAATGTTGGTCTACATGCATTTGCAGGATATGTGATATGAGCTCCAACTATTCTGCCAGCATGATTTTTGCGCTCTTGTTGATTACTTGAAGTCGGATCATGATAGAGACCTGTAAAAGCTTTTGATGTTGAATTGACCCACTGCCTTCGAACCTGGATGTTTAAGAAGCGTGTTCAGCTTGGTCATGACCAGCCCGATACAAGGAGAGTGCAATTTTGCAAGCAGCCACTTGATGATGGCGTAGAGATGCACAATAGAAGGATAGAATGCTTGATGGCTGGTTCAAGAATCAGAATCGTCTCACGAAAAGACAGTCCTCCTTCTGGAAAATAAAATTCAGCGATTCCAGCCTTACTGCCTGAAGGCAAGTTTGAGTTAGTAAAGTGACCGCGATCTCTTGTTTTGACAGTGAATCCGAAAAATAGACATTACCACGTTTCAATATTACAGCGCATCGACGAGGTATACAAGTTTCAAGCCACGCCGCAGTTATTGAACCTCAGGATTAGTTGACATTGACTGAATAAACTACTCTCAGACTCGTCCTGAAAATGACGAATCTGAGAGTAGCTTATCCTTTTTCGATGGATAGTGAATTTGCTGTCACACTCTCCTATCTGCCCACAGAGGAGAGCACTTGGGTCCGAGCACGCTCAGACCTAGACCTGAAACAGGTAAAGCTTGGAGTTGACTTTCAGTTGAAGAATAGGTTTGCAACCCCTGCTCGGTACAAGAGCTGTGAGATTTCAAAGCTCTTGTGTGCCGTACAACGGAAGGTATACACATTTCATCTACAGCTGGCTATTTAAACAAAATTATTTCTCCTTGTATGAAGTTCTATGAACTGCTATTCGTGGTTCTACTAAAGGTTCATCGTTCTGTAAAGCTCGAACTGTCCTACCTGCAGAGCTTCCTCGAGGTCTACGGTCCACTGGAAGGACAAGGTACCTTAACAGATGAAGTAAGGCCTAGGCACAGTAAAACTTCGACACGGTTCGCGAAGCTACAGCTCGTTGTTTGGTAGCGTATGGGTGAATTCAACCGTATATTGGAGGAGTAGTTCAGTGATGTGGCCTTACGATGTGGAGCCAAGCCTCTTAAGGTTTCACTGTAGTGGTGGTCTTAGTCTCAGCACCATCCATTTTGGCAGAAGACGTAGTAGAACTCGAGATCGGGTAAGACGATCGGATGAATTGTATGGGCATGTTTTACCTTCAGGCCCTATGAAGTCAACCATTTGTATCGCCCAAGTTATGAAGACAAATCGTGGTACTGCATGCTTGGGAACAACTCCACCACTTCGACAACGCTCCAAACGAGAAAGTCCAAATACCAGAACAAGTGTAGCAAATCTTGCTGACCGTTTAGAACTGTTTCTTTTGCGACTCTCAGCAGAACTCTAATCAGAAGTTTGGACTTGTACCAACTCCATTTCCCAGTTTGTTGCAACCTATTTCTGCTTTTATCGCTATGCAGTAGCTAACGAAGTACATATTATTGTCTTACTCTAACGGCATATACCTGCGTTCTCACTTGCTTACATGGCTGTGATATGCATGGTAGAAGGGCAGTTTGTAGGTACATCATTGGACTTCACGTTCTCAATCGTTCACCTTTTTGAAATGTTCAGCTATCTGCTAAGATATAGATCTGGAAGTGAATGTATCTCCCTTCCTCTAGCAAGATAAGTGAAAGAGTCGACTCATGGAAGTGTAGAAAGTAAGTGCTTAGTGATGTGCTGGCATATTCTGTATACACTGCATATCCATAATCCTTCACAAGCTGATTCAGTTGAAAATCTGACCTCCGAATTTAGTTGAGCACATGATCAAGGCAAGGGCCCTTCTAATTTACACTGACAGGGCAGGGTTTGTCTCAGTCCACATACTACGTTGATGATCAGATTGATTGTTCCTTAATTTGCCAGACAATGTCTGATATTGATCGAACTCATTATAATCACTCGTGGATGGGGATAATGGAATCTCGTTGTGAGTCATAGCATTTCATGATCTTGCGTGTGAAGCTTAAGATAGGACACTAGCTCAGGGAAACTATTGCGGTGCTCATCACTATAATCTTGGTGGATAATGTTTCACGTAATATACATAGCAAACTTGTCATGATTTTGTATAACAAAAGTAGTTGTATTCAATGCAGCAGTTTACCTTTTCCTCTCTCCTGCGATTGCTAATGGTTGGAAAGCATTCTCAAATATATGGCCTGACGACATCTGTCAGGAACTTCTAGAAAAGTCAAGCTATCCTGCAAGGTCCAACAACATGGTTTTAAGGATTTGCGAGAGCGATCAAACGGAGGTGTACGCAAGTGTATACAAAACCCAGTTCAGAGGTACTGTATTTAGCTTTTGCATATTATTCGAATTGTATCAGTGGATATTTAATTTAGATTTACACAATGAGACTCTCAAAACATAAGAGATGCATTTTATTTTCTTTTGGGTACGCAGTATACATATGATTGCAGATGGAAGTTTTGCATGGAACTCTGCCAGGTGCGGTTGAGATTCATAGAGAGGCAATAGTTTACTTTGTGAAACCTGGTTTTCTTTACAAAGATGGCAGAGATAGAATAAACGCACAGTCAGAAGGACTCCGTAAACTTGCAAAATATAGTGCAACGTACGCTGATTTCAGTAAAAGGAGGTGATCCATATGGGTCCTGGGATCTTTCCCCCAGAAATGCATGTCATCGAGTGTAAACATGAGAGAATGTGATGATGACAGTCTTCATTTGATTCTCAACGCTCACAAGCTCCGCGAGTAATGTGCTTGAAACGTGTGCATGTACTGCAGGAGGTGAAGATCTTGACTGGATGATAGTCAAAAGCATAATTGCTTATGATAGAAATGATCATGTGATTCTGGGCTGCATATCTCTGCTATGTCAAAAGTGACTTCTCCAAGAACCATGAAACCCATAAACTCTTACCTGTCTCACTTTTCATGATGGACAGACGCTTCGCCTTCCTCAACGGGTACATACTACATACTACATGCACTTGAACCAAAAGAGTGCATCGTTACGAGAGGGGCTCCTTATCCAGACACAGTTAGGTAATATCCTTCACACTTTCCACCGTAGGCAAAGAACATTTCGAATGATGGTTGCAAAATTCATTTCTGCAGCAAACGTATCTCCTTTCATCATGACTCGTAGGGCATCCCAAAATTGTGCTTTCATGGTCATTTCTTCCGAATGAGGAGGTATCATCGTCTCACTGAAACGTATGCTCTCATCCCGCGCCTGATATTCACTATACTGTCCATAACCTTCTTTGACCCTTTGATTCGATTTCGTCACGACTGCGTGCCATCTCTTCACCGGCACAAAGGGACGAAAGTCTGGAATCTGGACACAGGAATTCCACTCCAGGCTTTCCCCCCGGAAACCATGCGTGCGCATCGAGAACTTGGGTGTTGGACAAATCATGATAGCTTCAATAATTGTTCGTTTCCACGGAGTTTGTTCGAGTGCAATGCAATAAAGATAATGAACGTGAATCCAGGCTCAGCAGAAAAGTGCCGCCATCATGATGATGTGTCGACTTGCCTGCTTGCCCGGTGTCTGAGTCTTGAGTTTCAAGGAACCAAGTCAAACTGGAAATCTCAGTACCGTAATCGAGGTGTTGATCGAATCGAATCATGATGATGTAAGTTGCACAGAGTCCTCACAGTATACCCTTGAATGCTACGGTAGGACTCCTTCCGAGGAGAGAGCTACGACATAAGAATGTCGAATGTGAGGGTAGAATCAATAGAAATACTGCGTACATGTGTGCAGTAGTCGCGCATCGTTGTGTACATTTGATCATCGTTTATCAAGCTTCAGGTTGTGCGTCGGTTTTCTCGAAATCCAGTAGTTCTACAGCTGGCCCTTGACTAGGTTCCGACTCTCGTGCAACATCGCTGATAACTTCAACCGCATCCATTGCTTGTTTAGCTTCGTCCACGTCGGGACCGAATCCACACACAGATTTTTGAATCACTCTGTACTCGTTCGCACTCAAAATATTCGTATTTCTGTGACGGGAGCCTTAATTAGCTCAGTGACGGGAACTAATCGTTTCTGTGTACTATGTTCTCCTCAGAGATATTCGAAGATTGATGTACAGCGCTTGCTCTCTACAATCGCTTCAAATCGAAGATACTATCCGGGTCAAAAATAGCTGTGTACTATGTTCTCCTCAGAGATATTCGAAGATTAATGTACAGAGCTTGCTCTCTACAATCGCTTCAAATCGAAGATACATCCGGGTCAAAAATAGCTGTGTACTATGTTCTCCTCAGAGATATTCGAAGATTAATGTACAGGGCTTGCTCTCTACAATCGCTTCAAATCGAAGATACAATCCGGGTCAAAAAAAGGAAGCCTCCAGAGAGGATCGAACTCCCGACCTTTCCCTTACGAAGGGAACGCACTACCACTGTGCTATAGAGGCAATCCTACGCGGGCTGTGGTAAAAATGTTTATATTTGTATTCAAATCTAAATCAAAGACGGGTTCCAAGAGAGGATGTTGCAGAGAGGATGTCAATAATTTTTAACCTTTCATCACGCCTTACGTAAACAAGCTCTCCATTATATGCTTTCTCTTCTGTATTATGGAGTCTCAACAATATGTTCTGAAACATAGTGGAAATTTGAAATGTGGTACAAATGGTTAGATAATTACTCTATGCTTAGAGTATTTGGTTGTGATGCTCATAGTTTTACTCCCATGGTATATAGAACTAAGCTTGATCATAAGGCCAAGAAATGAGTTTGTATTACCTTGGAGTAAAGAACTAAAGGTTATGGGATCCTATGATTGCAAATTAATAGTTAGTAGGGATGTGTATTTCAATGAATCCATGATTGAAAGAGGGGGAGAAAGTTCAAACTCATGCTACTTACAAGGGCAAATCTCCTGTCCCAAATATAGTTCTGAAACATAGTGGAGTTGGAAAGTGAGTGATAAAATTGGAGTTTCTTTTGGGCCATATAATCTTATCGATGAGTTTTTCATCACATTTGTTATTCCATGTATCTCCTAGATTAAAAAAATAAAAATTCATAGTTATCAAAAATTTCATCATTGTTTGAGATATGTTGTCATAAAAGAAGTATTACTCATCATCTCACCGCAATATATACTCTAGAGCAAAATGGTGTTGCCGAATGACTCAACCAAACTTTATTGGAGCGGTTAAGGAGTATATTGAGCCAAGATGGTTTACCATAAATGTTTTGGATTGAAGTTGTAAATACCACAGCCTTGTAGTGTAATTAAGTACAATACTCGTTTGAAATGTGGTACAAATGGTTAGCTAATTACTCTATGCTTAGAGTATTTGGTTGTAATACTTATAGTTTTACTCCCATGGTAAATAGAAGTAAGCTTGATCATAAGGCCAAGAAATGAGTTTTTCTTTTTCTTTGGTTCAAACTCATGCTATTGACAAGGGCGAATGTCCTATCCCAAACATAGTTTAGGAACATAGTTGACGGAAAGATTGATCTTGATACTTCTTACGATGGGCCACAAGCAGAGGTTCCACCCATAGTGGAAGAAAGAATGGAGCATATTGCTTATGAGTTACATATTGAACCAACAAAGTTAAATCACCATTAATCTTTTCAAGACATCTCCTTGCTTTATATATTATAGGACCAGGATAGTTCAAAATCCAAACTATGCCACATAGCTAATATGTGAAGGTTGCATGTTTTGTTTTGTTATTCTAATCAATTCCTAACATCTAACACCCAACCCAATCCACCAATGCATGGTATCTATCTTGTCATTTATCTATAGAAGTCAAAGTTTACCTGTTGCTTTTTGGATCATGCAAATCACTATCTTGTCCTTTAGTGATCTAGTGATCAATCTAAGATTTTGCTAAACTAACTATAGCTAACCAAGATTGGCTACATCGACGGCTCATTGTAAGACTTGCAAGAGCCCACAGTTGGATCCACTTTATAGGGTTAGGATGTTGATAAGACTCCAAGAGATATTATCTAGAATCTTATCAAATATAAAGCGTGGTCAAGATACAAAGGGCAAGAAAGAGATATAGAATATTGCTTTGTTGACTAAGAAGCTTATCTGATCAAAATGAAACCGACGTGAGACATGGATAAAGGAAAACTTGATCCTCTAGATATATCGATACCCAATATATTTGTGATCAATATCCAATATCTTCATCAATATTTCTTTCAGGCTTGGTTAGTATATCATTTTGGAGATAACTTTATGCGACAAGTGATAAATTTTCAAGACCTGATTATTCTTTCGGTTGTTTCATATGGTGCGAGTTGGAACTTGACAATATACATTTTGATTAAGTTTGAATGTTATGGATCTAAACTTGTCAATAGTGTTGATTTTCAATGCGTAGATTCCAATCCATCACTATTGTTTACCGAATGTAAGCCATATGGAGTTGATTATTAGGAAATTGGGCAAGGAGTATTATTTTAAAGTTATAAACTCCTCGATTATATTTGTAGTTTCGTTTATGCTTAATTAGTTTCGAGTTTTTATTTTCACTCTTTATTAATTGCAACTCATATTGTTTATATGATGACTAAGTAGTGTGTTTAGGTTAGTTGTAATGATCTAAGTTAATATGGAGCTAATTTGGTAACAATGGAGATCAAAAAAGTCACTCTTCATTCTCATTGATAGTGAAGTTTGGACCAATGGGGGCACTTAGGTGAAGTACTTCAAGGTTTTGAGGAGTTTTGGAAGCCTTCCTAAGAACCATACGAGATTTGATAAGAGCTACGAGGTGATGTAATAGCACGGGTAGGCACTATTCAGTCCAAATTGGTATAGATTGATTCATTCCCAAGGGAATGAGGGATCAAACCACACTAACAAAGAAGGGAAATAAGCATTTAAACATCTTTCTAACTCTGGACTGCAAAGTCCGAAGAGCATTCACAAAGAAGACAATCGATTCAATCTCAATTCCTTCACAAACCCATCACATCACCAATTCCACAGACACAACAAATAGATTGCAGCAGTTTGCCTTACTTCGGGATGGGGATCTCTCTCTTTACAAGTTTGCGTCTCGGCGAAAACACCCTTTAGAGTACTTCTAATGCTACAAACAGGCTCAGCTCGTGGACGAATATTCGGATAACTTCACGGATACACATTTCAGTCGTCACAATGTCAGCCTGCAGACACCAGCTCCTCGAGTGCTCGTTCCACCCTGACTACAATTTGCAATCCAATAGCTTGGACACTTGCAAATATAAAAGATCCATCACTTTATTTCCTACGACTATTTATAATGAATGTTCTAACTGCTACTCCTAACTGTCAAGCTAACTGCCTCCTACACGGATCGCTCTCTCCTAAGTATTCTACTCTAATCTAAGCCGCTCGATCGCACCTCCGTTGCTTGCATGAATGCGTTGATTCCTAACTGCATTTCCTTTACATCTGCCGCGATCTCCTGTCGATGAAGAGTCATGGCTTCCCTGAAATCTCGACCCAATGCTTTGTACATCTCCTTTCGTCGGTCCTTTGAGTCGCTGGGATTCTCCATTGCTGCCACCAACTGCTCTAACCGCTGCATCTCAACACGATCACATCGTGTGAACAGATGTTGCGCACATCTGTAAGCGAGGTTCTCCAACTTCGCAGGTGCTTCCACATCCACCTGAATCAATCTTCGCTTCATGTCTTGCACCGTCTCCCGAAGATGAGTATTCTCCTTCTCCACAAAATGAATCTCCGCACCCCGAATACGACAGATCTCTTCGTAGGCCTTCTTCGCCTCCTGAACCTTCTTCTCCATCTCAGTCTTCTCCTTGGACAACTTGTCCACATTCTCCGTTAGTTCTCTCACTGTGATGGATTGGTCCTCCTTCCCCAACGCCAGACGGTTCATCATCTGAATCAACTCCATATACCCATCTGCTTGAGGGTCCCACCCTGGCATATACATCGGCCCCATCTCGTTCAACTCCATCAATACCGGGACCACCACAACTTCCAACTTCTGTGACAACGGTTGTACCGATGCCATAGGTTCTGCAATCTCCTTCGAGGCTTTCGGCTTCATCGCCATCATCGTCGGACGAGAAGTCTTTGCCGGTCCTACTTCTTCTACCTTCTTCTTCCCTACATCTCTTTGAACTGCTAGAGTAGCTGGTGGACTGTCTTCCACTACTCTCTTTCTCTTCCTCGAAGTTCCAATCACTTCAAGGTCTGAGTGCGAATCAGGCTTGCTCTGTACAGCCGGTCTCATTTCTCCCGTTCTCTTCGGCTCTGACGGAGCACTTATTCCTAGACTCCTCGTCGACCCACTACTAGCACTGTTGATGTCTGCATCCAAGTCCGACAACCCACTCTCCAACCGGTACAACTGCCTCTCCCTAGGCGTCAGCCACTCTAGCTTTGCATACAGATGTACTAAGAAAGACGAGAGATAGACTACCTCTTATTGTCTTCTCTTAGTTTCGTCGCCATGGCCTATATATTCCTCGCAAAGATCTCTCCCCAGTTCACCCGGATAGTTCCTCCGAAGAACCCTTCTACGATCCTCACCTTGTGCATGCTCACATAGGTTGTTCTCTGCGGTGAGAAAAGTTGATTCAAGATGAGTGCCACCTTGCTCATGAATACATCCTTAATCAAATCGAACATATAGCCATTCGTCCCCTTCCTCTCCCTATGGTTGAACCACTTCCGCTCGTCGAAGGTAAATGCCGTGTGCATCGCCGATCCCTCCCAATCGATGCCGTCTTTGTCCTCTTCGTGGTTGCACCCTAGAGCCTTCGTCCATAACTTCGCATCCCACTTCTCCGGCTGCGCTCTGCTTCCAATTGTTGTCAGCGGTTTCCCTCTCCGGACTTCATCGCACAGCTCCGGGCACACGTAGTCCCATCGCCATGACATAAATGCTCCACTAAGGTTCTTCAACCTCAGCAACTCCGTTGGAGTCCAATCCGCCATTAGAATAAGCGGTCAAATTCTCCCCATCGTCTCACTTCTTTCTGCTGGAACTCTTCCGGTTCGATGTTTTGACATTGCAGCTAGCTTCTCTTGCTCCCGCCGCTTGGCAAGTTCTTGGCATCGACTTTCTCTCGACAATTCTTCAATCCGCCGCCCAAACGCGCGCTTAAATTCCCTTGCAATTCACTCGTGTGAACTGCCTAATGGTATTCCTATCTAACAAACATATATTCGGACGAATACCTTCAAGAGAACCCGAATATAACTCTTTATTCTCAAAAATAAAATAAAATCCTACTTATCCTAAGAACTACACTCCTACATGTGGACTCAAGAATGGTGCAATTGAATAGATTGTCAATCTATATGATGATTGGAAGTTGAGGAGTGAAATTCAGATCCTAGAGTGTATTTGAGACTATTTTGAGAAACCTATATGGATCTTGACAAATTTGATTCAATTGACATATAGTTTACAACTCAAGTTTGTGTTTAGATTGAAATTTCAACTCAGTTGTATGAGTTTTTACTATAAAGTGATAGCTAGAAGTTTATGAATACAATAAGAGTTGCAAGATTACACTAACTATCACAAAGCTAGTACAATGATCATAACTTTTGCTATGCTAGCAGAAATTTTCAACATTAAAACTTTCTAGAGTTAAAACTTGGATGATAAAATATCTTCTCTTGAAATTTGAAAGCAATTATAGTTAAGGATTGGGACATGTAATGATTTTAATACAAAGGGGTTTGCATATTGCCATATGATACATTGTATGATTAGAGAATTGTTTTGAGAGATGTGAAGAAGAGAAACATTAGAAAATCTCATGAGAGTACAAGGTTGTAAAGCAATTATTTGTGAAGTTTGATCGAGATTTAATGTTCCAATTTTTGAATACCATGATCTTCTTACATGGAAGTTTTACTGGTTGTAATAAAGTTGAATATGGATTGGTGAGGAGGAGAGAGAGAGAATAGTAGCTCACATGAGGGTCATGAAGGTTTTTCTATAGCCTAGCGCTAGAGCTCCCTCAGAGCAAAGCAATGTCCATGCAACATAAGTGATGAACTCGACGTGAACTCTATTAGGTGGAGAAACTTTCATTAGTCCTCATGTTGTGAGTTTTTAACGTCATGAGTTGTGGTTTATGATTTAATGTTTCAAGTGTACAATAAAGTTTAGCTTTCAAGCTCAAGTTGTGGGTTGAACTTGAGATATTAGGTTGTATGTTTAAGTTTTGTTTGGGCTTGAAATATTAAATTAGTTAAAAATTAGATTTGTCATAACTCCATAGTGGTTGTTCAACTCACAACATTGAATTTTATGATATATCAAATGTCAAGTGATGGCAAGAGTTAGTCCTCGGTGGGTTGGGAGAATCTAAGTATGAAGGGTTGCTATTTGCTTCTTGTGTTTGGATCCTCTCCTCATTGGTTTCATGTGTGTGCTCCATGTTGAATTTGTGTGGACACCTAATTTTATAACAAACTTCGGACTTGATCATCGGTTATCACTGTAGTGTGTGCTATGCATTTCTCTTGTGAGAAGTTGGAAGTGATGGCCAACTCTCCCAAGAGTGCTTCAGGTGATGGCAGGTTAGGTTTGTCATGACTTATGTAATGACATCCCAAGTTAGATAGATGCACGCATGTAGGAATAGATACATTAGTTAGAGCGGATAATGCAGTTAGTGCCATTCACACTAGAACTGCCGTTAAGAGACCTAGGGTTCAAGGGGTGGATTTCGAATTAGAACTCCTTGGGTATTTAGTTTTTGAAGTTGAGCCTTTGAGAATGTGGCTGTAGTGGATAGTAGTTAGTGCGGGAACCTTGAGTCTTTAAAGCACAAAGTGGATTTGACTCTACTAAAATATCTTTTTTTTATGCTATGGTTTGGAGCGGAGTGTCCTTGTGAATGTTTTGAGAGTAGAAAAGTTTACTTTGAAAACTCAAATTGGATTATTGGTGAGAACTATGAGTTCTTGGAATACTGAAGGTGTTTTGGTGAGTTTTGATGGATGGTTTCCTCGACTTTTTTACTGTAGAGTGTGAAGGACATTGATATAGTGAATATCATGATTGTGATCTAGAACTAAAATCGATTCGAAGTTGGTATGATCAATTTCAAATTTTTGTATTTTTTTTTAGTCCTTAAATCCGAATTAATAATTTGGAGGGCGGAAGCCTTGCTGAAAATTGACGAAGTGGATCGATGGTCATAGTTACCTTGGAGCTTAGAATCAAGATTAGCTTGACTATAGTATCTCTTTTATGCTATGGTTATGAGTAAAGTGTCTTTGTGGACATTTTGAGAGTAGAAAAGATTGATTATGGTACACTTGTGTTGGTGTTTGACGATCCATGTATTGTGATGTGATAGTAATGTATGTTGTGATACAATATATATGTGCGCAATAGGTTGTCCAATCCATTAGGCACATACCATGGGACTTTAGGTTCACAGCTATTTAGATAGAGGCAAAAGTTTGGATATTTGTTGCATAGGTGGGATCAACGATCAAGACTAGTGATTGAGTGGTTGTTTCTGGTCACAAAGAAGGTTACAATGAGTGAGGAGGGGTCGACCAAAGCAAGCAAGGTATCTAAGGTGTTGCTTGATCCAGCAATAGTAGAGATGTTTCAAACATTCACTCTCTTTCTAGAATAGCAACAATTGCATGATCAAAGGGAAAATTTAGCCACAAGGATGTTGCAAATTGTGGTTGGAAAGATGGATCAGTTTGAAGGGAGCGATGTCTCAAAGTATATGAGGTACTACGTTAGGGAGATGGAGCTAAATCATGTACCGGAGAGAGAGAGATAATAGAAATATTTCGTCTTGTTGCCATGCTGGAGGGCAGAGACCATGTGAGATCCCTACAAAACAATTTGGAGAGACAATTTGGAAAACATATTTCCGTACCTTGAGGGGCAAATACTTGTTGGAAGATTTTGATAGAGTCACCAAGAAGTTGTTTATGGAGTGGGTTGAAAGATATCATAAGAAATCTCATGCAACTGAGCTTCTTAGGAAGTTTAAAAGATAATTGTAACAATTGTCATGACTTGAAAAGATAATTTTGAAGTCCCACAAAATTGAATTTTTTTTTTGAGTAGTAAACTTTGAGTTGCAAGAGAAGCTATAATTGATTCTAAAAGACAAGAATGAGGAGAACTGTTAAGGTCATGGTTAAGTGGGTTAGAGCTAATTTTTTTGTTCTTTTAAATAAAAAATATTCAATATGAAGCATCAATGGAAGAGAAGAAATGAAGGTAAGAGGAAGGTTCTAAGGAAGAACTACTATTGAAAGATTGGTTAGAGAATGTGTCAGACCTCATACATGTCTTCCACCTATGGAGGAAGTTTGTAATTCAAAATCTAAGCAAAGAGCCAAGGGGGTTGAGAAGGATAAGGAAAAATCCCCAGCTTACATTTAGATTTAACCAATGTACATGACATATTTATGACACTTATGAAGATTAAATTTTATAAATATATAAATAAATCATTAACTATATTTTAAGATGAAATCATGATATATCCTTAAAAAATTATCAAAAATACATATAAGAAGTACTCCAAGTGTTAAGAGAAAATAAACTGTATGTTAAGATGTCAAAATGTCAGTTTGGCAAATTCGAACTAAATTATTTAGATCATAAAATTAGTGCAATAGACATCCAAGTCATGAATGAGAAAGTTGATACTATTTAAAAGTGAGTGGTTTAAAGAACTAAACTCAATTTCAAAGTTTTTGTGTTAAATCAAATTTTATAAAGGATTTGTAAAAACTTTTGCTTGCATTGCTAAAGTTTTAACTAATCTCTTAGTCCAAGAATATAGAGAGCGATGGATCATAATTCAAAAGATAGTATTTCAAATTTGAACTATGCACTCTTATATGTATCTCTTCTTAAACGATATGACTTGGGATAGACGAACAAAACATGTTACAAATGCATCTTGGGTTGAAGTTGGAGGAGTGCTACAACTAGAATGGAAGGATGCATGACATCAAGTTGTTTTTTTCTTACAAAAAATCATTATTAGCAAAGCAAAATTATCACATACACAAAAGAGAGGAGTCTATCATTTTGTTACATACCAAACATTGGTTAAAATAGATCATAAACTTGCATAATTTTTAATTTTTTTGTAAAAACTTTTGCTTGCATTGCTAAAGTTTTAACTAATCTCTTAGTCCAAGAATATAGAGAGCGATGGATCATAATTCAAAAGATAGTATTTCAAATTTGAACTATGCAAAAAAATTATGCAAATTTGAACTATGCAAATTATGGTTAAAATAGATCATAAACTTTTGATATATTTGAAAACTCATAGTGATCTCTAACAAAAGCACATTCCTTGGGACAAATGGAGACAATGATTCAATATGAAGATAATGTATGTGAAATAAAAGAAAAAAATTGCTGATATATTGAAACAAATATTAAGTATTTATCACATCACAAAGCTCAAAATTCATTGAAAATGGTGGAAAAACTTGAAATAATGTATGAAGGAGTATTAAGAAATTGCACAAGCATTTCAAGAAGATAAAACATATCGTCAAGGTGAGCTGACTTTCCATAAATGTAAGATTTGAACATCATTGGATGTTGCTCTACAATATAATAATGTTAGTGGAAACATATGATTCAGTTATTTCATGTCATCTATAGGTTCAGAATTCTATGGAAAGTATCTTAAGTTTAAAATTTTGGTCAAAACTATTAGATGATATCATCAACTATGTATGCAACTATATAGCATGTCCACCAAATAAGGCTATTAATTATACATAAGATGATCTAGTCCAACCTCTACCAACTATTACCAACTAAGAGATGATAGCATGTTAGTATAAACATTGTATATGAGTTGTGGACTACTACTATGGGATATGATTCTATAATAGCTTTTCTAGAAAAATTTAGCAAGATGATATATGTAAGTAATGCTCACTACAAAAATAATCATCGAACTATAATTTGTTCACATTTATGTATATGAGGTTTTTTTACAACATAGTCTAGCTATAGTTTTCATCATCAATAAAGGCATTAGTTTACTAGCATGTTTTGAAAACCCTTATTTGAGTGATTCAAAACAAGATTAACTATGCATAGGGTTTATCATACTCAAAAGTATGAACAAAAAAAAGAACCAATACAACCATTTAAAACATGCTTAGAACTTTTATTGTAGAGCAGTAATAAGATTGGAATGCATTTTTGCCATTGATTCTTTTTAATGCATCCACAAAGTTAATTCATTTTTTTTTATGTATGAAGTATATCATATCACACCATCTTGTTTAGCTTGAGTGAGATACACACAAGAACCATCCATTCAACTTGAAGTTGTGAATAATTTCATGATCTACTTTAACAAAAAGGACCAAGAAAAAATGATCCATTGCTCAAAATTAACAAAACTAGTATTCATATGTTCATTGACAAAATGTGGAGTTCCATGAAGGAGATCATATGTGATTATTGCAGGATAATTGAATAAACTATTTAAAAGTTAAAAAATAAGAATTATTTTACTTCTCCAATTTGTCCAACAGATTGGAGATGTACAGATTGGAGTTGCTACCCCACATAAAAATAAATCCAATTATTCATGTGTCTAACATTTGAAAGTAGATTTCATTCTTATACTTTTAGCAACACACATCAATCATTTCCTTTACGGGTAAAGGAGATTATTGGTGGAGTAAAAAAAAAGATATGGAGAATATCCTCAAGAAACACACTCAAGTTCAATAAAATGCTAAAGTAAAATATTTAGTCTAAGGTAAAGTATATTGATCTTACAAAGATAATTTGAAACATCTGACAAATCTTGTAAATTAAAATATTTGTGAAGACTTATGATATTTCTCGCAACAATTTCGTTGCATTTTAATTAAAGGACGTTTAGAATCAATCTTGATTAGTCATAAATAGTTCAGCTAAAATTTAGATTTATAGCTAAATCAATAAAATAAAAAAAATGATGCATATGATCAACAAACAAAAGATAACTTTGGCTTGCAAAATTAGATGACTACCATACATTGGTGAAGTAGATGAATGTGCCAGATGTTTTTAAAAAATTGATTATTATAAGATGAAAAGGCATGCAATCTACTCATGATAGTCATATGAGATAAATTAGGTTTTAAGAATGTTGATAGTCTTGTAGTTTATGAAATAAGTAATAGGCTTTGGAAGACATATTTCATATTTTGAAGCCATCTTGGAGTTTATTATTAAAAATGTTAAATCTATTAAAATCATTTGGGAGTCTATTATTTGCAATATTACATTTCAATGCATGATTGAGGCAAAATTTCCTGCAGAATGCTAACCTATCAACCTATAAGGATAAACAAAGTTGAATTAAAAATTGAAATTTTATACTAAATACAATGCAGAGTTTTAAAATTTGGATTTCATCAAAATGCTTCTTTGGATTCCTTTTTTAATTATTTTTCACATCTTGATTCATTTCATTATCATCATTTTGGCTTGTTTTGTTTTTTAATATTTTTTATTTCCAAGACTTAGTCAAATTTAAAGATTTCACATGAATTTTCAATAATAATATTTGTTCAATCTATCCTTGAAATTTAATCAATCTGGACAACACAAACAACTAAACTCCATCATTGTTTGATGGAGGTCAGTTGTTATACAGGACGGGAAGATATAATTGTATGAAATAATTTAGCTTACTCATGTCATGACTATTGTGGACGTTCAATGCTTGAATGTGTCCAACTTTTGAATCTAATGGATTATCAAAACGTAATGATTGATTTAAATTATATATATTACGTTGTAATTGTAAATTAATTGATTGTTATCATCTCTTGTTTGCTTCATAACTTTTCAAGTGAAAAAAATGATAAATCCACTTGTATTTTAAGGAAATAATCATCCAAAAGGTTATGTTAAATAGTTGTATGTATTCGATTTGAATCACAATATTCAAAAGTAAATAATGTTATTTGCAAAAAAATATTTGGCAAGATGAATGAATTGTTTTTACAAAAATCATATGTATCAAACATGACAACCCTGGAGTTTGAATAATTTATTTACAATTTTATAAAATTTGAGATGTGTGGAATTGAAATTTTGAGATAAAAATTCTCACACTAGACAAATTTGTCTGAAAACATTGTTTAGGTCCTCAAGACTACAATTTCTCTTGTGAATTTTGAGATTGTGATAAATCTACATTTTTTCTTGAATTTTTCAAACTCGTTGAAAAGTTTTCAAACTGTATCCACTAAATTTATGCTATTGTTATCTAGCAATGCAAGATATTCCTTTTGCAATTTAACACTCTAATATCATGTTATAATTTGGATGAATCAAACTCAATTAGAAAACGAAAAAACACATTATAGCAACATTTTGGTGTTGCTATAATGAATGAGAAGAGAACTCAATTTAAATATATCAACGGCTAATCTAAAAAAATTAATTAAACCTCAAGGTGCTAAAAGATCTGAAGTCCTAAAAAACCTATGCGGCAAGCTCGAAGGTAGTGTAAATGTATTAAGCAAATAAATGAACAATTCAAAGCATATTGAAACTTCACAATTTTCAGAAGTATTAGAATATGAGTTAATTGCAATTTATATCATAAAATTCGAAAAAATGTTTTTTTTTCTCATATTTGTCACTTAACAAGTATTACATTTCCAAATTGAAGTTGTATATTTTTGTGAAATATTTCAATTTCATCTTCTTGAAATATACAAGATTTAACAAGATTACAAATTTGTAATTATAGAACTTTTGAATCACAATTTAACACGCCCTTCATGAAAGATTGAAAGCTTAGACCGCCACCATTTATGTCATTGCATACAAAAATTCACACATACACTTTTTGTACAAATTTAACTGATGATTGAGTGAACATTGTGTTATGATCCTGATAATGACTCTTGTTGCATAGGTTCCATGTCAATTTACACACTCATGGTTATGGAGTGAGTTTTCATCACCTCGTTGTAGTAGGTGTACAAGTTGAGAACCTATCAAGAATAAAAAATCCTAATATTCTTTTTCTTCAAATAAAAAATGTACCTCAACCCGGGTACATTCCTAATCTACTGCATAATGGACTATTTTAACAATCATGGTCATCAACTGAGACTTTTAATAATCCTGTTTCATAATGATAAGGAAAGGGCATTGACTTTTCCAAAAAAAAAACTTTTGTCATTACTTGTTGAAACCTTGATACTGCAAAGCTACACATGATCTAACAAAATAAAGTCCCTTCCACATTTGCAACATGTGATTTCCTGTCTTGTTTCATTGACGGTATCAATCGTTGAATCTTTCACTGTGTTCCAATTTCCAAGGACGGCTGAATCAGAAACCTTCATGCCACCCTTCTATGTTTATATAAATGGTGCAATGCTATTGCACCATTTATATATGTTGAGTTTGCATGAACACAGATTCGGCGTAGTCCTTATGCGGCAAGTTCTTCACAATTATGGGACATGAATTTAGCCAGGTACCACTGCAATGTCTTCGTCCAACTACAGCCTCGAGAGTTCTGTAGTTCCAGTGAATTCAGATCTCGTGCGGTACATGCAACAGCTGAGATCGAACGTTGAAAACTCCTGAGTAACAAGGAGGCCAAGTTTGGAACACTCACCTGTCTGTCAACGGATTCACAATATTGTCAGCTTTCCCAATCTTTCGAGGTCGTTACGAGACGTATTTGCATAGTATGTTGCAAAGAAGAGCGTGGAGACTTTCCGAAGGAGCTGCTCAATTGTCAATCCTGACTGATCTCTGGAAGAACTTGGAAAGATGACATGTTGAGCCAAGCCTTCACAGTCTACATCAACCGAGGCACACTGAAATCACTCTTCGGTCTTTCACTGAATTTAACAAGTTGTGAAGCAAGCGCGCTGCATGCACTCTGTTCCAGTTGCATCTCTTGCCAGCTACGACCAATAAAGCGATCGATCATCCATCACTTGCCCGACACTGTGAGCTTTTCCAAAAATCGTGGGGGGTCGATAGCATCTGTGGATATTGTCCGACTTGCAAGCCATCTCCGAGTACTTTCAAGCGATCTGCATTCCGGCGCTTTCTTGCTCACTAGTGACGATGCCAGAGAGCAGCTGCGGACCTCGGGATGCAGATTCAGTCAACCGCTGGGAACTGAACCACTCAATCGGAATCACAAAAAATCTGCTGGCGAAGCTGTGCTGCAACCACAGATTTTCAGAATCATGACCGGATCATGACAGGACAATACAAAGGAGGCCACCTCGGATTTGAGTCACAGAAGATATATTTGATCCCATACTAATGGACGCTCTAGTCACGAAGTTTTATCTCGTTGTGCAGACAGGTGTCCACGGGCGAGGAGGAAAGCTCGTGTCACATCGTGTTATTATCCAATGTCCCCCATCCGCGTTCCCTCCATGTGGGCCATGCTGAGGTGGTTTGATAGTGGTGGGGCCCGCCCCCAGACTCAGACGAAGAGGGTACGTATAACTGTGTGCACTCCGCTCGCTGAGATTATGATCAGATCGATCGTACTTTCCATCTGGCGTGAATAGCAGTGGAAGCGTGCATTTCTTTTGTCATACTTCTCGATCTCGATCATGGTAACGCGCATCAGCAACATCGGCGTCTGAGCTGAACATAATAGAACCGTATTTTGCACTCCTTGAGTGGAAAGTTAGGAGACTCATCGCCAAAAGTTTCCAGTTGCATTTTATACGAAATCATGTCTCCGTCGATCCAGATCCAGCACGTTCCTTACTCATGGTTGCACCCTGTTCCAAGCGAAGCACATCGCCGTCTGGGACCCAGCTGCAATCCCAGCTCTGCAAGCAAGCGCTCTGTTTCGTCTCCACATTGCTCAGTCTCCCAGTCTCAGGTTAGCTCAACTGTTGTCGATTCGATTCTGTCCTGTATTCTCTGGTGTTTGTTCTTTTCTCTCCACTATCATATTAAAGTCTAGCCAAACTCTCACCTGTTTTGGAAAGTTCCGATGTCCGAGTCGTTCAGTGTACCGGAACTTGTAAGTTGATGGATACGCTCAGCTGCCCTTCTGCAGGCAGGGGAGATCTCCCTGCTGCAACTGCTGGTTTGCTCTGTGACGCGGAGATCCTGACTCTCGGGAGCTCAGCGAGCTGGGAGATTACTACGTCAGCCATTGAGATTTTGAGATCGTACACAGGAAGTTGATTTGCAGAGTCTGATGCGCATTTCTTTGAGGCATATCGTACTTTAAGGGTATGCAGCGAGTAGAGGACGACAGCCGATGTAGGCAGTTGAACCTATAACTCCTCCGTTGCCCTGTTGAAAGTGTAGAGTTGCGGTTTTGAAGTTTTCAATTGACTCTTGCGAAACTCCTTTCTACTGAACGTCATCCAGAATTTGTCAGCCGAGTAAACGAGGGGAAAGAACAACATGATCAGATTTGTTGCCGTGCCTGAGTGCCGACAGTTCCAGTCAGAAACCCCATGAATTAACTGCCCGCCAGGAACAACACGATGAAGAATGTCAACTGAATCCAACGTACAGTTGTCGTAGAGCAGTACAGGCAGGACTCAGGAGCAGCAAACCCCACGTGGCTAATGCCCCTTCTGTCTGGTGGTGTTTTCTCGCTAACAGTGCACTATTCAATAGGGAAATTCGGCCTTACGTGGCTAGTGCCTCGTCCGTCAGGTGTTTTCATCTCGCTAACAGTGCAATACTCAACTGGATGATGTAGATTTTAAGTCTCGTACAAGAACTTACGTACTCATCTTCGCATGTCTGTCTTCTGCTCATGGCCCAGGGCGAGGACGACTGCTGTTCGAGTCTGTCGGCCGTTCACTATGAAACACGGAACCAAACCCAGTGGCTGAATGGGTATTACATGGATCTGCGAATGCGATCAAACCCGTGAGATTCTCTTCCTGCCTAGCCGATGGAGACTTGTGATTTAGCCTGCTATTGTCTTTTAAGCTCATGTGCCGAGAGAACGCTGTTCCGTTGATCCCTGACATCATCTCCATTTTGCAGTTTGTTCAACTCCGAGGCCTCCCATGCCCTTCATCAGCATTTTCACCACGAGAAAACAGCTGCAGAGCTCACCTCCAGCTCTATATTCGTCGAATCAGTGTCCCGGCACAACTCGTTGCACCAAGCTCAGGTACGGGCTTTCCTTAATGGATCCGATGAATTTCTGTTCGCAAGGGAGATGACGGAAACCGAATTTATCATTTGCTACCAGTACTCACAGCCAAGTGACTGAATTGTTATCACAAGACAAGCACTACTGTAGTTGACGTGTGTTCTTCGCTCTTCTTTCTAGTCTCAACCTTCCAACTCAAACACCTCAGAGGTTCTGATCATGAACACAGTGTGGAAATCCTTACGAGGAGAAGCTATATGTTTAAGGAATGCTTTTCCGAGTGCTAACTCAACAGCCCATCGTTCTGTGGATATTTCCAGAACGAGTCGTATGGCATTTCAGGCTTGGTGGTGTTCGACAAAAGCATGTTCGGGCAGCTGGACGGAAGCTCATTCACAGAGCGCTACGGTCATCTGGTGAACGGATTCAACAGCGGATCCTCGTGTTTCATGGACGAGCCGTTTTGCTAGACTCGGTTTGCTGCTCTCGAGTGGACAAGAAGAAAATGTAAGAATGATATGTACAGATGTAGAAACATGTAGCCTCACTCTCATTCCCAACCAAAAGGCCGTTGTAACGGAATATGCAAAGTAGCGCATTACTCCAAACGACGGTAGCGCGGATGGCCTGTGAATATGGAGTCGTACTTGAGGGAGGGCCAATCGGATCAAGCAAAGGCCCCGAACCTGGGGGCTCGGTATGTAACATACGAAAGGAGATCATGAATGCAAGCAATGTTTGCGAATCCTGTCTTTTGGATCAGTAACTGTCTTGAGAATGAGCATGTTCGACAGTGATCTACGGCCTACAAGTCCAGCGTTTTTGGTGTGCGTGTAACAGAGTCGATGCTTTTGTACTCTCCGTCAGTTTCATAGGAACTTTGATGCACTCTGTTATATCAGATGATATTAGTGAAAGTGATGTCTTTGTACGCGTAGAACAGTTGAACTTCTGGCCTGCCGACAATGAAATCACTCTTGAGCTTTGAACACAACCAACCGAGTGATAATACATTAGTTGAGGTTGCATGTTCCGAGGGGATGAAGAAGTTGCATGCTGCGATTATGTCGACGACGTGGAACGAGATACATTGTAATGTTACGATCACGAGTTACAATGAAAACTTCTGATTCCGGTGACAAGTACGTTATTCCAAAAAGGATTTTACTTCCGACTTCAATGGACTTGTCGATGAAGAAGACAGATGGAAGAAACTGTGTGTGATTTTCTCCATGCGAATTTGAAAGGATAGTAGAGGTTTCGTCACGAAGACCTGGTATGAGTAACTTGAATTATTCACAGAACTAGATGCGAATATAGTTATAATTTCAAGATTCCAAGACGGGACATAGTTAGAGGGAAATGTCTCTGCCTCGAGGAAGATATTGACTGCTTGAAAGGGAAGCAGGGGCTTCTATGAGAGTTGACGATTAAAGTAATACATACACAGATGGACGGATGTGTGTGGAACACTGTCGATGCCGTGAGGTGGCATGTAGTTCGTATGTTCGCTCCTGGGACGAACAAGTCGTCTGTACATCTACGTGAGGTACATTATTTTCTTGCGAAACAGGATCTGTCTTCTGACATTATAATGAAGCGCAAGTATCTGAATGGTCTTCATGTCAGATAACTTGCTTTAATCCGCGAACTTTTTATACCTTATAAAATACCACAACCAAGCAGTAAGAATACTTGTCCAAAAATTTATAAGCCGTGGGCAATCTCCAAGAGGATAAATGAATCTTGTACACAATGCATTCCTATTTTACTGAAGAGAGTCGTGAAAATTTAACTGCTGTTTAGTCTGCATGATCCCGGGCAGAAGAATCTCATGATATTAAGTTTCTTCGGCTAGAACAATAGGTATTTTGAAATGGAGTGATCATAAATTTCTGTACTCTTTTGTTTACTCACTGTTCGGGAGACAGTTTCTCATAGACAATGAAAACGGTGAATAGGTAAATGTAAATGGTATCTGCCATCAAATCATTAACCAAACGACTGATGGCGAGGAAATGCTTGCATCTGCCGATAGATATACCGTTCACTTACTCTGTCCCTCAAATAGCACAACAAAGTTGATTTGTAAATTCGAGATGAAAATGTAGTTGAGAATCTGAAGCTGAAGCCAAAGCTGTTTTGATGACAGCAATAGCTCCATAAGTTCTAGTGACTGATAAGAACGTTGACAAGACAGTCAAACGACCGTTGAATCAAGCGAGGCAGATCAAGTGCTTTCTGGGCTGGGGTCCAAGATTCCTAAGAATTATAGTGAGGTTGAGGATTCAAAGGATTTAAGCTGTGCAACTGTTCCTTCATGAAGGCCTGCAGGCATTGGTTCCTCAGAACTATCTATCGGTGCTTCCCACGTTTGTTACAAACAAGGAAGAAGAACATCTAGAGTGTTATTTCTTTTCCAAATGAACTGATTGCTAAATGCAGTCTCCATCCTGTAAGGTAGATGTCTACGGGGCTGTCCCCAACCTTGTTCCACCTGTCAATGCAAGGGTTTGTAATAAAGAGCGTAACTTGAAGCATAAAACGGTTGTTGCACCGTGTGAATGTCCGATGTATAACGACTTTCTTAAACTTTAACCCATTAATTTCTGCCAGTGTCGTCTATTTACTTACCAACAGATAGCCTTTGATTCTATGCAGTCACCACCAATGTGTTGAGTGCATTGACTATAACCTGAAATTGTCCAGAATAAAAACAAGACTTAGGTAGCTAGTTATATCGAGGTCACTGAAATGGAGATTCAATTCACCCATAAGATGATCTTTAACTGTTCCAAAATAGAAAAGAAATCCCACTAACAGATCGGGTTTGGGCTACTGTACTTGATTGCTCATTAGCCTCAATGCACAATGTAAAACATGTTCGAGTGATGGAAAATCTATAACGCACGTCCATGAGCCTACGAACTTACATTAAGCATGCAATAACAACACGATCAACTGAATCCTGAACTGAAATTGCATGTGAAATCAATTTCTTATTTTAAGGTGTGAGTCGTGCAGACGTTTTAATGCACGTCCGTGAGTCTTCAAACTTATAGAGCTAAGTCTTTCCTAACTGAAGCACGCAGCAACAACACGATGAACTGAATCCTGGACTAATTTTTCTCGTCAGATCAATTTCTTATTCCAAAGGGTGAAGTCCATGGTAGCTATACTCCGCTTTCCAGGTGCTGATAACTGTAGATAAGATTATTAAGTACTTGTTCAGTCAAAGGCATTAAGTCACCGTCTGGTAACGCATTCATTCCACTGCTCAATGGCAAGAAACACACGATGTCATGTACCCACAGTTTATCAGCACAGTGCCCATTGACAACAGCATCTGGTGCCGAAAGCCATGTGAGTTAGATATTTTATTTTACAGTAAAACCAAAGTGCTCTACCGTATCGTGCAAGTTTGCCCACGAGAATAAACGGGTTGATGAACGATGACCAACTTTGCTCAGTCACACACAAACCCCTTCGGCTCCTCAATCAGCGTAAGTTTCGCCAAAACCGAGGTATAAAAGAGAGCTGCGAGAGCCCTTCTATCACACATCCATCTCTAACAGAAACGTACGGTATTCCTTTTGGGAAGTATGGACTTGCTTTTTTGACTCCAGCATTGTACTGCATCGATCATTCTGAACTGGAAGTCTTCTTAGCTAGCACATGCAAGTCTGATTCATTTCCTTAGTCATGGATGTTTCAAGTATCAAATGGTCTCCACTGCTGGCCGTTGCGTATGTGCTGGGAGTATCTCTTCTAAATTCAGGCAAGTTATTTCTGCCGCAAAATCTAACGCGGAAATCCGAAGTGCGTTTGGTGCATAGCTGACTCTGCATATTATATTGGTAACCAGTGTATTGTCCACATGCCATGTGATCTGTCCTAAGGCTTAAGGTTTATTGCTAGAGAGGAGCCCTCTAAAAATAAACCTGAATGCAAGGGCAGGAGTTTCTGGAGCAGGCATGCTGTGCAATCCAAAGGCTGAGTTGGAACATTGAATTGCAGATGTAATTCCACCCTCACACTGTACATTATATATATTCTTTAAAGAGCTTGGCAGTGAAGAAGGTCACTGTGATGTCCTTCATTGCCTATGCCAACCACCGTTGTCGTTGGTGTATAGGAAGTTCAGGAATGTTATTAAGTACCTTACATTAACAGTGCTTGCATGTCACTCGTATAAGATATGTTTTGGACACTGTTCAGGATTCGTTGAACTGTATAGCGAAAACATTTTGATATCGGTTTCGTAGTTGGGCAGATTAAAAGATGCTTTCCTGAGATGGAATCTTGTGAAGGTATCACAACGATGAACATTCTTCTTAAGTCGGAAAAAAATTGTGACAGGCATGTGGAGCGCATATGCAGAGCCAATCGTGATCCACTCCAGGAGCTACATAGTCACATACCAGAACGCTACCTGCCACTGCCATTCTGGCAAGCTTATTCTCTTGGGACCAGATCGACCTCTCGTTCTCAAAGGTGACGGAAGTTTTGAGGTAAAACCTTATGGCTTCTTTATCCACATCCTTCTGCATGTATCTGCACACAAAACTTGGAATGCATGGATGTAGCTCACTTGCAGTAATACAATGATATGCAGGCTTGTGCTTGTGGTTTCAAGTGAATACTTTATGTTGGTCCAGGAGTACGTTCTGCACTTCAGGTCTAGATTATAAGTCTATTAGTTCCTCTTGTCGTCTGATCGAGAATTTGTGCTTGTGACATATGCTTACTTTCCCCCTGTTATACTGTAGTTTTCTTAGTCTTTGAAATCTAACATCGATGTGGATCAACGATAATTTAGGTGACGGCAGAGACTGTGGATTCAGACGATTGGCACCACACTTGGAACCAGAGTCTCGTTAAGGGGACAGGTAAGAGCTTGACCAATCTTCTTCAGAAACATGTCCAGCAGCTGAAGCGTTTCTTCTAGTTCCTACAAAATCATTTCTCCTCTCAGATCCACATTTGAAATTTGAGAGCACCTTCTACCTCACGTATGCCTTTGGGTGCAGTGTATGCACATTCAAATTCATGAGTTCTAGTAATAGCGCTTTAACAACGCTATTATCTCGTTAGCAAGCCTGAATAGGTCAGAGTGGTAATGGTGTTTAACACATATCAGATAACGGCATAGATGATAATAAGTCAATCTTTCAGCTGGCTTTCTTCCTTACTCATTTCGGCGCGTGGCATTTGCAGATAATCCTCCTCGCTACGTGATGTCACAGAATCTCACCAATGTGGATTATCCTGACGACTATTATCCTTTGTGTATGTACGAGGATTATGATTCTCTGGTAGGAAATACTATTGGTACAGATTCTTGCGTTTGGAGCTCAGGCTTCATACAGTTCGAGTATCATCTTGTTAAAAGGGCTCCAGGGTGTGCTCCCAAAAACAAAAATGGTTACATTGTGCAAATCAAACCGTATGCTTTCGTCGGACTTGGTCCAGACAGAGATTATTGTTGGTCCGCAGTCAAAAAACCCGGCGTGAGTCCAACCATCCAGTTATGCAACTCAAGTGATGAGAGGCAGCTTTTCTTTGTAAATGTACCTTTTAAACCCAAAAAGCCATGGATGTAATCGCCGTACAGCCTTTAGCTTAAGCACATAGGGTCTCTATCACATCCACGACAAAATAGTAGGCTGATTTGCTGATACAGCTTTTTCCATCGTTTTTGCAATAATTAAAGCACTTTGTTCATTACATCTCTTTCATTCAATCTATGGATGCTTTCAGTTCATCTTGAAAACATGTCAGGTGGGCAGCCTGGTCAAACTACCAGCATTGGTGTTGCTTCATCTGATCAATCATCAGAAAGTCATGGAACGGTGCTAATCTCGAACTCAAATCTTCAAAGAAGTAGGCAGAAAGTAAAAGATTTCCTCAAGACAGAAGTGGTTGTGTACCATCTTCGAAACCTGAAGTTATAGTTCGGATATAGTAAATTTTGAGTTGCCGAGTCAATCTTTGTATTGAGAGAATGTTTCGATATCCAAGGCTATTTAATTTGTGGCCCCTATAAAGTTTCATGATAGTGTTGGACTGTTTGTGACGACGGTCTCGATGCATTTTTCCAATGACATACAATGCTGCCTTGCCTTCAGGGTATCGACTTTGCTTGGATGCTCTCTGAGAATTTGCAGGTCTGTTGCTTCTTACTGCGAGTTGGTTATTACCACTAGAGCCCGACCTCCCTTTGATGTCTTTTGGGGCCCAACACTCGCTCGATTTGTGGCCATTCTTTCCACAGTTAAAGAACTTGATTCCGTTGCAGTCTTGTGATTTTTGGCCTTCGCATTGCCCACGCCTGTCAGTGCCGTAATTTCTGGTGGCTGCAAGGGTACTCGTCTCAACCGGGTCAGAGATCTCGATCCAAACGAGACATGCACAAGTCATGGACTTAGAGCACTAACACAATCTAGGAAGTGCGATATGGAGAAGAAGCCAGAACAAGCGATGGAACTAACAATTGCAGATTCTAACGGCAATAAGTACGAGCTGTGGTATCGGTGAGACAACGCTTGCTGGCTAGTAGTGGTTTCACAAGGAGAGTGGTTTCACATGGATGTTTATATACTCAGATGTCCACTGAACACTGGACCAGGTCCAGTGACCAAATCTTTCTCAATAAGTTTGCGGTGTGCATGTAGAACTGACCGGACATACGGTGAAAGCGCTTCCTGTGAAGTACCTCAAGAATCAGATTTAGAGGAAAACGGATTGTATATGAAGTTTAGCTTGAAAAAGCTGGGAAGCTTGAAAATGATTCGCTCAATGATCATAACAGTACAAACTGGAAGGAAGTTGAAGAATCACACTGTTCAAGCTGAATCGCTAATTTGAGAATGAAATATCAAATAGATAGCATCAAGGTGACCAAATCTGGGGCAAGAATTAAACTTTCAGCCTCTTCCTTGGCTGATCGGCTAATTTCCAGGCAGGCTGAATGTCATTCCAGCTGTTGCGGGACTGTTAAATGGGATAGAGCAGTTCCCGTTGGTACGTATTAAGCAGCAACGCGTTGAGTAGTTGTACTCAACGCGTGTTTGATTCCCACGCTACTACGTTGAGTGGGAATCAAACAGAAGGTTGAATTGCTCTATGAGTTTTCAGACGCTCATTGAGAGATGCTCCGTTCCACATGATACTGATTGGTTAATTACACGCAAGTCTCAGTACTCCGTCTGTTGGACTTGCCGAAGGTCAGTCGCGTTAGACATTATCGGCATATATTTAACTCAGTTGCGTTGTCCAAGCATGTCCTTGTTTGCACATGGCAAGTTGAAATCGTCGCTACTTACGTTCTGCTTAAGAAATGTCTTATGATGTTTATACGTCAGGACACGTAAACACTGCAGATCTAATGTGGCCAGGGTGGCAGAACCTTACTCAGTGGCGAGTTCAGTATATAAACAGCCGTGCTTCTTTTCCTTCTCAATACGCCACTACTTGCCAACAAGTCTAATTTGATCACAACGATTGAGACCTGCACCGATAAAATCCCAGACTCTCAATGGCTTCTTCAATGAGGTTTTCCTTCTCTCTGCTGCTTCTAGTCGGTATTGAACGCGGACAGTTTTGTGAAGCGCTTAGCTGAATGTTTCGACCTCTGATGTAGGAAATGCTTAGCTTAGATTTCTGTATGCTGATTCTGCGATACCTGCGATAACCTTGAGATTGTCCCACTGGAGCTGGTTCAAGTCAAATGTGTGCTGGTCGTTTTGCAGGACCTGCGCTCTTTTAATTCCAATGGTCACGCTGTTCAGCATCGGCATCGAGCGTCCTTCCGCCCAATACTAGACGAACGCTGATCTGAACCTTCGCAACTGTGGAGACTCCCATAATTTCTGTCGGTCACGCACAAACTGCGCCAACATCTGTTGCTGCCCTGTCATTACGACGCTCAGCTCGGGTACACTTGTGGACATATGCGTAAATTTGTCGGACATTTTGGCTGTATGTGCAAGTGCCTTCGATCGGTGAGTACGGATGCGTGTCTGATTATTACCTAGATTGTGGACGTTTCTGCCCTGCTAAGACTAAACTACGTACTGAGTACTAAACTCGGACTTGGATAACGTTTGATTTCTGGAGCATACTAGTTGGAATATTCTTCCATGGACATCTCAATGCCAGTATGGTGAGAAAGAAAGGAATTGACTTGAGAGGCAGGCAAAAAAATAGGTTTTTTTCTAGTCATGTTGATATGATAAGAACGTATGTAAAAATTCATAAGATCTCAAATTTTGTGAGATCTTTTGTTCTCAATATCTTATTTTGTTATTGAATTATCATAAGTGTTGTGTGAAGAATTGAGGTTTTAAAAACATTGAAATACATAGTGATAGCGAGCACAATAAGTAAGTAATAGTAAGAAATATCAAAAGTTAAAAAATTCCCTGGTTGAGTTTTCATTCAATTTGAGTTAACACGTATTATAGAAAAGTAAGTCATTGTGAGTTAGAACAAATACACTAAAATAAAAATTGAAAGTGTACTTACTTGATTGATATTTCTAAATATATGCAGTTGATCCAAGAAGTGTGTGAACCTACGCATGTATGATTACACAATGTCATGTAAAGTATGAGATCTAATTTTAATGGTTAATATGACAAATATATATAAACTGTCACATTTATAAAACCAGGGGTGGATAGCTGCAGAGGACACTTTGATTTAAATGAAGGGCACTAAACTAATCAAAGGCTAGATAATAATTTTTTTTGGGAGCCAGATGAGAAGAATGGAAGAAATTGTTAACAAAATATGTTATTTAATTTTTTAACAAAATAAAAAATCTACTAATCTTTTTAACATGATGTATTATCTCTTCAGATATAGTCGTATTCTAGATACAGCTGCATATGTTGTGTTGTGTGTAGGCAAGTTCTAAACCAGTTTCTAAATCATTTAGCATTGATTTGTTGGATTGAACTAATTACAAGGAGTTAATATGCAGATGCAATACAGCTTACTTGGAATGCTCTAATGATTCCAACTACATAGCCTGAGCTCCTCGACCATTGCTTCAGATGTCCAGATTAGATTCAACCGATATAATCTCGAGCAACATTTAAAACCCAGAATACACAAATTCTGGGTTTTAAATGTTGAAAATTGAGATCAATGAATCAGATCTTCATATTTCACAATCCACAAAGACAAAACCAGCCCACGGTGTTTGCAATGCAGCAACACCACTCGTTTGAATTGATGATGTTCCCGCGTTGACACTCATGGCTGGTAAAACAGTCGGACCAGCAGGACCTGCATTCATCTCGATGGGAATATCAACCACGACATCCATACAAAAACTACAAACATGGATGGCGCAAAGTTCAAAAATTTGTTTTGGAAGAAATATAAAGTTAGTATCTAGCTCTGCTCATGAAAATCTGGATAGGTTGAACAAGCTAGTAATGCCCTAAAGCTCAACACAAGAATAAAATTGAAAACTGATTTGAGAGATAGGAGAAAATCATATAAATAACAATCCCTAAACCCTAATCTGATAAAGGTACGGGGGTGGATAAGTCCATACAAACCTATGAAAATTAAGTTTGACTAGAAAAATTAACGCAATGTCTTTCCCAATTATCCATCAGGCTGAGGTCGAAGCTTCTTGGTCTATATACATAGTAAAACAACAATATATACTAGGGATGTCAAATTCTAGAAGACTATCCTGAAATGTGTAAATCGACACCACATGGGACAAACAAACAAACAACGAGGCCATCACAGTCTTCTTTGTTCAGATGTAAGTTTTTGTCACTCCTATAAATGCGGATTCCAACCTTTGCAGGATCAACAGCTTCTGAAGTTCTAATATCATATAAGTAAGAAGCACAACAAGACAGAAAATTTTCTTCAGGCAAGAACTGAATTGGCTCTACTTTCTTTTAATGAGGAATTACCAACTTCTGGCAGAGATCTGTGTACAAGCCAGGGACTGAATCCATATTACGTGGACATAGAGACTCATAGAGATCGTTGACTTTCAAGATACCAGATATTTGTCTGTTTCATTATTTATTTTACTCCTAGCACCAGATCCAGGAAGTATTGGGCGGAAGTAACGTGAAAGTTGATCCCAATGTTGGAATGTCAACATCTCTACTCCAACGCCCATAGCGCTGCAACCAAGAGGCTGAGGGCCTGCGTCGTTTAGTCATTGTCCACACAGCACTAAATATATATATATATATATATATTTTTTTTTTCATTCTATTGAAAATTGATAAAAAATGAAAAAAACGGATAGGATCGGAGCGGAAATGGCTGATCTCACTTTGGTCGACCATTTAATAAAGGAAAGAAAAAACAGCATTTTATATTTCATAAAAAAGTTCTTTTTTTGAAATAAAGAGACTGGTCCGCGCAAGACGTAATCTACTCTAACTTTTTAGTGATCAGCAAATATAACTCATCTATGTGACTCGGATTTGTATTAAAGAGTTGAGGTGTGAGTAGATACAGAGCTACAATTCAGAGATTGTATCCAATGTTTTCACAAAGAAGGGAGCACCGTAGTGAATGATTCGACACCAGCTACGTGTCCATCAGCTACCAGGTCTGAATTGTATAAAAGTTTGTCACTGTTACAACTTTTTATTCACTGATTTTTAAACTCAGATCAGAGTGTTCCTTCATTCTGGGTTTCAAGGCACTTTACATATAATCAGCTGGAGTTTTCCACATTCTTTGTGCATGTTGTATGTTGATCTTGGTTTCGATCTGAACATGGCATCTGATTGCGAAGTATCTGACAGTCCTCGATCTACTATTCCATCTGCTTTTCGGCCAGGTGAACAGATGCTACGTGAACAGTTACATGGAGAGAAAAATATACTCTTATTTAATAGTAGCATGTGTAATTGCGAAACGGACTCCTGCAACCGAACATGTCACTTAAGCAAGCCCTCCACTGCGAGTATCGGCTGTCTCAGATGTAGACTGTCCTTACAGCCACATCGCACCTCCCACGCTTGACAATGTGGTGATCACCGTGGGACCCGTCAGTCCCCCAAAATGTGGTCATCGTCCAAACAGTTCTCTAGAAGTAATGTATTTTCAGAAAACTAAGAAGAATGGCTTTGGCCATTCTTCTCTCAAAGAATCTCCTTGTATCTGAGTGCACAAGTTCTCATTCTTTGTGTTGTGTTATGATCAAAGGAACTGTAACAGGTTCCCCTATACAACTGTTATGCATGATGCATGTCAAGACACTTGAACACTGCAGGTCTAATCTTGCTTTCATGGTATAACATTACTCAATGGCAAGCTAAGTATAAAAACATACATGGATCTTTCTTTACTGAGCAAGCTGAATTTACCAGAACCCTAGAACAACTCAGATATCGATCTGCACAGATCCAGTCTCATAACCAGCTATGGCTTCTTCAATCAGGTTCGATTTCACCTTGTTACTTCTTGTTCATATCCCAAATGCTCGTCGAGAAATTTGTTGAATTCCGAGTTACATGTTTAAATCTCTGGTGAAACATATCCCAAAGTTAATGCACGATGACTCTTTGATGCCTAATGCCCGAATCGAATCAGATATGGCGATTATGCGCTGAATCATCTATTTTGCAGGACATGTGGTATGTGCATTGCAATGATTACTCTGATCAGCGCCAACGCTGATCTTACTTGCGGTCAGTACCTTACTAACATTGATCTGAACCTGGGCAACAGTGGAGACTCTGATAACTCCTGTCCACCAAGCACAATTTGCGTCAACAATTGTCGCTGCCCTGTACTTTCTACCGTGAGCTCTGGTGCCTTGGTGGACGTAGCACAAACAAAGCAAGGTGAAAGTATGAACCTGCAAGTGCCTCCGATTAATCAATACAGTTGGGTGTAGCTTGTGGAGGCTTCCGCCGCGATAATGTCTGCTAAGCAATTAGTGGGCTTGGACATGGAAGAACCCAAGTAGTTGGCAGAGTCTGCTTCGAATCTCAAAAACGTCATGGAGAAATTATCAAGAAGACATATACGCAAAGAGAGCACTTGAAAGAAATGAAACAGCTTTAAATATTGTTCTTGGGACTGATAAGTGGATATTCTAGGGACGTGTAATGATGTTTTACACCCATTTATACGTGACATCACTTTTTTAGATTAGGTTACTGATATGATAATCTTTGATGCAGTTAGTGTGTCAGTGTTTAAAGGAGATTATTAATATAGGATCTGGTGTTCTAAATGATACATAGATCCAGTTTGCAGAAGATCTTGAAAGATGAGCATGGGCATCAATCAGAACTGGCACTGCATCACAGGAGAAACACATGCGTAGATCGAAGAGGGAGTGTGAATTTGTCGATGACGTGAGCTGGGATGTATTTCGTATTTTGACTAGTGAGCTTAGATCTTGATTGCACTTACAAGTGAACATATTGAAAAAAAATGTCTCAATCAATCTTAGTCAAAAGTCTCCATGATAAACATAGAATATGTGATACTGACAAACTAGTGGATGATTTAGCAATTAGTCATAGATCTAATTCATTATAAGACAAAAATCAAATGTAATGGAGATTTTATCATCAACCATTATGTCTTAACCTTATAATGTAATTTCATGAGAGTAATCTGTAATCCATATGGAGCAGTCACTAACACACACTCAAACCATGTATGCTTCTTTCTAGATAGTGATGTCAAATTATCATGTGCAATATTTTCGATTTTTGGTGAAACTGTGAAATGCGTAGAGATCAAAATGGACAAGTAACAAAGATTGTAAATGATGAAGCTAACTTTCAACCAGTCAAATATACTCCAATATAAGAAAGTTCTCATAAATTCGAAAGCATGAATCCTAACTATCAAAAATACCTAAAAGTCCATAATTTTTCATGAAGATTAAACCTAAACTTTCAAAAGAAATTGCCAATTAGGCCTAATGACATGCTAAAGATAATAAGATGTCTTTCATGTATTTGGATCCAAAATAGCTTCACAAATTTTTAAAAAAATCCTTCATCAAATTCAGCAAGCTAAGACATGAAGGAATAATAAGTATCCAATGTTCAGTTTTGATTTTTGTTTAGAAGACATATATTCATAATTAAAAGATTTTATAATGGAGATCATTTATTTAAACCGGATTCATCATAAAATTAATCTAAAGTTTACATCCCAATTTAATGAAAGTTTTTCTTTGTAATGTTCATCTACTTTAAAAAAATCAATTAATCATATGAATCATGACTATTTTTAAAACACTAACTATAATTTAAAGGTAATAAAAATGAAATAAAATTTTATATGATTTTATAGAATTTATTTATCCTTCAACTTGTTTTTGTTTTTTAATTTTGAGCTTTTAAAATATGATTTATCATATTTTTTATTATCAGTCTTAAAATATATCAAATTTATTAATGAATATTTCATCATTATTATTAAAATATTGATGCTTTCAAAAAATTAATATCATATTTTTCTAAATATTATATTAATTTTATTCATGATACAAAAAATTTAAAGTAATTACATAAGTATTATAAATTAGTGCATAAAAGTCTCCAACTGATGCAACAAGATAGTAACTTTAGCGACTTCTTTCAATAAATTCTTTCAACTTGCACCTCAACAACGAATGTGAAAAATGATTATATAAATGAAACTGAAGTTTCTGTATATATATATACAAAACTGGATCTTAATGGCAGCGGTTACCTTAATGGCATTCCTTCTAAGTTTGAACTTATAATTAGGACTTTGTGAACAAAATAAACCATTTCAAACCTCAATGTGCAAGATCGCAGAAGAAATAAAGAGGAAAATTTTAGGTTTCCTTCTGACCGAAGGGGCACTTTGTTTTATCCTGCAAAACAAAGGAAGGAGAGTGAAGGGCGGAAGAGTTTGAAAATATCTAAAAATTAGTTTTTTTGTTTGGATATTAATCAAACAAGTTTGAGTTGAATTTTGGGTCATTAGTTTTAGTTAAGTAATACCTAAATATCACAAAATCCACCCATCTCAGCTCTTTGTTAAAATATTTTTATTTTTATTTTTTTACAATTGAAATTCTTATATGAAATTTTTGTTTCCTTGTAACATCAAGTCAAGAAACATCAAGAATTATGTTTAAATTATAAAAATATACTTTTTTTAATATTTTTGAAAAGAAAAAAAATTATTTAAAAAATAATAATTTTTACATACATAATCTTATTTTCGATGTTGTCAATGAGATTGCATATAGAGATTGTAATTAAAAATATAAGACTAGAAAAAGGAACTTTACATTGTAATGACAATCTTTATGAATCTCATTTTGAAATTGAGCTTACTTTTGGTGAACAATTTTCTCCATTATAAAATTTTGAAAATAGTCAATGCATATTCTACTAGCTACTGAAATTTTTGAAGTGTTATAATTTGATATATAAATAAAATAACATAAAAATATTTATATATTATATTTTTTTTAATTCTATACATAATTTTCTTTTTTCTTTTTTCCTTTTTTTTGGCCACAGTTAATTAAAAAAAAATTTGTCTGCACGAATACAATTTGAGGATTCTATTATTGATGTTAATGGTTCATTTCGTTTTTTTTTAAATTGAGTAGTCAACACTTATCAAATTGAGTAGTCATATCTTCATCCATTGGATACCAAGTACCACGATCAATTAAAAGTTCAATTCTTTCTGCACTATTCATTTGTAAATGATATCCACATTCTTCACAAATTCGTTTATTTTGTCTCAAAAATCTATCATATAACATTCACAGGCTTCAGATCTAATGAGATGATTTAAATTTTGACATTCATTTACACATATGTGTGTTTAACGTGACTTTTATAATTTGAATGAAGTTTTTTATATTTTGCATCTAATTATATAACGCAAGATTTTTAAAATATAACATAATTTTTACATTTTTGTTCTTGTGTTGTATAAACTATGGGAGGTATGGGAGGTCTGGTAGAAAAATTATAGAGCTTCCACAATTGGAATCACATAGAAACTCCAGGATTGAATCAATTCCGGAAAAGTAAAAAAAATGATATGAAAACAAAACAACTAGAACAAATGATGATAATGAAATGAATCACTATTAGATTGTGATTTTCTCACTGTTAAGTTAATCCAACACATTTAAGATGAATTTACACTTGGTATTATGGATCTTTGAGCTCATCAGGTCAACCCATGCAATTTCAGCCCGCAACTTCATAAAGAGCAAATAATAATGATAGGAACAACGCTGAAAAAAATGATTCTGAATATTCACACAGTAAGATTTGTGTTCTTGATAAATAACCTTTTGAAAATTTTTTAATTTCCAGGCTTGTGTAATACCACCATAGTTCCCTAGCAGTCTGAGGTAATGAAATACTTGGAACTATTTGTACAAGCTGTTCCAATTTGTTAATATAAACAAATGAAAAGAAGAGTTTAAGTCACTTTACTAACAACTCCCTGGTGTTAGTAAGTTGTTTTAGCTGAATATGGTCAAAATACTCATCTCACTTGCAACTAATATTATTACAGTAATCTAAACATCAAATCGTGTTTCATTGTCATATCTTAAGATTAAAATCCAAAAATGAATGTGTAGCAGCACTAGCACTAGTGTCTGATCCTCAAGTTACGACTCTCACACAAACAGAAGTGTAGTAGTATAAATTTAATGATCAGGCTATACAAATATTTCATATAAAAAATGCTTCATATAAAGAAAAATAAAATTAACTGGATTATTGAAAAATAGGTAATAGTAGCAATATATGCATGACTTGACTCCTAGACTAACTAGTTACAAGCTATAGATAGCAACTTAAATTTTGGCTTTTATTGCAGTCTCAACCATTTTAATCTATTTAAGTAGTCATATCAATGACTGAATACATGAGGCTGAAAAAAACTGCTTGATCAATATAAGGTATTTTCATCATATCTAAATGGCTATACAAAAACATATCATATGAAAACCTCCGTTCAACTATTGGATTAGAAAAAAAAATAGACATGTATTTTGTGTAAAATTTTAGCACGCAAATAAAGAAGTACTATATCGTATAATGTTCAATAGACATACAGTTGCAAGTAAAAGAAATTTTTTTTGCAAGTGTCGTAGATGATCCCATTTATGCTAATTTCTATTCTTGAGCTTTTTAACGAGGATCAGGTTCACATTTTTCAATTGTAAAATTATGAAACCCCGATTCATGATTCTATTTGATCTAATTTGTAATTTTAATTTCATCTAAAGAAAATATATATTTGCTGCAACTCCGAGCCATAACGAGACCAATGTGCGAAAGATTTAGGCCGAAATGAAAATTTTCACTTGCCGTTTAAGCTTAATGCTCATCTTAATTTCAAATTATTTTGTTTGCAAATTCACTAACTCACTTATGACTAAGATTCAACTTTTTTTCACTCTTTTGCTAAGTTTCAATTTCACAAGATTTAGAAAATATTATTTTCTAAATCTTGTGAAATTGATAATCTGTTATTCTACCTTCATGACTTTAGCAGAAAATGAAGTTACGGGAGCACAATGGTTTTGGTTGATAGTGTATTGCATGATTTCTTGATAAGAGAATAAAACAAACCCAACAAAAAATAAAAACGATGTTTGTGAAGGGGGTCATTAGCATGAGTACATACTCCCTACTTTTGTTTCTCTTCATTACTTCAGTTGCGTGAGGAATTGATTTATTACGAAGATAACAAAGATAAAACTAGATTTCTTTTTCTCTCAGGTATTAAGTGTGGGATAGTGATTGGCTTCTTTGCCCACGTAAGTAGAGCTCTATTATCTGACTTTCCAATCAGGAGAGGACACTAAGCAGGAAGACAACTAGAGGGGTGGGAGACCTATCCACCCATGGAAACCGGGCCTAAGCATCTTCCATTCCACACACATTCACATATATTAAGAATGAATTTACAAGCTCATGGAAATCGACTTAATAATATTGTGCTTTCGGATGATTTTTTTTTCTGCCATTGCATACTTTAACTTCCTTGATTTGGTCGATGGATTTGTCGTAGAGCGGTGTGTGTTAGACTAGGTGGTCTTACTTTTGGAACTATCCTTGACACCGCGTGCCCGTTGACGAGGTGTTGTATTCTTCAGCGAGGAAATGACGAAAACAATGAAAGTGCTTCAGGGTTTCGCTCTCTACCACTCGCAGTGCTCAGATTGTCAAAGATGTTACGTATCGCACGGAAGCAATCTCAGTGAACATTTCCCAGTTCTGAGAAAAGAGTCTTTGTTATTGCAGGCTGCCTTCGATACAATCTTCCGGTCATTGTTGAGTGATCGATGAGGTCTAAATCCGTGGGACGAATCCAGGATTTCAATATTGAACTTTATCTCTTTCTCAAACCCTCTCGAAAAGTTTTTATAAGCTCAATTTATCTTGAATTTGAAGAAATATGTTATAACAAAGCTACATGATTATATCTTTGTGAAATTTTTATTGCAACAAAGATGTGATTTTTATTTCACTTTGAAATCGAAATATATATATATATAAACAGGGGTTTTTTAATTAAAATAATCTAAATATAGACATCAATATCTGTTTCAGTTACTTTAACATGCGAAAATTCTCATATAAAATGTTAAAAATGACATAAACATGATATGTTAACGAGACGTTTCAAACTTGACATCTAAGTTTTTTTCAACTTAGATTTTAAATTAATAAATTATGGTCAAACACTCCCATCACTATTCTCATACAGCATTCTCACATGTATTGTTTGCATGTGAGTAACATCATTTTCATTTTCTCAAAAGTCAATAAAATTTTCATTCTTATAAATAGTTGAAGAGTGACATAAGATCGTATCAACTTTATTTTTTTGTATAATCATTGATTTTGATACGGATGTACTTCACTTAAAATTGCTAGCCTAGTAAGGTTTTATACTCTTGAATTTTTGAAAAGAAATTTAAAAGCCAGAAATAACGTGCTCAAATCCTTGATAGTCGGGACCAATAAGACTTTGACATATATTCAATCAATACCTAATTAAAAAAAGATATTTTTTGTAAAATTATTTCTATTTTTCTACTGGAAATTACAGATTCCTTATTCAGGATAAATTTAAGTCAATCTCATCATTTTCATATTTGATGTTCACTTAGAATAAAAAAATTACATGAAGATACAAATTAATCTATTCACTGAAGATTTCCTCGAACAGAGTCATTCCGACTTCCGAGTCTTTAGAATTTTCATTTTATACCTAAAAAATACTCATATTTTGAATTTTCATCTCATTGACAAGTATTGCGAGCGGTCATTGCAACTTCCTGTGTTTTGGGAACTGAACTGAAACTTGCAATGAAGAATCTAACATTTGAAAATTTCATCCCATTATTTCTGATACAATATTCTTCTGAATCATAGCTGTTTTTAAAAGCTTGGAAAATGATATTCTAATTATAATAATTACAGACTTCATTATGATTCAAATTCAAAAAAAATTTGTATTTTTTTCAACCCACAATCCCATTGCCGTCTTTCGGATCCAACTGCTCATCCTTCTCCACCTCGCCTTTCTTAAAAACTGGATTTGAATTGGTACAGATTTCACATGAAAGGCTAGCATTACAAGATAACACTAATTATAGCAGTCCAAGTTAACACAAGGTCACACCAACTTAGGTACACTTCACATGATCTGTCATAAAACTTATAATGATCTTCTCATTGTCATCAGTGGCACCGGGTTAAATCATCTTCTCCTCACAAGAACTATCTTGACAATGTTTAAAAAATCAACTGGGTTTATAATTTTTCTCTCCTTGGAAAGAATTTCTCTAAATCCATTCTTTTTTGAATTTCTAAGGACTAGTAGATGTGTGCCACTATAAAAGCAAGAGCGGTCCGATCAAGACTTTTGGAGACTCACTACATTATCTACAAATAGTATTTAAGGAATCCAAGCAAGTAATTTTCTACTTACAATAGAAATATACAAACATTAAATTGTATTTCGTAAACTCTGCGACAGTAATTAGTTCACTTAGCTTTTGGGTTCACTTATTTTTAGCAGTGAGTCATGATAGTGATCTATATAAAAGTGCATTCAGAATCTGTTAATTGGTTCATTGGTCCCTTTTGTAGTCTAACTTAAGTAACTCAGACGTGCAATGCATTAGCTAAATCGATGACAGTTTGGAGATTTTTTGCTGCGTGTCTTCATTGAGATGCACAGAGTAGAACATAGTCAAAATTGAGAAGAAAACCTCAACGTTATATAGGTCAGTACATTTTGCTCATATAGAAAATCTATATAGTATGACTTTCCATCTCCTTTCGTCCAATCCACATATATTTACTCGCCTTACAAAAAAAATGCTTCTGAAAATTGATGTCCAAAGCAGGCCTAGGTATCGGCGTCGCAATCGCATATGATGACAGCAAGCAATGTCATTGGATGATCAAAATTTTTTTTGCTTATTCATGTTTAAATTGTCCTGACGACGACATTGGTAGTCGTGAACGACCGATCATGCGGCTGGTGAATGTTGTTTTATGAAATAGGCCTTCTAGCTGAAGCACGACCGTTGCATCACTCTATAAAACTATTAATGTTCGAGTCTAGTGCTTACTAAGGTAAAATAGACGAGATCACCGTATCTGGAACTTCCCCAAAGAAACCTTCTTGGCACCAGCAGCTGCAATGAGATCTGCATACCTGAGCTTATTATCGACTTAGTCTAGTCTTGAGCTAGTTTAAGCTGACAAGATCACCACCGGTTATGGCATGACAGTGTTGCTAAGCCGGCCCAACGGTCACACGATCTAGTGCATGATCTTATCAATGTCGATCTGTGATCTGAACTGCGTTAACGCTGATAATAGTGAGCATGGTAGCATCCGACTGCTAGCGAGAACTCCATATCCTATATTTTTACATGGAACTGAGAAAAGTCAGGCTGGCATTGATTGGGCGTCAGACCATCTGTTGGATGTAGATTTGTTCCGTTCAAAAAAGATATCGCTGCGATTCGATTGACCGCACCAGAAGGATGAAAACCATCCCAGAACAGATGTTGGGTGGGATCCTTGCACGCTGTCCCATTGTGCAGCTTGCCATTGGCAAATCCTGAAGCTCCGCATGTCACATTCGGCGCGAAGTTATATTTCCCTCCAGCCCCGCAGCACGCTTTCAGCAACTTCCGAGTGGAATGGAATCCTGCAAAACCATTTATCAGAAACAGAATATCTATCTGGTTGAATGTATGGGAGCAAGCCCAAGTTCCTTTATTGGTCTACATTATTTATTCAGTACTTCTCAACTCGTGAACAAAATTAAGTTGCATTTTTCCACTTCAAGGTCATCATTTATCAGGCTTGCAATTTTCAGCTAATACTTAAGTTAATTGTTATTAATTCACGTTAGTGCCCTCTAACTTTTCACACATCATACTAGACCTCGATTGGGTTGGACTAAATGCAGAGGAGCTGGAAGCTTGCGTAGGCTCACCGTATTTCGAAGGGTGCTTCAGTATATCCTTGAATGCTCGATAGAAATTTCCATAACTCAATGAGAGATGAGGATATTTGGTTCGCAGGCTAAGAACAGCGCGAAACAGCTCCCTATTATGAAGCTCGATTGCCGCGTTAAAGCTCTTGAGACAACCATAGTCATCGTAATCACCATCTTCTCCGGGGAAAATGGTCAAGAATGCTGGTGTGCAACCCAAAGGTGGCAGGTTAACTACCACGATATTCTTCACCGTATAAGTATTGTGTAACATCTGCAAAAGGCGAAGCAGGTGGGAACCAATTATTTGGCATGTATACTACATAAGACGGATTCCTTGAGGCACGAACCATATAAAGCGAAAATGGTTGTGAAAATAGAGCTCCAAAACTTGATAGATATTCATCGTCCCTCTAAGCAATATATATCAATCACGCCGGATATTCCCGTTGTATTTACCTCCGCAGTATCACTAATTCCATTCACGATCCCCATCACAGAACCAAGTACTAATGCTTCCGGGACTCGGGATAGATATTGCAGAATATAGTCGGTGTATCCTGCGACGATAAGGTGCAGAGACGAGTTGAAAGAATCCACCGGTATCACGCTCTGCATCGAATGCCCTGCATTGAGCGTAGGACCACGTACACAGTCTTAGTTTGGCATGAGTGAGAGGATATCAGTTTGAAAATCATTATTCATATGGGCATGCAGGCTCTTAAAAGTTGAGCAACAGGCACTGTTCTAATACTCAAAGTTAGATCTAGACGAGAGGAAAGAACCGGGCTGAAAACGAGAGATCTGCAGAGTAACACGCAGACTTACCTTTGGAGAGCTCAGAATCTCTATACTTGAAACGTTCATACCACTGAATTTGCTGCTCCAGTGTGAAGGGTGTGTGCGGGAAGACGTCATCCTCTTGGAGGGTCGGATTCTGAGTCAGGCCCGGCAGCACCGTGGATCCAGATGCGGCCAAGTTCACTCCCAAAATGAAGAGAGTCTGAACGCTTCTTAAATAAGCGGACATGGGAAAGCTTCCAGTACCCCAAGCTGCAAGAAGGTGGAACAGTTCAAACAGGACTTTGAGAAACTTTTGAAGCTAAAGAATTAGTTCAGCAAGCATATGTGGTCAAATAAGTTGCAAACTGGATAGCTCTAGATCGAACACTTGATAAGCGGGAAAGTCTTGGAAGCAATTACACAAGTAATCTCCTATAAGTTTTCCATCGCAGAAGCGGTCGGCTCCGTGTCCAGGCCACGTCGCTCCGAATGGATCCTTTTCCAGTCGAGCAAATCTGTCCGGGTAAACGGCCATAGCATTCCCGTTGTCTACCAAGGAATCGCCAAAAATGAATGTTCCAGGGAAACATGGAGTAGAGTCAACGGACAATAATGATGAGCTATTGTGATGCTCCCTTTTGTGTGCGCTGACGGCAGGAAGAAATTGTATGCTCATATGTAGGAAAAGGAAGGCTATTAGCCATGTTCTCCTTAAAGCCCCCATTTTCACCAAACGTCTTCTTCGTCGTCCCTGCTAGGTCCCAATTAAATATGCAAACAGTCGCTCTCGCCTTGTCACAGTTTGAAGGTCCCTCTCTGTCTCTCCAGTCTTCAAAATTCGTCCCGCTCTCTCACCATGTACATGCGCCTCCGCCTCCTCCTGACGGCAGTGAACTCGAGCTCTCGATGAAACATATGATCGATAGATCAGATAGTTTGTCTTCGAGAGCTTAAGTAGGACTTCCGAGACTTTTCCCTCGTTCACGAACTGGCAAAGATGCAAACGGACAACTCTCCATCTGGACGCGCTTCATCAGATTGAATCAAGAACATCGTTGAAGGTCGCTTTGCGTTCGAATCACGTTGCCAGTAAAAACGATCGCTAAATTCAAAAACTCTGTCGCTGAACGGCAAAGTGCAGCAGCAACTCCAAATCTAGATCCCTCCTGCAACTTGGTGTGGTACACATGGAGTCTCTGAGTATTATGCACCCTCTGCACTAATTCTTCGGACGTAGCCTTTGTTCAAGGTCAAACCGGAAGCCTCAGCATTATCAGCACGTTTTATGATAATACTCACTGCAAACATGTTCAGAGGTACGTCTCAGACCTTACACCGCAAATGTAAATTATTTTATAGCTCTGATGTCGAAATGTGTGTATATGGGTATGAGACCTTCGACGAGATTTGAATTTGAGGGTGAGCGTTGTTCGGAACGGAAACCAAAATCCATCTGCTCATGGAACCAGCGCAGCCGGCGGGATGCTGGTAGGCTCTGAGGATGGTAGAAGACCTCTCGCACATCGGAAGATCCTTCTACCGATCTTCCTCTTTGCTTCCTGCAAACACCGTGGACTTTCTTTGATGAAAATTGGTAGCTCCATCCAGCAAATCCGCTTATCCCTTAGACTAATTTGGGAACGTGCAGTGTCCAACGAGCCCTTGCGAATCTTATTACAAACAACGTCATACGGGCTCACGCACGAATCCGATCTGAGAGTTTCTTCAGAAATTAGGCAATCAACCGGATGAGGTAGATTCTGGAGCGAAGACGCGAAAGATCGAAACATCTCCCAAAATGTTGAAATGGCCTCAGACAGCCGTTCCGGAACCGAAGTTTGTCCACTCAACACAGGAGCGGAAAGGGCAGAACCACCGCTCTGGATCTAGATAGATGGTTATATATATATATATATATGAACATGAAAGAGGTGTGAGCACTGAGGAACGCTCCGAGTTTTCTACCGGATTCAAGGTCTGGGATGAAGTGGATGCAATTTAGCAATTGCTCGACCACTTGCAATGATCGAGATCACTTCATACCCACTCCATCGGTACATGTAAGCGGCCCACTCGCAACTTGCAAGTGCCCCTGCCCCTTGTCACTACGGACTGACCGTAACGGAAGTGGAGCCTCTAGATCTGTCCACGTGAGCCCGAAGTAACCCCCGGCCTGCCAAGTCAGCCACAACGCCAACAGCTAAGCTAACCATGTAGGGATTCATCTAAGACAGGATGCTGAAATAGCATCTCAGACCGACGGTTTACGTTTTCTGACGGTTTCTATTAATATAGACAGCAAATTTAAATCGAAAACGTAGACTTTCCTACTCTCTATAGCTTTCGGCCAACATACGAGCTCTCGTCATTCGTAAAACGATAATTTACTGAAATTAGTGCATTCGGGATCAGTTGCAGATTTTAGAAGTGCAGATACAGTTCAGAGGTTGCAACCGAAGTCTCTGCTTCTAACGTGTCGTCAAATTAACGCTTTGTAATAAGCTAAATCAGCGTAATTGCTGGAAACTTTAACGAAGAAAAGACAAAATCGAGAAAAGCGATGATCTAACATATGCGAAGCATGCACATTTGCTGTTTCTGAATTTGTCAGGCTTGTTGAGTTTGGGGGTTCTTATGCATTTCTTTTGACTTGTGATCGGGTTTCTGAGTGTGATTGTCCATAGCCCTTGAAATATAGTCAGACGAGATTTGAGTTGCCACCTTGAAAGAAAATATTACCTCTGTTGTTGTGATGAAACTTATTTCCAAAGTCGTGTCAGTGGTGTAGCAAGCTAGAACATAAAGATCATTCAACATCGAATTCCGTAATCAAGTGGAGCGTTTGGCGTCAAAAAGATCTGAAATCCAGTTCGGAAGAGAGTTGTAGGCTACTGCCATATTACAAAGAATCACCGGTGCCGTTCAGTGTAAATGTACGTGACAGCAGAAGATTCGTAGTCATGGACATTTATCATTCTGTTGAAGATCTGGTCAAGAAATATTTGTTTTTGATGGTGTAGGGATTTTAATAAGTATACAGGACGGATTTTTCAATGAATTTTCAAATGCTATTGTCTACAGATCTTACCCCTGACCAACCAAAAACAGTCACATACCAATCATCAGCCGCACAGGATTTAAGAATGAAGAAGGGGAAGTTTTGTTCTTACTCAACGCCCTAAGGAAGCAATTCGAAGGCTGTTTACGTAGCAAGGTTTTCACAGCTGATGGCACTTTTCAAATAACTACAAATCAGCAATCGTAAGCAGCAAGGATCCGAAGAACATAATATAGTTAACGACATTACTTGACAAGGCTTGTGTACTTATATGCCAACGTACTCTAAATCATATCAGTTCAAAAACAGCAGACTGATTTCCAAGAACGAACTGAAAAGCTACTCACACAGTCACACTTGAAGCCAAGGATCTTAGCCGTACCACCTTCGAACAAACGAGTGACCGAATTGACACTCTAGAACTTCAACGCGATCTGAATGAAGTGGAGTGAGTTGTCCATTCCGTGCTAATGTGTGGCACCCGTTTTCCTTAGATTACTTGTATTCGAGTTGGCTCCTTGACAATTTTCTGCCTATATTTTCTTCTCTATGTTACGCACCTGATTCATGAGTCATGCATGACATTTTGCACTCTCTCTCTCAATTTCAAAATTAAGCTTGAACTTTAAGAGTGAAGAATAAATTTCTTTACTATTGATCATAATACTATATACTCATGAGGTTATATCTTGACTGTCAAATTTAGGTTAATTTTATTTAATGAACCACATCAATATATATTTTTAAAGTCAATTAGATCTATTTTCATTTAGATTCATTTTATTTTAAAATTTAGCAGTTTAACTTCAAACTCAAACAACCGCCATATGACTTCAAGTTCAAAGTCATGAGATTTAAATTTAACCTCAAAATCCAATCAACGAAGTCAAAGCCACTTCTATTATTTTTGATAATCAAACTTCTCTAGCTATAAAGTTGTTTGCAATATAATTCGTGCTTTGTACTTGATTTTTAATTGTATTGAGTACGTCAACAAATAAGTAAACATATCATCACGTCCAACCTGATCACAAAATATTCAAGTATATAATTAAAATTTACATAAACATCAAGATTCACATCAACATTATAAATCATTTTTTTTTCTTTTGATCAATAATTGAAATTTTAATATTTTATATACAAATATATCTTTTTAATATATTTATAAAAATAAATAAATTTTGAGCTTAAATTAAAAATTAAATTGTGCTGTGTCGTCGGCAACCGACTGAAGTACAGTGCTGTACATCAATGGTAGGTAATGGATTCACAATGCTAAAGATTCCGAGGCTTTACATCGTGGCACATGAGTTCCATTTAGTTTCATATATGTTTAGTGACGTTCCCTCCTTGGGGTTGGAATTCTTCTCTTTAGGGCCTGGTTTCTCTTTTGAACTTTTCGCCTTTGAGCATAACATCAATTGTGGAGTTGTGTAGACCCAGTACATAATAGATATCAAAGGTGCTTGTCTCCCTTCTATGTGTGGCCAGTTTTTTCTAATTGAATATGATCATAGTCTTCTTAGTACTTCCACGGGTTCCATAAGCTTTTTCGTTTTCATGTTTTTTACTTTTTATTCTTCTCAATAACATAATATATAGCTCTCAATATGTATCAATTTAATGTATCTAGGAGAACTGAAAGCATCCAAAAAACTTCTATGTATTATGCTTTGACCGATTCTCTTCTTCAATGTTCATTACGAACGTTGATTCAACATCATAATCTCTAAAATAAGATACGAGATAGTGATGAGTTTTCCATGGTCAATGCACAGGGCGATCCTCTAGGGACCAGTCTCAAAGCTTTATCAAAGAACCAGAGTCCTTACTGTCTTCAAGTTAGTTTTAGTATTTGTGACCTCTTGATCCAAAGAGGCCCAGTTAACTTAGGTGCCTCGTTCAATAGCAGAAGTTGTTTCCCCTATGGCATATAGATTTATGGTGATAATGGAAAAAGGTTATGTTTATCAATATATGGACACCTAAAACTCTTCAGAGAAAGCTACGCCAACATGAAAAAAGTTTCTTCTTTGGTAAAACCAAAGAAGTCTCCTTTGGTACTTAAGACCAGACAATATATGTATTGTTTTATTTTTCGCTACGTTGTGGATAAATTGGTACACGCTCTATTCATGGTTCGAATTTTAGGTCACAGTTCTAAGGCACAAAATACTCAAGATTTCTATAGATTAGGAAAAGCATGGGTGGAGATAATGAATTACTTTCTACAAAATAATATTTGATAGACTTTACGCACTTCATTTGTAACTTAACACCAAGGTTCGTTATAAACGGACCTAACAGGCAATCATATCCTTCAATTTAGAAATAGAAACAGAAATAGAAAATCTAATGTAATCAGTTGTCATACAAACTTTTTAAAAAATTATGAAGCTCCCAAAGCAAAGTAAAATGAAACTCCACAGTGGATTTCCTCCTCATGATACCTACCATTCCAATTTTGAACCTACAATATTTCATCTAGAAGATGTTTTGGTTCCACCTTGAAATTTTTTTACAAGGTGCTATTTTTATGGTTATTACCTCAAAAGAATCCTCTCAATGAATATTACCTTAAGCCATCACATATTCATTCTAAATTCTAGTTTACATCTTTAAGAATGGTAGGAAAAGTGTTTCTTGGAGATTCGTCTTAAAGAGAAGATCAAACTAAACTAATTGGTTTGAACTTACAAATCAGCAGCTAATTGTTAAGAACTTTATGGGTAAAGAGATATAGTTGAATGGCGTTCAATTCATTAGTCATCATAAATTTTGTATGGTGACGTTACGATTATGACCATTGATCTATATCTATCCGGAATCTATGTGAAGACTCAAATTTTTTAATGGCCAATTTGAAGAACCTCCAGACAAACATTGCTATGAATTCTGTATAGCAACCTTTGATATATAGAAGGTTGCTATACAGAAGTCAATGCCCTTCTAAAAACATCGTTAAAGTAAACGGGGAGGATCTAAATTCTAACAATAATCCCATTTGGAAGCCAAAACAAAGGTACATACCATAATAGTGCCCAATTAATGAAATAGTGAGCAAGTATATAATACATAGTCACGAGCTTACAAAATCAATTCTTCTTCAATATCCATAGAGGGACATACTTTTTTTCCCTTTTTACTTTCAAGAAGATGAATTTTGATAAATTATGTTGTAATCTACTAACTGATGATGAATATAACTATTGTGTTTGAGCTGTGAATTATAAATTTAATTTATACTTTCCTAGATAATAGAGACACAAACAAGTTCATATGTTGCTAGTGGTGATGCAACAAAGACAAAGGCTTTGGTTTTTATTTGCTACCATCTAGGCCATACATTATAGTTATATCTTATTTTATCGTTAAAGTATTTAATTATTACTAGTCCTTTAGTAATTTAGTTAAACTTGAAGAAAGTTTTCAACCATCAGAATACGTTCTTATCCCATGCACTATATGATTGGATACACTTGAGAATTTAGGATTCTCCAACCATAGCATGATACAATACATCTGTCTACAAGATTTCGTCTCAAGTTACATTTTATGATGAATCCATTAATGATGAATTAGATAATCTAAAAGAAACTGTCCATATTCCATGCTACCAAGATTGTGTTGATACAATAGTACAAGAACATGTGTAACACAAAATATTTTGAATAAATGTCTATTTTGCATTTGTCACAACTTATATAACGTCATCTCTAGTTAGGTACGTGCACGTATGCATAAGTAGGTACAACAATTAGAGCCGATTATGTAGTTAGTGCCGTCTCCACTAGAAGTACCTTTAGGGTTGACACAACCATTAGGAAACGTAGGCTCAAGGGGTAGAATTCAAATTAGAGCTCCTTGGAGTACAGTTTTTGAAGTTGAGACTTTGAGAGTGTGGCTATGGTAAAGAGTAGCTAGTCCAGGAACCTAGAGTATTTGAAACATAAAGTAGGTTTGGCTCAACTCTAATCTCTCTTTTATGCTATGGTTATGAACCGAATGTCCTTGTGGACATTTTGAGAGTAAAAAATATTATTTCAAAAATTCAAATTAAATTTTGTGGTGAAAACTTTAAATTCTTGGAGTGTTGAAGGTGTTTTGGTTGTCGGTTGGTTTGTCAAAATAAGAGTGTTATAGGAATATCACCAAAAGTTGAACCGATAGTGACAAAGATCCGTGAAATAGGGCGACATACGTGACGGTGACACACCACAACATATGACTGTTGCTATGATCAACTGGATTCATTGTATTGTGAAATATGAAATATATAAATATAATAAATATCTTGGGAATAGAATCCCCTTTTTTCACTCTCGAATTTTCAGAATTCATTTTCCTGCATTCTCCGAATCAGTTTATGTTTTCTAATACTTTCATCACAAAGTAGATTTTAATTTGAGTCTTTATACAATAGACCTTGTTTTGTCTCTTTTGAGTGCTATCATACACGCTGATGTGACTGTGTTGCTCAGGTTGAGTCTACCACTTCAGGAGCAGAGGATGGCATGACAAGGGCTAGCCCTTGTATGTGTTATATATATATATATATATATATATATATATATATAACACAAGTTTTTCTGTAATCGCATGACCCCACGGTTGCTTCCCCTTGTATAACAGAGTATCGTTTTCTCTTGTCTGTTGAGATCGCGCAGTGGTTGCGTTAAAAACTAATTATAATTATTAGGACTAATGAGAGGTAATTCCACTCATATTAAGTCAATAACCGATTCTCAAGTAAAATCATTTCATAGATAATGACTTTGGTGCTCAGAAATTATAACCCATACACCATCACTTTGGACTCATCTCCAAAATCGACGCACCTTCCTTATTACTGTTCTAAATCGCTATAACACCTGACACTACTGTATTTCAGTTCTACTCTCGGATTATCTTGTACACAAAGATTTTCCTCCCTGAAGAATGATTATTATTCTTCAAACCCAAGCGACCCGCACTTAAATATGATCAAAACTAGTACTTAATGAATTGCTCGATATTACTCCAATAAGTTTTCGAATGTTACAGCTGGATATGTTGGGAATGAGGTGTTGGAATGTTGAGACTTAAGTATTGTGTTTTCTTCTTGCATGAAACAGCAGGACCGTTCTTTTGTTAGGATGGTTTACTTTTTCTTAATCATTCACATCCTGAAGATTCTTAGGTGGGGAGTGGGAAGAGTGAGTTTACAGTCAATATCCGAATAATTCATAGAAATAATATAAATCTACAGAGAAATCCAAAACATGATAGTAATATCTCATGGACAAGGACTGTCATGTGCATCCATGTCACCCTCCAAAAAACCATCAGGCCAAGTAACACTAGTATTAAAAGCCACAACATACGCCAAACCTCCACTTGATAAAGGGCTAGAACTAGTAATGAACTGTATCGGTAATTGACACACTTTGCCCTCACCATATTTTCGACCTGGCCATTAAGAGGTTATATCCTCTTAAAAATCAATGCTTAATCCTATCACGTATAACACTACCAAATCCAAAAATATATCATAGAACTCTACAAGTATAACTAGAGCACATGGTTGCATTGTAGAGCTATTAGTGACATGATCTAGTTGCACTTGCACAATCAACTCCACCCAGATGATGTATGGTGCTGGTGCATCACTAGAACATCCAAGAGATATCTGAATCTGAAATGGACATCTCTTCACATCAATCTTTTGGAAACCAAGATCAAGCAAAGACCAACCAAGATCAAGAAATAGCCTTTTTTGATTTGCTACTTAATGTAATTTTTTTTTCTGCAAACGGATACCATTTGAAAATTATGCGAGACTCTGAAAATCTTCAATTCTAATTTCAGATCCGTAAACGTCAAAATTTTGCAATTTTGACACTGTCAGTCTTAAGCCTGACGTATCTATCCCTACAAGACAAACTTTACATCTTATGTCAGTCCAACAAATTTCAGATCAAACGGACACTATATGATAATCTAATAGCTTGATGTTCCTATTTTCGATCCGAAAACTTCGAAACACCATATCTTGGACTTCGAGCACTTCTGTCCGAAATATTTTTCTGCCAATCTCGATTTCATGCCCCAAGATAACTATAAGTATTGACCCACTTTGTCAATTTCTAGCAGCGCTTCCGTCATCAAACATTTCTGATTCGGATTTACACTAAAATAAAAAATATAGAAATTCGAAATCGATCACATCAACTTTGAATAAACTCTACTTCTAGATCACCACCACGGGCTGCATTCCATCAACGCCTTGCATACTCAAGAGCTATTAGATCAAAGCTACCATCAATCCAAACTTGCCAAAACATATTCAGCGCTCCAGAACTCACAGTTCTCATCATAAAATCCAATTTGAGTTTTCGAACTAATCTTTTCTACTTTCAAAACGTCCACAAGTACACTCCGCTCATAACCATAGCATAAAAGGGAGAGTACAGTCGAGCCAAATCCACTTTGTACTTCAAAGATTCTAGGTTCCCGCACTAGCTACTATCCACCATAGTCACACTCTCAAAGGCTCTATTTCAAAAATTGCACTCCAAGGAGACCTAATTTGAACTCTACCCCTTGAGCCTTATGACTCCTAACGGCATTGTCGGCACTAACAGCAGTTCTAGTATGAACGACGTTAACTTCACAACTGGCTCTAACTGTTATATCCGCTCCTGCATACAATACAAATGAGCGGATATATCCGCTCCTGCATACGCGCACCTACCTAACTAGAGATGCCACTATATAAGTCGTGGCAAATCACAAAGCGGCTAAAACTCAAGAATACAATGTGTAAAGAGTGACATTTGCAAGACTACATTAGAATTTGGGAAAAAATTGGAGATTTATTCCTTGTAGCAATCACATTAGTATGGGATGAGAGTGTTCCTTTAGACATTAAACATGATCATAAAAAATCATGAAGTTAGAAAAGTATGATAAAATCATGCATCTAAACATGAAGAGTATGTCATTAAAAAAAGGTTGTCTTTTGCTACACCTTGTCTTCATTTTCTGTTATGGAAGATAGGTTTGAAAGATAATAAGCTGGCAATATGTAAATCTATTATTCTTACACTATCTTGGATTCATTTGTGTTGTAAATTTTTACTGTTTTTTTCTATTTACAATCTAGGTCATATTCTTTATAAATAAGTTATTATCAACCTTTCCCTACATATCTAAATCTTATTCTACTGAATAAAATAGAAGAAAAAACTAAATATATAGAATTTACATTATTCATGTTGATATTTGAATTGTATAAATATTTTTTTTAACTCTGAATAACCTTAATGTAAAAAATATAACATAGATTGCGTTTTACAATAATTACTTACCATGAATGATGATATTTCTTGCTCCTCATAATGATTTTTTACAAAGAGCTTTCATGCTTGTACTTTGTGTTATATCTCAGCAGTAAATTTTAGATTATCACATATATTAAATATTATTGTAACTGATATATGTATAAATTTATTATATATTATATTGATTTTAATTGTAATTTTATGTAATTAAATTATATTGTTTGATCTAATCTTTGATTTTAAAATCAAGTTGCTTTTTCCAAATTATTGATGTGACTTTTGATGTTAAGTTAATTTTCAACTATGTAGTAGACTATGAAGCATGCCAAGTAAAATAAGAAAAAGGATGGGAAGCCCCCATCAAGTCATACATGGATGAAACCCATCGGGTAACATGGGACTACGTCCCAATATCATCATAATGGAAAATATATTCTACTACATCTAAGATGTCACGACTTATGTAGTGGCATCTCTAGTTAGGTAGTTATGTAGGAGCAGATACACCAATTAGAGCTGATTGTGTCATTAGCACAGTTCCAGTACGAACTGCCATAAGGGCCGACAGCGCCGTTAGGGGTCCTAGGGCTCAAGGGATAGAGTTCGAATTAGGGCTCCTTGGAGGGCAGTTTTTGAAGTTGAGCCTTTGAGAGTGTAGCTATGGTGGATAGTAGCTAGTGCATGAACCTGGAGTCTTTGAAGCGCAAAGTGGATTTGGCTTGACTTTAATCTCTCTTTTATGCTATGGTAATGAGCGGAGTGTCCTAATGAATGTTTTGAGAGTAGAAAAGATTACTTCAAAAACTCACATTGGATTCTGTGGTGAGAATTGTGAGTTCTTGGAGCACTAAAGGTATTTTGGCGAGTTTGGATCGATGATAGCTTTGATCTATTGGATGTTGAGTGTGCAAGGCGTTGATGGAGTGCAGCCCATGATGGTGATCTAGAAGTAGAGACGATTTGAAGTTGTTCTAATCAATTTTGAATTTCTGTATTTTCTGTTTTAGTGTAAATCCAAATTATAAATTTTTTAGGATGGAAGCGCTACTAAAAATTGATAAAGTGGGTCAATACTTATAGTTATCTTGGGGCATTAATTTGAGATTGGCCAAAAAATATTTCGGACAGAAGTGCTCGAAGTCCAAGATTTGGTGTTTCGAAGTTTTTGGGTTGAAAATAGGAGCATCAAGCTATTAGATTATCATATAGTGTCCGTTTGATCTGAAATTTGTTGGACTGACATAAGATGTAAAGTTTGTCTTGTAGGGATAGAGACGTCAGGCTTAAGGCTGACAGTGTCAAAATTGCGAAATTTTGACGTTTACGGATCTGAAATTAGGATATGATAATATGAGATCAGATTATCATATAGTGTCCGTTTGATCTGAAATTTGGTGGGGTGATAGAAACTGTAAATTTTGTTGCGTGAGGGCACAATTGTCAAGTCCAAGGCTGACAGTGTCAGAATTGCAAAATTTTGACGTTTAGGGGTCTGAAATAGAAGTTGAAGATTTTTAGAGTCCCACAGAAATTTCAAATGGTGTCTGTTTGCAAAAAAAAAATTGCGTCATGTAGCAAATTGAAAAAGGCAACACCTTATATAATTAGATTAACAATGTCAGATTATCGATCTGGAGAGCAGAAGACCTCCAAAATCGAATTTTTGTGTTTTTAAATGCCCTTATGAGGCTATGTTAGTCCGGATTGGGTTGGTTTGACCCCTTTGATGGATTTTTTTGAGATGGAGTTTTGTTCTTTATGTTTCTTGTGATTGATATACCTCCATCTCTGCTTCCTGTTTGTGCACCACGTTTGTTTGTGTTGGTGCTTTGTTGTTTGAAGTGTTGGAGCTCCTATGTCTTTGTCAATAGTGAAATTTGGATTTGCGGACCAGTCAGACTATCCATGTTTCTCCCCAGTGAGACATGACTTGCGGACCTATAGACTGGGTGAGTGCAGGTGGTGATGGCAGGTTTCAGGTTGCCCTTGTGTTAGCACCTTGTGGAGCCTCGGGTACCTTCTTTTGCGGTTTTTGGTTCCAGTTGGGGACTTGTTTTTGTACGGTTACGGAGGTGATACATTAGTGTCACAGTGGAGTTCTCTGAAGGTCCTGGAGGAGAGACTACTCGGGTTAGCATTGGATGCACCCGTAGCGGAGTGCGGTACCAACCTTGACCTTTGAGGTTCACAGAAGACTCTGATTTGGTTTCAGAGAGTGACGGAGCTGAGCTTGGTGATATCTTGGAGTGTGTATCCACACCATTGTTGTGGGACATGGACGATATCTATGGGGTCATCAAGGGTCCCATAAGATATTCGGGTACAGTTGGCACTATTGAGTTGTATGACTTTATCCATGAGTTTGACTCATGGTGTGATTTATAGTGGATGCACAACTCTACGTTGTTTAGTCCGTTCATGGCTTGGAAGGGATTATTCTAGCATTTGGAGGGTCCATCGATGGATGATTATCATGAGTTCTCACGAACACCTTGAGGAGATAGAGTTTGAAGAAAATTTTGGTCTCCAAACTACATCTCTATTACTTCGGGTACAATGTTTGGAGAGCGAGTTCATCCTCTGTACTTGACATTGATGATACAGTTGGAGCTAGTAGAGTTCGGAAGAGTTTAGAGATCCCAACTTTTAACCTTATTCTGAAATTCTCTGCACGGTTGAGTAGAGACTACTAAGGGGTGAGAACTTACAAGCTACAAGGCTTGCATGAGTTTCAACGGAAGACTTGGAAGAGTCTTCAAGAGGCATATATCCGAATGCGTCGGTTGATCAGTGTTACCCATGATGGGGTGACAGAGGCACAAGCTGTCCAATATTGGTATGGGATATTTGATAGGGAGTTGAGATGCAAGAAAAGAGGATGGTGACTGCTGGGTTCAACAAGGATTCACCATCTTCATCAACTTCTTCATGTTACCAGTCTACAACACAAACCCGGATTGGTTATGGTAGACATGTGGGATAGTCTCAACCATCTGGACATAGTGGTGAAGGTGTAGCATCTAGATCATTGCCATCCTTTTCATGTCAACAATCAGTTGTTGGAATGATGTGTTGGACATGTGATGGATCTCATCACAAGAAGGATTTCCTTCAAGGTCAAAGGATGGATCGTGTTGGATCAAAATCATGTGAGCATTGTCACAGACATGGTCACATGATGGATCAATGTTTTGATCTCCATCCAGAATTACGATCAACAAGAGTTGCCATGGCAGTCCTTGGAAGAGGACGAGGAGTTCAAGGTGATAGGGGTGGTGGTAGAGGACCAGTCCCTACTCAAGTGTTAGCCCATGAGGCTAGTCATGAGGTGAATATGGCATCTCGACTGGAGCAGTTGGAGCAAAAGATAGCAAGTATGGCTATAGCCAAACAAAGATCAGATTCTGGAGCTGGTGCCTCTACATCATATAATGGAGATGTTGTGGAGTACATATGCACAGCGGCATAACCATGTGCAGTTGCTATGACTCGTAGTGTAAGACATACTACTGAGTCAAGAGAAGCGTCAGTGGAGTTGGATCCACAAAGAGGGGAGGCTAGCCGATAAGTTAGACTTCCTCAGTCTTTCACATTGTCAGACGCATTGAACACCTCTTCTATGGCTCCTAGACAACCTATTGGAGAGATGAGGGTGCAAGCCAATGTGGATGTACTTGGAGATGGAGCAAGTAGGTACAGCCATCAACATCGTCTAAGGTAGTATCGAGCGTAATGTTGGGGATGGCAAAGACTCTTGTTCATTCTCCTGTTTTCTCAGCCAAGGATTTATTGGCGTTGGGGATGTCATCATCCCATGTACTACGATTGGCAGCCACAATTTGCTAAAGCAAAGAAGATGTGTTGGTTGCTTCTAGTAGTGTGAGCACTAGTAGTGTTGATCCTGGGATCATGACAGCTACTAGTGGAACTTGGCAAGCTGCTGCCACTCGAATGATGGAGTTACTAGCGAGGCCGGCATACGAGCATACCAGGATGTCACCAAGTTCGGTGATGTTCGATAATAGAAGTGGTGTCTTTTGTTTGGTCGGACCTTTAGGAAGGTTTATCGACCTCAACGCGTGTTGTTGGATTCTAGTGCACAATCCCTTACGTTGGGTATGGATGCATTGCTTGATCTTGGTTTGCAAAAACCGATGTGGAGAGATGTCCATTTCATATTCAGACATCTCTTGGAGGTTCTAGTGATGCCCCGACACCATACATCACCTGGGAGGGGTTGACAGTGCAAGTGCAACTGGATCATGTCACGGATAGCTCTACAACGCGAGCACGTGATGTGATTACACTTGTAGAGTCCTATGATGTATTGGTGGGTGCGGCAGTGTTATACCCGATGGGGTTTAGCATTGATTATTGGGAGGAGACAGCCTCTTATCGGCCAGGTTGGCAATCTGGTGAGGGCCGAGTGAGTCGATTACCTGTACGACTCATTACCGGTTCTAGGCCTTTACCAAGTCGAGGTTTGGCGTATGTTGCAGCCTTCAATACTTGTGTTACTTGGCCTGATGATTTGTTGGAGGGTAACATGGATGCTCATGATAGTCATGGTCCAGAGGATGTGATTATCATGCCAAGTTTTAGTGGAGTAGTGGCATCCATGTTGGATGGATCACTAGGCACTTCATGTATGCAGCTACAATAGATGGCAGATCAGCTCATACATCAGGCTTGGAGTGAGTCTTTTTTCTCCGGAGAGGGAGGAGACGAAGGAAGTTATTCCCACTTCCACTATGTTGTCACCTTTAGATACAATGCCTATTGCTTGGCAGTATCCAGAGGAGGGTATATGTGTGTTGGATTTGTTTGGAGAGATTAGCACAGATTTGGCTGTTGTTTTGCAGTCTGGCATACGAGTACATTGATACTTGTATGTGGAGCGAGATGAGATTGCAAGGCGCGTCTCATTACACCATGTGGCATAGTTGATGTGGAGATACCCAACTCTTCTACCAGTGTTGGCGGTTCAAGGATGTTAGCATGTCTTGCCGTCAGATATTTTGTTACTGGGGGCACAAGACCTTGCTCGGCATGGCAACATACATTTGGTTATTGCTAGATTGCCATGTCATGGACACACACGTGCTGGTAATGATCATGGGCTACAGGATTCACGTTCTGGCATGTTTTGGGAGATGTTATGTGTGTTACGTTCTCTCCAATCACAACAAACGTATTCTCCGGCATACATTTTGGAGAAAGTTTCCTTGTTGGATGATCCACGTGCACGGGTGATGACGAGTGCACATCAGGTGTGGTAATGGATTGGACCAGTGGTATTGCTGGATGCAGCAAGAGTAGGATCTCGTGCACACCTTCCACGTCTATGGTGGACAAACCTTCTTCCAAGGGAGGTTTTATGACAAGCATATGACGGAGTGGAGAGTATTTTAGATGTGGGTAGACACTCCCATGCAATGGTCTATGATGACAGTTCATCCATGGCAGTGGTGAACCTTGTGGGTCAGCCAAGAGCAGCATTACCCACATTGTTGAGTTACCCAGCTTCCCATGCTTACAAAGAGGGAGGACTTGGACTTGTATGGGATTCTCGCTTGCCGCGGTTGGTGAAACCCAACGCTGAAGAGAGAGAGAGAAAGATTGAGCTATGGGATTTTGTACCGGTACTACATCCTAAACTTAAGCTACTTGTACTACTGGTAGCTACATTGTAAGAGGCATCACGACGTTAGGTGTTGGGTCAGGCTATGGACCTGAACTGTTTGACATGGATTGTGAGCCTTGGATTGGCTTAGCAGAGACGCATGTGATCCACATGTATGATTGCAAGACCATTGGTAAGCTCTTTGTCTACCGAGACGGTGGAGGCAAAAGCTGGATACGAGAAGTGCTCAAGATCTCATCCTTGGTCTTATGGGGATGTTAGAGAAGAAGAGGTAGGGTTTTTTTGAGTATCGTTGGAGTTTTTTGTGCGGAGCAAACTGTGGTTATCACTTTTGACCTTTGTGATACAACACAAAAGGTTACAGCTACAGCAGTAGGAGTTGTTCACAGTGAGATAGTGGAGCTTGGTATGAGAGAGCAGAAAAAGCTTTCTGCTCAAGAGGTTGTCATTTAGCAACCATATACTACGTTTTCTATCTCTAGTTTTGATGGAGAGTAGATTTGGGATATTGAGATTGGTCCCAAAGTGACAGGAGAAGAAAAACGTAGGGTGTGGAGGTTTTTGAGGAGTTTCAAAAACTGTTTTGTCTTTAGCATGAAGGATTTAGGCTGTTTGAAGGGACCTGATATACAGATTGACTTGACAACATATGCACCAGTCTTCCGTCGTCCCTATCGATACAGTGATATGGAGAGAGATCTGATCCAAAGTAGGTGTCAAGACCTTCTTGAGGTTGGATTAGTGGATATATCATATGGAGAGTATGCCTCTGTTGTGGTGATGTCAGACAAGAAGGATATACATGGCAATTATATAGATAGATCCATGTGTGGTGACTACCGATCTATCAATCGGCAGACAAAATCTATTCGATATGCTATGCCTACACCTGAGGAGATCTTTGATGCAGTTGGGCATGCAAAAGTTTTCAGTACATTGGATTTACAAGCAATATATCATCAGTTGCAGATTCGAGATAAGGATAAGGCCAAGACAATCTTTTGGACAATTGATTTGCATGGCAAGGATGTGTTGTATCAGTGGAAGTTCTTACCATTTGGGTTGAAAAATGCACCTACTGAGTTCCAAAGAGTTATGGATAGGATGCTAGCCGGACTTGATTGTGCACGAGCCTATATCAATGATATTCTAGTGTATAGTGCTATAGTGAGGGGGCATGAGATACATTTGCAGCAAGTATTTGAGCGACTGATTGCTCATGGCCTCAAGTTGCATCCTGGAAAGTGCAAGTTCTTTCAGGAGAAGGTAGAGTACTTGGGTCATACTATATACCCAGGAGGATTGGGAGTTTAGCAAACCAAGGTGGAGGCAATCTTGCGTATTCCATAACCCTCAAATGTGAGTAGGGTGCGATGCGAGCCTTCCTTGGATTTGCAAACTTCTATTGTCTATATGTGCGAGGATTTAGCACTATTGCCAAAGCCTTGACAAAGCTGACAAAGCTAGATCAAGAGTGGAATTGGGGAGATGAACATGAGAGAGCTTTTGTTGAGCTCAAGGGAAGGTTGACATCTGCCCTTATTTTGAGGAGACGTGTGAGAGGTCGTCCGTTTCAAGTACATACTGATTGGAGTTTGTTGGATTTGGGAGCAGTGCTTACCCAACATGATGATGAGGGGAAGGAGTTTGTAGTGGCTTATGCAAGTCGTTCCAACAATGCAACGGAGTCAAAGTATAGTTCTTATGAAGGAGAATGTTTGGCAGCTGTTTGGACGGTGGCACATTTCAGATGTTATTTGTTTGGAAACTCCTTCACTCTCATCACTAATCATCAACCATTGAAATGGTTGATGGAATCAGACAAGCTTACATGAAAGCTTGCACGATCGGCTCTTATCCTACATGAATATGATTTCATGATTGTTCATAGACCTAGGGTGGTGAACCGTGATGTAGATTGGTTAAATTGAAACTCATGTACAAGTCAAGTTGACGAAACTAGGGCTTGATGGCATGGTGATACTGATGAGGAGATGGTGTCGGGTTGGCATGCATCTGTCTTTTTAAGTATGTTGGCACTTGAGAGCTATGTGATATCTCTCTTGGATCAGAGAGTATATATGTTAGCCGTGGACGCTGAGAGTGAGGACGGTTTGATGGTAAATCAAGACATTCATGACGACATGGTGGTGTTAGATTATCTTCGTACATGTGCTTTGGTGGACACTTTGAGTGCAAAGGAGCGGGATCAAGTTTTACTAAGAGCTCGACGGTTCAAATGAGAAGTTTGAATATGGGGAGATGGCAGCATTCCTATTGTGCCACTTCCATCTCAGAGAGCACAGTTGGTCAGACATGCTCATGAGGAGTTAGGTCATTTTGGAGTAAAGTGGACATATAGCTTACTTCAAAGTCAATATTGGTGGAGAGGTATCCAAACTAAGGTGCAACAGTTTGTGACCAGATGTATGATACGTGATCATGTTTGAGCATCATTCAATGCCCCTACACCACTACTACATCCTCTAGCGATTATGGGACTTGGTTATCGTTAAAGCTTGGATTTTACATGACCTTTGCCATTGACTATATGACATCATCGATATGTGTTAGTCATGATGGAGCATTTCTCCAAGTAAATTGAGTTGGTGGCCTTGCCTGACAAGTCAAGAGAGGGAACAATTTATGCGTTCTTAGCTACGGTGCTTAGCCAATTTGGTGCACTAGCAGAAGTGTTTACTGATCAAGGTACTGAGATTTTTGGCGAGTTTCAGGCTGTGTGATCGAGCATTGATCGATCATCGTACCATCTCAATAGATCATCCCGAGGTTGATGGTCTAATAGAGAGAGTTGTTGAGACGGTGAAGAGAGGACTAAGTTGCCTTAGAGAAAGGTCGTCTGGGAGATTGGGACATCAAGCTACCATAGTTGGCCATGGGTTATTGATTTAGCCGTCAAGCATATCTAGCGTCATTCTCATCGTACTTTTTATTATATGATAGAGATCCAGACTTACCTGCAGCTATTTGTCAAGAGTCAGATGAATTCTTGGACTTGGATAATGTAGAAGCATATTTCTTAGGATAAGTAGGATTTTTTTGATTTTTGTTAATAAAGAGTTATATTCAGGTTCTGTTGAGGGTATTCGTTCGAATATATGTTAGTTAGATATGAATACCATTAGGAAGTTCACACGAGTGAATTTCCAATGAATTTAAGTTGCGCATTTGGACGGCGGATTGAAGAAGTGTCGAGCGGAAGATCAATGTCAAGTCGTGATGCGGAACCAGCACGACCTAAGCAGAGACGAGAGTTGCAATGTCGAAGTGCAAACTGTGGGAGTCCCAGTATGGCAAAGTGTGACCATGGGGAGGATTCGACCGCTTATTTTAATGGCGGATTGGACTCCGGTGGAGTTGCTGAGGTTGAAGAACCTAGGCGGCGCATATCTGTCATGGCAATGGGACTATGTGTACCTTGAGCTATGTGATGAAGTCCGGCGGGGGAAAGCCTCGACATCAATCGGAACCAAAGCACAGCCTGAGAAGTGGGATGCTAGGCTGTGGGCGAAGGCACTCTGGCGTAACTACGAGGAAGACAAAGGTGGCGTTGATTGGGAAGGATCAGCAATGCATATTGCCTTTACGTTCGACGAGCGGAAGTGGTTCAATCTTTGGGAGAGGAAGTGGACGAATGGATACAAACTCGACCTAATCAAGGATGTCTTTAGGAGGAAGGTGGCTCTCACTCTCACTCACTCTCACAATTAGCTCTTCTCACCTCAGCGAACGACATATGTAAGCATGCACAAGATGAGAATTGTGGAGGGGTTCATCAGTGGGATCATTCGGGTGAACTGGGGAGAGAACTTCGCGAAGAACGTACATGCGATGGCGACCAAGCTGAGAGAAGATGATAAGAGCATAGTATATCTCTCGTCTTTTTTGATGCATTTGTATTTGAAGATGGAGTGGTTGACTCCTAAGGAAAACACAGTTGTATCGATTGGAGAACGTACTCTCAGACCTTAACGTAGACATTGACGATGCAAGTAGCGGGTCTACGAGGAGTTTGGGAATCATTGCATCTCCTGAACTAAGAAGAACAGGAGAAGTCAGGCCAGCAATGCAGAGTAAATCTTATTCGGATTTGGATCTAAAAATGATCGGCACTTCTCGGAAGCGGAAGAGAGTAGTGGAAGACAGTCCTCCGGGCGCCTTGACAGTGAAGAAGGGAGATACATGCAAGAAGGTGGAGGAAGTAGCTCCTCCGAGGTCGTCTTGTCTGAAGGTGAAAGCGTCGAAGGAGATCACTAAGCCTATGACCTTGGTGTTGCAGCTGTCCCGAAAGCTGGAAGCAGTGGTGGTCCCATTGTTGTTAGAGTTGAATGAGATGGGGCTGTAACAGATAGGTTACACAAAGGTTTTGCCATTTGTACAGAATTACAGTTCGTTCCCAAGGGAATGAGGTGTTATCTTTCTGTCAGCGACGAATATGAATGTTTATGCTTCTTTTGAAGACTCTTGACTTGCACACCTGATCGAAGAGTCTTTGTGACGAGTAGTCCAAGACCACTAAGTCAAATTGACAAACCATTACCCATCTATTATATTGCACAGAATTACACATGTAATTGAAATTTCACTCAGTTTCTCGATGGGAGTTTGATCACTCCTTTACAAGCTGTCGACGAGGCGATGCCCTCGATGAAGTTCTACTGCGAAGTGTATCCAACTATGGCTCATGGATGAATACCCGTGTATCTTCACAGGTATTGTGCACCAGTCAAGGCCAATTGAATGCAACATTCAACAGCTTCTCGAACACTTCGTTCTACCCTGACTACAATTACGGTTCTCAATGAACACTTGTAAAGAAAGTGATAATCCTACTCTAACACTACTCCTATTTATACAATCTACTCGCACCTATTCCTAATCGTCGTCTACAGGGATCACGCCCGACTACTTCTTTGGAAAGTTGGCGATCCCTTCGATGGCGTCTCTTCCCTCAATGCGAAAGCATCAACGCTCACTTGCAACTCCCTAATGACTCCTGCGATCACCTTTCGATGGACTCGCATCGCTTCCTGGCATTCTCGTCCCATGGTCTTGTACATCTCCTTCCTTCGATACTTCTAATTGCAAGGGGTGTTCATTGCCACTATCAAACATTCCAACCTTTCAGCCTCCACATCGTCACACCGAGCAAAAAGGTATTGTGAGCACCTACTCCCCAAATCTTCTAATCTAGTCGGCCGTTCAACATCGACTTCATGCAATTGCTGCTTCGTTCTCTTCAATTGCCGTTGAAGCTTCTCATTCTCCCTCTCCACAAACTTCACTTCCGCGCTCCGAATTTTACAGACTTCACCATAGGTCTGCTTCACCATGATAGATTTCTCTGTCAATTGCTTTATAGTATCCACCTGATCCTTCCTTCCCTTTAGCGGTGCGGTTCAGCAACTAAATCAACTCCATGTAACCATCTTCCTGGGGTTTGCACCCTTGGATGTAACTGCTACCCATCTCGTTCAGCTCCATCAGAACTAGCACCACCACGTTCTCCAGCTTCTACGCCAACTGTAACACCGAAGAAAGTGGTTCTTCTACTGTTAACTCGGTTGCTTTTACCTTAGGCCTCGATGCCTTTGGTACTAGACTTCCTGGCTGCGTGATTTCCTTCAGCTTCCGCTTCTTACTGCTGGGCTCCGCAATTATCTCCACACTTGGATTCCTCTTCTCTGTGGTCCCCACGGAGTCCTCCTTCCCGAATATCGCTTCTTCCCCCTCTCTTACTGCCTTCGCTCTAGCCTCCGAAGGTGTCTCCTGCTAAGTGGGTTGCATTGGTGACTGCACACCAGCATCTTGGTGGGGTCCCACACTTCTCGTCGACCCACTACTGCCATTGCTCGCCACGGGCCCACCGAGATTGCTGACCACATTCACTTGATAGCGCCTTCTCCCTTGTGGTGTCAACCACCCCATGCGCAAATACATATGCACCAAGAAGGAAGAGATATAGATCACTCCCTTCTCTCCCGCTTGTAGCCTTTGTCCCATTGCTTGCACATTGCGAGCGAAGATCTCTCCCCAATTGACCTTTATCTATCCGCCGAAGAATCCCTCCACTATTCTCACCTTATGCATACTTACATAAGTAGTTCGTTGTGGTGAGAAGAGCTGGTTCAAGGTATACATTATCTTCCGTCGGAAATCGTCCCAATAAAGATCGATCTTGAAGCCGTTTGTATCCTTCCTCTCCCTAGGGTCAAACCACTTGGTCTCATCGAAGGTGATGCAATATGCATTGCCGAACCTTCCCAGTCGACTCCATCCTTCTCCTTCGAGTAATCTCTTCCTAAAGCCTCAGCCCAAAGCAACGCATCCCACGAATCTGGATGTCCTCTCCAACCTATTGGGTTGGCTGTCTTCTTAGCTCAAACTTCTTCACACAATTCTAGGCACACATAGTCCCATCGCCATGCCAAGAACTCCCCGCCCAAGTTCTTTAATCGTGTAATTCTCCGACTGACCACTCTGGCTTTGGCACCAAAGGTCGATATACTCATGTCGGCATCTTCTTTACTGACAATTGAATAGCCTCACGAGCCCCCGATCGAATCGTCGATTTCCTCTTCATCCTGTCTACTTGACTCGTCGGCTCGTGCTTGCTCCTCTACGGCTCGTTGCGCTCGTCAATGTTGTTACTAACTGCCCTAATCCGTTCAACGCTTCAAACCTCCTTAACAACTCATTCGTCTTGGCCATCTTTGTACTTATTTCACATATTCGTATTCGGCGGGCAAGACTTTCTCTGAATATCGTTCGTTTTTATTCCAAAAACAAAAAAAAGGCTCCAAACCTCTAAGTGTTAATATCCCAAGCTCATCTAGTTGATATAAGTCGATCCGTGCCTGATGACTACATGCCGTAGATCTAGGGTTGTTACGTACCGATGGTACAGATCTGTTTAGGGCTAATCCGAGATTAGGGTTTCCCTGTACTCACCCTATATATACAGGGGAAGGCGAAGCCTTCCCCATCTCATTCATGTACACTCTATCTTGTCCCTTTTGTGTGCTCTCCTCTTCTTGGAGTGATTCCTAAAGAGTCGATTTCTCAACATGGTATCGAGCTTGGTGGGAGCATTAGTTTTGTAGATTAGACATAGAGGAGTCTTTGGAGATCGGTGAGGAGTGTGCCTCGGGTGGAGGCTGTTCATTTGAAGCGATTAGATGGTTGGGGAACCGTTTCATGTTTTCTCAGAATCTTCAATCGCGTTTTCGGAGGTCAAGATGATCATTTTCGACCTATTTTTGATTGTCCAACTTCCCAAAGGGAAATATCTTGCGCAAAATGGTCGAATTTGGTAGCCATGAAGTTTTCGTGCGATTTGGAGTTGTTGGTGATAGTTATCGCCTTTCCAAAATCTTTGAGGAGCTGTTTGGAGGCCTAAACGAAGTTTTTTAGAGGTTTGAGGGTTTCTAGTTGAGCCATGGCTTGGAAGGTAGATACGGGACTTTGCTCGCCTCTGTCAGAGCTCCTGCCACGAAAAATTTCAGCTCAATCCGAGCTTTCTTCGTCATTTTCGCTTAGAAATGCGTGCATGCGCAGAATCGCGAACATATTTCCTTCTTCGTCTGCGGGTCAAGACATGTGCATTTCGCCAATTTTTGGAGTTTTGCATGTTTCTTGATCGAGGTGTAGAGGAGCTATTTTTCCGCCGTAGTCGCGGAGGTGTTCTTTGTGTTCGTTTTGTGTCGTGCGGGCGTACTTTGCCGTGTTGGGGTCTTGATTTCCGCTCGTGACCACAACCATGGCAGAATCCGTGAGCATGATCACTAGAGAGAAACTCGACAAGAACAATTTCCAAACGTGGAAATTTCAAATGAAGACCTTCCTTCAAGGTCAAGGGCTCTGGGAGCTTGTGACAGGGGAGGAGAAAGCACCAATCTTGGTTCTTTGGTGATCTTCGCGGTGGCTTGAGACATTGCGTGAGTGGAGAAAGCGATCGTATCAAGCCATCCACTACATTGCGCTCACGATTTCAGGCTCGATGATCGGTCACATTCAAGACTGTGACACACCCAAGGAAGCTTGGGACGCATTGTCACAGATGTTCCATTTGGGAGCGAAGGCTGCGATTCTTTGCGGCAATTCAATCTGATCAAGAAAGGCTCGATGTGCATCAGTGACTACATCAATCACATCAAGCAGCTGGCAGATCAATTAGCATCTGTCAATGTTCAACTTGATCCGACCGTGATTATCAGTGCAACATTGCAAGGACTTCCTGCCCAGTACAAGTAGTTCATTACGTCAATTTCGACCAAAGAACCTCTTCCGAAGTTTGACGAACTGGCCCCAATGATGTTGGGAGAAGAAGTGCGAATTTTGGGCAGTGCTAGTGCTTCGTCCAGCCCACAAGAAGGTGTGTGTTTTGCAGGTTCTGGAGGTCAAGGCAAAGGTCGTGGCAGAGGAGCCGGATATGGTGGTGGTAGAGGTCGTGCGCAGAACAAAGCGCCAAACCAACCAGGTGTGCCACCGGCTGCCAGAAGGCAGGTTAACACCTGCAACTACTGTCACAAGAATGGCCATTATGCCAAAGATTGTTACAAGCGTCGAAACGATCTCTGGCGCTTCGGGCCAACAGGGGCCATGTAGGCTGGCCGAAGAACGACTACTCATTGTGACACACAAGAGTTATCTTTGCTTTACTTTGTCTGATTGGGTGATCGATTCGGACTACCGACCACATGGCCGCATCAAGAATGGTTTGTGTCGCTCGACACTATGGAGACTCCTCAGTTCATGGTGACTGGAGATGATATGAAGCACGAGATCAAGCATAAGGGTAAAATTCCGCTTGATATTCCAAGATCTAATCTTTCTAGAATCGGAAACGTTCTACATGTTCCTACTCTAACTCGAAATATGTTATCAGTAGGACAGATGGTAGAACAAAGTTTCCAAGTGCGTTTCAACAAAGATGGATGCTTTGTTGAAGACTCCACAGGTACTATCGTAGCTCGAGGTAGAAGGAGTGGTAGACTGTTCAAGCTAGATGCAACAGTTAATGTCAATAAACAACCAACTCCTGTCATTACAGAAAGTGGTTTTGTAGTATCTGACATAGATATTTGGCACAAGCGAATTGGGCATATGAACTTTCAGAAACTGAACACTCTTCCGAGTTCAAATCTAGTCACAGGTTTGCCCAACTTCACCTGGCTGGAGCCTTTGCGGTGTGTCCCGCTTTGTCGGTTCGGCAAGCAAGCTAGACAACCCTTTAAGGGATCAGGTAGGAGAGCGACCAAGCTTCTAGAGCTTGTGCACACATATGTATGGACTTCTTCTCAACCAAGTTTATCTGGTTCTGAGTACTTCGTGTCCTTCATTGATGGTTTCTCTCGCTACAGTTGGTTTACTTCCTTAAGAGCAAGAGCACTTCATATGTGTTGTTAGCTTTCCAGACTTTCCACACCTTGTGGAGAAACAGTCTGGACAATCTATCCTTTGCGCATGTTCGGATGGAGGCGAGTTTACGTGCGGAGAATTCGCTACCTACGTAAGCATCACATACAGCGCCAGAAGACTTGCAGTTATACTCCACAACAGAATGGCGTTGCAGAGAGGAAGAATCGTCACATAGCGAGGCTGCTTTCGCGCTATGTTGAGCGAGAAGAACCCGCCTAGACCATTCTCCCAGGAGAAGGCATTTCCGTTGTGGTGTACTTGATGAATCGAACTCCGACTGCATCAGTTCACAACAAGACCCCGATGGAGGTATTCATAGGCCACAAGCCTGATAACTCATTTCTGAAAGTTTTCGGTTGCATCTGTTATGTACACATTCCGGATGAGAAGCGCAAGAAGCTAGATCCGAAAGTTGAGAAGTGTATTTTCCTTGGATATGCCTTAGATACGAAAGGATATAGATGCTATAATCCTTCCTCTAGGCAATTCTATATCAGTAGAGATGTTGTATTTGAAGAGTTGCAATCTTGGTATGCACCTGCGATTGTTCTGGTCATACCCACTCTTCCTGCTGAAACTGCACCAAGAAGTCCATCCACTTTACCTTTACAGAGTGGAGTTTCTGGAGTCACACAGTCTAGAGCTGAGTCTACTGTACCTGGAGCTACTACAGTTGAAGTTCATCGAGCACCATCCAGACCGACTCCTAGTCTTGAGGATCATGTTATTTTGCAACATATGATGTCATCACCACGGATTACCTATATTCATCCGTTGGATGAAGCGTCGAAAGAACAACGTTCTTTGGTACCTCAGATCGAAGCAGGGGAGACAAACGGTACATCCGATACTACCCTACGTAAATCTGAGAGAGTTCAAAGATCGGTTCGAGATTTATGCATGAAAGTTTCCTTGATGATCATCATGCATACATGACTCACGTTCTTGTTGAGCCAGAACCGAGTACGCTTGAGGAGGCGATGCACAAAAATGAGTGGATTGAAGCCATGGAGACAGAACTTGCTGCACTTCATCACCAACAAATATGGGAGTTGGTGGACTTACCTCAAGGTAAGAAAGCGATTGGTTGCAGATGGGTCTTCAAGGTCAAGCGTAACTCGTATGGCACTGTATCTCGATACAAGGCCAGATTGGTATCCAAGGGCTACGCACATTAGCATGGAGTGGACTACGAAGAGACGTTTAGTCCAATTGCCAAGATGGCAATGATTCGTACAGTGGTCGCTATTGCTAACAAGGGATGGCGAATGCATCAAATGGACTTCAAGAACGCCTTTCTCAATAGAAATCTCGGCGAGAAAGTCTACATGCAACAACCACATGGTTACGAAGATCCGAAGTTTCTTTCCCGTGTCTGTAAGTTAAGGTAATCCCTCCATGGTTTGAAACAAGCTCCGAGAGCATGGTATGAGAAGATCAATTCTTCTCTCATATCTCTTGGATTTGTAGTCTGTCATTCCGACTCATCGCTATACTGCATGAGATCAGGAGTTCATGTAGTGATGATTTCCATCTACGTAGATAATCTCATTGTCACTGGAAGCCATGAGGAGATGATTGTCCACATCAAGGATATCTTATGTTCCGAGTTTGAGATACAAGACTTAGGATATCTCAAGTTCTTTCTTGGTGTGGAGTATATTATAGAGGAAAGGATATGTGGCTAATACAACGCCAATATGCTTTTAGATAAGCTTAAGGAGTTCAAGATGTCTGATTGTAAACCAATAGGTACTCCTCTCCAACAAGGTCTAAAGTTAGAGTTAGACGATGGAGAGTTACTTGCAGATCCCCGCCTGTACAGACAGATAGTTGGGAGTTTGATTTATCTGACTATCACTAGACCGGATTTGAGCTATGTTGTTGGTCTAGTCAATCAGTTCTTGCATGCTCCACGGGTACCGCATATGATGGCGGTCAAATGGATTCTCCACTATGTGAAGTCCACACTTCATTTTTGACTTCGATACAAATTTGGAGGTGAGCTGAACCTGCATGGCTACACCGATGCTGATTGGGCAGGAGATATTTCTGACATGAGATCCACGTCTGGATATGCGTTTGGACTTGGGAGTGCGGCTGTGAGCTGGGCTTCTAAGAAGCAACCGACCGTGGCATTGTCTTCCACAGAGGCAGAGTATCGTGGTGCTATGAATGCCACTTGTGAAGCAATTTGATTTCGTTACTTGCTTTATGATATTGGAGTAGATTATCCTAGTCCTCTGAGTTATCCTAGGCGATAACATTAGCGATATGATGTTAGCTAACAATCCTGTTTTTCATGCTAGGACAAAGCACATTGAGCTGCACTATCACTTTGTTAGGGAGAAGGTCCTTTCAGGTGTAGTAGATCTTAGATATATACATACATGAGATCAAGTTGCAGATATCTTCACCAAAGCTTTACCTAAAGAGTCGTTTGCTACATTTCGACATTGTCTAGGAGTTCAGGATGTACAGTCGAGCTTGAAGGGGAGTGTTAATATCCCAAGCTCATCTAGTTGATATAGGTCGATCCGTGCCTGATGACTACATGCCGTAGATCTAGGGTTGTTACGTACCGATGGTACATATCTATTTAGGGCTAACCCGAGATTAGGGTTTCCCTGTACTCACCCTATATATAAAGGGGAAGGCGAAGCCGTCTCCATCTCATTCCTGTACACTCTCTCTTGTCCCTTTGGTGTGCTCTCCTCTTCTTGGAGTTTTCCTAAAGAGTCGGTTTCTCAACACTAAGTAGGGTCCTACAGGGGCCGATGTATATGCCAGGATGGGACCCTCAAGCCGACAGATATATGGACTTGATCCAAATGATGAATCGATTGGCTTTGGGGAAGGAGGATCAATCTGTCACTATTCGAGAGTTAACGTAGAATGTGGACAAGTTGTCCAAGGAGAAGACCGAACTTGAGAAGAAGGTCCATGAGGCAAAGAAGGACTACGAAGAGATCTGTCGTATTCGGGGTGCGAAGATCCACTTCGTCGAGAAGGAGAACGCCCATCTTTGGGAAACGGTGCAGGACCTTAAGAGGCGGTTAATTCAGGTGGATGTGGAGGCACCTGCAAAGCTGGAGACCCTTGCTAACAGATGTGCGCAACATCTGTTCACACGGTATGATCGGTTGAGACGTAGCGATTAGAGCACTTGGTGGCAATGATGGAGAATCCCGATGACTCGAAGGATCGGAGAAAGGAGATGTACAAAGCCTTGGGTAAGCCATGGCTCTTCACCGACAGGAGATCACAACCGATGTACAGGAAATGCAATTAGGAATCGACGCATTCACGCAAGCAGCGGAGGTGCGATCGAGCGGCTTAGATATGCAAAGTAGACTTAGGAGAGAGCGATCCGTGTAGGAGCAATTAGAAGTAGCAATTAGAAAATTCATTATAAATAGTCGTAGGAAATAAAGTGGTGGGATCTTTTCATCTTTGCAAGTGTCCATTCTGTTGGACTGCTAATTGTAGTCAGGGTAGAACGAGCATTCAAGGAGCTGATATGTGTGTATGTTGGTGCAGCATTGACTGATTCGTGTATCTGCAAAATTACCCGGATATTTGTCCACGAGCTGAGCCTGTCTGTAATCACTAGGAGTAGCAAACGTGACGCAAACTTGTAATGAGAGAGATCCTCATCTCGAAGTAAAGACATTCATTGAAATCAATTTATTGTTGTCTATGGAATTGGTTGTGTGATGGGATTGAGGAAGAATTGATCAGAGTCAATTACTTCCTGTGTGTGTAACTCTTCGGACTCTGCAATCTAGAGTAGTAAAGATGGCTAAATGCATGTTTATCTTCCTTGCTAGTGTGGTTTGATCGCTCATTTCCTTGGGAACGAATCAATCTATACGAATTCGGACTCAGTAATGCATACCCATGCTATTACAGATAACCCTGATGTTTGGGTTATGATGTGTTGTCAAAGGGCATAACTCTTTTTTGGAGTGATGTCCATGGCATTTGAGAACTAGCTATTGCTTAGCATAGAGATACTTTGCATGCTACCATCCGAGGAAATGGATATCGACCTTCAATTCACAAATTTCATGTTGGTGATTACGTTTATTTGCAGTAGAGTGCACCGACCACATTGGATGTTACGGCTAGTAGCACGATTCTACGGGTACGTGAGATTTTACCTTCTAGAGTTTTGGTATTGGAGGGTCGTAATGGTTTGATTTGGAAGGATCATGTGCATAATTGTGCACCATATCACCTTCCAAATATTGATGGTACTATGGATCCAAGCATGTTAGTTGTACGTGCAAGCTTGAGATGTATGTTATGTGGATCGGTGGTGGGAGCGGCCCGGTATGTTGATTTGTGATTCTTGTTCGAGAGGATGGCATATGTCATGTTTGACACCTCCTCTCAATGCGATGCCCAGTGGGTGGTGGAGATATCCACGATGCGTTTAGCAAGCAAGTAGGTCTGACTATTACATGATATGGATTGCAAATAGGCGACTAACGATGGGGCATTGTAGCACCTGGCCTCCTGATCTTAGCCCCACGAAGGGCATATCATGTTATGGACTAGATGGCTACCTGGTGTTAGAGGGATCTAACCGCCAATTAGGGGGGCGATTGTGGTACACTTGTGTTGGTGTATGACGATCTATGTATTGTGATGTTTGATGTGACAACAATGTATGTTGTGATGCGATATGTATGTGCACGACAAAGATATTCAAACTATCTATGTCAATCAGTCTACAAACAATAGAAGCATCCAAAGAAGCATCACCTAATGTGATTGCTCTTCTATAGATTGCATTAGCTAGTGCTTTTTATAGAGCAATGGAAACACATTGTCTAAAATTGACTATACAATAAGCTAAAGAGAGTGATACCCATACCGCCTAGTATGATAGGCCCTCGCGCACTCTATCATGAATATGTCAAAGTAAGTGTCTATAGATCCATATAACTTCAAAGCTAGAAAAATAAAGAGGTGGGCTCTCTGCATACCCCTATACTTGGAGAACTTGATCACTATTACATGATCACGATAAAAGTGGTGTAGTGATTTAATTTTGGGTTAATCCATATGATTTGAATCTAAGTACAAGGTGTGAACCATATCCATGACAACTTGATACCTACTAATCTTGGTTAATCATCAAAAATAAAAATGAATTTGATTTTTTTAACCCTTGAATTTAAATATAAATGAAAAGAAATTAAACTTAAATTTCATATAATGGGGCTTTGAGTTTGAATTCAAAAGGCTGAACTTTGAATTTGAATGCATTTGATGTACAAGTGGATGAGGATCTGATTGATCAGAGTAGACATATCCACATGCATCATAAGTTATATTTCATCTAGATTTAAGTGTCATGATGCAAACTCATGAGTATATAGTGTTATGTTCTCTAGTCTCAAACTTAGAGCTTACTTTTTAAAATTGAGAGAGAATGTGTGTGTTATAAAGTCTATCACAAGAGAAAAAATCATCAAGTCCTTTTAGAGAGCCAGATGATAACTTGAGTGATTGTGGTGAGATGAACCTATTAAGTTTGGATAACATATAAGTTGTAGATAGATTCAGGCTTGGCTTATATGTTTAAGAGAATAAAATAGATTTTTATGAAAACCCTCATGTATACCTATCAAACAACGTAAAGTTCTAATAATGAGTGTTTTATTGGAGAATTAGCTTCAACCTGGTATGAACCACTTTACATGAGTGTCAAACTTATATACTTATATGGTTGCTAGACTCTTGAAATTTTGAATGATGTTTAGATCAGATCCTTGTAGTTTATGTCAAAAATAAATAAATTTGAAAAAGTCATTTTGTGTTGATAAATTTAGCCTTTATTGACTTTTTTGTGTACTGCAAATGAAATGTAGTAATGTGCAGAAGAAATACATAAAATTAACATTGTAAAGAGCATGTCTCAATTTTATTTATATTAAAAGATTATTAAAATTGACAAATTTTTGTATAAATTTTAAACAAGTGGAATAAAATTTTTTATCCTAACTTGGTAAATTTGAAGTATTTATATTTTTAAAATAATTAATATGCTATGATCATTAAATAAAATCATAGATTAACTTAATTTTTTAATATAAATATAGCATAAATATTTTTTTTTCTTAATAATTTAAATATTTGATGCATTTTTTATTATGGAAACAAAATATTTCAAAAATTATTGCAATTTTGACATATGATATAATCATCATAAATATTTTTCTTGATATTAATAAATAAAATTATAAATTATAAATTATAAATTATTAAAATATTAAAATATTCTAACTATTGCGTTTGATTTTAATCTAACAATTAAATTTAAAATTATTAAAATTATTAAACATTAAAAAATAAAATCATTAAAAAATTTTATAAATAATTTTTTTATTGAAAATATATTAAAATTTTGATGATCATAATCCATCCACACACTCTGACATAGCTTTTTAATCTTAATAGCATAAATAAATTTTCATCTATCATGAATGATAAATAGCCCACATTTGACTTTCTTGAGAACAATCCATCTAAAAAAAATCGCAAGGAACAAAAATATATTCAAAAGTTTATGATAATAAATTTATATTCAAAATAATCTCAAAATAATAATTAAGAGATGTTTTTAACTTTTTTATTTATATTATTTAGAATATTGAATTATTTATTTAAATTATTATCACATAATTTTAATCAAGGTATTGATTACAATGCCCATTAAAAATTCATAAATTCACATGGATCTTGTAAAATATCAATTATAATCTCTAATTTACTTTGATATTTCAAGTCAATTTCAGCCCAAGATTTAAGGTTCCTTATCACATCAAATCAATCCAAAACTAGTTTAATCAAGGAAAATCAAGAAACCTATATCATGAAATATAATTTTTGATTTTCATAACTAAAAAAACAAACTCTTACATCTTTCACTAACTTAATGTAAAACTGCATTGTTTATTTTTTAAATTTAATCTTAATCGGTTAAACATAATTATAATTAAACTAAATTGAATTATTAGCTTATCAACATAAATAAAAATCCATTTTATATATAATCACATCAACCAACCATGGATACAACCTTGGATCTTAGAATTGTGTAGTCAGTGCGTCTTTATCAAGGATGCATTGTCTACATAGTACAAAAATTTATCTATTTATGTAATTTTTGATTTTTGATTTGTAAATTTAGGAAAAAAATAATTTTAGAAATTGTATCTTATGCTTCAGTCATTAATATGGAATTAGTTTTGAGAGCAAAGTGCATGATTTGTATCATCATCTTATAATATTATTTTTTTAGGGATAAAAATATGTATTAATAAAATATTTCATATCTATAATTTTAAATATTTTTATTTTGATAAAATGAATTTTTTTATCATTTTTTTGTAAAATATAGAATAAAATATGTAATCATTAAATCTATTTTGGTAACTCATACTCTATTTAAATCTCCAATGATTATGCAAATGCAAACATGAAAAATAGAAGATTATGCAAACCTAATGTAATATTATCTAAGTTTGATAAATTATTTATTTTTGTAGTGTTGAGGTAATAATTATATATGATCGTGAACATTATGCATCTTTATTTTTTAATTTTGGTTAAAGAGCATAAATTTCACAATTTATGTTCATTTATTCAAATTTGATAACATTGTGAGATCGTTATTGATTCTACTTTCATCTGATTGTTATTTTTTTGGTGTTATTGAAGATTTTAATACTAACATCACAGTCATAAAATTAACTCCAATTTCATTATAAACCCATTTGTGATCTAATAAATATTTAAAATAATATTAAATTATATTAAATAAATATAATTTTTAAAATAATATTTTTATATATAACAAATATAATAATGAATTTTTATTTAAAAAATATTAAGCAATGATATTATAATTTTTAAAAAATAGAAATTTAAAATCATAAAAAATAAATTATTAATACAATCATTTTTTTTAGTTATAATATTTGCAAAAATTACCTCATTTTTGTATAATTAAAAATTTTTAAAATACTATTATAGTCACTATAATTACATAAAATATCTGAGATCTTGACAAAAAAATATGATAATAATGAAAAAAAATTGATATCTTTTTTTATTGAATCAAGTCATAAAAATAAATTTAAAAAATTCAAATTTTTTATTAGACTTTGAAAGATCTATCAATCGAGAAACAAAATCCCACCTTTAGGCTATGTCTACACTTGAGGAGATCTTTGATGAGGGATTGTGCATCAGAATCCAACAACACTTGTTGAGATCAATAAACCTTTCATGGAGTTATCACCAAATAGAAGATATCTCTCATGTTATCCAACATCATCGCACTTGGTGGGGTCATATGAAGGCCTTGCTAGTAACTCCATTAGCCTAGCAATGGTAGCTTGCCACCATACCTAGTGTCAATACCAAAAGCAACCAACATATCATCTTTTCTTCTGCAAAGTATGGCTACAAATCCTAATACACCTCCAATGCCAATAAATCCTTGGTTGGGAAAAAAAAATATAATTATGAACAAGAGTATTTGTCGCCCGAGCATTGTGTTCAATAATACCTCATACAATGTCAATGGATGGATCCTATTTGCTTCATCTCCGAGTATAACAACCTTATTTCCATCTTCATCTCTCTAGTAAGCCATCTTGGAACCATAGATGAGGTATCCAACCTCCCCTCTTTGTGGATCCAACACCACTTACGGTCCTCTCAACACATGGTTGTGCCGCTACACACATGAATTATACAACCATCTCTATCATATGAATGAAGTAGAGGCATCAACTCCAAAATCTCATCTTTGTCAAGATATATATATATATATATCTTTTGCTCCAACTTCCCCAGTATAGGTATCATGACTATCTTCATGGGCTACCACTTGACTAGGGGGCTTGTCTACTATCACCACCCTTGCCACCTTGTGCTTTGATACATCATGCTTGTAGTGAGTCTTTAGCTCCGGAGATGGAAAAGACGAAGGAAGTTATTCCAACCTTTGCTATGTTGTCACTTTTAGACACAACGCCTATTGCTTGGCAGTATCGAGACGAGGGCATATGTGTGCTCGATCTATTTTGAGAGGGATCATCACATGTTTGGTTGTTATTTTGCAGTGTGGCATACGAGTACATCGATACTTGTATGTGGATCAAGATGAGATTACAAGGCGTGTTTCATTACACCATGTGGCACAGTTGGTGCAATGAAACCCAGATTTTCTACCATTGCTTTCAAAATGAGCTCAATATATACATGATAGTGTTTAAAAGGCGTATATGTATGTGTTCAATTTTCTCCTCATGTGTTTCAAATGGTTAAAAGGTTTACATGTAGTTGAATTGTCACCATTCTAAAGATTATGTGATTCAAGGATATAAACATCTCTTGCCGTCAGATATTTTGTTGCTAGAGGGCACAAGACCTTGCCCGGCATGACTTCATACGTTTGATTATTGATGGATGGCCATGTAAAGGACACACTTGGGTTGGTAATGGTCATGAGTAGCATGATTCACATTCTTGCATGTTTAGGGATGATGTTATATGTGTTATGATCTCTCAAGTCACATCATGCCTATTCACGGGCATACGTTTTGGAGAATGTTTCCTTGTTAAGTGATCCACGTGCACGAGTGATGGCGAGTGCACATCAGGTGTGGTCCAGCGGTATTGCTTATGCAGCGAGAGTAGGATCTTGTGCACATCATCCACATCTATGGTGGACAAACCTTTTTCCAAGGGAGGTTTTATTACGAACATATGACGGAGTGCAGAGGCCACTCACATCTCAAAGTGGAGAGTATTTTGGATGTGGGTAGACATTCATAGGCAATGGTTTAATGTTGACATGTCACCCACGGCAATAGTGAACCTTGTGGAGCAGCCAAGAGCTACATTGCCCACATTGTTGAGTTATATCTAGCTTCCCATGCCCTAGAAAGAGGGAGGACCTGGACTTGTATGGGATTCTCGCTTGCAACGGTTGAAGAGAGGGAGCGAGCTATGGGCTTTTGTACTAGTAAGTAGTACATCAGTACCTACATTGCCATAGTCATCACAACATCAGGGGTCGGGTCATGCTATGGACCTAAACTGATTGACATGGATTGTCAACCTTGGATTGGTTGAGCAAAGACGCATGCCGTCCACATGTATGACTGCAAGACCATTGATAAGCTCTTTGTCTAGTGAGACGGTGGAGGCAAAAGTTGGGGGGGGGGCGAGAAGTGTCTAAGATCTCATCCTTGGTCTGATGAGGATGTAAAAGAAGGAAGGGTAGAGTCTTCTTTGAGTATCATTGGATATTTTTTTTGAGCGGAGCAAGCGATTACAGCTAGAGTTGTTCACACTTAGCTAGCTAGTGAAACCTTGTATGAGAGAGCAGAAAAAAGCTTTTTGCTTATAACGGTATTTTTTCAGAGATTTAAAGCTGTAAAATTGACTTTTTAATTACCATTCATAATTTTTTTTTCTTCTTGATCACATCAATACATGTAGTGAATATTACTTTGGTGTGTTTCTTCTCAATAATGGAACAAGTTGTCCTTATCGTTGTAAAATAACAGCACCAGGATTTGCTCAGTTACAAGGACTTGATTTTATTACTTGATTGCTCAACTCAGTTCATATGTTGGAATTACTTCTGACTGTCCCGACAGCCTTGACCACTAACAACATCAGTCAAAGCTTTCGCCCATAGAGATCCATGGGTTACTCCGCCACACACATGCCGACCTATTCTACCAAATATGTAGCTCCTTATCAGGAAGTAAGTGCATATCAAGTTGGTTAACCTGTGCTTGATCACTCCAGATAAGAGACACCCTTCCCTAATACAAGTTCATGTTGGCTATCTGAATATTCATAGCCTAGGTATATAAAAAAGGCCCCCGGAAAATCCGCATTTTGAGTTTCCACGAATTCGATATAAAATATTTTTTAATAACCTATCTTGATAAAATGAGGTGATGGGCGATTAGTCTCTGGATATCCTAAGACATGCAGCTGTGGTAGAGGCGAGTTTTATAGAGAAAAATCATATCTCCTAAAGCGACACTTTATTTCACTCCTTTCATTTATACTCTAAGCTTAATTGCTCATATATATACTTTCTTAACTACAATAAAACAAATCGATCTGAAAAAAATTACTGCTTACTCTTCAGTAGATCATAAGAAATTTGTGACTATTGCTATGTTTAGTCTGAACATACAGGGAATTGAAGGTACCATTTTACTTATATTAAGTCATGGACTGGTTTTTTCAGCCCTTTTTTTATGTGTTGGCGCTCTATACGACTGACATAAGACAAGAATTGTTAAATATTATGGAGGTTTAGTAAACACTATGCTTATTTTCTCTGCCATTTTTTATTTTTTACTTTAACCAATATGAGCACTAAAAATAAAAATAAAAAGTTCTTTAGTTCTTAAGATTAAGAGCAGTTTGAGATCATGAGTATATGTATTAAGAATGAATCCATCCCTTTTGTTATTATACTTTGTCCCTAACTTGCTTTAAGAATGAATTAGAGTGAAGAAGCTAGAATTCAATCAATAAAAATAGAAAGTAGAGAGCATGTGCATAAATTATTTATTTTTAAAAATTAGTATATTTAATTTAAAAAGTATTATTATTTAATTTTTATTATTTATTTATATAATTTATTATTACTTATAAAAATTTAAATTTTTTGTTCATGATCCAGCACCTCATTTTGTGTAAACTCATAAATCTAATCTGATTAGTTTTGTTATGTTAGTAATATTAACTTAACTCAACAGAGTGGATGAAAATCTGTTAAAAAATGTCATGATACCCTTGAATGTATAATAAATTGCTCATGATTTAAGATCCAACCAATGAACTTAAATAAACATTTTTTTTATCAAAATTTGACTCATGTGTATATTTAGATCTATTTTTATTTTATATTAAAAAATTAAATTTTAATATCAATTTAATTAAAAGTCTATTTTTTAAGTGCAAAATTATTAATTTATGATTTCAAATTTTATTTTTGTAAATTTTGCTTCAAATTGTATATATATCATTTTAAATTGGATATAAAAATATATATATATTTAATATATATTTAATTAATAATCATATTTATTTTATTAAAATATATTATTCATATTTTTATTTAAAAAAAAATTAGATCTTATTAAATGATACAAAAAGTAAAAAACAATTAAGAATAAAAATATATATAATTTTAATGTGATTAAAATGATGATTTTTGCACGTGATGTATTGGATGAAATTAAGCAACTCTCTTGAAGTATTATAAATATTCATGTTTGATGTATGATCTACATTGTTCAATTGATATTAAATTGTCTCTCAGTGTCAGTGTCGGCCACGCAGAGTTTTCTCTTTTCGCTATGCGCAAATTCTCATTGGATTTTGTTGGTTTTAACAGTGATGGCTATTTATTTAAGTATTTGGGTAGCACCCTCCGATTTTCAACAAGGTGTCTTGATATTCCATGTGGAGTTATTTCCTCACCATAATAGTTATGAATTTTAATACAAAATTTTTGCATACAATTTATATATTTGTCATTACTACGGACAGTTTTTGATTTTAACTCTATACTGACTAACATATTTGTCAATTTTTAAACCTCTTTTCAAAGTCATCAATAACTACAAAAGGATGATGTGATTTCAAAATTAGAGTAAAAAGTAGATAAGCAGAGTTTTGTTCCAAATATTTTAAAATGTGCTCTATTTAACAAAAATGATGCAACATCTAAAAACTTACACTTACTCATTGATGTCCACGTTAAAGAACTATCTATCTAAATGATCCGTAAGATGAATTTCAATTGTGCAAGTTAGCATTACATAAAACTTGTAACAATATGAAATGTAGCTTTTTAAGTCATCAGTATTTGCTCACATCCTTTCAGTTTTTTTTTAATAGATATATTTGTGAGTTATTTTATAGTGACTACAATATGTGAAAGCTTAATTATGTGTTTGAATTTATGAATATTTGGAAAAAAATTCTATGTTATGCATTTCCTCCATGTGAGATATCCATACTCTTGCATCATAACAAACACCACATCCCTAATGATATTATGGGTAGCTATCCTCTGCCCTCCGAATAGACAACGAGTCATTTGAAAGCAAAAAGCAAAGGAGAATATAATGAACCATAATCTCTCTTGATATATCAGTCAAACTCATATTTGATTTATCAGGAATTACATTTGTACATATCCGTTGTACTTCTCCATGTAATCAATTTTTCATTGTAGCCTGTTGAAAATTTGTTTGTTTGTTTTTAATACTTCATATTATGAACTTAATTTTCAATCAAACCATACAAGGTCCTTCTTATGCTTCCTTTATTCCCTATAAATTTGTAACTTAGCTCTTGCTAATTCCTAGATTACTTAAGGGGGAAGTATGATCTGAAGAGATTTATCCCGGCTTACTTTGACTTTTATTTATATATTATCATATTAAGTAATTAATTAATATTTATATAATTTTATTTTTTTAAATAAATAAATAAATAAAATTTATTTAACATGATCAAATAATGCATTTATATATAAGATTTAAAAATTTAAATATCTCATAGGTCTAATTCTATGTGTGTTGATTATAAAATGATTAAATATTTATGTTAGATAAGTAATTAAAATTCAATGATGTATCATATGTATGATCTTGGAAATTTTGTATTACTTATATATCATTTACATGCATCCAATGGACTTCGAGCACAGCTAGACACAAGGACTAGTACCAAGACGAGTCAAGTAATAGGATGACATTTGCATTCTGCCTTCATATCAAATATGCATATCTTGTAAAGACGGTTCAAGTTAAGAGCGTCGAAAAAGCTACATGTTCTGCGGATATAGTGATGGTCACAATGTCATGTGAAGTTTTGTCAAAAGTATCATCTAGTCTACAAGCTAATGTTGGAGCTGGACTTCTTCCTGTATCTTGTGGATCGCAGGGCTGCGATGCTTCCGTTTTGCTGGACCATACAAAAAATGTTCAGCAGTAAGGTGCAGGAATATCTAACTTATTGACACTGCCAAAACAACATCGTAGTTGAGGCTGTAAGAAAAAAAGAGGAAAGACGAAGTAAAATATCAAAAGGGATGGGAAGACCTCATCAAATCGTACAAGGAAGGAACCAAACCGGTAACATGGGGCTAGGCCCCAATAGTATCACACTGGGAAATATGTCCTACAACACCTAGGATATCTGAACTATCCAAGTCAAAAGGTCTACAAACAACAGGAGCATCCGAAGAAGCATCACCTAACGTGATTGCTCTCCTATGGATTGCACCAGCTAGTGCTCTCTCAGAGAGCAATGGAAACACGTTGCCTAAAATAGGCTATACAGTAAGCTAAAGAGAGTGATACCCCATGTCGCCTAGTATGGTAGGCTCTCGCGCACTCCCTCACAAACATGTCGAAGTCGGTGTCCATAGCTCCATATAACTCCAAAGCTAGAGGAACAAAGAGGTGACCTCTCCGCATACCTCTATACTTGGAGACCTTTATTTCGCCGCCTCCACTCGCCGCCCATCCTGGAGGATGGGTGATCATCCCCTCTGAAACTGTGTCTCTAGTAGGATTGGTAACCACCACATCAGCCACAGTGACTTGGTCCTCCCGAACCAAGTATAGGTCTGCCCTAACCCTAGTCGATCGCCAAGGCATACCAACGCTCTCTCCATGTGAGGTATCCACCCTCCCGCGCCATAGCAAACACCACATCCATAATGGCATCATGGGTAGCTATCCTCTGCCCTCCGAATGGACAACGAGTCATATGAACACCTTCTTTGCATCTAAAGTGATACCACACTCACATGTGAGTAATGAAGATGTAGATGGATGGACCAAGCCAAGACGGAACCTCATCGGTGGAGAAAGTAGGCGGTGCGAGTCGGAAAGCCCCGATGCATGGTCGAGCCAAGATCCACGAGCCCGCACCCTTGCCCCGAGCAAGAGCGTGAGGCGAGCTCTAGTAGTACGAGGGATGGCCGGATCCACTAAGAGTGAATGTAGAGCCTCCTCAAACTGTCGGTCCATCAAGATAGACTGTAGACCCCTAGTCCAATCGGTAGCCAAAGAGGAAAAAGATGGGAACTCATGTCGTACCTCCCGTGGTAAAGCGTCTCGTATGTCGTAATAATACCTGTAAGGGAAATGATCCCGTATCGATGTTCTTCGTATATATCTCCAAAATAGGTCTATCTGCGATCACAAATCGAGAAGATAACAAAGGTGCAACAAGTGCCCAACTCGCCAAGAACGCCGCAGGTGCCGTCTCCTCCATCGATAATAAGCCTACCCCTCCACACGAGATTGGCAAAGATGTCGTCTCCTTGCCAAATCTCCTCCACACACTCGAATGTCCCTGGTCCGATGATGTCACCATGATCCTCCTATCAAAGGCTGTCAAACGTGATATGAATGTAGGTGAAGGAGGAACAGTGCGAAGAAGATAGGTGGGTCGACGAGCAATACTAGATGATAGTATACCAAACGCCAGTTGCGGATCCCCTAGTAGAGGAAGGTCGTCTACATGCAAAACATCCTCGGCCAATGCAACGTCAAGGTAGCGTGAAACAAAATCCTCGAGACCTTACCCGGGCACTCCTAGAATACGTAAGCCATCTGTCGATATTATACATCCCTCTGGAAGCTGAAGATGAGGTGGAATGCCCAAAGGAGACCAAGCCCTACACTTTGACACCTTGACTCTAAAGCCTACAAGATGAAGCTCGGTAGTCAAGTAATCAAAGGTACCGCCTAATGTTTGTCTCACATGGCCCACAATGTGTGTATCATCCGCCAAGGTGGGGAACACACAACCGGGCACGGCCAAAGCAGTAGACACAAGAGCTCTGTAATGAGCCATGGCAAATAAGGGTCCCCCAAAGGATCTCCCTGTCGAGTGCCGGCATCAGAGAACGATGACTCCTCCTCGAGAAAAGCCATGCTGATAAAATAAAGAAGAATGAGAACCGTAGAAAGATCGTACAAAAGGAATGAGGCTTGATAGGGGTCCACCAGCCTCTCTAAGCTCTCTAAAAATGGATGCACGCGAGCCATTTGTTAAAAGCGTTCTCAACGTCTACCCGCAAGACAACCCAATCCGGATGGATATCTAGAAGTGCTCTAATGCCCAACGATCTCGCCTCACGGCCTCTCGGTGTGGCGACTCCAAACTGATGTGGACAAAGATGCTCCGGAAGTGTGAGCGATGCCGCAAGACAACGATACGGGCCGACTAATCGCAATAAGACCTCTCCAATAGCAATCGGTCGAATGCCCTCTGTGTCCTTCTCCATCGCAAGAAGCCGACTAGCACCCCGAGCCTGATTAACTGACAACAGAATCTCCCCTCTCGCAACTGCTGCAGCCACCTGGAACAACTCCGTGAAACCACTAGAAGGATCGTCCGCCTGAAAGCAATCTCGAAGATGCTCATATACCATCCCCCGACAACCCCGGAGAGGATAAGGATGGGGGTGCATAGAGAATGAGCAAATAATGATCCGTCAAGACATAATGGCTCCTAAGGCCGATACTCCAAGACCTCTAATGGTATCTCCTCGCCCATGGGTGGATGTAGAAGGCGTAAAAGAGGAAATCGTCTCCTCAAGAGGGACTAGCCATGGACAAAGGATGAAGGGCCCGTGCAGCCCTGCTATACTCCCCGGCCTGCCCCAAGATCCTACACCGTCGCAATCGCGTCGAATCAGAAGTATCATGTGACTGCACTCGACTCTTAACCTGTGTGGCCCGAACAGACTCCTCCTGCAATGTAGCCCAATCCCCTGCTCGGAATCTCCGAAATCTAGCTGCCACCTCTCTATGTCCAGCACGTCCCCCTCTAGTATAACGTAGACACCATCGCGGAAGTAATAAAAACAAAAACCATGCCTGTAAAACCTGTTGAGGCTGTAAGTCCTAATGTTGTTTCTGGCGCAGATATCTCGAGTTACGCATGCATGAATCTAGCGACAGCATCATCAAAGTATGCACCAGATTCTACTTCTGAGCGCACCGCAGCAGTGTGAGTGACTGAATGAGGATATATATGATTATCTTGCAAGCATTACTAGTCAGTCAGTCATATGATCAAACAATATTGCTAGCTAACAAAGCAATTTTGTTCGGTCATGAATGTGAAATTCTTATTATTTTCGAAACCTGGTATCCGTTAAAGAACCATTGGTCTATATAGATCCATCATATGATCAGACTTTCATTGGGCTTCGCTCGTCAAGGATAAATGAAAAGTCTAAACTTTCCTGGCACATCCAGCTTGATGACAACTTAATACCTTTGGAAGCTGTCACTTTTTTTACGGATAACAAGTCTTGCTTCAATCACCTATGGATGAGAAATCTAAGCATTGTGTGATAAATCATCTATGAAATAGACCATGAGATCTAGATAGCCCATGGTTATAATATCGTCCATGGGCTTTGTGTCGTTTGTGGTCGAACGGTGGAGGCAGGCCAAATCAAGGAGGAAGAAAAATGGATGCACCTCTTCAAATGATGCAAAACGGAGCTGCCATCACTGGAATAATATAAATTTCACGCCTTCGGCATCAATTACGTCGACTTAAGGGAGATGAGTGACTAACCATCAAGACCTTGGGCCGAAGGCAAGACAGAACGAGAATGTATTCTAGACTATCCCAGACCCGTAAGAAATTCACATGACTTGAAAAATCAAGGGAGACGGTGTATACCTCCCAAGTTGCCAAACTCTCAAAACACCACTTAGAATGTTGAAGCAACTTTGAAAAGCATTTGTACGTATAGACCTAGAGCCGATAGAACGTGAAATGAAAGGTAAATTACGGAGAGGCAAAATTCGGTGCCAAAGTCTTTCCATGCCGAGAAATGCCACCATGAGACGAGCGAGATGTGATGAAATGAGATTGAGTCAATCGTACATATTGTTCAATACATGGCAAACAACCGAGTCGAGAAGCAACCCAATGTAAGCACATGGACACATCTCCAATACAACATGTGTGCTTTTACGTGCCCAATTCGCACAATCTCTTTTTGACTAACCAAGCTCCATTTATGGTCATTGATCGAGGCAACAAACAGTAAAAGATAAGACCGAGGCACGGTCTTATCTTTTACTCTTCTTCGGTATCGGCTGCAGCAGAATCGTGATGATAACGCATTAGAAAACATAAACTGGTTCTGAGAACGCACGACGATAGTGAATTTTGAAAGTTGGAGAATAAAGAAAAAGGGTACTCCTCCGGCGACATTTATGATATTTGTATATTTCACATTTCATAGTAGAATGAATCTAATCGATCATAGCGACGGGTAACGTGTCTTCAGCAATGTGTCCGAGTCGGATAGACGTTAGGTGATATTACTATAACATAAAAAAGGGCAAAATGCCAACTAAAAGACGAGAAGGGATTGAAAAATATATCACTGCATCTATTGGATTCTCACTTGGGAACTCTGGAGTCCGGATATTCGCTCCTGCCCTACATACTAACCCATACTATACTATATTACATAGTTTGACTACGGTGAGGACCAGTGTACAGCACTGCACTGCACTGCACTGCAGCGCAGTGCAGTGGACTGGACCAACATAGTCATTGAGTGTCGAGAAGACACACGCTCTCCACGGGCCACCAGAGGGGGCAGGGCAGGGCAGAGCAGGAGCAGCTGCTGTATCTTCTTCTTCGTTCGCTTTTGCTGCTGGTTTCTGCCGCTCTTCATATGTCGATCGGCCGATCGGCCTAAGGATCGGGCTAGCCTGGCAGGAAGGAAGGAAGTGAGGGAGGAGCTTTATGAGAATCCAAACTTGAGGAGGTGCAAAGCTCGTCGGAAAATTGTCAATCTGTGTGCACTTCGCACCAGTCGCGCGTCTTTCGTGTAGGCTTTCGTGATGGGGACGTTGGGCCGCGTCTTGTACACTGTGGGTTTCTGGGTGCGCGAGACCGGACAGGCGGTGGATCGTCTTGGTTCTCGACTGCAGGGTCATTATGCCTTCAAAGAGCAATGTGAGTGTGTTCTGTGCTTGATCGTGACCTTCTCGTTTTTTGCAAATTTCGCACTTATTTGTGCATTAGGGATTGAGCTCGCTCTTTGTATTAATCCGAGTTCGGGTATAGGGTCATTGGTCGGGCTCCTTGTCCTTGGGGATCACAGATGAAATTTGCATCGTAATGTGGTTGCATCTATCTCCAAAGGGACGCACTTCGAGTTCTCTACTTTTGACTAGTTTGTAATATCTGCCATTTCTCTCTCGGCCTTCACTTGTTTTCATCTGAAGTGGTGACGCTGTACCCTTCTGACCGTCTCCTCTGCGTCTAGCCCCCACTTTATTTCCATTGCGGTTTCAGGTTAAGGATTCTTGCTTTTCATCTGCCCTTTCAAATTATTGGAATCCAGTGTGAACTGAAACTCTGGTTTCCTGGAGCCGGAAGAATGGAAATAAGTCCTCATGTTGCCTGCAGCCCTCCTTGTAGTGATTTTCCTCATTCACATTATTGATCTCAGATGCACTACTTGACTTCAGGGTGAGCAAGGTAAATTAACCCTTTTAGCTTTCGTACTTTCACTTGAGGTCACGAAGCTTATGTGTGTTGTACGTTGAACGTTGACATCAGCTTCTGTGTTGCGTTTTTCTATGCTATGCTGTGCATGCCGATAATTTACGGTGGGGTTTTCAAGTCGCATAGAAGATGTTTGAATCTTATTGCTGTCAGTGAAAAGTCTGGGGTGCATAGAGTACAGTGGGTTTTCGTGGGCTCGATTTCAGTCTCTTCTTTTGCTGGGATGGTGTTGCGCCTCGAAACTGTCGACTTTAGGCCGGATTTGTCAAGATCGGGCTTGAGGGATCCAAGGACACGTAGTTAAGCGAAAGGGTTTGTACTGAACGCACGTATCCAAAGGCAATTAGTTCGTAACATATGTAGATGTTGACTATGTTGATGCTCCAGCAGCCTTCCTTGTATCCTACAATTATGAAGCTACTCTCCGTTGGAGCCTTATCCTACGAAATGACTATGTTTTAAAAGCATCGATTTTTTTTTACAATATATATGCAGAAAAAGGTACTCCGAGAATCGGACTAGGTACCACAAATGTGCATTTCGTAACTACGAAGAAGAAGGAAGAGCCGAGTTGCCGACACAAGCAATGTCTCTCACCACTCTGAGGCTAGACTATATTGAAAACTACTTACATCTTTGTTTGGAAGCCACAAGAACTATGTACTTATCATTTCAGTGTCTAACATATGCAGTGTCGAGACACCGAACTCTCATGAACATATTCGACAAGAAGCCTGAGATCTCAGACAACGCCTTTGTCGCTCCCAGTGCGGCTGTAATTGGTGATGTTCAGATTGGTGAAAGATCATCAATCTGGTACGGCTGTGTGCTTCGAGGTAAGAATTCTTATGTTCTGTTTTCTTTCATGTTATAGAGGACCCGTTTGTGCCATCTTGTCTAAATGATAATAATTGGTGTTGACGTCATTTATTTTGTTTCCAAGAGCGCCAAGTGTCTACAAAAGCCTGAGGAAGTTTCAAGGCAAGTTCCTTGTGATTAACATGATCAATACTAGACTTTGTGTGTGCTCACAAAAACTCTAAAATCAGTGCAGAATTCTGTCTGGATGAGCAACTATGAATGTTGTTCCAGAGCCACTTATTGCTTTGGATCTGTGAAATAGGTCACTATGAGGTGCTGCAGCAAGTACCATCGTTGAGAAGGTCATGTGGTGACTTACCGCTTGCTTCCGTTTCGCAGGGGATGTGAACTACATCCGTGTCGGATCGGAGACGAACATTCAGGACAACACCCTTGTTCATGTGGCGAAAACGAACGTCAGTGGAAACGTTGCTCCCACTATTATTGGCGACAAAGTTACCGTTGGTAGTATTCTTTGCCTCATATATGTGCCAATTACTGACTGATGCAGGACACCGACAACTGAACATGTAGGGATTGAGTTTTGCTCTATTAAGGTTACTTCGGTAGTTCTGAGAATCTCCTATGCGAGGTTGTACCTAGGTTGTTGTTTGGTTCTATCTGACTAGTGATTCGGAGTACCATAAGTTTTGATATGGTGTCCGACCTCTTCATTATCGTGCAAACTTTGGACCATGTCCCTTGTTTCCTTGTTAACGCCCGGATTATCTTGCGTTTTTTGTAGTAATGACAGCTCATGCATCGTAGGCTAATCTGTTGTTTTGGGTTGAGCAGGGCATAATGCAGTTTTACACGCATGCACTGTGGAAGACGAAGCGTTCGTCGGAATGGGTGCAACTCTCTTAGACGGTGTTGTGGTTGAAAAGGGGGCCATGGTCGCTGCTGGAGCTCTGGTCACTCAGAACACTCGTGTCCCTGCAGGACAGGTGGGCCATTTTAAGCTTCATATAGATACATCTCACTGAGACCGTGCTGAAAGTACCTATGGACAGCACATTAAGGATCCGATTCTAGTCTTTGACTTGTTCCAAATTTACAAATATGCCTTCGGTTTAGTTCACGTTCAGGACTTGTATGCAACATATTTCCAGAAATATTACGGTAAGGCAAATAGTATTATCAGTGGATATCGAGTTGGCGTTCGTCTGTCTGGTTTTGGTTTTTCGTCTTGATTGAAGGGTTCTATCATACAAGGTGTAATTCGTCTTCTCAGGTTTGGGTGGGTAACCCCGCAAGGTTTTTGAGGAATCTATCGGCCGAGGAGCGAGCTTTTATCGCAAAGTCAGTCGACAATTACTCAAGGTTAGGAGCCACGCATGCTGAGGAGAATGCAAAGAGTTTTGAGCAGATTGAGGGAGATATTGAGCGCCGTAAGAAAGTCGCACAACAAAGTGATGACTACGATTCTCATCTTGGCATTGTACGAGAAAAGCACCCCGATTTGGCTTTCATGGACAAGTCTGGTTCCAAGGGTCCCCACTGATTATCCCATTCCCAACTTTGGGAGTTACGCAGGTACCAATAGTTAAACGCTTGTTGTTGTCCACTGTAATAAACCGGTCATCAAATGGGACTTGGTCTATTCAATCCATCCATTCTGTTTCTCTAAGAGTGGAAGCGCCGCTCTGTTTTCAGTTTTGGTAAAAAGTTATGACTCCAGATTTGACTTTGCAAGGAGACATGTCTCCTGTTAAAAAGATTGCCAAAATTTGCAAATTCTTGTCGTAAGTTGCGGGATACAAAGCTCTGAGGAGCTCGGCAAGTGCGCTTCGACGGGAAACATTTCTAGTTACTCAGAAGGTTCTTTCTTGCTCTGTTGTGGTCGAAGTACCAAATGTTTTTGGAGGTATCTTGTGCAGCTCTCATTTCGCTTTTTTGAGATCCAGTTGTAAGAACGAACTTGGAAAGACCAAGTCGGGACTGCTCCTTTGGTTCAGTAGTTTCAGGAAAAAAGTATGATCCACAATAAGCACAAATATTGTGACGTTGGGTCAAGGTTCTGTCGTAAACGGCATCAATTAGAGTTGTTGGCAGATGACATTCCCGAGAGAAGATAGCTTCCAGTGGGGAGGTGAGTCAGTTTGGGTATCTGCATATTTAAAGCGACTCCAATGTTAGGTTGTTGCATTTTTTCCCATACTGAGCTGGTAACCTCTCTTTCTAATGTCTGAGATCTCGAAGCTTATCTGGCCGTGTATGAATTATCTTTCGCTTTCTCATCCGCATTAGAAATCTGCCCAAAGGTTAAGGATCTGGTTAGTCAAATTAGTCAAGCTGAAAAGGCGCACGTAGCGAATTGTTAAGTGTGACCTTTCGTTAGGTACTAGACATGGAGTGGTTCAAGCTGTCGACGGTGAAGGCAAATTGGTTCGTTGGCTTATTCCACAGATGGTAATTTACCTTCGTCGTGTTGAAGAAGATAGTAGCGTTCAAATTTGTAGGTAAATGAAAAGCTACTTTTGATGTATGTAGTAGCGTAGACAGTGTGGTGATGTTTCTAGAGCGAGAAGGCTTCGCTTGAATGCTATGTTATCGTATGTAGCACGCTTCACATCTGTATTTTGATGTTGCCCCAGTCAACGCTGCGATTTGAATGCTGGTAAGTTGCCGAGAGCCTCACCCGTCGACTTCGTACCAAATTTGCTATAGGTTTTCTCCTCTGCGAAATACTGTTAAGGTGCCATTGGATGGAATGAAGTATGTGTACAAACTGATAAATGTTATATAGTAGCATTTTTGAATTTTAAGCCACAGGAGCTAGTCTATCATGCAAGTCCAGATTGGTGTTCCGACTGTGTAAAAATGGTGCTACCGAATAGTGGGCCCTTCCGTTATACTACCTCACGTAACTGTCTTTTGACTTGCAAAGTGAGGGTGCAGTATTGCCCGTGTGCAACTTTTTCAGATGCAAAATGTTGCAAACTTTTTTAATGTTGCATACTTAGACGATAGAGGGTCCGATTGTGGAGTTCATTCAGCGAAGGAGTGCGGAATATCAATACTTTGCGAACTTAAGAACGGAATCGTCTCTTCGTTGCAGAAAATTGTATGTATCAAACCGATTGGATATTTGGGCCTCTGTGCACATGTGGAGGTATCGGAGGGAAAATTGTATTATAGGGAAGTGCAGACCTTGTCGTAAGCAAGTTCTTGCAAGAAAGCTGAGTGTCACATAGTGGTGTTGATTTGAGGTGGATAATCTCTTGTGGTTTTGCACTATTATGTTATGGGAATTGTCCTCCTTCGGGATGATTGCATTTCCCGTCCAATGCAGTGCCCTAATCAATTTGCAAGCGCTGTTTCTGCCCATATGAGGTGGGTATCAATTATACGTGATACTCTTTTCATAAAAAATTTCTTGGTATTCACTATTGGCATGCAGCTGTAGGTGAGTTTATGGTAACATATAGTGTGCTAATATCATATATCGAGTGTAACGTTCTCCCAAAAGTTGACCATCCCTTAGGTCCAGTGTTCAAACTAAATAGGGGGTAAAAATGAGAATTGGGTATCCCTTATTAGTGTTAACGTCTTGTCTAACATGTTATCAGTTACATTTTCCCCAGTACTTTTTTCCCAAAAGATTTTGGCAAAGTAATTAAGAATAATCTCTCTGTCATGTTTTTAGTTTTCTTTTCTAACGTGGTAAGTAATATGTTTGCAATCCTTATGTAAACTTTGAATTAACGAATCATATATATAAAATTAAGATTTTCTTTTTCCCGAAGGGGATATATTTTTTGAACAAAATTAACTCCATAGCATGGTCATAGCTCCTCTCACTTGTTGGAGTGTCCTTATGGTCGAGAAGAACAAATGTTTTCCTAGCTTGCAATTGATACTGTCATGTTACCTATCAATGTATTCAGTTATGCGTGTCAAGTATTTTGTCATAAACATTATCAACGATTCATCTGTTGGAATCAAAAGCCATTGTGGCAGCCTCAACGGAACTAATGAAGGGTACAAGATTTAAGGATGGTTTTTTCAACATCTATGTGCCTAAGTTTATACTTATCTAATATGTTCACATAGTATTTCAGTGTTATTTTGTGTCTCTTTTATTTATTTTCAACTGATATATTAAAAATAATAGCTTTGAGATTATTTTTAATATATCTAGAACAACTCTCAAAATTCTATTACTAAGAAAGTTTCACATTTTTTCCCTATACGTGTAAAATAATTGTTGATGATTCTTTTGACAAAAATATAGAAACTTGTCAGCAAGATTGTTTTTATATAAATTGTAATAGGTCGTCAATTCAGCAAGAACCAAACAGCAAAGCAAAAAGTATCGGAAGACCCCATCAAGTCGGTGCATGGATGAAATCAAAGGGGTAAGATGGAACTACTATAAAGCGTAAAGTAATTGTTGATGATTCTTTTGACAAAAATATAGAAACTTGTCAGCAAGATTGTTTTTATATAAATTGTAAATAGGTCGTCAATTCAGCAAGAACCAAACAGCAAAGCAAAAAGTATCGGAAGACCCCATCAAGTCGGTGCATGGATGAAATCAAAGGGGGTAAGATGGAACTATGCTCCAATAATATCACAATGGGAATATATTCTACTGCATCTAGTATATTCAAACTATCTAGTTAAAAAGTTATACATACTACAAAAGCATCCAAAGAAATATCTCCTAATGTGATTGCTCGTTTATTTATGGATTGATACGGCTAGTACTTTTTATAGTACAATAGATACATGTTGTCTAAAATAGTTATACAATAAGTTAAAGAGAGTGATTCCTCATGTCTATGGTTGCAACTTTTTCCAATTTGAAAGTTATTTTATTGGATGGATATTTTTATTTAGATATTTTTTACAATTGTTTAAATTTTATTTCATATTTATTTAACTAGCCTTCGATTGATCCTCATTCAAATTTAATTCAATTTTTTTATATCAAAATTTTAATTTTTGTTAACCATCTTCCTAATTTGAATATCAAAATAAAACTTTATTTCAATATCACATCTTTATATTTAGATATACTCTTGATTCTTGTATTAAATACATTTATTTCTATTGAATGAACATATAAGATCAATAACAATGATGTGAATTTATATTAAATATATTTAAATAAATACTAACTACTTGAAAGTCATAATATACATTGCACAAATGTTTTCAAGTAACAAATTCAATCATATATTTTAATATGTGTATTTTTTTATTTATTATTGTAAGATACATACAAGATTTTTGAAATTTTTAACAAGAAAAATTGAATTTTTTTTAAGCCTTTGATGACTATTGTATTTTATTTATACATTCATGTATCACTAGGGAGAAACATGAATAGTCTAGCTGGTCCGCAAATCCAACCTCACTATCAGCAACACATAGAAGCACTAACATTACAAACAACAAAACACAACACAAACAAACGTGGTTTACAAATAGGAAGTAGAGATGGAGGTATATCAATTATAAGAAACATAAATAATAATAATCCATATCAAAAACATCATCAAAGGGATCAAACCAACCCAATCCAGACTGACATAGACTCAGAAGAGTATTTAAAAACACAAAAACTCAGTTTTGGAGGTCTTTTGCTCTCCACATCGATAATTTGACATTAATAATCAAGCTGTATAAATTGTTGCCATTTGTCTAATGCAATTTTTTTTTGCTACCTTACACAATTTTTTTTCGAAATCGAACACACAATTTGAAACTTCTGAGTGACTTTCAAAATCTTCAACTCCACTTTCAGACCCCTAAACGTCAAAATTTCGTAATTGTGACATTGACAACATTGTATCTAACGTATATAATCCTGCAAGAGATACTTTACATCTTCTATCACTAAATTTCAGATGAAACAGATACTTTATGATAATATGATAATCTGCCGCTACTATTTTTGATCCGAAAATTTTGAAACACCAAAGGGAGAATTTCGAGTGTTTTGAACCAAAATCTTCTTCAGCCAATCGCAATTTATAGCCCCAAGATAACTATGAGCATTGACCCACTTCATCAATTTTTAGCAACACTTCCGTCCTAAAAAATTCTTGATTTGGATTTACACACTAAAACATAAAATACAGAAATTCTTAATCGATCACATCAACTAAGAATCGACTCTATTTCTAGATCACCACCACGTCCTTCACTCCATCAATACCTTGCACACTCAATAGCAAACATATCAAAGCTACCATGGATCCAAACTCGCCAAAGCACCTTCAATGCTCCAAGAACTAACAGTTTTCACCATATAATCCAATTTCAGTTTTCAAAATAATCTTTTTCTACTCTCAAAACGTCCACAAAGACACTCCGTTCATAACCATAGCATAAAAGAGAGATTACATTTGAGCCAAACCCACTTTGTGCTTCAAAGACTTCAACTTCTTGTACTAGTTACTATCCACCATACCCACACTCTCAAAGTCTCAATTTCGAAAATTGCACTCCAATGAGCCCTAATTCGAACTCTACCTGTTAAGCCATAGAACTCTTAACGGCGTTGTTGGCCCTAATGGTAGGGCCAGTAAGAACGGCTCTAATTGCACAATCGATTCTAACTGCTGTATATGCTCTGCATACGTGCACTCCTACTTAACTAAAGGTGCCGCTACATAAATCACGACAAATGTCTTGTTTCAAACAAATTTATATTGTTCAAGTTGTAATACAAACAAAATAATTATGTTATAATTTTATTTTATGAATAATATTATGATTTCACATTAAGTATGGGATGAGTAATGCCATGTGTATATCAACATTCAGTAAAAAACTACATTTAAAAAAAAAAGATGTGTAAATGGCTTGAATGACATTGAAGCAAAAGAAAGGGAAAAAGAGTGAAGAAATAAAAAAAAATTTGCTGTAAACAAGTCTTAAAAGCAAAAGAGAAAAAGCACAAAATAATCCTCAAGACAAATAGATAGAAAGATATCCCCGGCCCTCGTGTACATGCGTTGGAATGTACATATAGCCTACAGAAGTGCAACAGCAACGATGACAGCGAGGCTGGGTTACGGACCGGCCGGGGGGCGAGCGGGTGGGCGGGCTGGCGGGAGGGCGAGCGGAAGGCAAGGACTCCCAAAGACCGGCAGCCGTGATCATCCCAATGGGCCGAAAAAGTAAAGCACAAGAATTGACGCGGGACATGCGACGCTCTACCACAGCAGAGCAGAGGCGAGGCGGGCCGGGCCGGGGGCGTCTGTCTGTCTGTCTGTCTGTCTGTCTGTCTCGCGATCTTTACGGAGCATCGGCATTTGAGTCCTACATCACATGCTGCAGTTGGTCGGGAGGGAAGGGAATGTGGTATTCGTCTCGGGTCGCGTCGACCGAGGAATCGAGGATTCTCGGGTCCATGTTTCGCTCTGCATTCTTGGAGGGAGGGAGGATGTGCGGGGTCAGATTGAGTGTTGATTGCTCGTTGGCTCGTTCGGTGGTTGCAGATCGATTGTGATTCTCAGGTTTGTTCCTGGCTGAAGAATACGCAGTCGTATTTTCTAGTTGGGGTGAAAGCCTTCGAAAGGAGGAAGCGCTGGGCGGAAATCTTTTAGGTGCATGAGATACGAATGCGGCTACATGAGATGGTTTCTTTCATCTTACCGCAGAGAGTTTGATTCTGTTGGTGGATTCAGCGGGGCCGCATTGGAGTTGAGGGAGAGAGCAAGAAGTTGTGGGTTTTAGACAGAGGAGAAGATGATAGAGTACGAGAGTGTGGCCCATGCGGAGGCTGCCCTGAACCGGACGCTGGGCAGTATGGAGCTGAAGTGGTATGAATGGACCGCCAATGTCAGCGATTTTAATCTTTACATGATGAACTTGGTCTTTGTTCTGATCATTTACAATGTGGCCCCGTTACCGTCATTTTTCTTGGACGTGTATAAAGTGAGTAGTTTCGAGAAGTACAGGTTACAACCGGGCGTGCACAATACCAAATCGACCGCCATCCAATGTTACAAAGACACCATGATGCTTTATTTCTTCATCGTCGCTCCATTGAACGTCATTTCGTATCCCACGTTCAAGGTCGGTGTTTTTTTCTTACTCTGTCTCAACAATGTGTCGATCGGGATGATTACTCGATTCACAAAATTGTAGAGAGTAGTATACGTCGTTATCCTTTCTATATTGAAATTTTTCTCCACATTTTGTGGTGAGGCTTACGAAGCTGCTTGAATGGAATTCCCATAGCACCTCATGAGAGTCAATGTTGGATCCCAACGTTCGCAAATTAATTGCGTCGGTTTATCACAGAATGTAAGTTAATTGGTCTGGCAGTTGTGAATACCTTGAATCTGATATTCTCGTGGTGCGGAGCAGATGATTGGTATAAGTTCGGACATACCACTTCCCTCTCTTCAAACTGCTCTCCTTCAGCTGCTGACCTACTTCCTTATAGAGGATTACACCAACTATTGGCTTCACAGATGGCTTCACTCGGAGTGGGGATATAACAACATTCATCGGATTCACCATGAGTTTACTGCCCCACAGAGTTTTGCGTCTGTGTATTCTCATTTCGGCGAAATGCTATTGCTCGGCATTCCCACATTTCTGGGTCCAGCTATTTGTCCGGGTCACATCATCACTTTCTATTTTTGGATAGCTTTACGGCAACTCGAAGCTATCGACACACACAGCGGGTATGTTTTCAAGTGTCAGTGACAGACGAAGATGGATTATCTAGTTTTTAACGAATGGTAGGATCTTCCCTACAGTTGAAAGCTTCTTAAGATGACAAAGCATCTTACACAACAATCTTCGAAGTGCAGTTGATGCCCTGCATCTACTTGTTGTCCACGTTTCGCAACTCTGGTGGTAACTTCACAGTATAGATCTCTTGAGTGTGATTGGTCGATCTTCCCCTGATTCCACTTTCTTGGAAACAAATCAAGGGTCTGTTGCCTAACTGGGAATCTTCCTGAGTGCAGGTACGATTTTCCGTTCTCTTTGACAAAGCTGATTCCTTTTTATGGAGGAGCTGAATATCATGACTACCATCACTACATCGGTGGTAAAAGCCAGAGTAACTTCGCCTCCGTCTTCACTTACTGCGACTGGCTTTATGGGACAGACAAGGTATGTAGTAGCTACCCTGCAAAATCCTGCTCCTTGGATACTCAGTATGCTTAACTAAAGGATAGACGGATGAAGAAAAGGAAGGTAGCATGCCAGAACGTGACATGTTATTCATCATTCAAGCTTCCGTCAACCTGCATGTGGACATGGCAAGTGGACTCCATGTTGGGTTGGAAAACACCCCTTTAGAGCCAACTTTGCTATCTATCGGTGCCCAAGGTCAGAGTTGTTGTCCTATGGTCGAAATGTCGCAGCCTTTAAGTCTAATCTATCGGACAGTTTGGTAGAGCACGTACTACGTCAACATATTTAATACAGGAGGAACATCCGGAGACCCAGGGGTCAAGTCTAAGAAATGCTTTTAAGTTAGGATCCCGAGTTAATACAAGAGCCAATTTTTTGGGCTATCAAGATGGGTCTTCTGTCTTTGAACTAGGTCGTATCAATGGTTGTTCAGATAGAGTCTTTGTTGTTACAACCATGTGTTTCCTGTGCTGGACAACAGAAGTCAATAGGTTGTCCTGTTGAAGACAACTATGTATAAGCATTACTTACCTTTACGTTTTAAGCAGAAGTTGAGTATATTGTGCTCGTTCTCAGATGACAGCCTCATTTACTTTCGGTTTTTATGTTCTCTGCTTAACTTGCAGGGTTATAGGTATCACAGGGACTTGCTGAGGAAGGTACAATTTGTTCCCCTTCCCGTCAATCTCGTCATGCTTTTCTTTGGCATGCTGAATATTTTCTTTCGTTTTTCCTCATTCCTTCGGATCTCACTTTGTTGCTCTCGATATCTCTTCTTTCTTTTGTAATCCTCGGCTTCAATGGAGGGGCATCACTGGTACTAACTGGGAGTCATGATGATGTTCGTTTTAGTGTTTCGCCTTCTACGTGGCTTGATTCAGATGTGTGGATAAGTTTTGTTTTGTTTTTTTTTTAAATTGGGAAAATACTGACGAATGAAACAAATGTTTTTGAATAGGAGAAGATTCAATTCTTCTCCGATGTATTCATCGTGTCGTATGCCTCTAGCGTATTCATGCATTTATGTTCTGCCGGTATCTGTATTGCTAGGCTTTACTGACTCGGAGAGCGGAGAGCTTGCGAAATGTAGGATGTTTTCAAGCTAATGTACCATTCGCAGATAGAGTTTGTACGGCTTATGATGTTTTGTTTCGTTGTCGTCAAGTCAGACCCAATTGAATACTCTTCAGTTGCTTTACAGAGAGAACCCGCATAAGATGTTCCGGTCGAAAGTTATCTTTATTCTAACTAATATTCGCTTGTTGTGATTTTGTTTGTGTAGACGAGGAAGGTAAAAACTAGTTAGACTAAGTGACTCCAGTTTGAGTGTTTCACCCTCATATGACAACTTGAAGACAACAAACGGCAAGAACCTGTGAGTAGTGCAAGGCTGGTGCAAGTGTTTGTCTCAAAAATTAAGGTTTAATATCACTGGACTTCCATCGCTACATACAGAAGTGCACTATATCTACAAGCCAAGTCGAGTTCCAAATGCACATGTACACGAACATTCTGTTGTAAATCCAAGAGCCTGGCATATGTGAATCAGATTCTTGCTCACATTTCGTAGATGAGATTCTGAAACGATGATAATTTTGAATAGAGGATCGCAATCATCGCTCCTCAAAGTCGACGATCGTCAATAGATTCTGCTCGCTTCTATAATTGTGTTGGTTGTATTTTTTCTGCCATAGTATCTGACGTGTTTTCCAAGTCCATCTAATAATTGACCACTTCGATCATGGAGCTCCTTATATCGTCACACCAGTTTATCAAGTGCGTTACGGTGGTGTTTGACGTTGTGCTAGATTATTTTCGTCAGTCATGGCTCATAGTGCTGGAAGTGCCTGTCAGCTTTCTCCCTCACGAACCTCCCAAGGTTCGTTGACACAATCACGTCGTGATGTTGCAATTAATTCTACCCGATCAACCCGTCTGCCGTCGTTGACAACACGTTCAGTAAAATAATAGTTCGACTCTGAAACTCTGATGAAATCACAATAATTTACCTGGTGATCTATTCACGCCAATTGTATGGTCAACGGGGTGTGCTCCTGGTCTCCTTTATGTCAGGATGAGACACCGTTCCCAAACAACATAGTCTCAGTCCAAACAACGATTGTCTCAGTCTGGCTACAGAATCGCCCAAGTCCAAAACTTCCACCTCTGGCTCATGAAGCATGGTGATTTTAATGAAATTCATTAATGTTTTTTTATTCATCTTTTCCCTTATCATGAGTAGCCTCAGAAGTTGTATACCTGGTCAGATGCGACTTGTAGTCTGAATATAACTATAAATCTATTTTTTGGACATGTGAAGATGAGATTGTTGATATTTGCAATAAGTATTATTAAAAGTTCTGGACATATATTAGGCTTTTCAACCTTGACATTTCAACCAAATGAGATTCTTGAGAGTATTGTCAGATTCTCAAATACAAAAGAAACTTTATTGAAATTTTTATTTCTTTATAATAAATTCATAACAACCTTGACACTTGAAAAATAGCATAAAAATGTTTTTTTATTTACAAGTTTCTAGAAATGGTCAAAATCATTTTAATTTTAAAATTATTTTATTTTTATTTAATTAAGATCAAATTGAGACAAATTATTTTTTTATAAATAGCAAAGGTTTATATAAAAAATTATTATTATTAAATCATCTTTAAAGATCACAACACATGAATATCAAAAAACAAAGATTACTTTTTTAATTAAAAAATATAAAAATTGATGATGATTAGATAAAATAACTAATACTATTTTATGCAATGTTATAGAATTATAAATTCAAAATCAATTAGCACATTTCATTTATAATTTAATTAAATAGTCATTTGGTAAACATTACATGAGCTATCCTGGCAATTTTTTTTTAATTTTTTTAACATAAATAGCAAAAATGTCAACTTTTTATTAAAATCTAATAAAAGTTAAATTAAAATTAATAGATAAATATCATCCATTTGAAATTTACTTAAAAAAAAACTATTATCACAAATAAATTTTATTTTATCTACTTTGCAATCAAATAAAAAAAAATTTCTACCAAATTTGATGGCCGTTGTAATAATCTTGATGAACATTATTATTAATTTGACAATTATATCCAAAAAAACACATAAATATCCATATGGATAGATTGATATCTTCTTTGTTGTCGTATCGTGAGGACTGTTTGTATTGATAGTTTATCATTGCATATCCTTGAGGTTTGTTTGCATTGGCCATATTGTGTTTAAAAGACCACCCTCCAATATCTACATGATTAAAACATTAAGAACTCCTTTCGCGATTAACAATTCTTATTGCTTTAAACCCATGGTTGGACATATAGTATAAAATGTGAATATATCTAAAATATAATTAAATTTATCTTAGTCATGATTATGTTTAGTTAGTTATGTGTAAATTGGAGCAAAATATAAAGAATCTCCTAATGTAGGAGATGAGAACAAATATTTTCTTATTTAGTAATAGTCAATAAACAAATTTCATCACATGGGTATCTTGACTTTCTTTGAATTGAATTAATTTTTTATTGGAACTAGACGAGTATCATTAAATCTAGGGGCAAGATTGACTTGGTACATCAAAGTCAATTGGAGAGTAGTTGTGCTTCTAGAAGATCTAAATGAACTAATTGCATGTTGCTATATGCACTTTCTCACTAAGGTTTGTAATCTCTAACTCAATTTAAATTGGTAAGAGAAAGTTACATGATGATTACTTTTAGTTACTATGATAAAAATCTAATTAATATAAATAGAGGTTGAGAATCACATCTTAATTAAGTTTTGGGAGAAGTTAATTTTGGAGAATATTTGTTTTGAGAAGCTTGATTTTTGAGAAGTCATATTTGGGGTTGAAGCCTTGATTCAATGAATACTTTGATCATCAATAAATGATCTATTTCTTTTGAGTGATATTTGACTTTTTGTAAAAGTTTCCATTATGGAGTTTCGAATTTGAGAGTTTGTGTAAGAGGGTGGATTAGGACATGGTCATCGGGTTGCAATATGTCCCTTTAGATTCATGATGAGCTTCCAAAAAACCATTGGAGATAAATTTGAGTGAGCCCGGAGGTCACAGTTCACACCATGCTTCTTCTTCAAGAAGCATTCACACCATTCGATGGCTAACTTCCATGCAAAGGCATCCACGCTCACATGCAACTCTTTGACGTCTTATGCAATCTTCCTCCGATATACACGCATCGGTTCCCATGGTCTTGTACATCTTCTATCGCTTATCATTCATATGTCACCAAGAGTGTTCATCACTATGGCTAATCACTCCAATCATTGAGCCTCTACTTCGTCACATCGAGCACAAAGATATTTCATACATTTGTTTGTTAAAGCTTCTAATCTAGTAGGCTGTTCTACATCTACCTTGTGCAACTGTTGTTTCAGATCATGCAATTGGTTCTAAAGTCATCCATTCTCCAACTTCACGAATTTCACCTCTGCTTTGCGGATCTTGCAGATTTCCGAATGAGACAGCTTCACAACCTTTTCTTTCTTCTCTTCCTCTGCCTTTTGCTTTTCCAAACGCTCTACAATCTCAGTTAATAGCCGAATTGTATAGGTTTGATCCTTGTGTAATGTGGCCGTCTGATTCATAACTTGAATCAGTTTCATGTAATTGGCCTCATGAGGATACATTTCTTGATGTAACTAGGACCCATCTCGTTCAATTCCATCATAATTGGCACAACGACATTCTCCAACTTTGTGTCAACTATAGCACTAAGGAGAGTGGTTCACCGCCACAAACCTTTGAAGCTTTCACCTTAGGCCACAATGCCTTCAATACATGACTTCTTGGCTTGGCTATCTACTTTAGCTTTCTCTTCTTTGATATAGACTCATGAATGATATCTCCACTTAGATTCCCGTCTCTCTTCCCCGAATTTCTCACCGATTTCTCCCGCCCTAATACGGTTTTCTCAATCTCATGTATTAGATATTCAATTCGTCAAACATCTCATCTCTATTTACTTCCACTAAAGATGATTAAAAACTCTCCCCAACATATTCTTAGGCTCCTTGTCGATTCATTTCTCGCAACATCCATATTCGGCTTCCTCAATACATCCTCTCCATCAAGTTGGTACTTCCTTTTCTTCTTCAATGTCAACCATCCCATTCTTGAATAAATGTGTACCAGGAATGAGGACAAGTAGACTTCTCCCTTTTTCCTTGCTCAAAGCTTCTCTCTTATTGCCTGCACATTCCTTGCAAACATCTCTCCCCAATTCATCTTGATCGATGCTCCAAAAAATCCCTCAACAATTCTCATCTTGTGCATACTCACATAGATAATTTGATGCGGTGAGAAGAGCTGGTACAAGATATATATGATCTTCCTCTTGAAGTGATTCGTGATCAAATCAATCTTGAACTCATTGGTTCCTTTCCTTAACTGAGGATCAAACCATTTGGTATCGTCGAAATCAAACCTCGTGTCCAAAGTTGATTCTTTTCAATGGATGACATCCTTCTCCCTAGTGTAATTCCTTCTCAACGCTTTTGCCCACAAGATTACATCCCATGTATCTAGATGCTTTCTAAGTTCGATAGGATTTGCCACCTTCTTAGCTTGAACTTCTTCACACAACTCCGGGCATATACAGTCCCATTGCAGTATTAGAAATGCACTGCCAAGATTCTTCAACCTCAATAACTCATCCATCATCCAATCAGACTTTGCCATTGGGAGTTGTATTAGTCTAGATGGCAATTTCTAAGCTAGTGGTAGTTGAATTGACTCATGCGCACATGATCGAGTCGGCACTCACTTCTTCATCGTGGTCTTCAAGAACCCTACGGACAATTGCTTCTTCTACACTTGGAAGACAATTCTCAACATCTATTACCCTTAATATAGGGACTCCTCTCATCATATTTCTACTTCTTCAAAAGAACACACTTATTTGTGGCATCCATATTCGTATCAAAAGACTTATTTGTATTCGGCATCCATCATTTTTTCCAAATATGACATGCTTTATTTTGAGAAAACAAAAAAGTATGCTCAAAATTGCCTAACTAAGATCCTACAGCAAAAAGGGCATATTTTGAAGGAGAAGATGTTTTGTGATGGGGGAAGTTCTTTAAACTTCAAGCACACTTTCAAAAACTTTTTGAGCAAGAAGAGGACGAGGAGGTGGATTTTTGCTACTCTCAAAGAGGAGCAGAGGAAAATAATCCACCAACAAAAGTAACTTGCGATCTAGAAGAGATTGCTCAGTAGGAAATACAACTACAATCACAAATTTTTGAAGTATTATATCCTTTGTACGTCAGCAAAAGACATGCTAAGCCATTCATGGATGTACTTGGGAATTTTATAGATCTTTTAGTCATAATTTCATAACGGTCCTGTCTTGCAAGGATGTTAACAATCGACTATTTTGGTTAACAAAATTTTATAAAATTTTGAAGTGTGTTAAAGACATCTCGAGAGGTTGAAGATAGTATGGTACACAACAACAACGAAAAACTTGTTTGAGGATTTTATCATCCCAAAAAGCTTAGTAGGGAAAAAAAAGCATGATCAATGTAGAAAAGATGAATCTTTTTGAACCAACAATTTTTAACTATAACATAATCTTGAACAAGAATAGGTTAATTAGTGTAAAAGACACCAAGCTTTTGAAGAAAGTTGTCTTAGATTGGTAGAATAGACTACCTAGTGACCAGCAGTGTGGACTATGAAATTGAATTTCATGTTTCATTTGTTTTGGAAATCGTGATTGAAATGAAATGGTTGCCAGCAACGATAAAGGTTTATGAACTATTTTTCAAGCAATCTTGTTTTGTGTGATTAGAACTGTCATGTTAGAAAAGTAAGTCAGGTGTTGCTTGTAAATTAAGCTTTTAAAGAAGTATAACTTCTATGAACACTAAATGACAACTTGAAACACATTTCAAAGAAATGATAGGGTTTAATTATTAGTTATTTAGAGAAGTGATACATATATCACTTCTCTTCTCTTGTGTTGAGAGAACTTAACATGTACCATTGTTTACATATTTCAATGAGAAAAATTATGTGTGTTGACCTTTTCCAGTTCCTCTTCAATGAAGTGATACATGTATCACTTCTTTGATGTTGTTGAGAGAATGAACACATGTATAATTTCTTAGTTATTGTTCATCTAATTGTTGCATGAAAAATACCATCAAGAAAAATGGTATATGCTTGATTTATCTGAAAAACAACTAAGAAGTTAAAAATTTCAGCAAATGTAAGCAACCAAGAGGTTGCTTACATTTGCTGATTATTGACATTTGACACATTTATTTTAGGCATAGCAAAACTTAAATGATGATGAACACAAGATTTCAATGACTTCTTGAAAAATTTATCACATTGGAGATATAATATATTGCGTGTTTCGTCTGCAACATACAATATATTATCCATTAAAAAGATAAACATAACAAAGGAGGAGCTAAAAGTCAGAAGTACAATGTGTCCTCCAATAAGAAGCTTCGTTTTTCCCCCACTCTTCTTTCATTTTTGACAATCAATAAATCTTTTTTTTTCTGGTGTGCAAATGCAAAAGAGGTTTTTTTTACATTATCTTTACAAGTTCATGATATGCATTGACTCTGTTACATGTATCTTTTCAATTGTTGTGACCAATATTGGATAATCATAGTTAGTTTATCCAATCATGTATCGATCATTTAATCATTAAAAGACAAAATAGTGTTACTCCTGATCTAGAAAGAAAAAGATAACTTTGATTTTGCAATACAAAACAAGTTGGCAATCATGCATTGGTGGAATAGATTAATGTGGTAAAAAAAATTTTAAAATTGGATAGAATAAACTAATGATGTATCTAGCCCATGCATGATAGCCATGTGATATTTGGCTACCATGAATTCTAAACTCTTTCAAGTCTTCAAGTATATAAAGCAAGGGGAGGCATTGAAAAATCTATTATAGTGTCATTACTCTTAGTATTATAATTGCCAATGAAAAAGGTAAGGTATGTCTTATCAATCTTGATCAACCATAGTTAATTGAGACAAATTCTAGATTTGTCTTTAAATCACTTAAAAATAAAATTAATATTTTGCTTGCATAAATACAAACTTAAAGAAATTATCTAGCATGCATTGGTAGAATATCCCAATGTATTAATGTTTTGAGAATTGATAACAAACTCTATATTTCATGGACTTAAAACGAGTTGGCTACCATGCATTGGTGAAATATTTGAATGTAACAAATATCTTTCAAAAAAAAATTACTCTTAATAAAATTAAAGATCAATATAGCATTGTCCTTGACAAAGGCTTTATCCACTTGCATGCCGATGATAAAATTGTCTACATATTGGACATAATAAATATTACAAGGATTAACCTTGTATTCAATATTTACATGCAAGTTTTACAATGACTATCGAAACACATATTTTTCATTGCATACAAATTTCAAATATGTAATCCAAAAATTATATTAATGCCACAAAACATCCTCTCTTATTTCATTTTTTTATTCAAACAAGAAATGGGAGGTCCATCTCATCACATGTCTAAATTGGTTTGTTCCTAGTGACCTTTCTACAAAATAATGAAGCAAGGTATGTTGTGCGATGATACATGTATCACTTATTTATAGCCTGTATGTTGTGAGGCTGTAAAGGTTAGGTGGAATAACATCTTCATCACCTAGAGCATTTATACTTGTCAATTGTGTATCATCGCAACATAAGATTTAAGGATCCTAAAAAGGTTATGGTTGGTTAGGAGGCCACGTATATTTTGTCGTGGCTCATCGTTCGAGTGGATATTCAAAAAAAATATTGTTTTAATTATAACCCATGGATAAGTATAGGTTTTGAATCTTAATTTAAAATAAAAAATATTTTTTTATTTATTTGAATATTCATAGCCATAATACTTTATTTGTATAATTTGAAAATATGAATGGGAGATCTATCACATCATATGTCTAATTTGTCCTTGTGTTACTAGTGATCTCCCTACAAAATAATGAAGTCAGTTACGTTATGATTTGAGGCTATAAAGATCAAGTAGAATAACGTCTTGATCACTTAATGCATTTATACTTGACATTCTTGGATTATGGCAACATAAGGTTTAACGGATCTTTGAAAAGTTATGGTTGACTTAGAGTCCATGTATAATTTGTCAAAATAATCAAGCTAAAAATTGCACGTTAGTTGATAACTTTCTCTTACCAAGTTTAATCAAGATAGAGATCACTAATCCCACTGAGATAATGTACATGGAAAAATGCAATTGGTCCACTTGGATAATCTAGAAGTCTAACTATACTCCAATTGACTTTGGTGTATGAAATCAATCTTGACTCTAGATTTAAGAGTCCTCACCAAGTCAAATCAAAGAAGTATTAGTTCAAATCAAGCAAAATCTAGATACTTCATGTGATGGTATCTGACCCTTGAGTCCCACTTAACAACAAAATAATTATTCTCATCAACTACATCAAGAGCTAGACTATATTTTTTTCCAATTTAACCATAACTAGCTTAACATAATCATGACTAAGATAAATTTAATCATATTTTATTCTATATGTACAATCATGGGTCTTATAGTATCGGTGAAGATATCCACTATTCAAAAAATTCTCTAGTAGGATGTTTTATAGGTATACAAAAAAAGAGGAGACAAATTTGTTTGCACAATACTTGTTGAGTGGCAAAATGGAGTGACGTTCATCATCAACGTCACTCCATTTTACTTTCCAAATATTCATCTGAAGAAATTTGTTCTTGGCACATTGTTTGAGAATGTGCAAATTTAAGAGATTGACATCCTTCTCATTGAAAACATAAAGATTCTGAAGAAATAAAACAACATGGCATTGGTTATTCTGTTTGTAGTCATCGTCAGGTCTAAGGACATAAAGGATATGACCCATTTTGAATTAGATCAGTCACGGTTTGTGTATAGATGAGAACAAATCTTTTCTTGTTTTCAAGAAATGATACATTTATCACTTCTTGATTTGAATTTATGAATCAATTGAGTGGAACACTCTTTAGTTTGAGAAGTGATACATGTATCACTTCTCCTATGTGAATCATTTTTTGTTTCTTTGGTGGGTTATGATTCTCATAGTGATATATGTATCATCTTTAATCTTTATTTCATTTTTCTTTCACATATATTATATTGCAAGAAGAAATCATGGAGCTTGGGTCAACAAAGAGCTCTTTGAAGCTTACAAAAGTTCATATTTCTTGGAATGAGTTGATAGGTTTTTGCCAGGGTTATCAAGGAGGACATTTAAAATCTTATTTGAAAACACAATCTCAACCAAGAGTTAGTGAAGAATATGACTACGATTTCCAAGATCTAGATATGTCATAAAATCTTCATGATTCATGGAAGGGAAAAGAAATATGATTCCTCATTGCAATTTGAGTATACATGGAAATGCATGCTTCTCGATTTTATGGAAGGCGATCAAAAAGGAAAAAAAAAGTAAAACGGTCTTTTTCAACTTGCATTTCGCCTTGATCCTATTTGATCCCTCCAAAACAAGATTTTCACAATGTACACGATGTTGGAATTGGAGGAGCAGAAAAAGTCAACGTCAACCCTAAAAAAAAAATCATCAAGGAATGTTTCCCATTATGAAGCTTGTTGATGACATCAAGCTTCTTGAATAGAAGAATACATGACGAGATGGATGTCATGATACTCCTTGATCATGTCATCATAAAGGAGTTATCCTTGCCATTTTGATCAAGTTAGCAAAATGGCAAAGAAAGCCATGCGAATCAAGGACTTATCAAAGATCTAGATTTTCTTCGTGTCGCTCTTCAATCAACCGGATTGGATGAAATGCAAGAAGAATTTTCTCGATGAGACGACTCCAAAGCAACTAGAGTCTTCGCACCTTCTTTTAATGATCACATAAGTCATCTTTTGTCGTATATGTATCACTTCATTAGTTTAGTCTTCCCTCACTGCCAATTCTTAGCTTTGTTGTGGAATGAATGATACAACAAATGAGTCCAAATGAGTGATATGGGTATCACTTTTTTTGCCTTCAAGTGAGCTTTGTCAATCTTGAAACAAGAATGTTGTTCATGAAGCCATCTTTGAACAAAAACAGTAATATTTGTGATGCCAGAACTTTTCTCTTTTTATGAATTTAATATTTTGATATCCAAAGACTAAACTTTCTTTAACATCGTCATCTCCCAACAAGAACATCAGAAAAAGTGAAACAATTATCAATTCTCTTCCCATCATTCAAATTTTGCCAATCATGGAACAGAGATATCTTTTGTGAAGACTTCTCAAGACAAAAGTCTCAAAATTTATGAAGCCACTAACATTTCTCTTAATTCAAGATTTTAAATTCGAAGACTGAAATTTCTTTAACATTATCGTCTACCAAAAAGATTATGAGAATAAGTGATACACATATCAATTCTTTTCCCTTTATTAAAATTTGTCAATCCTCAAATAGATATATCTTTTTCGGAACCTTATCAAAACAAGAGTATGAGAATTTGTGAAATCAATTTATTTCTCTTTTTAAAAATTTATCGTTCTAAATCTAGAGACTAAATTTTCTTTAACATTGTCATCTTCTAACAAAATTATCAGAAGATGTGATATTGTTATCACTTCTCTCCCTTTCATTCAAGATTTGTCAATCCTAGAACAAAGATGTACTATGTGGAGCCATCTACGAGAGTGTCAAAATTTATGATGTCAAAAATATTTCTCTTTTTAAGAATTCAATGTTTTTAATCTAGAGACATAACTTTCTTTATCATGAAATCTTTCAATAAGATTATCAGAAGAAGTGATACTTGTATCATTTTTCTTCTCATGATGGCTTCTTGTCAAATGCAACATGATGGTTACAAACATATTGTTTCCTCCAACAAAATAAATCAATAAAATTTATTCTTCTTTTTTAGTCATGATGTGAGCTTCTTAGCCTTGTGAAATAGAGTTTTCAAACAAATTAATCTTTTTTTAAATGTACTATTTTCTCTGATCATGATGCAAGCACATGCTTTTAATTGATTAAACCAACAACTTTTATCCAAAAGCCTTCATAAAGTTCCTTACATTTATGTCATCTTGAACAAATTCCCAAATGACGGTAATTAAATTATTCTCTTTATGGAATTGTGCAGTTGATGAAATATTGCGCCCCTTTGCGTAGGAGCCCAGGGAAGATTCATTTGCGGTCAGAGGGGTCTTGTTCCTTGTTGGTGGTGAATATCGCTTCAAAGGTACGAACGTAGGAATCTGCATTTCCTCATCTGTAGTACCCTTAAATTTGGGATACTTATGTTTCGTAATGGGACCCGCCATCCTACATGATAGCTTATCAGCTTCGTCTCGGAATTGGGGCTCAAGGTTGATCTTGAGAGCCCTAAACTTGTTTGGTGTACTGCTGGAAAGGAACCTTGGTCCCTCATGGAATGTTGACCAACGCTCACCCTCGTCACTGGCTTCGTCTCCTAAGGGTGTCATTGCTTGAGTGGAGGTGTCAGTACTAGGGCTGGTAGGACCTTTGGAGGAATTTGAGGTGCTAGCACTAAACTGGAACCAAGTTTCCAATCTCCCTGGGCTACTAGTACGACTCCCTCTTTGGAATATGGCAGTTTCACTCTCTAGTGACTGATTGCAAGACCACAGTTCTATTGACTAAACACAATAAGACCTCCCCAATAGCAATCGGTCTAATGCCCCTAGGACACTAGGGGCATTAGACCCACAACTTGAGTCACGAGGTCAAGCACAACTGGTTTCCTCTTTTTCTTTCGTCCCAAGGGTCGAATCCACCCTTGCTCCCGCTCTTTCCTCCTTAGTTCTTCCAGTGTTGTTGCTCGTCTTGCTCTTTCGGTAGGATGAGGAGTGACTACTTCTTCTTCAGCATATACAATCTCTGATGATGTTGGCTCATCCTCCAGTGGCTTCGTTGGAAGACGTCGTTCCGTCATGCATGTCGGAAGTAGATTTGGAGGAGTTACTAAAGGTTTCTAATCTACCTCTAATAGAAAATTGGATTTCTTATAGAGCACCTCCGGGATTCATCCACCTGTCTCTCCTTCTTTCAAAAAGAGAACGTGGGGATAGGTTCCTTAATTAAGGAGTTATTAGGGAGAGAAATTTCCCTTCATGGCTGGCTATTGGATCGACTTATTCCCCGACAGCGGCGCTAAGAAAAAGATGGTCTAGCAACTCATCCTTTATGTAATAGCATAGACAGGTAGTACTAGATACGAATTCATATAGTTAGATTCGTTCCCAAGGGAATAAGGGATCAAACCACACCAATAGGAAAGACAAAAAGCATTTAGTCATCTTTACCAACTCTGGACTGCACGGTCCGAAGAGTGCATGAATAGAAATATGCAATTTCCTATTCTATCACTTTTCATTCCCATCAACACAATTGATTCCATAGACAACATCAGAATGATTTTGATGAATTCCTTTACTACAAGATGGGGATCTCTGTCTTTACAAGCTTGCGTCACAACAAGATACTCAACAAAGTACTTCTGGTGATCACAAGCAAATCGGAGTCATGGACAAATATCCGGATAACTTTGCGGATGCACGAGCCAATCAAGGCTGTCCCAGCGTAGATACACCAACTCCTCAAGCTCTCGTTCTACCTTGTCTACAATTTGCAGTCCAACAGCGTGGATGCTTGCAAAAGCGAAAAAGATCCCATCACTTTATTCCTATGATTGTTTAATTCCTAACTTCTATTCCTAACTGTCACCTACACGGATCGCTCTCTCCGAAATCTACTCACACTATCTAAGCCGTACGATCACACCTCCGCCTCTTGGATGAAAACATTGATTCTTAACTGCATCTCGTGCACGTCTATAGCAATCTCTTGCTGGTGCAGATTCATGGCATCCCCGAAATCTCGTCCTAGCGCTTTATACATCATCTTGTGTTGCTCTTTCGTATCTTCCGGATTCTCCATCGCTGCGGCTAACTGCTCCAATCGATGTACCTCCGTGTCGTCACACCAAGCAAAAAGGTATTTTGCACACCTTTTGGCTCGAGTCTCCAATCGAACAATTGCTTCTACATCAACTTGATTTAGACGCCGCTTCAGCTCGCGCACCGTCTCCTAAAGTTGCAAGTTCTCCTTCTCCACAAAGTTCACTTCAGCTCCCCAAATTCAACAGATCTCCGCATAAGACTGCTTAGAGGCTTGTACTTGTGTGGTCAATTCTGCCTTCTGATTCTCCAGCTTCTCCACTGATTCCGTTAGTTGTCGAATAGTGTCGGTCTTGTCTTCCTTCCCTATAGCCAACCGGCTCATCATATGGACTAAATCCATATATTCGTTGACTTGAGGATCCCAATCCGGCATATACCTCGGTCCCATCTCATTAAGCTCCATAAGGACCGGAATAACTATGGTTTTCTTCTTCTAGAACAACTGCATCACCGAAGCTAACGGTTCCGCAATCTACTTCGTAGCCTTCACTTTTGGGCGAGAAGACTTTGGAGGAACTACTTCTTCTATCTTCTTCTTTCCTAAGTCAGCTCTCTTCAGTTCCGAACTGATCTGAGGACTTGTTTCTTCCACTTGCCGTTTCCTTTTTCTTAGTAGTTCAATAACTTTGGTGTCGGAATCGGACTTAGGCCTTGCTATCGTCACACTTCTCACTCCTGATCTTCGGGGCTTAGGTGGGACTACCGCTGCGATACTTCGGGTCGACCCGCTGTTGGTACCTCGATGTCTATTTCAAGATCAAACAGTCCGGACTCCAACCAATAGAGCTGTCTCTCCCTCGGGGTTAATCATTCCATCTTAGCATACATATGCATCAAGAAAGAGTAAATGTATATTACACTATTATCATCCTCTTGTAACTTGGTAGTCATTGCCTGCACATTCCTGGCAAAGATTTCTCTCCAATTAACCTGAATGTTTCCTCCTACAAAGCCTTCCACAATCCGAACCTTATGCATACTAACGTAAGTCATGCGTTGTGGCGAAAACAACTGATTCATGATGAAGGCGACCTTCCTTCGAAACACATCTTTGATCAGGTCAATTTTATATCCATTCGTCCCCTTCTTCTCTCGGGGATTAAACCACTTCGTCTCATCAAAAGTGAATGTCGTATGCATGACGATGCATACGACATACAATCCCTCCCAATCAACGTCATCCTTGTCTTCCTCATGCTTGCGGCCTAAAATTTTAGCCCACAACCTCGCATCCCAAGCTCCCGGTTGGGTTCTCTTCTCAATCGCATGAGTTACCTTTCCTCTGTGTACTTTGTCGCACAGCTCTGGTCAAACATAATCCCATCACCATGACAAAAATGCACCTCCGAGGTTCTTCAGCCGCAATAGCTGGAGTCCAATCTGTCATCCTGATCAAAGGGCGAACTCTCCCCATTGGCACCTTCTTCACAATGTGCTCATATATTTATGATATACTGAAAAAATTTAATTTGATTTGAAACTTTTAGATTATAGTTATCAATCCAATCCAACACACTTGCACACTATCACACATTCAAAAGATGAGATTATGGTTCAGATATTTAAATGCAAGAGTTAGTGAAATTTCTTACTTTGTATCATAAAACAAACTTTGCAAGAATCCATAAATTTGTATTAAATTTTGAAATATCTTCAAGTTACTAGCTAATATCATTGTATTTTTCAAAATCTTTTCCATCATTTTTTTTCATAAACTTGTGAAAATATAAAATTGAATACGTAAATATTTTTTGCAAAAAAATTTAATATTTGATTATTTATACATAAGTTTTTTATTTTATTCATTAAGATTGAAATCCATATATGTTCACTTCATATTTTGAAAATTGAAATATACATCATATTTTTCAAATAAAAATATTATATTATAAAAATGAATAAATATAAGGATAATATATTTCATCATTCAAAAAGAAATAACAATGAATTTAAATACTTATTGAAAAAATATCCAAAAAAATTTTAAGTGAAGATTAAGATTTACAAAAATCAGATTTTTCAAAAAGAAGTTTTACTCATGAAAAAAAAATATCTACATGAGATAAGAAAAAAGATGAAATTAAAGAAAATGATGCTGCCAGCATTAATTTATTTTTTTAAAATAATGATAGTAAAATATTACTATATCATGAGTATTTTTTTGAATTACATTCAAGATAATTTTGATTGTCAAACTAAAAAATGTGTGTTTTGATTCACATACATACTTAAAACACCTACTATATCATCATTCACACATTAATAATTTCATTTTGATTGAGTTTGAAAGTTTTGTATTTAACTTTTGCATGTTGAATTGAATTGAATTAGTGAAAAAAAAATGTAAAAAATAAAAATATTTATATATTAGATTATATTTGAATAGTATATCATATTTCTGGAGTTTCATATGATTCAATTCATAATTTTTGTTCAACCTGTTGAAATTTCACTAAAATACATGACTTTGAATATCAATATAGTTTTAAAGTTTTTTTATTATTATTAAAATATTACCATCAAATTATATTCACAAACAACAATGGATATTAATTGCACTTTACTAATTACTTTACTTACACATCAACTAATGTCATATTTACAATTCGGATTCTAAAATTTTCACACAACCATCAAAATAACCAAAATGTTAAAATAAAACATGAAATACTATTGAAAAAGCTATATCTGCATAACCAACTTCCATATTATGGATTAGGCTTAATTCCAAAATAAAATTTGCAGCAAATAAATCAAAAGAAGAAACCCAAATAGAAAATCAAAAAATTTGCAAATGTTAGTTAAATTATAATCTAAAATTCAAAAATTTTAATTTGTGCATCACTGTTATTTTTTACACTTGAAAATATATTTAAGTAGTGAAAGGATGGAATTTAAACACGTGATGAGTACAAACATTTGGAGATACCATGTATATTTGAATGATTGATGTCAATATCACACACATTGATGTGATGCAAGAATGGAGACAATAATTCAATATTGAGATTGTCTTTCAATAAAACAAAAATCCATTTGTCGATGCATTGACATGGATTCATGCATTAATAACATAACTGAGATAAAATTCATGATTCAATCATCGCACGTCAAGTAAAAGTTAAAAGAACATCAAAGGTATTCCAAGGATAAAATTTTGGCCAAGACTATAAGCTGATGTTATGAACTATCTATGCAATTGCATGGAATCTAAATAAAATTAAACTTGCAATCAAAAAGTATCAGATTTACAACAAACTTTATTAACACCAAGTACAAGATCAAAGCACAATAATATAAATATTGTATGTGAGTTGCCAATAACATCTATTAGATATGATTGTAAATTAGTTTTCGTAAATAAATTTATCAAAATGATTCATATTTAATTCCTTACAAAGATAATCATCACATTTAAATTTATTTGTATTTATATGAATAATATTTTTGTACAATATGATTTAGTTCTAGCTTTCATCACCAATAGTGGCATTCACTTTACTAACATATTTTGTTAGCCTTATTTTGATTACTCAAAATAAAATTACTCATGTTATGATTTATCATCCTTGAATGGATGAATAAGTAAAAAGAATCAATAAAATTATTAAAAAAATATTTATAACTTTTATTTTAGAGGAGTTATAAGAGTGAGATGCACTTTTATATTTGATTTTAAAAAATAAATATGGCTTATATTGAACTAGATATTTCACTTTAGGATTTCGCTAACACCAAATACAACTCTTTAGTATTCTTACCATCTTGCAATCCTTTACTCCATCATCATCTTTGGTATAAAAGATGATTGATGTGTGTTGCAAAAGGAAAAAATTATGGGATATACTTCCAAAAGAGAAACACATGAAAAATCAGATTTTTTTTATGTATTATAGCAATTCGAATTTCTTTAAGAAGGTTTTAATCTATTGGACTACTTGAAAAGGTCCAATAAATCTTGAATTTAATTCTTAAATACTTGTAGACTTAAGGTTGATGATAGATAATCACACATGATCTTGTTCTTGAAAGACCACATGTTTATAAACATCTACAAATTATTTTTATCCATTTTTAATAATGGCTATTTTTTACTTAATCTCATGCATTTCTTGTTGAATTTGGGCGATAAACTTGTTCACAACCTTAACTTGGATAAATAATTTATTTATATGTCTCATTCTAGTAAAATAAAACAATGTGGAAACAAGATTTATATTTAATCTTAATTGATCATACTTAATTTAATCCAATCTTAGATTTTTTACCTAATCATAGAACAAACAAATAGTAGTGCAAATAATTCAGAAAGTGAAATTTAACTTTGGATTGCATGGATACAAAATAAGGACTATCATGCATTTTTGAAACTACTAATAAAGAATCAAAATAATAATTCGAAACCGGCTAAGTATGAATGGAACTACAAACGGAACTAGGGAGTTTATAACTTGAGAATAATACTCCTTGTCAAAAGTCCTAACAATCAACTCTATATAGCTTATTTTTGGTAAACAATAGTGATGTATTGAAATCCAAGTATTGAAAACCATCACTACTTACAAGTTAAGATCCATAACGATCAACTAAATCAAAATGTATATTGTCATGTCCCAAATCGCGCCATATCGCGCCATAGGAAACAATCGAAAGAATAATCGGGTCTGGAGAGTTTATCACTTATTGTATAAAATAATCTCCAAAGTGATATACTAAACACACCCAAAAGTGATCATGATGAAAACACTGGATGTTAATCATAAATGATTTGTGCATTGGTACATCTAGAATATCATGTTGTCTATCCATGTCCCACCTTGGCTCCACTTTCATCATATAAGCCCCTTAGTCAGAAAAGTGATGTTTTAGATCTCTCCCATATCCTTGCCACCCTTACTGCGCTTTATATTTGATAATGTCCAAGATAATATCTCTTTGAGCCTTATCGACCACTTGACCCTACAAAGTAGATCCAACCGTGGACATTTTACAGTCTTACAATGAGTCGTCGGTCATTCTGACCTAAAGTATCGTCGTTATAATAACAGCTCTAAAGATGACACATGTCATCATCTTCTCATAGTAGTCTCGTCACAACACGAAAATACTACCAAAAAAATCAATTGGATTATGTGGTGCTTGTGCTCCAGGGAAGTCAAACAAGTCATATTTCTCCAAGAAGTCATTGCACATATCTGAAAGGCTATTGGATCTCATACATTCAGATGTATGTGGTAAGATAACTCACAAGTCCTTTCAAGATGCATAATATTATGTCACTTTCATAGATGATAAGAGTAAGAAGAGTTTTTTGTATTTATTGAAAAGCAAAGACAACGTGCTTGAAAAATTCAAAATCTTTGTTACAATAGTAGAAACTCATATAAGGAAGAAGGTGAGAAGACTATGATCTGATGGAGGACTTGTGTATAACAACATGGAGTTTATTGCTTTTCTAGAAAGTAAGAGGATAGTGTCAAATGTGACAGCTAGAGACCGTTCATCACAGAATGGAGTTGTTGAAAGGTTGAATAAGACTCTACAAGAGAATGCATTGAGCATGCTACAACATGCTCAACTTGAGATTGCAATTTTGGGATGAAGCTATCAAGGCTGCTAACTATCTCGGAAATCAAAGTCCCACAACAACATGACACCAGAAGAAGCATGGAGTGGTAAGAAACCTGAGCTTACCATGTTTAGGATGTTTGGTTGTCATACATATTCTCATATCCCAAAGGAGTAGAGAAGCAAACTTGGATTGAAATCTTAAAGGCTTATCTTCATTGTATACAAAGAAGGATTGAAGGGATACATGCTTTAGAACCCAAGAACTAGTCATATAATACTTGATGTGTTGTTTGATGGAGAGAGTACTTGGAGAAACAAAGATGAGAGAAACATCACACCAGTATATACTTCATTTATTTCTATATCTATAATTTTACCACTTACAAGTGCTTGTGATAATAGAGATGGAACATCATCACAAGCACACAATGGTACTCATGAGATACCTGATGTTGAAGGTGGAGAGGAATTGATACCTAAAGTAGACTTGGAAAAAGAGATGGATAGATTACTTGACTCTCAATTGGAGCCTTTTCCAATGAAGGTTTACATCAAAAGGACAAAAAAAAACATGGTATATATGGTAATGCTCAAGTCCCAATAGTTGATGATTCTTTAGATGAGGAGGAATTACTCCTACAAGATCTAGCAGACATAAATTTCAGGTTCAGAGGTTTGATATTCCTTCAGATACAACTAATGTATATCTACAAAATGATATTGTCATGGAGGAATCCATCTCTGCTTCTGTGAATGATGAACCTTTATCATATGTTGAAGCAGCAAGAAGATAAGATTGGAAGAAGTGGGAGCAAGCCATACTTGAAGAGAAAAAATCTCTACAGAAAAATAGCACATGGGAACTGCTTATGGGTCTTCAAGGTGAAGAAAGGAGCTGCTATTGTGATTCTGAAGTACAAGGCAATATTATTTACCAAGGGATATAGTCAACAACCTGATGTTGATTACCGTGAAATTTTTGCTCCAGTATCAAGGTATGGTTCTATTTGAATGATGTTAGCTCTAGTAGATGAGAATAACTGAGAGGTAGTGCAACTAGATATGAATACAACTTTCTTTGATGAAGACCAAGAGGAAGAAATCTACATGGATGTACCATATGGCTATTTCACCTCAAATGGGAAAGTTTGTTGGCTAAAGAAAGCTTTGTATGGTCTGAAGGAAGCTCCTAGGAGTTTCTAGCATAACCTTCATGCTTATTTGAGGATACAAGACTTCAAGAGAACACACTTAGACTTGAGTGTCTACAACATGGATCAAAAACTCTACATAGTAGTCTATGTGGATGATTTCTTATTAATGGAGAAGGGAGTAAAAGCTCTCACAAATGTAATCTGTTATCTTTGCTACATTTTTGAAATGACAGTACTTGGTCCAATGGAGTTTTTGTTAGGCATCCACATTGTCAAAAATTGAAAGGAAGGATGGATTCGGTTGAGCCAAACCAAGAACATTGAGGGGATTCTACATAGCTACAGGATGGAAGATGCAAAACCTGTTTCTACTCTCTTGGAACATGGTTGCAGGTTGAAAAAGAAGATGGATGAAAGTAGCAAAGAAATCATTGAAGACATACAGTTCATGTATCAAAGTGCACTAGATTCACTCATGTTTGCTATGGTTTGTACAAGACCGGACATAGCTCACTTAGTGGGAGCTCTAGCCAAGTACACTAATTATCCAACTCCAGCATACTGGAGATGTCTCAAAAGAGTACTAAGGTATTTGAAAGGGACTTTAGGTATGTATTTGGAGTACATACCGAGAGTTCTTTCACTTATTGTATTTGGAATACATGAAGTTAGGATCTAAACCTACTCTCAAAGGTTTTTCTGCTAGTTGGGGTGACCATTTAGACAACAGTAGATCCACTAGTGGTTGACTGTTTACTTTGAGTGGTGGAGCTATTAGTTGAAGAAGCAAACATCATAAATCAGTAGCATTGTCTACAACAAAAGCTGAAATCATGACTTCTTCACTTGCTACTCAAGAGCTGATTTGGTCTAGGAGAATGTTGAGTGAACTAGGTTTTATTCAACAAGCTCCAACAATACTAATGTGTGATAAAAACCCCATTGATCATCCTCATACTAAGCACATCTCTATATGTAGAGGATTTGTTGAGGAGAAAGAAGAGGAAAAAATAGTTAAGACTAACAACAGTTAGTTAGCTTGTATTTAGCTCTTTGAAGACTCATCTCATCTCCATTTGGTGCATTTAAATATGCATAAGACATTACTCAGCAAGTATCAATAGTATAACCATATGTAGTTTAGCTGCTTCACTTCTTTCCATTCTTTTTGCCAGGCTGCTATCTTTGCATAGTTTCTGAAGCATTTTGATTCTTAGACACAGCTTCATGCTCAACAAACCAACGTATGTAACATATTTTTGAAACCACTTTTAGACCGTATCTTGAGTCACTTCGTAAACTTGTCCAAATGCACCAAATCCAGATGAGCTTAAACGAGCTAAATGTAAATTAAATAACTGTTGCTAGTCTACTTTTCAACCACTAGCAGCACATCATTGTGTGCGATATTGACATGAATGGTCTGCAGTCTTATTTGCTCTAATATAGTATTAGATAGGTAGAAGAGGGAGAAGAATATGGTTATTTTGGTCTAACCACTATCTAAGACATGATATAAAAAAATAAGAGTATTCTGCTTCTTGGACTGATGAGATTTTTTATTAAGAAAGGATGGAACAGAAAGTAAGATAATGCATATCTTGCGTTACCACTCTCTATGGGATTAAACAGAAATATACGGTAAGTGAATTTTACATTTAAAACAGGATATATTATATTCATTGCTGAACTCATTTTGAGTACATTCAATATTACTCCTGACCGGCTGAGCATTGTGCGAAAAGGAAAACATCAATCATCCTCACAGTCCACATAAGGAAACTTCAAATCTGGTTCTCCATTCGTCACGGTGTTTGGCTTCGTTTGATAGCAAGCCCAGAAACGTCGATATCCTGACCTCCATTAGATGTCAAATCCCAACATCGAAGCAAAGTACCCGGAGCATGAATGCAAGAGCTGAATGACATTTTTACCAACTGGAGATGACTCGGCTGTGACCACAGCCGAGTCACATAGACTGAGTTCACGCTGAGTGGACAGACTCCGAGATTTCAAGTGCTCAGAGTTTGGTGCCGAGGTCTTCAATTTCGTCGTTCTTGCTTCTCGAGTCCAAACTTCAAACAGACATATTGTATGTGCGGAGACACGGATCTGCCATGGTCTAAGGTAAAGAATATAGATGGAGTATCTTTACGTGTCAAGGTTCTGCAGGAACGCAGTGAGGGTCAAATGCATGATCGAAGCGAGTTTTGCATAAAGGCACCTTGTAGTTATCATGTAACGACTGTATGGAGCCGGATGCCTACGAAGCCTGTTTGCACTCATGCCGAAAATGAACCCGATCAGATCAGTGTTGACATTGACATGCAGTGCGTGAACTCAGGTTTCACACGAAAGGCACGACTAGCCAGTTCACTTGGTGCATTCCGGACTTGATCCCCTCTAAACACTCCAAATCAGGCGTTAGAAGGACGTCGAGCGCGTCGCTTCCATGACGAATGGAAGTTTTGATACGTTTCTATTGCATCGGTAGAACTGTTGGCTGAGCATGCTTGCGCTGTGCAGACTACAACAAGTGCCATTATACTCCATAGAACTGGTCGCAAAGGGTGAAGAAGTTGTGCACTTGCCAGGTTCCCCGGGTATACCATTTATACCATCTTCGGCTCGTGCGTTTGCTTAGACGCACCTGCACCTCCACCTTCCATTGAACTCCGATCAGATTCCAAGTTCGAACGATCGCCATGCCGATGACCGTATCGAGGAACACCCTGCAGTAGATACTTAGTCACAACGCCACGGTGCTCCACACTCGTGATCACGTTCTTCCAAAATCACGAACGCGAGCATTCCGAGGAAGTAAGTGTCTGGAGCTGATCGTGTTCGGTCATCATGGTACGTCGACGTGTACCTCCTCTGAATGGAAGAGTGAATCTTCTTTCGATATTGGGCCTTGTATTGCAATGGAGAGCACTAACGAACGCGCACAAGCTGAAGAAAGTTCGTTCACGTGATGGTAGACCATTTGCACAGGGCAGACGTAACAAGAACTGAAGTTTAAATTTTAACTACTCACTTAAATGCAAGCTGTCATTCGATGGAGAGACCAGACTGGAGTCACAGTGTAGAGAGCAATCTGGATGAGTAATATGATGTCCCCTTTAACCGAACGTTCTCCGTGCTACTGTAAGTCCCAAGGCTACAGTCATAGTGTAATGACTAATAGCAGGCAAGTGATCTTCTTTGTCAAGACTTGATTCCTAATATCAAATTGCACTCGACTGTGGGTTAGCTGCATGATTATATGACAAAAGCACCGGGGCCCTGAGGAAAACGAAGAAGTTTCATGCCTCCCGTAATCTCGCTCTCATTCTCTGAATGCTTGCAGGTATTTTGTAAGCGTATCCCGTCTCATCCACGAGATTTGCAAGAAGTCGTGGGGCACTCTTCGTCCACATCTGCTGCTCATGGCAAGAAGCATCGGGAGACTGGAACATGGACAGCAGCCAGCTTTCTTTATCGTAAGTCTCACAGCTGCAATTTAGCACGACAACAGTTTAGCTTAAGACCGATGGCATGACGACGCAAAGCTTGCGTCCGTTGGATTTGATCTGAGTAAGGGAACCGATTTCAGGCCAGGGGGTTGGTTCTTACATAAATAACCGGGTCGAGTCATCTCAAATGGCAGTTGCATGCGGATTATATGTCACACAAACAGGAGTCTGAGATTTTTTCTGGGCTATGGGAGGGATTATCAAGGCGTTTGACGCCGGTCGATGGTGGCAACAGGCGCAAAACATGTTCTGTATGCTACGACCCTGCAAACAGTATGGGCCCTACACATCCGTCCCGTCCAGCCCCATCCAGGAACTAACACGGATTGTGGTTGATTTTGTTCGCGGTTGGGAACAGCAATTACTGGAGCCGAGTTCCAAGCAGCGATTTCCCTCACCATCAACTTGGTGCCGTATCTAGCAGGGACTATGCACCATTCGATATCCGAGTCTACGAAAATCACCAACAACTTCACGGGGACATGTTATCTATTGACCGTGGTGGGAGGATTCTTCGCGGACAGTTACTTAGGAACATACTGGACCATCGCCGGAGGCTCGGTCATCACTGCCCTGGTAACTACGACTTATCGTGAACTGACAAAACCGCCCGTGTACTTATTGGCTTGGATTACAAGATTTCAGCTTTGCGTCGGACACTGACTGTGTGCCACTGGGTGCTTGCCATTGCAGGGATTAGGCTTGTTGACATTCAGTGCTGCGTACCCGGGACTGCGGCCGGCGGAGTGTACGCCCACTGCAACAACCCAATGCAGCGGTGCAGGAGCCCGCGACATGGCGCCGCTCTATGTGGCGCTGTACACGATAGCTTTGGGAACAGGAGCGGTGAGACCGAACACGGCAGCTATCGGAGCAGACCAGTTCGATGATTCGTCGGATGTCGAGAAGGAGCAAGGCGTTCGATTCTTTGTTTGGTTTTACTTCTTCACCAACATGGGTTTGCTTGTGGCCTTCACTCTAGGTGTGTACATTCAGGACAACGTCGGTCGAGGCTGGGGCTACGGCTTCTCATTAGCACTCTACCTCGTTGCCGTGCTCACCTTCTTCCTTGGGTCGTCCCGCTTCCGTCACAAGCCGCCGTGTGGCAGTTTTCTCACCAGAACAGCCCAGGTCGTCGTCGCTTCCCTGCGCAAACTCAAAATGACCATCCCAGACGACACCTCAGAGCTGTACAATGCTGCACTCCCAGGGAGCAACTACCTCCACCACACCACGAATTTCAGGCAAGTGCAAAATCGACTTGATACGGATTCACTCGACGTTGATGGAAACTTCGTCCCGCACTAGGAACCTGATCTCCTGATGATCCTAAATTGATGAGGATTTATGATCGGTAAGGTTCGGAATGATTGAAAAATATAATCTTTCAGAGGTGATTAATGTTAATTGAAAGTGGTTGAGTTTGTATCTTGATATTTATTTATACATTTTGATAGAAATAAAAGCTCAATAAATACCCTTTTCCTGGCTTTTTTATCGATATTATCAACGGAAGTTCGTCGATTGGAATCATTCAAAAGATTTTCACACTCTTTGAAATACGTTCATTTCTCTACACTTTCTCGAAGTAAATTTCTAATTTTTTAATATTAATATATTAGTAACATGCATGTACAAAAGGATATTTACAATCATCACTGTAATGATATTTTACCACAGAAATTTCAAATTTTACATTGTTATTTGAGATCACACTGATTAGAGTATAATATCATCGTCTGAACTTTGGTAATGTAAACTGAGGGCATGAGACAATGTCCGTAATACTCAATTCTTGTTCTATGCTATATACATGGGCCGAACGCCGGTAGTTCAGGTTCCTAGACAAAGCAGCAATTATATCCACGGCGGATCGAGAAGAATTACAAGCGTGCGAGACGCCAACGAGATGGCGACTCTGCTGCGTGACACAAGTAGAGGAGTCCAAGCGCATTCTGCAGATGCTGCCCATCTGGGCCACCACGGCCGTGGTTTCGATCGTCTTCTCGCAGCTGTCGACGTTCACCGTGTCTCAGGGCAGCACCTTGGACCGTCGGCTGGGCTCCCATTTCACTGTCCCGTCGCCATCGCTCAATTCCATCGTGGTACTCGTCACACTGATCACAGCTCCGATTTATGATGCCCTCTTCGTTCCGTTCGTGCGGAGGTACACACACCATCCGTACGGGTTCACCACCTTGCAGCGGCTGGGGGCATCCATCACCTTCGCCATCCTCGCCATGACTGTAGCAGCACTCGTCGAGGGCAGGCGCATTCAGGACGTCCGACGGTTGCATCTGCAGCAGACAACACTGGGGACTTTCGTGCTGCCGATGAAAATGTGGTGGCTGGTTCCCCAATATTTTGTTTCCGCCATGATGGAGCTGACTCTCTTCATTTCCCAGTACCAGTTTTTCTATCACGAAGCGTCTGACGGCACCAGAAGCATTGCGAGCTCCTTCACCTACTCCGCGTCTGCCATGGGATACTACTTGAGTACCGTCCTGGTAGACGTTACAAACCGAACTACCCGTCACCAGAAGGTCAGGACATCCTCCTCGATTTCATCTCCATCTAATTTCTGTGCTCGAGCATTTTTGCATTCGTTCCACTGTTCGAGCCATTGTACATAAACCCAGGTCCATGTGCCGCTTGCTGTCCATGAATTCAGGGTGGCAGCTGGCTGGACGGTAATCTCAATGATGGGGGACTCGAGAAGTTCTACTGGCTCCTAGCGGTGGTTTTGGCTTGCGACCTCGTCGTCTTCTTAATATGCTCTCACCTTTACAGTTACAAGTATGACTGGTACCACGTAGATGTGCCACAGATGCCGGATTGCAACGGAGACAGCGACTTCGAATGTCCCCTACCTTCACCCCGACCTGATATTGCCAGAGCATGGGAGCTTCAGTGACTGCGGAGCTGTCACCACAATCATATCACATGCGTCTCGATGTATACATATGTTTTTCCTTACATGCTGAATAATTTCTGGAGGTGGATCACACTCCCTACAGCAATCTAGTCATCCAACTGGTCTTCAAATGATCAGTTCTCCAGAAGATGTCCAGGAACCTGGACACGTGCAAGAAGCTCATACATGCGTGATTGTCGACCTGATTTGAGAACTTGCATGCGCACATCGATTCAATATACCATCACCATCACGGAATTCTCTCCGCTGTTCATCAACCAACCATAAACAAGTCCCTAGCTCATTGGCAAACAAAACGATGAAGGAAAAGAAGTTCCTGGCGATATTTTTCTATACGGTGAAACGGCATGCGCATCGTACGCGAGCTCGAAAGCTCAAGTCCGAAGATGAGAATGACAATAGCGTATGTCACCCGGCTTGAAAGCCGAAGATCAAAGTTCAATATCGCGGTCTGAAGGGTTTAAACTTTCCGAAGTCTACAGACCCACAAACCCACAGAGATCAAGAGCGACCAAACGAAGCTCGTACGGATTGAGGGCGCCGATACAAGCAGCACTGCCGCTGACTCTTGTGCTGGAGGTGATATCACTCCTGGCCCGCTTGGAGGCGCTGCACCCAGTTGCATGCAATCACACGTGAGGATACTAGATCGCAGAGATAAAATGAAAAGCTCTACACACAGATATGTACCTCAAACAATTTCCACTGCCCTTGACAGCATAGATCAGGGATGGTCTCTGAAGCAGTCCGGGTTTGGAGCGCCTCTGGCCGGTGACCGAAACACAATCCTATGAACTTTTTAACTCCGTTAAATATGAAAGCTTAACTTTCTAGAGCATCCATCAATAATGTAAAGCATTTTTTTATACGATTTATCCTCTGCAACCGCCACCCTGCCAGTGATGTGGAGGTGCAATGACAGAAAAGCCAACACTGGATTCAATTCGTGTCAGAAACACCAAGCACGCAGCTAAAGTGACAGAGTTGCCCCAGACTTACCGAGGGTTTGATTGCCATGTCCTACACAGAGCAACAAAAAGTCTGTTAGCTCCTTAAAATATTCCAAGGATCATAAACCATTCGGCCCACTCGAGCAACAGCAACTATATGAACGCAGTTGAGATCGAGAGCTCTAGAATCATCCATGCGCATTCACGACAGCCGCAACATTCTTGCAACCACGGAAGGCTCAGAGACCAGGCATCAGGCTCGTTCATATCATCGCAACGAGAACGTTGAAACAAAATAACAACTCGTCCGTAGTTAACACGTCCAGCAATGGTGGAATGAACATTATACATCGCTAAATCGAAATTGATGCATACGCTCGCCTCCAGAGGCGGAGGGATGTGGAGACCCCATCCTCTGGGTCGGTGCTGGAGGCCAGTAAAGGCCGAGCGAGGTCTCAACATCTTCCGACATGAAGCTCGCCGAAAGTATAAGGTCCACAAAGACAATGGTAAGAAGCCATCTACAACCGCGTAGTTATGCCCTCCGCAGATTGTGCCCATACCGTGGACATGTGCAGATCTCTTCTACGCCGATCATGACGTACGTCGGAAACAAATCCTGACATTTCGACCCGCAAGGTAATCTTACACTCAAGCAACGATGATATCGCAGCTTTGGCCCAGGGGTAAGCATGCGAGCGTGCATGCATGCATGCACAGCGCTGGAGGATATTCTCACCTTATCCAGAACTACACAAGCCAGCGATTCTTAGAACTTCCTACAATCCTTCATCAAAGGAGGGACGGAGGGTAACCGAGGGTTGGTGGGTGGTTACCGCTGGGCCGCGGGGCGTAAAATCAGAGAACATTTGTCAATTGTTCATCGGTAGTAAAGTGTGAAGCTCTCTGACCTGATGGTTCACATGCATCACTCAGAAGAGCCTTACACGGATTAAACTGCATGTAGCGAACGTATTTCGGCCTGTGCGACGTCTCACGGACATGGAGTCTCATTCTCTGACAAGGAAACTCGATCGAGGAAAAATAGAACGCAGCTTTAATACAGCGTTGGAGTAACAGACCCTACCTGGGCAATGAGATTCGTCGATTTTGATCTGCTCCTGAACGCCGCACTCCTTGGGGAGCTGCTTCACCAGGGTGAGATTGATGGATAGGAGTCCGGTGCTTGCGGTGGCATTTGCCCCGCCCTCGATAATCTCGCAAATGCAAGATGGAGTTTCCACAACCACGGTCGTCAGTGCATCGCAACAATCTTCGGGAGGCTGTGGATCCTGCCCGCTCACAAAAGACAGGCACGGGGCGAGCTGGACCACTTGGTCCGAGCAGTCCGGTTTGTCCTTCGCAGTCAGCGACGGTCCGCAAAATGCAGCCAGCAGCAGCAGAGCCACAACGACAACGAGATGACACCTTTTCATCATGCAATATCCTTCTCCCATGGAAAGGCTTCGTAGATCATGCGGGAAATTCTCAGCTGCTGAAATTCAAGCTCGTTGTGAAGACAACGTCGTCGTCGTCGTGTGGTCAAGGGTCAAAGCTCTGCTACACTACTCCTGTCCTTGCTGCTTCGTTACAATCCTAACATTCAACCGAGTGAGAATTGTGTACTATTTCGATCCATTTATCGCAATAGCCGAAACTGACATCAAACTACTGACACAATTGGATTATATTTTCGTGCATTCATGTCTGTTCGTACGTCGAGACCATTACTAATTAATGACAACTGCTCCTTCGCTGATTGCCCTCTCCTTACTGCAAACTTCGAGTACGTGGTTTCTCAATAGAATGCAGTAACCATGACCTTTCTCTACAGTACCGTACACCGTACTGTTCTGCAATTAGTCCGGTATATTTTATGTATATCTCTAATTTAATATGACAAGAAGGAAGAACGAAGTAATATAATTTTTAAAATACAAAATTTAATATTTATATTCGATGTTTCAGGATAGAAAACTTATAAAAAAATTTGTAATCGGACGAGTGGCTTAGAAAAACCCTACCCTTCCCCTAACTAATTTAAGGCTAAATTTTGTATGTCCTTGAAAATTTTGCAGAAGAAAGAGAGAATGAAAAAGGTAAAGATATTTCCAAAACACGCAGCAATAAAATTTACGGGAGTGACTTTTCACGTCAACTGTATGTGGTCCTTTTTAGATTCAAATAAAGTATTATATTATTGACCCTAAATTTTATTTTCACAAGAACTCCCATTCTTCTAAATCTAGATATCTAAAACCCTACCCCCTTTTGAGTGTGGAGTGGGCGAGAAGGTGCGGGAATTGATATTATGAGTAGTAATTCCATTCTGTGGCCATACTTTGCCAAACATGGAGAGTGAATAGTACATTCTCTTCATCTTTCAATTTGGATTCCATTGGTACCTAAATTGAAGACTATGTAGAATGGATTTTGTTTCATGCTACTTTGACGTTGCATTGGTCCAGGATGTTTTGCATGTAGACGACCTTTCTCTACTAGGGGATCTGCAGGTGGTGTTTGGTATACTATCATCTAGTATTGCTCGTCGACCCACCTATCTTCTTCGCACGGTTCCTCCTTCACCTACATTCATATCACGTTTGACTGCATTTGATAGGAGTATCATGGACGTCTTTGGTGACATCATCGGACCAGGGACATTTGAGTGTGTGACTTGAGATTTGGCAAGGAGACATACATCTTTGCCAATTTTGTGTGTATTAATATCCCAAGCTCATCGAGTTGATCTAGGGTTGTTACGTACCTATAGTAATATGCATCTGCATTTAGGGCTAACCCAAAATTAGGGTTTCCTTATACTCACCCTATATATATATACAAGGGAAGTCAAAGCCTTCCCCATCTCTCATTCCTGTACACTCTCTCTTGTCTGTTTGGTGTGCTCTCCTCTTCTTGGAGTGATTCCTGAAGAGTCAATTTCTCAACATGGTATCAGAGCATGGTGGGAGCATTAGTTATGTAGATTAGACATAGAGGAGTCTTTGGAGATCGGTGAGGAGTGAGCCTCAAAGTTGGAGGCTGTCCCGCTGAAGCGATTAGATTGTTGGGGAACCGTTTCGTGTTTTCTCAGAATCTTCAATTGCATTTTCGGAGGTCAAGATGATCGTTTTTGACCTATTTCTGATCGCCCAACTTCCTAAAGGAGTTGTCTTGCGCAAAATGGTCGAATTTGGTAGCCATGAAGTTTTCGTGTGATTTGGAGTTGTTTGTGATAGTTATCGCCTTTTCCAAAATCTTTGAGGAGTTGTTTGGAGACCTAAACGAGGTTTTTTAGAGATTTGAGGGTTTCTACCGGAGCAAAGGCTCAACGTACAAGCGTCAGAATGATCTGGCGCTTCTGTACCAACAGGGGCCATGTAGGCTGTGAAGAACTTGACTACTCATTGTGACACATAGAGTTATCTTTGCTTTCGCGCACTTGATGATTGGGTGATCGATTCGAGACTACCGGCCACATGGCCGTATCAAGAATGGTTTGCGTCGTTCGACACTATGGAGACTCCTCGGTTCATGGTGATTGGAGATGATAATGAGAAGCACGAGATCAAGCATAAGGGTAAAATTCCGCTTGACATTCCAGGATCCAATCTTTCTGGAATCGGAAATGTTTTACATGTTCCTACTCTAACTCGAAATCTGTTATCAGTAGGACATATGGTAGAACAAAATTTCCAAGTGCGTTTCAACAAAGATGGATGATTTGTTGAAGACTCCACAGGTATTGTTGTAGCTCGAGGTAAGGGAGTGGTGGTAGATTGTTCAAGCTAGATACTACGGTTAATGTCGATGCTTGACCAACTCCGTCATTACGAAAAGTGGCTTTGTAAGTATCGACATAGATATTTGGCACAAGAGAATTGGGCACATGAACTTTCGGCGAAGACTCTTCTCCGAGTTCAGATCTAATCACGAGGTTTGCCCAACTTCACTACCTTTCACCTTTGCAGTGTGTCCCGCTTGTCGGTTCGGCAAGCAAGCTAGATAACCCTTTAAGCGATCGGGGGGGAGAGCGACCAAGCTTCTAGAGTCGGTGCACACATATGTATGGACTTCTTCTCAACCAAGTTTATACGGTTTTGAGTACTTTGTGTCCTTCATTGATGATTTCTCTCGCTACACACGGGTTTACTTCCTTAAGAGCAAGAGCTCTTCGGATGTGTTGTCGACTTTCCGGACTTTCCACACCTTGGTGGAGAAACAAATGCGGACAATCTATCCTTTGTCTACGTTCCGATGGAGGAGGCGAGTTTCATCTTGAGAATTCGCTTACTCACGTAAGCATGGCATCAAATGTAAGACTTGCAGTTATACTCCACAACGGAATGGCGTTGCGGAGAGGAAGAATCGTCACATAGCCTGCTGCTCAAATGCTATGTTGAACGAGAAGAACCCGCCTAGACCGTTATGGGCGGCATTTAAGTTGCGGTGTCTTGATGACTTGCGCTATGTTGAGCGAGAAGAACCCGCCCTAGACCGTTCCGGGCGGTATCAAGCTTTTCGTTGCGGTGTACTTGATGAATCGAACTCCGATCGCATCGGTTCACAACAAGACCCCGATGGAGGTATTCACATGCCACAAGCGATTACTCATTTCTGAAAGTTTTCGGTTGCATTTGTTATGTACACATTCGGATGAGAAGCGAAGAAGCTAGATCCGAAAGCCGAGAAGTGTATTTTCCTTGGATATGCCTTAGATACAAAAAGGATATAGATGCTATAATCCTTCCTCTAGGCAATTCTATATCGGATAGAGATGTTGTATTTGAAGAGTTGCAATCTTGGTATGCACTGCGATTGTTCGGTCATACCCACTCTTCCTGCTGAATCACCACCAAGGAATCCATCCACTTTACCTTTACAGAGTGGAGTTTCTGGAGTCACACAGTCTAGAGTCGAAGTCTATCAGACGTGGAGTCGCGCTACGGATGAAGTTCACCGAGCACCATCCGCACCGACTTCCTAGACTTGAGGATCATCTTATTTTGCAACATATGATGTCCTCACCATGGATTACAGGTATTCATCCGTTGGATGAAGCATCCCAGAACGACGCTGCTAGTACCTCAAATCGAAGCAAGGGCAACAAACGGTACATCCGAGCACGCCTCATTTAAAAATCGAGAGAGTTTGGCATCATGTTCGGGCCGATTTATGCATGAAAGTTTCCTTGCCGATCATCATGCATACATGACTCACGTTCTTGCCGAGCGTAACCGAGTACGCTTGAGGAGGCGATGCACAAAAATGAGTGGATTGAAGCCATGGAGACAGAACTTGCTGCACTTCGTCACCAACAAACATGGGAATTACCTCAAGGTAAGAAAGCGATTGGTTGCAGATAGGTCTTCAAGGTCAAGCGCAACTCGGATGGCACTGTATCTCGATACAAGGCCAGATTGGTAGCCAAGGGCTACGCACAACAGCATGGAGTGGACTACGAAGAGATGTTTAGTCTAGTTGCCAAGATGGCAACCATTCTTACGGTAGTTACTATTGCTATCAACAAGGGATGGCGACTGCATCAAATGGACTTCAAGAATGCCTTTCTCAATGGAGATCTTGGCGAGGAAGTCTACATGACACAACCACCTAGTTACGAAGATCGAAGTTTCTTTCCCGTTTGTAAGTTAAGGAAATCCCTCTATGGTTTGAAATAGGCTCCGAGAGCATGGTATGAGAAGATCAATTCCTTTCTCATGTCTCTTGGATTTGTAGTTCTGTCATTCCGACTCATCCCTATCGCATGAGATCGAGGAGTTCATGTAGTGATGATTTCCATCTACGTAGATGATCTCATTATCACTTTGGGAACCATGAGGAGGTGATTGTCCGCATCAAGAGTATCTTATGTTCAATTTGAGATACAAGACTTAGGATATCTTAAATTCTTTCTTGGTGTGGAGTTTATCACAGAGTGAAAGGATATGTGGCTAATACAACGCCAATATGCTTTAGATAAGCTTAAGGAGTTCAAGATGTCTGATTGTAAACCAATAGACACTCCTCTACAACAAGGTCTAAAGCTAGAGTTAGACGATGGAGAGTTACTTGCGCATCCCCACCGCATGACATGCATGGTTGGGAGTTTGATTTATCTGACTATCACTAGACCGGATTTGAGCTATGTTGTTGGTCTAGTCAGTCAGTTCTTGCATGCTCCACGTGTATTGCATATGATGGCGGTTAAGCGGATTCTCCGCTATGTGAAGTCCACACTTCATTTTGGACTTCGATCTGATTTGGAGGTGAAATTTGAAACTGCATGGCTACACCGATGCTTTGATTAGGCAGAGACATTTACGGGCGGGGAGATCCACGCCTGGCGGATATGCGTTTGGACTTGGGAATACTGGTCGTGAGTCGGGCTTCTAAGAAGCAAACCGACCGTGGGGCAACCGTCTTCCACGTATAAGCAGAGTATCGTGGTGCTATGAATGCCACTTGTGAAGCGGTTTGGCCGTTCCTTGCATTCTCGATATTGGAGTAGATTATCCTAGTCCTACAATTATCCTAGCGATAACATTAGCAAGCATGATGTTAGCTAACAATCTTGTTTTTCATGCTAGGACAAAGCACATTGATAAGGCACTATCACTTTGTTAGGGAGAAGGTACTTTCAGGTGTAGTAGATCTTAGATATATACATACAGGAGATCAGGTTGCAAATATCTTCACCAAAGCTTTGCCTAGAGAGTCGTTTTGCTACATTTCGACATTGTGCAGGAGTTCGGGATGTACAATTGAGCTTGAAGGGGAGTGTTAATATCCCAAGCTCATCGAGTTGATCTAGGGTTGTTACGTACCTATGGTACAGATCTGTTTAGGGCTAACCCGAAATTAGGGTTTCCTTGTACTCACCCTATATATATACAAGGGAAGGCAAAGCCTTCTCCATCTCTCATTCATGTACACTCTCTCTTGTCTGTTTGGTGTGCTCTCCTCTTCTTGGAGTGATTCCTGAAGAGTCGATTTCTCAACAGTGTGGATGGGTAGGCCTATTATCGATGGAGGAGACGGCACCTGCGGCATTCTTGGCGAGTTAATTGGGCGCTCGTTGCACCTTTGTTATCTTCTCGATTTGTGATTGTAGATAGACCTATTTTGGAGATATATATGATGGATGTTGATATGGTATCATTTCCCTTACATGTATTATTACGATATACCAGAGACGCTTTATCACGGGAGGTACGACATGATTTCCCATCTTTTTCCTCTTTGGCTACCGATTGGACTAGGTATCTACCGTCTATCTTGATGGACGACCGACAGTTTCAGGAGGCTCTACATTCACTCTTAGTGGATCCGGCCATTTCTCGTACTACTAGAGCTCGGCCCACGCTCTTGCTCGGGCAAGGGTGCAGGCTCGTGGATCTTAGCTCGACCATGTATCAGGGCGTTCTGACTCGCACCAGCTACTTTCTCCACATCGATGAGGTTCCGTCTTGGCTTGGTTTATCCATCTACATCTTCATTACTCATATGTGAGTGTGGTATCACTTTAGATGCAGCAGGTGTTCATATGACTCGTTGTCCATTCGGAGTGCAGAGGATAGCTACCCATGATGTCATTAGGGATGTGGTGTTTGCTATGGCGCGAGTGGGTGGATACCTCACATTAAGAGAGCATTGGTATGCCTTGCAGTCGACTAGGGTTAGGGCAGACATGTACTTGGTTCGGGAGGACCGTGTCACTTGTGGGTCGATGTGGTGGTTACCGATCCTACTAGAGACACAATTTCGAGGGGGTGATCACCCATTCTCCGGGATGGGCGGTGGTGGAGCGGTGCTTGACCAAGGTCTCCAAGTATAGAGATATGCATAGAGGTCACCTCTTTGTTCCTCTAGCTTTGGAGTTATATGGAGCTATGAATACCGACTTCGACATGTTCGTGAGGGAGTGCGCGAGAGCCTACCATACTAAGCGACATGGGGTATCACTCTCTTTAGCTTACTATATAGCCTATTTTAACAAAAAAATTGTTACCCTTCAATCATTTTGATTATTGTAATAATACTCCTATCCAATATTTTATGATAATAATTTAATTACACATGCTCTATATCTTTGGATGTTTTGTATTATTTTGATAGTGAAATATTTATGAATGATTGGTATTTTATATTTTTTGTTAATTCATATCAAACATCTAGAATAAAAATTTATTATTTTATTAAAAAAGATATTAATTTTTATCCAATCATTATTTTTTTATTAACATAATCAAATATATTTCATGTGATTGATTTTGACTTATTGCTAATTTTTTTTTTGTATTATATATTTGATAATTTTACAATATACATGACTTATATATTGAATTTATGAGAATACACCACGTTTGGCTAATGCACAATCCATTGTGGACAAGGAAGGCAGTTGTTGTACAACACGAGATTTATCTTTTGATGCAACATTTGAACAAACTCATTTTGAAAGGAAAGAATGTGAGAAGTAGGTGATGAGAAAGTGTTACTTCACTCAAAGATATTGAGCTTTTCACATAAACATCTTTAACACTCTTTTTGAAAAGATATTTTCGACGTTTTTTTCCTCATCGACGTGGTCCACTTCCGGACTAGATTATAGCGAATTACATCTTCTTGCACTATCTTCAAGATGTAAATCCTTGGATAAAGTTACCTCAAAAATTGCAACCCCTTTATGAAACAACATCCACACACTGGTGAATCCTTATTTAATAAAATTGTAAATGTGCATATAAATTTTAAATTGTAATGATAGTTAATTTTTTAAATTTTTTCTTCACTAATTTATTTAATTTTATTGTTCATTTTACTTGTATAGTTGTGATGCTAGTTCCAGGTAATTCAATTGCCTCAAGCCCAAAACTTATCATCATGGTTGATTCGACCTTTAGTGTCAAAGTCCAATTGGACAATAGAAGAGCTGAAGCATTTGAAAAAACTGGGGGGTGAAACATGATGAAACGGTGAAACATGGTGAAATAAAAACTATGCGGTTACATGGGTGATGGAACTATGTGTGTTTGGATCTATGTGAAGAAGTTCAAGTTGAGAAAATGTCAAATTTGATCGAATTGATAAAGCACTATGACACTTGAGATGTCATGTTGTGGCCAAAGTGTCGAGACAAGATTATGAAAAGGAGAAGGATGGAATTGATTCAAAAAAGTCGGCCCTACACACATGATTTGATACTATGGTGTAATACTAAAGAAGTGAGGGTATACTAGTTGAATAGCACAAAAACTCCTAAGCTCAATGGTTTTTTTTTCCCATATATAGTATTCCAAAAGATACAATATATATAAGGTACCCTAACCATCATCCATTCAACTCCTCTTGGATCGATGACATGGTAGACATCACTAGAAGCACACATATTGTTGATGTGTAACTCCAAGTAACACACTAACTATCACAACCTAATGAATATATGGATGGTTGATGTGACATTTTTAAATAATCCATTAATAATTAACTCAATATTGTTTATCTCTACCTTTTGTAACCTCTACTTTAGTTTTCACTAACTAAAAATAATTACAAACCTCCATACTTTTAAGATACAACATCCTCATTATAACCACATTCAAACTCTTGAAATATCAAAGATGCATTAGTTAAATTTTCCAACCTGAATCATATGATGGATATAATTTGCATTAAATCGAATATTTGATTTTGGATATTTATAATCCTTTTTGAATATATTCTAACCACATAATATGCTACCATAGGAAGTAAAAGAGAAATGCAAGATGGATTTGTGAATTGTTTGGTTGTTGGGGACCCTATACATATTTTTGCAATGTTGACATAAGTAATTTCATATGCAAAGATACTCAACTTGTAAGACACATTCAAGGTCATTTTATGATCTTTAATCTAAGATTAAATTTTAGTTTCATACCTCTGATCGTGGACAACCAAACTTGACCTCATACCTAAAAGATCAACTCTCTATTGCCTAGTACCTAAAAGATAATTTCTACCTATGAGCATATGCATATTTCTTTACTCAATTTTGTTCACTTGTATATTTTTTAATAAATACTTCCTGAAAAACCACGCAGATGTAAAGTTGTCCAACTGCACTGCTTGTTGGAGCTCACGGTTAAAAGTTGGCAAGATCTCAGTTATGCCAATCACCGATGGAGCGCATAGTTCAAGCCTCCTCTGCTTCAGAAGAATTGAAGCCTGTAACTAATCACTTCGCTTAAGATCACTTTACCCAACAAAACAGAAAAAACAAGAGATCACCTTCTTAGCCCTGTAGCCTTAAAGCTTCACACAAGCGAAATCACGTGTGAAACGTCGTATCCACGTGGTCAGTGTTGCTTCATTCTGAATCAAGAGACAATCTACGTCAACATCCAGAGTGTTGATTGCCACAAAATGCTGAGCCACTTTGTTCACTCCGGGGAACCTGGGTTGGCTTAAGATGAGGCCAAGCTTTCCCCTTCACAATTGTGACGCTAAAAAATACTTTCATGCTGAACACCGCCCGGGTGATGTGAATTGTTTGGGTATTTCTCTTCTGATAAACGTCAAGGCTCATTGCATCTCCAATTTATCGACATTTTCAGTATCTGTGTCGTCGACTATCATCAAAACTTATGTTCTTCAGTGCAATACCAAAAGCTCGTAATTGATGGTCCAGTTACAAGCTGTGGAACTGAAGATACTTCAGCTGCAACTCCAGACACACTGACCCAGTTTACTCATATCAAGTATGAAGTAACTGATGCTGAATACTAAAACGGACCCCTCGTCTACGTGGAAGAAATCTCCACAATACGCACAAACACATACCTTACCGAAACAACAACAACCCCCGCGAGGAGAAAGATAAAACTATCTATACCACTTTAACGCTTGACGTAATTACATGACGCTATGCGGCATGATTTTATCCATCAATCCCATCTTAGAATCACGGTCGTCCCATCGGTCGTCGAGATGAAGTACTGCCGTTCACAAGCAGATGCAATCGGTGAACGAGCCGCTACAAATCATCCGGCAGCATAAAAACAAATACCCTAAAAGGACATCTGTCAGTAAACAAAGTTCTTGTCTGTAATTAATAGAAGCGGACCGGCAGTGACGAATTAACCACTTCGAGAATTCCGATGTAAACCGCCACAATCAACAGACAAAGCATGACATGCTTGCGTGTCACTCAACATTTCTACTGATCAATCGTTGTTACTGCAAAGAAAACCCGAGGTTCGCCTTCATACACTCACAACGCCCTTCAGGCCAAGGCAACATCAAATTACCTTGATACAATTCGGTATTGTAAACCAGGACAATCTACAAACCTACCGCATCCCTCCAAGCGAGGCACTGACCCCTCGCCTTCAAGGATCGAGGGCATACAAGCAGCAAATGTGTATCCACTGGAAGGACAAGCATGCAAGGCAATTCAATACATGAGCGCCTTACTTCATCAAAGTACGACACTACCACCTGAAAACAGACAATTGATGTAGAAGTGCTGATAGCCTTGCTTCACAATTGTAAACAGATTCTTGTTCTAAAGTTATATGGCCAAAAACCAAAACGATAGTTTTGAAATCGCGACAGGTAAACTAGCCACTTCAAAAAATATACAAACTATGGAAAAGAAATAAGAGTTTCGCAAGGGCCTAATCGGGCTCATATTGAGAAGTTGATGAGCCATCCTGGAACAGATGCCAATCAACAACAAAAGGGCTATTTAAATGAAGAGAACCTTGCTTGAGAAGAAGAGCCATGAACATGACCTATGTACAGAAAGGAGACGGCACGATCTATATACAAAAAATCAGCCCAATTGCATCGCACATTTTTTGTCTCCTGTGAGTTCCTTCTTCGCATCTAGCGAACGGATTATCTAAACCAGAGGAAGGCCATTGCATGCCATCAACTGTAAGTTCAAATCACCGAACGTGTTCTCCCCGCTGTACGTCAAGTATAGGAAGCCATCGTCATCCTTATGTTCATCGTATATCGCAGACATCATAGCGGCCGTAGGCGGAAGAACATTCCGCACGAAGATGAAGATAGCCTTTTCCGCGCTTAGCTTGATCCTCTTACGAATCACAAACACGAACTGCCCCACGGTCAAATCGGCCGGCACCAGGTACTTCTTCTTGTCAATGTCTGGGATGTCGCTCTTCTCAGCCCTCTCCACGATAACGGGAATTCTGTCGGGATACTTGTTGCGAATTCTCGATGCCTCGGCCTGTCTCTTCTCCAGCGGATGCTCCTTCTTGAACGAACTCCTCTTCCCCGTCATCTTGCCGCTGCTACTACTTTCTTGTTCGCTCGTCGTTTTACTCCTCCTCTCCCTATACAAGCACACGCGTCTCTTCCCTTCTCACAACCGACCACCTGTCGTCCGTAGGTCGTCGTCCTTCAAATACTTCTCAATTGCCCTCCCAATTCTTCACAATCAACAGACGGCGAAGAACCAACTCCAAGGAACGTCAATAAGACGTCCAAGAAGAAGCGAAAGCACCGAACCGAGCAGCCGTGTATCAGCGATGCACCGAAACTGCACTGCACCAGCGACGGATGCGATGGAACTGAAGCGAGAAGGTCACTCAAACGTCAACAACAATCTTCAACAAACAACCGACGGGACAAGCAACAATACGACCTCACTACTGTTTCCTCTTTCCACCCTACAAGCAACCCAACCACCGAACTGACCGATCTGGCCTCCTTCACATGCAATAACAACAACTTCCACCGTTCCTCCAAGATGATCACCTACACAAACTACCCTCAATCAGACGGCAAGCAAGAAGCAACCGCGAAGCACAAATACCACAACCAACAGGCGAAACGGAACCCTCGACGACACACACAGGATACGGGGCAGGCAGAGGAACGAGACACCCACTTGTTGTAGGCCAATTATACCGATGATAATAATGATGAACGAAGCCAACAAAAGCGCGCAAGCGAGCAGGCAGGAGGAGGAGAGCACTATCTAAGAAAGCTGAGAATGAAGAGCGGTCGGGCTCTGTCACGAAGTAGTCAGGACTCAGGACTCGGGACTCGGCCGGAGGAGGAGGAGGGAGGTGTGGCGAATGAATGACCCACCGAACCAACGAAGAACAGATGAAGCAAGCAAAAGGGATCAAGAGGAGGAGGGAGGGAAGGGGAGGGAGGCAAGGCCGGGAAAGAAAGGAAGGAGAGAAGGAACGCCAACCAGGAAGGCAAGGGGTTGGACCGAGGCTCAAGGGAGGGGCCGGGGCCCTGGGGCAAGACCGGGCAGGCTCTTGCGTAGAGGTGAAGCACAACGCAGAAAGCAAGCAACGAGCACGGATTGCCGCACGTTCGCAGTAAGGGACACGTGCCTTCGATCGTGCGGCTACCTGCTCAATCCAACCCTATATAGCCCATCCCTCCATCCTCACGCTTTTGTTTTACTTTCCTGCTCTCCTGGAAACGGCGTGAGTTAACCTTTTTCCACCCCATGGGTTCTCTCACAACCAATCGCATAATCCGGTTCGGATAAATCCTACATTTTCCACCTCTTTTGACCTTTTTCATTTCATGTACCTGGAGTTCAACATCCTTCGGTAAGTTCCAAGTCCAAGCCTCATACCTCACATATTTACGATTAGTCTGATTTTTCTATCAATGTAGACTTGGTCAACTTCAGGTATAATATATGGCTACAAAGAACTGATTACACATGATATAATGCTACGTAGAAACACAAATGCTAAGGATTTTACGTGATTTTATTGCTTTGTAATCACTTTTACTGATACATGCCCTCTATCTAATGTTACACATGTCATAATGGACTTTGATAGTAAATACTTACAGGGAACTGAATAAATTTACTGCACTCATGAATTGATTTTCAACGCAAATATAAAAATTAGTTCTATCCTCCACAATTCCACGGTAACCTAAATTTGCATTCCAAAACCTACCGCAGATTGTAACAACTATCATCCACGTTAAATTCGAATTAATGTCAATTTTTTACAAAATATATATTGATTAAAAAAATTATTGTACAATCTTTCACTAAAAGATGTGAAAAACATACAAACTTCATGGACATAATGATTTACCATTATGAACCATATCTTTCATGAAGAATACCATGATATCACAAACATATGATAAAAAATAACTATTTCATATGCCTCAACTTGAATACAAAATAAATACAAAACAATAATAACAAATAAATTCAAATAAATAACAAAAATTACACAATTAAACAATACATTTCAAATTTTTCATATTCTCATATGCAATTAAAAATTATCAAGAATAATGAAGATATGTAAAAAATATATTCTTATATGTCATTTAACTTTATGTTTTACTCACATGTTATCTTAAACAAGTCTAAATTTAAATCAAATTGATCATCATGATAAAATTGGCATAATTTTGAATCAAAAAAGTCAATTCACATATTAATAAATTTACATGCATTCATGAAATAAAGACATAAATATATGTTCCTTAATTAAATTTTTAAATTTATTAAGATTATATTAATATTCCTCACTTATAAGTTAAATTTATGAAATTATCTACATTGTATTCTTGATCATCACATATGATAAAAATAAATTTTTTTCATATATTTAAATATCCATTTGTATTGAAATTCATTCCAAAAACTTTTCATGGTTACTTTATATGACATGTTTAATATTTTAAACAAATACTTAAACAAGAAAAATAACAAGTCAAATATGTAAATTTTAAATTTTAAATATAATAAAAATAATACATGAAATAATTATATTTATCATTTTTTAAGATCAAATTTTAAATTTTTAAATATCAATATATAATAATAATAATAAATAACAAATAAAAAATCTCAATAGGTTGATTGAAACACATATTTAACAATCACAAAATGAATAGATTTAAGAGAGAAGAAAAATAATCTATATTTATCAATTGTAAAATGAAACATAATAAATTTAATACTAATAAAAAAATTAATCTATTATTTATTAAAAATAATATTTTATTATTTCACAATAAATAAATAAAAATTTGAATCATATTTAATATTTAAGGTATTAAATACCTATTTGTCACGACTTATGTAATATCACCTAGATAAGTGTATGCAATTATAGTAGATATAGCAATTACAGCCAATAATGCACTTAGCACGGTTTAAACATCATCTGCCATGATGTTTACAATAGATCCTCCATCCACCAACACATGCAAAATATCATGTACATTAAGACAAACTTTAATCTTTAAAGCTTGGATACCTACCTTTGAGGCATCGGTATCCATCACTTCTACTTCAGCATTCATCATGGAAGCTTTCCCCTTGGACATTTGATTCTTGGTCCTTTTGGAGCTTAAGCCTCCCATCAATTCCTCTCTCAACATAGGATTTCAAGCAATCACGTAGCCAATATTTATATTGACTTTTTGATTTTTCACATCCTCAACCACGTCTTATTTGTCTTGGGTAGATGAAATAGAGAAATCATCCATTCACAACTTTTTTCTTGATTCTCTTAGTTGATTCACACGACTGGATTGAATGCTTCAACTTGGTTGATCCTCCCTTGAGATTGACTCTTCTATGAATCTTGATCTCTTCTTCTCATGTGCATTGATTCCCTATATTCTATTACTAACAAGGTATGATAACATATATTGTAATGTACATTGATAAATACTTAACAGCCTTTTAGGAGTTGTGATATACAATGACAAGTAAGTTATTAAAAAAAATATTTTATATTGAAGCCATCAAATTATTTATCAATTAATTATAACTAAAAAGTGATCATGATGAGATGTCATGATTAATTATAATAACAAATACAAAAAAGTTTGAATTATTTAAAAACCGTATCAAAATTTTTTCATAGACATATGTAAACCGTATTTCACAAGTTTACATAGGCTTATTAAAACTTTTTTTTAATTTTTTCACAGCATTTATGAACTATGATAATAAAAACTTGTGATTAGAGAAGGGAAAGAAATGTTTAGAAAAAATAGATTATCCTTCTTATTTTTGTTATCTATGTACATCGTCCAAATGTGGAGATGGGGAATTTTCTTTCCATTGCCTTCTCGGTATGTCTCGTCTTTGTTTTCTTTTGGATTTTCTTGCAATACTTATTTGTATATTTTTATGCCATCCATCAGACTTTTTTCTACTAAAAACAATAACTTTCGCAAGAAGGGCAGCTTCATCATCCTAGTCACGGACGAAACTTTACCAACAGTGACACCTCTCCCCCCAAGATCCAAACAAGACTCAAGAGGAATAGCCAACACTGTGGCAAAAGTGGTCTCGTCTATCCACACGAAGATGAAGAAACAATCCATCGTCATTTTCTGATTCATCAGCTATCCTATGGAATTTTCAATTACATCAAACCAAAGGACAAAGTAAAATAACAAAAGGATTGGAAGATCCCATCAAATCCTACATAGAAGAAACCAATAGGATTTCCAAAAAACATTTATTTGGAAATTTATATGGGACTCTTAATACAACACACACACACACAAATTCCCATTCTTGAGTAATTCATCAATGGCAAAATCAACGGAATTGGTTGGTCCAAGATTGTCATTATTCTATCTTTTCCTTAACACAGAGTGAGTCTTAGCCTCATAAACATGTACTCAACCATTCGAAAAATGATCTCCATCTTTAGTTGGAACTTGAATCATATGGAGATTTAAACTTTTTGGTATGTGCACTCAATTTATTCTCAAAACCTTTCAATAATGACTCCAACAAAGCTTTCACATTACTTTAATCATGTTATATCAAAAGTCATGTCACTCCACAATATGTTCCTTTCTTAGATTCATGAGAAGACGATGGTCATAAATGAAGCTTTAGCTTTTCCAAATTTCTTTTTTCTCTCAATCTCCCATCTTTGATCCTCAAAGGACAACTCACAAGCTTGTGCACCTCCTTTCCACAATAGAAACAACTCTCATATTTCACTCTTGAGGAATTTTTCAGTGTTATCTCTTCAAATTTTACTTTTAATTCTCTCGTGTTTGAGTCCGCCAAAAATCACGTCCAACTTTTGAGGTATCTTAGACACCAAATCGTCCAAAAAAAATTGATTTTTCATTTTTCAATGAGTTTCAAGTTATCAAACGGTCTATATGCAACAAGAGGGTAATTTGGGACAAGATCCCAATAGCATCACAATAGGAAATAGGGTAACATGGGACTATGTTCCAATACCAACATAATGGAAAATATGTACTATTGTATCAAATGGTATACAAACAAGAACTATCTATGTCAAACTGTCTGCAAACAACAGAGCATCTGAAGAAGCATCATTTAACGTGATTATTTTCATATGGATTGCACCACTCTATGTAGAGTCATGGAAATATGTTGTCTAAGATAGGCTATACAATAAGCTAAAGAGTGACAAACGTCATAGTTATACAAATTGTTGGAAATTTTATGTGGGATTCACTTCATGGTGCTTTAACATGACTCTAAACTAAAATACTTCTATGTTAGGGACATAAAAATATTATTTATGGAGTAGTATGCAACAACAACTTTTGTAAGTAAGATATTAATGGTATCTCTAATTACTTGTTGTTTTGCATCAAGGAATGCATATGTTGGAGGATGTTGTTTCACATGTTAAGATTGATGAAATCTATTACATAGAATTCTAAATACAACTCAAAGACAACTTAATATCTCTAGCTAGAGAAGAACATTTCAAAAAGAAATTTAATGCAACCTATTACATAGAGATCTAAGGATAACACAAAGACAACTTAATACATCTATGACTAGAGTAGCATACTACTTTTGAGACTAACTCATCCACATATGCTAGATGATTTGAAGCTACCTTGATGAAGTTTCATTATGAAAAAACCATTGCAACTATATAAAGGTATATTCTATACCCATAACATCCAAACCTTGGATTCGCTCTTACTCATGTTCATTATAAAGTTATGAATTTAAGATGTCATGTTTATAATAACATTACACTTTTGAGTGTGATATTATTTTCATTCCAATGTTATGAGCTACAAAACTTAAAGCCACTAAGAATCTCAAAATTTAATATATAGTAAAAAAATTATATAATAATGTAATTTTTTTATAAAAAAAATATTTAATCCTTAAGCAATCAAGATGCATGGCCTTGGGATGAGATATAGATAATATGTTAAACGGAGAAGCTGGAGTCACATTTTTGTGTGGTGTTGAGAAAGAGTGGAGACGAGATGTAGTCAACCATGGTGGGGATTGTGGCGATGTTGACGAAGAATTTTATTGGAGGTTTGAAGTCTCAAATTCGAAGCAAGGTGAGATATGAAAAGCGCTCTTCTATTCACATTGCTATTCGAATGGAGGAGATCTAGAAGATGATGATTCTAGCTTGGTGGCTAGAGAAGTAGCACCACGTGTTGCAGTAAGAACAACAACTCCTACCATTTTTGCTTTGCCAGTAGTAAATATTCAAGTGGTAGATTTGCACCATGAGTTAAAATTTATCACAGAATCGCTCGCTGATCTCAAGATCAACATAGTACAATTATGGGAGAGGTGGAATCCAAACGTAGGGGAGGATCTAAAGGGTATGGAAATTATCTTCTGATGGGAAACCCACCGCAAGGAAACTTCACATTTTCATGCTTTAGTTATGGAGGCTCTCATTTCCAGAGGAATTGTCCTAATCCTCAACAACATGATGGATTTAGACACAACAATCCTACTCCTGCTCCAAGTCAACCAAAGGTTAAGGCAGTAGCGTCTATTGATGTGTTTCCTCATCATTGCATGTTTGAAAAGGGAGAGAGCTCTAAAAGTTCAAGAGTAGATATTCTTGCACATGAGAAGAAGAGAGCAAGATTTACAGAGGAGTCCATCTCAAGGGAGGATCAACCAAGCCATAGCACTCGATCTAGTGGTGGGAGTCAACCGAAAGGACCAAGGAAGAAGTTGAAAATGGATGATTTCTCCATTTCGTCTACCCAACTCAAATATGATGTGGTGGAGGATGTGGGGAATCAAAAAACCAATATAATTGTTCGCCAATTGATTGCTCTAAATCCTACAATAAGAAAGGAGTTGAGGGGAGGCTTAAGCTCCAAAAGGACGAAGAAACGACAATCCAAGGGGAAAGCTTCCATGGCCAACGTTGGAGTAGGAGTGATGGATGCCACCGCCTTGGAGATATGTACTCAAGCTTCAAAGATTTGTGAAAGCATTAATGGACATGATGTTTTGAATGTGTCGGTGGATGGAGGATATCCTATGAATGTCATGTTCAAAAGCTTGTTGAAGAAGTTGGGGATGAAGCCTTCAAGACCTTCTAGTATCATTATTGGGATGGCCAACAAGAAAAAGGTGCAACCCATTAGAGTGGTGGACAAGGTGGAAGTAAGTGTGATGGGAAGTCATACTTTGTTGTCTTTTCAAATTCTTGAGGAGGCTAGCTACAACTTGTTGTTAGGAAGACCTTGGTTGAGGACGGTGGGGATTACTAATCGGTGGTACAAGGATTATCTTCGAGTAGGACAAGAGAACCATTGAGTGAAGGTCCCTCTCACAAGTGACAAAAAAGTAATATCAGACATGCCTACCAATGATTATTGGGAGTCTGCAAATGAAGAAAATGGTAGCTTTTCAGAGGTAGAGACTAACATGTCAACCCATGAGAAGACACCATATGAAGACATCTCGGATGATGATGTTAAAGTACAAGTTGTTGGTGCAATGGATTTACTTCCTAGGCCAAGGGTGGTGAAGGATCTGTAAGACCTAGGGTTGTACATATAGGATAAAATGTAAGTATATCTAAATTGTGCCTAAGTTTATCTTAGTCATGACTATATTTAGCTAGTTATGGTTAAGTTGGAGGAAAATATAGAGTAACTTTTGGTGTGGTAGATGAGAACTACTATTTTGTTATTTAGTAGGAATCAAGGAATAGATTCCATCACATGGGTATCTTGACTTCCCTTGACTTGGACTAGTTTTCATTGGTTGGACTTGGTGAAGACCCTTAAATCTAGGGGCGAGATTGACTTGGTACACTAGAAGTCAATTAGGGAGTAGTTGGGCTCCTAGAAGATCCAAGTGGACCAATTGCATGTTGCCATGTACCCTTTTCATTGGGGTTTGTGATCTCTACCTCGTTTAAACTTGGTAAGAGGAAGTTACATGGTGATTACTTGTAGTTACTAGGGTAAGATTCTAAGTAGTATAAATAGAGAGGTTGAGAAGCACCTCTCAAGTAGTTTTTCAATGTAAGTTAGTTTTGGGAGAAGATAGTGTGGTGATCTTAGTTTTGGGGAGCTTGGTTCTTGGAGACGTCATGTTCGGAGTGGAACCTTGATTCAATGAAGACTTTGATTACCAAAGTATCCCTTTCCTTTTGAGTGATATCTTACTCTTGGTGATAATGTGCATAGTAGAGCTTGGACTTTGAGAGTTTGTGTAAGAGTGAGCAATAGGGTCATGGTCATAGGGTGGGACTAAGTCCTTCTAGATTCATGATGAGCTTCCAAAAAGCCATCGGAGGTAAACCTGAGTGAGAGTCAGCCCGGAGGTCACAGATCCAGACAAGACAAAGATGAGCGAAGAAGAAATTACTTGATGGTTCTCCATTCTGAGGTTTGGTCCCAAGGTTACTACGGAGGAGAATACAAGGTTTTTGGATATATTTCACAAATATATCCATGTCTTTGCCTAAACCTTCAAGGATTTGAAGCAAGAAATCTTAGAAACTCATCACATTGAGTTAGAGTAGAAAGCTTGTCCAATTTGTCAGAAGTAACGTCGGATAAATCCACCTATGGCTGAGGTTGTGAAAGAGGAGATCAACAAGGTAAAGGAGGTTGGTTTCAACTATGAGATAGAGAATTGTAAATGGGTTTCTACTATTGTGATAATCAAGAAGAAGAATGGTAAGCTATGTGTATGCATAGATTACAAGAAGTTGAATGATGTCACAAAGAAGGATTATTAACCTTTACCCTTTCATAGATGAGATTTTAGAAGAGGTGGCAAATCATGAGTGGTATAGTTTTGGAGTTATAGTGATTATAACCAAATAAAGATCTGAAGATCAACTCAAAACCACTTTTACCACGCCATGGAGAACTTTTGCCTTTAGGGTAATGTCTTTTGATCTATGTAATGCTCCAGCAACTTTCAAAGATTCATGAACAACGAGTTTGAACCTTTTATTGGGAAGTTTGTGGGAGATTTCATAGATGATTTTTGTGTGTACATGAAGGAGGATCATTCTGATCATTTGATCAATTTACAACATTTGGAGAAAGTCAAGGCTTCGCTCGATCCAAACGTCTAGTCCGGCTTCGGTACCAATGGCCTATACATTCCTATTGAAAATTTCTGATTGGACGGCAATCGAATAGACTCTCGAGCTCCGGATCAAAGAATTGATTGCTTCTTCATCATGGCAGCCCGATCCATCTTTCCACTCCTTTTGCTCGTGGAATATAGCTTCCTGAAAGTCGACAATGATCCTAATTCTCTCTTGGTCCTAATCTTATTCTCAACACCCTATTCATATAGTCATATTAGGACTACAAGTTTTATTTGTATTCGTCAACCCATCTTTTCTCCAAATATCACTTTTTTTACTCAAAAAACAAAAAAATATATACTAACCTAACTAACTATGGTCCCACACTATCCATTGAGCCCTATATCTTCTAATATTATTGTCGGTCATAAGGGTAATTCTAGCACAAACGGTGCTAACTACACTATCGGCTCTAATTGTTGTATCTCCTCCTACACGCACTCCACCTACCTAACTAGGAATGCCTCTACACGAGTCACGACCCATTGCAAAAGTGTACATTGTGGTACTTAAAATTAGTTCCCAAGGGAATAAAGTACCAAACATATTAGGTTGGAAGGTATAATTTAAGTTTAGTCTTCTTTAACACACTCTAGACATTGAAGTTTGAAAAGTGATGTAAGTGACTTGCTCTCTTGGATAGACCTAATGATGAATTCGCACATTCATGCTCACACACTTAATCCCATTAATCAGATTTCAAATGCACAATTCAATTACGCAAAAAGTATTCTTTACTAAGAGAAGGGGTCTCCATTTTCATGGATCAATCGCAATGTGAAGAAAGTCCTTATGAAGTTCTCTAGGTTATAGCACACTTTGCTTTAGATAGATTAAATTCATGATTATCTTCACAAGAATCCCTCGTCAATTCTTGTCATCAACGTCGTGCATTCCATTAGCTTCGAGAGAATTCATTCTACCTTGACTATACCAACAATATGAGAATTATCAAAGTTTATTTATATACATTTTTCTACACCTAACTACTCTAAATGTCACCTTCACTAATCGCTCTCTCCTACAAATTGAAGAAATCTTCAGAACTCATGATCGTGCCTCTACCTCCATGATGAATGTGTCGATTCCTAATTGCATCTCTTAAATATTGATTGCAATCTCTCGTCGATGGATTCGCATTACCTCCTTACACATCTGATCCATCTTTGTACAATTCTCTCCTTTCATCCTTGGAGTCACCGGGATTTTCCATGATTTCGGCTATCTTCTCCAACCATTGTGTTTCTACTTCATTCTATCGGGTGAAAAGGTATTGTGCTGACTAGCTCTTAAGGGACTCTAGCGGAGCATGCCACTCCACATCCAATAGATTTAGACGTTGCTTTATTTCAGACACTTCATCCCAAAGCTATGCATTCTCTACCTCCACGAAGTTGATCTCTACAACTTTGATCTTGCATATCTCTACATACACCGTCTTGGCTACCTACACAACCTTCTCTAGCTCTGTCTTTTGCTTAGTCAAGCGATCTACGTTCTTAGTTAGTTGTGTGATTGTATGCATTTGATCTTTCTTCCTTGTTACTACTCTATTCATTACACAAATCACTTCCATGTAACCATCTTCTTGAAGATACCATTGGTAAACATTTCATTAACCTCCATCATTACCGGTACCACTACATTATTCAATTTCTAGGCTAACTGCAGTACATAAGAAATTGGTTCTCCTCCTCATGCCTTACTCTCTTTCATCTTTGGTCGAGAATCCTTATGTGACAATGGACTCTCAACTGCCTTGGTCAGCTTTATTTTCTATCACTTGGGTGAAGAATATTTTATTGTTTCCATGCTAAGACTATTCCTCACGAACTTCCCCAGGGATCCCACTGAAACATTGTCCCCAAACACATCTCCATATAAACCATCATCACTTCATTGAGCTTCCCAAAGGCATCTTTCCTTCAAATGTAAGTGAAGTAACTTCCTCTCATACAGACTTTGGCAAGCTCCTCCTTCCAATCAATGCCATCCTTCTCATTCTCCTACTTGAGTCCTAATACCTTCGCCCAGACTGCAAAATCCCACAATTCCAATCGTCCTCTCATTCCAACTTATGCAAAGATTTCCCCCTTCGAACTTCTTCACACATCTCCGGGGCAACATAATTCCATTGGCATGACAAGAATGCTACTCCACGTTCTTCAATGGCCGCATTCACCCCAAGAATAATTTCTTGGCGTCTAGCAATAGGATGACCTCTCCCACCTCAATCATGTTTGCACTTTCTTCTTCATTTTCCTTGCTAGCTTGTTCACATGTGTCGATTCAACTTTAATAGGAGAACTTGTGCTCTAGATTGCTAATAGTGAATGTTTAATCCTTTCATTTACAGTGTAGTTTTCTATTATCCCTATGCTTCCAACCCTTAACTTAACAGCATACTTCTCTTAGACTCGCTCGAGCCGCCTTCCTTCTTCACACTTCCAAATCCAGAATTCTGCACTAATTCCCGGAATATTTATTCGGCGACATGTCATAAGTGGAATATCACTATTTTGTCTACCAAAAGATTCCGCCTTAAGCTTAACTAAGCCCCTACAATAGTTTTTGGTTTTATTTATAATTTCTTTAACATTTTGTTTAGTATGTAATTGAATATTTTGGGTGTTAATTACTTTTGTTAGAAATACGTTTATTTGTATGAGAGTATTTGGATCCTAATCATGTGATTTATTAAACTTTTGAGTAACTTAATAACAACTTTCAAGGTTTCTGTGTACTGATGAGAACAAAACGTTACAAATGAAAGGTGAGGAATCAAATTTAAACAATTTAAATAGTTTAGAATGACATGATCATCAACCCTATTGCTAATCTGTGTGCGTGCGGGTACGTTTTAAGAGTTCTCCTTCAGCTCGCGGATGACTTGCAGGCCAGAATCTGTTATACCACCACCGCACATTGCAGTCTGACGTGCTTCACACAGTGTGGTCATAGTGCACTCCACATGACAATTAATCAACAAACCGAACTTCTGGAACAAAAGAAGAGTGCTCGTGCCGTACATAATAAAAGGAAAAAAAAAGTTAATAGAAGTCTTTGAGAAGATGATGTGGACCTCTTGACCTTGCCAGCTTCTGGGTCAAATAGGGTTTACAAATCGAGCCTCAGAATTTTCATAAAAAACTACTTGGCCACGAGAGCACTTATTCAGTGAAATTTCGACCATCTTACCGATCATACTGGGTTTGTCCGAAGGAGGAGTTTATCACATCACTATGACATTGCCATTGTACTGCAGAGTCAGAGGAGTAACTGCATTCATTGCAGCTCTAGTACATTAAAAGCTCAGTGCTCTTTTGGTATTTCGAACCTCGGCAGGGATTTTTGCCTTCCTCTTTCTCCACTGTCCTCTTGATGCTGGCGCAGAACATTCAACAGTATTCGCTATTTTGCAAAGCTACTGCGGTTAGCTTTGCAACCAGGCAATGTTTATCTCAAATGCTGGGTGTGCATTTGAGATAATGAGCTGATCAATGCAAGGTGACAATGCGTGCAGCTAAGATATACCGGAATGAAAAGATCAAAGTGAACAACAAAATATTGACCGCAAAGTACTGAACATTCTCTGACACGACAGTTCAGCCTGTAAACGTACGTTCCAAATATTGTATTATAACTCACACAAAGTTTCTCCGACCTAGCCGGATGAACATTTTGCTTCAACAAACTGTCAACATCTATTTACATCGCTGAAATCAACTTGGTGTGGTGAATTCCGTCGACACCTCTTCTGGATTAATCCCTTTTTGGAGCAGAGTACTTCGCCAAAGCCTCTGAAAAAATCTCCCTCTCCCTCTTCCTAAGCCTGCAGGAAAGAAACATGTACCATGAATCCTCCATCAGTGAAACTTAGAAATACGAAGTTCTTTTAAGCTCCTAATCATTTTAATCAAATGGCAAAGACGTGAAAGTTGCTGGAGTACCAACTGGGAACAGAGAGTGAGGGAAATCCACAGCGAACAAGGAACTTGTTTATAACGAAAAACCCTTTGGTACGACACAACAGAATACGGAGCATGAATCAAGAGATCATCTGCAGGCAGAGGTCAGAGCCGGTAGACGATGGTCAGAGCCAAACCAGCACTCAGTTGAATGCACAGAGTCAGATGATCATGGTTACAGAAATCAGTCGGTATACATGTCTTCGTCGTAGTGAGCTAAGTATTCTTGAGCAGTGAGCATTCAAAATCTTCTTCGGAGTGCACATCTGTCCGCCACCACGTAGTACTTCCTCACAGAACATTGTTGGGTTCTAAGGTTATACCTGCTTGACGCTCCCAGCTTCTGGCGGGGTGGAGGCCTGGATCTTTTGTCCTTTGAGGTTTCCTCAGCCGCAGTTCTAGGATTCTTTGGGACATTCCTTGCGGCAGATTTTCCTGATGTAGATGTCGGTTTACCATTAGAAACATTGCTGTCACGCAGACCAGCCTTCGCCCTACTGAGAAGTCGCTTTTCTAAGGATTCAATCTTTAGTTCTCGTACATTGACTTCAGCCTCCTTTTCCGTGAAGTTCACAGAATTTACCTTATTTAGTTGGGATTGCAAGTCCTTTAATTTGGCCTCTAGTTCCTTAATTTTATTTTCTTTCTCGTCTAAAGGTCCTTCAGACTTTTTCGCTGAAAGAGTCGAATCTACTCTACTTTCTCCAAAACTTGTAGTCCTGCCAAATCCTTGTCCACTACCTCGTGTTCTAGAATATTCTTCTGCCCTCTTGGAGTCTTCCACCACAGTGCCAGAAGGCGTGGAACTGCCAACTTCCTCTAAAAATGAATAGACACTTTCATCATCTTCTTCAAGTTCCATATCTAACTCCAAATCCTCCTCGTTCTCAAGTTCATCCCAGATCTGCTTCTCCAGCACAAACAGATCCGCATCCACTTCTTCTTCATGAATATCGACCTCGGCAAGGTCCAAACGCAACTCCGAGTTCGAAGGAGGAGACGTTCGAGTCGACTTTCTGACATCACAAGCAACCCCTACAGCAACTGCATCTTCAACGGACGAAGGGCTTGTTGCCGAAGACACACTGGAAAGTTCTCCTGATGAATGGTCTCTTACACCAAGTCGAGGGCCGTTTGAAGGTTGACTACGAGATACTTCTTTGAAAGGACTGCTCGTCTTAGCCAGTTTGCAAGAGATTTTCTTTTGCACCTTCCCAAACAGAATGGACTCGTCATTGTACCTATCGATGAACCTGAGTTACAAACACGAACGAGTATTTTGAACACGAGCATTTCTCAGACGAAATATGAAGAAAATTCTCGTTGAAGTGAAGATGGAGAGAAACGAATACCGAGACGTGGAGAATCGTCATAAGCAGCTGTAATAAATTCGGTCAAATTGAACTATAACAAATTGAAACACGGAACAACCGAAATAATAATATACAACGGCAGTGGCAATTTACTTACTCTTCTGCATCATCCAGAGTAGCAAAAGTCAGGAATGCGAGTCCCTTGCAGATAGGCTCCCTTGTCTTCTCGTTACCAGCGACGACAGGGCGAATGTGTAATAAGCCCGAGACTGATCTTATAGCTGCTCGCATATCCCTTTCGACATTCCTCTTCTTAGGAAGATTTCCAACGAAGACTTCTACACCATCAGGCTTTTTGTCACTACCTGCACGCAGGAGATTCTTGACATCAATGTGACCTTCGAGGGCACAGCTTTGACGCAAAGTATGACAAATAGACGAGTTAGTAACTGGACACTTCCTTTGCCACAAAGAAAAGACCTGACACAAGGCAGAAGGAAACCTGCTTTTTTTCCTGGTTTAATTGGCGGTGTAGGCTTCTTGTTCTTGGAGGCAGCTTTGGCTGCAGCTTGTGCTATCTGATCACGCTTGATTTCCTCTAGCAACCGCTCTTCTAGAGATGTGTCGTACTCCTTCCCTCCTCCTCCAAAACCAGAAGGTTTGTTCTTTATCCATTCTTCCATATCTAGAATCCCGGCGTCCTCATCGTCAGAATCCTCATCATTTTCGTCATCCTCGTCGAATTCCAGAATTGGATTTCGTTTTGGTTTCGAAGCGGAAAAAATATGCTTCCAGCCGCCACGGTATGAGTTCAAGGATCGAACCGGAAGCTGCAACCACATGACCAAAGATTAAAAAGAGGAAAGACGTGAGAAAGGTAATCGCTTGTTCCTGGTACAATACTGAAGCACTCAGGAGTCAATCTCTTACTTTCCGAAAACTGTGTTTCTGTAGGGTACGTCACCTTTTACTGTGATTACTGTTTTCAGCATATATGCACTGCGAAGAATTGCAAACTTTGGAAGTTTATGGAACTATGTCGAAGTGCGACGGATTTATTCTTAATGCTGACGGTTGCATTCCATGAAATAGCTATTAACTATGATTTAAAAACTTCAGACTTCGAAAAAATGTGTCAGATACTGATAATTGTAGGTGAAGATTAAAATATAATGTGGAAACTCTCTAAGCTGTGCAATGCGCGGTCTAGTTTTTCGTCAGACGTCTCGTTACCATGACTTTATTGCCAAATAATGCGCCCGCCTTCACAAAAAAGTGACAAGGATGTCACTACCCCACTCCGGAATGTGAAGATAGCTGAGGGACGCTCTTTACTTAAAAACTAAGTAATGCCCTTCTAAGGTTCGACTACAACGGCTCGTGAAGGGTTCCACTCATAATCACCCGTACAGAACGTTGAAAATAAGGTCATTGAAGCATCATGGCCTTGAGAGGGATTCACAATGGCAAAGCCATAATTTGGAGTTCTCCAGTGACAAGAAGCCGAATTTACAGGAAAAATTTGAGAGTTAGAAAACTATAAAGTCGAGAGTCAACAACCACTCGATGATTCCAGCGCGCGAATTTTACATCCCTCGAAAGCAGTTCAGATAGAGGGAGATAGAGAAGTTTACCACCATGGCAGCACGGTTGGCAGCAGACACACGCACAATATACGGTGAGAAACGACATATCCACGCTGCAGTCGATAACGATGGAGGACGAGTCCACAGCCTCTGTTCCAGACAGGAAGCGGCCATAGCTCTCCCCTGTCTCCAGACGAAAACAGGATTGTTGGTACGTTGAAATCAATCCTGGTCCATTTCAATATCTCCCTGTTATCTCACTTCACTCCTGCTCCTCGTTTGACGCACAGGCCCGACACATACAGAACCCCATATACTGACGACAAAAATATACAATCAGAAGATAATGGCAATAACTCCTATCCCTCATATTGCGTTCGCAACGAAATGACGTTAAATTCTCTACAGGATGTTTACCATCTCGCCTCTATCCTTGCAAGGAGAATGAGTACAGGAAGAATGTCATTTTTGAGAGGAAAAATAAAACCTAAAGAAGTGTGCGATAGGTAACTATGCGAACAATTTCATACCTTGTCTGAACATGCGTGACAGTCTAAGATAATAAGAAAGATAATTGTCGAGAATGCAATGGATACATATATGTGGCTGAATTATCTAGAGCTATGAACTTTGTTGGTTCAATTGAATTTCACACAACAATTATCTAAAACATAAAAATTAAACCAAACTTTGAACATGAGGAAAATTTTGTGAATCTCTAGGGGTAGATATATGGGATCAACTTGCAAACATGTAAAAGGACAGCAATAGTACATAAAGTGCAATAGCGCACCAAAAATAAAATAAAATGTTTTAAACCCTAGGGGAAAAAATAGAAGTCTCTAAAGTAAATGCAAAGAAAAGAAAAAGTGAAGTCTCATGATGAAATGTACATGCTCTCTAACATGTCCGCACATGTCATATCTGGTAAATCTAGCGCAAGATTCAATGTGATCTAGTGGCATAAACTGAGCGGATTCCAATAGAACTTTGGAAGAATATCCGATATTTGGGAACGTTGCAAGGTCGTCAATACCCGTTGACTATAGCAAGCTATCAACAATATACATAAAAGCACGCTTCCCATCGTTGTCCAAATTGCCCAATGTAGCAACTCATCAACTGTCGATAGACAGTTGATGAAAGAAATGATCAAAAATCTCAAAAGTCGAAGGATAGAAATCCTCAAAAACATATTGCACGCATACTATCTCTATCCTTCCAAAATCCATTAGTACAAAAAGGCATAAAATTAAAGTTATACTTTTTAATAAAACGTATAACTTGACTCTCATAATTAATATAAAAAAATATACACAAATTAATTTATAAATTTTATTCGCTCTTCACTGAAGTGAAGAGCGAGTAATATAACAAAATGGATAGGAAGATCCCATCCCCATCAAGTAATAAAGAATGAAACCAACGGGGAAGATGTAATTGATTACAGAACTAATTATCAAATTGATGAATATTAATTCTTACAAATCATCATATTATCTATGGAAGAATTATTTCTATAATCTTTTCACTGAATGTACATTGAAATATGTGATTCTTCTTATATTTAACTGACGGATTTAGAAAGAGTAAATATATTGTCCGCTCAATGCTCCACACTAATTACTGTACATTTAATAAGTGTGGTTCATATTATTTTGGCCTACCATTAATGAGTGTGGAGGCGTGGACCACAAGGTGAAGAGAGTAAGTAACAACTTGGTACCTTATATCGCAAATTTGAAGATTCCAAACCGAAAGGTTAGAGATGAATCATCCCTGACCTATTGGTTTGGAATCTTCAAATTTGCGTAAAGTTGATTGCGCATCGGCGCCTATTCGCCCGTTCTATGAATAGCGGGCGTAGTGAGTACCCGGGTGGAAAACGCCTGACTATACCCTAAGAGCGACCGTGCTCAAGCTAACGAGACGAAGCACTGTGAGCGCGATAGCAAGCGCGAAGAGCAGAGGGACGGAAGAGCGAGACAACGTTTGCGGTGCCCCGGCTGTAGAAATGGGGCTCAACAAAATGCTGTCGATCTTCCGCAGCATCGAGTACAGCGACAAGTGTTCTTCATCTGGGCAGTTGAAAGGACCGTCGCTGATTTGTCCGATGCTTTAGTGCGTGCTTTGGAATTTGGAATTTGAATTCTTCTTCGTCGTCGGAGAGTGGGAGAGATGAAGTTGGTGGCGGGGTCTTACGAGCGTTTCTTGTGGGGCTGGAAGGTGCAAGCGAACGAGAAGGAATTGCAGCTAGCTTTTTCTTATCCTGCTCATTTGGGCCCAGTGAAATGCATTGCAGCGTGCGGTTCGATTGTGGCTAGTGGCGGTTCGGATGATACAATCAAGGTCTATGACGTGGTCGCGCAGAAGGATATGGGATCTTTGTATGAACATCAGGGGGCTGTCACATGCTTGGATTTTTTGAAACCGGAGGTGTCTCACCTCAACCGTCCCACTCACTTGTTCAGCGGCTCTGAGGATGGCACGATTTGTATTTGGGACACCGATTCCTGGATTCACCTCAAGACTATGAAGAGCCACAAAACAGCCGTGAACAGCTTGTCTGTGCACAGCTCGGCCAAAGTTGCTCTGTCCGTTGAGAAGGATGGCCACTTGAAAATGTGGAATCTACTGAAGGGTCGATGTACCTTTACCACGAAGCAGTCCTCCCAGTCCACTTGGATCAAGTTTGCACCCCAGTCCGGGGAATCTTACTCCGTTGTCAAAGAGGAGAAGCTGGAAATTTACAATGTCGAGACTGGGAAGATGCTGCACTCTTGTGATAATGAGAAGCGTGTACTCTGTATGGCCCAGAACCAGGTGAGAATGCGATTTCCTTGGATCAACATTTCATCTTTCTCGGTGATGGGGGTCTTGGAGGCAAATGATGAATCCGATATTGATTGCGAAAAGAGATCAGCAGTGCCCGTTCGAATCCGTAAATTTTGATATTTGAGTTGATGAGTGCAACGAAATTGATGTCTCGAGATACTAAAATGCCGAAATCTGCAAAAGATTCTATTATTTGAGACGCGAATGTGGAGTATGCGTCTGGGAGTTATGAACAGTAGTTAACACTGAAATGCCGCCTATGTGGAGTATATCACTCGAGATGTTTGTACTGTCTGTAGGATGATTTGATATTCACCGGTGGGGAGGATAGTATAATCAGGTGTTGGGACACAAGGAGCGGGCAGCTAGCTTTAACAGTGCCCAATGCCCACTCTAATCGCATTAGAGGAGTGGCGCTCTTGAACTCTCGGCAAGGTGCATTGGAGTCTGGAGAGATTCCTCAATTTATTGCCTCAGCTTCTTCAGATGGAACGGTTAGAATTTGGGACACTCGAATGGTTCAAGTAGCGAATGACCCCACTTCGCCAGAACCCGTTTTTGAGACCTCGACCAAGTCACGGCTTACATGCCTCGTAGCTTGTGGTTCAATGAGAAGTAAGTTTTGATCCCTTTCTTTTTGCACCGTTTCGTCCGTGTTTAGCTTTCATCCAACTTGTTCAATTTTTCATTTCTCCTCAATTGCAAACTTCCTCGAAAGTTTCCATTTATGTAGGAAGTGGGGCAACAACGCTTTAAATGAAGAGCTGGGGACTGAGTGTGTATGTCGGATGGCAGAGGCTGGTTCTGTGTTCATGGTTCCTTCTAAAGACGAAGTAGCCAGAGATGTTGGTAAAGAAGCTGCCGATGCACAACCACTCACAAAGAAACGAGTTGCAGACGGGTCAGCATCTCCAAAGCCTTCTAAGGGAAGTGACAGGAGTCAGAAGAAAGTACACGCGACTTCGAGTGTCAAGGTCGAAAAAGCCACCACTGGAGGACGGAGAAAGAGGAAGAGAGGTCAAAAGAATGCCAAGTGATAAATAATCCGCCTATTCTGGAAGTTTTCGCGGTTAGTTTTACTTCTCACCCATGTTTTCACAAGACTGCTAGTTCTACTTATTTTTGTTACGATTCAGGCTTCCCGTTGGCTGCATTGCAGATATCTGTTTTTCAGGTAACCTGTTGCTGAGAATTCTACGTGGGACAGGAACTAAGCTGACGCTAAAAGTAGATAATGTTTTGTTCGAGAACTACTAGGAAGGTGAATCAACGTAATGTGAAATGTGTTTTAGCAGAAAAAACGTTGACCATCGTTTATGTCACAAGGAGTCCATGAGTTTTACCGGCAATGTAGACACCTGCAATCTAGCCGTGTTGTTGCTGACGTGTTTCTGCTTGGGTTGGTCATGGTTCCAGCCCACCGTTACCGTATTGATCAAGACTTTACAGTAAAAAACACGTCATGGTAGAAACTATGCCGAGTGTTTAATTAGAGGCTCGTGGTTAATGCTCTAAAACCACTTCCTCGCTTACTTGTTTACTTGGCAACATGTGAGTATTAAGGATGCACCTCGGTACACACTGGTGAAGCTGCCCTGTTCTTTTTGACGGGCGAAGTGATGCTTGCCATTTAGCTGTTGCTGATTGTTCCTTGGCCCGAGGGCATAAACCGCAATTACGATGTTTCATTCTGTGCTTGATCAATTTTGATTCAATGTGTTTTCGCCGGCTCTATGCTGTTTTAAGTGTACTGAGCCCTAGTCCAGATGGATGTTGTATGCCTTCGGGATTTTTCTTCAGCCTCTCTGGTTGTTTCCCCATAATACTGGGCTCGGTTCTTGTCCTAGGAGACTAAACCCTGGCGGTTCGTAATGTATTCGTTATGTTTATTTTGTACGAGAACTATGTTCCACTTTCTATCTAATGTTACCACCTGGACTGAAATATCGTCTGTTAAGTATCCCAATGTTCTAACTCAGCCTGTGCCAGTATTGAGTGGATTTGAGGTAGTATATTTTCCAAGGTTTCGAATACCAGGCTCTCATGATTGATGGTCGAAGCTAAAGTGTGCTGATGTGCCTTCAAAATATAGGAACCTTGCCGATGAACCGCATGTCTCCTGAATGGGTATACAATTTGGTTCTCTTTCCTTATATTTTTCATGTATTCAGGTTGCCGGATCGACCTATTGGCTGCGATTGGATCGAGGAAATGCGCCTGTCCCAGCACAAGAACCTGCTTATGGCACTTTTGATAGGTATGATAGCAGAGACTGTAGGATGGATCAGAGGCTCACACCTCTGACTTGGAAGTTATTAAAGTCTTGTCAAGGCTGGGCGGAAGCGGTTGGCATCGAGTGTAGGACCTTGTTTACTAAATGTCCTTTCCTTGATAGAGTTCTCACTCCACACATTTTTGATCGATCTATGTACCGTGCTGTATCAACAGGAGTAGAAAGTACGTTAACTTAGATTTAGTAATGTACAAAGATTCAGGGTGTTGTAATGTGATTATCTTAAGCAAAAAGGTTCCTTCTTGTCATGATTTTTTTGCACAAGACGATGGCTTGTAATAGCCAAGCTGGCCATCGGTGGTCTACTTATGGTTGGTAAGTACTGCGGGCTATGTGGCTATTTGGTCACTTTTCGACGTGAACATCGAAATGAAATTTGGAATACGCGTTGGTGGTATGCGTCCCGTGGATCTTCCCCTCATATTTAAGTAAAAGATTCTCGTGGACCCTCGTTGGCCCTGACAAGTGGAGTGACTGATTTAATTGTGACTGCGGAGGGAAACGGCGCATTTGAAGAACCAAGTTGCACATGGACCGGTATGGGATGGGAGAGAAAGGAATGGGAGCGTCCTCGCGGCGAAGATTCGGAGAAAATATGGACAGTGGACCAATGAGCGGTTCTTTTGGTACTTCTTCCCTGTAAACTAAAGAATTCCCCGAGAATCGTACAAGTCTATGTGGTCAGGAAAACATGAACAGCGCAAAAATGTGTGTACTTTAACATACGTCTTACATTTGAATTTTGATTTCGTATAGACAGGGGTCCGTATTGACGGGTGCTCGACAAGACTACGTACAGACAGCCTTATTGTATACTACACCATTGAATCCTTCATCCTTCATTTACTGTTTATATCACTGATATTCACTAATGATAAAGGTAGATGGGCGAATACACTAGTGTAAATATTTCAATGAGAAATATACAGTAATATTGTTATCTTTTATTAGTGTATAAATTTATTTACAAATATTTTATGTAGAATAGGAATTGGTAGAAAGAAAACATGGCACGAAGAATGGTCTAAAGATATAATCGGGAACCCCAATTAGTGTTTAGTGATTATTTTTGAATTTTACATTTCTTGATTAATGTATATTACACTAAATACATCAATGAATCACGAAATTGTCTTTACTGTCAGGGCATGACATTATGATGATAATATTCAAGTGCAACTATGGAATGACCATCAGATTTAAATCGCTAGAATGAAATTATCAATGATGATGAAGTCAATTAACTTAAGAAGTGAGGATTAGACTAAGTTTGTTGTGTCTTTACGTGACCGCAGTAAAAACCAACAATTTGTGAATCTAATTCTCCAATTATCCATGTTACTTTCGTACGCGTAACCTCATGATCAATCACTTAGAAATAGTTCTTATGTGTATATGGTTATTTTCTTTTATATATATATATATATATATAGACAGTTTGATATACTGTTATACACAAACTATATCAAATTAAATAAATACATTTTTGATGCATGCAATATATATAGTATATTAATTTTCAAATTTATAATTTTTCAAATATATTCAAGAAGCAATTGATAGGTTAACTTTCTTATGTTGGAATAATATGGCAATCTCTTCCAAACTTCAATTCGCCACCCGAACACTATAGATTATTGAATAAATAATCTTTGTGTTAAATCTATATGGATTAAAATGGATTACAAAAAACTACTTTGGGAGTTGTATACCATTGTAGTTCATTCTCCCTTCTATGACAAATAGTAAAAGTAGTTTTATCATGCACTCTAGCTCTTCGCGGGACTATTCCATGGATTGTATGTCTATGCATTCTAATTGATTGTAAAACTCTTGTTTTGGTAAGAGGGATACGATCATTTATAAAAAAATTATTATATAGTTTATTTTAAAATATATACAATATTTTGTATAATTTTATATACAAAAAATATTTTTAACAAATTTTAAAATTTCATTATTATAACATTAATTTTGTGATTTATTTTTAATATTTTTAAATAAGAAAATGTTAATTGGACATGGTAATATTGTGTATATAATTATAACATATATATTCATGATTGAAAGTATGATATATCACTAATTCATAAAAAAATATTATTTAAATATATGGAATGACATAATGATCTTTACATGCATTTAGAAATTCATGTCACATGCAAATATTTAGATTTGCAAAAGAATAAAATATTAGTGAAAATTTGATATGAAAATTATCAATATTTTAAAGTATCATATTAAAAATTTTTATTTTTATTTTTATTTTTGAAATATATTATAATTTTTATATTAATTTCATATAATATGATGTTTTATGCATTTTTTCTTTAAACAAATTTGGATGTAATTTTACTCATTTTGTGAACATTAATTGTATAAGCTTAATGTATCATGAAATTATGTAAGTTTATAAAATCTTGTGTAAAATTAATTGATTTAATAAAAAAAAATGTCACTTTTGAACTATTTATGCAAATACATTCATAAATTGGATATATAAGTGTGTTGAAAAATTAATGTCATTCTTTGAGCAAAGAAGATTTATATAAACTCATTATCATGACATATTTTTGATTCACATGTGTTATTCATGTTAAGTCATTATTGTCACCTATGTATTTATATATATTGAAACTTGTCATTTTTTTACACATGAAAATTAATTTGGAGTGTGAGAAATAGTAGATTTTATGTCTGTAAGGTAGATATCACACATGTAAAGTTGATGTGGATTACATTTAGTGCATAAAATGTTGATATATAATCAAGTTACATAATAATTAATACTTTTACACAAATATTATCATCATTGAGTTTTTCAATGCAAAAATCAAAATGTGATATAATTATATTCATAAATAATATATAAATTTATTTATTTATTTATTTTTGAAATACATATTTTATTATCATAATTTATGCAACGACCCATAGTTAGATAGATGTGCATACAACAACACATAGTTGTTAGCTAGTAGTGTCGTTAGCACGATTTGCACTTGGCATATGATGAGGCCTAGGCTCAAGGAGTAGAGTTCAAATTATGACTCCTAGGGGATTTGCAACTATGGTGGATTATTATTAGCTAATCCATGAAACCTGATTTTTTGGAGCTTAAAATGGGTTTGAATCAATCATAGTATCTCTTGTATACTATGATTATGAGTTGAGTGTCCTCATGTACATTTTGAGACTAAAGAAGATTACTTTGAAAACTCTAGTGCGATTGTCTGTTGAGAATTGTGATTCTTGAAATGCTGTATGTGTTTGCCAAGTTTTGATCGATGGTTTTTTAAATCTATTTGTTGTTGAGTGTGCAAGCATTGCTGGAGCGAAGATCATGATGATAATCTTGCCGTAGATCAATTCAAAATTTGTGTGAATACCATGATGGTAATTGTTATGTAGAAGCAATTTGAAGTTTATGTGAATGATTTTGAAGTTTTATTTTTGTAAAGTAATAGCTTGATTTTCAAATCAAGCTCTTATTTAAGGATCAAGTTCTTCAATAATTATTTTTATTTATTATTATATTAATATTTGTATGTATGAAATCTGAATTGTTATTTATCATGATCACAATAAATGTTGCTTATGTGAGTTAACTTCATTTAAAAAAAGTTGATATATTTTAACATTATAAAATTTGGATTTTAACTTGAATTTCAAATTTACTCATTTTGAAATATTAATAATTTATAAAAAAATGATTATTTAATTTGTTAATATTTATGTGTTATTTAAATATTATATGGTTGTAATCTTTATTGATATAGTTTGTGCATAATTCATTTCAAACCATGAAATTTTATTAGTTTAATATATCAAATTCAGATTGTTCCATATGGTACTTTAAATAGTTGCTTGTAATTTGTTGATAATTTTTGAATTCAAAGATATTTATCTCGTAGAGCTTTTAAAAAATAAAATATGCCTATACTTATTATTATCCTTATTTCATAATGAATGTTCAACTTAGGTTTTTTAATTTCAAATATATTTTTTAAATATAAGATTATTTTATATACAATTATATATCTATTATTATTTCGTATGATGATAACTAATATTTTTAAATAATATATTTTTTTTTTTTTCTATTTCTTGTATTTAAATATAGTATCTCGAAATAATAATTTATCTAGATAAATGATTTATTTTATGTTTAATATATTATTCATATATATTTTAATTTTTTATCTTTTTATTTAAAAAAATAATTTTTTTGAAATTAATTTTTTTTTAATAATAATTGATTTATGTTTTATATTTTTCATAACTTGCATAATTATTTTGATGTTCATATGTATAGCAAATTAACATCAAATGAATATATATTGAAATATCAAAATATTTTAACCACTTAACATAAAATACTTTGTGACATGGGGTATAATTTTATTCAACATATTGTAAATATTATTTTATGAAGAGTATATAAATCTTTGTACAAAGAGCATTTCTTGATGCAATCCATGTGAAAGGAATTAAGTTACATGGTGACTCTTAAAATGCTCATGTGTGTAGAATGTTTGAGCTTTCTAGTTTGGATTTCTTAGCTACAATAGTACACATTTACTGTTGTGATTCCACTGGAAGTTTACAACATCTTAGCTCTTTGGTCTCAATGATGTATGACAGATGTGTTTTTCCCATACTTTTTGCTTTATAACTTGAAATCCATTTAAAATAAATATTAATTGAACATGCTTGAAAAATAAAATATTATATTAAAGATTTATTTTTCTAATTTGTTGCACTCATGAATGTTTGCATTCAACAATTTTATGTTGCTTTTCCGTTCACAATATTTGGTTAATTTTGTGTGAAATCATTAAACACATAATATATGTGTTTAATGCATATATATGATATATGTGAATCCATTAATTATGAATTTTTTTAATCAAATCATAAGGAATAAAAGTTCATTTGATATAACAAAAAAATGATTAAATATGTTATAAAAATTCTCTGTTATATTTTATATTTAAACCATATCCAAAGTGGATTGCTTTAAAATCATGAAGTTATTCATTTTTTGTTGGCTTTAATATCAATGATAATATATTTCAAATAGATATGAATAAATTAAATAATTTATTAATAAAGTAATTTATATTATTTACTTTTTTCTTTTTTCTTTTTTTAGTTTTGTTATATATGTATATATAACAAAACTAATCAATAAATTGATTAGTTGATAAATTAAAACAGAATGTTTTGTTTGATCATTAAATTTTTTTCATATTATTTATATTCATTAAAATTTTAAGATTTAAGATATGTATATATATGTATTATTTGATAATTTTTTTCAAACTTTAATTATTTAATTAAGAACAAGTATTTGCAAAAAAAATTATTGTCATAAATCAATTTCGCTCATATTTTTAAGATTAAATGTAATGAAAACAATATTTTTTGAAATATTTAATTGTTTTAAATTTATTTATAATTTTATTATTTGATTATCATGTTTGTTATGAAATGTTAAGATACAAATTTGTGAGAATCTGTGATTTTTAAAAACATTGTTATAAAATTATCATCTTAATTGTTTTTTATATGTATGTATAATTTTATATACAATGAACTGTAATATTTAATATACTTATGTCAACATAGTTTTTTTAAATATTTTGTTTGTTTTTTTTTGGGGATCTTATTTGTAAATAGTTTATCATTCGTAATCACAATATATGTTGCTTAAATGATCATTTTTATTAATTTGTATTCATTATTTGTTAGTTTTACAGAAATCAACATTTTATTATTATTGCATGTTTGAAACATATGAATCAAAAAATCATCATCATATCAACATTGAATATTTTTACATGACCACACATTATATCAATTTTTGGCATTAAAAGTTGTTTATTATTTTGAAATTTTGATATTATATATATATATATATATATATGCTGATCACATTAAGGATAATAAGCATAGTATATTTTAAAGCTTTACATGAAATGTATGAATAAATCTCTGTTTACAATTTTTAATAATTTGAATGATTTTTGTTGTTTAAATTTGAATCATTTTGAAATTTATTTTTTTGATTTTAGATTTTAGATTTTAATTTTATATAGTGTCAATTATCAGCCATATGATTGTATTTTATGATTCAGAAATAATACTTATAATAAATAAATATATATGTTTAGATTTATATTTATTTTAATAATAAAATTATTATATTTAATGAAAATAAAATTATATTTCTTTTTAGTCATGTAATCATTGAAACAAAGTTGATCAAATCTTATCATCATCATATGTATTCAACAATATATCATTTGTTGGCTATAGGTTTGATGTAATGTTGTTATTGATATGAAAATATTTGTATACTTATAACTAAATTGTGCAACAATTCTCGGATTATTACACATTTTTTATTTCCGTAAGTGATGCATAGAGTTACACTCATCTGATCATTAAATTGGAAATTTTGTTTGGTAAATAATAAAATTATAATTTTTTATTGTTATATGCTGGTTACATTTTTGATAGAAATACAGAAAAATATTTGATCATACACATATGTTTTTTATTTTATTTTGAAGAATGAAGCTTTATTTAATATTTTTTTGAATTTTTATATTTAAATTTTTTTTATTAGAATTTTCAATTAAATATTTTTTTAATTTACATTATTTTTAGCAATAAACTATTCATGTTTTGTTTACTGATATATTCATGGATGTTTTATAAAATTCAAAATATTTAAACTTACAATAATTTTCTGAAGTAAAAATCACTTGGGAACAATGTTTGGTTGCTAAATGAGTATATTAATTTAAAATAATTTACATATATTTTTTATTAACCACATGTTTTCATACGGAGCACCTAGCAAAATCCTGTTAGTTTATGTCAATGATCATGAAATTTACATAATTGCTAAACTTTAAAGCCAAGTTGGAAATTTATGTTTATGACATTTTCAAAAATTAAATTAGTTTTGAAAGGATATATGATTAATTTTTAAACATTAAAAAACTTGAAAAACGTATATTTAGAGAAAAAAATTAAAATTCGGCTCAAAAATAATCAACGAAATTTTATGAGAATTTGTAGATTTATTGGGATATTATATTTTAGATGTAATTTTGTAGATAAAATAAAAAATAGAATCAAAATGTCGTGTGTAATTTCTTGCTCAAATTGCAGGCTTGAAAAAATTGAAATGTATGTTTCAAATCGTAACGCCTTCGACGTTTTAATGTTGTATGTTTGACATGTCCTGGATTTCTCGCCACATGGCCTTTCTCTAGATTGCCACATGGCAGTTCTAGAATATCATCAGGCGATTCTGCTGATTGATATTTGAAAATCGGACAAGGATGTAAAACACACGTGGACCCATTGACGTCGACGAAGTTTTGCCCCTGGACCCTGGTAGGATGATGACCCTGGTACTGTCCGTCCGCGTCTCCGTAAGTTTGCACGAGAAAGGAACGGAGAGAACGGAGCAGACCCCAGAGGTGCTATTGATTTGACATGATTCCCTGACGTGGAGCAAAGAACGCTGGACTCTGGACTTAGAGAGGAGAGTGACCGATGCGGAAGAAAGAAACGCGAGCCAGGAACGTTCGAAACGCACGCACATGGGAAGAGTAGGAGGTGAGTGAAGGAGTTCAGACTCCATCCAAAGTTAAGAGAGGAGAGTTAGGGTGGTTATTTGTTGAGTAGCCGATGGAAGGAGGGTTGAAAAACTGCTGCATTCGGTAGCGTGAGGAGGAGGAGGTGGTGGTGGTGGTTGTGCTAATATTTTCAGGTGCGAGTTGACTTGATTTGAATATGTGTTACGATGGACGTGGATTGAATGATGCATGTTGCTGATGCTTTAGGCTCAGGTTTCAGAATCTTAAAGCCAGCCCATTTAGAAGCGGGAGATCAGGCAGGGCCAGGGCCTGCCGAGTCAGACGCTGGGTGGATTTTCGAGGGTATATTGCTTTGCCTGCAGAAGACGGAAGGAGATGCAAAGGAGGAGGTTCGTGAAAACGTTCGAGACTGTACGCACACATTTCCATGATTGTCCCTGGGGGAGTTGGGGTTCTAGAGTTTTGAGAGCAGTGGTTTGATTGATTGGATGATGCTCTCCTCTGTTTGGAAGGAGATCAGATCCCACACTGGCGGCCGAAACTGAATCTGTGAATGTATGACGGCAGATAAAGGCACTGCGATAAGAAAAGAAAGGTAGAAATGTCGGGGACTGGGGGTCCAAAGATCAAGGCTTCAGCAGCGCGTGCACACACCCGGAAGGCAGTACCCAAGACCTCCAGTTCCTCGAGCCTCGGTGTGTAAATGGTGTAATTTTGTTGTTCAGCTGTTTTGAAGTTTATGCGATTAACTCCATTCTAGAGGTAGCTTGTTGTGTCAGCTGGGACTGGCATTAGCAGGGTATATGTTTTTTCGCCATTCCATCTTCCCGTAGTTGAGCTCAAACATTGAGTTCCTTTTGGTCGAGATTTCTGTCTCCTCTGGGTGGTACTAGCTTTTACGACGACTTTATTCTCCCAGATAAGTCGATCAATCCGACATCCGGAAGATCAGGAAATTTGCGGTCAGTGATTTCTTCGCTGATGCGAAGTGGACCTTCTAAAGGAGAATACTCTTACTTGACTGATGAGTAGAAATGGCAAAGGACGATAGGACGAGAAAAATACGTCATAATTACGCTGCTGGAATTGGGCGAATTGACCCCCTTTTCAATTCGGACAGAAAAAGGAGATTTTCTGACTTACCAGTACGATATATTTGGGTAGGTTTGGTGGTACTTTCTACGACATTTGCACTTGTGTCTTGGTTATGCTACAGAAATATACAACCTCCTCCCCCTAAGGTAAGAGCTTCAGACGACCTTTGGTTTCTCTTGAAGCTTTCCAAAGCCATGTTGCATTCAGTGGGTTTTGGTCGTTGTTCTATGTCCTGTAGAGGGGTTTGAGTGACATAATCAGCAACTCAATCTAATTGGATCGTGGTCACGGGATTGGAGTAACTTGTCATCGTGATGCTGTTGCCCGTTTGTTTGCGTCCCTCGAGTAAATGCATTTTCCCGTCTATCTTCCGTTGGATATGTTGTCTGCATGCTTATTTCGTTCTTACCCATAGAAAGAGGGCGTAGTTTTAGCAGGTTACAGAAATTTGTACTGTTTTTAGTCTCTGTTGGATTTCCGGTGCTGGCTTTATGCAGCACAAGATGTATTGATCGGACTAACCCTGTCAATGCAAACTTTAGATATGTGGTACTCCAAACGGACCACCAGTGACTGCACCTCGTATTCAACTAAGCGACGGTCGGTTCCTTGCTTATAAAGAATTTGGACTACCACGGAAGGAGGCCAAGTACAAAATCGTTGCTGTTCATGGATATGGAGGATCTCGAAACGCCCTTCTGGGAGGTCTCACAGACGTAAGTAACCGGGATTCAACTGATGACCATTTTATAACCAATGTTACAGCTGTTCGCGTAGCTGCGGCATTTGACCATCACACTTTCTAGCTCAACTATGTCTTTCTTTCATGATTCAAGAACTTTGCCTTCACTTTTGATTTCTTTAGAAATCTTTGTCATAGTACTGTAAATCGTGTACCCTCAAACGCGTGATACAAGTTTCGGAATGGATGTCTTCTTAGTGATGTCTAGAGAGCTGTGCTCACAAAGTTAGGTCTGGCTTCACTGTGCTTTAGAAAGCATACGCTCTGTTCTGGCCTATCTTAAAACTTTGCCTAGGATTTTGTTTGTTCACCTCTCGATTCGTTGGATATTGCGTTGGAAGTTTGAGACTGCCTTTATAGACTTTACAGTAGTCATTCCTTCATTTTGTTACAGAACTTTCCTTTTCTTGCGATTCAAATACCATCAAAGGTATTTGAATCGCAAAGTGTAAACTTAATTGTTGCCGAAGGTACTACTCACTGCGTGCACGCATCTATCACATCTCACTGAGTTATATTTCTTCGGCGTTGTGTTTGCGAGATCCTCACTATGCAACAATGTTAACTTCGTACCGGATGTCGCAGGACGTTATAGATGAACTTAGCATCTACGTTGTAGGCTATGATCGGGCTGGGTATGGTCAGAGTACACCTAATCCAGGCCGAAATTTGAAGTCGGAGGCCTTTGATGTTCAGGTAAAGGATTTGTCATAATTGTACACTAAAAGCGCTTCTTGCAAAACTTCTTGGTTCTTGCATCTTGTTTTTATACTGCTAGAATCGAAGTATAAATATGCTCTGTGTATTTCCCTGGCGCTAGGCTGATTCTCGCCAGCAAATCTCCTGTCACCAACCACGTGCCATTTTCCCATCAACGAATCTGCAAATTTAAAAGACGTCAATTATCTTGCATCGTATGAACGATGCTTGTTTGCTACAGGAACTTGCCGATGGTCTTCAGCTCGGACCAACATTTTATGTAGCGGCGACTTCGATTGGAGGTTATACTGGTTACGCTCTTTTAAAGTATCTTCCCCACAGGTTTGTCTCTCCTTTTTTCTAGACTCAGAACAATTGTCGGGCACACGAGGTTACTCATGAATGTTAGTTGCATCGCGTGAAGTCCCTATTGTTGTCTTACCACATCGTTTGAGGTGCAACGTTTTGCTAGAATGGAGATTGGTTCTATGCTATGTTCAAGAGATAAGCAAATGAGAGTACAGCAGTTACTGTCTTTACTTCGGCTAGTTTTCGATGTAAAGCTGGTAAATACAGCCGGTTTATTGTAGGATTTGTACTGAAACTATACACTGTTTCTGTTCTTGGTTCTAAGACTATTTAATTTGGCTTCAGATTGGCTGGATTGACCATGTTCGCTCCTGTGACGAATTTTTGGTGGCCTGGGATTCCTCCGGAGGATGCTAGTAAAGCCTGGAAAACGCAGTACATAGGTGATCGCCTTGCACTTTCTGTCGCCCACCATGCACCGTGGTTGTTGTACTGGTACATGACCCAGAAATGGCTTCCCACGTCTTCTACTGTGAGCATGGAACGTTCAAGACTAGCTGAATACGATCAGAATATTATCAGCGGGTATTATGCCCAAGTTTACGCAGAGGTTTGTGATACAATGCTTGAACCCTCAGCATTCCTTCTGATTTTAATGCGATGACTGTGAAGCTTGAAGTAGATTGAAATACACGTAGAATATATTTCCCGTCACAATCTCTGAAACTGAGATTGGAAGTAGAGAATCTTAGTTTGTCTACCCTAGATCCAAAATCAATACTTGCGCTGGATGGATTGAAAAAGCTCCCAATCACTCAATCTCTTCATTCTTGCACCGCCCAGCCAGGTTGCCAGGTTTATGGTCTTCAGGTCATGACAGCCACATGCTAATGAGTACAATTTTAACATTCTGAATGTCGTTTGTGTTCGATTGACAGAACCCCCTTGAGCCGACTCAACAAGGTAGAGCAGAATCTCAGCATCGAGACATGAAGGTTATGTTTGGCAAGTGGGAATTTGATCCCGGTACTTTGGAGAATCCTTTTGTCAATTCATCTACAAGAGTTGACATATGGCAAGGAGATAAGGATTACTTGGTACCAGTTATACTCCAACGATATATCCATCGCTCTCTTCCGTGGATACATTACCATGAAGTTCCTGGGGAGGGACATGCTCTACTAGGAGTTCCAGGTCTTGCAGATATTATGGTCAAGACCATGCTCATAGGACCTTGAAAAAGTCGTCTCCTATGACAGCTTCTAGCTCATATGAATGGCAATACTCATGTACATTGTATGATTTGCAGGTCAGTACGATTATTATATCGTCGAAGGTGTAGGAGGGCCACTTTAGAGGTCCTAATTAAACGAGAATTTTTCCAAGGAATTGTAGTACATTTTATGATTGTCCTGTTGGCGTTGAAAGAATTTGTCCTTGTCACCTGAAATTGTAAATGTACTGTGCAAGTTTCAAATATCATTATGGAGATTTTCTCGTGAGTTGATAGATATAGTCATGTTTGATCACACGATTGAATGCCAATACGAAGAGGCCATACGATGCTAAAGATGAAACTAGTGAGGTACTCTGCCTGGACACAAAGCGGGAAATTCAGTTGATAGACGTTTTAGTTTACCAGTCCAGACATTAAGTTTACTTTGTTATACATCACACACTGTTAATTTTCCCCCAACCTGTAGCACCATGATTAGTTAGTCGGAAGGGAAAGGCGGACGCTGCGATCCATTCCAGACCATGACATGATATGCTCCCAAGCGGGACGGTGCAACGCAATGCACTAAGCGCGACCCGAGCTCAGAGCAATTCACATCCATTAAAATGTCCGTACATGCCTGATTCTATGCCACGGGAGAAACAATTGAAGTTTGAAAGAAATGTTATACCCTGGTAACACGCGGAATCTAATGGGGTTATCAATTAAATTCCTAGACATAAAGATAAATTTACATAAACCTGATCGACACATTGTAATTCCTTGTAACTAAGTACTTGAAAGGGAATTGTGTAGCAAGGGTATGCAAGCTGTGGGTTTAGAAGGGCAGTCAACAATAACCTCATCGGCGCAATATTCTCCTATTTGAAACGGTTTCCCATTAACCCTAATTCAGGAGACGTCCAAGGTTGGAGTTTTGATAACATGTGACGGCTGCACATTGATATTGTATTTTCTTTTTCTCCCTTGATCGAGTGATTTTATTTATATTTAGGGCTTCTATTATCATTCGCGGGGATCATCATGATGCTACACATTTTTTATAATCAAGGTTGTATGGATTGATGAAGTGCAACGAGATTATAGAAGAACATCATTATACCTACAATTATAACATAGTTTATCATAACGGATCCAATATATACACCTTTCATTAACACTCACATGGAATAGATGGTTACACCAATAAACTTATTTTTGTTGTAGTTAAGGAAAGCTTGGATCAAGATAGATGTAGTATAAGACATCTTATAGAATAATGAAAAATTATAAGGATTGTCTATTGACTTTAAAATTGTTCCAAACCCTGTAATCACACTTAAACTAATATTGCTAAAAAAATAATAAATTATGCTGAAAGATATCTAATGATTTCGAAAATGATTTCCAAGGTTTTCATGACTTATTCTATAGTATGATTTTATGTGATAAATTTTAAAAAATATATAATATAAACCACCTATCAATCAATCATGTTGTGCACATAAATATAGCATCACAACATAAATCACCTCACATCAAAAATCAAAGTATGTAGTTGTTGGGCACCAACACAAGTGTACCACATTAATCTTTTATATTTTCAAAACGTCAACAATACACTATGATCATATCATCTCATAAAAAAGTAATTTCAGTCAAAACAAATTTAATTTGAACTCCATAAATCAAGTTCCATGCACAATCTAATGTTCCATCACAGTCACACTCTCCAATCTCAACTTGAAAAACAGTCCTCCTAGTAGATCTAAATTGAACTCTACTAGCCTCCTATTAAGCATAACTCCAACTCCATCCTTGAGCCTCATTTTCCTAACGCCACTACTAGCCCTAAACAACTCTAGTGTAAACGGCACATCACATCTAGCGCTAATGGCACGAACTGCTCTATTGACTCTAACTTTTGTACCTACTTCTACGCTCACCTATTTAACAAAGGATGCCCTTCATAAGTATCATCTGAACAATTTTTAAAAAAAATATCAACAGTATAATGAAAGTGTACTTTTAATTAATGATTGAAAATATAATTAAATAAGATGATGTATTGATGAAGAATAACGAAATGTTTGTCTGCTGTCAAATTTCATCTTTGTGTCTTGTCAAATCTTGCCATCATTTTCAAAAATCACACCTAAACATTTATAACATAAAAAAATACCGTCATTATTTTATTCTTATCAGTTCTTTTTCACTACTTATCAATTGAATATTGGTTGCTTACAATCGATTCATCTTGTATTAATACTTGTGATATAATTAAACTTAGATGTAATCATTATTTTTCATTAGTTGTCAATTGAATATTGGTTGCATACAATCAATCCATCTTTAATCTTTACTTACGGTATAATTAAACTTAGATGTAATCATTTTCATTGTTAGTGTACATTTTCATAATTCCAATTTTAACCAATCTTAAAATAAGAAAATTTTAACAAATATGGAAGATAAGATATATCATCTTTATTCATTTCTACATAATGTACTTTATTTCAAAAGTTCAGAAAATATTGAATGAAATCTTACAATGAAGAAATTGACCTAAAAATTATTGCAACAATAAGAATATGAACTAAATTGACACATATTTTTTTATTTGCTTTTTTAAAGATTATTAGATTTAATTATATTAAAATATTACAATTTATTATTATTTCATAATAGTTTGAAGTCAATCATATTTATATGATTATAGTGTTGTACTTTTTTTCATCATTTTTTGATTTTTTTGGATATCTTTATATATAATAATCTTAATCAATTTTTTTTTTTTTTTTATAATTTTTGTAATTTATTTTTATTTATATATTATCAAATATATTTTTAGAGCTTTTTTATTCATGTTATCATTGTGAAAAATATTTTTGTGATTGAAAAGAAAAGATTATCATCAAATGTAAATTTATTGAATAATTTCATTTATTAAAAATTAATCATATTTATTCATTTTAGATTGAATTAATTTTTTATATATAATTATATCACTTAAAATATATTTTAAATATATATAAAAATAATGTTCGAATTTTTTTTAAATGAAAATATTTGTTAATTTTATCTTGTTTATGTGAAGTAAAATGTTGGTTTGAACATTTTTTTAATGATTAACTTCATAGGAAACAATATTATTTTTTAAATATTGATGACACGGTGAAAATGTAGTTTGTGAGCATTGATAGTGAAAATTTAACATATCATTAAAGTCATTTTTGATAAACATCAATTGTTTGAAATAATACTTTTAAATAGAACATTTGAATATCGTATGTAAAATATATAATCATTTCAATAAATATGATATCAAGTAAAATTGAAGTTGGGGTATTCTACACTTTCACATTTGAAACTTAATCAAGATCTCAAATAATGATCAGGAACAAACCATTGAAGATTTTATTTTTGAAAGGAGGTTATCAAATTTTTCAAAATCCTTGATTAGATTGTACATTATATTTTAGTTAAACTGAATAAAATATCACACATTTTGTGTGGGTAATGGAAATCATTGTTATGGGAATGACCAAGTGGTCCCAACTTTTCAACCGGGAATGTTATGGAACTCGTTGATTATTCTATGTGATTTTCACTCTTCTTTGTTTTGCATGTCCAGAAAATACGACTTGAATGAAGTTTTGTAAATTGATGGAATTCCGAAGAGTTTAAAACTAGATTGAGAAAATTCAGCAGACTTGTTTATTGATCACGTGAATCTTCTAAGAATACTCGCTCTTTGATTGTACGATCGCACGAGGACTATCATGTCCTTGTGAGGCGGGATATCAGTTACTTTCCAATAAGTGAACATGTGACCCACAATGAAACGTCCAAAGGACTCATAAGAGGTTAATGGAACCAACGGAACTTATGGCCATGAACGCTGGCACTTTCGTGTCGCTTTCGCGAAGAGGATTCAAACCTGTGCTCAGGCGGTCGGAAATCCAGATCCTAGTAGAAGCCAAACTACAGTAAAAACGCCAATGCAAGTTCAGCATCGTCGCTAGAGAGCATTCTCTACTTTGAGAGAACAGTTGCGACTTCAGAGAGTCGCTATCTTGATCCGACAAATTGCTCTTGGAACCACTTGAAGGAGGGGCAGCTCACATCGATGGGGACAGCCCCAAAATCGAACGTGCGGTCTTCATTTTTGGCACGTTAACAATGACTTTGAAGGATGCCCGGTCAAAAGTTGTCGACCACGACGGTGATTGAAAACGCCGTCGTGGTCGACAACTGTGTACAGTTTCTGGTCCGTGAAAAACTCACGGGCCAGGAAATTTAAAATTAACCACTGAGGGATCGGAAAACAACAATGGTAGAAACCACAGGCTTTGTATTCCATGCGATTTCCTACAAATTTTTCTGCGGCGACCGCGGGACTAGTTGGCGTTAACCACAAGCGGCTTAGCGTAATTCACACCAAAACATTGGCGACTGTGCAGTCGTTTGTGTTCATTGATGTGAGTGCCCCCTGCGACAGAGAGCTCGCTTCAGTCGAGCGGTCCTACCGAAAGGTTCTGTAGGATCCGTCGTGATGGCCAGTTGGATTTGGCGACGAAGCCAGGGTTCTAGTAACCTTTCTCTCGCATTTTTTGTAGTTTTTTTAGGTTGAAAATTTCTTGTAGTCGTTCAGACCGTTCTTGAGGCCATGCTGAACTGGTGGGAATCTCTGCCATCAGAAAAGCGAATGGTAGGCAGGATCCACAATCCATCCGTTTGTAGTGTGGACGGAAGTCACGGAACACTATACGTGTTGTCCCTCGTAAATTTTTGTGATTTTTTTTCCCCTCGTAATCCAGGTTTAGTCTTAGAAATATACCGTGTCTGAAGCGTCTGACTCGGTGGGCACTGTCCCGCTGCTGGCTGCCTCGAGAGTAATTCAGAGTTGGACGGGTGGGAACCCTAAGAGGAAGAATCAATTGCGTTTCGCTCGCTGGTCTCGCGCGCTCGCGAGGGTCGTGAAAATAGGAGAGGAGGGCGGGGAGGAGGCCCCGTAACCCCGCGACTTGGAGGGGCCTGACTCGCTCAGTAAGGTAGGCACGCAGGCACATCAGCAGCAGGTCAGGAGAAAGGGAGAGAGTGTGGGGCGAGGGAGAGCAGATCAAATCTGTCTGTCTCTGCCTCGGCTGGGGGCCTGTAGTCGTCGCAGTGAGGATTTTGGAATGCCGCGAGGCCAAGATGTGATGACACTGGTATTCTGCAGGTTCCGCCTCCTCGTGTTCGATATGGGAAAGGTCTTCTGGTGTTTGTAAATATGATTAGCAGGTCGGCTTCTCCGTCGAGCAGCAGCGGCAACTGAAAACGTGCTAGCGAGCGAGAGATTGGAATTCTTGTGATGTACAGAGCGCGCTTTTGACAAGGAGGGGAATTGGTCACGCGTAGCTGGGGTACACATGAGTGTGAGACCCACGCGGTGCTTAGAGGAAACTGTTGATGCCTCCTACGCTTGAAAGCGAGAGCGAGCCGAGAAAGCGTACGGGAACAAGCTTCTTCTGCAAGGTCTGTAGAGAAATGTTGAGCTCCCAGTTGAGGTAGAAAGAGCTACGGAAGAGGCACGTACATGGCGGATAATTCGGAAAAGCCTGACGAGCCTGCGGTAATGGCACTCGATGGAGCAGGACCGATGATGAGCAATTCTGCAGTCGCTGAAGCCGGAAAGAGGGTGAATGGGGCATTAGCAAAAGTAGCATCACCTCACTCCTCACAGGCACCTAGCTCTCCCAAGACCGAGTGCAAGGCCTTGGCTCAAAAGCTAGCTCTACAGCCCGTACCCAAATCTAAACAGGACCAATGGGGTTTGCTTACTGCAGTGTCGGAGAAGGCTCGGAAGCGTCCACAGGTGAGAAAGTCTTCTCTTGAGATGGTTCTTGGGCTTGAATTATTAGCTTCACTGGAATGAGTTTTTTTCAAGAAACTACATGATGTTGCTAGTACCTCTTGTCCTCAAGGAATCACAGCAGCAGGCTTGGGATGATGCTGTTTAACTTTGTCGTCGTAATTTGTGTGGGCTTAGCTGTGCCTGATGTCCTGGGTTGGGAGTAATGTGCCTGAAGTCGGACGAGCAGTCTTAGTCCTGATGTCTTCATCTTCGTCGTTTGTCAATGTGTCAAAGGGTTCACACATCATGCTACATAACTCCGATCATGTGCTCGGTCGCACAGTGGCAGAAGTGAGCTGTCAGTTTGAGTCACCTGCTGTGAGTGGAAGGCATTGTACTATTACTCGGAAACTTACCACTTTGGATGGGAGCATTAAGCCTTCTGGCAGCGAAGCAGTTCCGGGAGATCACTACGTTGTCTTTGTGAAGGATTCTAGGTCTGAGGACTCACTCTTTCCCATGGTCAATTTTAGTCCATTCAAGCTCTGTTAGAAGGACAATCGGATCAATTTACTTTTGGTTGAAGATTTAACCTATCTCAACTTTATTATGGTGTCATCAGCTCAAACGGAACATACATCAATAATCAAAGATTGAGAAAGAATGGTCCGGAGCTAAGAGTCCAACACGGGGACATTATATCCTTGGTTGCCGTTTCTGAACATGGTAAGTTGATGATTTCACCTCGTAAGTGTTCTATGCACCGTGTAAGGAGCAAATGTCTCCCTAAATGAGTATGTAATCTACTTTGAGAAAGAATCGATTACTAATCTTGTTATCACACATGGTTCGTATTTCAGTTGTTTAGATTGTACCTCCTGGGTCTGTAGTCTTCGGTCCGCTTGTGTGTTAACCTTCTGGCTGTTCATCGGCGTATTATCTAAGTTGATATGTTAACTAATCAAGCTGGTTCGTTTCTGACAGAGAATGCATTGGCTTTCGTGTATCGAGAGGTTATTGATGATCCTACCAGACAAGCCCCCAAAAGAAAGAACTCTCCTGCAGGTATCTCATTTAATATAAGTAATTAAGTCGAAATTGGTACTTTGTTTCGAAATAGCAAACCATAAGTTTACCGTATGAATGACATCGCGTAAACATATTAATGAATGATGTCAGGAGAAGTAGTTGCATGTTCTGGAACTTGTTTCATGTTGTTCAAAAGGACTATCCAATTTATGGCACATAATTTACATGTTTGGTATATCTGCCTGATGTCTGATTCTTTTGACTTCTGATGGTCATAGCTAAAGCTCGCGTTTACCCCACGATGCTTATTCTTGATACAAGATAGTGATACATGATGGTTTGGACCTCTCCTCAAGATTCTGCTCGCTGTTTTTTATTTTGCGTGGTTTGAAGTTCTCCACGTATGGATTGCTCTGAGCACAGAGATCGTGAAGTATGAGTAGCTATGGAAATTAGTAAAACGGTCAAAACCAAAACACAAGACAGTTTTGTTTACGATTGTAATGTACAAATCACATACAAAAGTTTTTGGTTTAACTGGTTCCAATTGCTTGTGGAGCGCTTTGGTAATAGATATTGATAATGAAGGAGTGGCTGGTGACGGGAAGAGGATACGAGGGATTACCACTTGTTCGAGTGAAGGGCCTGTTTCTCTTGATGATGTTCGGCGATTGCAAAGGTCGAATGAGGTGATTTATTAGACATGTGATCTTTGAGATATATGTGTATATTTAGTTCGTTTTCAAACCTCCTACTTAAATGGTTCCATTGGAAGCATTATTATCCTGGATCAAGGCCTGAATTAAATCCCCGTTTTACTCGGTTTTCGTGGGAAACAAGTAAATTAATTATTCAGGCACCTTTGAAGGTCTTCATCTAAGCCAGGTTATCCTAAACTCCGGGTCCCTCCCTATAAGTGAGTTTTGGTAGGATCTATCAGGACTTTTTTTGCTTGTGTGTGAGATGCCTTTTTTTCAAATTTTGTGTGTGTTGATCTTGCATCATTCACAGACTTATCTCCAGGAAATTGTTGGTGAAAAACCATGAGAAGTGAATAAATCCGTTTCTCTAAAGGTTTGTTTGCCGGAAGCAGGAGTTGAGGCAGCAGCTAGAGGACCATGTCTTGAATACAGAGAAGATGCGCAGTGAAATGCGTGCTATGGAGGCACGCCATCAAGTTGTAGGATCCTTCGACTTATGGAACCTCGTTTTGAGATGAACACTTTCTCATGAATTGTTTCATCACATATTCAATTGAACTACACGAACACATATACTACGAACCAAACTACCCAGCATATTGTATGATCAGCATATAGGATCAAAGTAAGTTATGTTAGTCGAGACGTCCCCAATGTAAATGTTACTTGCACTAATTTGGGGTTCAAGTATGAAGGGCTCTCACACCTGGTGGAACAAACGATGTTACAGGAGGTGAAGGAAGTGAAAATATCTGTGGCAAATCAATATGTACAGCAGATTGAAGAAATTATAGGAGAGCTTGCTAAGAAGGCGAGCGACTTGGAGGAATGTGTAGCGACTTGTGCGCAACAACAGACAACCATAGAAGATCTGACTCAACGTCTTGCTGCTGCCGCTCAGTCTCGAATGGATGCCGAAGAAGCTATCCTAAGGTGTGACCCTTGTATTCGTTTTTACACCTTGGTAGTCTATATGTTCATTGCTATTTTAGACTACAACCTCTGATGTTACAGCGGATGGTGGTCATGGGAATGCTACTTTTCACATTTATATGGCTTTGAAACCTGGGCTTTCTTACACCATGGTTCCTTGATAGAGACGTTATTTATGTCATCTATCTGAAACTGCTCTTGATCGTGCAACTGCTAACTCCCAAACATGTCGTATAGTCACAAGTGTAGCATAGCGGAGCTTGAGAAGCGCTTGGAAGAGGAACGCGATCATAAGGATAAAGAGAGGTTTCAAGCAGAAGCCAATCTTCGAGCTGCGATAGAGAGAACACGTGCTGAGTCGTTGGAGGAGCAGAAACGACAACATGAAATATCAGCTCGTTTGCAAAAGCAGCAGCAAGACATGATATTTGATCTTCAGGTTACGTATCTTCAGTTTTCCTGACATTATGATGTCATAGTCTTAAGACAACAGACCGCCCAACGTGGCACGGCGGTGCTAGTAACAACAACGAGAAGGAGTTAGTGAAGGAAAAAGGGGAACGAAGACTTCGAGAGCCTACAGTGTTTTTGTTATAGTTACTAACCTAGAAAGGTTTCACTAGCTCATCGACTTGTTCACCTCGATGGCCCCAGATCTATCTACTTCATTTGAAGGATTATCTCAAGTCTTATTATAATCCGTTGTGGTATCGATAGGCCACTTTGCCCAACTTCCAACAGTGGGGTACAAGGATATGGAATGTGTAGAATATGTCAACCGTTTGATTCAATTCAGTTCCTTTGACTTCCTAGGTTTTTTGTCTTAGCTCCTTTTTTGATTTTGGTTGGACTTGGACTTTGCAGGAGACTGACAAGGAGAATCGCCGCCTCGCGGAAAGCCTTAGGTCGAAACTGGTAATGTCTTGGCATACCGTCTCCGACAGTTTTTGAGCAGACTTGTTTCTGTTGATCAGTTCCAGACTGTGCGTTAGTGATTGTATGACGCAAGTACGTTTACCCCAAATCTTGGAACTCTGATCTTATTTCAGGAGGCAGAGAGACAAGTTGTTGTCAGTGCAGAAGAGAAGGGTCGAAGGCTTGAGGTTCTTATCCAAGAAGAACGATTTGCGAGGGATAGTGCACGCAAGGTTAGTGCAGGAGTGGCTTAAGCTTGTTCTTAGCTCCAGGTTCCACTTTAACATGAGGGATCAGGTTCTTTTGTCCATGAGAAACGGAACAGGTCATACATCAGACAACGATTACAACCAAATCATCAGACTAATGTGTATAAAGCTTTCCTTCTAACCTCAGAGCGTACTAGAGCGCCTGTGGTTGATTGTGACAAGTGATTATGATGCCTTCAGATATTTTCGTTAATTATTTATGAACGCAAGATGACTATTTCTAAGACTGATGGTAGTTCCGAGTTTATTCGTTTTTAAGCTGTCGATACTCGGGGACTCTTTCAGGTCGGAATTGTTGATATCATTTGGGTTGACTGACAATGTATAGAAAGCTGCGGAACTTCAGGATGAGTTAAGGCACGTTTATAAAGAGCTGGAGAGCGAGAAGGTAATGATCGGGTTAGTTCCGTTGCTCATGATTGACTTTTTGTTTTCTGCTGCAGCCAGCATAACGTTGGAGTCATCGTACTTGGATTTCTCAAGTTTTAACATTTTTGTGTTTCCTCATTGTGGTCGATCTTGCATACAACTTCAATCTCCGTGTGTCTCGTGGTTTATTGCACTTTTTGGTCTCGTAGGCAGCGAGAGAGTCTGCAAGGGCAAAGATTGAGAGTCTGGAGTTGGAGATGGAGACGGCTATTAGGGACCTTACATTGGAAAAGCAGCGGCTGCAAGGGGCGCGAGAGCGAATTGTGCTCCGGTTTGTTTTATTAACCTTTTCAATACTTAACGGCTTGCATTATTCTTCCATCTTTGGATTGATTTGATGATTCTGGTTAAGATATCACCTTTGGAGCAATGATGGCGCAACTTGGGTGCATCAACGAATCACGTCTTTGTTTCACATCCAGATTTGTGTTACGGCCTTTGTCTTGTCATGTTCCAGGCGTTTCCGCACTCTTGGAGACTGGTGATATATGCTGTATATTACTGGTGCTAACTCCTGGCTATGTTCGCTTGTAGCAGAGAAACTCAACTGCGAGCATTCCACTCCACTGCTGCAGAAATTGAGGCTTTGCAGCAGAAACAACAGGAGCAGCTCAAGGCCATGTTGAGAACCCTCGAAGACAGAGATGAGGCAGATCAAAAAATAAAGAAAGCAAAGACTGAAATTGAAGGTTCTGATACGGAGAACGAAGACAGAGTGGAAAGCACAGGGGGAATTTCATACCTAGCAAGAAATCAGCCTTCATCTCGTCTGGATCTGAAGCCACATGCAGGTTTGAATCCACAAGATTCATCCCCAGTTGATGAGGAGGAAAGTGATCCTCGTGAAGAGGGTGAAGGAGGTGGTGGGAAGCCGACCGGTGATGGAGGGGATTGGGTTGGTGATACCCAGGAAGAAGAGGATTGCCTGGCAGCCTTAGATGGGCCTTTCACAGTACGAAACAGAATCTCTGAGACGGTGGCTGTAGTGAGGGACTCAAAAGGGACTATCCAGGATGATAGCGGGACCAAAGTGGTAAACTCTCTGATGGACAACACTCAGGTCCTGGACCATGGGCAGCTGGATGTTACACAGGTGTTTGAAGGAGTTGGTTTTTCTGAAGGGGGCCAAGTCTTAGTCAGAGAAACGAGATCAAAATTTATTCAGGACAGACGGAGATCTGACGATATGGATGTGGATAAAGTGTCATGTGGGAGAGACAATAGTGTAGACCACGCAGTTGCAACTCGAGATTCTGGCTCTGGTAGGGGAAGCGCTCAAGCTGATAACGAAGATATTGAAGGAATTGGAGGAGAAACGATGCAAATCGACGACCCAGTTGGGACAGCCGAGACGGACAATGAACTGCATGAAGCGCTGGAGGATACTCTGCGGTTGCACCCTTGTACTCCCCACCAAACCCTTCGATCCAACAGTCGGAGCATTGAAGAAAACTTGAATGACCAGCCACTCGACGAAGCCTCTACTCCTCAATTGTTCAGTGCGGAAGGAACGAACTTTGAGGGCTCAAACGTCCGTCCCGGGAGCTCTCAAAAATCGGGAATGAGGATTAGCCGTCGGTACGAAGAAACCCAGTTGGAAAGGAGTAACAAGCAGGATAATACTATATGTACTGACGATCTTCTTGCTTCTGAGGTAGCTGGCAGCTGGGCAGTAAGTCATGGTACTCCTGCTTCAGTGCATGCAGACAACGAGTCATCTGGGAGTGATGAGGGAGACGAATATGGTGGAGCTGAAGTTCATCATGGCATTGAAGAAGGCGCCAGTCAAGTAGCTGCTTCTATCGTACATGGCAAACAACCTCGACCCGGGCACCACCACCATATCCGATTGGAGGAGGTGCTGCATCTTGCAGACCCTATAAATAGTCAGAGCTCTTTGTCACCTGCTACCACCAACGCACATCGGGAGGAACGTGTAACACTGAATGAAATGCTGGAAAATATAGAATCTGGGCTTGGGAACTTGCGCGGTCCTTCCACGGTGATGAAGCAGACGCTGGGATGATTCTTCTACCGACGACGAGAATGAGAACAAAGATGTAGATATTAGCAGTGGCCATGATCCATAGCGTTGAAAAAGTTTATCAACTGGCATGTTGCAATCTTCCTGCGATATCCCTGATGCGATTTTGACACTGCACATGAAGGGATAACGTCAATGTGTAGGTTCCTTGCTCTGGGCTGTGTAGAAGTGATTTAGTTTTTGTAGTTATCATAAGTTTGTTTCGCCTTAATTTTACAATTGTATTCCAATTACAGTCTCAGTTATTTCACCGCCTTCCCCGGTTTTTTATGCCTCGGTGGCCATGATGCTTCGCTGTAATTTGCGCCACCGATCTTGAGCGGAATTGTTGGAGCAGCTATAGGCGAATAATTGCCCGAATAGATACGTGAAGTAATGGATTGCGTCCATTGGGTTTGCTGTGTTTTGCTCTTCTGGCAGATGACGATGTTCTTTCCCGTCCTCTGAGTTGGTGTCTTTATTACATATCGCTATACTACCACTGTACTCCAACGTTTCCCGCATGCAAATCGTAAGATCCAACTACAGCAACTTTCCTATTCATTTCAAAAGTTAACGCACGTTGCAATACCTTACTCATGCTTTGCCTTAAGTACTACAACAAATCAAATGAGGTTGACGGTCATATTTCAAATCTTCGACAGTCTCGATAAACTTATACAATCCAGGTCAATGTGATCCATGTGCTGTTATGGGAACAAATGAAAGTCCGTGTTCCTTACAGGTCTTGATTCTTGGATGCCAGCGTAGTTGGCGCCGCGCGCCGTAGAATGTTTACACATGTGTTTGCATTATTGCCAGGAATCACCTTTTTCATGACTAGCAAAGATTTTATGTTATCAGCAGCCGAGTCGACGGCTAAATGTCTCAACGCCGTGCACGGTTACAATGTCACCTGTCTTTTCAGCCTTTTACTGCATTAGCAGCCTTACCTGCCAGACGCCAACCCCTGCCGTACCGTTTTAACTGCATCCTAGTACTGTAGTGCTTCGCCTGCTTGATTGAAAGGTGATGTCCAGCTCAAATACTGCTGCGTTGAATATACTTCTTCCTTTCGTAGGCTGTCTCTTTGCTCTATATAACTAATTACCGCCATCGAGAAGTTCTCTTATGGCTTCTCCCATTCACCCGAAGAAGAGACAAAAAAATTGAGTCTAAGCCACTGGGAAAAGTACTATTATTTTTTAAGATAATTGATAAGAAATGCTGGAACCCAACTTAATTCAACATTGGTTAGTGCAACTTATACTTGGTTTGGGCTTACCATGTTACTCTTTAAGGACATTGTGGAAATAAATTTTACATGTGACATAGTTTCAGAGTGTGTGATTATCCATCTTCCTTGAGTGGAATGACACCATCCAAGGTCTCCAAGTATAGAGCTATGCATAGAGGTCATATCTTTGTTCCTCTAGCCTTGGGGTCATATAGAGCTATGAATGTCCACTTCTACATGTTTGAGTGTAGGAGAGCCTACCATACTAAGTTACATGGGTAATATTTTCTTCAGCATATTGTGTAGCTTATTTTAGGCAACATGTATCTATTGTTCTACAAAAAACACTGGTTGGTGCAATCTATAGAAAAGCAATAATGTTAGTTGATGCTTCTTCATATGCTCTTAGGTACATGATGTGATATTTCTCATTGTGATGGTCTTTTTCTTTGTTCAAGGGGAGTTGATGTAGTCGCAATTAAGTGCTTTTCATTATCTTCTATTTTCTCTTATGAAGCATTTTATGAAGTTTCATTGTGTGCCACTATTAGGATCTAGCCCTATCCTACCCCTTTGGTTTCATCCATGTACTCCATCCTCTTTGCTATATTACTTGGGCTTCCTTTTCAGTAAGCATTGGTGGGCATGAATCAAAAAAGGATTTTTGGTAAGCTATCTTGTTCTAACTAAACAAAAAGTGCCAACACATAACACACATACTTTAGATACTTCTCAAAGATTTTGATAAGATGTATACTAAATGAGTAGTTTGAATTACAGCGTTTCAATGTACGATCCATTATCCTTTTCAACTCGAATACACAAAGACATCTTATACACATAGAGTACAACCTCCATTGATTATATTCTACACATGACAACAATTATAACGCTTGATGCTGGATACGGGTCCATACATTTGGATTCATAAACATAAAAAAATAAGAGGTCATACACATCATTTTAAATCTTGTAGTTCTAGTGATATCAAGTACATCAACAATTTTAGTTATTAAAGTAACAATTTTGGCACTTGAGAACACCCCATGCAAATATAATATATTTCAAGGTGCAATATAATTTTTTCATAGTTATTTTATTGACACTTTGTGATTATAAAGTGTTTATGAATTGAGACTATCTACATGATAGTTATAGGTTATAGTTCCAAAGACAAGGCATTGTCCAACAAACAAACAAATCAAAATTAAACCTATAAACATATGCATATATTACATAACTTTGTATGACAATCTTTATACAACTTTGTTTGGCAATTCATATATGCGGTGAGATTGTTGATATAATGTTAATATTTTGAGGTCTTAAGAGAGAGACATTCAAATATAAAATTTAATAAAAAATAAAATTTTATGATCTGAGTTATAAATAAATAACCGGAATTAAATGTTCATACTAGTGACACTAATAAAAATGTTTATGACATGTACCAAAGTTATATTATTAAGCTTAAAATTTACATTTGTTTTTGAATATGCATACATAAAAAATATTGAAAAAAGATTTTGATCCAAAAGTTAATCATCATTGATGCTAACATTCAATCAATAAATAAATAAATTGTTAATATAAAATTTGAATTTTTTGGGATTATTATTATTATATAAGGACTAAGATAAGTGGATTAATCTCCAGTCATCATCATCCATCCTGAATTATTATTTTTACATGTAAATGTGTAGATTGAACAAACTAAAAATATATAAGTTAATTATTTTAATAATTGATATTAATTATTTCTCAAAGTTTTGTATACAAAAAGATGACAATTTTATCTTTAATGAATTGATATTATTCAAGGAAAGTTAACTGAAATATCATATTAATATTTTTAAAAAAATTAAATATGTAAATTTTAAAACATTATATTGATATTTTTTTTCTGTCTATGAGAATTATCATCCAAGATATTCAATATGGAGACTAATACTTTTATGGCAAATAACAATCTTTTTTCATTTAATGTTGATACAAAGTTTGAATAAATCTTTGAGTTTCTTTAATTAATTTCATGTGATAAAATACATTTTTTTCCTCATATGTACAATTATAAGTATCCAAATGCTCTTATTCTCAACATTGTTAAAGTCAATATTCATGAGATGTTTCATTTAATCAATATTTTGTAAGATATGTTGATTTTCTTCTTCTTGCTCTTATGTTTTTTTCACTTAAATGATGTACTTGATTTGCAAGTCACTCCTTCATGCCAATATGACACTAACTCCAAATCTATTGTAATCCTTAGTGAGAGAATTTATTCATATTTGTATACACTTGTGGATTTTCATTATGTCATACTTTATGGATGTCAAATTTTATGCACTTGTAGATTTTAAATGATTTAAATTTAATGAGGTATTTAGTGTGACAAAAATTAACCAAATCAAATTATTCTTGATTATTTTGATAGAAAAATAAACATAAATTTTAAAAAATGATAAAATAAAAGTTTTAGAAGCATATGTTCTAAGTATAATATTGTAGTTTAGTATTTCATATTTATTGCAGAGTAAAAATTACACTGCGTGAATCTGAAAATTGGTTGACATTAAGCCTAATGTGATTTCAAAAGTTAAAAATCTACAACAATGTTATTGCATTCAACATGGAACACAATCTAAATTGAATTATATGAACAACATCACAAGTTATAAATCTTATTTGAAAATATCCACATATGATCTTAAATTTATTTGTAAAAAATATTGATCTTTTTATGCATATGTATGAAATATCTTATTACATCTCTTGCGAAAAAAAATATAAAAATATTATATGAGCATCAAATATGTAGTGCAAAATCAAAGAGAAGTATACAAAATGATATGATGAGCTTTGATATAAGTCGCAACTTATATAACTTCATAAAACTCATGTCATCAAGATTTCATGTAGTCATGTGTGATCAAACACATACTTTAACCATACACACTCTTGGAATAAAATATACCTATGTTAACCAATTATCTTCAAACCATGACTACACTTAAAAATTGAAATTAGTTGTTGCATGCAACCACGGTATTTTAGACATACATCCCTAATTGATATTAATTCAAATGATGTATCACATGCATTCAACTTGTTGTATGGAACAACTTTTTTTAAGAGTTTAAAGATATGAAATATGTTCTTTTATACCTTTTTTTTGGTGCTCTATAACCTTAACACTACTACATGCATTTATAACCTATACACGTCGTTATCAAAAGTTATCAACAAAGATGATGAATCAAGAAGATAATGGATCATTTGCTTTCATTTTTATAAATCTGAATATTATCATACTGATGTATCTAACATGTATTATTTCATCTTTGATCATGACACTCACATCAATAATATACCTTTTGATATCTTATTAGATTTTTATATTTATCAAAGCACAAGATAGTTTGAGTTTGCAATTAAATCAATGTGATGTTTGATATCCATTCATTTCATTTAATCTATTCTAGTATCATGTATGCTTCAATGGTGTATGTGGTGAATCAATTTTACATATTTTGGAAAAAGATCGTGCTAAATTGACATATGTCATATTTTTTGTGTATGAATATAAACATGATATTTATAACTTTACTTCAATTCATGACACTTTACCTCAATCCTCTAAAAGTACTACAAAACCATAAAAATTCATTCTTGCAGTTATAAATTCATTTACAACAGCAACTATATGATTCAATTTAATATTCATCACATCAAAATAAAGATGTATAACATCAAAATCCATTCATTTTTTACTACATCACTGATTTTATCATGAATATAGACATATCTTGGATTTGGACGGCAAAAGTATTTCTAAAATCATTACAAACCATGTGAAATATAAAATTCAAGTTAAAAAATATATTTTTGTAATAAATAATAATAATATATTTATTTTAATAACAACGTGAATTTTTATAATACATATTGTACCTTTTAATGACATCAATAGAGACATTTGTTCAAATTTCAAACTGTTAGATCAAAGTTATATATTATCAAATTTTGATTATGAATGTATCTTTATTTTTCAACTCATATTTCATTCAATAATAAATATATAAATACTGGTTCAATATAATTTAGTCATCTATATAATTTTAATTATTGATAATATTTATAAAATTTTGATATCATATAAGATGTCGAATATAATTACATAACTCTTGTTATAGAAGTTGTTGCAGTTATCAAATCCACTTTATCTTCACATCTTTCATGTATTGTAATTTCACTTCAACCCCTTGTATCTTTACAAACTTTTGAATATAACTTTTTCATTTGTAAAGAACAACAAAAATATATTGTAGATCAATTCATGTAACTCTTGTAATATTATCATAATAATCAAACTCTATTATCTATTCAATTTTAAAACTTCATCAATTTTTTTCATGATAATTTATAAATTATCATGAATTTTTTCAATATTTTATCATCACTTTACATAAAACTATATATAAAATACCAACATTATTTTAGTTAAACTATTCATTCAAATTATATATATTGTTAATATAATATGTAACATGTTATCCTTCCAATTCCATTTCTCATGAAAAAACTTTGAAAATATAATTAGGTTGTTGTAAATTTGGACTGAAATAATTTTGATAGCTGAATATACAAATTTCACTATGGTATCATATTCATCACTTGATCTAAGAACAAGATGTTGGATTAAATACTCATAGTTGGTCTCCAACCATGAGTATTTGATCCAAGAACCCAAACCTAAACTTAAAAATTTGAGACAAAACCTAAGAGTCAAAGAGGAAGAAATCTACATGAGACAACCTCCTGGCTAAGAGAAGAAAGGTCAGGAGAAGTTAGTTTGTAGATTGCTCAAATCTCTATATGGATTGAAGCAAGCTCCTATGCAATGGAATGCAAGGTTTGATGAGTTCATGAGAGCACAAGGATTTTCACGGAGTGTGTGTCACGACTTATGTAGTGGCATCTCTAGTTAGGTAGGTAGATGCTTGGCGTATGCGGGAGCAGATCTGATAGATTAGAGCCGGTTGTGCAGTTAGTGCAGTTCGCACTGGGACTGCCGTTAGGGCTGACATCGCCGTTAGGGATCCTAGGGCTCAAGGGGTAGAGTTCGAATTAGGGCTCCTTGGAGGCCAGTTTTCGAAGTTGAGCCTTTGAGAGTGTGGCTATGGTGGATAGTAGCTAGTGCGGGAACTTGGAGTCTTTGAAGCACAAAGTGGGTTTGGCTTGACTGTAATCTCTCTTTTATGCTATGGTTATGAGCGGAGTGTCCATGTGGACGTTTTGAGAGTAGAAAAGATTACTTCGAAAACTCAAATTGGATTACGTGATGAAAGGGGGAGTTCTTGGAGGTTGAAAGTGTTTTGGCGAGTTTGGAATGATGGTAGCTTCGATCCGTTGGTATTGAGCATGCAGGCGTTCTTTGAGTGCAACCCGTGGTGGTGATCTAGAAGTAGAGTCGATTTGAGGTGGATCTTATCGATTTCGAATTTATGTATTTTTGTTTTAGTGTAAATCAATCGGAATTGTCGAGGCGGAAGCTGCTGGAAATTGACAAAAGTGGGTCGATGCTTATAGTTGTCTTGGAGCATTAATTTGAGATTGGCCGAGAAATATTTCGGACAGAAGTGCTAGAAGTCCAAGATTTGGTTTTCAAAGTTTCGGGTGAAAATAGGAGCGACAGCCTATCGATTATCATACAATGTCCGTTTGATCTGAAATTTGGTGGGGTGATAGATTATGTAAAGTTTGTCGCGCGGGGGTAGAGATATCTAGCCCAAGGCTGACGGTGTCAGAATTGCAAAATTTTGAGGTTTAGGGGTCTGAAATCGAAGTTGAAGATTTTCAGAGTCCTGCAGAAGTTTCAAACGGTGTCCGTTTGCGAAAAAAAAATTGCGTTAGGTAGGGCTATATAAGGCAATGCCTCATACAATTGGATTACCAGTCTTAGTTTATCGATCTGGAGAGCAGAAGACCTCCGAAATCGAGTTTTTGTGTTTTTAAATGCCCTTCTGAGGCTATGTCAGTCCCGGTTGGGTTGGTTTGACCCCTTTGATGGATGTTTTTGAGATGGAGTATTGTGCTTTATGTTCTTTGTGATTGATATACCTCAATCTCTGCTTCCTGTTTGTGCACCACGTTTGTTTGTGTTGGTCTTTGTTGTTTGGAGTGTTGGAGCTCGTGTCTTTGTCGATAGTGAAATTTGGATTTGCGGACACGGTCGGACTATCCATGTTTCTCCCGAGTGAGACGGGACTTGCGGACCTGTAGACTAGGTGAGTGCCTGTGGTGATGGCAAGTTTCGGGTTGCCCTTGTGTTGCACTTTTGTGGTGCCTCGGTACCTTTTGTTGCGGTTTTGGTTACGATTCTTGATTTTTGGTTCCAGTTGGGCTGTTTTTGTCGGTTGTGGAGGTGATACATTGGTGTCACGGTGGAGTTCTCTGGAGGTTCGGAGGAGAGACATTCGGGTTAGCATTGGGTGCACCCGGAGTCGGAGTACCAACCTTGGCCTTTTGAGGTTCATAGAAGATTCTGATTTGGTTTCGAGAGTGACGGGCTGAGCTTGGTGATATCTTGGAGTGTGTACCCACACCGTTGTTGTGGGACATGGGCGATATCTATGGGGCCATAAAGGGTTCTAGGCGATATTAGAATGCAGTTGGCACTATTGAGTTGGATGACTTCATCCAGGAGTTTGACTCATAGTGTGATTTACAGCGGATGCGCAACTCTACGTTGTTCAGTCCGTTTATGGCTTGGAAGGGATTATTCCAGCATTTGGAGGGTCCACCGATGGATGATTATCATGAGTTCCAGCGTGAACACCTTGAGGAGATAGAGTTCAGGAGACAATACTGGTCTCCAAACTACATCTCTATTACTTGGTACAGTGTTTGGAGGTGCGAGTTCATCCCCGCGTACATGGCGATGATGATCGGTTGGAGCTAGTAGAGTTGGGAAGAGTTCAGAGGTCCCAACCTTCAACCCTATTCTGGAGTTCTTTGCACGGTTGAGGAGAGACTACCAAGGGGTGAGAATTGACAAGCTACGAGGCTTGTAGGAGTTTCAACGGAAGACTCGGGAGAGTCTTCGAGAGGCGTATACCGAATCGTCGGTTGATCGGTGTTACCCATGGGGTGACAGAGGCACAAAGGTTGTCCAATATTGGTATGGGATATTGGATAGGGAGTTGAGGCGTAGAGTGAGAGATGTTACCTTTACTACGGGAGACATCACCTACGTTGGCCATTGTGTTTTGTCTTCTTTGGCGTATTGAGCTCAACATGCAAGAAGAGAGGTTAGTATTTCTTTGGGTTCGGCAAGGATTCACCATCTTCATCAACGTCTTCACGTTACCAATCTACAACACAAACCCGGAGTGGTTATGGTAGACATGTGGGACAGTCTCGACCATGCGGGCCAGTGGTGAAGGTGCGGCATCGGACCATTACCATCCTTTTCGGGTCAACAATCGGTTGTTGGGATGGTATGTTGGACATGTGGTGGACCTCATCACAAGAAGGATTGCCTTCAAGGTCGAAGGATGGATCCTATTGGAGTAAAATCATGTGAGCATTGTCACGGACATGATCACATGATGGATCGATGTTTTGATCTCCATCGAATTACGATCAACAAGAGTTGCCATGGCAGTTCTGGACGGAAGAGGGCGAGGAGTTCAAGGTGGTAGGGGTGGTGGTAGAGGACCGGCCCTACTCAAATGTTAGCCCATGAGGCTAGTCATGAGGTGAACATGGCACCTCGATTGGGGCGATTGGAGCGAAGAAGATAGCAAGTATGGCTATAGCCCAACAAAGATCAGATTCTGAAAATTTGGTGCCTCTACATCATACGATGGAGATGTTGTGGAGTACATGTCCAAGCGGCACAACCATGTGCAATTCTTTGTGACTCGTAGTGCGACACATACCTCTTTGAGTCTAGAGGAGCATATGTGGAGTTGGATCCACAAGAGGGGAGGCTAGCCAACGGGTTTGACTTCCTCGGTCTTTCACATTGTGCGAGGCATTGAACACCTCATTCATGGCTCCTACACCACCTATTGGAGAGATGAGGGTGCAAGCCAATGTGGATGTACTTGGAGATGGAGCAAGTAGGGACCCGACCATCGACATCGTCCGAGGAAGCATCGGCACAATGTTGGGGGCGGCAAGGACTCTTGTTCATTCTCCTGTTTTTCTCAACCAAGGATTTATTGGCGTTGGGGTGTCATCATCCCATATACTACGATTAGCGGCCACACTTTGCGAAAGCAAAGAGGATGTGTTGGTTGCTTCTAGTTGTGTGAGCACTAGTATTGTTGATCCAGGATCGGGGCGACTACTAGTGGAACTTGGCAAGATTCTTTGCCATTTCGAATGATGGAGTTATCGGCGAGGCCGGCATGCTGGCGTACCAGGGGTGTCACCGAGTGCGGTGATGTTGGATAACGAAGTGGTGTGTTCTGTTTGGTGGGACCTCGGGAAAGGTTTATCGACCTCAGCAGCGTGTTGTTGGATTACGGTGCACAACCCCTTATTTTGGGTAAGGATGCCTTTGCTTGGTCTTGGTTTTGAAAGACCGATGTGGAGAGATGTCCATTCGAATTCGGACATCTCTTGGAGGTTCTAGTGATGCCTCGGCACCATACATCATCACCGGATGGCGTGGTTGTGCAAGTACAACCGGATCATGTCACAAATAGCTCTACAACGCGAGCACGTGTTGTGGTTACACTTAGAGTCCTATGATGTATTGGTGGATGCGGCGGTGTTATATACCGATGGGGTTTAGCATTGATTTTTGGGAGGAGATAGCCTCTTATCGGCCGGGTTGGCAATTTGGCGGGCCAGTGAGTCGATTGCACATGCGATTCATCACGGTTCTAGGCCTTTACCAAGTGGAGGTTTGGCTTATGTTGCGGCCTTCGGTACTTGTGTTACTTGGCCCGGTGATTTGTTGGAGGGTAACATGGATGCTCATGATAGTCATGGTCGAGAGGATGTGACTATCATGCCAAGTCTTAGTGGGTAGTGTCATCCACGTTGGATGGAACACTAGGTACTTCATGTATGCAACTACAACAGATGGTGATCAGCTCATACATCAGGCTTGGATTGAGTCTTTTGCTCCGGAGAGGGAGGAGACGAAGGAAGTTATTCCCACTTCCACTATGTTATCCCCTTAAGATACAACGCCTATTGCTTGGCAATTATCTAGAGGAGGGTATATGTGTCTTTGGATCTGTTTGGAGGATTAACACAGTTTTGGCTTCTTTTTTGCGATGCGGTATACGAGTACATCGATACTTGTATGTGGGGCGAGATGAGATTGCAAAGGCGCGTCTCATTACGCCATGTGGCACAGTTGGTGCGGAGATACCCAGATCTTCTACCAGTGTTGGCAGTCCAAGGATATCAACGGGCCTTGCCGTCAGATATTTTATTGTTGGGGACGCAAGACCTTGCTCGGCATGGCACCATACATTTGGTTATTGCTGGATGGCCATGTTAGGGAAACACACGTGCCGGTAATGGTCATGGGTTATAGGATTCACGTTCTGGCATGTTTTGGGAGATGTTACGTGTGTTACGTTCTCTCCAATCACAACATACATATTCTCCTGCATACATTTTGGAGAATGTTCCCTTGTTGGGTGATCCACGTGCACAGGTGATGACGAGTGCACATCACGTGCGGTCATGGATTGGACCAGCGGTATTGTTGGATGCAGCGAGAGTAGGATCTCGTGCACACCGTCCACGTCTATGGTGGACAAACCTTCTTCAAAGAGAGGTTTTATTGCGAGCATATGACGGAGTGGAGAGGCCCTCACATCTCACAGTGGAGAGTATTTTGGATGTGGGTAGACACTCCCGAAGCGTGGTCTATCTTTGACAGTCACCCATGGCAGTGGTGAACCTTGTGGGTCAGCCAAGAGCTGCATTATCCATGTTGTTGAGTTACCCAGCTTCCCATGCTTATAGAGAGGGAGGACCTGGACTTGTATGGGATTTCGCTTGCGGCGGTTGGTGGAACCCAACGCTGAAGAGAGAGAGCGAGCTATGGGATTTTGTACCGGTACTACATCAGTACCTACATTGTCGGGAGGCTTCACGACGTCGGGTGTTGGATCATGCTATGGACTGAACTGTTTGACATGGATTGTGAGCCTTGGATTGGTGACGAGACGCATGAGATCCACATGTATTTGCAAGACCATTAGTAAGCTCTTTGCCTACCGAGGCGGTGGAGGCAAAAGTCGGGGGTGAAAGTGTCAAGATCTCATCCTTGGTCTTATGGGGATGTTAGAGAAGGAGAGGTAGGGTCTTCTTCGAGTATCGTTGGAGTTTTTTGCGTGGAGAGCGCACGGTGGTTACCACTTTTGACCTTTGTGATACAACACAAGAGGTTACGACTCTGGCGGCCAGGAGTTGTTCACACCGAGATAGTGGAGCTGGTATGAGAGAGCAAAAAAGCTCTCTGCTCAAGAGGTTGTCATTTAGCAACAGGATACTACGTCTTCTATCTCTAGTGTCGATGGAGAGGAGATTTGGGATATTGAGATTGGTCTCAAAGTGACGGGAGAAGAAAGACGTAGGGTGTGGAGGTTTTCGAGGAGTTTCAGAAATTGTTTTGCCTTTAGTATGAAGGATTTAGTATTTTGTTTGAAGGGACTTGGCATACGGATTGACTTGACAACGGATGCACAGGTCTTCCGTCGTCCCTATCGATCTGGTGATATGGAGAGAGATCTGATCCAAAGTAGGTGTCAAGACCTTCTTGAGGCTAGATTAGTGGAGATATCATGTGGAGAGTATGCCTCTCTTTGTGGTGATGCCAGTCCAAGAAGGATATACATGGCAATTATACAAATAGGCGCATGTGTGGTAACTACCAATCTATCAATCAATAGACAAAGTTTGATCGATATGCTATGCCTACACACGAGGAGATCTTTGATGCGATTGGGCATGCAAAGGTTTTCATACATTAGTTCTGACGAAAGGATATCATCAGTTGCGGATTCAAGATGAGGATAAGGCCAAGACGGCCTTTTGGGCAATTGATTCGCATGGCAAGGATGTGTTGTATCAGTGGAAGTTCTTACCATTTGGATTGAAGAATGCACCTGATGAGTTCCAAAGAGTGATGGATAGGATCCTAGCCGGACTTGATTGTGCGAGCCTACATCGATGATATTCTAGTGTATAGTGCTTCTGGTGAGGGAGCATGAGATACATTTGCGGGGAGGTATTTGAGCGAATAATTGCTCATGGCCTCAAGTTGCATCCTGGAAAGTGTAAGTTCTTTCAGCGGGTAGAGTACTTGGGTCATACCATATACCCAGGAGGATTGGGAGTTCAGCAAACCAAGGTGGAGGCAATCTTGCGTATTCCACAACCCTCAGATGTGAGTAGGGATCGAGCTTTCCTTGGACTTGCAAACTTCTATCGTCGATATGTGCGAGGATTTAGCACTATTGCCAAAGCCTTGACAAAGCTGACAAAGCTAGATCAAGAGTGGAGTTGGGGAGATGAACAAGAGAGAGCTTTTGTTGAGCTCAAGGGAAGGTTGACATCTGCCCCTATTTTGAGGAGACTTGTGAGAGGTCGTCCGTTTCAAGTACATCTTGATTGGAGTATGTTGGGTTTGGGGCGTGCTTACCCAACATGATGATGAGGGGAAGGAGTTTGTAGTGGCTTATGCAAGTCGTTCCAACAATGCGGCGGAGGTAAGTATAGTTCTTATGAAGGAGAATGTTTGGCAAATTGTTTGGGCGGTGGCACATTTCAGATGTTATTTGTTTGGAAATTCCTTCACTCATCATCGATCATCAACCATTGAAATGGTTGATGGAATCGCACAAGCTTACGGGAAAGCTTGCACGATGGGCTCTTATCCTACAAAGAGTATGATTTCACGGTTATTCATAGACACAGGTGGTGAACCGTGATGCGGATGGGTTAAGTCGAAACCCATGTACAAGTCAAGTTGACGAAACCGGGGCTCGATGGCACGGTGATACTGATGAGGAGATGGTGTCGGGTTGGCATGCATCTGCCTTTTTGAGTATGTTGGCGCTTGAGAGCTATATGATATCTCTCTTGGGTCAAAGAGCATATATATTAGCCTTGGGCCGAGACTCGGGGCGGTTTGATCGTAAACCGATACATCCATGATGACATCTTTGGTGTTGGAGTATCTTCGTACCGGTGCTTTGTTGGGCACCTTTGAGTGCAAAGGAGCGGGATCGAGTTTCTGAAGAGCTCGATGGTTCAGGTGGGAAGGTAGACACCTTCTTCGAGTATGGGGAGATGGCAGCGTTCGTGTTGTGCCACTTCCATCTCAAAAACACGAGTTGGTCGAGACATGCTCATGAGGAGTTAGATCATTTTGGAGTAAAGCGGACATATAGCTTACTTCAAAGTCACTATTGGTGGAGAGGTATGCAAACTGAGGTGCAGCAGTTTGTGGCGAGATGTATGGTATGTGATCGTGTTCGAGCATCATTCAATGCCCATACACCACAACTACATCCTCTACCGATTATGGGACTTGGTTATCGTTGGAGCTTGGATTTTGCATGACCTTTACCATTGACTATACGACATCATCGATATGTGTTGGTCATGGTGGAACATTTCTCCAAGTGGATTGAGTTGGTGGCCTTGCGACAAGTCAAGTGGAGGAACGACTTATGCGTTCTTAGGCTGCGGTGCTTAGCCGATTTGGTGTACTAGCGAAGTGTTGTTGATTAAGTACTGAGTTTTTTGGGCGAGTTTCGGGCTTTTTGTGTGATCGGCGTTGATCGATCATCGTACCACCTCAAGAGATCATCCCGGGGGCGATGGTCTAGCAAAGAGAGTTGTTCGGGACGGTGAAGAGGGGCCGCGAAAGTTTGGCTTGGAGAAAGGTCGTCTGGGAGACTGGGACATCCAGCTACCATGGTTGGCCATGGGTTATCGATTTAGCCGGCATGCATCTCTAGCGTCATTCTCACCGTACTTTTTATTATATGGTAGAGATCCAGACTTACCTGCAGCTATCCGTAGAGAGTCAAGTGAAGTCTTGGACTTGGATAACCCTGATGTTTGGATTAGGGTGTGTTCTCAAAGGGCACAACTCTTCCGTAGAGTCATGCCCATGGCATTTGAGAACCTTGCTATTGCTCAGCATAGAGATACTTTGCGTTATGCTACCATCCGAGGAGGTGAATATCGACCTTCAATTCATAGATTTCATGTTGGTGATTACGTTTCTTTGCGGTAGAGTGCGACCACATTGGATGTTACGGTTGGTCGCCGCGATTCTCGAAAGTACGTGAGGTTTTACCTTCTGGATTTTTGGTATTGGAGGGTCGTGATGGTGTGATTTGGAAGGATCATGTGCGTAATTGTGCGCCATGTCACCTTCCAAACATTGATAGTACTATGGATCCAAGCTTTGGCGGTTATGCGTGCGGGCTTGAGATGTATGTTATGTGGATCGGTGGTGGAGCAGCCCGTATGTTGATTTGTGATTCTTGTTCCGAGAGGATGGCATATGTCATATTTGACACCTCCCTCTCAATGCGGTGCCCGGTGGGCGGTGGAGATGTCCTCGATGCGTTTAGCAGGCAAGCGTGTCGACCGTTACATGATATGGATTGCGATAGGCAACTAACGATGGGGCATTGTAGCACCCGGCCTCTCGATCTTAGCCCCACGAAGGGCATATCATGTTATGGACTAGATGGCTACACGGTGTTAGAGGGACCTAACCGCCCGGTTAGGGGCGGTTGTGAGTACACTTTGTGTTGGTGTATGACGATCTATGTGTTGTGATGTTTGATGTGACAGCGATGTATGTTGTGATGCGATATGTATGTGCCTGACAATTTGTCACGACTTATGTAGTGGCATCTCTAGTTAGGTACGTCTTGGCGTATGCAGGAAGCGAATCTGGCCGATTAGAGCGATTTGTGCGATTAGCTTGATTCGCCTTTGGGGCTGCCGTTAGGGCCGACAGCGCCGTTAGGGGTCCTAGGGCTCAAGGGGTAGAGTTCAAATTAGGGCTCCTTGGAGGCCAGTTTTCGAAGTTGATCCTTTGAGAGTGTGGCTATGGTGGATAGTAGCTAGTGCGGGAACCTTGAGTCTTTGAAGCACAAAGTGGGTTTGGCTTGACTGTAATCTCTCTTTTATGCTATGGTTATGAGCGGAGTGTCCTTGTGGACGTTTTGAGAGTAGAAAAGATTATTGTGGTACACTTGTGTCGTGTATGACGATCTATGTGTTGTGATGTTTGATGTGACAGTGATGTATGTGGTGATGCGATATGTATGTGTTTGATCCATGTGTTTACATGAAGAAGGTGAATAATGAGATCTTTAGCCTCATTATTCTAGTAGTCTATGTGGATAACATGCCCATTTTGGCAAAGGAACAATCCGATGTCGATAGATGCAAGAGGCAACTGAAATCAAGATGAAGGATTTGGGTAAGTCCAAGAGGATATTATGTATGGATGTTCACATGGATTTGAAGAAGAGGAAGCTATGGTTAAGTCATGAGTACATTCAGCGTGTGTTTGACAGGTTTAACATGGTAGACTCTAAAGGAGTGTGGACTCCTTTGGCAACACATTTTAAGCTCTCAAGAGCTCAATGTCCAATTGATGCAACTAAGAGAGTAAAGATGTCATCAATTCACTATGACAAGGCAGTGGGCAGCCTCATGTATTTGATGGTGTGCACTAGACCTGATATTGCTCTAGCTATAAGCAAGATGAGGAGGTACATGTCAAATCCAGGGAAGTTGCATTGGGAATATGTGAAGTGGATTCTCAGGTACCTCAAGAGTACTAAGGATTATGGTCTGTTGTTTGATGGTTTATTGGACAATACCAAATCCTTGTTGGGTTACGTTGATGCTGACTATGGACAAGATCTAGACAAGAGGAAGTCTACAACTGGGTATGTGCTTACACTTGGAGGTGAATGCGTTAGTTGGAGATCTACCTTGCAGAAGTGCATAGCTCAGTCAACTACGAAAGCCGAATATGTAGCAACAAAGGAAACTATTTGGTTGAATAGACTTATCACTGAGATGGGATTGAAACAGGATGTTGTAAATCTCCATTGTGATAGTCATAGTGCCTTACATCTTTCAAAAAATCAAGTGATGGATAGTAGGGTGAAGCACATCGACATCAGATATCACTTTATCATTGATGCAGTTTCTGATAGGAAGGTTGAGCTAGTCAAGATTGACGGTAAACTCAATCCAGCTGATGCTTTGACCAAAGTTATTCCTTTAGAGTGTTTCAAGAGGCATTGTGCTACTCTGCAGGTTTTGCACAAGGAGCACTAGTAGAGTTACTCTAGCAATTGTTTGATTCTTGCTTTACTCCTTCCTAGTTATGCTACGGCTTAGTTCTAGTTAATCCTTGTTTACAGGAGGGCCTATGCTTCAGGTTTCCTTCTAGGACTTCCCGCGGAGTATGTATATGGATAACAAGAGGTAGAGACCCCAAGACATGAGCCAAGGGGGAGATTGTTATGAGTTAACTCAGGTCTTGAGTAACTCTGGTTAGTTTGATTATATTTAGTTAGACTAGTGCTATGGCTGGTACCATTATATAAGAGCGCTAGCAGAAGCTCTTTGTGACACAATTAGAGTTGTTCAGTAAAAAGACTCTGTGTGTTCCGTGGACGTAGCCTTAGTGAGGTGAATCACGTATTTCTTGTGTCGACTCTTGATTGCATGTTTGTTTCTTCGTGTATTCTTGATTCTGACCAACAGTGCTAATACAAGGGTTACTTGAAACTTGTCATCACCATATGCATTCACCTAGTCTACATATCTTCAAGTCTTGTCTCACTAAGGAGAAACATGAATAGTCTTATTGGTCAGTAAATCTAGCCTCATTATCGGCAATACATATGAGCATTAACACTCCAAACAACAAAGTACAAACACAAACAAATGTGGTGCACAAACAAAAAGCAAAGATAGAGGTATATCGATCACAAAAAACATAAATAGCAATATTCCATCTCAAAAATATCCATCAAAGGGGTCAAACCAACCCAACCTATATGGACATAGACTTAAGAGGGCATTTAAAAACACTAAAATTCAATTTTGAAGAGCTTTTGCTCTTCACATAGATAATTTGACACTAGTCACCTGACTCTATATGACATTGCCTTAATCTAGATATCTTTAATTTCCTACATAATGCAATTTTATTTTATTTTGTAAATGGGCATTGTTTGAAACTTTTGCATGATTTCAAAAATCTTAGACTCTAATTTTGAACCTCTAAACGTCAAAAAATTTCAATTTTAACACCACTTTTCTTGTGCATGATGTCTCTAGCTCCACACGAGAAACTTTACATCTTCTATAACCCAACTAAATTTCATATCACACAGACACTATCTAATAATCCTTTAGTATGTCACTCATATTTTTGATCTTAAAACTTCGAAACACCAAGTCTTGAACTTCAAACACTTCTGTCCAAAATCTTTTCTAGCTAATCTCAATTTTAAGCCCCAAGGTAACTACGATCATTGACCCACTTTATCAATTTTCAGCACCGCTTCTGTCCTTCAAAATTATCAATTCAGATTTAAACACTTAAAAAAAAGATACATAAATTTGAAATTGATCACACCAACTTCAAATCGATTCTACTTTTAGATCGTATATAGGGTCTTCACTCCATCAACGCCTTGCACACTTTACATCAAAAAAATCAAAGCTGCCATCGACCAAAACTTGTCAAAATATTTTCAATGCTCCAAAAACTCATAGTTCTCACCACAAAATCTAATTTGAGTTTTTGAAGTAATCTTTTTTAACTCTCAAAACATCTACAAGGACACTCCGCTCATAAGCATAACATAAAAGAGAGATGATTGTCAAGCCAAATCCACTTTGTGCTTCAAGGACTACAAGTTCCCGCACTAATTTTTATCCACCATAGCCACACTCTCAAAGTCTCTACTTCAAAAACTATCCTCCAAGGAGCCTTAATTCAAACTCTATCCCTTGAGCCCTATGACTCTTAACGGCACTATCGGTCCTCATGATAGTTCATATACAAATCACGCTAACTATACTATTGGTTGTAATTATTGTATTTGCTTTGCATGCGCGCACCTAGCTAACTAGAGATGACTCCACATAAGTTGTGACAAGTGCAAATGGAGACAATTACCCTAAAATTACGAAAAATACATAAGGTATATAAAATATTTTTTAAACAATTTGTAAAGATGAAAGTAAATTTTTTCAATAATTTCATCAAATGAATAAACTGGTTGAAAATGTTTGGATCAATTGATCAAATAATTCACTGACTTGTGATCAACATGAAAAACAAAGGGTTTCTTAACATATGATGATCAAACTTAAATATTGCAAAGGGTGTCATAGCAAATATATCATACAGTCTTAGAAACAAAGGGTGTCTTAGCAAATAATGACAAAATACTTATGATTGTGACTAATTATCAAATATTTTTTGTTGACTTTGTAATATATGATTTTATAGCTATCATTTTTGCTTTATTACTTGGTACACTATATTTATGAAAAAATGAAATATATGGAGTGATACTAATTTTATAAATCAAGCTAAACAAAATTTATGCTCTTGCAATAATGATATTATTAATATAAATATGTAAGTGACACTAAAATTAACATCTCACAAGATGGATGTATTAACTATGCAATAATATAAATCTTTCAAAATATTTTGAAATCTAAAAATCTATACAAAAAACGGTCTTTCAAAATAATACATTAAAGACTATGATTGTGTGAGTGGATCAAAATACGCAAAAATGATATTAATTGATTTTTATTTTATAATTCTTTAATTATTTCATATTATAAAAATTTAATTACATGAAAATATTATTTTATAATGATCTATTAGTATGTCATTTTTTTTTGTAATTACATGATTTAAAAGAGATCTGCATTTCATGACAAATGTGCATATTTTGAAATTTAACAATATATGTGTCGTGCAACATATTTGAAAGATGATGCAAAAAATTATACATATGTTGACATAAGCACATATATAATTCCAAAATATCACGAATGTTTACATCATCTAGCATAATGCTGCACTAATAGGTTTTTATTTCATGATAAATATGGTATATTATTAGTCATATAGATGGATAGCATTTTTATTTTATGCACTCAATCCCTACATAAATTTGTTGAAATTATTGTATATAATCGTATCAAGCATTAAATCATAAATATATTAGATAGAATGAATTAATTGAATAATTTGAAATTTATGGTGGCATAAACTATGTAAAAATTTATATGGGAATCATCATTGAATTCTATAAAAGAAATATTCACATATTTTTCAGGGTGAGGAACTACAATTTTATTACATAGGAAGAGAAAATTTAATAGAATGTTATAATATTTGATTAAAAATGTTAATAATTTATTTTGAATTAAATAAAAATAATACAAAATCTATCAAATATTTGTATTTTTATCATGTTATACCTTATTATGAGATATTATCCTATAATACATGCTAAATGTATTATTGATTCCATGGTATTATTGAAGAAGTGTTTTTAAATATAAATTTATATGATTTCATGTTGTTATTTTAAGAGATTACATTTAGCTAATAAATTATTTTATTAAAATTTATAGGTTTATGATAATATTCTATCATATAAATTAAATATATCTGACTGATATTTTGTTCATGGAAGAAGATTCTAATAGCAACATTCTAATATGCATTATGCTTTGAAGGATTTGAGGAAATTGAGTTTCTTGTACAAGGAAGACTAGCTTCGCGAGGGATGTGTACAACTTTTCAGTAATGTAATGCATCCGACGTCGCATGCCTGGAACCTAACCTTGTGACGTGACGTCATCCAAAGCCGATGATTGGTGGGACAAAGGGAGTGTGGAAAGAGCGTGTGTCTCTCGAAAGGACCAGCCCACAATATATACATATCAACTCTTCGAAAATGACCGCGAGAAATGCGTAGCGGAAGTTGGAGAAAATGATAGATAAGTTTGAACTCGTAGGCTCGCCGAAACCTCCACGTGTACGTCTATGGGCGAAGGCGACAAGTGACGGGGCCATTCAGCGGCAGAGTGCCGCTCAAGAGAACGAATCAATGGCCCTGACGCCGAATAGCAGTTCCCCGCTCGCACCGCATCTCGTATGCGCACGGTAGGGAAACGGGAGAAGTGAAAACAACGGACGAAAGAACGAGGCAGAGAACGAATGAAGGAAGGAAAGCATAAATAGTGAAGAGAACAGAGGAGGGAGGAGGGAAGGGGAAGGACAGGTCGTCGTTGCTGGCAGCCTTCAATTTTCTTTTTATCTTTCCTTCGGATAGTTTGAGGAGGATGAGTGGAGACGAAGCGCGAAGTTTGCGGTAGTGTACCTATGGAGAGCGTCCTTGTAGGAGAAACGAGAAAGGAGAAAATTAAGCACCTAGCTCTATCCTATGAGATGCCTGTGGTCGTTTTGAGCAGTCCCTCACTGCTAATGGATTTGGGTGCTGCGGCCTTGCTGTGTCCCGCGTTTTGGTTGTGAACGAGGATGGAAACAAGGTCTGTTTATGTGTCTTTTTGTTTCATCGGTATTGAGGATTGGCAGGAGGAGCGGAAATCCTGAGTTGGTGATAAGACCATTTTTTCTCCTTTTCCGTTTTTGTTTCTGGTGGGCAATTTGGAAGCGAAGAGCGCTGGTGGAATATGTCTCAGAACTCCGATCTGATTTGAAGACTAGTTTAATTCGAACATTGTCTGCCTCGAGCTCGAGACCCGGCGCCGTAGACAAAAATGGGGACATGTCACTTTTTGTCAATAATATGCTAATTGGAAGTTCGGCGAGAATGGCTGTCCCTGACGGTGTGAGCACCGAGCCTGGAGATGCTCAGCCGTCCCTGTATATGGCAAAATGCGTGCTTAGAAGCAGTGCAGTTTTGCAAGCGGTGTACGGGCACATTCGTTCTCCTTCTACTCTTGATCTTGTGTTTGGCAAGGTATGTCCAATTCTACGAGTTCACCGATCATACCATATTAATCTGTGACGGTATTTCTTTCTCAGAACTCTGTGTCTTTGTCTGTTGACATTCTCATTGCAATCACAGAAGGTGAGAATGTTTGCCATTTATATGTGCCCCATAATTCGGTAATATATCGGACGTTTTGAAGACAATATATCCCAAGTAGCTCCTCTGCGTGCTTTCCTGAAAGTTACTTATATTTCTGAAAGATTCAAATGTCTTGCTTGACTACCTCGAGCAACTCTATATAACGAGCGACATACAGGTCAAGAATCAGTTCCAAAAAGCTGCGACAATGGCATATGAAGCCAAATGGAAGTGAATGTAGCACTGCAATGCAAAGCAGTGTACTCTCTTTATAACAGAACCTGTTGAAAACATAGCTTTAGGTGGAATCGTGATGCTAGCAGATCGTACCACTGGGATCTTTATGTTCTTCTCTTGGATGTGGTTGGTTATTTAAACTGTGTAATTACGTGGAATGATATCATCCAGAGCTCGAGACAGCAAATTTGAGGTGCTGAGAATTCTGAATTAGCTGATCTGGTTTTTTCACTTTTTTTGGAACTCCCTTGTTGGTTAATTTTTGCAGTTCCTATTTCCTGATATTCATCTCCATTGAAAAGTAAGAAACAAATACCGGTCAATAACAATTTCTTATCAGTTCAGCAGTTTACGCTTCTTTCTGTTCACCAGTAAACCTAGGTTCGACCCGGGAGAGCTGATGATTGCGTACTTTTTGACAGGAAACAACTTTGGAACTTGCAGTGGTTAGCGAGGATGGAGTCGTCCAATCTTTATGTGAACAACCTGTATTTGGTACCATTAAAGATTTGAAGATATTGCCGTGGAATGAGGACTTCCGTGGCTTGCAACCTGAGGTCTTTCCGTGAAACCCCTCTAACTATGTCAAATTGTCATGTAAGAAGTCTGTGCAACCATTTTTTAAATGATGGGACATCTGAAGCTGGCCACCGCAGTCTTATTTTTATCTTAAGTTACAACTCGTATCTTTACTCGAGAGGTTCAGCAGTATCGTATACAAGAGTGCCCATCTTGAAGCGTGATTCAAAGAGCGTGTTTAATTTTCAAACTTATTTTATATCTCGAGATTTCCTTTTTCATCGAGCATTTTTTCATATCATAATGTCAATTTCATTAATATTTTTGATAAAAATACCTTGATTGGAATTCTCTATCATTGATAAAAGTCTGGGAACTATTAGTTGACTGAGTTAGTAAAGAGATTCTTGGTTGATACCTGGAAATTTCGAACCATTCTCTTTTATAGGGCGAATTTCCACTTCAAGAGAAGACTTTTTTTTTTCTCTCTCGCTTTCCTTCTCTTTCTATCCCGTATTCTCTGATAAGTCAGATTCTTTACACTCGCCCTTTTCAGCCAGGGCGTGGGTTTGTGGTCTTCAGGCTATGACTGGCACATATTAATGAGTACAATTTGTTTCAATATATTTGATGTGCAACTCTTATGTTTGTATTCTTCGGTGCATAAGGAAAAATTGTTAGACACATACTTAACTGTGTAATGATAATCGTGCTCTTTGGGTCTGTGCTTCAGTTGTATGGCAAGGATCTGCTAGTCTTACTCTCTGATTCAGAGCAACTTTCGTTTCTCACCTTCAATGTTGAACTACATAGGTATGTGATTTTGTTCTTCAAAATCGTGGGCACCAAGGATTTTGTGCCGTTGTGTCCTTTGCGTAGAAGAGTTGCGCCTACGCATTTGTATATTGTTTCATACTTCGGATTTTGAGTATGCGTTAGTTATCTTGAGTTGTCAGTGTAGCACGACTTGGATCACAAGGCAACAAATGACTACCTGCGAGATTTACCGGTCCTTGTTTGGCAAATTTCTACCTTCTCTGTGAAGCCAGATTCCTGGCAGTTTCGCATACAAGTTTGGGTCCTCCGGGAAAAGACGAAGCAACAGGGTCGGGGCGCTTACTGGCAGTGGAACCCAGGCAAGCCATACTTAAGTATCTTTTCAGGCGCTGATAATTACCCATGTTGGTTGATGCTGGATTTAGAACCGAAGAGTTTTCCTACATATTTCCTGTTGTGATCCACATTTGTGATCCTATATTGTCTCTTCCATTCTTAAGCGAAACAATTGTCTTTCTTTGTTTGTAGTTGTCAACATTGATACTGTGCAACATTCTGTCATTTGAGTTGACTCTCTAATGTTCCACATTATGAGCATTATGTCATGCGGTAGTCACCTGAATTTGGGTGGAACTAGTCTTGCCATTTCCTTAATTGTCGTATTCGGTTTTAAGCTGAGCCCAGTAGGATGAAACTTTTAGTTTTTCGCGCTTAGGAGTTCAAAAGGAATCATTTGTCTTATACTCATGTCTTGTGGATACAATGAATCAGGGGACGCGCAATTGCCGTTGCTGCATTTGAGGATAGCATTTCTGTTTTTCTTGCTTCATCTTTCGCGGGGAATAGTGTTGTAGAAGACAAGGTCAGTTGCACATATCCTCTTTCAACTTGTCTGAGTTGTTGTAGATGGGTAATGAAAATAGCTCAAGTTATTCCATATATTCTTGCATCTGCTTATATTTCGAGGGAAAGTTAATAGTTTTTTTTGTTTATCGCATTTAGTGAAAGTTGCGGTCGTCTTGTTCAGGTAATAAGGTTATTTATGGCTATGATTGAATCACAACCTAAAGCAAACCTAAAATGGTTCTTCGTGAAGTAATATGTGAGAGTGGTCCGGACCAAGGAAGTCGAAATATGTACTTAAGTTTTTAAGTCACTAGTAATGTAACAGGTGATCAGTGTCGGAGTGTGCTAGAATGAGAAACTCGCGCGTCGCTATCTAGAGACAGAAAAGCTATGATGAGCAACTGATCTGTACCTGTATATGTATGTCTTCGGACTGGCAGAGGTTAGTCTTCCCAAGGCCATTAGCTGAGGCAGGAGAACAAGTACACACCGGACGATGGGGCACAATATGGAGTGTGGCCTTCGTCCAGAGTGCTCAAGAATATAATCAAATAAAGGACACAACAGCTATTGTACTTGCAGTGCTTGTGCACATGTGAGGACTACTTTTCCGAGACTCTACTGTTGGAGCTTTGTTGTTGGTCTTACTGTGTCGTTGATATCATATTGACCTCAACTGCCAAAGTAATATGATTCAATATTGTGGAGGATTTGAACATCGAAATTGGCTCTGATGATGTGGAGCCTTATCAGACTTAATGCCTTTAGCTTCTGTGAAATAGCTAGGTCTCAAACTGCTAGTTGAGGATTTAAGGCATTACGTTGAACCTTACCTTTGAATCCAGGGAAATCTGCAAAGAGCTCGGGTGTTAGCGAAGAAAACTAGTTATAGCGTGAGTTTGGAGTTGTTTTTTACATCCATATATGAAACTCTGACCTTGGCGCATAAGGTCAGATTTTAGAATGATGTGCTTTTTATTACGTGCCAGAGGCCCATTGAAGTTCTAGAAATCAAAGCTTGTAATTTGAAATTCATGTCAATCAAGTCTTGCAGAGATCAACATTCACCAGCGCTGTAATATTTTCAGCAGGCAGTTTATAAAGAAATTGTGGTCAAATATCTGGTACCAAGTCGTATAGACTTAAGTTGATCTCAGACAACTTGCTTGACGCTCATGCAGGCACGGACGTCAAGAAAATGACATACAAGTGTTGAGTTGCGACACCAGGGAGAGAATTATCCATCATTTGGCAACTTTCTGTCCGACCAGCGCAATTCCGGGTGTAATGCCAGGTCACCTGGCTCTTAGCATCATCGAGTTTCCCGTTGTGCCAGGCTACCTACTTCTTGCTCGACTAGGTGATTTGTTGCTTTTGGATCTTAGGTGTCCGAGCATTCCTCGTGCTTCTACCGTTCTTTCTGTACAACAAGCATCTGTTGATGAAGAGGGAGAAGGACAAGATACTTTGGCGGCAGCTTCTCTTCTATTACTTTTCTCCCGATATCGAGACTCTTCAGAAAAGGGCTCTATTTCTGCATGGAGTTGGCAGCCAGATGGTGGTGATCAGCCAAAGCTGGTTTTGTGCATGGACTCTGGAGAAATTGCTATCGCCCAGGTGTTTATGGAAGGTTCTGACGTGCATGTTCAGATTCACGAGCGTCTGTACCGATGCTCACCGTGCCATTCGCTGTTATGGTTGAATGGAGGATTTATTGCTGCCTTGATAGAGATGGGAGATGGCGAAATACTCGAAGTTCTTGATGGTGGGTTGACTTTTCGGAGTTACATACTTAATAACGCTCCTATCTTAGACTTTGCCTTAGTTGATTATCACGGTGAGAAGCAGGATCAGATGTTTGCTTGCTGCGGCGTGGGCCGTGAAGGTGCCATACGGGTCATCCGCAATGGTATCAGTGTGGAGAAACTACACAGTACACCACCTCTGTATCAGGGTGTCACTGGTACTTGGACACTACGAATGTTTCAACTGGACAAGCACCATTCTTTTTTCGTCATGTCTTTTGTGGAGGAAACAAGAGTGCTCTCCGTGGGGTTGAACTTTGTCGACATCTCAGATGCCGTGGGTTTCGATTCTTCCTCAAGCACGTTGACCTGTGGCTTGATAGAAGATGGGTGGATTGCTCAAGTTTGCAGTTCAGAAGTACTTCTCTGTGCCCCAACAATAGCTGCCCATCCCGCAGGACGTGCCAATCATTCACCTCAGCGCACCTGTTGGAAGCCTCGGGAAGCGTGCATAAGCCTTGGGGCAGTGGCTAAAGGTTCAGTTATTATAGCTTTGTCCCGACCTGGTGTTCTGTTAATCCTGGGAACAAGACTTACATCAACTGGTGATTATGAGTTGATAGAGATCCAGCAGTGTCAGCTTGAAGCGGAAGTATCATGTATTTCCATACCTCTAGAGGAAGGATCAGTTCCTGTTCCTGTTCCACCGTCTATGGTTGGTCTCATGGACGATCCGAGAAAAAACGCCGAACTATGTGGGGTCGTGGTTGGAGAAATATTTGTTGTTGGAACGCACAAGCCATCTGTAGAGCTCTTGTCCCTTAGACCAGGAGAGAACTTCAGACCTCTAGCAGTTGGGTTAGTAGCTCTAGTTAACTCGATTGGTACAGCCATGGGTGGATGTGTACCAGAGACAGTTAGGTTGGCTCTTTTTGATCGACTTTACATTATCTGTGGATTAAGAAATGGAATGTTGCTGAGATTTGAGTGGCCTTCAAGCAGAGCAACGCAAGACTTAGCAGAAGAGCTCGTGGTATCATTGCGTACTTCTGTGGTATCTACTCGCAGGTTTTCCTCAAAGACAGTAGATGTGGACGAATTATTGCAAAGTGAGGCCATCTTCCAGGATGGTGAACAGAGTTTTAGTATCGCCGAAGAAAGAGGGCCTGTGCTCTTAAATTTAGTCGCTGTACGTCGAATTGGTGTCTCACCGGTAACTTTGATTCCTCTTCAAGCCTCATTACGGGCAGATATTATTGCTCTTAGTGACCGGCCTTGGTTGCTGCAAACTGCAAGGCAGAGCCAAAGAATAGCTTACACGTCGATATCATTTCAGGCGTCAACTCATGCAGCTCCCGTCAACTCTCCTGATTGTCCAAATGGCATTCTGTTCGTGGCGGATTGCAGTTTGCATTTGGTATGTCATTTGTACTTAAAACATTCTGTCAAGCTTTGGAGATGTGCTCATGCAATGGCAATCAAAACATTATGTAAACTTGGTTTTATTTTTTAGTAGCATTTGTGAACGAGTTTTAGTCCAGACCTATCTTTGTCCATATGTAGAGATAGAATATAACATTCTGTTAGTGTAATTTGAAATCTAGAAACACGTATGTGGATTGATGACGGTAAACGTCACCCTGTCTTTTAAGTCCTTACATTATTTTAATAAATGAGTTCGTTGCAGGTTGAGATGGAACACTCAAAACGTTTAAACGTGCAGCGACTTCCTCTTGGTCGGACACCCCGACGAGTTTTATATCATGCACCGACTGCAATGTTGGTCGTATTGAGGAGTGAACATGGTCTTTCAGATATCTGTTGTGTTGATCCCCTGAGTGGGACCATTTCATCGTGTTATCAGCTGGGCGAGGGCGAAACGGCCAAATGCATGCAGCTTTGGCACACAAATGGCGAGGAGTTAGTACTAGTTGGTACTAGTCTAACAGATGGGAGGCCTATGATGCCCAATGGTGAACCTGAAAGGTAAGTCCTTGAAGTTTTCGATATCTTCTTAAATGTTAAGTGAGTTTTCTTTTCATACAAGGTCATCCATTAACTGTCATCGAGAAGTATTCTTGTGTTTGATACCTGTATATCGAGTTCCTTCACTTTGATTCAACTCATCTTTGTCACCATATTCTGTTCTGTTTATTCTCTGAGATTACAGCTTTATTGGGTTTAGGATCGGATTATTCTAGACTCCCGATTGCACTCATATAAAAATCTGAAGGTTGCAAAGAAATTTCCCAACCAAATGTTATGATTTCATCCAACCTTTGACACTGGGTTAGTTCATGTCATCCACAATACTAACCAATTTTTTTTTTATGTAGGATAACTTCAATTTACTGCATTATTAGATTTCAACTACATATTAGAATAAAGGTGTTTTCTATTCAACTGTTTAGAGGGTTCATTCCCCACCTTTTTCGGGCACAAACATAGCATTTCAGCTTTCCGTTCAGTTGATCTTTCTGCTGAGCTGTTCTCCCCACCCTCATGTAAACTTGCCACGTGCAACTTGCAGAAGCACTTGGCAAGTTAATGCGGACTGTAGAACAAGTTGTAGGTATTATGTGTACACTTAACCACTTGGAGCCAATAGTTCTAAACAAAGTACAAACTGCTACAAGCAGAGTACACATCCAGATAGCAAGACAATTACCTCAGTCACTTTATCTAAAGGTTACTGAGGTAATTGTCTTGCTAAAGCTTTGGTACTAACACCTTAAAATATACAAGCTCTTCAGTTTCAAATGTTATTTTCTCATTAACAATAAATATACAAATGCTCTAATAAGATTGTTTTCGTTCGTAAAATTTTCCACGGCCAACAAGTTCTGTCAAAGTTAATATCCAATTCCGCTACATTCTCTACCGTCTCTGCCGCATCCATTGATATTCTTCAGAACATTTTAGTTTTTTAAATATTCCTCGATCACAACCATTTTCTGAAACAATTTCTTGCTGTTATTTTTATGCTGCCTGTAAGTTTCACAATCATCCTCCTAAACATCGATTTATATCTGCAGCCTCCGACACTTCCTTATCGGCTCTATCTCATGAACGAACCGTGTGTTTTAAGGCTTCAATTTCAAACGTAACGATGCTTAGATGTCAGTAGTTTAAGATACTGTTTCTACGATCTTTATTTCAGTATCATACCTCGAGAAACTAGATTCTTGGATTCTGCAAGAGTCTTCTTCACTCATAAGTGTAGATGATAAACGATACAAATGATAATGTAGAACACATGAAGATAATGTCTATGTGAACTATGTCTAGTTTCGAGATTCCAACACTTCATCCTGAAATCGACTTGGATGATCTTTAATCCCATATAACTTACCGTATTCTTACTTTCAAGTTCCATTTTGTTAAACGTCATCAGTATCTCCTTGTTCAATGCTCAGCCTTAGATTTCCATTCCATGTGGGATAACTCTTCTCTACACAAACCTGACAATTCAATTACTATCACATAGCAGCGGCTATTGATACAACTAATGTTTTGGACTTCCTGCCTGACAATTTATACGTTCATTTCTGTCAGGGACTCTCTACAAACAAGATATCGCTAAACCTACGAGTACAAACTGTGCTGTGTTTTCAGCTAGTTTCATTTCGTTTACTTACAAATCCATATTCTTGCAGAGTCTTACTCTCCAGGCCCATCAGTACAGTACCTTCTTCTATTTTTTCAAATTGTCTGTTGGTACGTCCCTTTGTAGATGACCTCTGGGTTCCCCACTGCAAAGACTTATTTTCCTTTATGTACTTGTCCAACAATGTTTTGGGTATAAGGATATACCCAGCTCATAGCTGCAAGCTGAAACTGTCTTCATCTGGTCTGAATGTAAATTTCTAGATTTTTCAATCAGTCAGACTAAGTTTGAGAAGAGATTTCAACCGAATTATAGCCACTTTCCAGTTATTCGTATGTCACAACGGACGTACTAAATAGGTGATACTGCAAAGGATGGGATTATTACTAGCCACCTTCACAAGCTAGTGATTATCTGGACTACTCTTCTAGTAATTATCTGCATAGTAGTGATTAACTGCTTGATTGGCAGGTGCTTTCGCGGTGCCTCTAGCTTGAACCTACTTTACTCGTTTTACTTCTTCTTTTCCTCTTCTGCTTCTTCGCTGTATACTACTAGAGAAGTTTCATCTGCCTGCTCTCACTTTCTTGTGCATGGCAACGTCGGATATCGGGTCCTCATCAACTGGATCAAAACCCCCAATTGATTTTTAAAGCGTGAAATCATCATCAGCCCCCTTGAGATTCCTCAAGGTATTCAATAAGATCTGTGGGGTAGCGGGAGCGGGTTGATGCACGGTCACTTTCTACGTTGGTTATGCTCTACTCTTTTATTCAGCATCAATAGAATCCACGCTTGCACATCCCTTCCTGGGCACCTTTACGGTACCTGTTAACGGTTATCTTCCAGTTCTTTCGTTATTTCGCTGTTCGCTGCATATCGGCTGCTTGGACGTCATTCACACGAATTCTACACACAACTGTTGCTGTTTCTCTTCATTCACTTTGCGTCAGACTGGATTGCCTTGAATTTTCTTGTTTCAAGCTTCACTTAAGTAGACTACAGTCATTTCGCTTCGCATGTTCAGAACGTCTTATCATATTTGTAATTTGCAGGTCTCAATAGGGCTTCAGTGTATTAGCACACTTAATAAATTTAGTCGTAGTTTTTGCCGCTCGTATTCACTACATGTACTCGATCTTGCTAAATAGAAATAGGTCCTCCCCTCGCTCAAGTCCCTGAATTATGTTTCCCAAGACAGGCTGTGCCTTACGCAAGATACTGTGTACCTGAAATATGATCATGTTAAACTGTATGCAGTTCGAAAGGAAGACTGTTGATGTTCCGCATAGAGTCCAAAGCTGCATCTGGCAGAAGTAAGAGAGTGCCGCTTACAGGCATCATGCCTCTAGTTGGAGTAGGAGAATCGTCATCTGTTGGTACATCCCAGCCTATGATTATTGGTGACTCGACACCTGATGAAGTCGGCGTGGATGAACATATGATTGGTGGATGTGAAGGTTGGGAATTGAGCTTGATAAGCTCGGTATCCATGCTGGGGATGGTTCTTGCAGTTTGTCCGTATCTCGGTCAATATGTCCTTGTTGGGGCTGGCAATAACGTAAGGTTTTCACGGCGTGCTCGGCTTTTAGAATCTACTTTTATCTTTTATCTGCAGCAAGTTCTGTGTATCGCTGTGTGTTGACTGTCTCAAGTCACTTTTTACAGTTCTTAATTTGATTTTTGCTATTTAAAAGCTGGTCTCTAACCCATTTTGTAGTACACAAGTTTCACGGGGGTCTTTGCGATAAATATACTCCCTAACAATCAGAACTGATGATTCCTTTAAAACAGTTAATATGCTACGGTCAGACACATGATTCATATCAGCGATTGCGTCGCTTTGCTGCGGCGAAAACGCGTTTTGTCATAACGAATGTGGCAGTTCATCTGAACCGCATTGCCGTGGGCGACTGTCGAGATGGAATTCTGTTTTATTCATACAGAGAGGTAGGTTCATATTTTGAGCAATTCTATCCTATCATATCACAAATGTAATCAGGATCGCATGTGTTGTTTTTCACTTTTAAGTTGATTTTGTGTTTGGATTTCATTGATTAAATGGATCATATTTTGTGGAGTGATCCTCAAGGCCTCTTCAACTTGTGAACTTTCCAATTATCCTTGCAATAGTTTGGTTGCCGGGATGAATATGGATCATCAAGAAGTGGAGGTCAATTGTTAAAAGTACCAACTGGTGTGTGGGAGAGAATTGCTCTGCCGAAGAGCAGCGTGAGCAGGAGTAAGATGGTTGTTGTGTGTTTTTCCTGAACAAGAGCCTATCTTTTGTGTAGGTCCTCTTAACAATCCATGGTCCAGATGTACACGGGAAAATTTTGTTCTGTGTATGTACACTCACTGTTCTCCCGTTCAGACCAAATGGAAATCATATCTAGAATCTCTATTTGATTAAAACTCGAAAACAGAGGAAGGATCAACGTACGTTGCAGTTATACCTATCTGGATTTGCATCTTGGTCCTGCAGGACACTCACACGCTGGAACAACTTCATTGTGACCCGGTGAAGCGACTAGTAGCAGACTGTGTTCTAACTGAGCTGAACACCGCTGTGGTTACCGATCGAAATGGCAACTTTTGTATATTATCTTCAGCAAATGGAGTGGATGGTAGGTGGTGGTTAATTCATCCAATCATTTTTTAACCTTGTTTGAGCTTGCTTATCAAAGACAGTCTATGTAACTAGTTACTTATCTGTGAGGACAACGTCTGTCAACCATTTTGACAGTTTCTGCTGTGTCTGACTTATGTTGTCCTTTCTTGGAAATACAGATTGTGTGTCCCCAGAACGCAACCTTTCCCTGAGCTGTTGGTACCACATGGGTGAGCCTATAGTTCGCATAAAGAAAGTAGGTAACACTCCCTGCTGAAAGAGCCCCACCTCGTCTTGCATAAATACTTTTTATTGAACATTTTTTATAATTGCAGTCAAACCACTGTAATTCTTAGTTCTCTCCCAAGACAAACTATTGGTGCTTATTCCTTTGCGTCGTTATCTGCGTGCAGGGATTCTTTTCCTACAGAGCACCTGTGGAGGAGACCTTGAAATCCTGTACTGTGGGAAGTTCATCAGTAGATGCAACAGATGCTTCTCTTGTCGGATGTACTCTCCTCGGAAGTGTAGTAATATTTATACAGCTTCCACGGTATATATACACTCTCATTAGTCTGTGATGTACTAGATTTTAGCAATTACCGGACGAGAGACCCTCTTTTATCTCAATTAGTCTTTCTTACTTAAAACTTAAAACTTACTCTTATTCAACATCTGTTACCACTAGCACCGCTCAGCCAGGACGCGGGCTCTTCAGGTTATGACAGGAAAATATGAATGAGTGTAGTTGTTAGTTACTGATGATATGTTGAGCTATGTCGATTGCATGTCTTTTTGTGTCAAGCCAGGGTTTGCTGCTTGGTTTCAATATATGATCCTTGAAAGGTCGCACTATGTAGCTGACGGTAGCTCTTGTTTCTTCAACTTATTCCTCAGAGACGACTATGATTTGCTCAAAGCAGTACAAGTACGATTGGCATCGCATCGTCTAACAGCACCGTTGCTGGGCAACAATCATGCACAGTATCGGCGCCAGGGCTGTCCCGTGAGTGCCGAAGATCACTTTTGTCAGCACCACACGCTTATTCTCATCTCTGTGTGCACTAGTAATTGTCATTTGATTTATGTTTCTGATAAAGCCTATGTTCTTAAACTCGTCGGTTTATTGAATGACAGGCGGGCGACGTATGTCAAGTGCTAGACGGTGATATGCTGGGCCAGTTTTTAGAGTTGACCAATGCACAGCAACGACTGGTTTTGTTAGGGGAGCCTCCTATATCGCCAGAGGATCCTCGGGAACCATGGTTACACGGAGCTCTTCGTAAACCCTTACCTCTTGATCAAGTGTTGCGCCTTTTTGAAAGGGTGCACAACTACCTCACGTAATTTTGTAATTATCTTACTTTGAATACTTTCGATCAAGTCACCCTAAAGTCGTACACAATCGATGACTCCACTAGAAAGAGAAGGTGTCAAAAGTTTAGATTTATTTGTAGGGAGTCCCATACATGACGTTGTACATAGTCAATGAGGAAGAGAGATCAGTCGTCCCATATTTAAGTCACTCTGTACAAGTTTGACCCCTGTCTTGATTGAGGCTTCAAAGGCTTGGTCGATGCTTAGACTTGGTGTCATGGATCCAAAGCGGTAGCTCAGCTTAGCACTGTAGATCTCATGTGAGCTTGGAAAGGATATCTTAACTCAGGAAATCTGTTTCGGTAGGGTTGTAGAATCTCCCTGGATATTAGTCTTAGTGCTTCCCTGATTTCAAGGGTGTTCTATAAAATTCAATGAATAGATGAAAAGCGAAACCATCACAACTTTGGTCCAAGCTCTTCGACGGGTAGGTGACTGGTTATGTGCTCCGTCAATGTACGGATCTGTGAAGACTGAAGGGGGTGTGCACGTAGATATTGGAGCTGGATAGGACAAGTACAGGAAGAGAACCAAGAGAGAGCAAGTGGATTGAATTTACCGGAGCAACTCGTGCTTTTTAGGTCTAGCTCTTAATTGACCAGTGGGGTCACTACTGCCCTTAAACAATGTCAAGGAATCCCAACTGAGTTTTTGGTTCACGCAACTGTTTGCTCACTTATCAACATTTTTCAAGAGTCGAATTGTCAATCATTATTTATATGCCTGAATCCAGAACTCATCTACTTTTCACTTGTGTGTTACATTCCTTTTGGTTTGTGATGTTAAACAATCCTTCAATGGTGGAGTTTCATTTGTCGATAACAGCATGCACTGGTTGTGTTTTCTTAGACTTAGTTCACTGCCACTTTCGCATAACGTACTAGGTCCAAAGACGGAAGTAATTCAGCGTCCCACCAAAATTGTTTATGCAATTATTTTAATATCGGGTTGGAGTTTCCTCTAGTGTTAACACAAGTGCATGTGCAGGAAACTGTTTGTCGTCTTACGTGCTCATGAGAGTAATGGTGAAACGTTTACCCTGTATTTGTTGCAGCAGAAATGTTATCATGTCCATGTAGAAAGCACACAACGTAAACAGGCACCAAGATCATAGTCTCGGTCAGCGCAAGCTGAACAATCACAAGCTTCTAAAGGATTTGTTGTGTGTTTTGTCTGTTGTCATTGATTGAATTGAACTGATGTATTTTCAAGACTGGCACACGTGCCTGGGCACGTGTGCCAGAGATTCGATGAAGATGACATCTCTCTTTGTCATAGTTCCCGGTAGTAATGTGGTAAATCTCCAAATAGACTTCGACTGATGAGTTTTCATCTATAATCGGTTAAACAATAGAAGAGACAGAAAAGCCAGTTAACAGGTGCAGAAACGTTTCATTTTCCATCATGCGCAGAGTTTCTTCAACATATGCATTCGCTTAAGTAACCGACGAGACATTGACATGTGCAAACCTCAAGGCCCGAATGACCTTGCGCATTCTCCTCTGACCTGGACAAATGAAAGACTCTACATCACGTTCTAGAAATTGACATGTCCCAAACGTTGACTAAATACCCCAAATTATCTTACATAGATGTTCTTTGGAAACACACATCAGTCGACTTTCGGCAATGCGACAAATACATACAAAAATTCAGTTATATTGGGGTGCCATCGACTGCGATAACTGCGGGATTGGGCTCTTGACAAGCGGGAACAATTCACTCTTACTCGTGAGCAGTTTCAAAATCAATTCAGATCATAGAGCGAACAAACAATTCCCAGTCCAGAGTCCATAGTAAAGTGAGCTTTCAAAATATATGAATCACTGAGCATTACCTTCTCACAAGGGAAACTCCGGTGAAGTACTTCAAAGTTGGCATACTGATACATTCCTGCAAAGAACAATGTTTACTCATCAAGAACAACTACTTTGGTCCACACACCTGATGAAATTTCCACAGTGTGCAGAGTAAGTGATCCCTGTCAGTCAGTGATGAACACGGACTTGGCCATCTTCCTCCTGTGGTTGTTAAAATTTTTCTTGAAGACATATACTATGTTATGGCCAGCCAAAGAGCATTGGTAAATAGGAACATTAGAACGGAAAGCACTTCCACGCTCCTAGGCATCAATCACTCCAACCATGAAAGTATTGTTTTGAAAATCAATGTGAGAATGTGATCCATATGGATCATTTCTAGATGATATCTCTACCACATCAGGTAATGTGGACTCCCTTGCACTTGCCGCCATAGCTTGCCACACTCAATCTAACACTCAAGGTAGATTTTAAACAATGCTCTTGAGGTAAGATGTCTCAATGTAACACTCCCCACGTTGAACCAAGCTCCAACTTGAATTCAGCTAGATTGCTATCACCAACTCCACATTTAGTAATCCAACAGCTAATAGGTGTGATTAGGTACTTATCACGGGCAAGATAAATTTTTTGACATGATTACTTTACTGACTAAACATCAATGTATACAACATTCAGGCTCAGGTTTGAACTTTACTAACTAAACACCAATGTATACAACATTCAGGCTCAAGTTTGAAAGTGGACACACACAAACTCTAAACCATAGTGGCAGTTCACTCCTTAACCACAAAGGTAACTCTAAAAGTATAACCCAAAAATAAATTACTATTTACTTCTTATATCTCACCGTCACTCCCATTTACTGCTATGGTCAGAATACGAGATTAATTCACAACATATTGTATAAAACCAGAAAGTTAATCCAAACAAGAAATTTGCACACGCATGATAAAAACAATTTCAAAATTGACTCCATTGGACAGTGGACACAAATAGAAGATTCGACGACGTCATTCCACACCATAATGAGGCATGAGGCGGATTCAAGTACTAACTCGAGTACGTGCCTTCATGGCCATGGCAAGTAAATTTGACGGTTTCACGACTGTAATGTGCACTCAGATGGAGTGTAATGAGTTGATTCAAAACACTAAGAAGCAAAAGATTGGGAATAAACAATGAAAAGTAGTATATATTTAGATATTAATGAAACTAGTTCCCAGGGTTTCAAAATCACAACAAAAGAGCAAAAAACAAGACAAATATTGATTCGCTAAACTCGATCTTATGCACAATTCTTAATTTCTTGATCTACCCTTACAAAACCCGACTATGAACTTTCCCAGAGTTCGGAACTTTTACGGGTTTTGATCGGATTGATATCTAGAATATCAAGATTCTACGTTTGAAGTTTGGATGGAATTCCACCCGGAGACGTGGTTAGAATATCAGCAGTTTGCGTATACTTGAGAACAAAGTCTAGTTTGTCACCTATCATCCTCTCTCCAGAAGTACATGATTCCAAATTTTTCTCGTGTTTAGTAAGGTCGTGGAGAACTGAATTCTTTGATCAACTGAGTTATCACTGGTGACTTATTCTTGCCGAAATCCTTCGGTGTAAATATTTGATTCTGCAGCTTTCTCACCTCCATTGAATATGTTTAGGGATTATGAGACGTTCTAGCACCATTTGTTTTCTGATATAGATTTCTGGGTACCGTATGAAGAGCTTTACAATCTGATTTTTGAAACATTGGTGAATGGTGAGTTTACGTTTGTTAGATCGTGTGACTGGACCTGCTCTACTGTTAAGAGGAGACATTCTTTTTGATATCTTTGTATCTTTTTCCTCTCATCTGTTGATACATTGAGACTCTTTCGTCTTGATGTAGAAAAGTATTATGTGCAACTTTGAAATTTGAATAAGAAGTGTCTCACCGTAATTAAAATTGTACGACCATCGTTCTTATTTTAGCTCGGATTAATTGAGCCCTGCTTTTACAACAATGTCACTGCAAGGACAAATTGAGGTTCTTGCCGGAGCTGGAAAATTAATGGGCAATGACATCTCGAGTATTTTGGGCGACCGAAAACAGCAATTTCTTGTCGCGTAGCTCACCTAGTAGTTCTTCATCTCTCATTGCAAAAAGTATCTGGTGTCTTTGTTAAGAAGATCAGCTGTCCAACTTTTTGTCGGTAATCAAAAAACTTTAAACCTTTCTTCTGTATAACTGGGTTGGATTTCTTACATAATCGGACCTTCGTAATATGTCAATCAGCCCAAATTAAATTACAAATTAATCACTACTGTACCATCTGCAGTGAGACTAATTATAACTCACGGCTTTAATATGAAAAACAATAATTTATTAGATTTTTTTTCTTTTAAGGTACGGTTTTCATGTACTTTGTACAATACCGAAACGTGACTTTTTAAAAATACAAAACATCCGTACAAGAAATATTAACTAAACTCAAAATTAGCGTTTTCTCTCCTGCTATTTGTCTAAGGTTTTATCTTTCAATCGTGTTTCCTTTTTGCTGTTCAATGTTTTATCCTTTTTCTATGAAATAATTTTTGATTTTTTTTTAATTTCTTCTATTTTTCTCTTTCACATTTTGATCTTGTAGTCCATGTATTAACTGCATAGACAACAACAATCACAAAATTGAAGGAGGATGATGAAGAAAAAATCTGTGCACACAAAATAATTATAATATAAAATAAAATATGATTTTTGGCACCAAAACAGTAACAAGTGAATAACAGTCTAAAACAAAAAATGAAAAAATTATTAATTAATAAATTTCAATATTTAAAAAATACTAGACTTCATAAATTTATTAAGGTTTATCATGGATTATAGGATCCAAGTCTGTTTGCAAGGTTGAATACAACCTACTCACTTTTAATGTGAAATCACATCAAATAAAAAAAAATTTGGCAAGATGTCACCAAACCAAATTATCAATCATGAATTTTTTTTATGATAAATCACCATGGTGGAAGAGTGTCTTGTTGCAAATATTTGCTAGAAATTTATCTTTTATATATGCTTAAATTGATTGACTCTCTTTGTTGTATCTACGGTTAACTATCTAATCATTAGGTGCAATCAAGCCGAATAAATATTAAATCAATCTTCTTCAACAAATGAACAACCCTACTTTCACAAATAATATATGTATGATTTCCAAAGATCGTTGTATCTCCAACAAGGTGGGATGATTTCGTTCCCATTTTAAAATTCAGATAATAAAGGTGTGATATAAGTATCTCCAAACTTAATTAATTATCATCTAGATTAATTTATATTATTTTTTTTTCTTTGACTCATCCACATAGTAATATTTTTTATTTGCAATATGTACATGTTAAAAACTTTTGTATTTTAATTGTACCTTGCTATGCTCCATTAGAAAAAAAATTTATCCATACATCAAGTATTTTTTATTGTCTAAATCCTCCGTAGATATCTTTTTTTTAAATAATCCTTCACATAAAGCTTGTTTTGAACTCTTTGATATTTTATATGCTAGATTACTTTTGTTATATTTTTTATGATTTTTCCTTTTAAAATTTTCTTTAATTTTTTAAAATTTTATTTTTTTAATAATTTAAACTCCCCCCTAATATCATTTGTAAGTATGATTTTTAGTATTAACAAAGTGACAGATTAAATACATAATGTGACCAAGAAATAGAAGGTTGCTTGAAAAGAAGTAAAATTTGTCACACATTTCCATGCAAAGATTTTTTTTTCTTGATAGGTTTTCTACTATCAATTTTTTTTTATTTGCAACTGCCATAATTTTTTTTAAAGTATCTAAAATTAGTTTTTTTAGAAAAAGTGGTATCAAATGTGGGATTACTCTTAAATGTTAAAAAAATTGAGAAATAATGATTAGGAAGATGGAATGTTGAAATCCTTGTTCATGACGTTGAAACAATTGATATTTTATACGTGATGAATTTAGAAAGTAAATTTTGTGGTACATGTATTTCTTCTCATACTTCATAAGGATTGAATGAAACACTTCAAAAGTTTTTAGAGAAATAGTAATACATGTATCATTGTCCAATGTCAACGGGAATTCCCGTTTTTTCACATCAACAAACTATGGTTAGAGATGATCACGATAGTGATCCGACAACCAAAGTGCGTGGAATGTGATCAAACTGCCGGCTGGCAGCTAGGGGCCCATGAGCTGGCGTGGGGGGAGGGGGTCCCTTGTCGTTCTTAATAGCCGTCGTCGGTTTAATTTCAATTCATCCGAAAAATAAAATCCATCCATGAAAGTAAACTCAATTAATGATGAAAGACATATGGCCCTCGTTATCACTCAAGTTTGACTTAAGAATTTAAAATAATGACCATCTCCATGAAGGTTGAAATCTGACCGAATCCTTTGTACAACACAATGGTATGGACATCATTATTGCTACACAACAATACATGCATTCTAGACGTCAAAATCATAGTTGAAAAATTAGGGTTTTCAAATTTTGTGTACTTTTGTAGGCCCTAAAGTATAGTTTTATGGTCATTTGATGCAAGATTGGGGAGAAACAGAGTGTGAACAATATGGTTGAGCTTCGAATTACTTGATATTTAGCTAAGAAGTGATCCAAGAGCTTATACATTTTTTTTCAAGATGTCTCACAATGACTCATAGTCATCTTTAACAATTAGTGTACTGGAATTGTCTCCGAGTCCTAGCATAATACATTCGTCGTCGGTTCATAGCGCAATCAACTTTCTCCCCATAATCTTTTTGAAGTCAAAGTTTCACTATGCCAAAAGAAGCGTTGAACTATTTATATGAATATGATAGGGAAAGCAAAGCACATTTTTAGGACCATTACCATTTTCTCCAAAGTCTGATTGTGTTTTTCTTGTTACTCCTTCTTAGCCATTCAAGCAGAGGATTTTGCATTTGGCTAACTTAAAGTTTAACTTCGTTTTAGAGGATGTTGACTCTCTTCAAAGGAAAGTGCTTACAACTTAAAGTCCACGGCATCCGCAATTAAATAGAGAGGGTGATTATGAAGGAAAAACATGTACTTAGTGAAAAAAATAATGATAATAATGGGAGTGAGCTCATAACATCAAAGTAGAAGTTGAGGACCAGGTGGAAGTAGTTCACGAGTTCAACATCGACATAGAATTCTTAGAAATTCAATCCACATACGTATTTCAAATGACAGAGAAAGGAGATTTGTTTGTTGGGGACGATAACAAGGATAAGGACTTGGTAGAGGAGGTAGAACTAAGTCTAACCTCACTAGTGGAGGGTTTCATGGAGTTATCAGATGAATGAAGAGGGTTGTGATAGCTCAATGATGAATGGGGATGACTTTCTCTCCACAAAAATCAGAATGTCACTTTTTCATTTCAAGAGGGGGAGGCTTTTTTGCATGAAGGACGTGAGAAAATTGACAACACATTATATGATGAAAGAAACAAGTCCAATCTAGCTGAATTTGTCATTCATAAATTTGTCAAAGTCTCTAAATCAATTTATCATTGGTTTGGAGACTCTGATGAAAGATGATTTTTACATTTGTCTAAATCAAATACTGGTTAGGAAGGCTATTTTACAAGCACAATGTAGAAGGGATAAGGTTTGGATGGACAGAAAACTGAAAAAACTTCTTCGTTTTAAATGTTGTATGTGCACATATTTTGTTTCTTTGGGGGCTAGGGTGCTGAAAAAATGTTAGACAAAATTCTTTTGTTTCAATAAAAACAAGCATGATGTCTTTCTCATACAATATTTCGGGAAGGAGAGTGAAAAGAATTCATTGTTGTATAGGAATAAGGTGTGACTTGTGTGTCGTTACGCTTTCAAGACATTGTACAACTTGAAAAATAGCCAATTATCATGACTTTTGTTAATTGATGATCCAAGGGTTACCAAGGATTATTAAGTTAAGCGCATGTCAATGGAAGTATTCTTGTGTGCAAAAGAGTGGTGTCAAAGTTTCTTCCAAAATAGTGTGGAGCTATTTTCAAACAAAATATATTTTCATTTTTCCAAAAATTACACCAGGAAAAAAATCTATGATCTCTACATTCATGAAAGTATAGGGGTTGACAATGATGAGATGCTCTCATATTTATATTTTTGTCATATCTAGAGGGAATACTTCAGTGAAAAATAAAAAAGTGAAAATTCAAGCCAAAAATCGATTTTACTCATGCATAGCTTGTATAGAATTCAAAGCCAAATATGACATAACTTTTTATTTGAAGGAACAAGTACGACATCCTTTTAAACTGATAGATTTTGGTATATAATAGAGTAGATTTGAAATTCTTCGGTTGGAAATTGAGACTAATGTAAGGAGGAACTCTTGAAATGTAAAGTTATGTCTTTTCATGCATGAAAATTACATGATTTGTAATGAAGGTGGACAAAAACTTGTACCATTATACCTAAGCAAAATAAACTAAAAGTTCAATATCTTGAGTAGAATTGTGTAGTTTGGAAATACATGTATCACTCTTTTGCCCATATTATGAAAAAAAATAGTACTTTCAATGGTCAATATGTTTGTGCTAGTAGTCTAATATGATTGTCTCTTAGTCAAATACATCAAGTTCTTGAACCATCTATCTAAAGTACACATTTCTTTAGATCAATGGTATGGACCAAAAGGAGATGAACATGCTCCATTTTACTCAAACACCAAGAACATGAACGAGAAATACTTCATACCAATTCATGTTGTTGGTTATGTCATAAAGTGCTTGAACTATGTTACTCAAAACGTCATGTTTAATGTAGATTTGAAACCTCATAGCGCAAATGATGCTAACAATAGCGGAAGAGTACTTGATAATTATCAAAAAGTCATGAATGAAGTGGGAAACACATACTTTGAAGGATTCGATATTTTGTGGTGGGTTCAAGCACACTTTCAAAAATTTTATAAGCAAGAAAAGAATGAGGAGGTGGATTTTTGTTGGCCTCAAAGAAGAACAAAGGAAAATGATGCACCAACCGAAATAACATGCAATGTAGAAGAGATTTTTGAGTTGGAAATGCAATTTGAAGCACAAATTTTTGGAATATTACGCCCTTTGTACATTGACTGAAGGCATGCTAAGCTAGTTGTGAATGCATCCATGGACTTCTAGGATCTCCAAGTCAACAATTTCATTACGGTCTTGTCTTGTGAGGATTTTAACAATCAAGTATTTTTGTAAACAAAAGTGTTCAAGATTCTGACGTGTGTCAAAGAAACCCAAGAGAGGTTGAAAATTGTTTAGTAATCAAAAATGATGATAGATTTGTTTTAGTGATCTTACCATCCCGAGAAGCTTAGTGGAAAAAAGAAAAATAAGATCAATAATTTTAAGATAAATCTTTTAAAAATAATATTTTTTGGTAACAACATAGTTTTTAACAAAAATAGATCAATCAAAAGACACCAAGCTTTTGAAAATAATTATTTTAGATTGGAAGAATAAACTAACTAGTTATGAAGATTGTGGATTATGAAATTAAAGCCTAAGTTTTGGAAATTGTGACAAAAATGAAATAGTTGCATGCAACAACAAAGGTCATGAATTATTTTTCGAGCAATCTTATTTTGAGTGACCATAATTGTCATCTTAGACACGCAAGTAATGTATACCTTGTAATCAAACGTTGAGAAAAATTCTACTTCTAAGAATGGTAAAGTGTCAATTCTGACCATATTCCAAAGAAGTGATACATTTATCATTTCTCATATGCTATGTAGAAAAATGATGCATGTAACACTTGCATGCATGCATGAGAGAAGTGATACATGTATCATTTTTTAGTAGATCGGGAGAGAAATTATACATATATCACTTTTCAGTTGATCAGTAGAGAAGTGGAGTGATAAAATCATGAATCATTTCTTTGCAATAAAATGTTAAATTATTTTTTTCTTGAATTTTTTATTTACAATTCAAATTTTTTAGTGAAAAATATATTCAAATAATCAAAAAAATGTCATAAGTAATCAAAATGCATCAAAAGCTGTAAATTAATTCATTTAGAAACATGCATCTAATTTCTTTTTCCAAAAGAAATTAGATGCATTTCACATTATTTTTCCTTTTCAAAGAAGCCAACACTAAAATTATTTTCTGGAATTTTTATGTAATTTTATTTTGTATTTTTTTCATTCTACATCAAAATTCTGCAATGTAAAGCTTATTTTTTTCCCACATTAATGCATAATATTAATACATTTACATTTTTTTGTTTTATTTTTTGAAATTTAATACAACATATAATCTCAAATTAACATCATAAATATCAAATTATTTTAAAAATATTTTAAATATTTTATTTCATTCCAAAATTATATTCCAAAATTATATTTGTATCATGTAGACATCACATTTTAATTTTTTGAAAAAATTTATTTTTGTTACTTTTTCTTTATTCTATGTCAAAATCTTGCAATTAAAAGTCTGATATTTTTTTATTTTAATGAATTATATATTTTTAAGTAATAACATCTATTTTTATTAATTTAATAAATTTTAAATATATAATTTTAAAATAAAATTATAAATATTGAATCAATTTCAAATTATAATAAAAATATGATCCATTATTTTTTGAAAATTTTCATTTTTTCATTTTTTGAAAGTTTAAACTTTCTTTCTTTTTATTTTTTTCATTCTATATCAAAATCTTGCAATTTAAAATTTGCTATTTCTTCACATTAATGCACATATTTTGAAATATCAATCTTTTAATTTTTAATTTTTTGAAATTTAATACTATATATTATCTTAAAATAACATCATAAATTTCAAAGATATGTCAAAATATTTTGAAAATATGACAAAATACTTTAAATGACTTTTTTTATGCCACAACTATATCCCAAAATTTTGTTTGTATTACATAAGGACCACATTTTGACTTATTGAGAAGCTATTTTTTGATTTGTATTGTTTTCATTCTACATCAAAATATGGAATTTAAAATCTGCTATTTTTTCAGATTAATGCACATATTTTTTAAAAATAATATCTCATTTTTTAATTTTTTGAAATTAAATATAATATATATATGATCTTAAATTTTGAAGATATATCAAAATATTTTGAAAATATGACTTACTATTTGAAAAAAAAAATTTCATGTCAAACTATATCCCAAAATATTTCTGTATTATGTAGATATCATATTTTGACTTATTGAAAGTTTTATTTTATTTTACTTTGTATTTTTTTATTCTATGTCAAAATTAGACCGTTTATAATTGGCTATTTTTCATATTAATACACATATTTTAAAATATTATTATCTCATATTACATTTTATTTAAATAAAATTAAATCTATTATTTTAAAATAATATCATAAATCTCAAAAATATGTCAAAATATTATGAAAATGTGATCAACCTTTTTAAATCTATTCTTTCATAACAAAAAGATTATGAAGTTACAATGAAAACATCTTAATTTTCCAGTTTTTATATTTTTATATTTTTCATCCTTTTATTTACTTCTGCTTCATGTACATTCTTGTACCTTTTTTCTTTTGCTAAATTTGTTATTATTTTTTTAAAAAAATATGATTATTTTCCACTTGTCATAATATACATATAGAAAAATTATTAAATTTTATATAACCTTAAACTCATTTTAATTAAATATTCATCATTAATATTTAACATAATACTTTAAGAATTTCTTAAGGGTTGAAGAATTTTAAGAATTTTTTTTAACTCTTGTCAATTTCTATTTAGTGGTTATATTTGACAACTACAACTACAAGGTGCATTTTGAGTGCAGATTTTGTTCTACCAATAGGATTTCAAAGGATTTTGAAAGCTTTTAGTCTAATCGACGACTGATTCTCTATCTCAACAAATAATTCTCAACCGATCATATTGCGAGATCATCTGGCCGACCAGGCCGACCAAGTTGCACAACTCGAAAAAAGAGGAAAGCTAGGTTATGCTACAATCCGTTTGTTAATTTTTGTAACACGGTAGGTATGTTATTTTGTAAAGCCCTTTCGTGTTGTTTTCAATCAACATGGTAACCAAGAAGAGAACTTTATGTTAGTAAAATCCACTGATTTCATAGAGATTTGCTGAAACGTATTGTTCACTTTTTATTATTCTAGCTTGCTTTCTCCTTCTGTTAATCACCCCACTGTTTGTATCTAAACATGACCATTTGATTGTGCTTAAGACTTAGAATTCCTTTGGCAATGGACTCCAAGCATCAAAGGAGTGATTTTCGTATTACTCTTGTGAACTCTCTTACTAAAGATATATGTATCATATATAGTTGTTTACAAGGGGGAAAAATGAAGAAACCTTGCAAGATTTTTTAGAAAGATTGTCTTCAATTTTCAGAATTTCTACCCAAGATGGAGTACACATTGGGGATTATCGATATCCCCTCCAGCTTTAGGATGTGCAAAGCCAAAAACGATAAGGTTTCATTTTTGGAGTAGAATTTCTCCACCTTCATCGATTAGTTTGCATATGCAACCTCCATGAAGCTCTAGGTTTGGTTGTGTTCCACTCGACAAAATAGTGGAACATGATGGACAAGGTTTTACACTAAAATTGCAACACCGTTATTTGTCATGTAGTGATGCGGCTACTATGAGAAGATGATGACATGTATCATCTTTAGAGCCGTTGTTAGGACAAGGATACTTTAGGTCATGATGATCCAATCCATTTGTGATCAACATTCGTTGTCTACATCGCGATCATTCAGGATGTGGTTGGTATATCACTTTGAAGATAACTTGATGTGATAAGTGATGAATTCTTTAGATTCGATTATTCTTCTGATTATTTCCTACAGCATAATTTGGGATCCGGTACTACACATTTGGATTTAGTCTAAGCGTTATAAATCTAAACTTTCCAGTAGTGGTGGCTTTCAACACATGAATTCCAATCCATCACTATTATTTACCGAAAGTAAATCATATGGAGTAGATTCTTAGGAATTTTGGCAATGAGTATTATTCTCAAGTTATAAATTCCCCGGTAAGTAGTGTATTTAGGTAGTTATAAAGCACTAAGTTAATATGGAGCTTATTTATCTACACTATATGTCAAAAAATTCACTCTTCATTCTCATTGGTAATGAAGTTTGTACCAATGGGGGCACTTGGGTGAAGTCCTTCAAGGCTTTTAGAAGTTTTGGAAGTCTTTCCAGGAACCAATAAAAGATTTGGGAAAAGAGTTGAAAAGCTAACAACGACCGTTACAAGATGGACTAAAAAATGGATGCAATTGAATGGATTGTCAATCTATTCCGATGATTGAAAGTTGGAGAGGGAAATTTAGACCCTTGAGTATATTTGAGACTATTCTGAAAAACCTATGTGGGTTTTGATGGATTCTATTCAAAAACATGTAGTTTACAACTTAGGCTTATGTTTGGATTGAAATTTCAACTCAATTGGATGAGTTTTGAGTACAAAGTTTTTGTACATAGTTAGAGTTACAAGATTACACTAACTATTTTGAAGTTAGTTCAGTGATCATAACTTTTGCTATCATCAGAAGTTTTCATCAATAAAAGTTTCCAGAGTTGAAGCTTGGATGGAAAAGATCTTCTCCTGAAATTTGAAAGCAATTAAAATGAAGAATTAAGATGTGTGATGATTTTAGTACACATGGGCATGCATATTGCCTTGAATACACTTTATGATTAGAGAATTATTCCGAGAGATTTGGAAAAGAGAAACATTAGGAAATTTTATAAGAGCATAACGAGATTATTTTTGAGGATATTTTTGAGGAGTTTGGAAAAGCATGTCATAACTACTCAACATATGAAGACATTGTGGAACCAAGTCGACATATCTAAACATATGAGCAAAATCAAGCATATCTCGTCATGCTACCTCTACTTCGCCACTTCCACAAATTGCTAAATCTTCTCCTCCACCATAGAAAGAGGCAGGTCATAATGAATTTTCTTTAATGGAGGATGATTCAACTATGTTGTTACTCAATATTCCAAAAGATTTTGAGCTTAAGTAGGATGAAAAGATTGTATGACAACTCCACGGTCCATAGCTCAATCTTGGACTTTGTATATTTTTTTATGTAAATAAAGTTATTTTCCATTTAATATATCATTGCATGATTTTTTCAAAGTGTGTCTATTGTTTAACATTCAATTGCAAATCCAAGGCCTCCCCAAGTATAATCTGATATTTTAACCATTTCTCCACAAGCTCTGTGAGAAAAAACAATCCCTTCTATCAGACCTTCACAACTCCTTATAAAAGATGTCTTGAATTTTTACATTGGTAACCTTCTCAAGACAGTGACTACTATGTCCAAACGGATAGATTTGCATTTTTTCAAAACTTTTGTTATGCACAAGTTCATGCTACTCTCACGTCAACTCAATCGGGGGACCTAGAAAAAATCATGTGTATACCACAAGGAATTAGATTCCAAGTTATCAATTGGAATTTTGTCATATACCTTTTGATTGTAGTCCACATGCCTTAGCATGACAAACAATAGAGTCTCATTCTTATAAGATTCAAAATATAATCTATGCATATCATCATTTATCATTGCAGTAATGGAAGCAATTTCCATCCTTTTAACACTATCACAATCATAATTAAGCACCAGTTGATGCTCCCCGATGTCATTAGATTCATCAACGTTTTTATTTGTGAAAAATTGAAGCACTTGCTTGCTCACCCTCTCATTTTTTGCAGTCTAATTGTAAATCATCATTTGTAACATTTGTTTTTCCCTTCTTTTCTCCACCATTCAATCTTGCATGTAGCAAAAAAAATAAATGGTTTGACTATGACTTCCATGCTCTTGCATTACTTTGTAAAATGATGCGATTGCCTTCAAAGCTTCACAAGACAATCACAAAAGATAGTTTAGAGACTTAAATGCCTACAAAAGCTACTAAAAATTTTATGCATTCCTTTCACTTTTATTTTTAAAAATATAACCCTGAATTTTTATAAAATGGAAAATTTTTCATGTCTCATCCAATGATTTGGTAACGTTCAATGATTTCATGATGGTTTTCACAATGCAGGATTATCATAAAAGTTTCAAGTTGTTTGTTAATTTTTTCCTCTTCTTCTGAAATCAGCTTGCAATTTTTAACAAAGGTTTTTTCAATGAACACATCTTTACATCAAAACAATCACATTAGTGATATTGTATCACTTTCTTCTTTTGAAGTCAATGTTCTAAAGTCAACAAATGAAAATTCAAAAACCTCCAATGAAGTCCGAACAAGTGAAACCAAATTAGTGATACAAGTATCACTTCTCTTCCTTTCAAGCAAGCTTTTTCTTCCTTGAAGGGGATATCCTTTGTAACGCCCTCTCAAGACAAGAGTATCAGAGTTTTTTATGTTTAAGATTTAATTTTTTTACCTTAAATATTTATATTTTTATGAATTCAATGTTTTTAATCCAAAGATGAAACTTTCTTTAACATCTTTCTTTAACTTTCTTTAACATCAAATGAATAACATCATTAAAAATGATACAAGTCTCACTTCTCTTCCTCTCATTAGAACTTCGTCAATCTTAGAATGGATATATTTTTCTTGGAGTCATCTCTTGATATTTGTCTCCAAATTTATAAATACGGTATATTTTTTAAAAATTCAACATCTTAAATTGGAGACAAATTTTTCTTTAACATCATCATTGCTAAAAAAGATTGTCAATAGAAAATGATACAAGTATGATTTCTCTTTCCTTCATGAAAATTTTATCAATCCTTGAACATAGGTGTACTTCTTTGTAGAGCCATCTTAAGAATAGAGCATCATAATTTATGATGCTGAAAATCACAATTTTTAATATATATTTTAAATTCCTAGAAAAAAATATTTTTAACATTTTTTTCTCCCAACAAAATTATCAAAAAAAAATGATACTAGTATCACTTTTTTCTCATGATGTATGTTTGTCAAACACAAGTGGATGGTTACAAACACATTGTTCCTTCCAATATTTTAAAGTGATGCAATGCATTCTTTGTTTCATTTTGAATCATGATTTGAGCTTCTCATATTTATGAAAAAAAGTTTTATACAAATTTTTCTTTTTTTTCATGAGTTGTATTCTTCGATTATGATGCATGCATATATTTTTTAATGTTTAAGCCAACGCCTTTCATGGTTCAAAAAATCATCATGAAGTTACTTGCATTTATATCATCCTACGTAAATTTTCAAATGATATGAACTAAATTTTTTTGTTCGTAGGATTGCGCGCGTAGTTGACATATCATGAAAAAATATAATGTTCTTCAATGTTCCTCTAACCATGGTTTCCAAAAATTTGATTAGTCTGAGTTAAATATGGATTATGAATATTAATTATAATATAATCAAATTTAATTAACAGAGTTATATATAAATTTGAATGTTATACAGAAATTTCTATTTTTTTCTTATTCACTATTAAATTTTTTAATTTCACAAAAAATTCTAAACGAAGTGATATAGTATCACTTGTCATTTTTTCTTGACCTTGTTTACATATGGGTTCTGCCTCGCCTGTCAAAATAAGTGTATTTCAAAATTTTACACCTATGAAAAAATAAAAAATCAGGATTCTCATCAATTCCTTGAGTGCGGTGTCGTGTTGTGACACGGCTACTATGAGAAGATGATGACATGTGTCATCTTCAGAGCTGTTGAGATTTTGGCGATATTTTAGGTCAGGATGGCCGGCCGGCTCATTGTAAAGGTCCGTTGTAAGAGCCACGGTTGGATTGTCATCCTAAGGCCAGGATGTAGATAAGGATCCAAGGGATATCATCTTGGACCTTATCGGATATAAAACGTGGTTGGGGTCGAAAGGAAAGGGGGGAGGTCTAGAACGTCGCTGACTAAGGAGCTTATCCGATAGAAGTGGAGCCAACGTGGGACATGGATAGAGGGCGGTATGATCCTCCAGATATACCGATGCCCAATCCGTTTGTGATAAGCATCCGGTGTCTACATCGTGATCACTTTAGGGCATGGTTAGTGTATCACTTTGGAGATAGCTTTATGGAAGTGGTGATAAACTCCCCGCATCCTTTCATTACGCCAATTGTTTCCTACAGTAGCGACTTGGGACTTAACAGTCTATGTTTTGATTTGATATTAGCATTATGGACCTAAACTTGCCGATAGTGGCGCCTTTCAACACATGGGTCCCTGTCCATCACTACTGTCTACCAAAGGCAAGTCATAGGGAGTTGATTGTTAGGAATTTTGGCGAGGAGTATTATACTCAAGTTATAAACTCCCCGGTCCCTTTTGTTGTTCCGTTTATACTTAACCGGTTTCGAAAGTGGTTATTTTGACTCTTTATTAGCAACAACTCGTATTACCTATATGATGGCTAAGTAGTGTTTTTAGGCTAGTTGTTAAGCTCTAAGTTAGTTGTGGCTAATTTGGCCCACTAGAGGTCAAAATGGAACTCTTCATTCTCATTGGTTGGGAAATTTAGACCAATGAGAGCACTTGGGCAAGTTCTTTGGGGTTTTGAGGAGTTTCGGGAGCCTTCGAAGGGAGTTTTTCAGGATTGAAGGATATGGTTGGAGACCTGACGAGGAGAGCTAGGATTTTGGCTCAAGAATGAAGGCGATTGAGCAAGTTGACACTCCGGTGTGGTGATTTGAAGTGGGAGAGTAAAATTTGGACTGATGGGAGAGTTTGAGTGAATTCTGAGCGTTCTATGAAGGCTTTGACAGATCGGATTTAATAGACACAGATTTACAACTCGAATTTGCGATTTGATTGAAATTTCAGCTCGATTGGTTGAGTTTTGAGTGCAAAGCAGTAGTTTGAAATTTATGTACACGATCTGAATTGCGGGATTGCACAGACTGTTACAGATTTAGTTCGACGATCATAACTCATGGTATCGATAAGATTGGTCAATAAAACTTGACAGAGTTGAAGCTTGGATGATAAGTCGTTTTCTTGCGAAATTTGAGTGCAATTGGATCAAAGGATTGGAGTTTATAGTGGTTTTAGTGCGCAAGGGTCTGCATATCGCCTTGTGACACAGGGTATAGTTCGACATTTGTAACAAGAGATCTAGAAGTGAAGAGCATGTGAAACTTTCCCGAGAGTTATGAATGGTTGCAAAGTACTTTTCTGCGAAGTTTGGCTAAGAGTTAAGGGTTCAATCGTTGGTTACAACGATCCTCTTCCGCTGGAGTTTACCGGGTGCAACGAGTTGGGCATGGAGAGATGAGGAGATGAAAGAGAGGGTGATTGTAAGTTCACACGAGGACGAGGAGAGTTCTTCTACAGCCAGACGCTCAGGCGTTCTCTGAGTAAAGCTTTGTCCATGCGACAGCGGCAAAATATTCTCTCCTTGATCATTTTTTTCATTCATGTGAAAAACGGGAGGTTGATCACATTACCAATTTAGTTGGTCACTAAGTTTATTGTTCAAAATATCTTTGTCTAACAAATTGCTATTTTTTTTTGCAAGATGACCGCAATCAAAAACTCAATGATAATTTGACTTTCTTTTTAATTAATATACAATCATTTTCACAAGATTTTTATAACTAATAATTAAAATTTGGTCTATACATGATTCTCCCTTTAATTTTATATTATTGAATTTTTTCACATTTTTAAAAGATGAGGTCAAAATTATTTTTCTCTATATCATATCAAAAAGGATAAAATATTAATAATTATTTTTAAAAAACTAATTTAGTTTTAAAAATTAAATTAAATTTTATTGACATGTTATATAAATATTTCAAGATTTTTTCAATATTTTATATAAACATGATAATATTCATTTGATGTTACAATCATTTGCTCCCTCACTTTTTTATTTTAATTTCATTACCATGGATTGTTTCTAGATGAAGTCAATTTCATGCACTTATTATTTGTTATTAATTTTATTTTTATTGAAATATATAGATATTTTTTTGGCCAAGTTTGATGTTTCATTTAGAAACTTGAAGAAAAATCCATATGTTTAAAATCAAATTTTTTTATTCTTCTGATAATTTCAATTTTCCTTTGAATTATTCTTTTTCAATGTTGTAGTTCTAACATTCACTTGTTCTCTTAGCCACTCCTAAAACTTTTATTGCATCTTATATATATTTAATATATATCCTGTAATTATTTAATATTTTTTATATTTAAAATTCAATAATCAATATTAATAAATTTTTAATCTTTGATACATTTTTCTATCCAAATGAAGTTTGTTGAAACCACTTTTTATAACTTCTTGATATCATTTAAAGTGTGTTTATGCTTTATTTGTCTCACATATCCTATGAAAATGTGTGTGTGTGTGTGTGTGTGATAATGTGTGTTACATTGAATTTTATATGAAAAAAAAGAGAGTGATATATATATATATATCACTTTCCCTTCATAGAGTTTTTCACAATAAATAATGAATTTATAAATAAGGTCAAAGTTCAACAAAATTAAGTTTGCATTCAATTTTGAGTATGATATATTCTTTCATTCTACTAATGCAATTTTATGTCTCACCACAATAAATTTTAAATCAATTTTATTTAAATTATGAAATAAAAAAATTTAATCGGAAGAACAAAATTCATAACATTCAATTTTTATACAAATTGATAATAATAAAAAACATTTGATATGATCTATATATAAATTTATGACTAATATAATTAATTTATTTCATTATTTCATCTGATAAAACAACTTATAAAATGTAAATTTTTTTCATTTTAACAATTATTTTGATATTTTTTGTGAAACACAATCAATTATTGTGTAAAGATTGCTCCATCATTAATTGAATAATGATGAAATAATTTATTCTTAATTTTTAACATCAAGTTTATTTATTAATTCTTATAATTATTTTAATATTTTTGAAGGTTTAAGGCATCATGAGATAACATATAACATGAAATATTTTTTACTTTCAAAAGTAAAATTCAAAAAATATGTGTTGATACAGTATTTTAATTTATGGCATTCATCACATATACAGTTTGTAATTCATAAAACACATGTAATTCCCTCCTTGTTAAGGTTGTTCTTTGTGAAACAATCAACATAAATCACAAAGTTGGATTTTTTTTACTAATATTAATTAATGTGATAATTTAACGTTTAATATTAATAAATTCATGAATAAACATGTTGCACATAATTTTAAGATTTCTTAGATTCAATTTTATTAGTATTTTCACTTTATTTTATTATTATTATTGCTTAATTACATCTCGTCTTGAAGATTCAAATATTTTTTAATTTTGTCTCAATTATAAAATTTTATCAAAGATATTTTAATGTTTAATGAAGATATCATACATATCGTTTTGCCCCTTACAGAAATCTTGCTGAGAAATCTATATGGATTAACATTCTCAAGGCAGAATCGTAATAAAACAGGCTTTTAGAGCAATTTCATTATTCTTAGCAAAGGGATTAGCTGCAGAGTTGTATGGATACCACATAATTTACATTTTTAATTTATTTTTTATAAAATTTTCATAATAAAAATAGTTTACTTTTGACCAAGAATCCATGGATATACATTAAATGATAGTTTAGTGCATTGTCTCAACAGTGCAAGAAATGGAGATATATGTTTAGAAGTTAGAGATCAGTTGTTTGAACATATATGTTTACAAGGGTAGATAAAGTGCAATAAACTCACATCTAGATTACTTCAGACAAGACACTTGGTAATTGGACAAGGGCTTGAGTGTTCAAGCAAGCATAGTGTGTGCTTAAACATTGAGGCACTTGTCCTCGTCTGGCATTGCATTTAGTATTATACTTTTCTTCAAAATCTTTCTCTTCTCACTCAATTTTAGTAAGGACATGACAGAGATTATTCTATGATATTTGTGTCTTCTATTGAGACATTTCATTCTTTTCAGTGAAGCATGGCCGATCCATGACACTGCTAGCCCGCTCACAAGTGTCAAGGGTTGTGCCAAATAAAAATAAAACGCAAGGTAGTGAGCAGCAAACTTCGCCAACAAAAGGATGTGCCAAGTAAATTTCTGATCTATACATGGAAACCCTCCATTATAGAACCCAGATTTACGATGCCGAAGCGCGGATGTAGTTGAACCTTGAGAGAGCCCATCCATGAATATTCTCTCTACACATTTTCCCGTTCCCCAAAAGAATGTAATGATAAATCAAGTAAGTTAAAGAGAAAATTTAAATCACCTGAACATGAAGCTGCACAAAAGGGGCGGAAGAGGGCGCAATTCGAGCTGCGGTGGGGCCCTTTCTCGACCCAGAAAGAAAAAGGGTTGGCATCATGTCTCAAGAGACCATGAAGAATCCATGACGATCGGGAACACATCACATGCACAATATGAGGAGTTGGGACCCTAAAGCAGCACCAATCATGGTCTGTACATTTCAGATCTATGAGCTTATGCATGTAGGGCTACTGGAGCTCTCGTCCTCCTGTCTTGAAATCGATGTAAAGTGCTTAGCTTTGCTATGCTTCGCATCGCTTGGCGCATCATCATCCGAAGATCATGAGAGTTTGGACTCATAGGCCAACGTTTTCTTGCAAATTCAGATCCGAGACCAAAGTTACGCCTCTTGCTTTCTTTCACCTGACTGGACTATGAAGACGCTGATTCTGCTCCTAGCTTCCCACGCAAACGCAACGTTGTTTTCGATCCATTACATTATAGTTCACTTTACATTACATTATAGGTGTGGCATTTGGTATATTGTCATCTAGTATTGCTCGTTGACCCACCAACCTTATTCGCACGGTTCCTCCTTCACCTACATTCATATCAAGTTTGGTAACCTTTGATAAGAGGATCATGGGCGTCTTTGGTGACATTATCGAACCAAGGACATTCGAATGTGTGACAGGAGATTTGGCAAGGAGACAGACATCTTTGCCAATTTCGTGTGGAGGGGTAGGCTTATTATCGATGGAAGAGACGGCACCTACGGCATTCTTGGCGAGTTGGACGATGTCGTGTTGTGACGCGGCTACTATGAGAAGATGATGACATGTGTCATCTTCAGAGCTGTTGTCATGACGGCGATACTTTAGGTTAGGATAAACGACGGTGCACTGTAAGGTTGTTAAGAGTCCACCGTTGGATCAACTTTGTAGTTTCAGGATATTGAAAAGGCTCCATGAGATATTATCTTGGATATAAAGCGCAGTCATGATGGAAAGGGTATGGGAGAGTGCTAGACACATCACTTTGTTGACTAAGAAGCATATCTGATCGAAGTGGAGCCGACGCAGAACATGGATAGAGGACAACATGATCCTCTAGATGTACCGATGCCCAATCCATTTGTGATCAACATCCGGTGTCTTCATTGTGATCACTTTCGGGCGTGGTTAGTGTATCATTTTGGAGATAACTTTCTGCAACAAGTGATAAACTCTCCAGGCCCGATTATTCTTCCAGTTGTTTCCTACGTATTTCGATTTGGGATGTAACGATTATGCGTTTTGATTTAGTTTGGGCGCTATGGATCTGAACTTACCAGTAGTGATGGCTTTCAACACATGGGTTCCAATCCATCACTATTGCTTACCAAAAACAAGCCATAGGGAGTTGATTGTTAGGAACTTTGGCCAGTAGTATTATTCTCAAGTTATAAACTCCCCCGGTTCCGTTTGTAGTTCCGTTCATACTTAGCCGATTTCGAGTTGTCATTTTGACTCTTTATTAGTGGAAACTCGTATTGTGTATAGGATGGCTAAGTAGTGTGTTTAGGATAGTTGTAAAGCTCTAAGTTAAAATGGAGCTAATTTGGCCACACTAGATGTCAAAATAACATTCTTCATTCTCATTGGTCTTGGAGTTTGGGTCAATGAGGGCACTTGGGCAACTTCTTCGAGGTTTTGAGGTGTTTTGGAAACCTTCTAGGGGGACATTCAAAGATCTGAGGATTGGATTGGAGAGCTGACGGGACTAGCTACGACGTGGGCTCAAGAAAGGATGGATTTGAAGGATTTGTCACTCTGAAGTGGTGATTCAAAGTTAAAGTGAAAAATTTAAACCTTTGAGTGTATTTGGAGTGTTTCTCAAAATCTTACGAAAGTTTTGGGAGATCTGAGTCAACAAAGATATATTTTACGACTCAGGCTTGGGTTTTGATCGAAGTTTTGACTCAATTGGATGAGTTTTGAGTACGGAGTGATATCTTGAAGTTTGTGTATACAATCAGAGTTGCAGGATTGCACTGACTGTCACGAAGTTAGTACAGAGATCATATCTTTTGATATTAGAAAGTTCTGTCAATAAAACTTTGCACATTTCAAGTTCTGATTATGAGTGACCTTCTCATAAAATCTGGGAGCAATTGGAGTCAAGGATTGGGATTTGTGATGGGTTTTGTACATAGGGGTCTGCATATTGTCTTGTGATACAGTGTGCAAATCAACAATTGTTCTGAGAGATCTAGAGGAGAAAAATATGTGAAACTTTTTTGAGACATTAAAAGGGTCGTGGAGAAATTTTCTGTAAAGTTTAAACGAGAGTTATTGGTCAAATCGTCGGCTATCATAATCTTCTTCCGCTAAAGTTTTACCGGTTTATAACGAACTCGAATGTGGAGTGATGAGGAGAAGAAGAAGAAATTGTCGACTCACACGAGGTTCTAGAGGGTTCTTCTACAGCCCAGTGCTCAGGCGTTCTCAGAGCAAAGAAATGTCCATGCGACAGCGCTCGTTGCATCTTTGTTATCTTCTCGATTTGTGATCGCAGATAGACCTATCTTGGATATATATGCGAGGGATGTGGATACGGGATCATTTTCCTTACACATATTATTACGACATACGAGAGATGCTTTACCACGGGATGACATGAGTTTCCATCTTTTTCCTCTTTGGCTACCGATTGGACTAGAGGTCTACAGTCTATCTTGATGGACCGACAGTTTCAGGAGGCTTTTCATTCACTCTTAGTGGATACGGCCTTTCCTCGTACTACTAGAGCTCGTCTACGCTCTTGCTCATGTAAGGGTGCATGCTCGTGGATCTTGGCTTGACCATGCACAAGGGCTTTCTGACTCATACCAGCTACTTTCTCCATAGCGATGAGGTTCCGTCTTGGATTGATCCATCCATCTACATCTTCATTACTCACATGTGAGTGTGGTATCACTTTAGATGCAGCAGGTGTTCATATGACTCGTTGTCCATTCGGAGGGCAGAGGATAGCTACCAATAATGTCATTAGGGATGTGGTGTTTGCTATGGCGCGAGAGGGTGGATACCTCACATGGAGAGAGCGTTAGTATGCCTTGCAGTCGACTAGGGTTAGGGCAAACCTACACTTGGTTTGGGAGGACCTGGTCAGATGTGGTGGTTACCGATCCTACTAGAGACACAGTTTCAGAGGGGGTGATCACCCATCCTCCAGGATGGGCGGCAAGTGGAGCGACAGCAGCCAAGGTCTCCAAGTATAGAGGTATGGAGAGAGGTCATTTCTTTGTTCCTCTAGCTTTGGAGTTATATGGAACTATGGACACCGACTTCGACATGTTCGTGAGGGAGTGAGAGAGAGCCTACCATACTAGACGGCATGGGGTATCACTCTCTTTAGCTTATTGTATAGCCTATTTTAGGCAATGTGTTTCCATTGCTCTCCAGATAGCACTAGCTAGTGCAATCCATATGAGAGCAATCACGTTAGGTCATGCTTCTTTGGATGCTCCTAGATAATTCACATATCTTAAGGTGTTGTAGGACATATTTCCCAATGTGATACTATTGGGGCCTAGCCCCATGTTACCGGTTTGGTTCCATCCTTGTAACCTTTGATGGGGTCTTCCCATCCATTTTGTTATTATACTTTGTCCCTTGTTGGCTTGTATTCACATTACATTACAACCTAAAGGAATAGACGGATAGTCACTTCTCACATCACCCCGAAAAGCCCAATGTCAAGGCTTTGAAACGGATGAGCTGGGTGACGAAATGAATCCATCCATGATACCGTTGTTTGTTTCTGGCTTGTCCCGAATCAGACAGGTAGAGGGCATGGGCAGGCATAATCCAACGTTGAGCTTGTGGAATCATGAACTCTCCCCAGAGTCTCTAACCCCTGCCCACCTCTATCAGGCTGACGGTCTGCCTCGTTCTTGTTACGGGTAGGGTAGTGAAGTGACACTCCCGCGGCAGCAGAGGAGAACTACGCATCTCGCCCTGATGAAATCCCCGTCTTGCAAGAGAGATAGGGAGCGATAGTGGGGATCTATGAAAGGTCCCTGTGCGGGCCACGGTAAGACCGCAAGACTCACATGCAGCTAATTGACGGATGATGACAGACAGATACCAGGAGACAAAAGGCGACGCACACCTTAATTTTGTACCCTTTCGTCCCGCAGCTCGCAAGCGAACGAAGGAAGGAAGGAAAGAAAGACCGAGGCAGGCAGCAATGGCATGGCCCGGAGCAGTCCCAGTCCGCCACCCTCTCAAGGAAGAACCGTAATCGAGCTTCAGAGTTCCCGTGTTATTACAATGTAATTCTCATGCGGAGTGAAAACCATATGTCATAGGTCACTTTCCTTTCACTCATGTACTCTTCTCCTTGAACTTCCTCAGAATTGGCAGCGTCGAACAAAAGGCAAAGGGTGTGTTCAGTCGTTACATCTCGTGTATGGAATGATAACGCGCATGCCTACTTGTGGAAAAGTTTCAAAATTTAAGGAAATTAGGCAATTGAAAGACAAACGAATTAGGCTGAATGAGGAGAAGACGAAGATACCGCCAACAAAGAGCTTTAGTAGGGCCACCGATGGTTTACAGACTTTCGAGACTCGAGGGGCTGTGTGGGTGGGCCAGCCGTACGCACAGAAACAGAGAGTGAAGTCCCTTTCCGAGGTTTGCTGCTCTAAGGAAGGTTTGCCCGGATTGGTCGGTTCGGGCAGGGCAAGGCAGGGCTGGGCCGGGCCGGGCCGGTCCGGGGCTTGGTCTGGTGCTCTAGGACTACACTTTGGCTTAGCGTTTGTTTCGAAGACGTGAGCAGAGCAGAGGAAAAAAGAGCAGCTTATGATTACAATTCTGCTGGCATTCCCATCCATTCGAGATTCTTTCGAGATTCTGTCGCCTTTTCGCCTTGGGCATGGACACAACGCTCACCTCGCACAAGCCCACAGCACTCGCTCCCTCCCACTGGATGATTGATTCGTGGTGAGGGTGGGCCGCTGCCTGGGCGGCCCTTCAACAGATCTACTACTAAAACCCCCCTGACTAATCATGTCTGTCTGTTTGTCTCGGTGGGGCCGAGATCCATCAAATCCATAGCACACACATACAAGCACACACTCTCCTCGCTCTCTCTCTCTCCTATCTCTCTCTTCTTCTTCTTCTTCCTTTACTGCTGCGTTCCATCAGATCTTACATTGCCTCTACTTTCCACCCACATGATGTCTGCGAAGGAAGTTTTATAATCCGGCCAAGATTGCTATCAATCACGCCTAATATTTACACACTCTACTACCATGTATAGGTGCCTGGCAGCGGGGGTGGCAGAATGTCCTGCACTTCCTCGAAAATCATCACAAGAAAGAGACCAGGTGTTTCACCTGATTCGCACTTTGTCCTCTTAAACTAGCAATTTATCCACTTCCGAAATGGACTTCAAACAAAAACCAAGTCAGAAGCATCTGTCAAAATCTGAGCAAGTTTCTGTGATGTTTGGCTTCGCCTGCACGATTTAACTATCCATCTATGGGTCCTGGGCTCCACAAGCAGAGCAGCTCAGCATATACATCAATACCCGCACATCTTATCTCCGATTGATGCAATAAATTCATTCTCGTGTAAGGTCGTTAGGCTCCGCTAAAGTTTCATCCCTGAGGGTCTAGGACGTGTCTTTTTTCCTTAATTTTAAAATTATTAAATTCTGCATGCTGTAGCAAAAAGAACATCTTCATCATGCTTGCACCTACACGACAAACATCAACAACACGAGGAAGATTCACACTAAATTACCGCTTTCTTCTTCCTCCTCCACCACCATGTCAATATCCGTCAGTGCTGTCGACCCCACTGAATTATGTTAGGGTCTGACTTGAGGTGCTTGCAAATGGATTTGATTAGACTTGGCATCGATATGCATTTGCAAAGAGACAAATGGTCACCTTGACATAGCATAACTTTTTGTGTACATTGTTCCGTGCAGACTTAGCAAGCAAGGGCACTGAGATCTGCTATTGTGTGCACATAGATAGATGTGATAATGGCAGTGAACAAGAGGAATCATTGTAACACAAACAAAGCAGTGGAGTCATAACCCCTCAGTCTTTCCTGCACTCCTCGCCCTTTCACACTCTTTCACCTCTCTTCTTTGCGCACTCCTCTACTTGAAGTGATTTTGGCGTACTGTAAGTAAATAACTACTATTATGCATAACATTTCATCTCATCAAATTGTTTCGAATTTGAACAGCCTTTCACCTAGGAGGATTAGCACGGTAGATTCCGGTCTTCTGCAGTATGGTTTCATGCGACTTGAAGGCCGATCCTTTTCCAAGATGTTTGTAAGAGAATTGGATCCTACTTCCGTGACAAAGGTGAGTGGAGAAAGTGCTGTAGCTTAAAGACCTTTCTGCAATATCTAACCATAGACTATAAGGAAACTGAGTGATTTGGGAGGCAGTGGGAATACCACCGAAGTTTCTATTTGGTGATAACGATCTGACTCAAGTAGAGGTGACACTTTCGTGCATATAATAGAAAAACCTTTCGAATGCTCCTCCAAAACAAGATCCATGTCTGTGCACTGACCGACACCTCAACCTCCTTCACCTTCGCTTGAGTGCCGAGTAACCTTACCAGGCCTGAAAAGTTACACACTAGTACACGATGCCGGTCATCTTCAAGGTCATATGGCTTCCACATCGATCGGGCCTCTTTCCCTCTTGTCCTCTTCGCTTCTCGTCTTCTTTAAGCATTCGGTACCTTGAACCCTCTAAACAGGAATCAACAAGTTATATTTCCAGGTGCAGTGAGGTCTTTCTTTCGGTTCGGGAAAATCATTCATGTCCTGCAGAGAGTCAGTTCAACCGCTCAAATATTAGGGTTCCAGCCCACGCCAACAACGTACTCGCTTAGCTATCGCGGCAAAACCAGTTCAACATATGGCAAGACTAAAGAAAATCGAACCTCCTCCCCTGTTCAACTCAACCTAATCGAATCGAAGGGTTTGAGCCCGAGGGGCCAGCCCGCCAGCCCTGCCTAATGTTCTCCTGTTAACAGTTGACGTGATGTGAGGTAAGAAAGCAAGGGGGGGAAGGCGGTTTCCTCGAGCCCAGATTCCAGAAGAGGCATGAGAGTGACTTGATGTTGGCCTGAAATGGCGTAAAATGCTAATTAATCATGTGCAGTGAGATAATAAAAGGGGCAAATCAGATGTCTCTCGTGCTTAACGAAACAAAGGCCTCATGGGAGCGAGAGAGTTACATCCATTGCGCTCGTACGAGGCCGACCGCTTGGAGGTCTGAGCGTCGTCGGTATAATCCATACTTAGGGCAAAACGATCATAAAAATAATAATAAACAATGGAATCACATTCAAGTCATGCTCGCAAAGTGTCAGACGTGGTGGCGGCTTTGTCTGATGAATGTTCGAACGTAATTAACATTTCCATCGAGATTAACTTTGCCACGAAGCCCTATTATCTGCCAAAGGATAATGCTATAATTCCTTGGGCAGAAGACTGCCTGAAACGAAGTCAAAGTGTTATGGATATTTAATAACGGCTTTAAGTCCGCACTTAACGACCCAACCTATTGCTCCTGTCTGCCGGCGGGACGGACCAAGGCATCGAGGGAGGGTGCGAAGAGTGGTACGTGGACCCGTGGGAGAGCTCGGGCAGCAGCAGAGGGCAGTGCGAACAGACAGGCGGGCGATTGATCGATCGTACGCTAGCTACGCCGGAGAGGGACGGAATGGAACGCGACGAGTCCGGTAGAGTCGGGCCCACAAGATGCGTCATGCCGTTCGAATGGAATGAAGAGGAGGAGAGAGCAAGGCTACCAATAGTGGGAATATGAGAGCCGTCGCGCGCGCCGCTCGGAGACCGAAATTAATATTGTGGAGGTGGCGTCGGGGCCCGACAACATTCCCGACAGAATACAGTCAGGAGACGAGACGAGAGCAAACGAGGTGCCACCGTGCCACAGCCTTCTTCCGTCCCGTTGAAGAAGACAAAACCAAGGAGAAGAGCGGAGCTACCGAACCAGCCCAGCAGCAGAGGGGAACGTCCGCCCGCCACTCCATCCCTTCCCGTCCAGTGGACGTCCTTCTCGTAAGACGAACAAGGACTTTCCTTGACTCCTGTCCTTTAGTCTTTTACCCTATCCGGGGAAATGTTGGATCAACCTGAATGTTACTTCATTTCCTTCTTCCAGAATATTTACCTTGCACCTCCGTGATCAAAGCAGACTCCATCCGCCCTCCAGCAGGTCGAATATTTTACGTTCGCTGCTCGGGTTCAAGAATAAAAAGTAGCAACATCCTCCACAAGATATGTAGGAGTACTAAGGACTTCTCCTAAAGTTCCTATGCTTCTTCGTATGTTGTTTGTACCTTTTGACTTGGATACTTTATATATCTTAGGTGATGTATGACATATTTCCCAGTGTGATCTATTGGGTTTAGTCCTATGTTCCAGGTTTGATTCCATCCTTGTGCAATTTGATGGGGTCTTCCCATCCCTTTTGTTATTATACTTTGTCTGTTTTGGTTGCTCTGAGGAGTGACTATCTTGGGTTCTTTCCACCCAAAGTTTGGTGTCACAATCTTTATTTTCATGTTGTACATACTCCTGATATATTCATTGCAACCTCTACCCCTCGTCCACTGTCTCTTGTGAATAATAATGTCTAGACCAATGTTCAATCAATCGCGTCTTGTGAATATTTGCCTTAATTCGTTGAAAATTCAGATCAAGTGATTTAGTGATGATAATCCACCAAATATCATTCAAAAATTTTACCTCTAACTTCTCATGATGAACAATAATTTATTGGCCAAAAAGGATAAAAATAATATTGGGATATAGTTTAACATGATATTATTAGAATTGGTAAGAAATAAAATCTACAAATACCACTGTTGAATGTCAATGATAGAAATTTATGTATTTCAAACATCAAGTCAACAAAAAAAATTTAACTAATTAATCCAACAAAATATGAACACTATACAATTCACAAATGAACAACATATTTATTCATAAAACAATCATTTGACATTTAAAGTATGGGTGCCTGTACTTGTACTCGTATATTCACATATACTCGTATATATTCACATACTCATAACTTGTATTCATTACAAATTATATAACACTCAAAATAAATAATTACTTTTCTTATCAGTTGTTAATAAATATATTCACACACACACACATATATATATATATATATATATAATTATTATTTTTCTTATCAGTTGTTTATAAATATATTCACACACATGCATATATATATATAATTGCTGCAACTACCATTATTTTAAACCAACAAACTTTAGTTACTAGTTGATACACACGGATGAAATTATTTTGTTTAAAAATATTTTTACTATGTATATATTGATCATTCATACAAAAATATGAAAAAAAAATAAAAATTAATAAATTTTAAATCATATCAATAAAATCAAATTTGTATGTCTATGCATATAAAAACCTCATTCAAATGTAATAAAAAATAATGCAAAGTGTTAGAAAGATATATATTTTATAATGCATATGAAATTTAAATACAAAGAATTATACTTTTGATCTTTTAAATAATTTTAAATCTAAAAAATCTCTTTCTATATGATAAATATATAAATATTTATAATAAAAAGAGAAGAAAAGACACTTTAAAATAACAAAAGGTACGGGAAGACCTCAACAAGTCGTTCAAGGATGGAACCAAACCTGTAACATAGTGCTAGGCCCCAATAGCATCATGAGTTTATTTAAATAAAAATGAAGTTCTTCTTATAATCATAATGATATTTCATATTTTTAAATTCCATAAAATTGAAAAAAATATAAAAAAATAATTCAAAATTTAAATTAAAACATAAGTTATATCAGTTGCAATAAAAAAAATATAAAAAAATTAAGCTAAAATATGATTATGCAATTAAACAACATAAACTATACAAAGAAAATCAACTTGAAAATATTTGATATATTTTTCAGAAATTAAAAACAAAATCTATCTATTGATTAAATTCATAAAAATTTATCTGAATAAAATAAATTTTAAAATAATATTAAATGATAAATATTTTTAAACTCATGAACAAGTTAAAAACTAAGACAAGCAGTATATATCATCAAATATTTTAATCAAAAATATTTTATTGCTAATTTTTTTTAAAATAAAGTAAGATCGAAGTAAACTTTAAAAAATAGAAATAATATGTAAAAAATTTTAATAATGAAATATAAAAAAATTAAAATAAATAAATATATATATATATATATCATAATAAAAATATTCAGTGGATATTTGTAAAAAATTTGTAAAAAGTATATCATGTTGACATTATAAGAAAATATCAATAAAAACAATGTATTAATCAAGTGCAAGCATAACATAGGTCAAAAAATTTATATGATGAAATATTTATGCTTTTTTGTAAATAATAATAGATGATACTTTTTGTATTTTTGAAATTATTTATTAATAATAAAGTATTCAACATCAAGATCAATTTAAAAATCTGTAATATATATATATATTTTATAAGTTAATAAATTATCAATTTATGAATTATTTATCATTTTTATTTATCAAATGTAATTTGTAATAATACAAGATCAAAAAATAAAAAATAATTCATCATTCTGAAAATTTGTCATATATATTCATTTCAAATATTTATTTTTACAAAAAATATTTTTAAAATATTGCATATTTATTGTCATTAAGTTCTTGGTGCTTAAAAAAATGCAGTAAAAGAGGATATAATTGCATCTCAATCCATGAATTTTACACCTTTAAATAAGATATAAATTGATATTTCAAATTAAATTGAAAATATCATTTAAAACCATATTTAATTTACAAAATATGTATAAATAATCCTATCCATATACATATCAATGCATTGTTCTCATAAATGTATATATTTTTTAATTATAATTAAATCTTAATAGTATCAATACTCTATGAATGACAAACAAAATTAACTAAATTATATTTATAATTAGATTTTTTAAGATTCAGATTTTAAATTTTGACATATACTAAAATATAAAAACTTTGAAAAATTATTATATATTAGAAAAACTATCAATTTAAAATTTATAAAATTGAATCAAATTTTCAAATTTTTTTAATTATCTACAAATTTTGAATTAATTTTTGTAATGATGAAAAATTATATTGATAGGTAACATAATTATAATTTTTACTTACATTTTTTGATAAAATCAGCATTCATTAGATGAAAATTTTAAATGTATTAAATATTATTATTTTTAAATTATTAATTTTTTATTTCTTATTAAAAAAATATATATCTACATAAATTAACATAAAATGATGAATATAATTTTGAAAGACATGATATTGTATTTACATGCAATACTCTTTCTTGACTCATACTTTTTGTCAAAATAATATAAATTATATGTGAATATATGATCATATACTTTATATTATGTTAATAAAATAAAATAAGCAAATCTTTATTGGATTAAAATATTTTATTAATAGAAATATTAATTTTGATAAATTTTGTATGAAAGATATAAAAAATGATATATATTATCAACTGTAAGTTTTATAATGAATTGAAGAGAATTCAAAATAATATTTCAAAGCCAATTTAATAAATTGTTTGTTATTTTTTGAAATTGATCAAATTACATAAATCATAATAATTTTTTATTATTATTATTATTATCATGTTGAGTTCACAATATGTATAGATAGATTTTTTTTAATTATGAAAAAAATAATGTGAATGTGATTAATATGATCCAATTTTATAATAATGCTTAAATATAAATAAAATTTAAAACATTGATTCAACTTGCAATAAATAATTTAAAATTAGGTATATTTAATATAATTTAACTCTTATATTTTTAAAAAAAATTAGTAATTTTATTAAATTAAAAATATAGTTCAAAGTTCTAATTTTAATATTTATTATTATCTACAAAAATAATAAATTAATTTTTTTTAGTCAAATATAATATTCACTTCTTATTCATATTGTTTAACAATATGAATAGACTTGAGAAGAGATAATAAAGAATAATCATTTAAAGATGCTTATCTTTATTTATTAAAAAATGATAGAAATGACATCGTAATCAATGAAGTGCTTTCTACATAGGACATACACTCTACATTGAAAATGCATCAATATTTTGTTATTTTATTTTTATTTATATTATATGACTATTTTTAATCTATTAAAGTTCTAGGTATTATAAATTTGATGTTTATGTCATGCCATCAATTACACATGAAAAAATTGAATGTTATTTATTGTGACACCTTATCACAATATAATATTAATTTGGATAGCTCTAGAATTTATTTAACATAGTTTTAAATTTGTTTTAAAATATTTTAAATTTTTTGTATTTTTTATTTTAAATATGAACATTAAAATTTTAAATTAAATATAATTATACTACAAATTAAATTTGAAGACTTTATATTATTTCTATTAATTTGATAAATTTTATGTTCAAACTAAAATATATATGATATGTTCGGTGAAAAATTTTTTATATGAGGTACAATAAAATTCTAAATATATTGGATGGAGATGCTCTTAGGAAAATTTTTGATCCCACAATTGTAAATGGGCATGTTATATCACTAAATGAATTATTGCTCCTAGGAAATATGTTCATCATACAATTGTAATTGGGTACAATATATAGATGAATGAATTATTTAGTGTAGAATGCTAATTGACTGTAATCCGCACATTACAATTATAATAAAAAAGTGAAAATTTTATGAAAGTAATCACATAATCAATGAGAATAACATCCATAGCAAAAATAGTTGATTTTTTCATGATTTTCATAAAAAAAATTTCCATCATTTAAAAAAATATGATATATAAATATATTTCATATATATTTATTTATTTACAGACTTATACAAATGATCACTATCAATATCTATGCCCTGGAAACAAATATTTACAATAATCAACTGTATTGTAATTAGTGAATATCATTCTTTCATTATAATTACTGTTGATTCTTCAATCAATCAATGTATGTATATATATTGTATTAGTGTTACATTCACTAATTAAAATACAGTTGATTAGTGTAGATACTCTAATTAGTGTACGTATCTACATGATATGAATGTAATATGCAGTAAATCAGGGATGGAGGCTAGAAAATGCAACTGCAAAATATTGTAGTATTTGCAACTGATTTGTAACATTAATAAGAGAATTTTCTGTAGTTGCGCCGGAGTGACATTGTTTGTCACGTCCGGATGACAACGGTGACAACATTTCGTATTCTATGAAATAAGAGGAAACGGGGTGGAGATGCTCTCTGGAAGAAAATCTTATTTGAACATGAGGGTACAGTGCTGTACACAAGCACTTTAGTGTATTCCCGAGGGTCCGAGGAAGCCGCTCTACGGGTAGAGCCGGCAGACGTCAAACAACTTAGAGCAGGTAAGGACTCAGGTCAGGTCAGGTCAATTCAAACGATTTCAGAAAGTGGGATCTCGGACTCTCTGAGATTCCAGTTCTCTTCCTCCTCCTCCTCCTCGTCCACAGTACAGTATGCTCAAGTTGGCGAGTAACTTTCTTTCAATCCTTGACGGTTCGCCATCATGTCCCACTTTGTTGCGGTCTGTGTACTTTCGGAGTTTTGCCCGCGTTGTTGTGAGAGCTTCTCTTGCACTTCGTGAGTGTACTGTACTTTTCCTCCTTCTAAAGATCTGATCGTCGGATTTTTTCTTCTGTTCTCAGAGCCGGGAAATACCGGCAGCCAAAAAGCGCAAGGCAACCGCCGGAAAGAACAAAACGAGGAGTGGAGCAGTAGAGAACGATCGCGGAGAGGGTCGACTTCTCACCCCAGGATCCACAGAAATTGAATGTACGTACTCACATTTCATTGGATTGTCCTGACCCACAAGACACACATCCCCGTAATGTAGAGTGTGGGCCCATGGACGTTAAACGGACAGGGAGAGGGTCAATCAGGTCATAAGAAACGTGGAAGTAAGAAATATATAGCAAAAAGGAAGGGAAGACCCCCGTACATGGATGAAACCAAAGGAGGTCATAGGATTGACACATTTGTTAAACCTTCCGAGAAGCGAGCGTAATTAGCTTCTTGAAAGGTGGGGTTTCCCTCGGTGTGCAGGGTCGGGGCGGGTTGATACGCCACCCATCGACCACGACCTACTGATTACCTGCTAATACCTGATAACTAGATATCTCATATCCGAGTAGAATCTTAGAATCTTTGCGGCGCCTCTTTGAGACGAATCTTATTAGATCTTGAATGAACCTTGACGCTTTAGACTCCAGTAAAAGTGCCAGCTTAGATCTCCGAGGTCAGGCGTATTGGAGGCATGGAGCAACGAATAGGGTTCAACTGTGTCTAGGTCTAGCTGTTGTTGAAGTGCATCGAGTATGGTTTTTGTATAAACTCTCTTGTCCACTTGAATTTCTACCATTGTTGACTTTGCGGCACATTCAGAGTGTAGAGTCTAGGAATAATTGTGTATGTGATGTTTACCATGGCACGAAATGGTGGATACTCACATCGAGACATCTTTAGTATTCATTACGATGTACTAACGATAGCCTAGTCGACTATAATGCCACTATGGTGGTGAGTGGAGTAGCAGCCACCCACCTGAGGTTTCAAAGTATAGAGATACGCAAAGATGTCCATTTATTTATTTTTCTAATTTTGGAATTATATGGAACTATAGACATGGATTTTGACATCTTCGCAATAGAATAAACAAGAGCTTATTGTACTATGCGGCATGGGATATCACTCTCTTTGCGTTATTCTACAATCTACTTTAGACAATATGTTTTAATTGTTATATAGAGATAACTAGCTAGTGCAATCCAGAAAAGATTAGGCGATGTTTCTTTGGATGTTCACCGTTTGATAGTTAGTATATCTTAGTTGTAATATATCATACTTACCACAATGATGCATTCCGCATAGCCCATATTACCAGTTTGGTTGCATCCATGTTGGAATTGGTGGGGTATTCACATCTTTTTGTTATTTTACTTGTAAGAGAGATTGTAGGCGGACAATTCACTTCATTTGTCTACTCGACGATTCTGACGAAAGTACAGAAAGTTTTGTTGAAATATATGGCAGTGTTTCAACTATTAATAGAATCTGGTTATAAAACCTTATCACCCCCAATTGCTCTCGCTAAAAACAAAAAGTTCTTCTGATTTCATCTTGCTACCGAGGAACGATGACTGCCCGCCTCACAAACCTCATTACCTCATAATATACCATTTCCGAAAGCAACTTTGATCTCTCTCTCTCTCTGTGGAATCTGGTACAACAAGCTTCTCGCCTTCCACAAATAGTCGTCCCTCTCCTCCCATGTAATCAATCTGGCACATCAGTCAGATCCTTTGTCCCGAACCATGGTCAGTCTCTCAGATCAAGCCTGAAACTCCTTCGCATCAATTTCCTATTCTAGAAACAATCCTAGATCTTTCCTTGTAGTCTTTTACCCACTAACTGATAGTCAGGCCCAACAACCATAATTTTCACAAGCCAGCATTGCCTTGGCTTGCCAGCTGCACATCTCTGAATCCAATAGGTTAGACTTAACAAGTAATCAACCTTAAGTTCCTCTCACCACCACTAGCCATTTGACAGATGGCTTTTCTCTCCTTGTTTGTGCCAAGTTGCCAACTGGTATCCCTTGATTTGTCGGCCTTTGGAGTACTACCGTAAAGTAGAGAACGACGACGACAACCGATAGCCACGGTATGTCAATAACTGACTTGTTTGTCGTTCATTGCTTTCCACGATAGTGCGAGCAGTCAGCCAGCCATCCATCCTTCCGTTCGTCCGTCGCTCGTAGAAAGAATAATAAGTTTTGCCTGTGTTCAAGATAGACGAAGGGAAAAACAAAAGGTGCTTAAAGGTATATGATGGCCAATAGTGGCGGGATATTATACCGCAGTAAGCAAGTAAATGAAACGCGCCAAAAGACCTACCAATGGAGGACTAATGATGGAGATGCATTGTGGAATAAGGAGCTGAATCTCAAGTTACAATTCGTTTTTGAAACCATGAGGGTCTGTTGGCTCTTTCTTGCTTTTGCCGCGAGGAGACCATGTTGTACCCATTTTTATTAATTATCATAACTATGTGTAATTTGATCGGTATGAGGCTTGTTCCTCATATTTTGCCTTTCAATAATTCCACTTAAGCACGCAGAGATGATGATCCTCCGCGAAGGCCGCTAATCTCCGTTGCTCAGGCCTTGAATGGTGTACTTTCGAAAGCTGCAAATCTTTCACTGTTGATGTCATTGTCATCGCTGTTATTTAAACAAGGCGATGAGAATGAGAAAAAAGGACGCACACAATCTTGATTAAAATGTGTGAATACTAAGTGGCAAAAAAGTCGGAATAAACGGATGTTCCAAGTATAAGATTGGAAAATATAAAAATCGTCATAAGTTGAACTTTCAAATCCAGACACATATTCACAATATAGCAATACAAAAATACTTCGAACAGAAATCATCAGTATATCTACGGCAGAGAGCAAACAAAGTCAATCAACACAGTTATGAAGAAGAAACACAGTTTATATCTCCTCCCCGAATTTTGGATCACGTACTGTCCAAACAATACATCCATATCGCAATTTACATCATGGATCAATTCGAATAATGAAGGCATACAACATCTACATAATGTCCACAACTCAAGGGCACCCAATCGACAAACTCCCTTGTCAGGATTGGAGGGCTTTGGCAGCCATATTTTACACATCCAAAAGTAATGATGTTCCCTCAAGATGGACCTAAATTTCATTCTTTTGCTCAGGAATTTACTTGAATTAAAAAAATAGAATGAAAGTATCCTAACAAATATCAACTTTTGCACTCAACATCCTCATTTTCTACACCATCACAAATGTTTAGAGAACCTCCTCACCACAATGAAGATGACAAAGAGTTTTGTTTTTTCCTAGTTCATACATATACATCAGACATCATTGTCATTAATATGCATTTCTAATACTCTCAAATTAGTATAAAAATGATTTAAATCTCATAACCCACTTCATCTACACACATGATTTTACTCCTCCATTAATAACTTATCACTCTTGCACTCTTTAAGAAAACAAAAAACCTCAACATGTAAAGATGAAGACATCAAACCAAATATTTGTTCATCCATATTGATAAAAGACCAAAATATTTAAAAATGATACTCCTCCATATAATTTCTTTCCTCCAAAATCAAAAATTGTTAATTCAAAAATTAAATAGATATTTACTTTATTGAAATTAAAACTGAATTGTCATTCATTACTACCAAACAAAAAAAACCAATCAATAAACCAACTCAAAATTAATACTCTATCATCAACTACAACCATAAACTTGTCAAAGTTAGAGAATGTCAAATAAATAATTGTATCAATATAGAATTATTAATCCTTCATTAATTTCTCATCCAATAAATATTGATATTTATGTAATTTAAAAAATAATAGTATAATTTTAATCATAAAATACATAAAATAAAAATTTAATTTATTAATTTATGTTATAATTTAATTCTGCACTTTTTAAACCTTTTTTTAATTATTTAATTTATTAATATTGATTAAAAATTAACCACATATATTTTACAAAACATGATAATCTTAATAAATTTTCAAACTTGCAATCATATCATGCACTAAAAGTTAATTTCATTCCATGTTGTATAGGATTCATATTTTATATTTAGATGTATTCTTATAATATATTGCTTCATATTCAACATCAAGTAAACAATATGTTTGATAACTAACACCATAAAAAAATAACCACATCAATAATATGTTTATACATTTTGATAATTCAGTCCATCAAACACCATGTATTCCACAATGAAATCAAATATAATATATTTTTAAATATATTTTGTTCAAACATATGATTGAATAAAATGTGAACTACTTCATACATTTTATGTCATTTATACACATAATGAAAACAACTTCATCTTTTAAGAATAAGTGAAATTAAACTTTGAGTTAGTTTTTGCTATGAAAGTATACAATAGATAAGAATTCAACATAATCTAATACATACACAGAATTTCAACATTCTTATGTTAAAAAAATAATCAATGATTTAACATAATGAATATAATCCAACCATATTAAAATTTATATACTTCATAATCATTAAATAAATAAAAAAAACTTGCATTTATAAAATAATTATGATAAAATCTATAAAAAAAATTTGAATATCTCATCTACATTTATGATTGACTTATATTCACAGAAATATTAATGTGTGTGTATGTATGTATGTATATATATATTGGATGAACCCTTGTATATATCAAATACCCACATATAAAGTCAACAAAATATTCATCAAACTGCACAAATAGTTAATGAAATCATACATTATAAAATTAAAAAAGTTTGTAAAAAATAATAATTTTTGTTCAAATTAAATTAAATTTTAGTATTGAATAAATAATTTTTGAAATTTAATACATACACATAAATGCATTCAAAAAATGATGAAAAAATTAAAAGTTATACCTGTTGGTTAAAAAATTATGTCCTGTATTTTTTATAATTTTATAATTCAATAATAATATATATATTAAAAATTTATTATCAATAAAATATCATTAATTAAAATTTAAAAGTATAAAAATGATACCAACAAAATTTGACATCACCAACAAAACCAGCCACAAGTTTAACTCCCTTAACAATTGTATCAACATAAGATATTTAAGATTTCCTACTTGCTCATTGGTTCATCTATTCAGTTACACATGTTTCACATCAGATTTTTATATTAATTGATTTTTCAACATACTATTTGAAAAAAAATTCAATATATAGAATTAGTTTTTAATGTATGATGTTGTTAAGAAATATTTTTGTTTGAATTATTTAAAATTTTGAACATAATTTAAATGATATATGATAATAACATTTTATTTATTTTCAAATTTAGAATCAATAATAATATTTTTATAATAATAAAATAGAATATTTTTATTTAAATATTTTATAAATTTAATGTATAAATTTTTAATTTTAATCTTTTAATTAAAAGTAAAAATAATTTATTTTATCATTTACAATTGTTAACATTGCATTTGGTGAAGTTGGTTCAAAGCTCTCTAGGTCAAATTTACACATGTGAACATTTTTTATATGTTTGAAAAATAATTTTCACATATACAAATATATAATTTGTATGTAATGACATAGAGAAGCATTACTAAGATAAATTGCAGTGGAAAGATTCGTTACCAAGAGAATGAGGTACTCAACCAACCAAACATGAAGAGGAATTAGCATTTAGACTTCTTTATCTACTATGGACTGCAAAGTCCGAAGAGCACAAGGACAAGACCCTTCTAAACTCTAGTCCAATCACTGTCAATCCCACCAATTCACAAGACACAGATATGCGTTGGCAAATTTGTTTATGGATAGATGGGGATCTTTTCTCTTACAAGCCTCAGACGAGGCGAAAAAATAACTTTTTATAATTAATACATATATGAATATATATAATTTATATCAATAAATAAATCTGAAAATTTAGGTTATATATATATATATAAATAATGATGTTGAGCTTGGAATATATGAATATTATTTTAGACATAAATTATATTTATATATTTATTCAATATATTTAATGAAAATAAAAATACCACACAAAATATTCAGCTTACAAACATATATAAATTATCACAATGGAACCAATGATACAAACCATCAAAATTTAATCCCAATCATCAAATAGCTTATTTACACAAGGCCTTGTGTTTTAATCATGATGAACTCACCTTTTTCGATTATTGTCATTTAAAATTTAATAATATATATTGAAAATGCATATACTCAATAGAAGAAGAAACAAATCACAAAATTGAAATAATCAGATTTGATTTTTGCATATTTTATTATATTATGATTCAAAGTTACTATCACAATTGTCAACTATTCTAAGTTTTTTTTTAAAAAAAGGAAAATGACATTATTTTGGAATTAAAACATATGTCACTTGGGTCACATTAACTGATTTCAAATAAAAAATATGTATATTGTGAAGAGAATATATAAATAACAATTATTGTTTGGAGTACCATGTGTAATAGACATTCTACAACATAAGTTGTCTTTTAGTACTCATATTATAGCAAATGAACTCAACAAATTATCTAAAGAGTGTTTTAAAGAAATGGGAGATAAAATGTTCAAGATGGGTTAAGTCAACAAGGTTAAAAATGTGGAATAAAGCTTAATTTAAAGTCTTCAAAACATTTAACTACTATCATTATGAATTAGATATAGATTGTTAATCATTTTCATAAGTATTATGTAAATATTACTAGATGTTAAAGATTTCATAATGATAAGTTCATTGTATATGATTAGTATAATCAAAAAAGTGAAAATGTGTGTTTGTTTCATTTTTTTGGATGATATTTTTTGAAAAATTGTATATAAAAAATCATAATTTTAATTTATGCAATTTTTTATTTTGTATAACATTGATTGGTTGTGTGTTATTTGATAAGATGATAATAAGTATGATTTTAAGTTTAAGATGAGTCACCAAATCCTCCATTGTGCATTGGAATGAGAGAAATCAAGTGAATATTGTGTTGTAATATATGAAAAAATAATAAATAATTTAATAAAAATTAATATATAGTATTTTTGATTGATATGAATAATTTATAATCAATAATAAAAATATTATTTAAATTTAAACATAAAATATCTATAAATTTATTTCAATATATGATTAAAATATGATCATATAATTCATTTAAATCATAATGATAAAATTTTATAAATTTTTTTTATATTTTAATTGAAAATATTTATGAATTTTATTTGATTTTTAACTACGAGGTGAATTTTACAAAGACTTCACAAAATAATATAATAATAATTTGTTGATAATTGAGCATAATAAAAAAGATTTATTATTTCATGCACATAAAAATATTTACATAATAAATGAATTATTTTAAAATATTATATCTAAGAAATATTATAAATTTTTTGAGTCCAAATAATATAATTTATAATTTAAATATAATTTTACATATATTTTTATTAAAAAAATTTATAATACATCTTATTATAAAAAATAATAATTTATTATCTTTATTAAGTTATAAGGTTTTAGTACCATTGCCATGATAGGAATGCTCCATCTAAGTTCTTTCATCTTAATAACTCCTTCACCGTCCAATCTAGCTTTGGCACCAAAGTCTGATAACTACCACTCGCATCTTATGTACTGGTGGTAATCGAATAATCTCTTGAGCTTTTGAATAAATTGTCGATCGTTTCATCATTATGCTAAATCATTCCATCAGCGCATTCAATTCTCTCGTCCTACGCACAACTGCTCATTTCTCTTATCGACATTATTACTAATTCTTACTATGGTAATCCCCATTACTAATACCACCGCTTTCCTAATAACCTATTCGCAACATCCATATTCATATTACAAAGACTATTCGTATTTGACAGACCATATTTCATCCAAATATCTCACATTTTATTCCGAAAAACAAAAAAATAAGCTCAAAATTCCTAACTAAAGTCTTACAAGACTTTTAAAAACATAGTTCAAAAACTTCACACTTTTTTCCCCATCCAAGACTATAGATAATTTCTTCTCCCACAAGCGTGTTTCATCACTTGTGCTTTCATGAACTCATCAAACCTTGCATTCCATTTCCTAGGAGCTTGCTTCAATCCATATAGAGATTTGAGCAATCTACAAACTAACTTCTCATGACCTTTCTTCTCATAGCAAGTAGGTTGTCTCATATAGATTTCGTCCTCCAAAGATCCATATAGAAAAGCCATGACAACATCCATATGATACATAACTTGACCAAATATCGTAGCAAAGTGCACATACCAGAAAATTGTAGCATACTTTGCTACAGGTAAGAAGACTTCGTTGTAGTCCACACCTTTCTCTTGTGTGAAGCCCTTAGCCACCAACCTGGCTTTGAAGATCCTTTTCTCTTCATCCACTGGTTTATCCTTCAACTTGTACACCCACTTGCTATCAACTCAATTTGGAAGCTCCACTAGCTCCCAAGTCTTGTTCTCAACAAGCGATTGCATCCCACTCAAGCTTATTGATAAAGGCTTGGGCTTCTCTATATGAAGAAGGTTCTCCTTCTTCCAAGATCAACGCATTGCCATCATCATTCTCAGATTCAATATCATGATACTCAAGAATAGATGAATCAACCCATGTTCCATACCTTTCGGGAGCTCTACTAATCCGATTTGATGATCTCCTAGTAGATGGTTCTGGTTGATCTTCATCGTTTTGTGCCTATCTTGAAGGAAGTACAAGTACCTGTTACTCATGTGTCCCATTCTAGAATACCAAACATGAGCCATCTCGTGAATTTTGGATCTGGTAAGATTGACTTCACCACAAATGGTATTGCCCTCTAGCACATACAGATTTCTATGCTTGTGTCCTCTTAAGATAATATTATCATCTATTCTCACCTCAAGTACTCATTGTTTAGAACTCTACTCAAGGCCTTTTGAATCTAACATTCCAAGTGAGATAAGATTCTTTCTCATTTCAGATATAAACCTGATGTGAGTCAACGTACATGTGACTCCATCAAACATGTGAATCTGGACAGATCCAACACCTTCAATTCTACATGGTTGATCATTTGCCATAAGAACTAAACCGTTTGATACTGAGAAAGTATGAAAAAACTCTCTAATGTAACTAATGTGATAAGAACCACCACCGCTGCTTCCCAAACGAAATAATCTTCACACCATCGTCGATGAGCGACATCCCCTCTCTCACGCTTTCAAAGGATGAGATTTTGCTAGAGGAATGGCCAACAGAGAACAACACGGGGACAACAAGCTACACGAACATACGGACTACATTCCACAACTTCGCAACAATAACTTCAGACGGAGCCAAGAACGAAGCGATCTCCGACACCCCAAGCGCTCTTATACTTACTGTAGGTCCGAAACAACAATACTGGGAGAAACACACATGCAATCAAGAGTCGACACAGGAAATACGTGGTTCACCTCACTGGGGCTACGTTCACAAAACACATATAGTGACTTTACTTAATACTTTTATTGTGTCATAGAGAGCTTCTACCTGCCCTTTTATATAGTAGTACCAGCCCTAGCCCTAGTCTAACTAAATATAGTAAAACTAACCAGAGTTACTCAAGACATGAGTTAACTCCTAAGAGTTACTTTCTCCACAACGATGAGGTTATGTCTTGGTTTGGTCCATCCATCTACATCTTCATTACTCACATGTGAGTGTTGTATCACTTTAGATGCAGCAGGTGTTCATGACTCGTTGTCCATTCAGAGGGCAGAGGATAGCTACCCATGATGACATTAGGGATGTGGTGTTTGCTATGGCGCGAGAGGGTGGATACCTCACATAGAGAGAGCATTCGTATGCCTTGCAGTCGACTAGGGTTAGGGCAGACTTGTACTTGGTTTGGGAGGACCAGGTCACTGTGGTAGATGTGGTGGTTACCGATCCTACTAGAAACACTGTTTCAGAGGGGGTGATCACCAATCCTTCAGGATGGGCGGCGAGTGGAGTGGCAACAGCCAAGGTCTCCAAGTATAGATGTATGCAGAGAGGTCACCTCTTTGTTTCTCTAGCTTTGGAGTTATATGGAGCTATGGACACCAACTTTGACATGTTAGTGAGGGAGTGCGAGAGAGCCTACCATACTAGGCGGCATGGGGTATCACTCTCTTTAGCTTAATGTATAGTCTATTTTAGTCAACATGTTTCCATTACTCTATGAGAGCACTAGCTGGTGCAATCCATAGGAGAGCAATCACGTTAGGTGATACTTATTCAAATGCTACTATTGTTTGTAGACCATTTGACCTAGATAGTTCGGATGTCTTAGGTGCTGAAGGACATATTTTCCAGTGTGATACTATTGGGGCCTAGCCCCATGTTACCGGTTTGGTTCTATCCTTGTACGCTTTGATGGGGTCTTCCAATCCCTTTTGTTATTATACTTTGTCCCGCGTTTCAAGACTAATGTTTTCTTTTAGAAACTCTTCTTGTAGAGGTAGTTGGAATTATAGTTTCAAGTTGGAATTATAATAATCCAAATTTTTTTTTACAGGCTGAGTAAAACATTAATGACTTCATCTTTAAGCTCGGAAACCATCAAGAAACATCGAGAGAATTGAAGTAAACAAATTAAAGATTTGATTGTAAACTGCTCTCGAAGAATTCTCAAATGACAAAGACCAAGACTTTATCTCTCCGTTTTAGCGGAAAATGTTGAAAAATCATCAGTAATTCATATAATTGTGGTGTGAAGTTAGATCTCCTCTCATGCACTAGAGGGATCAAGGGTTCCTGTCCGTTCATGAAGCTTTGTTCCCCGCCTCCGTCCCCAGATTCTACTAGTATAGGAACCATCTTCTACGTAGAGAGAGACACTTCTTGCAAAACATCATATTACAAATGGTTTCACCAAATTGTTTGACACTAGTTCTGAAATCGTCCCATTTCAAGATCTCCTCAAAGAATGGTCGGATCATTCCCATGATTCCCGTCCTGAGAGCTCAATGCAGTCCCGCGTAACTAGCTCCACCTGAAAGAAGGGGAATTTTTAGTCCACATCATTGTAATAAAATTTATAAACCAGTTGAGTTTCTTTCATCAAATCTTTCCTGAATAGCCGCAACTGGTTTATAATCTTTTACTCGCAATTTCATAGAAAGTGATATTTTGCCGGTTTAGCCTGTGTACATTTTAAGTAGTACATATTTCACATTGTGAAATATGTAAAGATGCTATTGGGGCCTAGCCCCACCCTACCCCCTTGGTTTCATTCCTGTACGGGGATGGGGTCTTCCCATCCTTTTTGCTATCTTACTCGCTCCTCTTTGGCATTTTTACCGGGTATAATGAATTTGTTTCCATTGACAGGGTGGGTCAAAAAGTTATTCACTTCTAAACATCGCAATATGTGGGTAGCTTGGTGAATTGGGCGGCGCCACTGGATTCGGGGTCCGCTTCTTGTTATTTGGTGACCTAGATGTGTGAAGAGAGCCAGGCCTCAAATGGTAAGATGGGTTTCAAAAGTCGTAGGCCGGAAGTTCTATAAGTAGCCGCTTTGGATGCACATGACAGCAAATCTTGGAGCGTAAGCACCATCATTTGGCTCCTATTTGGACACATTTATCACCCTTGTTGAGCGGAAACCTGTGAAGCCCATGGAGGAAATCCGAGACGTTCTTGAATGCCTTCAACCCTGCCCTCGTCCTGCTTCTTCTTTAAATGTTGTGAACACTTAAAGAGAGACACAATAAAATAACAAAAGGGATGGGAAGACCCCATCAATGTTGTGAACATGATGTTGGTGATGTACTCAGTGCAAGTGAATGGGCGTCTTTGTGGGCCAATGAGACCATCATTCCAGATTTCGACAATGGTATGGTAAACTTTCATTAAGAGAAGAAACAGAGTATGTCTGCCCGATGACAAAAATGCCTAAGAAAGAATATAATAATATCCAAGAGATCTGAAATTTGGTGTTGGCTTTTATATTTCTATGGCCATCAATCATCACTCGAATTTACTGGGGGCCCTGCGCAGACATACCCTATACTATCATCATACCTACACTCATACAAGACCCCTCTCCAGCACTCCCAGCCCCTCAGGTCAGGCCCCACCCTCATCTTTAGATTTTCACACATTCCCTAGAGGGTGTCTTTTGGCTTTGTTTTTCCCCTTCCACACATTCCCCTTGCTTACTGGGCCGTTACACCCACCCATGCTCTTTGGCTCAAAATCCGCTCCAATATATTATTAACCCACATCATATTTAGTAGATATTCCTACAGTATTCTGATTAGTATGACTGATGATAATCAGAGCCCCGCAGAGATTCTTCCATCTCAGATCATCTCATCTCATCGAGCGACCTGGCGGGCTCGACTTCAGTCAAGCCAGCCAGCTCGCTCGCTAGACCCATTAAGCTTAATCAGACCACTGAGGAGTTTATTATGATTACCCTAATCCCACGCGTCTCCCATCACAAAATGGCGGCCATGCGTGCTTTTTGACGTGCCAGACGTCAGTCTCACCGCCGGCGCGCCGTGCGCCCAGCAGCGTACCGCCAAACCCCGTATACCCGTCGCGACGAGGCAGCCACGGCGCGACGTTAGGAGCTGCAGTAGCTGATGGCGTCCAGTTTTTGCCCTTTTCCCCTGACCTCACCTTCCTTGCCTTTGCCAGTCATTTGCTTTGCTATCCTTTCTCGTCTGGCTGCGGGTGCCATGAGGGTTAAAGACGAGGAATTCCCCACACTCTTGGAGATTGTCTCTACGGTATTTATCCTTTGCCCTGCCCTGCAGTGCAATTGCCATGCCATGCTGCAGACGGTATCATATCCCTCGCTTCGTCGGCGCCTGTTTGCTCGCCTTCATGCACGGTCCCCGGAGTCCGACTAAGAGGGGGCGGAGGGCGAAGAGGACCGTTTATTTATCCCTTCTCCCGGTAGGATTCTCTGACCTGCCGGACAAGAGATGGGACGGGTAGGGCAGGAGAGGAAGGAAAGTTTAGGAATGAACGTCCCCTCTACTCTTTTCTCTTCCCGTTCCGACTCCCGTCCCAGCTCAGCTGTAAGATGTAATGAAATCGTCGAGATATTAGCCGGTAATTAAGTGAGATTTGACTGCGGCCGTCACCATTGCTCGGCTGGAGGTCTTCAGCAATCGCACAGGAAGGCACTTGATTGGAGGTCGTTTGCTATAAAGAGTCCTTGTAATATAGTCTACATCTCAATGGACATAGCCAGACGTACTGACGGCCCCCTTCTCATTCCATACATTCCCATCTTCCCCGTATTCGTCCCGATACCAAAACGGGGAGGTGAAGAATACGCCTGGTGTCATAATACCGTATCCCGTATCCATATCGAAACATATATTTGGACACCGACCTGCTTCTGGAGTCTGGACTCGTTGCCCTGGGTCGGATCCTTCGATTTGCCTTATGCGCTCCCCATGGAAGAACATGTATACTGATTGCTGTTCATCGATTGCGCGACCTTTACAACCCGAAAGTAGATCATGACACAGTTATGTACTGGTACTGTAAGCAGTCTTGTTGTGCCTGTCTCGATCATACTTTAAACTGTGATCTCTAAGTCAGAACTCAGTGGCCAGGTGGACCGAAATCACACCAAAATGGTGTACCTCTTGACCGCTTGCTGTCAAGAGTGGTTCCCATTAGCTCTCGGGCGCTGTGCAGGGCGAGGGGTCCCAGGTCGCGGCTTGAGGATGATGCTAACAAATTCTGCAAATCATGCTGAGAGTCGATTGGATGTCCCCGGTAACCGGTATTTTCCTCAATATCCGTCGAGCCGTGGGCAATCGCCTGCCGGTGAGTGGCGGTTTACCGAGGGCTTCTCCGGGGGCCGGGGCGTGTGAGTACGGACAGGATAGGCGAGTCGGGCTACACTGTACAGTATATCTTCTGTTGAGGTGTAGACTAGGTAATTTAGAGTCTTTATGACAAACGACCGTCTAATAAATTGCCCTTTTGTGCCATGGCTCGAGGCCTCCTCGACTGCCCGTAAAAAGTTGCAAAGAGCCTCCGTCATCCGGATATTGAGGACGAACCACATGCCGGCACGTGGTGGCCTCATCAATTCGTCTCAACTCTAGTTTATATCGCACACTCCCTTTATCCGTCCCGACCGAGGTGGTGGGTTTTACTAACTTCGTCGGTTGGTCGGTACTGTACAGAGGGAGGGAGGGAGCGAGCGAGCGAGGGCAAAGGAAAGGAAAGGAAAGAAGAGGAGAGGGCGAAAGACGGACAGGAAAGGAAAGGAAAGCAAGGGAACGGAAGGAAGCGAAGAGGAACTGGTGGAGGGAGGAGGGAAGGGGAAGGAAGGCGCGAGCGAAGCGAAGCGGAGGGGAAGGGAGCGCTGGCGCCTTGAGCCAGCACCGGCAGTGGCGCACTCTCTTCAGTCTGCTGCCTGCTGCGCTGCCGCCTGGGCCTGCCTGGCCTGGCCTGCGTCTGAGCTGCGATTTGTTTGTTGGTTTGTTGTTGGTTGGTTTTTGTTGTTTCCCTCCACCGCACACTACACTACTACTGCTGCTACTACTACACCTCCAGCACCTTACGAACGCAAGGAAGAGGAAGGGAAGGGACGGACTGATGAATGACTGACTGCCAGGCCAGACTAGACTGACTTTATGTAGGCAGAAGAAGGAAGGATGCTGCTGCCATGCCAAGTGAAGAGAAAGACGGAAGCGAGAGGAGGAGAAGACGGGAAGGTGGTGGGTTAATCAAATTCGAGGTGGCGGAGGGTTTTTGTGGGGTGGGAGCAGGGGGAGAGGGGAGTAGTAAAATTGGTCGTCCTCTTCATCCGTCTCCTGTCCTTGCTTGCTCGGCTCGGTCTACGTCAAAAGCCCAGCTCGTTGCATTTTTTTGGTTCCTGTTTCCTAGGTAGCTCTGCTACGACCGCGCTGCTATCGCTGCAAAGTAGCTGACTGCGCTGTTGGCAAGGCTGGGCGCTGCTGCTGCGGAGTGGAGAGTGGAGAGTGGAGTGGAGTGGAGTGAAGTGAAGTGTGAAAAGTGGGACGAGTTTAAACAAGCAAACGAACTGTTGCTGTCGAGTTCTTCGGAGCTGCCCGCTTGGAAAGATATTGCGGGTTGAGATGTAGTGGTAAGTAAGTGGAGGATGTATAGTTTTCTGTGCTGCTGTTGTTGCGCTGCAGCTCTGATTCTTCTGCCCGCTGAGTCCAGTATGAATTGGAGAGGTAGTTTCTGCGCTCCTTTCGAGAGGGGCGTGGTGAGTGTATCTTCGAAAGAGAGAAGAGAGAGTTGGTTGATGTGATGTGATGTGATGTGAAGTGAAGAGGTAGTGGTAGTGGAATGGGTTGGAGGTAAGCTTCAAGCGTGTAAGGCATCAAGGACGGACGGGGCCATGGGGTAGGAGTTCTGTGCAAGCAGGAAGGCAGGCAGGCAAGACAAGTAGAAGGAGCAGACGATTGACCCGAGGGAAGTGTGGATGATGGTAGGAAGTAGCTGATGCGGTACGATTAATTATTTTCCCGCCTCTTCTGTCCATCGTCGTCCTTGTCTACGGTTCAGTGCCCCGAGTGAGTAAGTGGAATAGAGAGCGATTAGCCCGGAACGCGCTGGTTGCGGGTGGTGGTGGTGGTGGCGCTGCTGCTGCCTCAGGAAAGAGTGAACTTTTGACTAGCGAGTGTATACTGGCCGCTGCTGGGTTCTGCAAGGGAAGTAACGCATGCGAAGGCGAGTGCGACTCCAGGAAGCGCGGAGGTGAGAAGGTGCATGGAGTAGTCAGCCTGGGTTCCAAAAAGACGAGGGATTACTTTGTCATTAGTGTGTCAAGCCATCTAATGTCACCCTGTGTGGACTGAAGTCAGTGAGTCCGTCGTTGTCAAGACTGTGTCGGTGGCGCGGTGAGCTCGGTGGGAAGGTGAGGTGGCGCGGGGCGGGGCTGAGTGAGCTGGGAAAATCCTCCAACATTGGCTAATCTTCATCCTACGTTGAAGAGCAGGAACTGTGAATGAGCGGGAGTAAGACCAGCTCCATTCTCGTGATTTCGTGTTTACGGGGAGAGGGGGAGAGAAGAGTGTCGTTTGTCTACGCCATTCGAGGTTCCCCCCTCTCGCTCTCGACGAGTTCTTCGTTTTCGCCTTGTGATCGTGGAAAGGCTTATATTTCACTGCTTGGCAGCAGCTGCTACTGCGACTGAGGGGGGTTGGGTTTGTGTGTATCCACACTCCGCCCCCACTTCTCCTCCTACCACGGGCCGCCGCGGAAAATTACCCTCCCCGACTTGCCTGCGGGCACTGTTCGCTGCTTTTGTTTGGTATCACCTTTTGGTGGGGGCCGCCGATGGTGCTGTCTGTCGTCTGGACCTTCTACGTCTCTTTATCTCGTCGTGTGGACTCAGCTCTCAAAACTCGTCCCGATGAAGGTTGGGGAGAGCCTGGGGCTGGGCGGGGATGGGATGGGATGGGTAGGCGTGTTGGGTTCGCTAGCTGACTGATGATGCCTCGATGTCAAGCCATCGCATCGCGGTCTTGTCAATCGTTGCGCATATGACTGCGTCGCAGTTCTTGATGTCCACACGATATCGGAACTAATTGCGATCCGTTCTCTCCATCGTCATGTGCGGGGTCAATTTCGCCCTATCTGCTGCAACACATCGTCTCCTGGTTCCAAATTCTTTAAACCCTCGCCCTCTCCATGACGGCGTCACATGTCTCTGATGTTGCCCTCCAGGTGCTAGTCGCTCGGGGCGAGCCCCAGCGTCCTTGCGCGCCCTCATCGCATTGTTGCGAAACCCTGGCCGACCGCAGACGAGTGCAATTCCTCAGTGTTCTTCCGCAATTTTGCGACCTGAGGCGTCACGAGCTGTCAACTGTCCCGTCCAGTCCCCCTCCAGCGGTGTCCAGCTGGTGTTCATGTCAATGCGTCGTGCGTGGGGTTACCATCCGTCTTGGGTTTTGGCACCTGACCCGAAAGTACCGCCGGTGTGATATGACCGTCGTTCTGGCTGCAGTCTGTGCGCAAGATTTGTGTCCTTCGGATGCGAAGGATCAGTAGTAGCAGCGGCAGTGGCAGAAGAATAGAACTGAAGCGCTGGCTGATCCAGTTGCGGCACGAACATCATCCCACATCTTTTGCACTGGCCTGACCTGACCTTGATTCTTGATTCCCGCGTTATTATTATAGCCTTCGGTCGCTTGACTGGGTTTTGAATTGGAATCTGTGCGAGCATCACTAGGACGAGCCATACTCGCTGGCTCGCTTCTGATGCAGTAGCACGCACACGCCTCTCTTCTGAATCCATCCATGATCTTCCCTACTAGCTAGCAAAGTTGCATTGTGGTCGTGCTCCTGCCCGCCGATCTCACTGACCGTTTACTACCCACTACTCCGTACGAAGTTCGCACGTAGCGCTCTTCGGAACGCTCCAGGTATCCCCCAAGGGCCGCCCATGAACAACTTTTGCTTCGGCGTATGGTATCCGTCTTGGTTCGAGTTCGCGAGATGTCCGTAATATTCGGTGATGGGATTGGAGGGAAGGGAAAGAAGAGATGGGAGGGGAAGGGAGAGTGCTTGCCGTGCGTAAACTGGGTATCGAGTTCTTTCATTCTACCTTCGTGTGCGTACTTTCGATTTTTCTGCGTCTCGTCTCGTCCCGTGTCGTCTGCGATTAGTGAGGTGGGTGGCGGCCTCAGTGGCATCGCTGTGATCTATTAGTGCTATGCTGCCGGTGCGTACCAGAAGCATCAGTAGGATTGCTGCGGGGCCAGTGTTTTTGGTCAGGTCACATACATGGTGTGATGTGCTGAAGCCAGTGGGGTGGTGGTGTGTGTGTCTTTGTGCGTGGGGCTCGATCATTTTGCAGGAGTTGGGAATGACACTTCGGCATCTTCTCTCGTATCATTAGTCGACGACCGGGGCTGACTACCGCTAACTGACCCAGTACACGTAGCGCCAGCTATGGCCGCTTGAAAGCGATCAGCTTTTGGAAATGAAAACCGCGCAGTAGCAGAAACGAGCTGTCGCACAGCACAGCCAGGAGGGGACCGGAGACCTGGAAACAGGCACTAGTGACATACAGATGGGTGGCAAGAAGATTTCCGGGGGAGTGGTCGAGGCCCTTCAGCAGCAGGTCATCGTCACCCCAGCTCCCAGCAGCAGCAGCGGCGGAGTGGAGCGTTTGATACCAGGAGGCTCGACTTCTTCATCTGGGGGTGGGGGTAGTGGTAGCTCTAGTAAATGTGGGTACGCGGGGGTGCTCAAGAAGGGCCTAGGTGGTGGTGCTGGAAACGGCGGGGGAGGCGCAAACGGGAAATCGAAACCGTCATCGTCTCCGCCACCCGCAGGTGGAATTGCTGAGGCCGGAGATATGAGCGTCAAAGTGAATGGCAACGGAACTTCCCACAACGTCAATGTTCGTATCGACATAGGTGATCGCCCAATACACGAGGCACTGAATGACTTGACGCTCCAGTCCGTGGAACAAGCTGGGAATACTCACCTCACTCAGGAGGAGGATGTTTTCGCCGCAAGCGTCGAGGAGGCGGTAATAGACACGGGAAGTGACCGCAACAAAAGCGGTACTGATGATCCTTTAGGATCCAACTGCCGCGGCGATTGTCCTGCCGCCGATCAGTGGAAAATGGAATATAAGCCTCCGGATGTCGGTAGTAGTTCCAGTAGTTCTTCCAGCAGCAGCAGCAACAGCTGCTCTAGACAGCAACAGCAACAACAACAAAGCATAAAGCAGCTCCACCGAGAGTACGATCTTCATCGCTCTCTTCCCGATAGAGAATTCCGCCCGCCTTCGTTGATCTTACCCGATGCTGTGAACATCGAGAGCGTCGACTCCGACTACCGCGCCCCGCAGACACTCCACCTGCCAGCTTCTCTCGTGGTGTCACCTCATGATGGCAAGCAAATCTTGCTCGACCCTAATGCACGCGAATTCACCCCGTCTCCATCGCCGTGCCCCTCCCCCGTGCTCCCCCCGAGCGTCATGGGGTTGGTTCCTTCTCCCTACCACATGGAGCCCCCGCACCTCTCTTACGCTCCCGGCGTGGAGCTTGGCCCCGTCATGTACAGCGCCGATTACAATGGGGGTCCTGTTATGCCTTTGTACGCCAACGGAGGCCCTCTGGGATACGGTCCCATCCCAGGATCTCCGACTCCTCCCTGGGAGAACCAGCACATGGGCATGGGAGATATGGCTCATCATTTGCCTCCTGGATCCGGACCTCCGTCCATGGTCGGCCAGGCTTCTCATCTGATGCGCCCCTATGTGACAGCGCCGTCGATGCACGGCTACATGCCATCCGGATGCTCCCCGCCCATAGGATCGCCCACCGGGAACATGCCTGGGTTTTCAGTGCCACCCCCTTTGACTGGCCGCGAGCATGTGTCCCGAGCACTGCTTCTGAGCGGCGTGCCCATCGACCTGCCCGATATGCAATTGAGGCACGAGCTCGAGCAATGGGGTCTGGTCCGAGCCTTGGGGTTGGAGCGGCGCCAGGAAGGGCAAGTGACAGTCCATTACTACGATTTGAGGCATGCCAAGGAGGCACTGAGGGACGTCCAGCAGCAGCATTTGCTGCAGCAGCAGCGCATGCAGCAGAAATTCCAGCAGTTGCAGAAGCAGCGCCCCGGAGTGGTGCACATTCACAACAACGACCTGGAGCTCGACAAGCAGCAAGACGTGTACAAAGATGGTCAGAGGGACGAGGATTCTGCTCAGCCTGCTGCGAGAGGCTTAATTGGCGGTAAAGCTGTGTGGGCGCAGTACGCAGGTCCGCTGGGCTCCCCCGCGGGCCCCGATCACCACAATCAGGGAACTCTGGTCGTCTTCAACCTCGATGCGGACCTGCCCCTGGACGAGTTGAGGGCTGCGTTCGAGGCCCACGGTATGTTAATTCCGACCTCTCATTTTCCTCCCATTGTGTGGCCCCGAATTTCTCGACCGGGTACTCAGCTGCGGGCGGGGAAGCTGTCATGCGGTCGCTGAATTGGGACAAGAGGGCGTTCTAAATTTGACGTAGTGTGACTCTTCTGGTTGTCCCGAGCGCTGAATGTCGCGTTGTCTGAGCGACATTTAGCGAGAGCGGGGCATGTTTTCTTTAGTTGGTTTCCTACCATTTCTGACGCCTGATTTGACACGGCAGGTGCCGTCAAGGAATTGCGAGAAACGCCGCAGAAGCGGCAGCATAAGTTTGTAGAGTTTTACGATGTAAGAGACGCCGCTCGAGCTCTGACGGCGCTGGATGGACACGACATTGGAGGCAAGAGGGTGAAGATAGAATTCAGTCGGCCCGGAGGGCAGGCCCGTAGAGCGCGAGCCCAAGCAGCCCAGGTTATCGCACAGCAAGGCGGGGGATCGATGCTGCCTTTAGTCAACAACAGGCTGAACGGGGCCTTGGCTGGATCGATCCCAGGTCAACATATGTTTGTTGGCTGGGGTGCCGATCCTTCGATGGGCCCTGCACAATCTATTTCTCCTCTCCAAGGCCCCCCTCCTACGTATTTGTGGGCGAATTTTGGGCATGTAGCCGCGGGGCCTTCATCATTGGCACCGCTGAATGCGATTGTACAGCAACAGCAATGGAATGTGGGGCATGGTCAACTGCAGCAAATGTCATACCCTCAAATTCAAGGGCCTTCCAGCCCAGGACTAGCCGTGTCTGGTGTCTCCATGGTGAACGAAGGAGGTCACGGTCGGCAGTATGGAAGAGGCGGCCGAAGTTTCAACGGTGGGACTCTCTCATCGCCGGGGGCTTCGAGCTCTTTCATCAGTGGAATTTCTACGGGCTTCAGTAGAGGAAGTCACAGTGGAGGTTCTTCAGGTCGAGGGTCCTCTGATGAGCCTACAGGGCGTAGACGTCGATCAGGTGGCGGCGGTGGAGGTGGAGGTGGCGGCGGAGGTGGTAGTGCCGGAAACAACTCCAATGGATCCTTGGCAAAGATGGACTTGTCCAGTCTTCCGAGCTCGAGTTCTAGTAGCGACCCTAAGCAGTGTTCAGAGATTTCATCAGGTGGATCTCGAGATAGCCCCCGCAGTGGGAAGACCGGTCTGACTCCTAAAAGTTCGCCACGAGAGCATGCACAGTACACTTTCAATGCTGATCAAGCTAAGCTGGGTCATGAGACTCGGACGACTTTGATGATCAAGAACATACCCAATAAGTACAAGTGAGCCTTGTCAATTTTACCTATCCAGTATTCACTTTGCCAGAAAGATTGCCGCTTGATGTGTTACGAACAAACTTGTTGGCTTGCTGCTCTTATTTGCTGATGAAAGCTTGTATCGTTCCGAATGCAGCCAACCGATGCTCTTGGCCCTTTTGGACCAGCACTGCCTGTGCTGCAACAACGCCATCCAAGATCCCAATGAACCTCAATCTGCATACGATTTCGTGTATCTTCCCATCGATTTCAAGTAAGCCTCTCACGAAGCGTTCTCATCTTGGTGTCCAGGCCACTGTTATTGAACGCTACCACCCTGAAAAGTTTTCTCAGGCTTAGACCCGACCGCAAACAACTTTCTCACGTTTCTGTTGACTTGGACTTCTGACAGGAACCGTTGCAACCTGGGATACGCGTTTGTGAATTTCACATCTGTATCTGCTACTATAAAACTCTTTGAAGCCTTTCATGCGCAGCAGTGGGAAGCTTTCAATTCACGCAAGATATGTCAGGTCACTTATGCGCGCGTTCAGGTGAGGTGTACTTTCGAATGTGTTCTTTTCATGCGCTGTCCAATTAAACTAATTCTTGGATTGTTTGATGTTTTTCATCGAGGATCTGAACTGCAGTCATAGCAATCAAGCTCGTTGCAGGATCGTTCGCTCGCTCACTTAGTTGACCGTCTGTTTGTAGGGCCGTATCGCTCTGGAAGAGCATTTTCGCAACTCTAGGTTTGCTTGTGACACGGACGAATACCTCCCTCTGGTGTTTTCGCCACCACGCACTGGGATAGTTTGTCCTCCTCCAATTGTGGCAGCTGGCCACCTGGCTGGACGTGCACTCACTTGCAGTCCCAGATCAGAGAACTGTCGACCGAGTAGGAATGGCGATCTGGTGGATGGCAGCAGCAGCACCACCAGCGCAGGCGATCAGTCACAATCGCAGCAACAGCAGCGAGATGCAGCCTCCACTAGCTCTGATCAGGATGCCGAATCTGGAATGGCATCATCCTCCATAGGCCAGGCTGGTAGTTGTGTTGGTGCAGCAGCCCCATACGCAGGCCGAAGACCCAATGGGCCGCACAGATGATGAGTATGATGATATCTAGGCAGCCGGTTTGTTCTCTACAACAAATTCAGTAGGTTGTAGTCTTCTGGGTGTAGATAGTTCAGGTGGAGATAGAGTCGACATCTGCACCCTTCCTCTATGAAACTCTTGTGCAGATTCGAGGTATAAGGATTTCCATAGAGGACCACAATAGCAGATTTATTCTGTTAACAAAAGTTTATGATAGTTCTTGGATGATGAATCTTTACGCTCATGCAGAAGGAGCTTGGCTGACCGTGGGCATTCGGTCGTACGCTCTTTACAAAACGTTGAAGTCTAATGTCGAGGAGCACGTAGTTACCAAAAGATGTCACTCTTGTAAGCATTGCATGTATTGCAGTCACTCGCGATGAGATAGAGAACAGCGGGGGAGAGAGTGGAGGAAGTGCCTGGACCCAGTGCTGGCCCAAGGCGAGTTTGTTCGCCATGTCTTCTGGTTCACAAAAGTCAGACAGTCTAAACGATATATTTGCTGGTCCATTATTCATCAATCAGACAGACGTCCATGTTGACTATTTGAGTCCATGTATATGCGTAAGTCCATCTTTCTTGCTCGTTCATGTCTCCACAACTCACTGCTCACCGTTCGCAATCGACTCGTTCACAGCGGTCTTTATTTTCCATAAGTAGCAAGTCGACTGGATTAAGAGACACTAACCGATGCTCCAAGACACTATATCTGTTCTGGAGGTCGATATTCGGGAGTGATAAGAAAGTCTTGTAGCTCATTAAATGGTTGAGTGTTCCAATTTTTGTTTCATGAGAGTTAGCTTCTGCCACTCGCCTAGTAAATTGAGATGGAAGTCTTTGTCCCTACACATGCTAAAAAGGCTCAGTTTTGCGAACTCAGCTAGGATTTTAGGTAGAGTTATACTTACATATTAGAGGGAGATCTTGAAGAAGTGTGGGAGTGAGTAGTTGGATTCTTGGTAAACATTCTTGGTAAAATTTGAAGAGATTATCATCGGGTGTGGAGGGACTCTCTCTGCTCACGGCTGGGACGATACTGATTCGAGGCCACTAGATATGAAAATAGTCAAGGGAAGACGATCAGTCTGTACGTGGATAAGAGTCTGCACGCCCACTTGCAACAGCTAATATCTTACGCTACTATTTTCTGAATCAAAACGGTGCCTGACGAAACCCTGAAACTACCTGTGTACTGCAAGCCGTGCCCTTTCGAATCTGTCAAAGTTTGATTGCCCTCGAACAATGGTGAAACTCATTAGCACAGCAGTGTCTTCGAGCGGACGTATATATTCTCATCGACTACCTTCTGAACCTAACTCCAACCCTATCTCCGGTGGGAGAGAACTTTGCAGTATTCGTTAATGTGAATATCCCGCCTCCTTGTGCTGCAGCTGTTGCGAGTGCGTATTCATTCCATCCGTGGCGCACATGACAGAAGTAACCCTCTGCCTTGCACATCATGCAATGAAGTGCCATGCAATGTCATCTGATCCCATCCCATCCCATCCCATCACAGTCCAAACAAGAGACTACTTATAATCAAAACCCTCGTAATAGACGTGGACTAAACTGCACTGAAGTCCGAATATCTGGTATGCACCGAGGAGCTGGATGTTGGGATCTGCTCTCTGCCCTGATCTATTCTATTCTACTGGTGTTGTTCGATAACTCTCCTGTACAACTACGGATGCATGCACAAGCCAAGCGCGAGCCATGCCAAGCCGAGCGAAGCTGGTAGTCCTGTTGGGATTCGTTGTCCACTTCAGGCGCCCAGGCATGCTTATTCTCCGGGCACTAATATCTAGAATAAAGATAAATAAGTCATGGGTCGACCTGGAGAATCTTGTGCAAGTATACTCCTATGTGCCCCGAGACAAGTCCAGACTTTTGATCTTGATCCGGACAGAACTTGATGGATTTACGTTCACTCCCTCCCTCCCACCCAACACATCAGAAGACTAGACTTGATGATCTCGGTTCCCTCAGGTCCAGAAAGAGCAAGGAGGGTCACGAATGACAACAAAACTGCCTCTATCTCGGTGGAGGATCGTCCCACCATGATGATGAAGACGAGCAGACTTTGTGGATATCTGCTACTTATATATTTTCTAGCTTTGACCAGGTTGAGCCGAGCTATCCAGATTCATCTGATGGATGGATAGATGCATGCATGCATGCATGCCCGCCTGCTAGCCAAATATGAGTTGAAGGTACTCATGGTACTGTCGATCGTATGCTCGTCTCCTAGTTCTACCAGATGTGTACAAAAAGTGCTCCTGCAGCTAATGAGGGACGATTTAAGAATAGTATGTCTGCGTTCTGGCCTAGTCTGCTTGCAATGCACTTTTCTCAATCCAAATCTTGGTTAGATAACAAAGTGGTGCTATAACACTATCTATCGATGCGATCGGAATTTTACCAGACATTGATCAGTCAGTCAAATCAGTTTTAGTGATGTGCATCATATGATTGAAAAGCTATCGGAGAAGTTCGTTTGGACTAGACCCTTGGAGTTTCTCAAAGTTGTTGACTCGTTAACTTCTTCTATGCTCTTACATTGGTTCGACCTGTGTCTCACGCAGCACTTCGTCAGGCATCTGGATGTGATGAACCATTTTTAACAAATATGATGATTGTATATATATATATATATATATATATGCTACAGAATCCGTCTCAACTTCCAAATGTGTATTGATGATGTTACCATATTGAGCATCAGCCAAACTGTTCAGATGGATAACATGCAGATGCACGTATAGCTTGACCCAAAACGTCACTAAGTCACTTCTCTTTCCTCGCAAGTTGGAGGGGTTACCAACAAAGCTTGAACAGCGATATGGCTTGAAGACTTGTTGAGCTCGATGACATTGACCCCCCTCCCTCCTTCGGTGTTTGTCTGTTTGCTTGAACCTGAAAGCAGAATATGCTGTAGAAGTACCTGTCTGTAATTCAGGAGAGACATCTAGACCTACTTACTAGGCTTTGGATCATTCACGAGCTTCATAGCCAGCCAGCCAGCCAGCCAGCCAGCGGACTCCCGGCAGCAGCAGCAGCAGCAGTACGTTGTTGTGCATGGATTCTCTCCACTTGACTTTTTTGAGACAGCCTACTATTGTACTGTTTTTAAATACTCCTCATGTCCGTTACCCATGATACTCGTGCACCCAGATGCAGGGGAGTGCTCAAAGCCTTTTTGTTGAAATTTATCATAGTCAATGGTCAAGCTGCCTGCCCTGCACTTCTCACTAACCTGCCCTGCCCCTTCCTCCCCTCCCCTTCCCTCGCTGCCTGCCCAGCCCTGCCCAGCCCCTTCCCAGGAGGTTGTATGATAATCAAACATAATCAATCAAGGACCTTCGTTAAAGGTAGAAGTGAAGGAGAACCTCGTGACCCCTCCCTCCCTCCCTCCCTCTCACTCTGCTGAGCGGAGTTCAGCTCAATTCTCGGACACAGGTGACCATCGCAGAGTTTGCTTCCCTCGCTTCCTCCGGACCGAGTATCACCTTCTCGCACACAGACATTAAGAAGGAAAGGCTTGAGGATAAAGTTGGGACATGGCTTCCTTCATGTGCTCCAAGCGAATAAGAATCTCAGACGGAAATTTTCATGTATTTGTCATAATTGACACAAGCAGCAGGTTTTGGTTGGTCCTTTGTTTTGCAGACCCTTGTCGACATGTGGGTGGGGTCGAGGGTGGGGTCGAGAGGCTCATCTCTTCCCCCAAGCCTCCCGGAGGTTGTACAGCGTTTGTATCTTCGCAGATACGAATTTCCAACAGCCGGTCAAGATCCTCCAAGCACAGAAGAGAACGGAACAGAAGCAAGCGAGGGTTGAAATCCTCGTGGGCACATGTTTCATACTCTCCAGTCCGAGAGAATTCTCGGCGAAAGTCAAGCGACCTTTTCCAGCCATCAAAGCGGACATGGAACAGCCAAAGTGTACCTTTTCGGCCTTCCATCTCTCAACTGCCCTGCCCAACACCACTCACTCACTCACTCACTGCACTGCATGCCCATGAGGAGAGGAGGACTTCTTCTTGTCTCTGTGGTTCGAGTACTTTGTTTGTATCGAGAGGAGAGGAGCTGCTGCTCATGGGCTCATGCTCGGCTAATTATGGGCAGCAGCTTCATTTGTACTCGTTGACGTCTCTTCACTTCACGCTACGAAGGCAGCAACAGAGGAAGGGATTTTACATGCTACAGCCCCAGGTTTTTAGCAGCATTTCCATCAAACATCGACTTGTTCTGTTGTGCTTTTCTTCCCGTCAAATATCCCGTCAACTGATCGACCTGCTGTTTGAGGCAGTTGGATTTTGGACCCAACCGGCCACCGTGGCCCCCCATATCTACAGTAGCTATTTTTTCTAACCGTAACGTGATCTACTGCAACAGAAAATGTGAAACATCTTCCACATCCTCATCTTCTCCCCCTTCCCTCCCCTTTTCACTTTCTCGCTTTGCCTTTACCATCGGGCATCGTTCTCTCTCTCTCTCTCTCTCTCTCTCTGTCTCCATCCGAACATGTCCTCCCTCGAGGGTTCAAGCATTCCAATTTTCCATGACCAACTATCTAAATGAAGCAAGTTTATGAGTATCTGTCGGCGATTAACGTGCTCAGCCTCAGGACTGAAGGTCCGTGTTCTCGACGTTTGTTCTCTGCATGAAGTTCATTAATGCACATATGCGACTGGACCGTCGTGGCCAAGGGAAAATCACGCTTGTCACTTCAGTTCATTCATCAAAACATGAGTGTTTGTGTTAATTAAAGCCTCGCTGGAACAGAAGCAACTCGAGAAGGTACATACATGTATCCATCCATGCATGCATTTATTTATCCATCCCACTATGCCATGAGAATACGTCGCCCTCACTATCTGCGAATCTCCTTGGTGGGAGAATTCTGCCACGTAGAGAAGATTTTGACGAACGAGGTCGAATCTCTTGTTTTCGTGTGGGATCTCAAAGATTTGACACATCTTTGCCTTGTACGTTGAGCCTACAGCAGCAGCTGCTTGTGTTGAGAAGAACGCTGTATTGTTCGTATACTTGGCTTGGACCCATGCATTGCTAGCGATGGGGACGGACTATGTACCACTGTTGAGGGTTTGACTGGTCGTAGAGAGACCTCGAGAAGTCCTGGTGCCGGTGGGTCCCTTGTGTTGCCCCTTTATCCTGACAGATAGATGGATCGAATCTGTCTTGGACTCTACATGTCCCAGGGCTTTCTGTGCGGAGATTTCGGTGCTTATTTTTCCAGTCGTGACCTCGTCCAGGTTTGCAGAGTGCCCATGTACGTAAGCATAGCGTTACACAACTGAGAGTAATTCTGAAAGCTCTATGAGAGAGAGAGAGAGAGAGAGAGAGAGAGAGAGAGAGAGAAAAGCCTATGGATGAAAAGGGCAGGCAAGATTGTACTACTCAAATCCAAGGAAATCATGTTTGGGGAGAAATACAAGATTTCACGCCTAGAAGACAAATGCAAAATATGCTCTCTTCTGAGCAGCAAGCACGTTCTCTAACATATCAAGATTTAAGAAATCGTGCGTTTGAGCACTGGCGATCAGTAAGCAGCTACTTGGATCTTGTGGAGTGAAGGAAGACTTCGGAAAGCAGGAATGTTCGTCATCAAACACCATCCCACCCATCACACAAGGACGTACACAAAAGTGAAACTGGACAATACCGAATGTTGGATTCTAAATTTCTTCTGCGCTTCGAACATACTTCAAAACTTTGCTCCTCAACTACAGTACTCACTCAACTAGCGGATTCCATCATCATCATCGTCTTCTCTCTTCTTCTTCTTCTTCTTCTTCGTCTTCTAGTTTATCCTCTAGTCTCCGTGATCTCGTCCAGGCTGAAGCAAACCCCCGAAACATTTCACCAGCACACCGTCGATGATGACAACCTCAGATGGCTTGGCTCGCTTCACGAACGTCATGAGCTGGTTTCAGCACTGAAACGAAGGTGTGTGCGGGACGGCGAGTGAAGATCAAGGCCAACCCTCCTGGCCGGGTGGTGCGGGCGATTTGGGTCGTTTCATAAGAGGCTTCTTATCTCCACCCAAAAGGTTGGGTTCAATCTTCCAGTCAGGATTTCCAGGGACGGGATCGTGGTGTGGTGGCTCCCGCATTCTCGGGTACGGAGAGCGAAGAGGCTCCGGTGGTGGTCCTTTGTTCTGGTTAGCTGGCGCGAATGGATCAATCTCGTTGGAGAAGGCGAAGTAGTTGCACATCCCGTTGTTCAAATCGTCGTATTTTTCCTGCAGAAGTTTCAAGTCTGCGGGAAGAATCCGAAGCCCTGCTTCGCTGTTGAGTGCTGCACCGAATTGCGCATACGTAACATGACCCACCACGTTGCAGCTCATCTTTCCGTGAGCAAAATCCTCGAAGAAGGGCTGCGTGCACAGACGTCTATCGTAGCATATCTTCTTAATGTCCTTCAATATGAAATTCACTCTCTGCTCCTTCGACAGGCCCAGGTTCTTGCATCCAACCATGAATCGAGTTGGGGCCAGCCCCGGCAAGGGCGGTATCGGTGGCACCTGTCAACCGCACGAAAGCTCAACGGGGTCAGTCCAGTCCAGTCAATCTTAATCTCAATCTTCTGGCTCTCTATTTCTTCTCTGCTCTGGCGCTTCGCCTGAAATTGTGGGCTATTCATGCAAACTTCGCGAGCCCTCGAGGAAAGGCATTCACGACGGGAAGTCGACTGCTTCTAGCCTGATCGACAGTCTCTAATCGTCAACGACCGATATCATTTTCATGTCTTCCCTCATTATCAACACAGCACAGCCTCAGCTGGAGTAGTACGGTTAGGGCCCGAGGTCGCTATTTTTCAGCTCAACCATGTCCGCCGGCCTGCGTGACTGATGATTGTCGGAAGGACTAGGGCAGGACATTCATTCCTTCGTTGTCAGACTTCTCCATTTGAAAATTGACAGCTCTTCAGAGTCGGTTCACTCATCGGCCTGATTGCATAAACCCGCTTACATCTGACGGGGCTCACTCAAGTTTCGTGACGCCATTAGACGCAAAGTCTTTCTTCCAGACCCAACTGACTTTTCAGCAGCAGTTCATACTTCGTAGCAGAGTTTAGATCCCTTTTGCACGGCTTTGTCGGATAAAGGTGCGGGAGGGAGGACACGGAGTCATGGACAAGTGCATGTGCCGTGCCGTTAGAACCCGAGAGTACACAAGTCCATTTGACACATTCAGGCTCCTTGGGCACCCCACTCCACTCCACCCTAGTCAGCACCATTTCTCATACAAAGAGCGGACATACGTTGTTTACTTCTCCACAGCAGCAGCAGGCTCCCGTGCAGTCAACGTGCCTGGCTGAGAGAGATGTGGCCAGTTTCCGAAACATGGAACCCCTTCCATGTTGGCTACAGTAGGCGAGAGAATGGAGCCAAGGTGGATATCGCCTGGCTTTCTCTAGAGAAGCATCATCAGACAGTTCGGACGTTGATAGACGTACTGGTTGGTTCTGGGACTAAATTTCCAAAGTTGGTGGATTTGAGCATCGAGAGAAGAGTCGTGAGTGTGGCATTTTCGAAGAGGTGATAGCAACAGCGAACGAGTGAATTGCAAAATCAAGAAACACTTACATTTCGTAGAGGAGTCTTCTCCATTTCCTTGTATGTGAAAACGGTGTCAATTTCATCACAGAACGCTGTCCAGCATACTCTGAGGAGAGGCTCGTCAGGCATTCTATAGTTGTCACAAATAGCTTTGACCTCACGTGTGTCGAGTACAATTTTGGTAAGATCAATAGCCCGAGCAAACTGAGTGTCGGATATCAGCCTATGCCTGAGCGGGTCATGTTGCTTGATAAACTCCCTACTCCGGATTCGGCCTTTGTAGACGATAAGTTTCACTTTGTTAATTGCGGTATCGACATCATATTCATCGTGCTGCACCTGTTTGTTCATCGGAAACGAGGTCAGTTGATGCATGCACTTGCTGCGACATGATGTAAGTACACCTCCATCCTGCTGGAGGATGGAGGTGTACTTAAATCATGGAAAACTTCGCCTAATCCCAGTGAAGATTCGTATCGTCTTTTGTGAGCACCACACCGGTGGTCATAATCATCACCAGCAATGGAACAATAAGAAGTTATGAGCACATGGGCAGAGAAGAGTCTGAATGGATCCGACACAACAAACCCATCGAGCTTGGATGAAGTTAGCAAGTACATTTGTAAATCACGTACACGGTCTTCCACTCGCATATCAAATTGTGTGAGCATAGAACTACCGTAGTCCAGACAGGCAGCCATCCAATCACCCAGACATATGTCATAGAATGAAGATGCCTTGCCTTGTAGTCCTTCATCATACGGAGTTCAAACGCAGTCTCACAAACCATATCGCCGTAATGAAGCAGGTAGAATTCAAGGAAGTCGGCTTGAGAAACTTTTTCCAGCTCTCCGAAGGATTTGTCCAGATATTCCTGCAAGGCTTCCTCTTTTGTAATCCTGTCGCACATGACGTCCGGTTGAACTGCAGCGTTGTACATCTCCTTGATTCGATCGATGGTCACGTTACCACTCCCTTCCTAAGCCAAGAAGCACTACACGTTAATGGTGTCACTATGCCCTCGCCTTTCACGGTCCTCAAGGTTTGCTCTGCTCACATCAAGATGCTCATTAAAAATTCATCGCGTGCAATTACCATGGCTCAGACCTACAACCGTTTAACACTTGGACATTGCATGAACATCGAGTTAGTATATGATCCATATCATGGAGGCGAGTCACAAAAATCTGTTAATTTATACAGGGGTATCATCGTTACACAAAAGTACGTCAACAAAACTCCTCGCCACTAATTTGTGGGAGTCGACTCTCGCAGGAACATAATCGCAAAAATGGAAGGTAGTAGAAAGCTAGAGTAGAAGGAGTACCTTCTCTAGTTTCTTGAATGCAATATTCACCAGTCTCTCACGATGCTTCTTCCACTGAAGCATGGGCAAAAATGTGGGTTCTTCATTAATTCCAGCCAGTCGAAATCAATTATTCTATCTACCTCTACCGCAGGCAGACGCTAAGAAGTAACTGATATTCTGCAAGAGCCACTAGATGATCCCCATAAAATATGCTTTAGCATGGAAATTTCCCTCCATTTTGAGACTGGTCCTATGTGAGATTGTCGCTTTCAAGAAAATCAAAAACTATCTTCAGCACAGTCGTCATGACTCGAATGGAAGAATTTGGCTACAACAGGGAAATGCGACATGTGTGGAGGCGCAGACCGTACCGTGCCTCTGATTTTCTCCATCATATCCATGAAGCTGAAGCATTTCTCATCAGGACAGTGGGTCTTCATAAGGAGGGCCATTTCCTGTATACGAGGACTCGAGCGTCTTGTTTCAGGTTTGCAGGCGAAATAGGCTACGGGAAATGCAATACAATGTTCTTGAGTGGATGAGAGCTGAAGGCAGAGCAACAATTTACCTCAGGATTAAGGCGACTGTGAGTGAAACCCAGGAACTCCTTGAAGTCTGCAATGTCCAAATTCCTGCCTTTGAGCTTCGCTCTGGCCTGGTTCAGCGCCTGCAACAATTGAGTAAAGCTTGTCAGCGCCCAAAGGCTTGGACTTCTTTCAGACTCATGCGAGCAAGATCACGTATAATGATTCTCTGAATACCGGGCGTTGTAATTTGTACCTTGATGCACCTGGCGCCCATTTTCCTGAACTGAAACAGGAGACACTCATAAACGAAGAAAATTGGAAGAACCATGTTGCTACGCTTTAGTCCACTGGCAAGCTTTCCATATCAGCGGTTCCTCTGCTCTTGAAATCACAGGCATAACGTCCAACGCATTCACATGGCGGCTTATCACCTGCAACCAAAATCTGGAGCAACCTTGTGTCTCCTAGCTTCCACGCCTCCGCTCTCTCATGAACTCATCATTGCACGGCTCTTCCGTCCCATAACCGCCACCAGCATTTCTTTATTTAGCAGTCCGGGTGAAAGAACATGTGTCCGATCATGACATGATTGCTTCTCTTTCTCGAGCACGAACTGTATACCGGAAAATTCCACCCTCTCCACTTATGACACCATTGTTTCGTGTCTTTTGACCACCACTAGTGTGCATGGAAACTTTTTGCGCTCCTTCTTCACGTCGACGATCGGACGCTGTTTTGCTTGTTTCTTTCTGCCTGCCTGCCTGCCTGATACTCTTGTCAGCGATGTCCTTTGTTGCAACAGCTGCTGTTTCTGTTGCCTTTGTCCTACGTTTGCGTCACCAAACAGACCAACATAACGTACGAGGATCTCCACTTCAATTCCACTAATCCTGCAGCGAACGTCACTTGTGCGTTGACGTCTACTCTCGGACTGCCTGCCTGCCTTTCCTGCCGTAATCGGGCTTCCTACATCCTGTCCGAGAAATGGCATCTCGTATAATCAGGCGGTTTCGAAAATACCAGCGGACAATTCAAAGCGCACATAATCGAATTCATGGGTCTGGAGGATGAATTCGAAGACTCCTGCCTACATAGACCACAGCCAGCGGCACCGAGTGTAAAAGGTGAACATCTGGCGAGCGAATTTCACTGTCAGACTCTCGTCCCGAATTTAGATCGGAGCTTTCTTTGCGCAGCGAGTGACAGTGCGCGCATGCGACGAAGAAAGAAATCAAAAAAACGCAAGCTTATATTCTTCTCGTAATCGGCATCGAGATATCACGCTATGTGTGAAGTCAAGGCACCGTAGCGTATTCAGAAAGGCATGACTCTACGGAACCTGTGTCCTCCTCGTCGATCGAAGACCTGCTCTGATCATGCAGTAAAATAATCAATCGTACCCACAAAACATGCTCGCTACTACTGACACACCGCAGCCGACCCAACAAACATCGAACAGCTGCCGCTTGATCGGGCTCGAGCTGTGCAGCGAGTGAATTTTCCTGCGCATAACTGCTCTCTCCTTCTCTGAATCTTCTGCAAACCTTTCCGTCCCCTTCAGCCGGCATTTCTTTTCGCACGACATGCAACTTCCGTCACGTCAGCTTGACGGGGAGTCCCCGACCCCCCTGGACTCGATATTCGGTCCTCTTTCCACCACGCTGTTCGCTCGAATTGCCTCGAATGAAATGCAATTTAATTTAATAATGACATGGCCTCCAACTGCAGCACGCACACACACACCGAGTGGCCCACACGCGGACGGTGTGAATGAGGCTTCGAATGTCGAGATATATCGACTGCTCATGAGCCGCCTGTACATTAGAGTCATTACGGGCTCAAAACAGTAGAGTCAGAACAGCCCCGTCCGAGAAGTTGACGGGAATGGATTCAGTTTCGAAAAGAGTTGTCCATTTCCTGTAAATCTTTTTACTTCTACTTTATATGGTCCACAAAATTGTTTTCGGTGTAGAATCCCGGGATCTGAAAGAAGTAATGTTTCTAAATCTTAAATAAAACTCTCGTCTAGAAACATGGGTGTGTTTTTTTTTCAATTCAAATTACCCGTTATTCATGTAGTACACACAATGCGAATGCAAATGTAGACAATCATATGCATTCAATTGTGTAAACGTGATGAAATTGTCCTGACGTGAGTGGATTTGTTCATTCCCGTGAGTGAATTTGTTGATTTTCAAATCCGCCTGTTAATCAATTAATGATTGGCAACAATCTTGGAGGAGAGACTGTAATAATTATGGTTGTAGTTGCGGACTCTGCATTGAACCTTGATTTATAATGGGGAAATCTATCATTTGACTGGAAAACATGGATGTCATGATGTCTCAAGCTAATGTTACTTGTAATGTTGGTATATTTACTCTTGCAGCTAAATAGCAAGAGTAAATATACCAACATTATGAGACATTTGTTGAATCTTTTCAAGATTCTAAGAACTTGTTGCAAACACCACGCATGGGCAAAATATTTGTTGAAGATGAAGACATTTGGTGGGATGGTTGACATTTCTTTTTCCGCAAGAAATGGTCTTCCGCTTAAGTCGGGCAGCGTCTTGTAAAAGACTTTAGAAAGATTTGTAGCAAATTATAAGGAAGTTAAAGTTTGAGTTAAGATCACAAGAAGATTACAAAATATATATATATATATATATATAAAATTGTAAATTTTTTTTGCAGATGCAATCACAACAAATTTATTTAAGACTATTAAAAACGGTTATATTAAATGTTTTAGTTTTTAATATTCTATATTTTAATATTCTTACTTGTTGAATTGACACATCAATACTGATAATTAAAGTCCAAAAGTATCAAACAGAACACTATAAAAATATACATTTATCAAGTTTTCAATCAATATGAAGATTTTGAAAGCATAAATATGAGTAGTGAATTTTTTCAATCTATCCAATGTTTGGTCCACTAAAGTTTTCAAGTGTAAAAAAATTTATGGTCAGAAGTGTGTATTCAATTATTGTACTTTCACTAAAAAAATCACATCATCAAATAATAGTCATCTTGCATATTCTTTTCTATTAACATACTCAAATGTCAGTCTTTTGTGTGAAATGACTAGTATGTGACTTTTATCTAATATATTTAATTTTCAAGCTTTGATGCTTTTAATAATTTGAAAAGAATCATTTTATAAGAATTTTTTTTTGAATTATACAAGTTGTGACAAGCCATAATTTTGATTTTGATTATATATTTCTTCACACTGTAGTATACATTATAAATTATTGATTATATGTTTTTTTACTCTCATAAAAATCAGATTTTATTATTATTTCCTCAATAAAAAATGATATTTCAAGCAAGGATAAAAAATAATAGATTGATGAAGATTTAAATACGGAGATTGTTTTATGAAATACTTAGAGTTCTCCATAAAATTTTTAAGATGATTTGTTAACTCAACATAACTTTGTATTCTCCACACTCAACAATAACTTCAAGACCACAGTATTTGTGGTAAATACACATCTATTGGTAATAAAGAGCAGAATAGATATGAATATGTAATAGCTATTACAAACATTATCAGAACTTTAAGACTCTAGCAACGACATAAACAAAGACATTGATGTAATATGATTGACATAGGTTGAGGTTAATGCATCAGAAAAAATAATTTAAATAAAATTTACTTAATTTGTTCTATTTACAGAAAGATTTTCTCTAAAAGCTATTTTTTTCTCTTGAGCATACATTCCAAGCATAAATTTATCTACACCTCATGAGTTTTCCAAGTTTAACAATTTCACCTTACCACAATCAATTAAATTATCATCTAGCTCTTTCAAAACTTTTTTTTTTTTTTTTCTTGTGAGTAACCTTCCAACTCTCACTCTTTCAATTTCAAAAGAGAGTAGATAATGTATGTAGAAAATTGATCTTTTGACACTATATATTTTTGACCTTGCATCAATGAATCGATATTTTTAATCAAGTTTTGCCTTATCCTTTTTTATTTGACTAAGAAATTCTGTCATCTAATCTTAATCATAGATCCACATTACAATAAAATCTAAATTTTTTAATCGAATGTAAAATACTACATAATCTATGATTTTCATCTACAAATAATTTAATGGTTATTTTTTATAAATAAAATTTTTCTTATCATAAATGTTTTATAAATATTTTTAAAATTATATAGAATTTTTAAAATTTTTTTTAAACCTTAAATATTTTCATGATATATCACAAAAAATTTTATTTCATCTTAGATCAATATATTTTTCCTAAATGTTTGACATAAGATATCACGAATTAGATTGTAAATAACTCATATAATAAAATATTAGTTTAAAAAAATTCCACAAAGCAATAAAATATAGACTGAATTTGCAAAAAAAAAATTCATTTTTTTTATCTTGTTGTAATTTTTTACTCTAGCAATCAACACAAGTTTGGATGTATTTATCATAATGTTGTTGTGATATTTTCATGTGACTTTTGAACTAGAGTTTAGATGATATTTTAAGTTTTTTTTCTCACATGATGTTTGTCATGACATTTGCACACAATAATATGATGATCAAGGTTAAATGTAAATCTTGGAAATTCTCAATAAAAAATTATATTTTTTATGCTTCATTTGAGATAAAAAAAATGGCAAATGCGGATGTAAAGTCTTACATTGCAGCTCATTCATCAATGAGTCTTAAAGTTCAAAATATGATGATAATGAAGAAATTATGATTACAACTTATGATGATAATTCTAACTTTTTCTCTCAAAATACGTATTTGTAGAGAACATTATCTCCTTCATAGCTATCAATATTTTAAGAGACACTTGTTCGTTTTTGTATAAGATTTGAAAATCAACTATGGCTTGAATGTTAAAAAGTTAGCAAGTATCCCACTCAATTGGGTTCGATTGAGACTTTATGGAAGAGTTTTACGGTTGCACATAGCCCGTTCATCATGTGTTATTGTTCACATTTTTTATTTTTATATGCATATTAATTTATAATTTTTTCTAAAATTCATAATTTTTATTTTATTTAAATTAAATGATTAAATAATAAATTATAAAATTTTTTATATATATATTTGATATTTTAATAAATATATATTATTTTTATATTAAATTTTATTAGATATATATTATTATATTATATATATATGATTCATTAATCTTATTTTATTTTCATGATTTGATATTATCATGAGTCTTGATTATAGAAGGTTTAGTGATGACTCATGAAAACTAGCATCATAACTATATTAGAATGTTATAGTATGATCCATTATTTCACATTGTCATTCATAACATATCATCATTTATGGTAGATTAAATCTAAACATCTTAGATTTGAATCTATTATGTTATTGTCAAATTTATGATTTCCATACAATATTTAAAACATGATTCAATCACAACAATCCCAACCAATAAGAGACATCTCATGTCTATCTTGGTTATCGCTCGAGTTCATCCAAGATTACAGAATGTAACATTATCTACAATACTCAATACAAGTAGCCATATCCATTAGCATATCCATCAATCAATTTAGCATATGATTATTATATTTGCTACATTGTGAGACTGTGTCTAAGCATAATATGATTCCATTGTGAGAGTGTATGAGATTAGTTTTGCATGTCTAAGTTTATTTCATAGACTTACTAGTGCAATCTAGAATACGGTGAGAGTTTTTCTTATTATTATATTGTATAATTATGATTGTGTGAATTCTATTTATTTTTATACCATGTTAGTATCCATGACACTAACATGGTATAAAATTAAATAGAATTCACACATGAGAAGATTTTTTGTCAACAATAGTTATCTTCTTTCTTGAACAAAAAGATACTTAGAGTTGGCAAGAAAAATACAATATTGATTGATTTTGTATGAGGATTGATTCCAAGCAAGAGATTGGTTGACTTTGTATGAGAAGTCGATTAGTTTTTCACAAAATCATAGGGTGCACTATGTAAAATAATTATTACACAATGTTTGCACGTATATGAAGATGTAAGATCTTTGTCACAATTTATATAATGGCATCTCTAGTTAGGTAGGTGCATGCAACGCAGATACAACAGTTAGAGCCGATAGTGCAGTTAGCGCCGTTTGCATTAAAATTGTCGTTAAGGCCAACAACGCCATTAGAAGACCTAGGGCTCAAGGAGTAGAGTTCAAATTGGGATGCAATTTTCTAAGTTGAGCCTTTGAGAGTATGGCTATGATGGATAGGAGCTAGAGAAGCAAGTTTGAAGTCTGAGTGTGGAAGCAGTTTGGGAAACTGTAAGCAAAAAGAGAAAGTTGAAGGAGATTGCTAAAGCGAGAAGTCATGTACCAAAGGCATCGTGGCCTAAGATGAGAGCTTCAAAGGTTGACGGAGGAGATCCACTTTCTTTGGTATCACAATTGGTGTAGAAGCTGGAAAATATTATTGGTCCAATTTTCATGGAGTTGAACGAGATGGGTTCATACTAGATGGTCCAAACGAGATGGATCCATTAAGTTTTGCTTTTTACTTATTGGTTCTCGAACTTCTTCCACACTCAGACTTCTTACGTTGCTTTCCAAATTTCCCATTGAATCTTCTTGTCCTAATACGGTTTCCTCAATCTCCCGCATTACTTCATCCATCTCCTATGGAGGCATGTGATCCATGTTCATTGCTACAAACAACTTCAAGCTTTCTACTCCATTGGGTCCAAGACTTCTTGTCAAGCCGCTACTGGCTTCATCTATATTCGGCTCTTTCAAAAAGTCTTTTGCGTCCAGCTAATACTTCACCATTTACTTTGAGGTAAGCACCCCATCCTTGAGTACATGTGTACCCGGAATGAGGAAATAAATGCCACTCTCTTCTCTCTTGCTCTTAGCTTTGCATCCATTGCTTGCACATTCCGAGTGAAGATTTCTCCCCAATTCACTTTGATCGATACTCCCACAAAGCCTTCCACTATTCTCACCTTATGCATGCTTACATAAGTAGTCATGTGCAGCGAGAATAGATGGTTCAACGTATACATTATCTTCCTCAAGAAATTATCTTTGATCAAATCAATCTTAAATCCATTAGTCTCTTTCATCCCACGAGGATCAAACCATTTAGACTCATCAAAGTCGAACTCTATATGCAGTGCCGACCTCTCCCAGTTGATATCATCCTTCTCCTTTGCATAATATCTTTCCAATGACTCAACCCACAAGATTGCATCCCACATATCGAGATGTCTTCTTAACACAATAGGATTTGCAACCTTCTTAACGCATACCTCATCACACAATTTTGGCCAAACATAATCCCAACGCCATGGTAAAAATGCACCTCCAAGATTCTTCAATCTCAATAATTCATATGCAGTCCAATCTAGGTTAAGCACCAAAGGTCTGATTATCCCTGATGACATCTTCTACGTTGGCCTCAATCGAATAGTCTCTCTTACTCCCGATCAAATTTCCGTTTGTTTCTTGATCATGTAAACCTCGAGAGTTCTGCGCACAGCTGCTTTCCAACACGGTTACTAACTTATATTACCTTGAATATCAAAACTTCTTCAGCCATCTGCTCTCAACTCACTCATAACATTCATATTCATACTAAAATGCCTATTCGTATTCGGCATTCCTCATTTTCTTGAAATAAAATGCATTTTATTCTTAAAAACAAGAAAAGGCTTAAAATTCCTAAATAACGTCCGAAAGGTGAACCATGTTACATGAGTGTCAAGAATGTATATTTATGTAGTTGCTAGAGTTATGAAGTTATCAATGATGTTCACACAAGATCATATGAGTTTTATGTCACAAAGTATTGATTTTGCAATCAATATGGTACTTTTATTTTTTTTTCACTTTTTTATACAAGAATCTATGAGATTACCATGGACATGATTGAAGAATCCAACTTTGCCAAAGATAGTAATGGTGTTGAAGGAATATGGACTTTTAAAAATATCTTTGGAGGAATTGGATAGAATGATTAGGGGATAAAACGAGAAACATTTAGAAATCAAAATTCATCAATTTTGCCAATAGAATAGAAGGAAAGCCAAAGTCAAAGCTTGGATATTACACCATTTGTTTTGTCAAAGAGAAAATGTTTGAAGAAACAACAAGTTGAGAGGAAAGATAATTAAAAGCATGCCTTAGTAGAAATGATTTGGAGGCTTTTTACTCTATAGATCGATAATGCGACATTGATAAACTAGCTGTATAAGACATTATAAGGCATTGCCTAAAACTAGCTCTTTTTATTTCCCTATCTAATGCATTTTTTTTGTTGCAAACAAAAAAAATGCATCTTCAACTTCAATTTTGAACACCTAAAAGTCAATATTTCATTATTCTGACATTACCGGTCTTGTGCCAAGCATCTATATTATTGTGTGAGATACTTTACATCTTCTATCACCCCACCAAATTTCAGATCAAATGTACACTATATGATAAACCTATAGCTTGCCTCTCTTATTTTCAACCAAAAAATTTTGGAACACCATATCTTGGACTTTGAGCACTTCTAGCCAAAATCTGTTTAGGCCAATCTTGATTCTAAACCCCAAGATAACTATGAACATAAACCCATTTTGTCAATTTTTAGTAGCACTTCCACCCTTCAAAATTTTTTATTCGAATTTAAGTACTAAAATAAAAAAATACAGAAATTCAAAATTGATCACACCAACTTCGAATCGACTCTATTTCTAGATCTCCATCACAGTCTTCACTTTATCAATGTTGTGCATACTCTACAGCAAAAAGATCAAAACTAACATTGATTAAAACTCGTCAAAACACCTTCAATGCTCCAAGAATAGATTTTTCTCCAGACAATGTAAGATGAACCTCCTCCAATCGAGATAATATCCTCTCACAATCTTCAATGTGATCCTTCACAAACTTTCGACAGTCCTTTCCATCGATGGTTCCATCCTTCTCCTCTTCTGTACATCCCTTGATTGGCACATCATCTAGAAAAGGCATTGTCTTCTCGGGAATAAAGTCCCTTAACACTTTATTCATCCCATTCATCATGTGTGCTACTGAATTTGTGGCCCCTTGTGGCAACATGCACATCCTTACCAAGCCCAAGGGTGTTCTCATTGTGGTAACATCCCTGCTTCCTTATGATAGTTGAAACTGATCATACCCAGAGTAAAGATCCCCCATAGAGTAGATATCTCTCCCTACAAAGGCTTCTGCAAACTCGTCCACAATTGGTCCCACCCCCATAATCCTGATATTCACTTGATTCACCGGTTGCATGTCTTGAATGAATCGTAATGATCCATTCGTTTTTGGTACTGTAAACTATCGACTGGAATATGGTGCAAAGGACGGCTCCAAAATCCTCATCCTCATCTTCTCCTTCAACAACTCAATGAGTTTTGAAAGATGGGCTCTAGGTAATGGGATCGGTCTCAAGTCCCAAGGCGCATGAGGCACAGTAAAAATGATCATGGGAGCTACTACATTAGGATCCACACACCCTATCTCCTTTGCTTCAAAAGAGAATGATTTTCCATGCCTAGCAAGCATCTCTTTGAAACACCCTTCTTTATTTGCAAGAAGGAAACCATAAGATCCAACCTTCAACTCCTTCATAGTGGTTTCAGTAAACTTGTGTCCCATTTTACTAGGATCCCTCAAGTTACTTTCTCTACTCGCTTGCTGCACTTGTTCTTTTGAGTCAGTTGGTAAAGGAGCAACTATCGGTTTCACCTTCTTATCAACCGTTTTATATCTGGTCTCCACTCGAACCTCGGGTGCTTGGAACATCGCAATAGTGGAGTAGAGCTCTCTAGAGTGAACCTCCACTATCTTGTCTTCATCCCCAAATCCAATCTCCATCCTCTCCTTCAACGAATCTCCCAAACCAAACTCCTCATAAACTCCTGATATATATTCACCTTCCTCAAGAAGCTTCAAATCTGCAAGGTCTTCTTCATATTTGTGCAGTTTGTCCTTCTCCCATCTTTTTAAATTAGCAACCTCCTTGTATGTAGCATACCCATCACGCGAAAACTCCATCAATCCTGTACAAAAGGTATCTTTCTCTTGCATAGGTGAGAGTACCTTCTCCTCCGTACCACTATATCCTCTCTCTATAGCGGTACTTCTCCAAAATCCTCAAAATCTTCAGATTTTGGGAAAGCTCCCTCTCTCAACCGTGCTTTGTTTCTCTCATGATTTGCTGGAATTGTTAGAAACTGCACCAACCGCTTCCCATCTTGGCTGCGAATTCGTGCATATGCCGATCCATCATCAAGCACTCTTGTCTTCATCCTCAGTGCTATGATGTAAGGTTGACCAAGAATCAATGGGTATGATATAGAGTCTTGCACGAAGAAATTCTGCTTAGCTACTACATCCCCAACCTTCACCGGAATATTAGGGCACGCTCCATACAAGCCCTCTCGAGTATTGTTGGCTGCCCTAATCACCCAACCATGATTGGTGTCTATGGGCCACTTCCCCTTCTTGTAGAGCTCTCTCGATATTATATTGATCTCCGATCCATGATCAATTAGTGCTAACACCGGTTCACTGAGATCCCCTAGATTCACAAGGGTTTCAGTAGTCGCCCTTGCCCAATGCGATCGGGTGTAGTGGCTAGACACTTTCACACCTTCTTCTTTTGCTTCATCCTCAAAGCGAACCTTCTGAGATTTCAATCCACAACACTCTACCATCGCATCTTCTTCATCCCTTGATACCTTTGTACCCATAGCATGAAGTAAGCGCCTCTCATTGGAAATCTGCCGTTTCCTCTTGATGATATCAATGATAATATCATGAAACTCCCTCTTTGCTATTCCAAGTATCTCCCTCAAGGTAAACTCTACCTTGGCATTCAAAATCCTCTCCTCCAAGACTCCCTTCAAATCTGTTGCCGCCTCAATATCCGATTGTAGTTTGTATACTGGTACCTTCCCCTGTCCTTCTCACCCCCTTTGGTTCTTTCCTTAGACCTCGAGGGACCAGCTTCCTCCATAGCTTGATCAGGTGGGAGAGATGTATGAGGTCTGATGCGTTCTCTAGCCAACCTCTTCAATGAGAGTCCTTCGCCAGAATCCTCCTCTTCCCTCCGTCTCTTATGTTCCACCGATGCTTCATATTGAGTCTTAGCAATATAAGCATGAACCGACATGATTTCTACTGGATCTTCCCATCCAGTAATTGTTAATATCCCAAGTTCATCGAGTTGATATAGGTCGATCTGTGCCTGATGACTACAGGCCGTAGATCTAGGGTTGTTACGTACCGATGGTACAAATCTGTTTAGGGCTAACCCAAGATTAGGGTTTCCCTGTACTCCCCCTATATATACAAGGGGAAGGCGAAGCCTTCCCCATCTCATTCATGTACACTCTCTCTTGTCCCTTTGGTGTGCTCTCCTCTTCTTGGAGTGATTCCTGAAGAGTCGGTTTCTCAACATGATATCAGAGCATGGTGGGAGCATTAGTTTTGTAGATTAGACATAGAGGAGTGCTGGAGATCAGTGAGGAGTGTGCCTCAAAATTGGAGGCTGAAGCGATTAGATTGTTAGGGAACCGTTTCATGTTTTCTCAAAATCTTCAATCGCGTTTTCGGAGATCAAGATGATCATTTTCGACCTATTTCTGATTTCCATGAAGTTTGGTAGAATGTCGAATTTGGTAGCCATGAAGTTTTCGTGCGATTTGGAGTTGTTGATGATAGTTATCGCCTTTCCAAAAATCTTTGAGGAGCTGTTTGGAGGCCTAAAAGAAGTTTTTTAGAGGTTTAGAGGTTTGAGTACAAGCAGTTCATTACGTCAATTTTGACCAGAGAACCTCTTCCGAAGTTCGACGAACTAGTCCCAATGATGTTGGGAGAAGAAGTGCAGTGCAGGCGTACTAGTGCTTCGTCCAGCCCGCAAGAAGGTGTGTTTTTTGCAGGTCTGGAGGTCGAGGCAGTGGTCGTGGCAGAGGAGCTAGATATGGTGGTGGTAGAGGTCGTGCGCAGAACAAGGCACCGAACCCGGCCCGGGTGCACCAGGCTTTTGCCCGGAAAGGCGAGGTTAACACACTGCAACCATCACAAGAATGGCCACTATGCCAAAGATTGTTACAAGCGTCGAAGCGATCTCGCGCTTCGGGCCAACAGGGCCATGTAGCTGTTGAAGAACAAGCTGGCGATTGTGACACACGAGTTATGTTGCTTTCGCTTTTGATACACATTGGGTGATCGATTCGGAGCTACTGAAGCCACATGGACGCCGCATCAAGAATGGTTTTGCGTCGCTCGACCTTTGTGGAGACTCCTCGGTTCATGGTGATTGGAGATGATACGAAGCACGAGATCAAGCATAAGGGTAAAATTCTGCTTCATATTCCATGATCTAATCTTTTACGGAATCGGAAGCGTTTTTACATGTTCCTATTCGACTCGAAATCTGTTATCGGTGGGGCCGGATGGTAGAACAAAGTTTCAAGTGCGTTTCAACAAAGATGGATGCTTTGTTGAAGACTCCTCAGAGACTGTCGTAGCTCGAGGTAGCAAGAGTGGTAGGATTGTTCAAGCTAGGACTTCTACGTTAATGTCGATAAATAGCCAACTCTGTCATTCTGAGAAAGTGGCTTTGTAGTATCTGACATAGATATTTGGCATAAGCGAATTGGGCATATGAACTTTCAGAAAGTGAAGACTCTTCTGAGTTCAGATCTAGTCACAGGTTTGCCCAACTTCACTTCGCTAAGCCCTTTAGCGATTGTTATTTGTCGGTTCGGCAAGCAAGCTAGACAACCCTTTAAGGGATTAGGTAGGAGAAGCGATAAAGCTTCTAGATTTGGTGCACACATATGTATGGACTTCTTCTCAACCGAGTTTATCTGGTTTTGAGTACTTCGTGTCCTTCATTGATGATTTCTCTCGCTACACCTAGGTTTGCTTCCTTAAGAGCAAGGGCTCTTAAGGAAGTAAGCTCAGCTTTCCAGACTTTCCACACCTTGGTGGAGAAACAGTATGGACAATCTATCCTTTGTCTACGTTCGGATGGATGGAGGCGAGTTTACATGCGGAGAATTCGCTTACCCACGTAAGCATGACATCTGAGGGCTAGAAGACTTGCGGTTATACTCCACAAATGCAAGAATGGCGTTGCGGAGAGGAAGAATCGTCACATAGCAGAAGCTGCTCGCGCTATGTTGAACTGTGACCTCAGGGTTGACTCTCACTCAGGTTTACCTCCGATGGCTTTTTGGAAGCTCATCATGAATCTAGAAGGACTTAGTCCCACCATATGACCATGACCCTATTGCTCACTCTTACACAAACTCTCAAAGTCCAAGCTCCATTATGCATATTATCACCAAGAGTAAGATATCACTCAAAAGGAAAGGTATACTTTGGTAATCAAAGTCTTCATTGAATCAAGGCTCCACTCCGAACATGACGTCTCCAAGACTCCCCAAAACTAAGATCACCACACTATCTTCTCCCAAAACTAACTTCCATTGAAAAACTACTTGAGAGGTGCTTCTCAACCTCTCTATTTATACTACTTAGAATCTTACCATAGTAACTACAAGTAATCACCATGTAACTTCCTCTTACCGAGTTTAAACGAGATAGAGATCACAAACCCCAATGAAAAGGGTACATGGCAACATGCAATTGATCCACTTGGATCTTCTAGAAGCCCAACTACTCCCTAATTGACTTCTAGTGTACCAGTCCAGGTCCTCCCTCTTTGTAGGCATGGGAAACGGGATAACTCAACAATGTGGGTAATGCAACTCTTGGCTGATCCACATGGTTCATCACTGCCATGGATGACTTGTCAACATAGACCAATGCCTCGGAGTGTCTACCCACATCCAAAATACTCTCCACTGTGAGATGTGAGGGTCTCTCCACTCCGTCATATGCTTGTAATAAAACCCCTCTTGGAAGAAGGTTTGTCCATCATAGACGTGGATGATGTGCACGAGATCCTTTTCTCGCTGCATCCAGCAATACTGTTGGTCCAATCCATGACCACACCTGATATACACTCGTCATCACTTGGATCATCCAACAAGGGAACATTCTCCAAAATGTATATTGGTGAATAGGTTTGTTGTGACTGAAGAGATCATAACACATGCAACATCTCCCAAAATATGTCAAAACATGAATCCAGTAGCCCATGTCCATTACCATTTAGTGTGTGTCCCTAACATTGCCATTTAGCAATAACCAAATGTATGGTGCCATGTTGAGCAAGGTCTTGGGCCCCTAGCAATAAAATATCTCACGGCAAGGCATGCTGATATCCTTGAACCGCCAACAATGGTAGAAGATCTAGATATCGTCGCAACAATTACAGCAAAGGGCATAATGTAACACACCTTGCAATCTCATCTTGCTCCACATACAAGTATCGATGTATTCGTATGCCAAACTACAAAACAACAACCTCCAAACAGATCTATCACACCTATACCCTCCTTTGGATACTGCCAGACAATATCTATGACAACATTGTGGAAGTGGAAATAAATTTCTTCATCTCCTCCATTTCTGGAGCAAAATACTCACCCTAAGCCTAATGTATGAGTTGATTTGCCATATGTTGCAGCTGCATACATGAAGTACCTAATGATTCATCCAACGTGGATGATAGTACTCCACTAAGACTTAGCATGATAGCCACATCCTTTGGACAAGGACTATCATGTGCATCCATGTTATCCTCCGACAAATCACCGGGACAAGTAACACAAGTACTGAAGGCTACAACATATACCAAACCTCCACTTGGTAATGAATCGTACAAGTAGTCGACTCACTCGGTCTTCGCCAGATTGCCAACCTGGCCAATAAGGGGCTGTCTCCTCCCAATAATCAATGTTAAACTCCATTGAGTATAACATTGCCGCAACCACCAAAACATCATAGTACTCTGCAAGTGTAACTACAGCACATACTTACGTTGTAGAGCTATCCGAGACATGATCCAGTTGCACTTGCACAATTAACTCCATCCGGGTGATGTATGGTGTCGGAGCATCACTAGAACCTCCAAGAGATGTCTGAATCTGAAATGGACATCTCTTCACATCGCTCTTTTGCAAACCAAGACCAAGCATTGCATCCTTATCCAACATAAGGGATTATGCACTTGAATCCAACAACACTCGTTGAGGTCATTAAACCTTTCTTGAAGGTCCGACCAAATAGAAGACATCACTTATGTTATAACATTGTTGCCCTTGTGCATAATGTCTCTAAACCTACACAAATTACTTCATATCTTTTAGGATTACATCAAATTTTAGATTAAACGGAGAATATATGATAATCCTATAGCATATGATTCTTATTTTTTATTCAAAAGCTTTGAAACGCCCATTGTTGAACTTCAATCACTTTTTTTCAAAATCTTTTTCACCACTATTAATCTTAATCACCATCATCACTATGAGCATTAACCCACTTTGTCAATTTTCAACAACAATTATGTGCTTGAAATTCTTCACCAAAATCAAAGGTAAAGGGCTAGAATTGGTAATGAACCATATCAATAATCGACTCATTCAGCCCTCATTAGATTGCCAACCTTGCCAATAAGATTATGACTCCTCCCAATATTCAATGTTAAACGTCATCAGATATAACAATTCCATACCCACTAATACATAATAAGACTCTACAAATGTAATAACAACATTGTCTCTCAAGGATTTTGTTTCATTCTTACAACGCTTGAGCGCCTTGCTTGTAGAAAAACTTTTTAGATCCTCGTGTGAGGTACAATTGTCCTTCTCTTCTCCTCACCAATTCATATTTGAATTGATTGCAATCAGTCAAAAATCCCCGTGAGAATCATATTAGATCTCAAAATTGGCCCTCTTGTCCAAACCTTGCAACTGATTGCATTATTGTCTTTTTGTGCTTTCATATAATTTTCAATGTTTTTCACTCTCAAATCTCTCAAAATAATTTTTTAAATATACACTATATCACAAGGTAATATGCATACCCTTGTGTTTAAAGACTATCACAAATTTGAATCCTTCACTCATATTACCCCCAAATTTCATAAAAAGATTTTTAATCATCCAAGCTTCAACTATGGAAAGTTTTATTCATCTAAATCTCCAATTGCAAAAGTTGTAATCATTGTGATAACTTTGTGATATTCAATGCAATATTGCAACTTTAATTATGTAGACTAACTTCAAGATATCATTCAGTACTCAAAACTTCTCCAATTGAATTATAGCTTTAATCTGAATTAAAGTCCAAGTTGTCAATTATATGGTTGTTTAATTAGATCTTTTGAAACAATTATATGATTCTAAAAATACTTTCGATTATACTTTAGGGTTTGAATTTCACTCTCCAAATTCAAATGATCACAATAGATCAACAATCCACTCAATTCCATTCATTTTTTAGCCCAAATCATAGCTCTTGTCATTAGATTTCCATCCATATCTTTCAATGCATGAATAATTTTTTAAAAGGGTTTCAAAACTTGTCAAAACCTTAAATTGGTTGTCCCAAATGAGTTCATTTGGTTTAAACTTCATGACCTATGAGAATCAAGAGTGATATTTTTCACTCCTAGTGTGGCCAAAATTGCTTCATTCTAACTTAGAATTTTAGATTTAACCTAAAGACACTACTTAGCCATAAAATGAATGGTATAAGTAGCTATTAATATAAAATCAAAATAACAACTCAAATCAGATTAAGTATGAATGAAACTACAAATGAAATAGTGAAGTTTATTACACGAGATTAAAATCTCTCGCCAAAATTCATAACAATCAATTTACTATTATCTGTTTTTTGAAAAAAATATAGATGAATTAGAATTCATGTGTTGAAAATTACCACCATGAGAAAATTCACGCTATGAAAATAACTAGAAGAATAATCGGATATGGAGATTTCATCACAAATAGCATTAAGTTTGCTCCAACGTGATTTATGTTTGAAAGTGATTACGATAAAGACATTTGATGTTGATCAGAATTGGATTGAACATCTACACATCTAAACGATCATGTTATATTTTATCCATGTCCCACGTCGATTTCATTTTGATCATATAAGCTCTTTAGTCAACAAAGCATGATATCATAAAATATCATCATTATGACACACTATTTTGAAGATGACACAAGTGATAATTTTCTTATTGGAACAATATCACACCATAACAACGTTCTTGCATCATAGATATGTCCATGACATGATTTGGTTGGACTGTCATAATCAATTCCATCGGGATGATGTATAATGTCAATGCATTAGTAGAAACTCCAAGAGATATGTGAATCTAAAATGGGCATATTTTCACATCGATTTTTCACAAACCAAGACCAAACAATGCATCATTATCCAATATAAGGAGTTGTATACTAGAATCCAACAACATTTGATAAGGTTAATGAATCTTTGCTGAAGACACGTTTGAATTGAAAACATAGATCATGTTATCCAACATCATCAAATTTGGTGACATCCTTGCACGCTTGTATGCCGGCCTTGCTGATAACTTCATCAATCTAGCAACGGTAGCTTTCTAAGTTCTACTAGTAGCGATCTTGATCCCATGGTCATGTAACACTAGGGAAATGAGGAGAGACCACTCGAATAGCTCAAGAAATTCTGAAGTTGAGATATATCTCAATGGTCTCTCTTTCTCCATATATAGTTCTCAAAAAGGTACAAACTAGATAAGGTTACACAACCATCATCCACTCAATTCCTTGTGATGACGTGACGAACATCAATATGAGCACACGGATTGCTGACGTGTACTCCAACTAACACACCAACTAACACATAAGAAACACAACCTAAAGAGCACACGGATTGCTGACGTGACATCTTTAGATACTCCACTAATAGTCAACTCAAGACTATCTATCTCCTCCTTGCGTAACCTATACTTTATTTCTCACTAACTAAAGATGGTTACAAATCTCTCTCCTTTTAAGTTGCAACGTCCTCGTTGCTCACACGTTCAAACCCTTGAACGATCAAAGGTGCATTGGCTAAGTTCTTTGCCGGTTCCCAAGTTGATTCGTATGATGGATATCCCTTCCATTGAACCAAATACTTCGTTTTTGGGTATCTGTGACCCCGAATCCATTTTTTGAGAATCTTGTCAACCTCAAATTACGCGTCTGCTACCATAGTAGGTAAAGGAGGAGGGGTTGATGGATTTGTGAACTGCTTGGGACGTAATACATATTTTTGCAATCGTGACACATGAAATACTGGATGTATTTTCATATGCAACGGGAGCTCTAACTTGTATGACACCTCGTCAACACGTTTCAACACCACAAAAGGACCGATAAATCGAGGGTTAAATTTTGGTGTTTCTACAAGTGACAAATTGGTCGTGGATAGCCAAAATTGATCTCCTTCCTAAAAATTCACCTCCCTGCGATGAGCATATGCATATTGATTTTGTCGATTTTGATCAATTATCAATTTCTCCTTTGCTTGATGCAGTCCTTTGTGTATGTGCTCCACAAAATCATTGACTGCCGCAACTTTGGTTGAAAACTCCTGCCCCTTAAGAATTCTCAATAAACTAGAAGGTGTCAAAGGATGAGCATCATACATGAGATAAAATGGAGACACTTTTGTGCATGCATTAACATAATTGTTATATGCAAATTCCACTAGAGGCAGAAGAGTATCCCACTCTTGTTGTTCCTCCAAGGTGAATGCTTGCAGCATATCCTCTATTGTTCTATTGGTCCTCTCTGTTTGACCATCAGTTTGAGGATGATAGGTTGTAGACATGGCTAGCTTTGTTTTGAATAAACCAAACAAGGTTTTCCAAAACAAACTAGTAAAATGAGTTCCTCTATATGTGATTAAAACTTTGCTTAATCAGTTTCAACACGAAAGTCCTTCTTTAAAAGAAGGACTGTCGTGTGAAGACCAAGGCTACTGATCCTCCTTTATCCAATAAGGCTCAAGATTTTGATGAGGAGGATGACTTGCTCGAAGATGGACTATGAAGCCAGAGGTATGCCCTATGCAACTCACCAAAGGGCATTGGTGATGTATGGATTCTGGATAGTGTTTGTTCTGTAAGACCCAGGGTTGTACATATAGGATAAAATGTAAGTATATCTAAATTGTGCCTAAGTTTATCTTAGTCATGACTATGTTTAGCTAGTTAAAGTTAAGTTGGAGGAAAATATAGAGTAACTTTTGGTGTGATAGATGAGAACTACTATTTTGTTGTTTAGTAGGAATCAAGGAACAAATTCCATCACATGAGTATCTTGACTTTCCTTGACTTGGACTAGTTTTCATTGGTTGGACTTGGTGAAGACCCTTAAATCTAGGGTCGAGATTGACTTGGTACACTAGAAGTCAATTAGGGAGTAGTTGGGCTTCTAGAAGATCCAAGTGGACCAATTGCATGTTGCCATGTACCCTTTTCCTTGGGGTTTGTGATCTCTACCTCGTTTAAACTTGGTAAGAGGAAGTTACATGGTGATTACTTGTAGTTACTAGGGTAAGATTCTAAGTAGTATAAATAGAGAGGTTGAGAAGCACCTCTCAAGTAGTTTTCAATGGAAGTTAGTTTTGGGAGAAGATAGTGTGGTGATCTTAGTTTTGGGGAGCTTGATTCTTGGAGACGTCATGTTCGGAGTGGAGCCTTGATTCAATGAAGACTTTGATTACCAAAGTATCCCCTCCTTTTGAGTGATATCTTACTCTTGGTGAGAATGTGCATAATGGAGCTTGGACTTTGAGAGTTTGTGTAAGAGTGTGCATTAGGGTCATGGTCATAGGGTGTGATTAAGTCCTTCTAGATTCATGATGAGCTTCCAAAAAGCATCCGAGGTAAACTTGAGTGAGAGTCAGCCCGGAGGTCACAGTTCTTATCACATTTGTTACATTAGAGAGTTTTTTCATACTTTCTCAGTATCAAACGGTTTAGTTCTTATGGGAAATGATCAACCTTGAAGAATTGAATGTGTTGGATCTGTACAGATTCACATATTTGATGGAGTCAAACGTATGTTGACTCACGCCGTCAGTTATACGAAATGAGAAAAGAATCTTATCTCTCTTGGAATGTTAGATTCAAAAGGCCTTGAGTGGAGTTCTAAACAAGGAGTACTTGAGGTGAAAATAGGTGATAAGATTATCCTAAGAGGACACAAGCATAAAAATCTGTATGTGCTAGAGGGCAATATCATTTGTGGTGAAGTCAATCTTACCAGATCTCAGCCTGAAATGGCTCATGTTTGATATTCTAGAATGGGACACATGAGTAACAGGTACTTGACCTTCCTTCGAGATAGGGGCTTGTTACCTGGTTTAGGTGAAGTTGACATGGAATTTTGTGACCATTGTGTTATGGGCAAGCAACATAGAAAACCTTTTGGTGTTGGAACTCATAGTTCCAAAGAGTTACTTGAATATGTACATAGTGACGTATGGGGACCCTCTCCTATGGCCTCACATTCTGGGAAGTGGTACTATGTATCGTTTATTGATGATTACTCAAGATTTGTGTGGGTCTATTTTCTCACACACAAGTCTGAATTCTTTGCAACTTTCAAAAATTGGAGAGCCCAAGTTGAGACTCAGACTGGTCACAAGGTGAGATATCTACGTTCGGATAATGGCAGGGAGTATACTTCAGAGTAGTTTAGAAGTTACTGCAAAGAGGAGGGGATCACTCGTCATCTCACCACGGTTTATACTCCGCAATAAAATGTTGTTTCTGAAAGGCTCAACCGAACAGTATTGGAGAAGATGCATAGTATGTTAAGCCAATCTAGTTTACCATATGAATTTGAAATTTGTAAATACCATGATGTATTTGGTAAATCTGTCTCCTTCAAGTGCGATCGATTTCTTGACACCATTTGAATTGAGGCACAAACGGAGGGCTGATTATAATCATTTGAGAATTTTTGGTTGTACGGATTATCCTCTCATACCTAAGGAGAATAGGACCAAGTTGGATCCTACATCCAAGAAGTGTCGTTTTCTTGGATATGCAAGTGGTGTGAAAGGTTGTAGGTTATGCGATCTTGTAGCTTGTAAGATGATTGTCAATAGGGATGTTTCTTTCGATGAGCCCATATCATTGAAAGAGGGGGAGATATCTCAGGCTCCCCGTACTGACAAGGACAAATCTCCACTCACGGATGTTGTTGAGGGGGAGATTGATCATTATGGGTTTAATGATATGTCACAAGGAGAAGCTCTAGAACAAATGGAGCAAATTCCTGAACAACAGGAATTGGAGGAGCAAGTTGTCGTTGCTGAGCCTCAAGACACATCACGTAATGATGGAGATCAACTAGGACCATCTACTAGGAGATCATCAAATCGGATTAGTAGAGCTCCCAAAAGGTATGGAACATGGGCTGATTCATCTATTCTTGAGGTCAAGAATAGATGAATGATATTGAAGCTGACAATGATGATGACAATGCTTTGATCTTGGAAGAAAGAGAACCTTGTTCATATAGAGAAGCTCAAGCCTCTATCAATAAGCTTGAGTGGGACGTTGCTATGGAGCGTGAGATGCAATCACTTGTTGAGAACAAGACTTGGGAGCTAGTGGAGCTTCCAAAGGGTCAACCTTTGGTTGATAGCAAGTGGGTGTACAAGTTGAAGGATAATCCAGCAGATGAAGAGAAGAGGATCTTCAAAGCCAGGTTGGTGGCTAAGGGCTTCACACAAGAGAAAGGTGTGGACTACAATGAAGTCTTCTCACCTGTAGCAAAGTATGCTACAATTTGTGTGGTGTGTGCACTTGCTGCAATATTTGGTCTAGTTATGGATCATATGGATGTTGTCACGGCTTTTCTATATGGATCTTTGGAGGAAGAAATCTACATGAGACAACCTACTGGCTATGAGAAGAAAGGTAAGGAGAAGTTAGTTTGTAGATTGCTTAAATCTCTATATGGATTGAAGCAAGCTCCTAGGCAATGGAATGCAAGGTTTGATGAGTTCATGAAAGCACAAGGATTTTCACGGAGTGTGTTTGATCCATGTGTTTACATGAAGAAGGTGAATAATGAGATCTTCAGCCTCATTATTCTAGTACTCTATGTGGATGACATGCTCATTTTGGCAAAGGAACAATCCGACATCGATAGATGCAAGAGGCAACTGAAATCTGCATTCAAGATGAAGGATTTGGGTAAGTCCAAGAGGATATTAGATATGGATGTTCACAGGGATTTAAAGAAGAGAAAGCTATGGTTATGTCAGGGTAAGTATATTCAGCGTGTGCTTGACAGGTTTAACATGGTAGACTCTAAAGGAGTGTGGACTCCTTTGGCGGCACATTTTAAGCTCTCAGCAGTTCAATGTCCAATTGATGCAACTGAGAGAGGAAAGATGTCGAGAGAGGAAAGATGTCGTCAATTCCCTATGACAAGGTAGTGGGCAACCTCATGTATTTGATGGTGTGCACTAGACTTGATATTTCTCTAGCTATGGGCAAGGTGAACACGTACATATCAAATCCAGGAAAGGTGCATTGGGAAGCTGTGAAGTGGATTCTCATGTACCTCAAGAGTACTAAGGATTATGGTCTTTTGTTTAATGGTTTATCGGACAATGCCAAATCCTTGTTGGGTTACGTTGATGCCGACTATGGACAAGATATGGACAATAGGAAGTCTACAACTGGGTATGTGTTTACACTTGGAGGTGGATGAGTTAGTTGGAGATCTACCTTGCAGAAGTGCGTAGCTCAGTCAACTACGGAATCCGAGTATGTAGCAACATCGGAAGTAGCAAAGGAGGCTATTTGGTTGAACAGACTTATCACTGAGATGGAATTGAAACAAGATGTTGTAAATCTCCATTGTGATAGTGAGAGTGACTTACATCTTGCAGCAAATCAAGTGATGGATAGCAGGGTGAAGCACATCGACATCAGATATCACTTTATCAGAGATGCAGTGTCTGATAGGAAGGTCGAGCTATTCAAGATTGATGGTAAACTCAATCCAGCTGATGTTTTGACCAAAGTTATTCCTTTAGAGAGTTTTAGGAGGCATTATGCTACTATGCAGGTTTTGCACAAAGAACACTAGTAGAGTTACTCTAGCAATTGTTTGATTCTTGTATATGCTTTACTCCTTCCTAGTTAGGCTACGACTTAGTTCTAGTTAATCCTTGTTTACACGAGGACCTATGCTTCAGGTTTCCTTCTAGGACTTCCCGCGGAGTATGTATATGGATAACAAGAGTTAGAGACCCCAAGACATGAGACAAGGGGGAGATTGTTAGGAGTTAACTCAAGTCTTGAGTAACTCTGATTAGTTTGACTATATTTAGTTAGACTAGGGCTAGGGCTGGCAGAAGCTCTCTGTAACACAAATTAGGATTATTTAGTAAAATGACTATGTGTGTTCCGTGGACGTAGCCTCAGTGAGGTGAACCACGTATTTCATGTCTCGTCTCCTGATTGCATGTTTGTTTCTTGGTATATTCATGTTTCGGATCTACAGATAGGGCAATATCTAGTGTACCATTTGCAGAAAGCTAGCCACACCAACTCTAACCATCAGTCCATAGTGGGCCCCATATGGGACTATCCCCATTAAGAGCCTCACCCCAAAACCAAGCATACTGAGTGCATGACATGGGGAGTGACTCGACCATACTGCCAAAAGAAATTCCATGCTATACTCCCGTGGATATGGCAGTAACCACACCTCAGTGAAAAATGAGGGGATTATCCCAAATCCCTCCACCATCATGGCATAATGCTTGTTATAATTATAAGGCTATGGGGCATTGGTCGCCCCAATGCCCACAATCCTATCAAAGAATGACATACCTGCCAATGTGTAGTAATTGTAGGAGACCAAGGCACACACATCATGTGGAATGCGACCAGCCATCCCAACCAAGAAGAGACATCGAGTAGTACTTGGCTCAGGGTGTATGATTTGTTCTACCACCAAAGAGGGATGTCAGAGTCCATCAAGTAAGTTTGGAGGAACGATCCTCTACAAAAGAGCCGGAATGGTTGAAAGAAGTGATGGATGTGCTACAAATCTCTACTTGCAATATGAAGGCTCCATCCCCTGTTAATGAGTATGTTCGAAGCAAAGAAAAGAAGAAGGTGCTAACTAAGGAGGACCCCATCAAGACCATCATGTATATTGAAGCTAAAACATCACTGTATGAGAAAAAGGAGGCAACACTTGAATTCACTCCACTACGGAGAGGGAAGCTCTGGGGATGGTTAATGCAGTAAGGAAGTTCCAACATTACTTGTTGGGTTATTTAATGTGGATCATTTTCCTCTAAAATATCTTGTTCAGAAGGCCAACCTTTCGGGATGGTTAGCACAATGGATGTTGTTATTGCATGAATTTTCTTTCTTTGTATAAACAAAGAAAGGAGTGCACCATACGAATGATTTTTTTGTCACGATTGGAAACAAAGATACCAATAGCAACAGTGGATGATGATTTCCCCTATGAGAAATTGTTCCAATTGATGGATTACAAGGAAACCCAAAACTACAATTTATATCAATATATTTGAACTTTGGAATTGCCAGAAGAATTGTGAGTGGAGCAGAGATCTGTAGTTTTCTATAAGGCAGCTCCGTACCAACAAAAGTATACTTTACAAAGTGGGGGCGCATGAAGTTCTTAGAAGATGCTTGGAAAGGTATGAAGTGCAACGTGTTATCTGAGGAATGCATGAAAAAGTTGCAAGAGGACACTACACTCTGATAAATAAAGTTAAGAAAATTTTTGCTACATGATATTGGTGGACGACGATGTATAAGGATGTTCATAAGTTTATTAAAAAATGTGACGCTCGTCAATAGATTGGAAAACCTACTCAGACAAAAGATGACCTTTGAAATCTATTTTGCCATTGGGGACCTTGTGGGATTCACTTTGTGGGACCTATTTCATCAGCCAATAAGGAAACTAGAAAAGGATGTATTCTAGTTGCTACGAATTATTATGCAAAGATGGTGAAATTTGTTGATGCGATGAGAAGACAATCATGTAATTTTTCTTCAATCAAGTCATTTGTAGATATGGATGTCTGTTAGAGCTCGTTAGTGATAGGGGAACTCATTTCTTGAAAAATCTGATTGAAGAACTTACCACTTATTTTCAGATCAAGCATCGGAACACTACTACGTACAATCCTAAAGCAAATGGCCTTACGGAGAAGTCTAATAAGTTGTTATGTAAGACTTTCAATAAAGTTACCATCAACCACATTTATGATTGGAATAAAATGGGTATATTGCACAATCAGTTGTTAGAGGAGGAAAGTCAACTTCATAGGTTGTGGATTTGGCTAAGTTGGAGGAATCTTGGGATGAGGCAAAAGAGTTGACTAAAGTTATTTAAAAGCAATGGAAGGAGAAATATGTTAGTCGGTTGCGAACTTAGAAGATTGTGAAAGAAAATAAAGTGTTGATTTACGATAGTTGTCACATGAAATTTCCTGGTAAACTCCACTTAAGGTGGATGGGACCCTAGTTGTTTGATTTGGATGTTGCATTGTTTGCAACTTATGTTAATGGATGGAAAGTAAAGAAGTATTATCAGTGAAGATGTTCGCGAGGACCGCTCACAGTTAAGGGCGAACATATGTAGATCTTTAGTTAAGAATTCTAAGCCTTTTTTTTGGGTGAATAAAAGATGTCAAATTTGGAAAAAATTATGAATTCTGAATACAAATAGATCTTTTAGTACAAAGATGGATGCCACAAATAAGTGGGATATGTAGAAAGTTGGCAAGAAGTCCCGACATTTAGGATAATGGATGTTAGGAAGTGTTACTGAATTTAATCACTACAATTGTCATTTCTTTGTGTAACTTGTCTATTATAGGTCAAAATTGTGTAGTAGACTGATAACATGAAGGAGTTGATGAAGATGTGGAACTTAGAAACCCTAAAGATCCCACTCTTTGCAAGACGTTGACAAAGACAGTGAAAAATACCCGTAGTCCCTCACACAAATATCATTGAGAAAAAGAAAAAGAAAAATATCAAGTTCATCAAATTTGTCTAAAGAACAAGGTGATTCAACTAGTGATACATCTATATTTATAGTAACATCCTTAGATGGGATAAGTGATAAGGTAGAGAAGTGGTCCAAATACACTTTGGTCCATCTCAAAGATAAAGATGCAACACTTTTTTCTAGTGAGGTAAGATCAAATTTTAAAGATAAATTTGATAAAGAAGATTATCCCTCTCAATTTTTGTTCATCAATCATTCATCATATTGATCCGATTATCAAATAGCAATACCCCTAGTTCAAGGGTATCGCCAATGATGATGACTTTGATTCATATATTATAACCTTTGATGTCATATCCATGGCCAATAAGAAAACAATCCTATGGATTGTCGTATGATTTTCCCTATGCTTCTTGGAAGAGGAGACTATGTATGGATCAATAATGAGGAGAAGAACCATGTGGAATATATTATCATATGGAAAGGCCGCAAGACCCGCTTCATGCAAGGTTCATAAAGATGGGATACGAAAAGATGTCGCTCATGAGGTTAGTGGCAATAAGGCGCAAGAAATATTAGAAGCTCCGTGAGTTCATTGAGCAGTTTTTTAGCTTGATAGATAGGATTCCACAACCACAGTGAATATAAAGTTGTATTCAACCACAATGGCTATAGAGTGATATGTGTACGGTTGCGGAAGTATGACCCTAACCGATAAACCTTTTGTACACTTGCTGATCCATTCATAATTGATAATGTTATCCAAGTAGCATAGAATTGTGAATTATCTAACATTCATAAGAAAGGATCACAAAGATCTCAAGATGTCCAAAAGATAAGAAGTACGAAGATGAAAGAAAAGGGATAAAGAGGGAATGATTCTTCGATTATGTCCAAAGATGCCAAGTCCATTTCTTTGAACAAAGATTTGAAGTACAACCCGATTAAAGAGTGTGCTAAGAGGACATATGAGGATGGCCGTAATGGCATAAAGTCAAAGACGGAGGAGCTTACAAAGTCACTGAAGGAGCTGAAGATTCACTTCGTAAATAATAAAGATCACAAAAAAATCTCTAGTATAGAGCGTAGCTAATGTGTGGTGTACGATATGCAAGAAGCCAAGCCACACAAACATGGAGCATCAGTCAAAGGAAGGATATTTGGCCTAGAAAATGGATTGGATGCTCGTTTGGGACTACACAAACTACAAACTACCTCATATCAAGTTTATGTCATGCATGAGGACCTTACACCATACCATCCATGAAAATACAACAATCTACATAGGTGGAGATGGCATTAATGACACCCCAACGGAAGATGGGAGGATTGTCAATGCAGTTGCATCATTAAGATCAAATGTCTGATACAATTGTGAGGTAGTAGAACATTGGTCACCTCAATGTCCTCAACCCATAAGGAGAATGATCTATCAGCCAATGTGTAGCAACTGCCAAAGTAGAGTGTGAGCAGCCACCTCAGCCTTGGACGGAATTGGAACGGTATCCTACACAAACAGTCAAGTTTGTAATCCCTCCTAAGAGGAATGTGGGAGTTCATCAATTAATCATGGAGGAACATGTCCATAAATGTGGATCGAATAGCATGAAGAATTCATTGACATACTTTGAATTATCACTAGAAGCCGTAGAGGGACAAACCCCTTGTCAAAGGATAGGCTAACCAAAGTTAAGGTGACAAAGGAGAAGAAGGAGAAAGGACATAAAGACCCCTAACTAAAAGGATCCATACATCATAGATTAGTTATGGGATTCATGAAGATTTGACATATTTACCAACTGCCTTTCTTGCATACATTTGTGTAAAGGAGAAAGGACATAAAGACCCCTAGTAAAAAGGATCCATACATCATAGGTTAGTTATGGGATTCATGAAGATTTGGCATATATATCAATTGACTTTCTTGCATACATTTGTGCAAACCTTAAGGGCTGCATAAGGGAATTGACTCCCCAAAGAACAAAGGGGGAATACTAAGTCTACACCATGATCAAAATAAATGAGGTTGGACAAAGTGACAATAGCAAGTAGAGGTCCTATCTCCATTGGGTATTATGACATAATAATTGATTTGGCATGGGTAAAGGCTATGAAGCAACTCTTAGACGACAACAAATCGTATACTAAAATGCTAATCCAAACTTTGAAGTTCAGAAAATCAAGGACCTTGATGAAGGATAAGTTGCCCACCATGTATTTGGTGGAGCATAAGGACCTTGGTACTCCAGAAATTGAGATAGAAATTTCTTGATGCATACTAAATTTTGTACGTATTGACTCATGATCAAGAGTCAATATTATGATAGATGACACATCCTAAATATTGGGTTGTAAGAAGTACAAAGCCACACCTCATGTGTTGAAATTGGTCGACCAATCAAAAAAGTGGCTAATTGGCATTCGTCATGGAGTGATGACCCGAATATGTGGCATTCCTTTCTTACTAACTTAGATTATCATGAAATCATAGGAAAACAGTGACTACAAGATGTTGATCAGACAAAAATGTCTGTACATAGCTAAGGTCATGATGAATTGGCAAAAGAAGACAATTTTTTATTTTGATCCTAGGGCCCCGTCACGTCGTAAAATGAAAATATCCTAGAAGAATCCCAAGTAACATGGAGAGATAACATCGAACTCAGGGCGACTGATCCGAGTGACGAGGCTAGAGAATTGAACTACTCTGAGCTTTTTCTCTACCAAGACATTGGAGGCAAAAGTTAGGGCTATAAGTGTTCAAGACCTCATCCTTGATCTTATTAGGATGTTAGAGAAGGAGAGTTGAAGTTTACTTCTAATGTGGTTGGAGTTTTTTTGTGTGGAGCAATCGGTGGTTGTCATTACCAAAATTTTTGACAAAGCTCAAAAGGTTAAAGCTAGTATGGCTAGATTTGTTCACATCGAGCTAGTGGAGCTTGTTATAAGAGAGCATAAGAAGATTTTTGCTCAAGAGATTTTCGTTTAACAACCAAAACTTGACGTGATCCCTCTGTTTCAGGAATCCCTAGGGGGCGAGATCCCGAAAAGCGATTTACCATTATGGTGCTTTGATGAGGAAGAAACCACCAACAAGAAGATTTGATGTTTCTAAGGATGTTTTCGAGTGCATGGAATTCATGAGCTCTAAGTATATCTTATATCCACTTCCCAACTCATTGACACTTCGACGGTTCTGGAGTTAACAACATGCAAGGCCAGGGGGAGAAAGGCCGATTGTTGAATGTGCTGTTGGACATGGATTCGTGGCGCCTAAAGTGAGTCTAATCTAAAGATACTTGCACATGAGCCCCTTGACTTGGGGCTCAACACATCCAAACAGTCTTTCTCTTTCAACATCCCTTGTCATTACACACGAACATCATGTACTTTCAAAGCCCCCTACCCTTTTAAACAACATCCCGAACTTTTCCAGGTTGATATCATATCTGGAACATGTGTTTAACAATGCTTACACTTCGGCTTACATGGACGAGGGAGGGAGAGTAGGGTAGGAATCTTTTTTACATATTATGTGATTATGTTTTGCCAAACATGGAAAGTGAATAGACATTTCTCTTCGTCAATCAATTTGGGTTCCATTGATACGTAAATTGAAGACTATGGAGAATGATAAAGAAAGATATGAATATTATTATTTTTAGAATTTTCAGTGATTTTTCTCAAATTGGACATATGGGTCGGGATTTTTTTGTTCTAATCTCTTTCTTTTTTTGCATCGGTTCTATTGGGACCTAGTTGGAAAATGGTGGAGATCGGATTAAAAAGGTATGAGTGTTTTTAGATTTTAGGATTTTCATAGTTAGTATTTTCCCATGTGAGGTGGGGTGTTAGGGGGTTGTGGTTCTGCAGGTGAGAGGAGATACGTAATGGAGTGCTCGGTGTCTTTATCGGTCTCTTTGTGCTAGTTGTAGATTCACTTCCCCTCATGGGGCCGCCAAAAACGTTGCATGATATATCATGTCCGATGTGTCATCGTTTCTTTACCTCGCAAGGGGTAAAGATCCATGTGGGAAAGATGCATAAAGATTATAATTGGACCACTTGGGATGCGCACGTGAGGACAATCGTATCGACATCAACATTTGTCACTTCATGGAACACTCATACTACATTCGTTCCTTTGTTGATCATTCAGGGTATAGCGATTGGATAATGGGAGTGGTTAACTTCCCATGCATGTTCTATTCTAGGGTTTTTTAAGATTAGGCTTTCATGTCCATATTTATTCCATAGGCTCCCTCGTGCACTCCATAATGAGGTTAGACATGCTTTTTGTTTACCGTTTGATCGGTTGGCACGTAATCCCATGGACGAATTACCGTGATTTTTGTTTCTATTACGTCCGTGATGATACATACGTTAGACTGGACATAGTGAGGTGGCAACTAGATTTTGGAGATTTCGAGCATGAGATTGGACTACATTGCAGAAGGATTCTATTCGGACCACATAGGATAAGAGTCGGGATCAACCATATGATACTTTTGATTCAGCACGATTATGATGGTGTAGGAGGACAAGGAAATATAGCAGGGCCACATGGGCCCTTCATCCTTTGTCTATAGCTAGTCTTACTAAGGAGACGATTTCTTATTTACGCCTTTTACATCCACCCATGGCCGAGGAGATACCATTAGAGATCAGACAATAATGGAAGTCAATATAAGTGGGTAGGGGCGAAGAGTGCAAAAATCAATGCACTGACATTAAACAACTGGATAGTCAGCCCTTAAGTATTGACCGGATCTTTGGCATAGGTTATCAAATTATGGAATCACGAAGTAATGTAGGGCTTTGACGCAATCAAGTCCATCATTTATCCTTCATGCCCTATCGTCGAAAACATACGTTAAGTAGCCTCTGACAAACACCAAACTCATTAAATAAGTCTCTTCTAGGAGATTCAAATTTCAACAATCAAAGCCTGCAATGACAAGAAGTCCATAGAGTAGCAGTAACGGCTCCTTCAAGCATGAATCGTGCATAAGACACCTCAAAAATCTATGGATACAAGGATATTACATAATGAACACACCAGAATAACTGGGTAAATAAAAATTACAAGGAACCCAAGAGGGCCCACTCTTATTCCTACCTTACCAGCTAACAAAATTGGACCACATGAGGCATAAAGGGAAAGGTGACTCATCTTAGAAGAAACTTAATTCTTCTTTACTTCAAATCCAGATGGCAAATTGCGCTTTTGACACCAGTATTCAATTTGTTCTGCGACACAAGAAACCCCGGTTGACCCATACGACTGGAACTTATTGATACAATTCTCTGATCCAAGAAAGGAGTATACCTCCTCGTCAATATTTGGATTTATACTCCGAAACTCGTTTAGTGAAAGTTGTGAGAGTTCTACTTTCTTGTAGACAGCCAGCGCTACTGCCCTTCCCACAATGTCGTGTGAAGTCCGAAACGGAATTCCCTGCGATGCCCATTTGTACAAAACATTAGATCACGATTCCTCCCCATGCGAATGATCAATGTAATGCGCAATGAGAGCAAGTCTTCAAACGGTGAGCATTTTGACCTACTAAAGCCAGAGTCCCATAAATACATCTAGGCTCACAAACTACACCAAGACTACACTCAATTCATGGACTAAGGCACTTTAATCATCAACTTCTTACAAGGGCTGTAGCCAATTTGATTTTCGGCTTAGAACTAGAGGCAGACACTACAAGCAGATTAACAGGGATTTATTAAGTCAGGTGGTGGAATATATTAGAGCTAAGGAAATAATTCTGCTGAAACCGCATAAAAAGTAGAAGAAACGTACTTTGTAAACAAGATAGTCCGCCATGGTTGTAGCGTCTAAGTGGCCCGCGGATAGAGACTTAGCTAGCCTTTCCTTGTTGAATGCCACATTTTGAGCAAATTCGGTAGTCACTTCCAATACCCCGATAGTCGTCTCAACACTATCAAACAAGGGCTCTTTGTCTTCCTGCAGAGTGCAAAAAGAAGTCCTCTACAGTTCAGCTCGGATCTTACATACTTTATTTCTACTTCAAAAATAGTAGTGTCATCAAATTTGAACAGAATATTGGTCAGAATGTCTGTAAGCGTCAAAGCTAAGAAACGAAACAATTACTTTCACGATAACGTCGTTTGCAACGGCAATAATGACTAGACCTGCAGATCGCGGTTGTATGCAAGAGGTAGGCCCTTGCACAAGACAAGAATTGTCGTCAAATCACCAATTACACGGGCCGATTTTCCGCGAACGAGCTCCATGGGGTCAGGATTCTTTTTCTGCGGCATTATACTACTTCCCGTAGATACTGCGTCACTAGGCACCAGGAACCCAAATTCTTCCGTCGCCCACAGGACCCACTCCTCCGCCAAACGTGAAAGGTGAACAGCTATAATGGAATTGGCAGACATGAACTCTATAAGAAAATCTCGATCAGATACAGCATCTACACTGGACAAAGAAAACATATGTCAGAACAGGTGCAATGTTCGTCTCTAAATAGTTCAGTTAAGCCAGAAACGCCCTAAATGTCAAGCAGGGCAGGGAAATCTACAAGCTTGTGGAGTGTATAAAGGGTCTACAAGCTTCCTCTTTAAGTATCTTTGGAGCAAAATAGCTGGCAGCAAGATATGTCTTAATTTGGATCCTCCTCTTGATGCTCTCTTTTGCAACTTAACGAGGGATGCTTCCTGGAGGAGGTCACAATTGCTGAGATTGAGTCCTGGTGGAGGTGGGACCTCTGGCTTATGTACCGATTTATTTCAGTGTCCGAGTGGCTAATCAGTATGTTTGCTAGTTCCTGACCTTGAATTTCTGGAAAGATTCGACTGGGAGACCCGCTCATTCACATCTTTAGAAGTACAGTCACTGTCCTGAGTCAGATTGACGACTACATCAACTTACCACCCTTGTTCAGTAACAACATCGAAGACAGCCTCAGACCTCCAGTTGGAAAACTTGACTTGAATAGTAGTTACCTGTTTCGAAGAGGATAAGTGAATCCCAGTGTTTTCGAAGTCTCAAAGCGATCAATTGGAAGACCTGTCCCGGCGAGGGCACATGCTCCAAGAGGAGAGAAATTCAAACGCTTTTGACAGTCAAGTAGACGCCCGGCATCACGCTCCAGCTACTACCAACCACAGCCAGTCACAATAGCTTTTCCTTCAGTATTTGCCTCTTCAAAACAGTATCTTCTCTACGCAGCTTCCAGTATGTATATTTCAGACTGTAATCATTACTACTTATATGTACTAGCCTGAAGACGATAGAACCCAGGCCCTGGCTGAACGGTGCTAGTAAGAACAGACTGGGAAGAAGAAGCAATGCGATGGTATGAAGAGAGGCAAAAGAGGGCTGATTATTTGATGAAGAGGGTCGCTTTTATGGTAAGATTTCTCTCTTTAAGGATGAGGTTCGTTCGCTCCCAGGCCAGCCAAGATATCCTTAACTGGCACATCTACCTGTAAAGTTTGTTCGCCTGAAAGGATTTGACTCAAACGTTCAGCATCTGGTTCCACCAACTGATGTTCGTTCGCTCTCAGGTCAATCGTCATACCCTTCACTAGCACATCTACCTGTAAAGTTTGTTTGCCTAAAAGATTTGAATCAAAAGTGCAGCAGCCTTGAACTTTGTAGCCAGAATATGATCAGCGCTTTCGTCCTCTACACCACACGATATGCAAGTAGCGGGGTGATTCCCCATCCTCCTCTTCTTGTGGTTATGAAGGTTCCTTTAGCTGTGTGATACCCTTACGCTGACTGACTCCTACCTTCATTTTACAAACAATCACTATGAGTACAAGCGAATAAGGAAGTGAGATTACTGGAAAAGCATTTGCGTAGGTAACGGATTTTTTATGTCTGCAGTTAACAAGATAGCTGGTTGGAAGAACCTCGAAGCGCAAAGAAACTTAAACCAAGAAAACAATGATAACACATGGTCTGTCAAAGCTTGCAGAGGTGCCTATTTCTGTGGAGTCGATTCTTTCCGATCGACAGACTTCGCTCGACTAAATGCAAGTCAATAATTAATACTACCTCTTCTAATAGTTCGAACACGCCTGCTGATTTATCACTGCGAAGTACGTGTATGTCATTGTCCTAACAGGATAGGACAACCTCATTAATTCATAATCGAGATAATATCCTTAACTTAGTTTATGACGTTTGGTGAGAATCAGAATAATCACTCCGTCAGTCAAACTTGTCATCGGCACATAACTAAAATGGACTTCCTAGTCATGATACTTGAGAAGCTTACTGGAAATTGATTCTTATAATTACTAGAAATTCCAGGAATATAAAACTTTACTTTCAAGTCTGATAACTCACATATGAAGATCCATCTTGATAAAGCTCCTCTTCACATTCATTACAAGTTCACTACAAAGTTACTCACGAAAAAAAGTTGCCAAACGGCAACTTGTTTACGTCTGGCCACCATTGGGATATAACAAGTGACAATAATCCACGACCGTAGTAGGGGAAAAATCAAGTTCAGGCACTCTGGAGTCCATACTCTATCAACTCTTTCAAGCAGTGCTGCCCATATAGAAATTCCCACAAGAATAGCAGAGTGGAAATTTCACTAGAAAAGGTCAGGGAGCACATCCATCCTGACCTCATAGTAATCTTGGTGAATCGAATGTACAACATACAGCATACAACGCTACATAAGTTGCATATAATCAGTCCTTCCCTAAGAGCATGCACGTTCATTCCTTTCATTGGTAGCAGATGAAGCTCACCTGACATGCGAAAGACTCAACTATTCATTGTTCGTTGTTAAGGTCACAGATTTACTCTTCAGACTGCCCAATTATGTGGAAATCAAATCTCATTCAGTTTTTAGTGATATGAGTAGCTGCAACGTGAAAATGTCATTGCTCAAGCCATGGCAAAATTAGTCATGGGTAAAGGCTTGGACTTCGAGGATAAACTCACCTGTTCTACGAATGCAAGCAATAGGTGCTGCAATAGTAAAGGCTGTGCTCTTTGCAGATGAGTGTAACCCGGTACAATGACACCCTCATTTGAGACTGCTAGCGTCAAGAGTGCATCCTGTCATACAACATTCCGTACAAACGTCAATTATGAACGTCATCACGTTAGGCTTGACTCACTACTATCAGACTTGAACAATCTGGAGCATTTCGCATAACTTCAATTATCCAAGGGCAGTCAATAAACCTCTGCTGAAATGAGATGTCAAAAGACAAGTTCAAGTTTCTCCCTTCTTTTGATGATATGCTTACCTGCAGCCGATGAATATGACCCACGATCTCGTCAATGGCGTCCCGACACCATAACCGTACATCAGTCACAACCTGGTCGTTTCGACTCCTGGCTGTATGCAGTTTCTTAGCAGGCTCCCCGACAAGATCAATGAGGGCGGCTTCCACGTTCATGTGCACATCTTCTCTGTCGGCTCTCCAAACAAACTCCTCCCTTTCAATTTTTCCTTCGATCTCATGGAGGCCTTTCAAAATAGTGTCACAATCCTCTTGGCTTATGAGACCCTGTAAGGCAATATTCGATAGTCAGCGACATCTACAAGCCAATAGAGTATTACGAAATGATGCAGTGTATGATTTCACTCAATGAGAAGCTTATCCATATCGAAGCTAATCTTCCCAGCTTCCAATTCAGCTATAAATTACATAACAGAAAAAAGTGACCGAGTCTTTCAAGCTCGAACAGGATTGAATCCATCATATCAGAATCGGCCCAATGACATCTATTCGTCTCCTAAAAAATCACTGCCGATATCGCAAAGGCATCTCGTTGACTTGTAGACTTTCGGAACGACTTCAAGCTGCTTCTATGAGAAACGGCGTCACATTGACATATGATACGTGAGGAAAGAAGACAAATTTGACACCGTAAGAGAGACTGAAGATCACCTGCTTCGCAAGCATCTGAGCATGGGCGCGGCTCCCCCTCAGATCCTGCTTATATAACTTCTTGTCGTAAGAGACTGACTGACTGAACCTCTCAACTGCCGGGGTGACACTTTCCTCAAAACGACCACCCCAGAGCTTCGTTTCGGTCTTCCCTTCTTCCGCAGCAGCTTTCAAGGTTTCTGCGGAAGCCTTGATTACGGCCCCACAAATCCCCGATCTCTCCATTCTCGCTGCCTTAACACTGCTCTTTGGAAATACAAAGAATCCTCTGTGAAAACCATATATTTGCAATTCTTTACCGAGTGACGTAGACGTGCTCGCCACCAAAGACGTCCCGGCTCCCAACATCATGGTCGTTGCCTTTCGGTGCCTAAATTGCTATCCCAAGCTCGCTCCCGACTTCCAAGTCTTCAAAATGGTACGCTTCCGCAACGATGAGAATGACAGCTCCTAAGTGCAAGACCTCACATCGAACAAGAAGCGCCAACAACCCCTCCTACCGCGGGAGGGGATACAGAGCCTGGCAAGCGCAAGCTCCAAGTTCAAGTTGGAACTGGACGTGCGTCCAGAATTCCTCTCGGAGACGAGTCAGGGAGCTGAAAACGCCAGATACTGTCCTGTAGCCCAAGTCAGGCCCCGTCATCTCTTACGTCAGCCCTGACATGGCACGGACACGTCGAGCATGACACATTTCTCCATTTCGTATGCATTACCCAACCACTCCCGTCTGTACCAGAACCTGTAAATTGTACCCCCTTGCCATTGGGGTTGAAGAACAACGTAGGGAACTTTCACACCGTGCGCAGGCCGTTCGTGCCACTTCGTAGTGGGTTATGAGAGCGTAATTTCACGCAATGTTTTGTTCTTTTTCTTTCCTTCTGACTATTAGGGGGTTTCGCGACAGTACCAGAAAAAGAATCAGAATGGACTTGCCATGCGGCACCTCTGATCTGAATTCATAGTGCGGGCAGTATGATCAATATTCTGGAGTTTTCTCGCACGGGTTTTTACTCAAGAATTTGAATTAAACCTTAGGCATATTTGGTTACGGAGAACGAATCAGGAGAATATGTTTGGGAAGAACAGTTGAACAAAAAAACGTTCCAGAAATATTTGCTTTCTTTAAACCCGTTCGAGTGCTAGATAGAGCTTTTAAAAACAAAATATCTCTTTTCATTGGGGAATGAATGTGAGTGAATAGATCTTTAATAGAAATAGCATTCCATTACAACTATATTGACACAAGGTATGAGCACAAGCTACAAATCAATCATCTCACGGTAGCCTTACAATTGAGTGAGTGATATTGACAAGAAAATGACTTTGTGTTTAACTCTAAATACCACCTCTTTCCAACAAATACAATATGGATGTACAAATAACATGGTGTATTTGTATAATCATTTTGATTAAGATATATAATCATCTTTCTCTAAATGCAACCTTTGTAATTGCAGTATGTTGATAAATGCAAGTTTGGATGTAACCTCCAATGAAAACACATATGTTAAGTGCAAATTGCATATTTATGCCAATTGCAACTTACACCTTCTTCCCGGTATTATCATAGAGAACTTTCTAAATGCAAGTTTGGATGTAACCTCCAATGAAAACACATATGTTAAGTGCAAATTGCATATTTATTCCAATTGCAACTTACACCTTCTTCCCGGTATTATCATAGAGAACTTTCTAAATGCAAGTGCATTTATTATAAAATTGTTTATTACTTATCCATGGTTAATCCTTCTTAAGTACAACTTTAAGTAAAGTTGCACATAAAGTTTTCATATCAATCCATGTACGTAACTCTTTATTTATAGTTTAGTTGCACTTGTACAATTCATGCATAATGAAAACATTCCATGATTGCAACAAAAGATGTTGCTTCCAAGGTGTGGCATTAATGGATAACGGATTGTAATGAACTTAACATTATTTGTATTTAATGCACTTTAGTATTAAAGATCTTTCACACTATGGAGTACATAAGATTTCTTTGGAGTCTTTCCAACTAATGAATAAAAGTTCAATTTTACCTTTGACATCCTAGATAGTTATCAATGACATCCACAATAAAGTCAAACCTCTCAAATTTAATATCGTATGTGGATCATGAAAACATTAATTATTAGAGAAAAATAATTATTGCAGGTATATCTTTAATTGATATATTATTAAATATATGAGGTCGTCATTTGATTGGCTAGATTTTCAATCACAAACAATGAGACACGGAAGTTTACTTTCCCACAATAGTAGAATAACCAATATATAAAAACTACCATTCTTACCATTCAATACTCATGTCCTAGAAAGCAAGCATGGCCCCAACAACTCTACTACAAAGAAATGGCACTCCCGCAATCTCATTGTGAAAGAACAGCTCAAAATCTGCAAAAAACATACATCTTCCAGCATTTCTCAAGTTGAAAGATGTTTGTTTTGGCACAATGGGCTACACAATAGATTTCCCTGCAAAAGTCTTCTACACAAGGGACAATAAGTAATATTTTAAAGCAACGGCAAGAGTACAAAGATATAGACCCATTGGATCATAATTTGAAGGTAGGTGATTGTAATCAATCGGAGTAAGCTTTGCAATAGTATTTTTTCATTTTTTTGCAACGCTTTTCTTCCTGTGTGGTTGCATGTGGAAATTTTAGTCTTCGCTCCTTACAAAATTATTATCACTCTCTTCTACAACGCATCCGCACTGTAAAGCACCACTAGTTAGACCAAGTCCTTGCATAATGGATTTTTCAGTGCCAGATCCGATGCGTGGTTATTTCAACAGAGGTCATCAAAGCAAAAGGCATCACACTAGCAGAATTGATGTACATTGAAAATCCTCCTTCTTTTTCCAATGGGTGGATAGAGAAGTTCAAAGATCGCCATCATTTCAAGGCATTCAAATCAATTTTCATCCATATTGTAGATGTCTTTGAGCTCAAACTGGGTAAGCCTTTCTTGAAGGCTTACCCAGTTTGAAAATTGATTATTCTATCGCATGGTTCCGGACAAAACAATTTTGTGTAAACAAATTGAAGGCTCAAAAAAGACAAAACAAGATTAACCATTGCTTTTACGGCAAATGCATATGGATCTCATCGGCTTTTTCCATTCTTCATTGGACATGGATAGAAAACTCGTGCATTGAATAGAAAATCTGTCGAGGAAAATGGATTTTTTTACCGCTCGAACAAAAAGGCTTGGATGACAGTACTGCTCTTTCAAGAGTGGCTCCGCATCCTTGACAATCAAATACATGAAGAAAATTGACACATTGTACTTCTAATGGACAATGCGTCGTCACAAATTTTGGGCGATATCATAGTGTCCAATGTTCAAATCATCCCATTTCCACCATCCACAACATCCAAAATCCAGCCAATGGATGTTGGAATAATTGCAGCATTCAAGCATCGATATCGTTGCTATGAGCTTCAAGCGGCAATTGATAAGGAAGAGCAAGTCTCAACTGCTATCTATAAAATTGATGAACTTCCTACCATGCGCTTGAGTAAAGCTGTTTGGGAGGAGATTCCAAATAGTGCAATTGTCAACTGCTTTAAGAAAATTAGACTTTTCTCAACCAGAAGTATGCTTGACGAGGAGAAAATCCAGTCAGAGGAGCGCTCAATTGACCATGATGTTGAAGATATGATTCAAGCTCTTCTTATCCGTCACCCCATGTCCATTGAGAACCTCGTGAATTCACTTGAGTAAGCTCAAGAAACCCACCAAGAGCTCACCGATGAGGAGTTGGTTGCATTGATGGCAGGTGGGAGTAATGAATTAGAGGAGGATGAAGACCAGGCTGGTGGCCATGACAACTCATCTCCTTCACGTCAAAAACAACTGAATGCTATACGTGTAATGGCACATATACTAGATGTTGGTCAAACGGACTAAAGAGTTGCACTTCGAGTCTTGCATCAAGTACAGAATTCACTACGAGCCCAAAATATTATCCGGACATCGCTCGATACTTGGATGAATAGCAATACATGCAACTATAAAAATTAAAAATTTCTTGAAATTTTATTAATTATTAGAAATCATAGGATATAATTTATGGCCATAGGAACAACATCGTTGGATGAAAAAATTATCAAATATAAGAAGATATTAAATTTGAGAGGTTTGATTGTATTATACAATGGAAAAAAACATGACACTAACATAAGTAGATGGTTGCTTAAAAAGCTATTGCATCACATGAATGTTAAGAAAATAACATTTATATATATATATATATATATATATATAAAAAATCTGCAAAAGATGTATGTATAGTTGAATTATCATACAAACAATTGTGTGTATGTTTTGATAAACTAATGCATTTTCAAATGTAAATATTAAATTATTTCTCATAATGTACAATTGAAAGCATAACATATGAGTTAAAAAATATGATGTATTATGCTATTAATCACACTTGATCATTTGTTGAACAAAATTTCAAATCACATAAATACAATTTGAGATTGATTCAATTTGGATATCAATCATCAAAACTATTTGTGTGTGATGTTTGTCAAACATTCAACATATTATTACACAAATAATAAAGATTTCAAATAAGTACATTGCAAACAATGTTAACTCATTTTTAGATGTATCTTTTATGTTTAGTATAACTATGTAACAAATATCTGGTAACAAAAGTATACAAAATAATCAAAATTATTTCAAAAAATAAAAAAAGTTAATTAAATTATATTTATAAATTAAATATTATATTTATATATATCTTAAGTTTTAATTATTATATATTTATAATAATTAAAACTTTTATTATATGATGAACATGAAATTCTATATAAATTTATTATACACATAAAAAAAATTATTGCACAAAGATCTATGACATAAAATAAATTTTTATTTATATAATTATATTAATTATTATTATACTTTTTAACAATTATTATTTTATTTAATATATTTTATTAATACATCATTATAAATTAATCTTTATAAATGATCAAAATAAACAAATTAATTAAATAATTTTAAAAATATTTTAGTATATTTATTTTAACAAATAATATATCTTACAACTGAATTTTATAACCTTTACGTCATATAAATTTCAATCTTTTGATCATATCAATAATTAAAAGTTTATCAAATTATTTTTTTTTCAGTTTATTTTATATGATATACAAATAATTTTGCATGTATTTATTAAATAAATAAATATATATATATATAATTATTTTTCATCACATAGAGCGTATCAAAATATATTAAATTTAATAATAATAAATAATCATTTTTTTATTAACAATAAATATGCAAGTTGTTAGATTATTTATATTGATGCATAAAATCAGCGAATGATTATAAGAAAAAATATTTTATTAAACTATGTTTTAGCATAGAGCTAATATTGAAAATAAATTGATGAAAACAACATAAATTTAACAATCAATAAATTATTTCAACCCAAATTGATATAACTTATATGATGATTGTAAAAATGATTCAGAAGCAATAGATCAAAATTGGTGATATGTTCAATTCATCTTGAAAGAACTTATTGATCAATTTTACTTGCGTGATTATGAAGATCTTCAAAATATATAATTCTTATAAATGAATCAAGAAATGAATTATTTGAATGTCATAGAATAACTAAAATTTGATATGAGATTATTACTTGGTATGCTATGTATTAAATATATGTAGTTGTAAAATAAATATCAAATATAATATAAAGATGAATGATGATATGATTATATAAACACAATGTATGTTTGAAACAACTATTCAAAAAATATATTAATTGCAACAAAATATTGAGGTTGAAAAAATTTTTATTTCAAACTTTTTATTATTTATAAATTATTTACATATATGATTTATGATAAAAAAAAATTTATAAAAAATATTATACATTATTCTTTTCAAACTTATTTATAAAAAATATGTTTTAATTTAATAATTATTATTTTTAATTTAATAATTATTATTTTAAAAATAGATTTTAATGTAAAAATGATAAAAATTTGATTTTACGATTGAAATTTTTAGATAAAAATTTCGAAAATACATACAAGAATTGATGTTGTAAAAAATATTTTAGTTATGTTTCGCAAAATAGTTATAATTATACTTCACATTATAAAATACTTTAGAAAATTTATGATTTTTTATTTTGTAATTTATTGCATATAAGTTTTATGCTTACAATAAGAATTTAAATTTTAAAAAAATAAATTTTCATATAATCACAAATTTAGATAGTAAATAAACATGGAATATAAAGGAAATTTTCAAAATAATAAATTTTTTTATAAGATTTAATATAAATGTAAATCTGAAATAAACATGCTCAATCATATTGTCTAAGGATAAAATTAATACGTTATTGTGATTCATGCTAAGATCAAGCATATAAAAAATATGTCATATTACTTCGATCATACAATGAATTTTTTTTACATATGAAATAAATATTATATAATATAAATAAATTTCTTATTATAATAAATCATTAAAAATTATCATGTGAAAAGATCTATGGGATCGATATATTTATATTTGATTTTTGAAAAATATTAAATTTCCAAAATATAATAAATTTTTTTAAAACAAATATTTGAATTTTTATTTAATGTCTTTTATTTTAAACTCAAATTTGACTCTTGATTCTTCAACTATAATATTCATTGTAAGAATTATGGAAAAATTGGTTATATCATATTAAAATTTAAAAACTGATATTTTTCAAATTATTTATTTTCTAAAAAATTAAATTAAAATTTTGAAGTTTTTTGAATTTATCAATAAAAAAATTTTGAAAATTTAATTATCAAATGAATGAATTAATTCTTTTTATCATTATTTGAATATTTAAAAACTTTATAGTATAATTATGTTTATACATATTTTGCACATTTAGGATTTAAATTAAATATTTTTTTAAAATATTTGAAAAAATAATTTATATTGAATGAATAATTTATTCTTTATAATATCTATAAACACTATGTTAATAGCTCATCACACTAATTTTATTTATGAATTATTATTCATTTTTCAAAAATTTAAAATTTAATGATATTTTTTTCTAAAAAGTAATATTTTAAATCATAAAAATTATCAAAGTTTTTTGGAAATTGAAATATTGTAAAAAATCACAAGTTTGTATGTTTCAACTTGCCACTTAGACATAGATAAAAGCTGTTCACTTTTCAATTGAAATGTGTTATAACTCTATGTCATATCTATATGTGTGAATCATGACAAACATGAGATTTTGCTACTCGATAGTGTTTAGATTTGATAGCATGAACATAAAAGATATCAAATGAATTCAGGCTCGGGCATGACCATCTCCCATAGTACTACGGTTGTGTTTATCTTTGAAATTGATTTAAATATATAAATAAATGTAATATGAATGAATAAATAAATAAATAATAATATTTATATCCACATGATATCCATATATATGTGTAAAAATTGAAAAAAATTATATAAAAAATCTTGAAGTTTTGTTTGAAATTGAAATATATCAATGATATCAAATTATTTATATTTTTGAATATATTTGTATATAAATAAAATTAATATTTTGCAACTTCTGCAAATTGCTGGCATGTTTTAATGTGTTCCAAAATCATGTAAATTACATTCACCACATGTTAACACGTTATTTTTATATTCAAATTTATAGAAATCATTTATCTTATGTTTGAGACATTGGTATTTGTTTGACACCGTTAGCCTCACATGATTTTGTTTACCAAGTTTCGAACATATGAATTTTTTTCTGGTATAAACTTGACTTTTTTTTCCATGAAATGCAAAATAAAATAAAATTCCAAGTTTGGAAAGTCCAAGAGTAAAATATAATTTATATTGAGTAATTTAAAATAAGATTTTTTTTTAAATATCATATTTTTTTAAAGAACAATTACTATTTTTGTTGAAGTTTAAATTTTTCTGAACGTTCAAGGATAATTAAATTATTGTTCAAATAGAGAAGATCACGTTACGAAATGTTTTTATCCATTAGTAGATTGCTATGTGGGAAAATATCCATCTTTTCACGTGGAGTTAATGAAGATTATACTCAAAGCCTGCATGACAAATCAATCAATGTCTGCAAGTCAATAGAAGGTCCATAATCCATAAATATGTGGAGTGTTCTTTAATCCGTAAGTAGTACGCGAACAGGAACGAAGAAGACCAGCGGAGCAGTGTAAACTGGAGAGTGGGCTCAGTGGAGGAGGCACTGGAGGGTCGACCGCTCATCATCCGGTGAGAGCAGAAGCCAAGGTGGCGGGGCCTTATCCAATACGCCGGTCCGTCCACCTTAACCGCTTCTCTTCCTCAGAAGTTCGAGAAGTTTCTGGGGACGCTCGACAACACGTTCGAGCAGTTCCGGTCTCTCTGTCTGCCCTCTCATCTAGTGTACGAGAATCGAGGGTGGCTGGCAGCTATGGCAGCTCTTTGCGCTACTCCTGCTTCAGTTTCCTTCTCCACTCCGAGCCTGGTGAATGTGGATTCTTCCCGACAATTGTTGGCTTCCCCATCAGCCGTCTCTGTGTCAAGCCCAAGCGGACTGTACCCCTCAGGTACGAAGAGGTGAAAGCCGTGAAATGTCTGTGTATCGATGGACTGCTGGGTCGGGAGCTTTTTGTACAGGATTTCCATTTGATGACCATGGCTAGTGTTGGATGCAGATGGTGCCTCCGTTTATATGTCTCCCCTCAGAACAGTCTTGGCATGCTTGCAATAGGGACCTCAAATGTAGCACTAATCTTCACCTGCGTCAAGGAAGTCCCAGCATGTTGATGCCGTACATACAAGCAGAATCTAACAGGTTAACTTGAATAATTCCTGTTATCTTTGTGAAAACAGGAGAGTAGAACCGTTTGAATGTTCATCTCTGAATAATTTCATAACAATGGGCATCTTCTCTTCGAGATGATGAGTAGTTCAGTGAAGCTTTGAACTTGCATTGTAGCAGGTTGTTTTAGCTGAACTATCTACCTGATTGTTTTGGCAGTGAGATGTGGCAGAGGCGACAGCCGAACAGCGAAGGGCAAGAGGTTTAAAGGCTCTTTCGGAAATGTAAGTTTTCGCACCTTTCTTGTACAATATATCTTACTTAGGTTTGTCACGTAGGGTTAGCCCCAAACCTGGCAATTGAAGCCGCAACTTTGCTCTTCAGTGATGTCATGATTCATGTATCTGGCAACGTAATGAGTTGTTTGTCGAACATTTGGGGCTATTACAGTTTTTAATCGTGAATGCTTCTAGTTGGTCAGCTCCTAAACACAATGCTGGGATCATAGTCCTGATGTACTTGTTATCTTCATTGGGCTTATTGTCTAGTTAGATTATTGTTCAGGTGTATATTTGAGAAGTTGTAACAATTTAGCATATGGTGTATGCCTGTCCCAAAGGTCATCGATTTGGCGTTAAAGGTTACGCCCTGAAGCCTGTTTTCTGCTGTCATTTAGTCATCCCATGCCTATTACATGGGTCCTTTACTAGTTTTTTAATGCCATTTTTCGACTCAAAGTGCTTTCCATTGTTTGTTTGCACATTCTAGTTTATGCTTTTTCTACGTTCATTCCTACTCGTCTTGCACGTATGTAGCATTTTATGTTTGCTATTCCTATGCTGTTTTTGAATAGGTCCGTAGGGGAAATATGGTGACTCGTTTATAACGGATGTACACTACACGCGTCCACACCGATCGAATTCTCTTCTTAAACAAGATTTGAACCTGGGTTAGATTTCTTTAGAACTACATAAAGTTATACTAATTTGCGTCGGTGGTGAGCTGTTAGTATTGCACAAAGCTCTGTTTGAAGGTATGCTCGCCCTGCTAAAAAGAGATGTTTTTCATTTTGGTCTTGACAGGCACGACCAAAAGACTCATCGAGAGGTAAGGGTTTGGCAACCACTCCGCTGCCACCGAGGCCACCTAAGAAAGACGAGTTCGACGACGGTGAATTCATCCAGGTCGACCTTGATGAGACATTGTTCGCCAACTAGGTGGTAGACCACCTGGGTGCAGCATGCCCAGTATCATTAGAAGCTTATGTTCACGATTTTTTTTTCACGATTCAAGAAGAGTAGTTTTGTAGCCCTGATTATACTTGATGTAGAATATTAGGCTTGTTCCAACCATTCGATAACAAAGGCGAAGAGCTATTGGTTCTCGGCTTGCTTTACCGTGTTCGTGTTGGCTAGCAGTTGTGCTTTGGCAACAACGACAAGAAATGATCAATCGAACTAGACGGGCCATGAATCCTACCGAGATCGGAATCTGAGTTTTTTTGCACACTGGTGTGTATTCTGATTTGTGAGTCTCGCTGTGCGTCATGTATGACCATTGTAATTTTTGGAGAAAACTGTCGAAATTATTAGTTTTGCTTGGATTCTGATATGTTCGATCCCCTAACTCATCAAGCTGAAGAGTGGCCTAAGTGTCTTTTATGTCAGCCGAATGTTATTGAAGGAAGGATTGAAATGAAAGGCCAGAGACTGGAAGTCAGTGGATAAACCCTTATTCTTTTGCAACCTTACTTGAAATAAGTCAGCTGCTAGCTGCTCTGAAAGGGATTGAGAGATTTGTATTGTGTTGGAGTGTCGGACTCTCGGGCTAACATGGATCTTTCGATGTAATGAAAGTCACCTAAGAACTTTGGAAATGCAGAATTGAGCCAAGCGTTCACTATCTACATTTTGACTGCGTAAAGTCATTACCACCGAATGATAACATCCACTTTCGATAACATAGATTCGTTTAAGGATGCAATGAATCGGCAAGACAGAGACTGGACAACACTAGATCTATCCCCCTCTTTGGGTCGCATCCGTATCTAACATCAGCACAATTGTCTAGCGAAAAGGGATCAAACTCGCGGAAACCATTACCAATGATATGAAGCAAAGTCTTTGTGCATTGGTGGCCTGATTTCCTTCAGCAGCCTCCACATCTACCGTGGATAAGGGTATGAATCTGAGCAAATGTGGTTATGATCCTTCGGTAGCAGGAATTAGATCTCAATAAGGATTGAAACCTGGAAGCTGGAAACCACGGGTACAGGCCTCTCCCTGAGTTCAATGTTCCAAAACATTTGCTGTCTGATACTCCCACGAGTCTTATAGCTCAGAACGTACTGTGCCTTTTGAGAGGCCTCTCAACAGGCACATTTCACACTCTGACCGAAAGCTAAGAATATCAGACCAAGTTAACGAAGTGCTCAGAAAAGCATAGCAATCAAGATGCCCAAAAGGAATTCATAGATCCACTCCCGTCTAACTACTTGTATCGTAGATGAAAGGAAGGTTTAATCTATCCGCTACTCTCTCTACGTTTGAACGAACTTAAGACTCTCAACTTCAACGGTATTGGGGAATTCCTTGCTTCTGAGAAGTTGTAGTAGTACTGAGCACTAGCTGCTGAGGAATGAGTGGGTCACTCCATGGTGCAGTGCATATATATATATATATATATCTTTCTTTATTTATTTACGCAAATGCTTCTTTATAATACGTGAAAGCATTGAAGGAGTTGTTCTTTGCTTACCTTATGATAGGAGAAACAAATCTGCCTTCCTCTTGTATATCCTTACCTGCTGGTATTGCACAACTAAGTATTTAGTATCACTAAAGCTGTATGAAGATGTACAAGCTCGGTTTTCACATTTGATTTTCTGAGAAATGCTAATATCTAAGAAATAAATATTGATGAATTTTGATCATAACCTGATTTGGAAAATGTTCTTTAAAGGTGACTATCGACTTTGGTGACTCCAAAATTGGCAATATAGTAAGCTTCAATTGTGGAGTTGGTAACCACATTGTTATTGTTGACTGATTGGTCAATACAAAATTTACCTCCATTTAACCAATGTGAATACATTGTTATTGTTGAGAAATTAAAACTTTATTCGCTTCATTTGTGTAAATTATTTTTGAAGACTTCACTTGAAGGTGAAAATAGTTCAAGTTTACGCAACAATAGTAAAACCTTATATTCAAATGATCAAGCCATATAATCCACCAAGATTATGGTAAAATCTCTTGGAAACTAAAAATTATGACTAATTTTGTGACTTAGATCCAATAACACACAAAATGAGTTTGAATAAATTTAGACACCAATAACAAGTGCAAGTTAGAATAATTTATGAAGTATATGCTATCTACAAATGCAATATGGAGCATGATTAGCCCCTCTTGAACTGAAACCAACATTGAGATATGAGAGTGAGATGCTCGCTAGATCAATCTTTGAGACTTAAGTTACCCCAAGGGACTTAGAGAGCTTGTTCAACCTAAGTCAAGGAGTCTAGACCTAAAACTCATGTATGGAATCTAAGGATTGGATGTTGGACCTAAGAGTTATTGCTAGACTTACGACTCATACATTGGACATAACAAACAAGTGCATGGACTAAGATCCAAACGTGGATATAGTGTTATTAATATGATCAATGTTCATGTTGGAACTAAGAGACAATGGCTAGATCTAAGATAAATAAAAAACATTAGATTTAAACTTAGACATAGACAGATATTGGAGTTAGAATTAGAACAAGATGAATATTGTAAAGAATTGCATCGGTATAAAAACATAACTTGCATCAAGGACTGTGGATACTATGGAAAGTCCACCCAATGACATAGCAAGTTATCAAATAACTTGCTCATATTGGAATTATGTGAGATTTAGATAATGTAATTCACAAATGAAATCCAAGAAATTATTTTGCAAGACAATTGACTTTTTCTGAAGAGAATAAGAGATTAAGATAACCAGATAGTAAAAAATAATTTAGTTTATTTTTCTTAATGCGCTTTGATGTTTCTCTGATTCTCATTTAATCGTTTCAATTATTTTGTCTCAAAATCATTGAAGCATGATAATAGGTACATAACACATTTACTTCCAAATGCTTCCAATCTTACATACCATTCCACATTCAACCTCTTCAATTGTTTTGTCTCAAAATCATTCAAGCGTGATCATATGTTTTTAACACATTTATATGTAGAGGCTTCCAATCTTGCATGCCATTCCTGATTTAGCTAGTTTCCTTGAATCTCCACTTTAGTTACTTAATTTGAAAGCTAGTCACTTTCTAGCTTAAAAAAGATTCACTTGAGCTCACCTTGTTTGCCCAATCTTCACATATGTGGTATTTGTCTTCTTCAACCCCTTCTCCACCAAGTTCTTTTACTTGTACAACTTTTTTAAATTATCAATCAATTGCGTAATTGTTTGCATTTGGTATCTTCTTTCATTCGTCAAGATATTTGATCCCAATCATGAAGATAATATGGTGCAATCTCATTTAACCCTATCAATACAAGAACTACAACATTTTCTAAATTTTGTGCCAACTACAAAACACACATAATAGTCTTTCCTCCCATCTTCATAGACTTTCTCTTTGGTTGCATCATTTTTACTAAAACATGCTCTTCATTATCTTTTCTCTCAATTTTTTATTTTTTCAAATGTATTTTTTTGACAAAGTCAATGATGCAATATCATGTTGTATCGTTGGGCATTAGAAGTGCTCTAATGCTCAACAATTCCGCCTCACAATCTCTTGGTGACGACTCCAAACTGGTGTGGACAAAGATGCCGGTGGAAGTGTGAATGATGTTGGAGTATCACGCTAAGGTTAACAAGTTGCAATAAGATCTCCCCAATAGCAATCGGTCTAATAATCCCAATGTACTTCTCCATCGCGAGGAACCGACTAGCACCTAACACGTTACTAACAATAAAATCTCCGTCTCCCAACTCATTGAACAACTCCTTGAAACCACTAGAGTGATATTATGATTGAAAATAATCTCAAAGATCTCATATATATGTATGGGGCTGTGTATAGAGAATGTGAAAAAATAAATGCTACATCATGAGTATTTGATACTTAGTGATATCATCATGTATGATGCAGCACGTGAAAACAATAGGATTAGATTAAAAGCAACTGGCTACCTACATATACGGGGAAGTCATGGTTTGATGAAAATTGATATTGATGATCGATGTTACATAAATGATACTCACTGCTCCTTTCGGAACGAGTGATTGACTTTCCTAACGTCCTGAAAGATCTAAAACCGGACTTAATAATGAACAAAATCAGCTCCGCTTGTTCGAACCGATACCTCAAACCGTACATACCACGAAGAAGCCAAAAGTAATCTGTTCTAATCGAAATACTGGATCCTGAAACTTTCCAACAGAGAGTCCAGCTCTATAACAAATCCTAAACTATACAACTCCTGCAATCTGTATTTCTAGAGATGCTCTGACCACATCTGGGTCACATCGTAATAGCTATCACGTTTAACTCATATCAAAATGAGACGTATAATGGATGAACTTCACAATCTCGTGCTCTGCAATGGGCCCAGAATCACAGCTCCGTTACCTTCAGGTTTTGAATGAGTGGGAAAATGGAAACACTCAGCTGGCGCAGTGACATTGCTGTAAATCTTACAAAACCCTGAGTGAATGACTAGCGAGCGCCATAGAAAGCAAACCGCAGCAAGCTCAGCAGCAAGCCGGAAGCTAGAAGAGCACCATAACCGGCAAGCACTGGAAAGACAGCACTCTTCACTGACGCTGGCAGCTTCAACATGAGCTCATTGATTTTCCTATCTACAGCATCATAAGCTCCCAACACGGCCATTTACCCGCCGGTGGAATAGACATGCTCTGAGTCGTTCGTCACGGCCATTTCCTGAAGGAGAAGAGTATGTTGCTCGAAAAGCTTTTTCACTGCCTCCGAGCCTTCATCTTCCGAGAGGTACTGGAACAGAGAGCGACAAAAGGCAGACACAACGGAGGCCGTGTAATCGTCCACCTTATTGTGCTGTTTAGTGGACTCAGATTTATTGATTCCCAGCTTCGACAATGTCCGGGCCAGCGGTCCAGCCGTTGCAATCGACGACACCTTCGACATCGTTTCTGAGCCTCGGTCCCGTCCACCACCTCCTCCTTCGCCTTGTTTTAAGAACCCCAAAACCAGGCAGCTGCTGCAGTGCTGCAACGGGTTCGATGCTTCCGATCTCTAAGGGAAGAAGAGCTTTCAGACCTTCCAACCTTTGGAGAGATGGAGCAGGTAAAACACCCTCGAGTTTGAAGGGGCTAATGACCTCGGGCTCGGCAGTACCTGCCTAAGATGGCTGAAAGGGCTGAAGAGTGCTGTCAATGCAGAGTGGGAAACTGATACGCAAACGTTCGCTATCAGGAGAAGAGGTTGAAGGAACCATTCCACACAGTCGGCCCAGAGCAAGAGAGCGTATTTGCCAGGTCTGAAGGCGAGGTCCAGCTGCACGGACGAGACCTCCTTCCAGAAGTAGAAGGCTATCACAATCAGCTCGAGGGACAAGTCGATCCAATCCGCGAGCCGAACAAGTGCGTTCAAAGCTCGCTGAACGAAGAAGCGTTCGGTCAATTTGCTTAATCGGGATACGGAATTAAAGAAAATGGAGGCCAGAAGCCACCAGAGCATATGCGGGATGAGCAAGAGCTGCAGCACGGGCATACTCAATAGCGGAGGTATCATCGTACCCGACTCCTACACACGAAAGGCTCGTCATTATGAAAGCTCTGCTCCCGACTCCCGATTTCTGCCCACCCGATTGTGCAGCGCGAATGAAGCGATCACGTCGTTCGATCCGACCAAATAATGATCGGAATCGTTCACTCGTCGACGCTCGAAGTTCTTCCTGCTCACACATGGAATCTCAGTCCATCGCGAGGCCAGGTGTCGGCAGGTGAATATCTTCGTCTGTTTTTTCGTCAAGCCTTTTCCTGATCTGCCGCTTTGTCTCTACAGGTGTCGCAGTTCTGAACCGTCCGATATTTCATCGACGACTGTAAGAAATCCAAATCATACCCGATAACTTTGGGATTCATTTGCCACGTTTGCAGGAGTTGCACTGACTCTGCTGATTCAGGCACAAAACCGCCAGCAGAGCTCGCAGATTCTCCGCTTTTGCCTCGCATGAAAGTCGCCGCCAGTGCCCGTCAACTGTGGTGGAAAGAGAGAGAGAGAGAGAGAGAGAGAGACGTTGGGAGCAAGCAGTCTGATCGCCATACTGTCCATCGCTCTCTGTGTCTCTTGACCCGTCACACATGCATACGTCTTAAGCATGGATCTCCAGCAGAAAGAACCATGCAAGAAAGAGTATGGCATGGTGACTGTAGGTCTCAATCAGCGGGTGAGAATTGTACTCGTGCTTGCGGACCTGTACAAAAGGTTTTTACATATATATCCGAAATGTCGGTTTGTAAGTTCATCAAAGATGGCTTGACCGGTTTGGATCTACATTGTCTGTTGTATATTGGAAAGCTTGTCGTGTCTCTGGGACGCAGAAATGAGCAGGAGAGGAGGTGGCGGGGGTTGCATGTGGACTTAGAAGTACAGAAAGTCCTCTGAAGTTGCATGGTGGTTTGAGTAAACTAGGTGAGACTTATTATTGTCATGGAGGCCGGAACATTGTGGTTCGTAGTGAGTGGAGACCTGGGAACAATAACGTTTTCAGAGAACGAAGGAAGCAAGTCCGAGGAAGTGGGCCTCCTTCTCCGTTCAAGAAGCATTTGCAGGAAAACGTGAGATATTGCGAGGACCTGGATCGTGATCTTAAGATGACAACGCTGACTTGATGGAAGTATCAATGGAGCATTTTTGACTATGCAGCATTGGACTTCCTTCTTGCGAATCGTACCAAATGTGAAGGTATAGAGACATGTGCTTTCGTGTGCCTGGATGGGTCCCGGAACAAGAATTCTAAGTCAAAGTCAAAGTAAGATTGTTGAGCTCAAGATTATGCGTCACAAAAATGTAATGGTTGGGACATGGATTAGTCTAGAATCGTACAGTTTTAGGATGACATGTGAAAGTTGATGAGTAACCCTAGAATTATTTACTTGCTAAAGAAGATGTCATGAATACGTATACCGTTTTTCTTGCACAGCACTACCCTTTGGACGTCACTGGTCGCAATAGAAAACGAGTAGAAGCTCACGCCGCAATGAGCAGATTGAAAAGAAAGCACATCGCTTCGGGTGTTTTGTGGGACAAGCTCCGGGTCGAGCTGATATGAGATCAAGGTCGCGTCTGAGTTAAAACTTATGTCAGAAAACTCCACTCTCTGCAAACACGCCAGTGTTTGCCTTACATTGAAACGAACTTAAAACTACATTAAAAATCCCATTCTGTTCTATAATGAACAATTCCATCGGGGAATTACTGAGCCTGAAAAGCGAAGGCAGCGAAAGGTTTTATGGACCTTGTCCTTGGAAGACCATAACAGTGACGGAGCTGCACGCTGAGCCCATGACCATTAACGCACAGGTCTGCGACTCGATCTATGTTCAAGGCTGATTAGGATTACTTTTTCGATTGCCCAACTATCGACAATGACTGTCCTGAATTTTGGGAAGCTGCAGATGGGAAATTCAGTCTTCGGTTCTTCCCCTTAAAATCGCCTTCTTCGCATCTTTGGATATAAAAAAGTTTAATGCAATGAACACAAATGAGGGTGATTCAAAATATGTTCAGTATGTCACACAGCCATCGGGTTCTTGCGGCCCCGAAGCCTCCCATTCTCACTCTTGTTTGGTTGTACTGGTCGATAGGAAGGCCCAAATTACTTCTGCAATCACCTGATCGCAGTTCACCTGTTACAATTATGAGTGTTGTAGGCATTGTTCAATCATCTGAAATCATAAATCATGACTTTCAAGCACATAGTTTCTATGTGAGAAATCCTCCGTTGTTCTTCGTGCAAAAGTCATGAATACAGTAATTGAACTGCAACAATCTCAGAGAGCAAACAAACGGAGATCCGGTGCTCTCAACTAATCAGAAGTTCAGGTTTCATTAGAATCTGAAAAACCTTCACCAATAATTCATTTTGGATTATGAAGCGTTGACGTCAGTAAAATCATTCGTCAATGCTTCATAATCCAGAATGAAATATTCAGAAACAGCGGACCGTTTAGTCTTCAATCGAGCAAAAGCCACGAAGAAGATGGCCATGAGTAACGCCCTCAAATACAGCATGCGCGCCGTTTATGGATACCGTAGACTAAGATTTTTCTTCCGCAACAGTCACAAATTTGAACTGGCGATGGATATGACTATCCTACGACTACATTAGATCATGCAAGTGATCTCTCCAGAGCTTTCAGAGTCAAATCTTCCCTCAGAAACCAGTATCTGTGTATGTTACAAGCCACTGGTCCAGGACCTCCTTACATCAACATTCCTTCCTTGCAACCAGCAATTAACTCAGTGACGGATTACATGGGTAAAATGACCATGAAATGGGAGGTAGGCTGACAAGGAGTAAAAATTGTCATTTTTCAATCAGAATAATGTTTTTTCATGAAATGTTTACTGCTTATCATTGTTATGGGTTATTAATGGCCACATTCAAAGGATAAACATCTAAAATTGGACATCCCTCAAATTATGTGTCAAAAGGTGGAATTCCTTTTAAATGTATGAAAATCTGAGCAATAATGAATTTAGTATACCAAAGGGTTGAATTATATTCTCTACCTATTGAAAAAAGTTGAATTTGAAGATGTTTCCCAATGTTTCGTAGTCATTTCTGGCTTAGTGTAGTAGAGTTGTCTTGGATTCCTAGCTTAGAGGAGTCATCTCTTGCACCTAACATTGTCCAGCTAATTCCCTCTTCTTTATTGTTAAGAAGTCAAAGTTTCAATGTACCATAAGAAACATTGAACCATCTATAAAAACGTGGTAGTATCTTGACATCTGCAATTTGGAACACGCTCCAATGAAGTGATGCATGTAGCACTCATGACTTGCTCTTGAGAGAAATGATGCAAGTATCACTTCTCACTTGTTTGCGAGAGTCTTGATACATGTATCACTTCTTTATTTTGCATTGAGAGAAATGATGTGTGTTGACATTTCCTAGTAATTATTTAGTGGAGTGATACATGTATCACTTTGTTAATATTTTTGAAAGGATTGACACATGTATCACTTCTTAATTGATGTTCATGGAATATCTACATGAATGATAAATGTCTCATTTTTATTAAAAGCAACTAAGAAGTGATACATCTCTCCCTTCTTGCAATAAGCTTCTCATGGATCAGATTATAAATATATATCTCCAATCAAAATTCAAATAAATAAAAAATAAGTTTAAAAATTGATATATAATATAAAAGTTAATTTTTATTTATAAATTTATAATATATTTATAGTAATAAATATAAAATTCAAAAAATATTAACATAAAATAAGTTAATATACACATGAAACAATTGGCTTTGATATTAGACTCTAATTGGCATGTGAGTACTTTGACATATCTGTTGTCGTGACAATGACACTTTAGGTTAGGATAACCAATGGCACATTGTAAGGTTGTTAAGAGCCCACGGTTGGATCAATTTTGTAGGGCCAGGATCTTGAAAAGGCTCCAAGAGATATTATCTTGGACCTTATTAGATATAACACGTGGTCAGGATGGCAAGGGTATAGGAGAGATCAAGAACATCACTTTGCTGACAAAGAAGCTTATCTGATCGAAGTGGAGCTGACGTAGGACATGGATAGAGAACAATATGATCCTCCATATGTACCGATCCCCAATCCATTTGTGATCAACATCCGGTATCTTCATCGCACTTTTGGACATGGTGTGTATATCACTTTGGAGATAACTTTAAGCAACAAGTGATAAACTCTCAAGAGCCGATTGTTCTTCCAATTGTTTCTTACGGCGTGATTTGGGACCTAACAGTATACGTTTTGATTTAGTTTGGGCGCTATGGATCTGAACTTACCTGTAGTGGTGGCTTTCAACACGTGGATTCCAATCCATCACTATTGTTTACCAAAAACAATCCATATGGAAACGATTGTCAAGAATTTTGGTGAGGAGTATTATTCTCAAGTTATAAACTCCCCGGTTCCGTTTGTAATTCCGTTCATACTTAGCCAGTTTCGAGTTGTCATTTTGACTCTTTATTAGTGGCAACTCATATTGTGTATATGATGGCTAAGTAGTGTGTTTAGGATAGTTGTAAAGCTCTAAGTTAATATGGGGCTAATTTGGCCACACTAGAGGTCAAAATGACACTCTTCATTCTCATTGGTCTTGGAGTTTGGGCCAATAAGGGCATTTGGACAAATTCTTTAAGGTTTTGAGGAGTTTTGGAAGCCTTTTAAGAAAACATTTGAAGATAGGGTTGGAGAGCTGACAGGAAGAGCTACGACGTGGGTTCAAGAATGGATGCAATTGAGGGGTTTGGTACTCTGATATGGTGATTCAAAGATAGAAAGGGAAATTTAGACCTTTGAGAGTATTTGGGATGTTGCTAAGAATTCTACGAAGGTTTTGAGAGATCTGATTCAACAGATATATAGTTTACAACTCAGACTTGTGTTTGGATTGAAATTTGGACTCAATTGGATGAGTTTTGAGTATGAAGTGATAGCTTGAAGTTTGTGTACACAGTCAAAGTTACAGGATTGCACTGACTGTCATGAAGTTAGTATAACAATCATATCTTTTGCTATCAAAAAATTTTATCAATAAAACTTTCCACAGTTGAATTTTGGATGATAAGTGACCTTCTCATGAAATTTGAGAGCAATTGGAGTCAAGAATTGAGATGTGTGACGGTTTGAGCACAGAGGTCTCCATATTGCCTTTTGAGAAATCTAGAAGAGAGAAACATATAAAACGTTTTTGAAAGAACAAGAATGTTGTAAACCAATTTTGTGTGAAGTTTAGGCAAGAGTTATTGGTCCAATTATTGGATATCATAATCTTATTCCGCTAAAATTTTACCAGTTGTAATGAACTCGAATGTTGAGTGCTGAGGAGAAGAAAAAGAGATTGTCAACTCACACGAGGTTCAGGAGGGTTCTTCTACATCCAGACGCTTAGGTGTCCTCAGAGCAAAGTAATGTCCATACGACAGTATTTTCATTCTAATGACGACACTGAAAATGATCCCAACATTAGCTTCTTAGAGAATGGAAGCTTGATAACTTTTAGAGCTTCCAAACTCTTGAATAATTTCTTTATGTTATCAATTGTAGTGATTTACCATAATTTCAATTCCAACTCTTCTTTGATTAATCACAACATTCTTGACTGTGGACATTGATATCGATTTCACTCATAGAAAGCTTCCTCTTTTTTTCACTTTTGAATCCAAATCCTTAACTATCTCTCCTTTGATCCTATGAGCCATCTCTTCCCATTTCTCTTCTAAACACATCTTCAACACTTTGGACTCAACTTCTTATTTGTATTCAGTGCAATTCAACTGAGGTAAATATTAAACAAATTAATCCCAAAAATAAAAAATCTACCTACAAATCACAACTATCAAAATCAAAAAAAGTTTGAAAAATGTACTTTGAACAAAAATACATTTATCAATTTTTATGTGGAGTGCAATGGTTATATCATGTATATATGAAAATATTCTTGAACATAAACGTAAATTTGATGAGATTTATATTCAATTCCCATGAAATATTAAACCTCTAACCTTCTTTGTGTGAAGTATGTTCATTATCTCCTTACCCTTTTTATGTGTGACCATCAATTTACATTTTTTGCTCTATGATTTTATTGATGCAAAATATTGTCATTAAGATATCTACAAATTGCTTCTTGACTTCCACATACACATCTTGCAAGTTGCTTCTTGACTTACATATTGCACCATTAACATCATTTTGACTATCAAACTTGTTGTTTGGAGAAATCCTTATGAGCATCTAAATACATCAATGATTTGTACTCAGTTTCAAGAACTTTTTGTATCTCAAATAATGTTTTTAATTTTTTTTTGTAAGAATAATAACTAACTCTTCTTGTATTAATAAGTAATAATTTTGTTCAGCTACCATTAGATTTTGAAAAAAAAATGATCAATGTCAACCGTCTTTTTTATTTTATTAAATAATTCCATCCATTGTAATAGTTTTGTTAGATACATTGGAGTCCAACTTGATTGTTCAATTACGATAATATCATTCAAGTGTAGGTGATGCAAAATAACATATTTTGATGATTAAAAAGTCCAACTCTTGTGTGGTTTTTGTTCTCACTTTTTGAACTTTTTAACATAGATGTTAAGGGTTAAGGAAAATTTAACATAAAACCTTAGAGTATCATAAGAATCATTTATGTGAAATAGTTTAGATTTTGCAAGAAATTGAATTATATATCAAAGTTTCAAAATGTGAATTTGGTAAGTCATAACTAGATTATTTGAGATATAGAATCATGGCTAATATAATTCAAATGATGAGTAAAAAGACAAATCATATGCACTAGAGTATCATAAAAAAATATATTATTCATCTATCTTATGAATGTTGAATGTGGATTTGTCATATCTTCTTCCAATAGATGTATTTCTAATAATGCAAAAAAAAATACCTTATATAAAAATGAAGACGTCAAAATTGATGCTAGAAATCCACAAATTTCACTTATAATTTTAGTTTCCATAGAGTCTCATCATATTAAGAACAAAAGAAAGCCTATGAGACATTTGATGAGCTTTTTGAGTACTTTGAGGATAAAGGAGATGGAGAAGATATCAATACAAAACACAAAATAAATAAAATTATCTTCATTGAAAGTACATGTAACTTTATTCAATTTTTTATTTTAAATTTGATTTTAAATTTTGATAAATTATTTTTGGTGATAAAAAATTTATGGCTCCAAATTATTAAATATTTTTCATTGCATATTTGATGTATTATTTTGATTTAATTATATAAAATTTTATCTTAAGTTTTGTTTCATTTACATAGATTTTACTTTTAAATTTATAAATTCAATTAATCAAAATATTTAAATTTATCATAAAATTTTAGATTAATTTTTTTTAATTAAAATGATTATTTATTTTAATGTTTTATACATAAAAAATAATTTAAAATTTTTATATTTTAAATAAAAATTGTTCATAAATATTATTTATGAAATCAACTATTTTATCATACTATTAAATTAATGACATACAAAAATGACATATTTTTTGTCATATTAATATGATTTTGAATTTAGTAGATATATATATATATATATATATATATATATGAATGAAACCTCATCATTAATTTCAAACATCTAAAAATTTACATTTATGTAAAATGAGATTGCATGACTTAATTTCTAAATCAATAGTTCAACTCATTTCAAAGATTAGTAGTTTACGTGTATATGTCATAATTTTATAATGATTTATTTATTATAAAAAATTATTTCAAAATATTTTTATATAATATACAATTATTTACAATATAAATATTTGAAAATAGTCAATATTATTTTTTATTAATATGTGCAAAAGTTATACTGATATAATACAGAAATATATTTTGATATATTATAAAGATTCAATTTTTTATTTTTATTAATCTTTCATTTATGTTCTGATAATAACATCAAAATAAAATTTAAATATATTAAATATCACATTAATCATGATAACATGTATTTATTGTGTATCACAATAAATACATGTTATCATGTATGTAAAAATATTTATATTATTGGTATAAGCTTCATGTTATATAATTATATTGATTAATTATTGAAAATTTTATAAATAGATTTAAACAATAAAATTAATCAGAATAAATCATAATCACAATAAGTAATTTTTTAAAAACGTAATAAAAAAATATATTTTAAAACTGGATAACTAGGAATTCAAGTTTAAAGTTTAATTTTAAATAATACATTGTATATCACCCATGCAGATGATATTCTAATGTGTCAAATTTAAGTTCAAATGCGGAAAGGGACGCCCCCACGAACCAACGCTTTCATCTTGTTTGAAACTATCCACATAGTTTCTTCCTCTTTGGTTAAGTCTCAGTATCTAAGACGTGAAATCAAGAAAAAAAAACTCGATCTCATATATATTGACTATATATTAGCAGGTGAATGCAAGCTGCGATGCTCCATTCGCACGTCGATTTAATCGTCATTCTATTTATATTCTTTTGAAAAGTTTGCGTAAATAGATTATTCATCTGAATCAGTAGTCTTGAGTGCACTGAAGTAATAAATTATTTACCCATGTACGGTTAGGTTAAAACCACTTTAAAGACTCTATACATGCACACAATATTATCGAGTGTAGGGCTATGACGAGATTTGCCAGTTTATGTGATAAGTATGCACTGCGCGCTTCTTTGATGTGTAACGAAGTTTGTCATGGTATCCTGATTTTTCTTCTTTATGCAACAGTTGGAGACAAATGTAATACATTTTGAGTATAATGTTTCATCCGGAAGTTGTTACTCAGGTACATATCTCCTTCCTCTAATTTCATTTTTCTGTGTACTTGACATACGATATTCATTTTAAAAACCACCAATTTTCGCCTAAAGTCGCGTCATCCTTCCTTGTACATGTAAAAGGCAAATTTGAATTTGAAAATGATTTTCTAATAGTAATATAGGTTAACGATCAAGGTCAATCTATAAACTCATCTACAATGTTTCTTAGTGTTCTTCATATTACCAATCATGAAATTCAAGTCTGTATTACATTGGTTACTTTATTATCCGATGGTGTGATTTTCACGACCATTCCATCATTACGATCTCAGCGTGCAGTAAGCAATGACGTATGACGGAGAAAACGTTAGGACAAACATGTCCTTTATCTTCAGCAGAAGCCTTGACCGTACAGAATTACGAAATGCTTAACTGGTTGCAAGTCTATCTTCTTCAACCCTTAAAAAAAAGAATTCTGGAATTTACAATAGCGTCATCTTGTGGATCTATCGGGTACTCTACTCGGAGCACATGTGTCATAAACTTGCTGCTGTTGTTCGCGAAAGTGGACTCGACTCGGTCAAAATTTACACACTTGAGCTCAGCTCATGAATATGCACGTCCGTAGACTCAGTGAATCAGGTATGGGTTACCTTGAAAACTGCAACAATCACGACAACGACGTTAGTGCTCAGGGACTGCAAACCAAAGTTATATCACAGCAACAGATATGAGGAGTATCAGAGAAGTTGAGGAAACAAAACAGAGCGCTCTAAATGTAGCATGTAGTATCTGGCCATGCATTTAAATTTGTGATCGATGGTACCATACTCGATACTAATTGTGCTTCGGAACAGAGGGGGTCTTCCGGTGAGGTTGTTGAAGGACAAATTACTGCATCATCAACAAATAAAAAAATAAACCTCTTGAAGCTACTTTGGCGTATATAGACAAGTAGTTGTACATACAATGTGCTAACACTGCTTGCAAATTTGGGAATGACGCCGGTCAAGTTGTTGTACGACAGCTTACTGCATAATCAACAGAAAAAACATATGGGCTCAGTACACATCAATCATTCATGCATATAGCTAGAATATTTGCCTTATTACGCTCATATCTTCGCTGTAATCTTCCGCCATGGCAATGAATAAATAGTATTTTTGAAAATCATTCACCTGGTTGTGAACAGCTTACTGCATCTAAATGACAAATTCCTTGACTCAACACAAGGTCTGGAAATAGGAAATACGTACACAACGAGCAGACTCCCAATGTACGTCAACTCAGTTGGAATAGCTCCCGTTAGAATGTTGTGGTCCATGCGTCTGAACAATGTAAACACATGTACGATCACAGTATATCTGGGAATCAGTGGAAGCATTTCAGAACTTGGGGATTGTTGGAAGGTAGTGTTGATGTGAAAGTCACTTAAGAAACTACAGCATTAGTGTGGGATTCCAAGTATGGTTTAGTGGTAAAATCCTGAGGGAAAATGGATGTTGACCGATATACTCACAAGTACTTTAGATTCTTCAGTCGGCCTAGTGTTACTGGAATAGTTCCCGTCAGAGCGTTTTGATATAAGTCAAGGCTCGCGAGATGCGCCAGATTACCCAATTCGGGTGGAATTGATCCGCTGATATGGTTGTTGAATAGCTCCCTGCGTATGTAAAAATAGCCCCATCATCAGCATACGAAATAGGGTAACGAGCATATAAGTTAAATACTTGTCAACGGTTTGACCGGGACTTCCCTTAAACCGGAATCAATACAAAAGTTCCCAAAAGACACGTCAATTTGAAAAAGATTTTGAAACTTACAAATATTCCAGAGAAGCCAGATTGCCCAATTCAGGCACAAGTGATCCTGAGAGCGACGAATTCCCCAAATCCCTGCGTGCAATCATCAAAAGCAGTTCACGTGAATAAAATTTTGAAGCAAGAAGGTTATTAAGAGCACATCAGCGTGATATATAAGCAATAGATAGTCCACTACTTCTCGTGGATTTTCGCTGAGAGAATTTCTACTCACACTCTGATGACATTGTTGTCTCCGTTGCATGTGACATGAAACCAAGTGCAAGGGTTGACCAAACTGTTGTCCCAGCTGGCCAGGACCTCCTCTGGGTCATTCAAATGCTGTCTGAAAGCGTAAAGTGCATCCCCTGCATCGTGAACTTAGAGATTTCAGTCATGTTTACATAACATTGCATGAATAGGAACATCCGCATGTGCATTGAGTACTGAAGCAGATGCAGAGAAAAGTGCAAATATCACGGCTTCAGTAAAGTCCCTGCTGCCAATATCCAGCACTCTCCAGCATTCAGGTCATTGCACTCATTATTTAACAGTTTAAGACACACAACCCTTAAGCCGTTCCAAGTCTAAGATGATGGTAGGAAAGTAATCTTGGAATTTGAAGGGCCCGAAGGACTTTAGCGCATGTAATGCAAAGCGGATGCGTAAAATGATAACAAGATCAGGCTGTCTTCAGAGCTACCAGGCATTGTGTAGCGTTTTCCTAGCTTATGCAATCTGCACGTGCATTACCTCAATTGAGGTTAATTTTCTTTCAGCAAGTCGTTAAAGTGAAATACAAGAACCAGCGTTGTAAGTATCTTCAAAATGGATCTTTACAGAAGTATGTGGCGACCACTTTCCCAAGTCCGTGAAACGTAACCATCAACGTGATACTCAGCCATTCCCGAAGTTTCCTTTCCTAAAGGGAGTAAATTTTATAGGTCCAGCAATCGAACCCAATGATTTTTTAGAAGAAACTTCACTTGGCGCGTACTTACTCTAGATTGCTGTGCAATCACAACTTGCAATTTCATGTGATAGACCGAGCGTATGCAAGAAATGTGGTGCATTCTGGGGCTTGTCCATGAACGCAGCGGAGTGTGGCGCAAGAACCATACCGGACCATAGCCACGGGCTTTGAGTCTACATCTAGTTTCAGTATCTCATCGCGATGTAGGATGATTGAGACATATGGCATATCACTATCTTCCTACATAATCAAAAAGCAGTTATGAAATTGATTTTCATCTGGATCGTGACACTTCTTGCACGGTCTTCAATTACAGTACTCAATAGATGGTGCTCTCGCTTCCACACACTTCCACATCGGCCTTCAAACTTTCGAGTTTAAGCATCCAAAACTACATCTCTTTTCGGACCTACACGCAGAATTTCGCAGATCTATTTGACAGTCGTCCTAATAGATCCGAGAATTGATTCAGATCTCTCCTACTTGAAAAATTTTACATCTGGAGTATCTCTCATACATTAGCATAATTAGCATACAGGATCAGAAACGGTAATAGAAAGAACACAGTGTTTCCATCTCATCAGTTGCCATCGGGAAGGATACACACCTTCAAGATTGGCCACAGCGCCGAATGGCATCGCAAGCAGGCAAGCTAGAATCAGTATCCGGGTGCAGAGAAGCGACATTTGTTGAGCCATATTGTCTTGCGTTGCACTCACACTTAGGTGATCACAAGGAAATTCCAGCGAACAAACAAAAAGTAGTTTTCGCTTATACGAGAAGAGGCTTAATCTGGAGTTCACGGGCACTGGCTTTGAGAATGTTGTTTCCGAATTACGCAGTCGCACTCTGAAACAATATACTCGTATCTGCAAAGCAAGAACTTGTGATGTCAATCCAGTGGGCTCTATATAGGGTCGCTTTCATGCTGAACATACGGCTTAATGTTAGTGGACAAAGACAATCATGGACAAAGACGGTCACATCAGGCCTAACTACGTGGAGGGCTCATAGAGTGAAAAGAATGCATTCTCATACGGAGTTTCTGGTTTGTGCATTATCAAAGTCAACTGAGATGTGATGGGATCACTGTGACGACAATCAGCGAGTTAATGAAATGAGTTCAAAAGGATAAAAAGCTTTTAAGACACAGGTCATAAACCAAACGGCCCCACATAGACTTGCAGCAATTATTAACTCCCGAAATTTTTGCTGAAGGTGACTCGACACAACTCTTCTACAAATAAGTAAGGAGATACCATGTAACGGCAGCTATGAATTCCCCCTAATCTTTACCAAAAAGAGCAACTATGCAACCCTAGTGCCTTGAAATCAATCTGGTACATCCACCCGGCTAAAATTGTGAGATTGATGAATCATTAAATGTAAAGAACAGAAGACAGTGTCCAGATAGGAGATCTGTCTCTCTGCTGATAGGGTCAATAGCCAGAAAAGAAAGAGAGAGAATACTGTCTTACTCCCTGACGAATGAAAGAGAAAATACTACCTCCAGACAACGTCACTGCAACAGGACAAGCCACAAGCCAGATTCACCGCGTTTCCTCCCGTGTTGTCTATAAAGCTGCTGCAGCTTTAGCTCCTGCTCTCCCCTTGCCTTCCTTCATTGACATTGCACAGAGAATTTGCACATCCTCCTTTCGACACATCCTATCACAACTCAACTCCTTCCTGATTATCAATCGAGCACGTGGCACTGCAGAGGCGAGTCAAGGCCCACATTCAAAGCAAGCATCAATCAACCAGATCTCTCTGCCGAAAATTCTGGAGCATATGGATTGGCTTTCTACTCATTTCTCCCGGCCCGCGCCCCGCCAGAGAAAGTTGCCTAGCGACAGTTGCAGTCCCGAGACGCTCCCCTACCCTCCCCGCTGGCTTCTCCGAGAAGAAAAGTTTTGAATGACCACTCCACGGCCAATCAATCAGTCCATCCATCCATCGCTCTTATGGGCGCTGAGAGTGCGTGAACAAAAGACAAAGAAAGAGGCGCAAGAGCAAGCAAGAGGAAAGAGGACTGAGAGACACGTGCCTAAAAGCGCGTCGCAGCGTAGCCAGCGAGCCGGTCGTCGGTCAACGCCCAGGACTGACTGCAGCTCATCTAGCCTTGACCGCCCCGCCCCGCGGCCCGCGCGCCTTGAGTATGTCTCCGTCGCCGCACTGTACGCTGTCTCTCGCCCTCTCACTATGTGTTACATAAGTTCCCACTTGTCTTTCTCGCCCTGGTCAATTTGCAGAATCAATTTCAAATCCTCAACTTGCAACTTGTGGAGCGTCCGTCACTTCCTGAACTCTACTCTTCAAAGTTCAAACTACAGCAGGTCGTTACCATGTCTACAACTAGTTCTTTGGATTTTCGGTCACATTTCTGTGCAACTCTCTGCAAGGCATGAATGCATTGCAGACGTTCAAATGGGGAGACAAAATCAGACATTTTCGGTCACTCCCTTCTCTCCTGGTTATATATGCATAGGTCAGTTAAGCTTCATTTCCATGTCCTCAGGGTTCCTTCGAAAATGTTTATCTATCCTACTACCCATATGCCTACGATAGGTATTTATCTCTCAAATATCTATCGTCCTTTCATTGCCCTGTGCGGTCTGTGCATGCCTTTGAATTATGGTCGCATTCAAACCATTTCACATGTTATTCTGACAAAGAACCCCAGATATTGAAGGGAAACCTACCGCAGCCCTTGCGTCCATCAACGTCAAAAAGTTTAGATCTTGTATAACTGCAAAAGATTGGCCCACAACAACTGTATCGATAAACACTTATCTTATCTTCGTTAGGAAAGATATTTAGGGAAAAGTTTTACTTCTTTTAGGTTGGGTTACGTGACATCACTCTCCTATCCTAAGCTAGATTTTCATCATATCTGAAGTCAAGAACCTTTAGGTAAAGTATGCCCGATCTTGCACTCTAGTTTGAAAATATGTTATAATATTCATGGTTAGCTTGAATACTTTATAAATTTAACATTTAGATCTTACATTGACACGAGTCGTTCTGGATTGTGACGGTGAAGTGTATCTGGAAATTTTGATGCTTTAATCAGGCACAAGATACAATTTAACCATGATTAAATTAAAGGACTATAACACTGTAGGTTTCCAGTTTGATGGACATTACTATTCCAGAAATATTTGATGTTGTCAAAACTGGTAAAAAAGTTGTTTTGTTCGAGACTACAACCATGAAGTCGTTGCGGAAGGAAATTTTATATTCTGTAAATGGAAAATCTAACGACAATCCCGTAACAAGTACAGGGAAAAACTATCATCACCCGAACCATTAGGGGGCGTCAACTGCTTTCGCCGCAAACCGGCGTTAAACGGTTCGAGGAAGTGTTATATGGTACGGGAGGCAAAGATACCGGTGATGGGCGGTGATGTTCTTGCCCGTTTTGCCAGGAGTAATGACGGCTGGAGGCGGCGAAAGGGGGCGCATCATATGACCATGCATGTAATGGTGAGAGTCAACGATGGGTCATCATAGCCTCCCATCCAGTTCGTGTGACATCACATGTGCCCGGATTCCATTCACGAACGGAAATTTGTATGATACAGGACAGTACAGCAGTGGTACAGTATGGAATTCACTTTTCAAGATAAAGTAATAATTTCAACTACTGATTTCACTTTTGTAGACTTTTAGTACCGTATATCCGCCAACAGCAAAAGTTACTCCAACTAGCCCATAGATGGATTTACGAGGGAAGAAAAAAGTCTCTTTAATGTATTCTATCTGTTCACAGATTTTTTCTGTGGCTTAACATCAGTCTGAAGTTGAGGAGAACCTGACCGAGCAGTCATTAAAGAATAATTTAATCGCGTCCAAACGGCGCGTTGATTTTCGCCCTGGTCAAAGTTGAGCTCACCGCCTCACACTGCAACTAAAGCATCTTCACCAGGAGATCTTGATGGACAACTTTTACTGACGTCGAGTTATGGAACCAGTAAACTGCAACAATTCCTCTGAGTTCCTTGTTTTATGACTTGAGTCCATCGGTGACGAGGAGGCTTTCTCAAGGGAGTGGTGGCCACTAGGGAGGCTGGGTCTCTAGGATGAAGCGCATGGACGACTAATTTTTTTGGTATGTTTGGGGATCATGGTCGGGGAGGGTTAGGGGAGAATATGTGAGGGATGACATGATTAGTTTTGTTAACCATTGTGACTTTATATTTTGCCTAAAGTTAACGTGAAGAGATAATTTGTTTGTTTTTTATTTTTATTGAAAATTAAATTAAAAAATTGTAAAGAGAAATATTTTTGAATTTATTATTTTGAGTGTTTTAATTAATTTTTTTTCAAATTAAATATATTTGTATAGTTTTTTTTAATTTATTTTATTTTTATTTTATTGGAACTTAGTTGAAAATTTATAGATATCTGAAAAGAAAATTATGAATATTTTTAGATTTTAGGGTTTTGATAATTAGAATTTACTCATGTGATATGGTGTGTTATTGGGTTGTGGTTTTGCATGTGGGATGAGATACATGATTAAATATTGTATACAATTATCGTTCTCTTTGTGCTAACTATAGCTTCATTTCTCCTTATGGAGCCGCCTAGAGAGTTGCATGATACACCATGTTCGGTGTATCATCAACTCTTTATCTTGCAATTGGTAAAGAACCAAATGGGAAATATGCACAAAGATGATGATTGGACCATTTGGGATGCACATGTGAGGTGTGTGATTACATGGAGATTTGTCACTTTGGGATTACATATGCTATGTTGATCCCTTCGTTGATTATTTTGGGTATATCTACCGGGTCATGTGAGTGGTTAGCATCCTAGTCAAGTTCTATTCTATGACTTTTTGGGATTAGATTCTCATGTATACGTTTATTCCATATGCTCCCTCATGCGTTTTATGACAAAGCTAGATGGATTTTTTGCTTACCGTTCGATCGGTTGTCACATGATCATATGGATGAATTAGCATGATTTTTGTTTCTCTTACTTTCATGATGGTGTCTACGTCATACTAGGGGATGTTTTGGACATAATGAGGTGACAGCTAGATTTCAGAGATTGTGACTAGAGTGTTGGACTACATTGCAAGAGAAATTTATACATGTCGCACAAGTTAGGAGTTAGGTTCAACCACGTGATACTTCAAATTCTGCTCGATTGCTGCGATGTATGATCTTGAGGTAGGCTAAAAAATATAGCAGAGTAGCATATGCCCTACATTCTTTGTCTATGGCTAGCTCTATTGATTGAGGAGACTATTTTATCTTTATGCCTTTTACATCCATCCATGGACGAGGAAGTATCATTAGAGGTCTTGAAATATCATCTAGAGGAGTCATTATGTCTTGATAGATTACTTTTATGACTATTCTTTATTCTTTTTGTCTATTTCTTCCACGCATAACCTCAAAGGGTTTGTAAGGGATGGTTTATGAGCATCTTAGAGATTATTTTTAGTCAAATGATCCCTCTAATGGTTTAACAAAGTTGTTTTATGTGGCTGCATAAGTTGCAAGATGATAGATTCCTTTTCAATTAGCCAAGTGTTATGTGTTAGTCGGCTTTTCACGATGGACAAGGACATGATGACATTAAACCAATCACTAATGGAGAGGTCTTATTACTTAACATGGAGATCTTTTGGGAAAGCCCTTATTTGTCATGATTCATTATATAACTTTTATGTCTACTATTTTAGTATTGCTCGTTAACCCACCTACATACTTCGCATGGTTCTTCCTTCACATGCATTACTATCACGCTTGACAACCTTTGATATAATAATCATGGACGTCTTTGGTGACATCATCGGATCATGCAGCTTCAAGTGTGTGATATGAGATTTGGCACATACGTACATATATATATTTGCATATTTCATGGGCAGGATAGGCTTATTATTGATGGAAAAAACTACACCTACAGCGTTTTTGGCTAGTTGTGCACTCTCTCCATATTTGTTATCCTCCCAATTTATGATTGCATATATGCCAATCTTTGAGATGTATGCAAGGGATGTGGAGGGGGATCATTTCTTTACATGTACTATTACATCATACAAGAGATGCTTTGTCCCTGTAGACATGACAAGAGCTCCCTTCTTTTTCCTTTTTGCCCACCGATTGGACTAGAATTCTATAGTATACCTTAATGGACTAACATTTTGAACAGTCTCTACATTCTCTCTTAATGGATCCGACCATTCCTCTTATTACTAGGGCTCATATACACTCATGTTTTGTCAAAGGTGCAAGCTTGTGGATATTGGCTTGATCATGCATCATGACTTTCCAACTTTCACCAGTTATCTTTTCTATAACGATGAGGTTCCACCTTGGCTTGGTCCACCCATCTACATCTTTATTACTCACATGTGAGTGTGATATTAGCTTAGATCCAAAGGGAATTCATATGACTCGTTACCCATTTGGAAGTCATAGGATAACTACCCATGATACCATTAGGGATGTAGTGTTTGTTATGCTATATTATGGATAACTCATTTGGAGAGATCATTGGTATGTTTTGTAGTTGACTTCAGTTTGGACATATCTATATTCAAGATGACAATGTTATTGTTGCGGATGTTGAGGTTACAAATCTTATATGTGACATAGTTTCAAAGGGGGTGATTATCCCTATGTAAAGAAATATTTTTTCATGTTCTTTCATAATAATCAATTCTTATTCAGAATTATTTTAAAATTTTACTATTTGTATGAGTTTTCTGATATATTTATAAAATTAAATAATTTTTTTAATTCTAATAAAGTTCAAAATTCAGATACTTAACTTTTCGGATTTCATCAACAAAAAAATCAAATTTATATATATTTTGAATATATAGTTTCAATTGCATTAAAATGTTGATAACATTGAAAAATCCAATGTAAGATATAAATTTAGTTTATTTAATTGATTTTGATAGGTATGTGAACTCTTACACATTGAACTCAATCTTTCTTTTCATTTTTTGTAATTAAAAATTTAATGATTTCAACATTTGATTAAGGTCAAATTACCATTCCTCCTTTCTTGGGCGTTTTGAAACAAGAGATTTTTGTTTCTAATTTATCTACTTCCTATCATAATTTTCAACATAGATTTACCCTCTTGCATATAAACAACTTGAAAACCTATCAAGAAGTAACTCCACAATTGTCCACCTCAAAATACCCACGTTTGGGATCATGGTCCTCAACAAACCCATGATCTCAAACGTGATAAATTTGAGAGTCTTCCAAAATCATGTCAAATCAAATTGTCATTCTTTCAATTTTTTAAGGGTGAGTACCCATGTACTATTCATTTGATGATGTTGTATTTAGTGTATTCTTGTTGTTGAGACAAACACACTTCGCTTTTGAAGAGTGTGTGACTACTCTCCTTGCTTCTTTTGGGCATGATGGTGAACCTACAAACTACTTCAAGAATAGAAATTTAATCCAACTTTTGATTTAGTCAAACTAAGCCATTGGTTTGATATGACTGATATTTTGAATTGGATAGAATTTTCAAATTTTTATTATACATGTTTACAAGCCCTTAATAAAAATCAACAATTGTGCATTTCATACAAAGGATATTCATATCAACTTTACACACATATAGAATAATTATTACACTTCAAAAATAATTTCCATGAGTACAAAAATGATGTGTCACAATATATTTGTATAAAGATTACAGCAATGGTTTCACACAAATAAAAAACAAGCAATAATCAACATGTATAGTTTTGCACATGTGTGCAAAGTCTGCAAAGTTTATAAATCTATCACATTTATTTTTTCACACACTTATAATTTCAAATTTGGAATATATCAATAGAAATAACTCCAAGGTGACATTTATAAATAAGAAATGATGAATTTTACATAAGCTTGTAAAATTATAAACCTGTCATTTAAACATGTGTAGAGTTTATAAGATTAAAGTTCATGAACCAGATAAAATCAAATAAATATATAAAATATATGAATTAATAGAAATAAAATATATAAATTATTCATATTATTTTTAAACCAATAAAAATATCATTAAAATATTTATTTTATATTTAAATAAATAAATATAATTAATTTTTTAATCATAAAATTTTCTGATGTTTTATGTTGAAATATTTTATTTTTAAAAATTAATATTATTTCTATAAAAATAAATTATATTTAAAAATAATGGAGAATGTTATTTTGACCTCTAGTGTTGCCAAATTAGCTCCATTTTAACTTAGAGCTTTACAACTATCCTAAACACACTACTTAGACATCCTATACACATTATGAGTTGTCATTAATAAAAAATAAAATGACAACTTAAAACCGGCTAAGTATACTCGAAAGTGATCACGATGAATACATCGGATGTTGATCACAAATGGACTCGGCATCGGTACATATGGAGGATCATGTTGTCCTCTATCCATGTCTAACATCGACTCTACTTTGATCAGATAAGCCTCTTAGTCAGCAAGTTGATGTGTCTAGATCTCCCCGCCTCTTTACAACCTTAAAATGCCATCGGTTATCCTAACCTAAAGTATCGCCGTCATGGCAACAGCTCTGAAGATGACACATGTCATCATCTTTTCATAGTAGCCGCGTCACAACACGACAAAGTAAAGTTCGTATGAAATGCCGATCCTTTCCAATCGACTCCATCTTTATCATCCTCATAGGTCTGACCTTGCAACTTCGCCCACAGCTTTCCATCCCACTTCACAGCCTGCACTTTGCTCCCGGTTGGTGGCATCGCTCTTCCTCGACATACTTCATCACATAGATTTGTGCACACATAATCCCATCATCATGATAGAAATGCTTTACCTAAGTTCTTCAACAATAGCAATTCCACTAGAGTCCAATTTGCCATCAAAATCAATGGTCAAATTATTCCCATTGACTCACTTTGCATTGTCGATACTCTCATGGTTCTTAGCTTCAACATTGAGTTAGCTTCACTTCAGTGTCTTCCTGGTTTCACGAGTTCTTGGCATACCCCCTTGTTCTTATTCCCTACATTTCTTTGATCCATCAACCGATTACCCAACCTAATTCTATCGTTCTGTTCGTGTGAGCGGAGGTCCATTCCAGAAGTTTAGATGATCAACAAAGATTTAGGAGAGAGCTATCGGTGTATGTGGTAGTTAGAAGTAGAAGTTCGGAAATTCTGTTTAAATAGTCGTAGGTTTGAAGTAAGGGGATGTCCTTTTCTTGCAAGTGTTCAATTGATTGAACTGTAATTATACTAAGAATAGAACGAACCCTCATGAAGCTGGTGTGATTGACGTGCAGTTGGCCTAGATTGGTGTTCCATGCATGTGAAGATAACCATGTATTTATCTAGGAGCCAACGTTGTGTAATATCAACTAGGAGTACTTTGTTGAGTGCGTCGCCTCGACTCCAACTTATAAGAGAGAAACCCCCATCACTTAAAAAATGATGAATTCACCGATTCATGAATTTGCTAGAACACTTAATCTTTATGTATGAGTAAATGTTGGATGGGAATTGTGTCATTGATGGAATAGTTTCTTTGAAAGTCCTCCCATCCCACTCTTCGGATTGTGATGTCTAGAGTCATAAAAGAAGTCTAAATTTACATTCACGTCCTTGAAAGCTTATACAGATCCCTTATTCCCTTGGGAACGAATCAAAAAATTATATTCCCGCTCACATCAAGATTACCATGTTTTTACAATGTTTATCATGGTGGTTAAACATGAAGCTAGTTTGGCTAGAAGCAAGTTTGACCCTTACATGATATGGATTGCAATATGCGACTAGTGATGGGACATTGTAGCACCCGACCTCCTAATCTTAGCCCCATAAATGACATATCATGTTATGGACTAGATGATTACTTGGTGTTAAAGAGACATAACCGTAAGTTAGAGAGGTGATTGTGGTACACTTGTGTTAGTGTATAAAGATCTATGTATTATGATGTTTAGTATGAAAGTAATGTTTGTTGTGATGCGATATTTATGCGCACGAAATCAGACATCCATGTTCCTAAAGATGACAATAACATGTAAGATAAAACTTTATCAAGAAAATTGAGCAATGGAAGTCTTAGAAGGTTGGATTTAGAGAATAGAGTATCATCTTGCCTTGTTCAACATCAATGATTGGTGTTTGTTCTTACACTGTTCTTGGAGAAAGCTTTTACATGGTTCTAAGATGGATGATAGAGCTCAACAAGTTGAACAAACAACTCACTTGGAGTGAAATGAAAGAAGATTTTTTTCAGACATTAGATCTCGTATTCACTACATAGATGAGGTTGTGAAAATAGTTACAAAAGAGAAGTGTGAAAGATTACATTGACAAATTTTAAGATCTTCGAATCCAAATCCAAGATATGAGTGGAGCCAAAACACTTGAATTTTTCAAGAGTGGGTTAAAGAAAAATATTAAGCAAGAGATGATTCGTGATAATTCCATCATCTTGATTCCAAGAGGATTCAATGCTCAAGTAGAAGATTGTCGCAACCCAAGTGTAGATTTTTTAGCATTGTTGAGAAAAAATTCAAGATGATAAGATGGTTTTGAATAGAGATGAAAAAATGAATCAATGTGATGTGACCAACTCTATGAGAGATTTGATCATATTGCTATGGATTGACAAATTAAAAAATAAATATTTTTAATTTCATTTAGATCAAATTTTCATTCATTATTTTTTGCAAATCTAAATACAGTCATTTGACATGAAATTATGAATGCATGTGATGTTCATTTTGTCGTCATATGTATTCAGTAGAATATATAATCAATGGGTCAATGATATATCATATCATTAATCATTATTTCACATATTATCAATAAATATTCAATCACAACATATCCAAATATTGTATTTGGCAACGTTGAAGATAAGAAAGTCATTGCTTAATTAAAAAAATTATTTTATAAGAATATAACTGTAAATAATAATATAATGTATTTTAAAAATTAAAATAAAATTCTACAAATAATCATCTAATGTTTTTTAAGCTTGAAATTATTTTTAAATTTTGATAACTCCATGGTAATAATTTAACTTAAGATATATGTTCATTTCCATTCTGACTAAAAATCTCTTGAATCTTGCCATATGATTTCCATCACATATTTATTTTTAGTAAAAGCAAGGAAGTATAAGGTAAACTGTGCAACATGTAAAGGTATGCAAGTATATTCCTTCCGCAATTCCACAATGTAAGTATTTTAATTTTGGGAATTCATAGATTGGGAAAAAAAGTACAAAATAAAATAACAAAAAAGATAGCAAGACCTCATCAAGTTGTATATGGATGAAACCAAACAAGTAACGTGCGGCTAGGCCCGAATAACATCACAATGGAAATATATCCTCATGTACCTAAGATATCCGAACTATTTAGATCAAATAGTCTACATTCAACATGAGCATCCAAAGAAGCATCACCTAACGTGATTGCTCTCATATGGATTGCATCAGCTAATACTTTTTTATAGAGCAATGGATACACGTTGCTTGTAATAGACTATATAATAAACTAAAGAGAGTGATACCTCATGCCACCTAGTATGATAGACTCTCACACACTCTCTCATGAACATGTCGAAGTCGGTGTCCATAATTCCATATAATTTCAAAGCTTAAGTTACAAATAGATGATCTCTATGCATATCCTTATACTTGAAGACCTTGTTGTTGTTGCTACTCTTGTCGTCCATACAAGAGAATGGATAATCATCCCCTCTGATGTCAAATGTAGGATATATAACAACAATATATGTACAGTTACCAGGTTCTCCCCAACTAAGTATAGGTCTGACCTAACCCGAATCGACTGCATGGTATACCAACGCTCTCTCCATGCGATATCCACCCTCTCAAACCATAGGAAACACCTCATCCCTAATGGCATCATTGGCAACTATCTTTTGCCCTCCCAATGAACAATGAATCATATGGATCCCTGCTATATCTAATATAATTTCATACTCACATGTGAGTAATGAAGATGTAGATGGATGGATCAAGCCATGGTGGAATCTCATCATTGTACAAAAAGTAGCTGGTGCGAGTCGAAAAGCCCTGATGCATGGTGGAGCCAAGATCCACAAGCCTACATCATCGCTAGAGCAAGAGCATAGTCGAGCCCTAGTAAAACGAGGAATGGTCAGATCCACTAAAAGAGAATGTAGAGCATGTTGAAATTGTCCATCGAAGTAGAGTGTAGACCTCTAGTCCAATCGGTGAGCAAAAAGTAAAAATACCCGACGATAATGCCCAACAATATAGCATCAATATCTCATAATGGCGACTCCAAACTGGTGTCGACAAAGATGTTATTGAAAGTGTGAACGATGTTGTAGGACCACAATAAAATCTCCTTGATAACAATTAATCTTATGCTCCCAATGTCATTCTCCGTCGCGAGAAGCCAACTAGCAGATAACATCTAACTAACTCACAATGGAATCTCCCCTCTTGCAACCACCTAGAGAACTCCGTGAAACCACTAGAGGTATCATATACCTCAAAACAATATCAAAGATGCTAATATATCATCCTTGACAAGCCCCTTAAGTAAAGACATGGGGATGGGGTTGTGTATAGAAAATGGGCAAAAAATGATATATCAAGAAATAATGACTCCTCTTGTTTATACTCCAAGACCTCTGATGGTATTTCTTTGTCCATGGATGGATGTAAAAGTCATATAGAGAAAGTAGTCTCCTTAGTAAGACTAGCCATACACAAAAGATGAAGAGCTCATACAGCTCTGATATACTCCTTAGCCTGCCCCAAGATCTTATACCATCACAATCGAATTGAATCATTAGTATCATATGGATGAACCTGACTCCTAACATGTGTGGCCCCTACAAACTTCTCATGCAATGTACCTCAATTCCCTACTCAGAATCTATGAAATCTAACAATCATCTTCCTATGTCAAGCACATCCCACTAATATAACGTAAATACTATCTTCGAAGTAAGAGAAACAAAAACCACGTTAAGTTGTATGTGTGATCAAGTCCCAACCGATCGAACAAAAATCGGAAAGCACATCTAACCACATCATGAAGTGTAGACGGAGCCTATCGAATAAAACTGAACATATGAAAATAGTCTTGAAAATCACTAGAATAGAATCTAATTGAGATGCTAATCACTCTCACAATCCGAAGGATATACCCGGAAGTATCAACGAAAAAATCAATGTTGTTTGTATGAGAGAAAAAAAACAATTATATATGTGTATGGTATTTTGAGAGTCCAACCCAAATGATCCAATTATAATCTTTGTAGTTCTTTAACCATAGCAAGAGACTATGAAACATTGGATATGGTTTAAGGTTCTAAGTGGAGCAAAGCAAGATGAACATGTGTTATTCATGAGATTCTCAAGACAAGCAAAAAGAAAACAGCTTATATTGAACACCACATTTTCAAGATGGTGGGTGCTTACGCTATCTGATAAAGAATGTCAGTAGAACCAAAGAAGTACTGTAGTCCTGTCGAATCACTTTTAGCTGCTTTGATATTTCTTATTTCCGGTATGTTTGCCGAATCGGGGTTTAGTCGGATCTAAGTTCATCTAACATTACCGACTGTGATACATGTATCCCGCTATAATTATATTAATAATGTGGAGCGGAAGTCAAAGATGAGCAGAGGAAACGGACGCTGTACAGTTCCTCGAGCCTCATGGAAATCCTAGAATCTCATCTCTGATTCCATGTGGTTTAGCAAATGGGTAGCAGAGAGAGAAGAGAGTCAAGAGAGTCAAGAGACTGAGACAGATTGCCCATCAGGAGTAGAGAGTACAAAATCTTGTCAAGAAGGAATTGAATTAGATTACAAAGAACATAGACCACTTTTTGACCGACAACACAAATGGAGGGAAGTAGGTCAGTAGGGTTAATCATTCCGCAGATGGATCCAGTTATGATTGATAGGGCTTCAGATGCACATTTCATCAATGCAGCTGACGTCGGCAGTACGCACAGCTAGATCCAAAAAACTTCGGTCAAAGACGACGGAAATTCAGAGAGCCAGACGACGAGACGAGATCGACTCTTCTGTACAAAACTGGGCATGGCAGGAAATTCATAATCAGCTAGCAAACATGGCTCAAATCTGGAACAATAATTTGCCATAATGAGGGAGGCGCCACCAACTGGAAGCCTGCAACTCTCTTCATTTCGAAACTTTGACTATTTGAGTTCAGGCTTCTACACTACGTACGCTACTGTACTTCAGTTTCTACTTCCACTGCTGGTACAGTTCCCAGTAATTAATACAGTATATGATACTAGCACTTTGATGATGGTTCCTGAATCAAATCTCGTACATATGATTAGGCACGGGATACAAGACACTTGATTGGGCTGGCAAATCTAGCCATGTGATGTAGTGCGCCTCCATGAATCCTAAATCTAATCTTCTGGGATTAGCAAAGTCTCAACTGAATCTGAAACATAATGGTAAAGCAGTCTACTGTATGAAGAAACGAGAGATATTCACAGGCCACGAGAAAATACATTGGAACCCTGTAGTCAGTTCGTGGTGTCTCTACGTGCATTAGATGGGGTCCTCGTGGAAGGGATCCCCTGGATCGTCGCCAGCACTGAGCTTTGATGCCGGCCAGTACGAGCCCAAGCTTTTGGATGTGAAACAAGAGGGTTTCCCATGCAGGAACAAGCACCATGTGGCGTGGAAAAGCAAAATGCAAATGCTAAAAGGCGAGGTAATAACGAAATACTCAGAGCAAAACATTCTCAAAAGTGCACGTCATCAAGGGTCTACTCCAGACTCCAGAGCAACAAACAAGCAACCATGTCCAAAGGGCCCACCTCTGAATTTCACCACCTGCGAGACCAACATTCTCCTGTTTCTGCTTACCCTTGAAACTCCATGATGAAATCTTGAGTCGAGTGCCAGGGTCAAAGAAATTCTTGAGTCCTAGAAATGTTGGCCCGATACTATCCTCAAGGCTCAATTCTGTTAGAGCTAGCCATGAGGAGTTGGTGACGAAATCCGGTCCCGCGACCCAGCGATCTCCACAGCCATCAATCCGGTCAATAACTAATGACTCTGTCATCCGTCTGCAGTTCTGCGCACAGATCCCGAACAATCCGTGGGGTGTTCGGGTAACTGAAATAGTGGCTTACAGTTCCTTCTGCAAGAATGTTGAGCTTTTATTGGCTCCTGAGCGCCTTCTGCCCGCTTACGTTTGCAGGCTTGTCCAGCCTGACCGTTCACCGACGGTAAAGTTCTGACTGCGAATACAGTAGCTAGAGGTACTTGATATCACCATTCCCTTGTTTTGCCTTTGCCCATCACCATAACCACTCCCACATCCCAAGTCGCAATCGGGTACATTATCATCCACTTTGGACATGTCCGTCACCATGACGCTTCGAAATGAGCGAATACAAGCAACCGAAGCTCCTTCAATAGTTGGGCTTCACTCACCCTCAAGGAACGGTGCAGCCTCAAAACTACCACTCGTGACAGAGTCTCGCGATCTGTAAAATGCAATTTTGATGTTATTTCTTATCTTGTATTTCTAGCAAACATGATTTGTCTGTGCATGATATAATAAATATATATAATATTAAATCTTATTTAATATAATAAAATATGAACAATATTATATAAATATTTTAATGATGAATTTTATAATATATATTTAATAATTATAAAATAAAAATTATTTATCATAGATCATAAATAATATCTTATTATCCAAAGATGTATTCTTTTTTAAAAATAATTATTTATAAAAATAAAAATTTGAAATTATATAATATATTCATTTTAAATAATATTTTTTTATGAATTTATAATCAATCATTTGAACATACAGAAATATATTCTTAATATTATATTTTGAAATTCAATAGTTTAAAAAATATTTTATAACATATCATGATAATGTAAAATTATTTTTTTTAAATATATACAAAAATTAACTATAATTATTTTTTATAACAAAAAATTGAAGTGATATGTTAAATCAAATGATAATATTACAAAATATATTGAAAAAAAACATATAATAATTTTTTATAATTATTAATATTATAACTATTTTTCAAATATTAACCATTTAATCTATTTATAATAATAAAAATGATGTAATATAATTTAAAAATTAATACATAAAATAATATGTATAATATGATGTTATACTAAAATACTAATATGACATAGTTTTGTAAAAAAAAAAATTAAATAAATTTATTTAAATAAATATTTTTTTAGTACAAAGATCATGAATCATTGCTTTAAAATCATGTATTTAATATTTTAATAATAAAATATGCATATAAAATTTGATTTTAAAAATCATAAATGATATTATACTTATTCAAAAAAAATTATATTTTATATTTAGACAAGATGTGTTCAATAAATATGGTGACAATACAATATAGATAATTATAATTTATACACAATCATTCATATTTCATTTAGATAAAAAAATATTCAAGATCTATGATTAGAAAATAAATTAAATATGTGTGAATTAATCATTGTAACATATTTGAAAAAAATTTATAAATTCATTTTTTTATTTCAAAATTTGAAAGTAATTCTAATATCAAATTAATAATTCAAAGTCACATGAATTTTTGTTTCAAGAATTCACACTCAAAATCATATGAATTTACTCCAATGAATTATGATTTTTTTTTTATTTAACTATGATTAAAATATACATCAATGAAAGAATATTTTTTTAAAAATAAATCTATTCAATGCTTAAAGTTTAATATGTACCTATTTCATTATTTTCCCTCATTTCAATATATATGATAATTTTCTTTGCTTGAGTACATAAGAATACAAACAAATAAATTATTTTAACTCCATTTTCTTAAAAAAAATTAAAAATCAAAAGTATTATTTTACACTTGTGAATGATCAATAAAGTATGAATATTGATTTATTAGCAAATATGTATTTTACTCGGTTGATTTTGTTGAATATGAAACTTTATATGATCCAAGTGAAATCAATATGATACATAGATAAAGAACGAAGTAATCTCTACTACAAGAACATGGAGTCTATGTAACTCAAAATGGATTTGGCTTGAATATAATTTTTCTTTTATGATATAGTTATGAACAAAGTGTCCTTGTGGACGTTTTGAGAGTAGAAAAGATTACTTTAAAAACTCAAATTGGATTATGTGGTGAGAATTGTGAGTTCGTAGAGCGCTGAAGCTATTTTGGCAAGTTTTGATTGATGGTAGCTTTGATCTTTTTGATCTAAAGTTGATTCAAAGTTGTGATTGATTTTGAATTTTTTATTTTAGTATTTTAAATCCAAATAAAAAATTTGAAAGGTGAAAATAATGCTAAAAATTGACCAAGTGGATCAATGTTTACATTAATCTTGATATTTAGAATTGAGATAAGCCAAAAAGATTTTGGACAGAAGTGCTCAAAGTCCAAGATTTGATATTTCAAAGTTTTGAGGTCAAAAATATGAGCCACAATCTATAGGATTATCAAAGAGTGTCCATTTGATCCAAAATTTGCTGAGGTCGTAAAAGATATAAGATAAATTAGTTCTTTTGATATAAAGACATCAAGAATAATTTGAGTAGTGTCAAGATTGCAAAATTTTGACATTAGGGGTTCGAAATTAGAGTCAAAGATTTTAAAATTCTAGTAGAAGTTATAAATGGTGTCCGTTTGCAAGAAAAAAAAGGGTAAATAAAGAATTAAAAAATGCTACTATGACGCATAGTCTCATACTAGCGGTCCCCTTGATTATCAATATCAATTTATCAATTTGAATAATAAAAGGATTCTGAAATTAAATTTTTGTGTTTTAAATGTTCTCATAAGGTTATGTTAGTCCACGTTGGATTGGTTTGACCCTTTTGATGTATATTTTTGAGTTGAAGGATTGTTATTTATGTTTCATGTGATTGATATGACTCCATCTTGACTTCCTATTTGTGCATAACATTTGTTTGTGTTGGTGTTTTATTGTGTGGAGTGTTAGTACTCATATGTGCTACCGATACTGAGTCTGGATTTGGGGACCAATCAGATTATCCATATTTCTCCTTAGTGATTTATAGACTTGTGGATTGGGTGAGTGCTTGTGGTGGTGATAGGTTTCATGTTGACTTTGTATTAGCGTAGTGTGAAACCTCGGGTATCTTATGTTGTGGATTTTTATTTTGTTTGGAGACCTCTTGTTGAAATAGTTACTAAGGCGATACACTGGTGACATAGTGGAGTTTTCTAGAGTTTCCAAAATTGCTAGGATTAGCAGTGGGTGCACAGAGTGAGGTATTAACCTTGACCATTGAGGTTCACAGAATACTCTAATTGGATGTTAGACAATGATAGAGTTGAGGTTGCAATCTTGGTCATTGAGGTTCATAGAAGACTCTAATTTGGTGTTAAAGAGTGATGGAGATAAGCTTGGTGATATCTTGGAGAATGTCCTCACACTATTTTGTGGGATATGGACAATATCTATGGGATCATGAAGTGTAACCATCTTTAGTTAGTGAGAACTAAAGTAGAGGTTATGCAAGGAGGAGATAAATAGTCTTGAGTTGACTATTAGTGGAGTATCTAAAGGTGCCACGTCAGCAATCCGTGTGCTCTTTAGGTTATGTTTCTTGTGTGTTAGTTAGTGTGTTAGTTTGTGAGTTAATTGGAGTACACGTCAGCAATCCGTGTGCTCATACGGATGACCGCCACATCATCGATCCACGAGGAATTGAGTGGATGGTGGTTGTGTAACCTTATCTAGTTTGTACCTTTTTGAGAACTATATATGGAGAAAGAGAAACCATTGAAGTATCTTTCAACTTCAGAATTCCTTGAGCTATTCGAGTGATCTCTCCTCACTTCCCTAGTGTTACAATGATATCAGAGCGAACTTGCTCTTTCCTTGAGTGTGGATTACCAATCTTGGAATAGCAAGATCATGATGATAACTTTAAGTTCTTGAGAGTTTTATAGAGACTAGGGTCATTGATCTGCATGTAGGGTAAGGGAGAAAGGGAAAACTGTGGGCTGCAGGTATGGATGTGACTGAGGGAAATCCTGTACTGAACTTTCCATTTCCCAATCTATTCGATATCCATATTCGATTCATGGAGAAGGATGTTTTCAGAGTGTACCTTGTGGCGAATTGGGGTGCAGATTTATGGCTCGAGTGATGACATCACCAATACCAATGATATTTTTGATTGTCAGTTATGGAGAAACGTGGGATTGTACCATTTACATTATATATTGAATGTTGGATGGATTTGAATCGTGAACCACCCCCACCGGTTCCGTTCAACACGTATGTAGAAATTAGAACAATTTATCGACAGAAGAGAGTATGGAGGGACTTTATTGTTAGGAATTATGGTGAAGAGTACTACAGAGCTGTAATAGGATCACCTCGGCCTTTTGTGATCCCTATTTTGAGAGATTGGATTGTTATTATACTTACATTGTATTAGTTTGAGTGTTGGAGAAGCATGGAAACGTCAGTTTCTGTGAGTGAAGTTCTAAACTCAATCATGATAGAAATGAAAGAGTTAAGAAAAGCTATTGTAGATGGACATACAAAGCAACAAGCCATGGAGGACAAGATCTCGGCATTAGAGAGTGAGAAGGTAGAGAGAGAAAGAGTTGGTGAGATGGAAGTGGAAACTCAGATACAAGAGACTCAATCCCAACCTCAAGCTACTGCTTTTGCCAACGAAGAGGCAATTAGGAGATGACTTCAAGAGATGGAAGATCAAGCCAATCTCTTACTTCGGATGGGAAAGTCATGTAAGGTGGAAGCCTACAAGGGCGGTAGAGCCATGGGAGTTTTGGAGGGATGGATCATGAGGATGAATATACATCTATCACATTTTCATGTTTCTGATTTTACTGCACGAATGTTCATGCGATCTTACCTCATGGATAAGGCTCTTACATGGTACACTACATGGGAACGAATGCTTTCAGAACGAGGTGCTTCTATTTCATGGAGTGGGATGCAAGAGGGACTTCTTCAGAACTTTCAAGCGGTGGATTCCCTTCAAATCGCGAGAATGAAGTTGTGAAATTTGAAGCAGAAAGGAGGCATACATGAATACATTGAAGAATTTCGTGATCTTCAAGTATCCATTATGGATATGAGTGGAACAGAAGCTTTAGATGTCTTCAAACAAGGTTTGAAGTAGAGAGTGCGAAAGGAGGTGATGGTGAGTAATCCATCCACAGAGAATGAAGCAATCGCAATTGCTCAACGGATTTCAGGTGTTTATGGGATCACACACGGTGAACCATCAAGCAATGTTCGAGAACCACTTGGCCCAACACCCATAGAGTTGGGAAACTTTCGACGTAGAGAAGGATATGCACCACCACGAGGACCACCGCCTAGGTATGGAGGTGATAATCGTCGACCATTTATTCCAAATTTACCGGATCTTCTTGCAAATAATGGAACGGTTAATCGAGGAGGAATAAGGGTTCGTGACAATCGTCAATGCTAAACATGTGGGAGAATAGGTCATATTGCCAAGTTCTGTAGAACTCGATCAGGACCACCCGGAGGAAGACCTATGTTGCGAAGGTCTTTCAACAATATGGAAGGAAGGGAGTATGACAATGAAGACGAGATCTTGCAGGGAAATGAAGATCACAAGTAAACTTGTCTTGCGGCCTTACTGGTTTCACTAAACGAAGAAAAGGCGGGGTTGGAAGAAGACAACAATTGGAAGCTCATGGAGGGAGTAAGAAACAAGCACGATTGATTGTCACAGATGGGATGATGGAAGGACACAAGGTGAGAGTCCTAATTGATCCTGGAGCAACAGAAAATTTTCTATCATGATCTGTTGCAATGAAATTAGGATTGAGTTTGATGAAGGATGTGAGTGAGGAAGTGGAGTTGCCAAATGGGCAAACTGAACCAATTGAGACATTAGCACGGAGTGTACAACTAGCCATAGACGGGTATCAGGATGAGATTGAATGGAGAGTAATCCGATTAGCTCGATATGATGTCATCATATGAATGCCATGGATGGAGCAATACAATCCGGAGGTAGATTGGAGAAAAAAAGTAGTAAAAAGTAGTGGATGGAAGATTTACGGAGATAGAAGCAGATCTCAGAATAGAAGCTTACCTCTCTTTGTGATTGGTAAGACTGCCATTTCTAGAGTTGATGTATGTTTCTTGGGACTTATAAGAGATGTTGCTGGTTCTAAGGACAATCTTTACATTCCAAAATCATTGAGCGATATTATTACAGAGTATCAGGGTGTATTCCTAGATGATCTACCTGCAGGGTTGCCACCTAAGAGGCGTGTATATCACAAGATTGAGGTGATACCCGGAAGCACTCCGACATGCAAAGCTCCATACCGTTTGGCTCCAAATGAGTTGGAGGAATGTAAAGTTCAAGTGGAGGAGATGTTGAGAAAGGGGTTCATACAACCAAGCATTTCACCTAATGGAGCCCCCTGTCTTTGTTTGTGAAGAAGAAGGATGGGAGTATGAGATTGTGCATTGACTATCGTGGGTTGAATCAACAAACGGTGAAAAACAAGTATCCATTACCTTGAATGGATGATTTGTTTGACCAACTTCAAGGAGCGAAGTACTTCACCAAACTGGATTTGAGGAGTGGGTCCAACCAGATTTGAATTGCTGATCAAAATGTTCATAAGACAACTTTTCGTACTAGGTATGGTCACTTTGAGTACTAGTGATGCCTTTTGGTCTCACCAACGCACCTGCCACATTCATGGGATTAATGAATGATATTTTTTTTCCTTATTTAGAAAAATCTGTTATTGTCTTTTTGGATGATATTTTGGTATATAATACAACTTTAGAAGATAGGCGACATTTAAGAGAGGTACTTCAGGTTTTGCGAGAGAATGAGTTATATGACAAAGCTTCAAAATGTGAATTTGGCAAATCAGAAGTAGATTATTTAGGCCATCGAGTCACAATGGAGGGAATCCAAGTGATGAGTGAAAAGATAAAAGCCATACAGAATTGGACAACACTAGAGGATCAAACTCAACTAAAGAGTTTTTTAGGTCTTACAGGATTTTATCGCAGATTTGTTAAAGCTTTTGCACGCCTTTCCCAAGCCTTAACATCTATGCTAGGAAAGGGTAAAAAATGGAGATGGGGAACGACACAAGAGTTAGCCTTTCAAGCATTAAAAGATGCTCTTTTGCATGCACCTATTTTCAAGTGATATGATCCTAATCGACCAATCAAGTTGGCTACTGATGCATCAAGTGCAACAGTGGGTGGAATTCTTCAACAGGAGTGGGAGGATGGTTACCACCCGGTTGCCTTTTTCTCCCGAAAGTTGGTGGCAGCTGAACAAAACTATCACACAACTGAACGAGAGGAGTTAGCCATTATTTTGGCCACGAAACATTGGAAGCATTACTTGGGTGACAAGGAGTTTGTGGTAGAAACCAACCACAAACCATTGGTATATTTGGAAACTCAGAAAGATCTCTCCAAACGATAAATTCGATGGGTACAATGGCGTCAACAGTTCAACATGAAGATAGTGTATGTGGAGGGCAAGAAACAACTTGCAGATGCTCTCACGCGGATGCCGTGTCTCAACAACATCACAGAGGTGAAATCCAAGTTGATTGGTGGTCTCAAATGATGGCTGCAACAAAGGAGGATGAGGAGATCATGAAAGCACTTCAGGCACAGATAGCAAGGAAGGTTCGAGGTCTAGCATTTCAGGAGCAGCGTATATGGATCCCACAAGATCCAAATTTACGCACAATGGTATTGTCGAGAAGGCCACGATCTGACCCATTGCGGGGCACGTGGGAGCTGAAAAGACTTTGGAGAGCATACAACGAGTGTACTATTGGCCAAGGATGCGGGAAGATGTGCAGGCATATGTTCGAAGCTGTGTCGCATGTCAACAAAATAAGGCGGGGAATAAAAAACCAACAAGTTTATTACAACCTCTTCCCATTCCTGAACAACGATGGGAACATGTTACTATGGATCTAGTATGTGAGTTACCAAAAACCTCTTTAGGACATGATTCAGTTGTGGTCTTTGTGGATAAATTGAGTAAGATGGTACACATCCGACCTACCACAAAGACAGTGACGGCACCACAACTTGCTCATCTATACCTAGATGCAGTTTTTGTGAATCACGGATTAAGCAAAGTTTTAATCACAGAGAGAGGAACTCATTTTACTAGTTTGTTTTGGAAAACCTTGTTTGGTTTATTCAAAACAAAGCTAGCAATGTCTACAACCTATCATCCTCAAACGGATGGTCAAACAGAGAGGGCCAATAGAACAATAGAGGATATGATGCGAGCATTCACATGGGAGGAACAACAAGAGTGGGATACTCTTCTGCCTCTAGTGGAATTTGCATATAACAATTCTGTTAATGCATCCACAAAAGTGTCTCCATTTTATTTGATGTATGATGCTCATCCTTTGACACCTTCCAGTTTGTTGAAAATTCATGAGGGACAAGTGTTTTCAACCAAAGTTGCGGCAATCAATGACTTTGTGGAGCACATACACAAAGGACTGCATCAAGCAAAGGAGAAGTTGGTAATTGCTCAAAATCGACAAAAGCAATATGCAGATGCTCATCGCAGGGAGGTGAATTTTCATGAAGGAGATCAAGTTTGGCTATCCACGACCAATTTGTCACTTGTAGGAACACCAAAATTTAATCCTGGATTCATTGGTCCTTTTGTGGTGTTGAAACGTGTTGATGAGATGTCTTACAAGTTAGAGCTCCCGTTGCATATGAAAATACATCCCGTATTTCATGTATCACGATTGCGAAAACATGTACCACGACCCAAGCAGTTCACAAATCCATCAACCCCTCCTCCTTTATCTACTATGGTAGCAGATCAGGCAGAATTCGAGGTTGACAAGATTCTCAAAAAACGGATTCGGGGTTACAAATACCCAAAAACTGAGTATTTAGTACAATGGAAGGGATATCCATCATATGAATCAACTTGGGAACTGGCAAAGAACTTAGCCAATGCACCTTTGATCGTTCAAGAGTTAAAACGTGTGAGCAACGAGGACGTTGCATCTTAAAAGGAGGAAGATTTGTAACCATCTTTAGTTAGTGAGAACTAAAGTAGAGGTTACGCAAGGAGGAGATAGATAGTCTTGAGTTGACTATTAGTGGAGTATCTAAAGGTGCCATGTCAGCAATCCGTGTGCTCTTTAGGTTGTGTTTCTTGTGTGTTAGTTAGTGTGTTAGTTGGAGTACACGTCAGCAATCCGTGTGCTCATAGGGATGACCGCCACATCATCGATCCACGAGGAATTGAGTGGATGGTGGTTGTGTAACCTTATCTAGTTTGTATCTTTTTGAGGACTATATATGGAGAAAGAGAAACCATTGAGGTATCTCTCAACTTCATAATTCCTTGAGCTATTCGAGTGATCTCTCCTCACTTCCCTACTTGTTACATAAAGGGTCTAAAATGATATTATGGTATAGTTGGTACCAATGAGTTGGATGACTTCATACATGAGTTTGAGTCATGGTATGATTTTCTGTAACATTGAAGACAATGACCCATAATAGTTTTCAAGATGAGATCCTTCTCAAGACCTGTAGGAGCGGAGTTCTTAGGAAAAGTAGGATTTTTTTTGGTTTTGGTGAATAAAGAGTTGTATTCGGGTTCTCTTGAAGGTATTCGTCCGAATATATGTTTGTTAGATAGGAATACCATTAGGGAGTTCACACGAGTGAATTGCGAGGGCGCGCGTTTGGGCGGTGAATTGAAGAATTGTCGAGAGAAATACGATGCCAAGAACTTGCCGAGTGGCGGAGCAAGGGAAGCTAGCTTCAATGTCGAAGCGTCGAACTGGAGGAGGTCCAGCAGGAAGAAGTGCGACGATGGGGAGAATTCGACCGCTTATTCTGATGGCGGATTGGACTCCAGCGGAGTTGCTGAGGTTGAAGAACCTCGGTGGAGCGTTTCTGTCATGGCAATGGGACTACGTGTGCCCGGAGCTGTGCGATGAAGTCCGGAGAGGAAAGCCGCTAACAGCAATTGGAAGCAGAGCGTAGCCGGAGAAGTGGGATGCAAAGTTATGGGCGAAGGCTCTAGGACGTAACCACAAAGAGGACAAAGGCGGCGTCAATTGGGAGGGATCGGCGATGCACACAGCATTTACCTTCGACGAGCGGAAGTGGTTCAGCCCTAGGGAGAGGAAGGGGACGAATGTTTACAAGCTCGACTTGATTAAGGATGTAATCAGGAGGAAAGTGGCACTCATCTTGAATCAGCTTTTCTCACCGCAGAGAACAACCTACGTGAGCATGCAAAAGATGAGGATCGTGGAAGGGTTCATCGGAGGAACTATCCGGATGAAGTGGGGAGAGATCTTTGCGAGGAATGTACAGGTCATGGCGATGAAGCTAAGAGAAGACAATAAGAGTGTAGTCTATCTCTCGTCTTTCTTAGTACACCTGTATGCAAAGCTGGAGTGGCTGACGCATAAGGAGAGGCAGATGTACCGGTTGGAGAGTGGGTTGTCGGACTTGGATGCGGACATCAACAGTGCTAGTAGTGGATCGACGCGGAGTCTAGGAACAAGTGCCCCACCTGAGTCGAAGAGAACGGGAGAAGTGAGACCGGCGGTGCAGAGCAAGCTTGATTCGGACTCAGACCTGGAAGTGATTGGAACCGAGGAAGAGAAAGAGAGTAGTGGAAGACAGTCCACCAGCTACTCTAGCAGTTCGAAGAGATGTAGGAAAGAAGAAGGTAGAAGAAGTAGGACTGGCAAAGTCCTCTCGTCCGAAGATGATGGCGGTGAAGCTAGGGCCGAAAGCCTCGAAGGAGATTGCAGAACCAATGACATTGGTACTACAGCTGTCGCAGAAGTTGGAAGCGGTGGTGGTCCCGGTATTGCTGGAGTTGAACGAGATGGGGCCGATGTATATGCCAGGGTGGGACCCTCAAGCAAACGGGTATATGGAGTTGATTCAGATGATGAACCGTCTGGCGTTGGGAAAGGAGGACCAATCCATCACAGTGAGAGAGCTAATGGAGAATGTGGACAAACTGTCCAAAGAGAAGACTGAGATGGAGAAGAAGCGAGGGGGAGGCGAAGAAGGCTTATGAAGAGATCTGTTGTATTCGGGGTGCGGAGATCCATTTTATGGAGAAGGAGAATGCACATCTTCGGGAGACGGTGCAAGACTTGAAGCTAAGACTGATTCAGGTGGATGTGGAAGCACTTGCGGAGTTGGAAAACCTCGCTTACAAATGTGCGCATCATCTGTTCACACGGTGTGATTGTGTTGAGACGCAACGGTTAGAGCAGTTGGTGGCAACAATGGAGAATCCCGGCGATTCAAAGGATCGACGAAAGGAGATGTACAAGGCATTGGGTCGAGATTTCAGGGAAGCCATGACTCTTCATCGACAGGAGATCACGGCAGATGTACAGGAAATGCAGTTAGGAATCGACGCATTCACGCAAGCAGCGGAGGTGCGATCGAGCGGCTTAGATCACAGTAGATGACTTAGGAGAGAGCGATCCGTGTAGGAGATGGTTAGCTTGATAGTTAGGAGGAGCAGTTTGAACATTCATTATAAATAGTCGTAAGGAAATAAAGTGATGGATCTTTCATCTTTGCAAGTGTCCAAGCTATTGGATTGCAAATTGTAGTCAGGGTAGAACGAAAGCACTGAGGAGCCGGTGTCTCCAGTGACATTGTGATGATCAAGCGTGTATCCGTGAAGTTCCCGGATATTAGCCCACGAATTTGAGCCTCATGCAGCATCGAAGTACTCTAGAGGATATTTTCGCCGAGACGCAAACTTGTAATGAGAAAAATCCCCATCCCGAAGTAAAGCAAATTGCTGAACTCTATTTACTAAGTCTGTGCAATTGGTGATGTGATGGATTTGTGAAGGAATTGAGATTGCATCGATTGCCTTCTTTGTGAATGCTCTTCGGACTTTGTAGTCCAGAGTTAGAAAGATGTCTAAATGCTTATTTCCCTTCTTCACTAGTGTGGTTTGATCCCTCATTCCCTTGGGAATGAATCAATCTATACGAATTCAGACTGAATAGTACCTACCGTGCTATTACAAGACCTCTCCTTGCTTTATATACTATAGGACTAGGAGTCCAAAATCCAAACTATGCCATATGGCTAACATGCGTAGGTTGCATGTTTCGTAATCTTATCCTAACCAATTCCTCAAAGACATCTAGCATATAATCTAATCCACCAATGCATGGTAGCCATCTCCTTATTTATCCATACAAGCCAAAGTTTACCTTTTGCTTTTTGGATCATGCACACCACTATCTTATTCTTTAGTGATCTAATGAACAATCTAAGATTTGGCTAAACTAACTATAGTTAACCAAGATTGGTTACAAACTATCCCCCATTTAAGATGCAATGTCCTCATTGCAAGAGGACTCAAAAGTCTCTACAAGTATCTTGGTATTTGTAAGATTTGCCAAAGGTTCCCAAGTAACTTCATAAAGTGGTTAATCTTTCCATTGGATTAGATATTCCACTTTAGGATGCCATTGACATCTAGTCCGTTTCTTGAGGATCCTTTCTATCTCATATTCCTCTACGCCATCAATCATCGTTGGAAAAGGAGGTGGTTGATGTGGATTTTGAAAAGAAAAAGATAATGGAATATACTTTTGTAAGAAAAACACATGAAAAACAAGATGTATTTTTATGTGTCTAGGCAATTCTAACTTGTAGGCAACTGCCCCAATCCGGTGGATGATCAAGAAGGATCTAATAAATCAAGAACTTAACTTTTGAACTCATGTTAATGCTAGATTGGTAATAGACAACACACTTGATCTCCTTCTCAAAATTGCACATGTCATCGATGAACATCGACATATTGTTTTTGTCGATTTTGGATAATATTTTGCATAATACTCGTTGTACTCATGCCACAAACTCGTTCACAGTTTCAACTAGGGTTGATGGTTTGTGCATGTGATCTATTTCACCAAGCTAGATGATATGATGTTCTTTGTACATAAGGAAAAAAGGGTTGACTTTTGTTGATCCACTAATTGAGTTATTATAAGCAAACTAAATCAAACGTAAAAGTGCATCCCAACCTTCTTGCTCATCCAAAGTGAAGCTCTAACCATGTACTTAATAGTTCTATTTGCTCTTTCAATTTGTCCATCTATTTGAGAATAATAAGCAGTGGATATGGCCAATTTTGTTTTACTAGCATGTTTCCAAAACATGCTAGTAAACTAAGTGCTGTAAGACCCAGGGTTGTACATATAGGATAAAATGAAAGTATATCTAAATTGTGCCTAAGTTTATCTTAGTCATGACTATGTTTAGCTAGTTATGGTTAAGTTGGAGGAAAATATAGAGTAACTTTTGGTGTGGTAGATAAGAACTACTATTTTGTTGTTTAGTATGAGTCAAGGAATAGATTCCATCACATGGGTATCTTGACTTCCCTTGACTTGGACTAGTTTTCATTGGTTGTACTTGGTGAAGACCCTTAAATCTAGGGGCGAGATTGACTTGGTACACTAGAAGTCAATTAGGGAGTAGTTGGGCTTCTAGAAGATCCAAGTGGACCAATTGCATGTTGCCATGTACCCTTTTCATTGGGGTTTGTGATCTCTACCTCGTTTAAACTTGGTAAGAGGAAGTTACATGGTGATTACTTGTAGTTACTAGGGTAAGATTCTAAGTAGTATAAATAGAGAGGTTGAGAAGCACCTCTCAAGTAGTTTTTCAATGGAAGTTAGTTTTGGGAGAAGATAGTGTGGTGATCTTAGTTTTGGGGAGCTTGGTTCTTGGAGACGTCATGTTCGGAGTGGAGCCTTGATTCAATGAAGACTTTGATTACCAAAGTATCCCTTTCCTTTTGAGTGATATCTTACTCTTGGTGATAATGTGCATAATGGAGCTTGGACATTGAGAGTTTGTGTAAGAGTGAGCAATAGGGTCATGGTCATAGGGTGGGACTAAGTCCTTCTAGATTCATGATGAGCTTCCAAAAAGCCATCGGAGGTAAACCTGAGTGAGAGTCAGCCCGGAGGTCACAGTGCCCATATCACTGATGAGAAATATAGCTAACTCATGTTGAAATAAAACTGTATCCATATAAATTCGAGCAAGTTCTGATTCAATAACAGTCTTTGTTATGGACATAACATGGATATCTTGCTCAATTTTTCCACAAAAATGACTTACAAATCCACAAAAATGACTTGCAAATCATAACCAATAGATATCATTGATAATTCACATACAATGACATGCTCCTATCTTCTGCTTGGTTTTGGTAGAGATTGTAATAGACTTGTTGGTTTTAAATTGCTAGCATTGTTCTATTGACATGCCAAACAACTTTGTACATAGTTGATGATGTGTTCTCTTAGTCTTTGTCAAAAATATACCCTTTAGATGACTTCAATGGTATTCTTCACTCCTACATGATATGTAAGACCCATGGTTGTATATATAGGATAAAATGTGAGTATATCTAAAGTGTGATTAAGTTTATCTTCCTCATGATTATGTTTAGCTAGTTATGGTTAAGTTGGAGAAAAATATAGGATAACTCTTGATGTAGTAGATGAGAACAACTATTTTGTTGTTTAATGAGAATCAAAGAACATATTCAATCATATGGGTATCTTGACTTTCTTAGACTTGGACTATTTTTTCATTACTTTGACTTGGTGAGGACTCTTAAATCTAGGGGCGAGATTGACTTGGTACACCAAAGTCAATTGGAGCGTAATTGGGCTTCTAGAAGCCCAAATGGACCAATTGCATGTTGCCATGTATCCTTTTTCATTGAGATTTGTGATCTCTACCTTGATTAAAACTTGATAAAAGAAATTTATATGATGGTTACCTCTAGTTACTAGGATAAAATTCTAAGTAGTATAAATATAGATGTTAAGAATCATCTCTCAAGCTAATTATAGATAAGTATTTTTCGGAGATTAGAGCATTGTTTAGGATTGAAGACTTGTTTTGAAAAAGTCTTTGATGTTAAATAAAAGATCTCTATCTTTTGTGTGATATTGAAATATTTGTGAGAGTTATCATGAGATTATGGAGTTTAAAATTTGAGAGTTTGTGTAAAAAAATGCACTAGGATTATGGTAATTGGGTTTAAACATGTCCTTCTAGATTCATGATGAGCTTTCAAAAAGCCATTAGAGGTAAACCTTAGTGATAGTTAGCCCGAAGTTCATATTTTGGATTAGTTGCCGGGACCTTAATCTAGAAAAAGAAAAAATGTTTAAATTCAATTTCTTGACCGTGAAAACGTAACAATGAAAAATCATTTGGAGAGGACAAAGGGGAAAGAGTGAGCCGAGATTATCTAATCTCGGCTTGTTCTTGGGAAAAAGTGTACAAAGATCTTCATTTTGTGCACAAGTAAAATCACAATTTGAAACTTTGCACAAGTGTTTTTCAAAAGCTAAGCTACATGTAGGTTTCAATTTTATTAAGATATCCTTTTTAGACACAAACTTATGAAATCTTAAGTGTTGGGGGATATAAAAATGGAAAAAATAGCTTTACTTTTCAGATTTATTTTTTCCTTGTTAATGATAATTCAGAGCAAGTTTTTGCATAGTGAGGATGATTTGAAACTCATTGGAAAATGGGAGATCAACCTCTTTGAATGATCTAATTGTCTAAAATATCTCAAAGATTGGATGTGATTATTTTGGTGGATTCGAACACAAGAGAGTTTAGAGTGGAGTTTGAAGAAAGTACACTGAAATTTTTCCCAAGAGCAAAACATAACCATTCTATTGTGGAGAGGAGTGACATAAACTTGAGAGTTGTGCTTTGAGGACCATAGATTGGAGGTTGAGAGAGAAAAAAAACTTGGGAGATCTTAATGTTCATCTATGACCATCATCTCCCCATGAATTCAAGAGTGGAACATGTTGTGACAATTGTAAAGTGACAAAATTTCTTGTAAGACACGAATATAGTGTTGTGAAAGCTTAATTGAAATGGCTAGTGGAGGGTCTTGAGAATAAATTGAATGTAGATACAGAAAAGTTAAAATCTCCATGTGACTCAAGTTCCAACTAAAGATGGAAATCATTTTCAAAATGATTGAAAGATGTCAATGAGGGTAAGACTTATCGTGTGTTTAGGAGAAGAGAGAGTCATGGTAATCTTGGACCAAACAATTCCATTTATTTTACCTTTGATGAATTATTCTAGAATTGAGCAGGTTGCGTTTGTGTTATATAAATTTCCAACAATAACAACAAAGAAGTTGGAAATGGGTGTTGGGAAGCTTTTGGTGTTTTATGGGAGAGAGAATGGAGATTTAGAAGCTTTTGCGAGGGACAAGATAGCATGTATAGGAAACAATGAGATAAGGAATTCTAAATGGGCTATACTTTTGCATCACTTCTTGGAGGATTCCGCATTGAAGTGGTACAATGAGTACAAAAAGGAACAAGTTGAAGAAAATACTTGGAAGAGTTTGACGGAGAATCTTATTGAAAACTTTCTTCTAGATAAAAGTTATGAGAAGCTAATGTGTGAACTCAACTTTTAAAAGCAAGGGGAGATGAGAAGGTGAGGTCATATGTGGAGAGAACAGAAAAGTTGGAGTCACAAAAAGTTTAGAAAGAGTGGAGCAGGATGGAGCCTACCATGGTGGGGATTTAGGTGATGTTGATGAAGAATTTCATTGGAGGTTTGAAGCCTCAAATTCAAAGCAAGGTGAGATATAAAAAATCCTCTTCTTAGGCTAAGTCTATTTGTATTGCTATTTGAATGGAGGAGACTCTAGACGATAATGAGTCTAGCTCTGTGGCTAGAGAAGTAACATCATCTGTTGTTGTAAGAACGATAAATTCTATAACTGTTGCTTTGCCAATAGTAAATACTTAAGTGGAAGACTTACAACTTGAGTTAAAATCTATCACGGAAATGCTCGATGATCTGAAGATCAACGTAGTATAATTATGAGAGAGGAGGAATCAGAATGTAGAGGGAGATTCTAGAGGCTATGGAAATTATCCTCAAGAAAATTTTATAGATTCGTGCTTTAGTTGTGGAGATCCTCATTTCTTGAGGAACTATCCTTATACTCCACATCATGATGGAGTTAGACACAACAATTCTATTACTGTTCCAAGTCAATCAAAGAATAAGAGAGCAGTGTCTATTGATGTGTTTCCTCATAAGTGCATGTTTAGAAAGGGAGAGAGCTCTATGAGTTCAAGAGTAGATATTTTTGCATATGAGAAGAGAGCAAGATTTGCAGAGTATTCCATCTCAAGGGAGGATCAATCAAGCTAGAGCACTTGATCTAGTGGTGTGAATCAACCAAGAGGACGGGGAAAGAAGTTGGGAATGGATGATTTCTCCATTTTGTTTATCCAACTCAAATGCGATGTGGTGGAGGATATGGGGAATCAAAAAGTCAATATAATTGTTGGACAATTGATTGCTCTAAATCCTACGATGAGAAAGGAGTTGAGGGGAGGCTTAAGCGTTAAAAAAACCAAGAAGCGAAGATCCAAGGGGAAAGTTTCCATGGCAAATGTTGGAATATGAATGGTGGATACCGTTGCCTTGGATGTATGTACTCAAACTTCAAAGATTAAAGTATGCATTACTAGACATGATGTTTTGGATGTGTTGGAGGATGGAGGATCTATTGTGAATGTCATGTCGGAACAGAACTTATTCAGTTGAAGAGGATGGGGATGAAGCCATCAAGACCTTCTAGCATGGTCAACAAGCAAAAGGTGTGAACCATTGAAGTGATGGACAAGATGATTGTAAGTGTGATGAGAGTTCAAATCTTGTTATCTTTTCAAGTGCTTGAAGATGCTACCTACAACTTGTTGATAGTAAGACCTTGGTTAATATCAGTGAGGACTACGAATCAATGGCACAAGGATTACCTTCGTATAAGGTTGAAAAAGTATTGAGTGAAGGTTCCTCTAACAAGTGGTGAAGGGGCAGTTTTAGACTCAAATAAGCCTACAAGTCTGAAAATGAAGAAAATGGTAGCTTTTCAAAGGTTGATACTGACATGTCAACCGATGAGGAGACATCATTTGAAAACATTTCGGATAATGATGTTCAAGTACAAGTTCTTGTTGCAATGGATTTACTTCCTAGGCCAAGGGTGGTGAAGGATTCCGAAAAGATGAAGATGAGTGAGATTATTGGTTTTTCACTCTCAAGTTTGATCCCAAGGTTACTACAAGGGAGAAGTCAAGATTCTTGGATATGTTTTGCAAATATATTTATGATTTTGCCTTTAGCTACAAGGATTTGAAGCAAATAATCTTAGAAACTCATCACATTGAATTAAAAAAGAAAACTTGTCCAATACATCAGAAATAACATCGGATTAATCAACCTTCAGCTATGGTAATGAAGGAGGAGATTGACAACCTACAGGAGGTGAGTTTCATTTATAAGATAGAGAATTTTGAATCGGTTTCTCCTTTTGTGATTATCAAGAAGAAAAATGGTAAGCTACATATATGCGTAGATTACAAAAAGTTAAATGCTGTCACAAAGAAGGATTATTATTGTTAACCTTTCATAGATGAGATTTTAGAGTCATGAGTGGTATAGTTTTAGAGACAGTTATAATGGTTATAATCAAATTCAAATTGCTTGTGAAGATAAGATCAAAACCATTTTTACCATGCCATGGGCAACTTTTGCCTTTTGATAATATCCTTTGGTCTTTGTAATGCTCCAATAACTTTTCAGGTGTTCATGAACAAAGTGTTTGAACCTTTTATTGAGAAGTTTATGCAATATTTCATAGATAATTCTTATGTGAATGGGAAAAAGAAGTATCTTTTTGATCATTTGATCAAAAATCTACAACGTTTGAAGAAAGCCAAGGCCTCGTTCAATCCAAAAAAATGTATTTTTGGATGTGAAGAAGTTTTTTATTAACGCAAATCATCTTCAAGGATGATATAGCGATGGATTCAAAAAAGATGAAATGCATTGCTTGACTTGACTTTGGTATGATGGGATACTTTCAAAGGTTCATATTTTCCTTCTCTAACAAAGCTTATGACTTGACAATTTATATGAAGAAGGGGATAGATTATGATTTAATCTTCAAGGATGGAGAAACGGTGATGGCTTTCAAACTTCTTAAGAAGTCGTTGTTAACGGCTCCTATTTTAATCAAACCAAATTACATAAATCTTTCATTCTTTATTAGATGTATCAAATATTGCTATAGGATTCACTTTAAATCAATAAGATGATGATGATGTCAATTAGCATAAACAGACAGATGGTGCAAGCAAAGAGAATTATTAAGTCACAGAAAGGAAGACTTTGGTTGTAATTTTCTCATTCAAAAAGTTTTTACACTATCTATATGGAGGAAAATTTATTATTTTTACATATCATAAGGCTTTGAAGTATATTTTTAACAAACCTATCCATGTTCTAACTATGCTTTACCCTGTTGAATGATATATGCAATCTCCTCATCCTCCTTGGTAGCTTAGTTTGGATTCTTTGACCATTTTGAGTGAATTTTCACTTTTATGATATGATTATTGCACAAAATCCATGTCAATGCATCAGCAAGATGCTCCTTCTCCTCCACATATACGACCTTTATATTGAAATGGTGTTGTCATTCAACCAAACAACTCCGTCGCTTTGAAAGATCCTTTTGAGATTCTAAATAAACCAAAGGCTTGTGATCTGTCTTAAACACAAACTCCTTATCTTCGAGATATAACTTTCAATGTTATGTAGCCAACACAATGGTTAACTTCTCTTTTCTCATGGTATGATAATTTTGATCTGTCGACAAAAGCCTAAGTGAGAAGAAGTCAACTATGTGTCATCCATTTTTCCATTTTAGTTATAACACTCCTCCAACTGCAACACTTGATGCATCCATAGCAAGTTTGATTGGTCAACTTGGGTCATACCATTTAAGGATTGGTGCATGTAAGAGCACATCTTTTAAAGCCAGAAATGCAATCTCCTAAGCTATACCCCATTGCCACTTATGCCCTTGGCTTAAGAGATTTGTTAAAGCTTGAGTAGTTGAGTTTGATTCTCTATAGCATTCTAGTTTGAATGACTTCCACTTTATCACTCATGAATTGGATGCCCTTTGCACTAACTCTATGGCCTAAGTAATTTACTTCGTTTTTGTCAAACTCATATTTTGACATTTTAGCATACATCTTATTTTCTCTCAACACTTGGAGTACTCCTTCTAGGTGTTTTTGATGATCTTGTAAGAATTTACTGTATATCAAGATATCATCGAAAAACACAATCACTAATTTATCTAGATACTTACAAAAAATATCATTCATCAGTCATTGAATGTGGGAGGGTCATTGGTTAAACCAAATGACATAAGTAGATACTGAAAGTGTTCCTATCTAGTTCTAAAAATTATCTTCTATATATCTTCATCAACTACTCTAATATGATTGTATCTACTTCTAAGATAAAGTTTGATGAAATACTTAGCTCCATGAAGTTAATCAAACAAGTCATTTATTCGCGGTAATACATATTTATTTTTCACCGTTTGTTTATTTAGAGCAAGATAGTTGATGCATATAAGCATGTAACCATCCTTCTTCTTCACAAATAGCACTTGAATAAACACTTTTTCCAACAACTCCTCCAATTATGTCTTGCATTTCTCCAGCTCGTTTAGTGCAAGTCGAATAGATAGTTTTTACAAGGAATATAACTTCATGGTAAAATATTTATCTTGTGATCCACTCTCCTTCTTGGTGGTAAACTTGAAGGTAGATTATATAAAAAAAACATCTTGAAACTCATTCAAGATACAAGTTAGCTCCTCAAGTATAGAAGATTGCTCTTTTGGAGGACTTACATCTCTTATTAATCTCAAAAAAAATACATCTTTGTGATTGATTGTGGTTTTTTTTATCACATATAAAGATAAGTTTTTTTGTTCCAATTTAAGTTTATCTCTAAAGATCCTCCAACTAATAGTTTTCACTATCTTTCTTCGTCAATCCACATGAGGATTATATTTTTCCATCAAAAGCATATCCAAAATAGTATCATAACGAGCTAACGGAATTAATATTCACTTCAACGATTCCTTGTATTGCCCAATCTTCAACTCTAAGAATGCTCTCAATGCTCTCCGTTTGACCGTTTGGCAGTCTTCTTTCTTCATTCTCATCTTTCTCTAAAACTAATCCTAACTTTATAGCAATAGATCTCAATATGAAATTTTCTGTAGCTCATAGATCAATCAACAATCTCACTTTTACTCCTTCTATCTTGCCATCCATCACAATCAAACACATCTCCTTCTTTCAACACATTTATCTCATGTCTTTGCTTACTTCTTCTTTTGATCAAACCAATAAGGCCGCAAGGCAAGCATAATGGTGTTCATCGTTTCCTTGATTGTTATCTCCATCTTCAAGATTGTTGAAGAAACATTGATAGAGAGATCTAGCTCCTCTTGCTAGAACTCAAGTTTGGCAATTCATTGCAATTTGATTAAATCTCCATAATTGTAACAATGCCTTATTTTTTGTCTTCCCTTCAATCTACCTCCTTCTCTTGAATTTCCTTCTTGATGCGGATTTCATGTCTCGTCTCTTGATTGAATGTGGCTTTTCGGTGTATTTCTTGTCTTTCAGACCAACAATTGGTATCAGAGCGAGTTATCATAACATCAAGAAATTAATCGAGGATAGGGCATGAGTCTCGACTCCCGATCACTCTTGTGCCTGCCCAATTTTTTTTTTCTTGCTTCGATCCATATTTGCCCGCGTTGCTATCGATTGCTCCTGAATCCCGATTGCAGCCGTGCAGTAGCGTCGCGAGAGAAGCGTGAGAGAGCCAACATTTAGCAGTGCTAGGAGAGGAGTGCGTTGGCCAAGGAGGAAAGAATTGATGGGAAAATCAGCGCGACCTGCGAGGGGGCCATGGGATGAGTGGACATTCGATTGATGTGATCTGGACGTGCTGATGGCCCCGGATGGTGTTTGAACAGGTTTGACGGATTGCTGGAATGAGGAAGTCTAATCAATTGTATGAATGAATCGCACTCGGAGCGAGACAGCGAGCGAGAGAGACGAAGCACATCAACGCACAATTGAGTGAATTCGGCGATTTTTCGAGCCTGAGAGCGAGCGAAGGTGACAAGGGATTGAGTGAGGTTGGTTAGATTTGTGGCTGGGCTGGGACAACGTGCGGGGTGAGACAGTGGTCCGAGGAAGTGAAATTTGAGGGAAGGAGTGGGATCCATGCCTTTTGTGCAGAGCAGATGAAGAAACGGTGCGCATGTTGCGAGGAGCTTCTCACATAACCGGTCAGAGAGTTGCGTCTGCTCAAAGCGTCATATCGGCTGTTCAGCAAGTAAGCTGTGTTAGAGTGAGATCAGCTAATGTAGGTCAATTTTAGAGTAGGACCGCATGAGGGCTAGAAATTGCCAACTTCAGGAGTTTGAGGACACGTGGATAATTGTACATATTCACATTCATTCCTCAGTCCGAGTTCTAACGAGGAGTGTATCGAGGAAGAGAGCCTTCAAGGAGGAGGATAATTAAGTTGGAACGAAGTTACAAAGAGAGGGTGACGATCTCAAAGGATCCAAATCGGGGATTCGGGAAGACTGTCGTGAGCGACGTACCCTGACTTGGCGTCAGTATTCTACAAAAATCTGCACAAATGAAGAGGTGATAACGCAGCGAGGTTCAGAGAAGCTGTTAGCAATCAGAGCGGAAGAATTCTCCTTCGAAGCAAAATAACAGTTAGGAGCCATCAAGCTCACCGAATGAGCTTGTAACCAGCTCGGGGCTCGTGTTATCGGATTTGCGTGGGGGATGAGTGGGTATGTCGTTCCTTTGAGCAGCTCATTTTTTATGTGTATGTGCACATTTGACACCACCGGACACTCTACGATTCGCTAGGGCGACGGGCGTTAAGCCTTAGCTCCTCATCGAGAAGCAGACTGGGGAATTTTGGGCCATGGACATGAATTGAACTTGAGTCTCAACTGTCTGAAAAAGAGGGCAAGATCATACATATTGAGGGGTTTTGTAGCGTTTTAACTTGGCAGCGTCATTGCACTTGGATTAGTGCGGACGATTTTTTTGCTGATAGGTGGTTCAGATCCTGCGAGGAGCAAAGGGGTTACACTACAGGCCATGACGAACAAGATAGAAATTGCTTAATTGAATCCAAGTTTAGCAGCAACAAGCAGAGGAGCAAAGGTATCCCTTGTGGCTTAGGGATTTTTACCAAGGATAAATTTCTTTTATTCTCATATGAGTGGGAATAAGTCAAGTTCGGAGGTTCCATCTGACAATCGAACGACGCAAGGGACAATTTCAGGGCCTAGACGAAGCAAAATGGTAGTCATGAAGACAGGAGGTGCCGGATTTCACATTGTCAAATATGATGGACGTGGTGACTATCTTCTGTGGGAGAGGCAAGCCAAAGGCAAGTTGAAGGCTTCCGGTTTGGGCAAGTCATTGAGGCCTAAACCCTCTACATTCGATGATGAAGATTGGAAAGACCTTCAGGAGCAAGCAGTGAGTATTGTTATACTCCATCTACAATCTTCAGTTTTGAAGCAAGTTGATGAGTATGACAATTGTACGTTATTGTTTGAGGCTCTTCAGCGACGGTTTCATCGCAAAGAGTTATCAAACAGGTTGTACACCTCCTTGAAGCTAATGAGCTTCAAGATGAAAGATACAGGTATGAAGATCCAAGATCACATTGATGCCTTTGGTGATCTTGTTATTGATCTTCAGAATCTGGGAGAGGAGATAACTGATGAGAGGAAGGCCCTTCATATGTTAAGTTCATTACCTGCTTCATATCAGTCATTGTCACGAGTGTTGTTCCATCATAATAGACAAACAATCACTTACAATGAGGTTGTAAGTGCTCTCCTGACTGATGATCTACAGCAGAAGATGATGTTGCCCTCTACTCCATCCTCTTCATCTGGTATGGCACTGAATGTGATCCGTGGACGGTCACAATCAAGGATTGAGAAGCATGGGAAGAAGTTTGGATCTAGAGGTAGATCCATGTCTAGGGGTAAATCCCAAGACAAGAAGGCGGTGGTCTGTTGGAAATATGGCAAGAGTGGTCACTTTAAGAAAGACTGCCGTGTGAAGACCAAGGCTACTGATCCTCCTTTGGCCAATGTGGCTCAAGATTTTGATGAGGATGACTTGCTCGAAGATGGACTATGAAGCCATAGGTATGCCCTATGCAACTCACCAAAAGGTGTTGGTGATGTATGGATTCAGGATAGTGCTTGTTCTTATCACATTAGTTACATTAGAGAGTTTTTTCATACTTTCTCAGTATCAAACGGTTTAGTTCTTATGGGAAATGATCAATCCTGTAGAATTGAAGGTGTTGGATCTGTACAGATTCACATGTTTGATGGAGTCAAACGTACGTTGACTCACGTCAAGTTTATACCTGAAATGAGAAAGAATCTTACCTCTCTTGGAATGTTAGATTCAAAAGGCCTTGAGTGGAGTTCTAAACAAGGAGTACTTGAGGTGAGAATAGGTGATAAGATTATCTTAAGAGGACACAAGCATAGGAATTTGTATGTGCTAGAGGGCAATACCATATGTGGTGAAGTCAATCTTACCAAATCTCAACCTGAGATGGCTCATGTTTGGCATTCTAGAATGGGACACATGAGTAATAAATACTTGACCTTCCTTCGAGATAAGGGATTGTTACCTTGTTTAGGTAAAGTTGACATGGAATTTTGTGAGCATTGTGTTATGGGCAAGCAAAGTCTTTGGTGTTGGAACTCATAGTTCCAAAGAGTTACTTGAGTATGTACATAGTGACGTGTGGGGACCCTCTCCTAAAGCCTCACATTTTGGAAAGTGGTACTATGTATCGTTTATTGATGATTGCTCAAGATTTGTGTGGGTCTATTTTCTCACACACAAGTCTGAAGTCTTTGCAACTTTCAAAAGTTGGAGAGCCCAAGTTGAGACTCAGACTGGTCACAAGGTGAGATATCTACGTTCGGATAATGGCGGGGAGTATACTTCAGAGGAGTTTAGAAGTGACTGCAAAGAGGATCTTCAAAGCTAGGTTGGTGGCTAAGGGCTTCACACAAGAGAAAGGTGTGGACTACAATGAAGTCTTCTCACATCGACATCAGATATCACTTTATCAGAGATGCAGTTTCTGATAGGAAGATTGAGCTAGTCAAGATTGACGGTAAACTCAATCCAGCTGATGCTTTGACCAAAGTTATTCCTTTAGAGAGTTTCAGGAGGCATTGTGCTACTATGTAGGTTTTGCACATAGAGCACTAGTAGAGTTACGCTAGCAATTGTTTGATTCTTGTATATACTTTACTCCTTCTTAGTTAGACTATGGCTTAGTTCTAGTTAATCCTTGTTTACAGGAGGGCCTATGCTTTAGGTTTCCTTCTAGGACTTCCCGCGGAGTATGTATATGGTGACAAGAGTTAGACACCCCTAGACATGAGTCAAGGGGGAGATTGTTAGGAGTTAACTCAGATCTTGAGTAACTCTAGTTAGTTTGACTATATTTAGTTAGACTAGGGCTAGGGCTGGTACTACTATATAAGAGGGCTGGCATAAGCTCTCTGTAACACAAATTAGGGTTATTTAGTAAAGTGACTCTATGTGTTCCGTGGACGTAACCTAAGTGAGGTGAACCACGTATTTCCTGTCTCATCTCTTGATTGAATGTGACTTCTTGGTGTATTTTCTGTCTTTTGGACCAACATTATCAAGTGGAGGTTTGGCGTATGTTGCAGCCTTCAGTACTTATATTACTTGACTTGGTGATTTGTTGGAGGGCAACATGGATGCACATGATAGTCTTTGTTTAGAGGATGTGACTATCATGCCAAGTTATAATGGAGTAGTATCATCCACGCTGGATGAATCCATATGTGCTTCATGTATGTAGCTACGATTGATGGCAGAATAGCTCATACATCAGGCTTGGATTAAGTCATTTGCTCTAGAGATGAAGGAGATGAAGGAAGTTATTCCCACTTCCACTATATTGTCAACTTTAGATATAATGCATATTGCTTGGCAATATCTAGAGGAAGGTATATGTGTGTTGGATCTATTTGGAGGGATTACCACAAGTTTGGATGCTATTTTGTAGTCTGGCATACGAGTACATCAATATTTGAATATGGAGCGAGATGAGATTATGAGACGTGTTTCATTACGCCATGTGGCACAATTGATGTGATGATATCCAGATCTTCTATCATTGTTGGCGGTACAAGGATATCAGCAGGCCTTGCCATCAAATATTTTATTGTTGGGGACGCAAGATCTTTCTCGGCATGACATCATATATTTGGTTATTGCTGGATGGCCATGTTAGGACACACACGGGTTGGTAATGGTAATGGGCTAGAGGATTCACATTCTGGCATGTTTTGGGAGATGTTCAGTATGTTACTATCTCTCCAGTCACAATAGACCTATTCACTGGTATACATTTTAGAGAATATTCCTTTGTTGGATGATCCACATGCATGAGTGATGACAAGTGCACATTAGATGCAATCATGGACTAGACCAGCGATATTGTAGGATGCAACAAGAGTAGGATCTTGTGCACATTGTCCACGTATATGGTGGACAAATCTTCTTCCAAAGGTGATTTTATTACGAGCATATGATGGAATGCAGAGACCCTCACATCTCATAGTGGAGAGTATTTTGGATGTGGATAGACACTCCCAGACAAAGGTCTATGTTGACAATTCATCCATGGTAGTGGTGAACCTTGTGGGTCAGCCAAGAGATGCGTTGTCCATATTGTTGAGTTATCTAGCTTCCCATGCCTACAAAAAGAGAGGACTTGGACTTGTATGGGATTCTCGCTTGCAGCGGTTGGTGAATTCCAATGTTAAAGAGAGAGAGAGAGCTATGGGATTTTGAACGGATACAATATCAATACTTACATTATCGGAGGCATCACAAAATAAATTGTTGGATCATTGAATTAAATGTAAGGCCAAAGGTTGTACATATATGATGAAATATGAGTATATCTAAATTGTGACTAAGTGTATCTTAGTCATGACTATATTTAGCTAGTAATGGTTAAGTTGGAAGAAAATATAGAGTAGCTCATGGTGTGGTAGATGAGAAAAACTATTTTGTTGTTTAATAGAAATCAAAGAATAGATTCCATCACATGGGTATCTTGACTTTCCTTAACTTGGATTAGTTTTCATTGGTTGGACTTGGTGAAGACCCTTAAATCTAGGGGTGAGAATGACTTGATACACTAAAGTCAATTGGAGGGTAGTTGGACTTCTAGAAGATCCAATTGGACCAATTGCATGTTACCATGTACCTTTTTCATTGGGGTTTGTGATCTCTACCTCGATTAAACTTGGTAAGAGAAGGTTACATGATGATTACTTATAGTTATTAGGGTAAAAATCTAAGTAGTATAAATAGAGAGGTTGAGAAGCACCTTTGAAGTAAGTTTTGGGAGAGATTTGTTTTGGGAGAAGTTAGTTTTGTGATCTTAGTTTCGGAGAGACCTTGTTTGGGGAAGCTTGATTCTTGGAGAAGTCATGTTTGGGATGGAGTCTTGATTCAATGAAGACTTTGATCATCAAAGTATCCCATTCTTTTGAGTGATATCTTACTCTTTGTGAGAATTTGCATCATGGAGTTTGGACTTTGAGAGTTTGTGTGTAAGAGTGTGCATTAGGATCATGGTCCTAGGGTGGGAACAAGTCCTTCCAGATTCATGATGAGGTTCCAAAAAGCCATCGGAGATAAACATGAGTGAGAGTCAACCCGAAGGTCATAGTACCTAAACTAATTGACATGGATTATGAACCTCGGATTGGCAGACTAAAGACGCATGCGGTCCACATGTGTGATTGCAAGATCATTGGTAAACTCTTTGTCTACCAAGACGATGGAGGTAAAAGCTCGGGGCGAGAATTGCTCAAGATCTAATCCTTGGTCTTATGGATGTTAGGGAACGAGAGGTAGAGTCTTTTTCAATTACAGTTGGAGTAAGTTGTGGTTACCATTGCATAGCTTTATAATACAACTCAAGAGGTTAAAACTAGAACAGATGAAGTTGTTCAAAGTGAGATAGTGGAGCTAGATATGAGGGTGCAAAAAAAGATTTCTACTCAAGAGGTTGTCGTTTATCAACCATATACTTCGTCTTTAATCTTTAATGTCGATGGAGAAGAGATTTGGGATATTGAGATCGGTCTCAAAGTGATATGAGAAGAAAGACGTAAGGTGTTGAGATTTCTGAGGAGTTTTAGAAACTATTTTGCCTTTAGTATGAAGGATTTAGGTTATTTGAAGAGACATGGTATACAGATTGACCCTGTGGAATTTGCCCAGATGATACAACTACTCCACCATCCATGAATTTGTTCAAAGATGGACTTCATGCAAACGGTCAAGATTGTTTATCTCAAGGTCAAATTATCCTCGTAAAAACATCACATGAGATACTCCTATCAACTACTTATGAATGTACCAATCGAGGATGATGATCCAATACTGGTCGTTATGTATCTTTCTCTTATGTTCTGCTTTGAATGTTTTAACATGACATTGTTGAGCCCTCACAATAGAATATGCATTCATTCCCTGCATGAAACCCTTTTCTCACTTTGCTAAGTATATTATGTATGTAGAAGATTAAAACCTTCCTCAAGCAGATATATGTACCGAGTTGAAAAGTAACCTACCTTCAAGGTACAGGGTTCGTACAACTCAAGAGGCCGTTCTTCATCCACCCACTATCACCACATAAGAAGAAAGACACAATATATCATATGGTGCACAAGAACTTTCTTTGACATCTAAGGATTGCGACGAATATTATTGAACAAGTTGAACTTCAAGCATGAGATACGCAGCGTCCAGAAATCAGCATGAGTCATGGAGCTCGACTGCAGATTCTGACATGTACTTATCACCAAATTTCACCAGCCCAAGAGCCAGCCAACTAGCCATTCCTCCCTGGAAAAATCAATCGCACATCCAAAGAGAGGCGGCGAGGCAAATCATTCAACGTGAGCTACGATCGTTTGAGTATAGCCGTCTGTATGTTTGTGTCTTCGTTCTCAAACTCCTTCCTTCTCCTGCATCACCGACTCCTTCCCGTCTGTGTGAGAGCCCGTGACTAGTGCTCTGATACCAATTTGTTGGTCAGAATCAGCAATACACAGAGAAACACACATGCAATCAAGACATAGAAAATATGTGGTTCACCTCACTAAGGCTACGTCCACGGAACACACACAGTCACTTTACTAAATAACCCTAATTTGTGTCATAGAGAGCTTATGCCAACCCTCTTATATAATAGTACTAGCCCGAGCCCTAGTCTAACTAAATATAGTCAAACTAACCAGAGTTACTCAAGACCTGAGTTAACTCCTAACAACTTATTTGTTTTCATATTCTTGCTCTTCCTTATCAATATTTTGGTTAAAACAAGGGAATGAAAGGATACTATATATCATCTTTACATTTTCAGTCAAAGATGAGATTAACATGTTTTTTCCTCCTTTCCGTTGCTTTTCTTTCAATATTTTTCTTCATTATTGTGCTTATGTAATTTCTTGCCCACTCTAACGTGAAGATTTACATTCTTGGTTTCACACGAGTAAACATGTTGGTGATATATGGCTCTTGACTTTCCTCGTTCGTTTGTTTAAAAAAATTTCTCTGCTTGATCCAATCTTTCCTTTCTTACGTTCTGGAATCTTATACTATAATGACTGTGTGGCCTGATACGTACACACGCGGAGACACACACAACTCAACTAAAAACTGGAGCTCATTTTCAATAGACTCTATCATAATGAAAAATTTCCAAGTATGAGATTCCCTCCGCACAAGAATTAGATTGGACCACTATAATATCCAACCACATAAGAATGGAATGTTTGGACTACTTGAGACTAGCATTTAACATTCTTGTAAATTTGTGATGTTCTAGCATGTTCATTTTGACACGTAGTACTTTTCTCTTACCCATGACCCAGCCCAACGACCAGAAATTTGGTTATCATCTCCATTATATGGAAGTTAAAAAAAGCGTTACTTGTACTCGGGATATCACAGATCAACACTATCTTATGCGTGAAAGGATTAAAAGATACATTTCCGCGCAAAGTAGTCTATTAAAATAATTTATTTGTTCCATTGGGTTGAGAGGTTGACATATGATAAGAACTCCAGTTTTCCTACACTAGTCGTTCACTTTTTTCTATTGTGTACTCAATTTCTCTTTCTGCAACTAAATTTTTTTATCCTAGCATTTCTGTCACAAGTCGGAAAGGTTAATTAAAATAATTTAATACTTCCAGAAATGGAAGTTAGAGCGCACATCAAAAAATTAAGTTCGTGAAAAAAGCTTCAACCACTTGTAAAAATTAAAGAAGCTGTTCTAAACTGATTGAACTTCTGAACAAAGGAAGGATGTATGAGGAAAGGAGGTTCTGCAACATTCTTCAGAAATATGTTATGAATAAACTACGGGCCTCGTGTCAAAGTCGTCACATACATCCTTTTGCTTGATTTGCATCAATGCAATAACCAGCACAAGGCTAACTCCTAAAACCACTTGCTCTCGGAGTTGCAGGCTGTGATAAGACCGCAGCTACATGTAGCTCCGGTCATTACTCGTTCCTCACCTCCCAGGAATCTTATTCTCCAAGTCTTCAGTCATAGGACATTCTATACATTTTCCCAATTTCTCGTAGTAAATATTTCCCCTTCTACAGTCCTTATATTCAGGAGTAATTGTGAAGAAAGTGAGAGTTATCTCGACACTCTCACCGTTTGACCTGTGATGGGAAAACATAACCTTTTGTTGTCGTACCGAATTGATGCTAGAAAGAAAATCCCAGGACTGGGTATCGGGATATCACTGACTAGAAGAAAGAGAAAAATGGCGAGAGGCCAAGAAGCACCAGAAGCTGGCTGCTGTAACCCGGGGAACCTACAGCAAGCCGGACTTTGTCTTTTCTAAAGGCGATGTGATTTGACCAATAGTACAAAAGAGTGTATTGAAATGTTGTACATTCTTATATCGTGAATATGAACTTGAATTATATCTCTTCTTGTGAAATTGTGATTGTTTGTAGACCTATAATCATGTACCAAGATTTGATCATTGGAAACTTCATTGTAGGGAGGCATACAGAGATGTCAACTCTTTGTTCCTCTAGCTTTGGAGTTATATAGAGCTATGGACACCTACTTCGATATGTTCGTGAGTGAGTGCACGAGAACCTACCATACTAGGCCACATGGGTATCACTCTCTTTAGATTACTGTATAGCATATTTTAGGCAACGTATTTCCATTGCTCTACAAAGAGCACTTGGTGGTGCAATCCATAGGAGAGCAATTACCTTAGGTGATGCTTCTTCGAATGCTCTGTTGTTTGTATACCGTTTGATCTAGATAGTTCAGATATCTTAGGTGTTGTAGGACATATTTCCCAGTGTGATGCTATTAAAGCCTAGCCCCATGTTACTGGTGTCGCATGGACATTTCTTCGCTCTGAAAACGCCTGAGCGCCTGGCTGTAGAAGAACCCTCGTGAACCTAGTGTGAGTTGACAATCTCTTCTTTTTCTCCTCAGCATTCCACATTCAAGTTCATTACTATTGGTAAAACTTCAGTGGAAGAAGATTATGATATCCACTGCTTGGACCACTAACTCTCGCCTAAACTTCAGAGAAAATTTCTCTACAACCTTTTTATTCTCTTGAAAAAGTTTCATATGTTTCTCTCTTCTAGATCTATCACACCAATTATTGAGTTACACACTATATCACAAAGTGATATGCAGACCCCTGTGTACTAAAACCATCACACATCCCAATCCTTGACTCCAATTGCTCTCAAATTTCATGAGAAATTCACTTATCATCCAAAATTCAACTATGAAAAGCTTTACTGATGAAACTTTTTGATAGCAAAAGATATGATTGTTGTATTATCTTCGTGACAGTCAGTGCAATCATGCAACTCTGAATGTATACACAAACTTCAAGCTATCACTCTGTACTCAAAACTCATCTAATTGAGTCAAAATTTCAATCCAAGCATAAGCCTGATTACTATCTCAGTTAAATCAGATATCTCAAAACCCTCGTAGAATTCTCAGAAACACCCCAAATACACTCAAAGGTCTAAATTTCTCTTTCTATCTTTGAATCACCATATAAGAGTACCAAACCCTTCAAATGCATTCATTCTTGAGCCCAGTCGTAGCTCTTTCCATCAACTCTCCAACTCTATTCCCAAATCTCCAATTGTCCCACTAGAAGGTCTCCAAAACTCTACAAAATCTCAAAGAAGTTGTCCAAGTGCCCTCATTTGTCCAAACTTCAAAACCAATGAGAATGAAGAGTGTTATTTTGACATCTAGTGTGGCCAAATTAGCTCAATATTAACTTAGAGCTTTACAACTATCCTAAACATACTACTTATCTATCATATACACAATATGAGTTGTCATTAATAAAGAGTCAAAATGACAACTCGAAACCGGCTAAGTATGAACGGAACTACAAACGAAACCATGGAGTTTATAACTTGAGAATAATAATCCTCGCCAAAATTACTAACAATCAACTCCCTATGGCTTATTTTCGATAAACAATAGTGATGGATTGGAACCCATGTGTTGAAAGTCACCACTACTGGTAAGTTCAGATCCATAGCGCCCAAACTAAATCAAAACGTATACTGTTAGGTCCCAAATCGTGCCGTAGGAAACAACTGGAAGAATAATTAGATCTGGTGAGTTTATCACTTGTTACATAAAGTTATCTCCAAAGTGATATACTAACCACGAAAGTGATCACGATGAAGACACCGGATGTTGATCACAAATGGATTAGTCATCAGTACATATGGAGGATCATGTTGTCCTCTATCTATGTCATACGTCGGCTTAGATCAGCTCGTTAGTCAGCAAAGTGATGTGTCTAGATCTCTTCCATACCCCTGCCACCCTGACCGCGCTTTATATTTGATAATGACCAAGATAATATCTCTTGGAGCCTTTCAACATCCTGACCCTACAAAGTCGATCCAACGGTGGGCTCTTAACAGCCTTACAATGCATCGTCGGTTATCATAACCTAAAGTATCACCGTCATGACAACAACTTTGAAGATGACACATGTCATCATCTTCTCATAGTAATCGCGTCACAACACGACACCGGTTTAGTTCCATCCTTGTACGCGTTGATGGGATCTTTCCATCCATTTTGTTATTATACTTTGTCACTAGATTTTTTCTATTCATTTTCCATTCAAGCGATTTGAGCTGATTCGATGGGGCTAAGCCAAGGGACTCTATTCCAAGAATTGAATATAAGGGGAAGTGTGAAGAAATTAGAAAGGGAGTGAATCCTATCGATTCGAGTCAAATATCGCATTGACTTGATTCCAGTCAAATTAACTTGATTCGAATTGATAATCAAATTGAAAAATTTAAATAGTGTATTCATTCTCAACTTTCGACAAAATATAGCCGAAAAACTATTCACGTATTCCTTACCTTCATGATCCCTAACCCTAATCGATCCAAAGGGTCATGAAGACCCTTTGGAGGAGATACTCGTAAATGAAGCGGCACTTGACTTTTCTATGACATTTCACGACAGTCAGAGTTAGCAGGTTCCCCTCCCTTCGCCTGGAGGACGTCCGTTAGACACCTTATATTCCCTAATCATGTCAGAAAATTACCAAATCGACTATCCACAGCCGATTCCCTCACGCTTCAAACCATCGACGCCGTCGATTTCCGGAATTTCTTGCAAGTCCTGAAACAGACAGACGCCAAGACGTTCTTTCAACTCGACCTCGGAGACTCGGACGTGGAAGCGGGCAGGGGACAGCAGAGTCGCCGCCAGGTACACGAGCAGCAGCTGACGCTCTCCTCGAAGCATGGAGGGAGGACGAAGAAAGACAGAAGATAATGGCCAGTGCCACGACTGACTCATTGACCGCGATACTTGAGGGGCGGAGCCGAACCTGATTAGGTCGGAGCAGAGCGGCGCTGGTGGAGCTCCGCCACCCCGAACCCCCTTGCGGCGTTTGGTAACCATTGAGTGGAGTTATGCGCTGGAGGAGACGAAGGCGCTCGGTCCAGTATGTGCCAGCTGGGTCCGGTCGGCTGCCTACGCTTGCTGTAGCCCTTCCGGTTGGATAGTCTAGGGTCGCTGCATGTATAGAGCTAGTTGGTACCGAGCGATCGAGTCCACGATTCATCAGCGGTCGCATTGCGTTGGGGGCTGGGCTCAACGCCGAACGAAGGCCCTGGGAAGAAGCGGGTTCACAGCTACTTGCCCCCCCGAGCATCAACCGTCGCTTGGTCCTGTCATGTGAAACCCGCCTGTTCCAAACAGCTACTGGTGTAGCTGGAAGGCAGTGGTAGCGAATTAAGGAGGAGGCGCTTGCTCGCGGGGGTTGGGGAATGAAGCACTCACCGATAGCGAAATCCACAGCAGCATTTGCTTGCCCCGATGTGCATGGATGGTGTTCTCGTGCAGGGATGGATGGGCCAGCCCGCGGTCGCTTGTGTTGATACTATTGCTGCCGAGAAGATTCGGACATTCTGTTGCCTCGCGCTCGAATCGTTCGTTGATCAGTTCGTGAAGTGTCTGATTATGAATGTCAGTAGAGTAGGTTCTATCTTCAAAGCTGGAAGTTTTGAGTCCAGTAGTATGGGTTTAAAAAGAGATGCCAGGGTTTTTTATCCGATTCCACATAGCGGAACTCGTCCCGATACATCTTTGGTAGCGTTGCGCTGGACCCCATAAATCCATTCGCTCGGGAGACAGGTGACAGCGAATTGTAATCGATAGGATCGCCCGCATCCCGCCTAGGGTTTGTCGATCTCAGTGCCTTAAGATGGAGAACGACACCGATGGCATGATACTGATGAAAGAACCGATTGCGAGATTGCAAAATGTCGAAGATGCTGCAGTGCAAGCGATGGACTTGGGTGACCTCGATCGGTGTCTGTTTTTGCGCATGCAGGTTCGCCGTCCCCACGAAACTCACTCTGTGGTCAGCCCAGTCTCAGATCAATTTCCGTGCAGTTGTGAATTCTCAGACATAATCAATTATTTTGTAAAGTGACGCGCTCGCAGGATGCAGTTTAGCAATCTACAATGAGACATTCATTCACTAAAGTACAAATCGTCTAAGACGCAATACACATGAAGCAACTCATGAAATTATGCCACATACGCACAGGCTTTGGCATTGGCAAAACTCTGCAGGGACGACCCCACGGTTCAAGACAGAGAAATAATATTGGCCAAGGCACATCTTCAGCTCAGTGCCACGTACTTGGAAATGGTATGTTGGTCTTGGCAAGCTTGCGATCAAACCAGCGAATGTCTTACTCCCAATACCACGTTAACGAGAGAGATCCGTGCTTGCATGAAGTACAAAATCGTTGCTGTTTAAACTTGTCCGCATTGTCCCAAAGAACCCACCGCTATCCGGAATATAAGCTTGGATTTGCAGCTCCGGCGATCCGATGAATCCCTAAATTATGTTTTGGTCATACGATTTCCAGGATGGATATTTACTATCTTCTGAGGCCTATTGGGTGCAGGGGTACGGAGATCAGGCATACTGGCATGCGTCAAGGGTGAGTAATTTGTTCTTAATACTGGAAGCCAACAGGACCGATTAGAATGTAAAGCCACGTACAAGGAGAAAGCTTTAACTATTTGCCAGGGTGACCTGCGTCCTGTTGAAAGCGTGAAATCCTGCAGAATATAGTGTTTGGTGGTCTCTAAACCAGATCTTGTGCCTGAGATTCACGCCAAATGCATTCAGCTTGTTAAACCCTTTAAGATCAGCACCATGTGTTATCCAGATATTGTAGTATGACATTCGATCCCAGCTGAAATATTGTAGTCACACTGGTTTAACTAGTCTCTGGTCATTGTTTTGAGTGCTTGGTAATATCTGTGCGTTCTTGGCAGGCAATGGAGGCGGGTGATCCTAGAAGAGGTTCACAAGGAGAGGCCATTAACAGCTCCCTTCTCGTAGCGGTTCTCCTTGCTCTTGCCAGATCCATGTTGATGAGTAATGCTCATTACTTGATTATTCCATTGTTACAAGCGTTGTAGTCTTCACGTCCACTCACTAACCTGAACCTTAGCTGGGCTAGAAGCATGATCTTTCCCGACTCTCCATCTATTCAGGATATAATACGAAAACCACGTAGGCTTTCTCTGCAACTGGCTTGTAACTGGCACATGTACGAAACCTGTGCAGGAGCTGACACAAGATGTGAGAGCTACTTGAGGAGAGCCCTCCAAATAAACACAGAAATCACAGACGACAATGTACTTACACTGAATGACACCCCTAATTTTTGTCATCTTAACGCTGATCATATCTTGCAGGGACGAAAGAGCTAGAGTTAAGACAGTGTACGTCTGCCTTTGCAGGACCCCAGTAATGCACCCATCCATGAGGCTATTGGAGATCTGTTCGTCTTTGCAAAAGACAGTGGAGTACCCATGATAGAGAATGACTCAAAAAGGAGCCACAAAAAAAGGGCCAAGTCTCCCAAGTCACCCTCTAGCCCTAGGAACATGGCGATTGGGGCTCCGGACCAAGTCCAACAGGACTTTTATGACAGAGGAATGGCCAGTTATGATAAGGTTAGATAGTCAACCCATCACAGTGACTAACTCACTCCCTACAAGTAACACCGCAGTATATTTTGTCAATGGCATATAATCGTAGCGTCTATTCCTTAGACTGTTCCTGTGACATGATTTAGATGCGTTGTGCAAAGCCAAATCTTCGACTTTCAGCATAGGCAGCATCAGACTTCATCATGAAGAATTCTAGAACTGCCCGCTCCTCATGAGTCTGAAGGTTGTGAAAACAGAGCAACCTCATCAGTTTAACCAAGATGATCGTTTGTGTGAACTAGAGGCATGGGATCTGATTAACAATTCAGTTGGTGGAAAGATTAAAAAAAGCGGAAAGAAGTCCACCAAACACCCTTCACTTGCCCAAATATACAGCAAAATCGCTAAGGTGAATAACTGGAGTCCTCAGGACCTTTGGAACCACATCAAACCATCCTTCCAAAGAATCTAACCTCCTTGTCTTAAGCCATTCGAAGATCCACATACCACATCTACTACTGAGAATGCGAGGCGTGTTGTGCAGACGAAAGTCAAACAAGGTAGAGACGAAGAGGCAGCCGAAATGTTCCAGAGAGCTATAGCGTCACACGGGATGGCTACTGTCCCCAACATCTCTGCAGTTGCCCACTTGAATTTTGAACTAGGTTGTGTGTATCACAGACTCCAGGTCAGCCGTACTTTCCTTGAAAGACATCTTCTGACGATGTAAATTTGCATCATAGAAAAACAATGCCGGTTTCTGATTTCCGTGCACGAAACAATCCCTTGTCGGAAGCCACTCTGATCGCCGATGTGGGTATCGTCAGAAATACGAAGAGTCCCTTTCAGCCATGGAAAAATCTGATAAATTCTGCGAGCAACAACGCGATCTTGGCAGGACCGACCCACTTTCTCTCATGATAATGAAGGAAAAAGGATGTTGTATGTATGATCGTGGTGAACACGAAGCAGCTAAAAGCACATTTGAGGAGCTGCTCCAGTTTCAGCGTAAAGAATACGGTGGAGGCAGCATAATTGTTGCTGAGGTATGTCCCTCCATCCACAAACCTTTATCTACCAGAGCTAAGTTAGAAACTCACGAGCGAAACATGCGGGCTTAGTAACTACCTGGCGAACAAACTATCCTTCATGTGAGAAACGTGGAGGAGTTTGAAAGAAGGTAAACTATTCTCAGGAAGTAATTTTCAGAGAAAACTCATATCCCTTCCTTGTGAGACACGATTCCTTTCCTTCTTTCCGCTTCTCATGTGTCACTACTTTTATCTGATGGGTTGTGGCTCAGCACGCAATTTCGCAGACAAACAAATAAAATTTTGCTCGCGAGACGCCCTATTCCACCACAGTGACAACGCTACTCAGTTTTCTTGAATTTAGAAGGAACACCTCTCACTTTTAGTCCTGTCAATATGAGTGATAGTAGGCAATCCAAGAGTCACTGAAAGATTCATGAATCCATTGACGAAATATTTCACATGGTTTATTTTGACAAAAACAGACCCTCAAGTACCTGGGAGACTGCTCCGTCGGCTTGCAGAACATGGAAGAGGCGTGTCACAGATACACCCGGGCTGTTCGCATAATGAAAAGGAAATACGGTATTCATGATCCTAATGTAAGGGAGTTAGTTGCTTATATCCGCGAGCTTAATCTCCAGGACGAGTATGAGCGACAAACTGGTGAAGAGTAAATCCCCAATCTACTGTGAAATTTCTGTAACATAAATATACGTCGGACAATTGTTCTCTCCACTCACTGATACAAATTACTTGCTCACAACCATGACTGACTACGCTGATCTCAAGTTCAATTGCTGGCACCTCGACTGTCAGCATCGCTTGTTGAAGCCCTTGAAACCTCGTTCTGAAACACAGAGCTTGCGATCTTCTTGGAAGGACCCTCTCAAACACTACATCTCCCTACGCTTCCACCGTTCACATGAAACACTTGGTCTTTCTTGGCGCAGGAAATGCATGAAAAACAAGGAAAACAGAAAGCCAGAAACTCCTATGAATCGTCTAGAGCAGCTACACGATATCCCAGAAAGCCCAGACATCAGAAAGCTACACCAGACTCGAAAAAGTGTAGCATTCTGGATTGAAGACACTGCAGCTTGAAAGGTCCCAGTTTGCGTATCGGTAACAGCATAATGCTCACATAATGCTTGATTGATTGTCGCCACTGGAAAGATACATACGTCGCCTATAATCACCTCACGCACCGTAGCTGAACGAATTTAAGGATCTCGCCACCTGTAAAGCAATTCTACACGTGTGTACTTACTCACAAAATCACTGATAAGTAATATGATTCATTCTCGTTTGATTCATCCCTGGGCAAAGTCAGCCCAAACTCATACAACACTCAAATTCACGGTTGATTTGGTGTCCCGGCTAATGCAAAGGGCATCTAGTGCGAGTAACATCGTCATCAGAGTGGTTCAACAAACGAGGACAATCTCTAGTAACTAAAAACAAAGACAATTTCAGAAAAATTCAAGATGGAATAATAAGCTTACCTACAAGAATCACCAGAGATATCGAATATAATAAAAGAAGCACTTTAAGACAACATCTTTCAAAAGGTTCAAAAAGTTGCCAACCAGTCAAGTGCATAAGTTGTCATGGTCTACCTTCTGCAGCAGGGAGAATTCAAATCGGAGAAGCAACCAAAAGAAAGGTCAGAGATGGAAGTTTAGGTCGAGAATTTAGTGTTCTCCGCTAGGCAAGGCGGAGAAGATGGAAGATATCACTTCATTAGAGAGCAGAAATCCCTCAGGGTCCGTTAGGCGGACATATGCAGGTTTCCTTTCAAATGTTTCAACGCGTTCCAAGTTCTTAGAGCTCGTACATGCTTCTACTCTTGGGCCAGGACCTTCACGGGCAGAATTTAAGAGATGCACATCGTCCTCACGTCCTTCACTGAACATTCTCTTATAATGATCCCTTGAAATCAATTTGCAATCGCCATCTAATGCCTCTACGAGCCCAATATCTATATATTGTATCAACCTAGAACATACAGTCCAGGTGACAGAGGAGCCAAAAGCGGCTTCAAACTTCTGAAGGTTCAATCCTCGTGCTAAACGCAGGGATAACATAATGGTGTCTAGAACTTGATCCTCTATACTGTTTGCGGGGTAATCATCAGCACTCGGCAACTCCGAAGAAAACTCTAAACTCGCAACGTAACTTTTGTACTCTCTCATTTTCTTGGGTCGAGAAAATCTTCTACCTTCGACATAGCTCGTTGATCCCAATCCAAATGCGAAGTATGGGCGATTTTCCCAGTAAACAAGATTATGTCTACATTGAAAACCGGGCCGCGCGTAATTGCTTACTTCATAGTGTTCGTAACCAGCCTCTCGGAGCCGCAACGAGGCTCTCCTGTAAAACTCTGCTGACTTATCATCGCTGGGAAGAGGACTCTCACCGACTTTATACCAACGATTGAATAGGGTACCCTCTTCAATCTGGAGATCATACACAGACACGTGCGCTGGCCCTGCAGCTATAGCCTGCTGCAATGAATGCTCCCAATTCTCTAGAGTTTGGTTAGGTAATGAAGCAATTAAATCGATACTCCAATTTTGCAGACCGGTTGAATGAATAGTCTTCACAGCATCATGAACTTGCTGCAGTCCGTGCGCCCTTCCACACGATTTAAGAAGGTCATCCTGAAATGACTGCACGCCCAAGGACACCCGGGATATTCCGCAGTCCAAAAAACCCTCCAACTTGTCCCTATCAAAAGTGCCTGGATCCATTTCCATCGCGATTTCTGCATTTTCTGATATCTGAAAATGGACTCTCAGCTCATTCATAATTCTCGCTAACAGAGGAACTGGTAGAAGGGACGGAGTGCCTCCACCAAAGAATACAGTTTCCAATGCAGAATCATTACAATTGCCCCTCTTCCGTACAGTGGAGGCGATTTCCTTACATACAAGATCGACGTAATTCACCATCACCGAATCTTGATGATCACTGGTTTGATCTGTTCTTTCTCCGACTGCAACGATGGTGAAGTCGCAATAGAAACACCGGCGACGGCAAAAAGGAATGTGAATATATACAGAAGAAGGAGAACTACTGGAGTTCTCAGGAATGAAGCCTGTCTCTGGGAAAGAAGAAATGTCCAATCTGCCTGAGCTAGGGGAGATGATAAGACCAGCTCCGCCTGAGGCAGAGAACCTCCTGCCCATGGCTGATACATGTTTACCTGCCACTCTGCTCCGAGAGGGAACACATCTCCGTAGCTCCTGAATTTCTCCCCCAGAAGGACGACATGAAATTCCGTAGAGGTTCTGAATTTCGTCACAACGCGGCTGACCGTCATATATTTCACATGGTCTTGATGAGATTCGATGCACCGCTGATCTCACCAGCAAACCGGCGAGCCTTGGGTGAAAGTGGGACGAGAAAGAGGGAGATGAACACAACGACGACAACATCGTCGCGCACTCAGGTCTTCAAACTGCAGCAGACGGAACAAGCAATCCCCATCCCCATCTTCCACTGAGATCTGGCTCGGATTTCTTCAGCTAGAAAATAGCACCTCTGAGCAGACACACACCATGGTTCAAGCGTGAACCTGAAGATACCGTCGGGCGCGCACTCCGCTGGGCGCCAATGGCCAAAGCGGATGTTCTTCAGCGTCAAGTCATGTTTTCGAATCCATCAGATGGTCCGCTCATCAGTCGCTTCTTGTGGTATGGAGCCTGGACTAGAGCGCGGAAGCTGATCTAGGTTGGAGTTTTGCTGGCCTCCGTTGCGTTTAAGGCTTGTGATTATGTATTTTTCCTAGCTTCCTTTTACAGGTTTTATATTTCTTTTGGGGCATAACACTCAGCTTTTGTTATATGTATCTTCTTTTTTTAACGTTTTCCTTTGGATAAGAGAAAGGCCACATGGGATGAAAAGAGCTGTGCTTACTTTGAAAGAAAACAAAGCAAAGACCAATAAGGCAAAGGGGAATAAAAAGTTACCGGCCTCTCTCTTGGAAAATCTATATCTCGCCCACTACTCCTCAAATATCTCCGGCAACCAAATCTTAAGATTCAATAGATATTGAGTGTCATAAAGCAAAGACCTAAAAGCAAAAGAGGGAATGAGAAGTTACTAGTCAATCTCCACCAAATCTATATCTTGCCCAATACTCCTCAAATATCTGGGTCAAGCAAATTGGTAAGATTCAATAGATATTGAGGGTCTCAAACATGCATCCCCCAATATGAATATCCTCATATGGAGAGAATTTGTGTGAGGATGTGATTATCCTCATATTTATAGTTGTAGCTAATGCTTGATGGATTGCAATACCAATTTGATGTTTGGAAAACTGAATATAAAAAGTACTTACAAATGGATCCATGTCTCCTCTCATGGTATAGTCAATGCAATCTTTAACATAACTATCCATATTATGTCATAAGGCCCCATGCATCTCCATAGCCATTGGAATCAACACATGTCGCTCTTGCAAATCTTAGCTATCTCTTTAAGTTTCACAACTCCTTCAACCTAAAAAGTTCTGCAACTTCTTCAACCTAGCGGACTAATCAAGATTGTTAAAATAGTATCATGTGTTGGATAATCACATCGCCACAAAAATTCTCTCTTCTTAGCTTCTTAGCTTCATATATAGATGGGATCCCACATATGACACTAGTTTCAAAGCTATCATCTCTCTCCAAGAATAAGTATCCACTCCTGCATCAAGAAAATAACTAAGATTTTGCAAGAGGAACATGTGTTGATTCTCTTGGTTATGGAGATGCATGGGGCCTTATAACATAATATTTATAGTTAAGTTAAAGATTGCACTCGACTATATCATGAGAAGCGACATGGATCACATTTGTAAGTACTTTTTATATTCAGTTTTCCAAACATCAAATTGGTATTGCAACCCATAAAGCATTAACTACAACCATAAATATGAGGATAATCACATCCTCACACAAATTCTCTCCTCTTAGTTTCATATATAGGTCGGATCCCATAAATGACACTAATGTCAAAGCTATCATCTCTCTCCAAGACTAAGTGTCCACTCTTGCATCAAGGAGACAAAGTGCTAGGTGTGCACCCAATGCGTCAAAGAAATTTCCACATTTACAAGTAAAAAAACTAGACTCAAATAGCAAGATCATTTCTTATCAAAATTATAACACAATAATAAAGGTAATATGTGTCATATTACCTTTACTTGTTTGGAGAGATACTTCCAAATACACCATTGGTTTGTGGTCAGTTTCAACAACAAATTTGTTGTTTTCCAAGTAATTCTTCTAATGTTTCGTGGCAAGAATAATGTCTAACTTCTCTTATTCAGTTGTGTGATAGTTTTGCTCGGCAGTCATCAACTTTTGAGAGAATAATGCAACTATATGCCAATATTTCTTCTATTCTTGTTGAAGAATTCCACCCACTATTGTACTGATTCATCATGATTAACTTGATTGAATGACTATGATCATATCATTTGATAATAGATGCATGCAAAACAATATCTTTGAATGTATGAAAGGCTAACTATTGTGTGATTTCCATTTTTGACATTTTTCTAACATAGATGTTAAGTCTTGAGCAAATTGGTCAAAATTTTAACAAATCTCAGATAAAATTGGATAAGATCTAAAAAAAAATATTCATATAAGTTTGATACTTTGGTGTTGTACATTTTTGTATGGTTTTTATCTTCTCACTCATCATTTGGATTCCATACACCATGTCTCTATGACCTAAATAATCTACTTTTAATTTATTAAATTCACACTTTGAAACTTTGGAATATAATTTATTTTCTTGCAAAACTTGAATTACATCTCGTAAATGCATACAATAATCTTCTACACACAATGTTTTACTCCATATCAAGTATACACACAAACATCCAATAATTATTAAAAACTTAGAATGATATCCAAACATAAAATTGGGTATTCCACTTATTATCAAAATCCTAGTACTCCGTTCCATTCTTTGCACTAGACTCTTGAATGACATATATCAAGTTGGCGAAGCAATTTAATTTGAGATGACTTGTCTACGATAAACAAGTTTCTATATCAAGTTTATATCAAGTGGAGAAGTGATAGCTATAATGTTAAATCTGGGAAAAAAAAAATTAATATTTGTCTCTTAGCAATCACATGAAGGTTGACTACAGCAACAAGAAGTTCACCGATGTTAGGTTGCAAACTTGTACAAATGTTCACAAATTGCACCAAAACTTCTTTGGTAGCATAAACTACAGAAAATTCAAGTGATACCCTTCGTAGTAATGGCTAACCCTGACCTCCACTTGCTTTAAAATCTGAACCTCACCGGCCTTAGGTTCATAAAAATCGAAAGTGAAAAACTTGCTAACTATCTATACATCGACTACCTATTCTACCCAATTATACAATGACTTTCTCTGACTAAATGAAACGAACGACTTCCAAATGAACACACCCCCGACTTGTCTGGTTGCTCAGGTTATTCCTTGGAATGTTGGATTACATCAAATCCCAATTCTGTCATTGTATGATAGTCTCATGTTCAATGCCTGCATGTATATGACAAGACTGACACTGAAGTCTTGTCATATAGATCATATATGTTGGCCGTGGAAGAGAATCCAAGTCCTATTCTAGACAATGAAGGTAAAAATGGTTACAAGGATGAACTTAGAACATCGTTCGGTAGATATGTATAGCATAAGATTTCTTGACGGAATTATTCTCTAGCATAGGTATGGAGGGTGCTTAGGTTTTAACCTCTTGTGGCAGTTTCATATACAAATATCAGGTTCGTTTCGACAAATTAACCAGATATATGAAACGGTTTGTAGAAAATAGAAAAAGTAGAAGACGGCAAAACGAGATTCATGCATGACCAAGTGCAAGTCGGAGGTAAGGAGAGTACTGAGCAGCTCTTGTTTGAATTGCATGCAAGTATGTAAGGAAGTGAAGTGAAGTTCATTGTAACTGATTGCACGAGAAGCATCCAATCGAAGCAGATGATAAGTGGGAACAGTGTGTAACAGTACTACTATCATTCCTATATAGATGTGAATCATAATCGATTTATGTGACGATTCTGATTAGAATCTACACAATAATTGTAACTTATAAAATGTAAGCTTTGTTGGCGTTGTAAAATTGATCTCCGAATGAGAAGTGACACTTCAGTAAATGGGAAAACGTTTCCCTACTGGGAGAATAAAAACCACCTATTTGCCGTTAATGGAAGGACCCAAACGAGCCAAATAGAAGACACATTAACATGGTATCAACCTCTTGTTCTTCCCAAAATAGAACAGATATTAAAGTAACACACACAGTCAAATCAAGCACCCTAGGTTTCACATTCAGTCAGACCAAACATCCGCAATAATGTTTTTGAACTATTTTACTGAAATCGAATCTGACCTCACGTTATGTACATCAAATTCGCAATCTCTACCACCTTTATTGTCAAGTCAAAACTTAACCAACGAATCTGTAAGTCCCTCTACGCAGATTTACAAAAGGGATGGAGTATCTTCGGTTTTGTTAAAATTTCATGAGCATTCGCTGCCAAAAGTCGTCCTGATGAAGGAAGTAAAAGCGTCGGAATTCTGACCTCACGTCAGAGATATCAAGACTCGAGTCAGGAAGGTGCATCCATGGCTACTCAGATTTGGAAAGAAAAGATGAGCAATACGTGCAGTACCATGGCTCCTTCAAGGATACTATACACTTGTGGTGTGAAAAGCGATCTGATTTTGCGCATGATATCTGCCCAGACTCTGCACCAGACGTACCAGATAAGGAGGGCATTATGAACGGACCCCTTCCTCGAATCAAATCATTAAGAATATATTCCCTACATCGTTCACTCTCAGCTAGTCCAGATGTTCGCAGGAAACAACGTCTACACAAGACATGAAAAAACTCGTCCATCGAACTTCTGTCCCAATTAAAGTATGATTGCAATCAAGAACCAAGAGTCTTGCAAATCAGAAGACTGGATTACCTTGCAACTGTTTAGTTTCCACCCCGATGGAAATGGAGTCTGTTCGAAGAAGTTGAAGCTTGTAACAAGTCAAAGTTACTGCATAATTAGAAGTTGAAGTATTCTTTTGTGGGTGTTCAAAGGAGTTGATGGGGAAGTACAGGAATTTCGTCAGATTTGCTCTATGTAGTTCCTGGTTGTCCAGTCTCATCCACGACTTCCTATGGAGACTTCATCGTGGGCCAGGAGGATCAATGGAATCTGAGAATACTTTATCTGAGAATACTGGCGAAGGCTCGAATGGGAAGGTGAGAGGGAAGGCAGAAGGAGGTTTGATATCAGATGCAGATATACACAATGTATCAAGACTCTGGATTGAAGCCATGTATTGAGATGCATTGCTTTCAATAATGAGGGCATCTTCGAGCTCCCGCACTACGTCAGCCATAGTTGGCCGGCGTGATGACTGAGGTTCAACACTTTGTAGTGCAGTTTCAATGACTCTCCAGAGTGATTCCGTTGTGTAGCTTGCAGCTATAGCAGGATCGATGACGGGCTGTATGTTACCTTCCCTGATGTACGGCCTCACCTGGATCAAAGAATCCATATGTCAACAGATATTCACAACACATCATGTCCTCAAATCTGGGCTTGTGACTCCGCACGAAAATTATCCACTGAACATAAGAACCTGTATAGCATGCAGTCATGGCCCCGCTTTGGACAGGACCTTCCCACAAATCGCTGGTAGTGTTAAGATGTAAAAACAATGTGCCAGCTTACTGACGAAGTAAGCGTCACAGCTTACCCATTCCAGAAGACTCCATTCGCTACGAGGACGCTTGACATTGAGTGGTTCTCGACCACAGATAACTTCCAACAAAACAATACCGAAACTAAATACATCGCTCTTCTCTGTGAGCTGCTGTGTGGAGTAATATCTGCAACAATTTCCACCGGCTTAATAGTCATGAAACAAATCTTACGTGCTCCAACTCGCGGAACTTCAATCAAGTTCCACAGGATGCTTTTGTGCAAATGCACTGTCAGTAGTGGCATTTGCAAACTGGAGATAAAGTAAACTCCCCCAAGTATAGCATGTGTCAACCTGATAAGTGATCTAAGTTCTTGATTTGTTGCATCCAGGAGTACAGGGCATACTATTTGACATATCTTTCTCATCGACATCTTTGACGTATCTAATTATCTTAGAATTTGATAAATCTCTCTCGGTAAATAGCAACAGTGGAATGCAAACAAGCTGCCATGAGAACGAAGAACCAATACCACGAAACAGAGAAGCTTATTTACAGCACTTACTCAGGATCCAAGTAACCAGCTGTTCCTCTAACTTCTGTGGAGACAAGACTATCTCCATCCATTGGAGAATATTTGGAAAGACCGAAGTCAGCAATTTTCGCCCTCATACTGTCATCAAGAAGGATGTTGCTACTCTTGACGTCCCTATGGATGATGCAACGTGAACCGCCAGTATGAAGGAAACTGATACCTGGGTCAGTGTTAACGTAAACGTATATTATAACTGCAGGAACACCTATAAACTGGAATATCTTGCAAAAACGGTCTCATCTTTGGGGCAATACAAAAGGCATACACCATGCACAATTCTCTAAAACTGAAGACCTCATCGGATTGCACCTCCATCCCACTCGCACTCATATGACAGATGACAAGCTCCAATTGGTGAGTAATGCATATCCCCTACTTTTCACAACGGACTGTCAGAGAATTACCTCTTGCGGCCCCCAGTACTATGTTCAGCCTTGTCTGCCAGTCTAAAGGCTTCCTCGTTGCACCGTCGCCTGATAAACAAACGTGAATATTTGCATCATAGACGTGGATAAGCAGTCGCGATTTTATGGGGGTGTAGGAAAATAACTATGTACAAGAGAAAATGGTTACCGTAAAGTCTGTCGTGTAGAGATCCATTGGACATATATGGATAGATTAGGATTTGCTGCTGATTTTCAGAGCAGTACCCTAGAAGAGGTACAAGGTTGTCATGCCGCACGTGAGATAGAAGGTTTATCTGCATAGTAGGTTGGAGCCCGTTAACTTTGAAGGCCAGGCAAGTATTTGAGAACCGTTTGAACTTTCATCTCATTTTGTGGACGAACTTCGAGCTATTTTTCCCTAATAAAATCAAAGAGTCTAAGAGTTTTTCATATATACATCTGAGATTGATTTGACAGCGACTTCTCAAGATCTATCAGTTCGCACTTACCTCAGTTTGAAACTCCCGGTCTCCTTGATTAGAAGTCAATGACCTGACCTTCACCGCCACTGCCGATCCGTCGGCAAGATTACCAAAGTAAACAGCGCCAAATCCACCTTCCCCGATTCTGCTTGCGAAGTTCCCAGTAGTAACTTCTACCTCCTTCAAAGTGAGCACCTTAACATCTCGGATCTGAAGTTCAATATCGGATGGATATGGAAGAGCCGTCATGGTATCTGCAAATATCCGACCAAGGCATATTTAGGAGATTCCGAATTGAAGTTGCAAAAGACTTTAATCGATGGAAGTCATATCCGAGAGTCAATTACTGCACTTACATGTGGGACCATCAGCCTTGGCGAGGTTAAAAGCTGAAGCAACAATGTCAAGCTTTGCTTGACGTTTTCGATAGCAATATGTTATCACGGCCATGGTAATTAGGCAAACCAAGATGGTCGCCCCAACAAATGCTCCAATAATTATTTTCAACGACCGATCACTGCTTGGCTTGCCAGCTGACTCTTTGAAGCTTGAAGTGGAGAGCAACGGATTACCAGACGCCCTGCACAATACAGACAACATCCCAAAGAAATTACACGTCAAGCGCTGTTCTATATAGAGATGTTTCATACAGCTACCAGCTTCCAGTCCGTGTTACCAAGAAGAGGGTTAGTACTTCAGTCGACATCTTAGATCACATAACTCACGAGATTGTGAAGTTTGATTTGTTGTGTATAACGGGGAGATTATCAGCTATGTTCAGTAATCTTAGGTTTGCTTGTACGACATGCTCTTTTAAGGCAGTTTGAACTCACAAGATATTCAAGCGAGGAAGCTCAAGAAGGTACGATGGTATCTCCCCGCTTAACTGATTGTTTCGAAGGTCTCTGCAAAGAGAATTAAACAGTTTCTTTGTCAACGGAAAGGACGGAATGAATCTGGCTATGTAAAAGGAGCTTGAACATGTATTGAATTTTTCACGTTTAATAGAGAGCACTTACAAGGTTGTCAAATTCGTCAAGAATGACAAATCAGGTATTTGACCAGAGAAACTGTTATTCGCAAGATTTCTGCAACACATCAATCTTACGAGTTACTGATTTTGGGTAAGTGAAACATTGTTAATTTTCTGAACTAGTCACAATTTCCATAACGTCCAGCTGAGTTCAGACTTAACCCAAAATTTACACCAACTGTGCAGTCTACATTGCGACGAAGTAACTCACAAATATTCTAAGCTGATCAGCTTGTTGATATTGGTCGGTATAGATCCTCTGAGGCTTTTGTTCGACAAATTCCTGGAAATATACACGATAACGAGGTCACCAAGACGGATGTAATGCAATATATGCGCAAGCCTCTCAACGATCAAATCAACCAGATAGTAAATCGATTTGAACGCAACTGCAAAGCCAAGCAAACATCGAAAGATTGCGAGTTACGGAAGTAATCAAACTTAGTTTCAGTCATGTTGAAGTGCCCAAATGTCTGATTTGATTTACAGCAATCTGAAATAGGAGTCCGAACGCAAACTCACAGTCCAGTGATGGTTGTCATATAACTAGTCGATTGACATGATAATCCTGCCCACGATGTGTAGTCCTCACTATGGTGCTGCGTCCGCCATAGAGGAAGACATGGATCTCCGGACCAATCTGATAGTATCAGGTTCAGCTCGTCTTTAACAGAAAGTAGAGCTTGAACTGCACAACAAACACACTCATGAGGAATGAAATATGTTGCGATAATTAGGTTCCATGAGAAAGAAGCATACGCTTCATGAGTCATTTTTAAATAACTGCATCGTTGACGATGCATGTGCTATTGAAAGACCCCCCATGAATAAATAAATAACTAGTAGATTTAATCTCGATCCTAAATAAGTTCAGGGTTGTATTCCGTCCACTAAGGACTCACTGGAACGATTGTGCAAACACGAAGCACTGTACACAATTTCAATAACCAAAGGTAGGTACTAATTTCAAAAGTGCTTGAGTGAGCTCTGCACGGTAGGAAATCTTGTACGGGGGAGATTAGGAACTATAGATCCATTGCTTAATATCCATATGATATGATTAGAGGTGAACCTGCTATGATTGCAGTACAAATGATCAGTGACGATGATTCCCACTTCACGGAATCAAAATAAGTGACAAGTGATCCTTAAACTAATTATAGGCTCTGAATTCCCAGTGAGTCATTGGAATCATGAAAGCAACTCTGTTGGAAAGGTCTACTACAAGGATAATTGTCAAGAAGAACGCTTTTTCTCTTCTAATAAAATGTTAGAATAAAACTTAATGTTTACCGTCTTCTTGTCTGGTGCCGTTGTGTACTTGGATCACCTGGAAGATCTCAATGCCATTAAGTGAAGGAAGTTCTCGGCTGTTGGTGCTGGGCAAGAGTGATATGTTTAGAGATGTACTGTAGTTTTTGTCAATCTGGAAACCCAAGACAAAACCAGTAAGGGGAGATGCAATAGTGAGAATATCCACATTTTTTACCAACGAAACGCCATTTGCGTAGATGTCGAAAACTTTGTCGCCTCTGTTTACAGTCGGATTGATCTCGGCAAAATATAAGTACAAGTGATAGGGGTATAGGGTGTTCGGTGAAGTGAGAGTGTATTCCAGGCGTCTAGTTAATACATCAGCCACCCGTGCTGTTTTCAGGACGGACTCTGTGCCAATGAGCTGTTTTTCGTGTGTTGTAACATTATCCGCTGTTGTAAAGTTCGGCACAGGCTGGGCCTCGCCACTCCATATCCGGTCCAGACCGTCGGATGGATACCTGTTTCACATGTGTAGAGAATATAGTCACGTTCTGATTTCGATCTTCGAATCACCTAAATCGCGAAGTTCTATCCTAGCATATTGAGCCAATGAGGTCAAAGTACATCCTTGGTTATACATATGTGGTATGGTAAGACTAAACTGGCAAGCTGAGACCTACCAAATGAGTATATAAAATCTAAAGCTAACTTACTCACCTGGATAGGGATACACTTCCACTGTCGATCCGTGACAGAAGTTTCAGTGCTGTTGAGTTGACAGCTTCATAGGATCGCGTCGGTAGCAGTCTTAGCTCTAACTTGGATATCACGGGAAAACCTGATTCTGGCGTTGACAGAAGGCAGTAGCTCAAGGGGTTTCGAGTTGCCTTTATTATTACTTCATGCACCTCCGGGTCAATGGAAGAAGATTTGTTGCCAAATTGGACTTCAAAAACTGCTGTAGCATCGACGGCTACATCGAACTTAGGTGGTCTGCTCAGACCGTCATAGTTAGCGTATAAAAAGGTCCCGCGGATCAAGTATCGCCTTCCAAGTTGAACCTCGTCGAATGTGTAACAATTTTTTGCGCCTCTAGAAAAAGACCGCAGGCTTAAATCTGATCCCGCTGAAACCTGAAATTTTTCTCCGGACTGAACGTATCTATCATCGGGCATCCAAACAAGCCCGGAAGAATCGGCGACATTTGTGCGCTGTACCGTACCACACGCTAAGCTAATATACCCTGCCGACAAAAATTACAGTATTCAGTTCCCATGCATCTTCAAGTACTTCGAGATATGTGAGAGCAGATTCTTCAATTTTCAGGTATGATTTGGCCGCAGAAGCTTCTTCATGTATAAGAAACTATATTTGCCTCAATACACATAATATAAATTGATGAAGAAGAGTCGGTCTTGAACATGTTACGCTATAACTGGCCGAAAATTGCAGGAAATATCATGTGAAGGCAAGTATTTGGGTTTCAGAGAAGCATGCAAGTTATCTTACGGAAGATAATCACGGTAAGTTAAATTTTGAAAAAATGCCGACGTGACAAGGCTATATACAATTTGTCATTCTTTGACACGTCTCTGAAACGATTGTTGCTAATGTTACTCAATTCCTTGATGCGAGATAGTTTAGGAGACCAAGTGGCCCACCGCAATTTGACATGAACTTGATTAGGTAGAAAAATACTCGCCATTCTAGCAAATTTGTTCAAATTTTGTCTCACATCTCGTCCCTGTAAATACATGATATCGGTCTCTTAAAGGAACTTAGGAAGGCCTTTGAAATATCATTGCTACTCATGCACGTGACAGTCGTCATGAAGTTAAGACTGATCTCAAGGTAAAGTCCAGATCTTCGATGTTAGTATAGTAAAGATAGGATATATAGAATGACAAGAGTGGATTGAAACCTAGTCTGTGTCAGTATAATGCACAATCCTAATAGATAAAATTTGGTACTTTCAATACGCAATCTGCAAAAAATTTCCAGTTTCGGGGCCAAAATTTAGATGAAAAATTACTGCTACATTTGTCCATCCATCTACTCCTTTGTGAGCAAACGAATTTTGGATCAGCTACTCACTCCACAAACACAATTTTTCAGATGCTAAGGCACATGTATCCAAGTTTCTCTTGTCTACTTCAGTGATGAGAAGTACCTGGTTGAGCAACTGCTGGAACCACTTGTAACCAAATGGCGACCAGAAGGAGACATCTCGTTCTAGCTGTGAACCGGCCTGCATGTCTCGCTTCTCCTGTGTCCTCCATGTTCTGCTTCAAACCGAGACGCGATCCGGCAACACAGAACGCAGGAAGTAACTCCTTAGTGCATCAAATCTATCTACCCAACATTTGCTCCACAAGTAAGACTTGCAAACTTTCTCGCCTTCAAACGTGAGAGGCCTCGCCGTGAACCGTATTCCCGCGGCCGCGTAGCAAGCTAAACGCGATGTCATACCATTCTCCCAAATACTAAGTCGAAGTTTAATTAGCATGTCAACAACATGTTTCCTGAGACAAGATCCTGCGTGGAGAACGAGCCAGAACGGCAAGGAAAATTCCAAACTCTGCGGCCTCTACCGAGAATTGCACTTGAAGTCATTTCATCTTCCCTTTCTTCGGCCAGCTGATTCGAAGGAAATTAATTTTAAATTCAGCCGTCGAGCACATCCGCTAAGGCGGCAACACCGCTGTAACAACAAGTCCACAATTCCCCGAAAGAAACACGATGGCCGAGCACCAAAGATACTACTACTGGCCCGATAAAACCATCCATAAACCACGGACTATTACACCCTAAGACTTGTTTCTCGGTCGGAGATTGACCGATCATCAAAAGTCCCTCGGCCGAACGATAACCACCGTTGACAACTACAACTAGTGAAACAAAAACTTCGAGCACAAGGATGGAGAGACAACCGAGTCTCCAATCACTCACTCTCCAATCTTGCTCTCAGATGATGACACTGCTCTAGCGGTAGCTACATCTTCTCGACAGCGGGTAGAAAAGATCGCAGACCAAAATTCAAGAATTGAGCGACCGGCGTAATCGGAACTGCGAGAGCTCCATGGAGATTCTCGTGCCATGTGCGGACGCTCCGCTCCCCTCGTTCATGCGCACAAGAAACTTTCGGACTGACGGTCCTTGAACATACTTCAGCCGGCCCGCCAGTCCGCTCTTGTGTCGCGTTGTTCGTCGGACGCGCGAAGGCATCTTTCACCTTCCACGGTGATTAGGTAGTGACTTTGGAAAGGTTCTCTCGCTACAAGACAAATTTTGATTCATCTGCCTCTCAACTTCCTTTTTTTTTCAACTGCATACCTCAAAGTCTGTCTGTCTTTATTGCACCCAACTTTTAGTAAAAATGGGTTCCATTTCTCTAAGAAAGTGGGAAGTAAACTCGCATTCGTTCTATCCAAACTCATTGTCAGTAAAGAAATTCTCAATTTATACTCCTTTGCGTGAATTAAGACATTCGAGATCAAAGCTTGGGTAAATTTAGAATTTTTGAAGTCATATATATATCAATTTTGTGAACATATCTCGTAACCGGTTTTCACTCAAGAATTCCATTTGTTTACCGAACATTTATGAGGAGAATAAGTTCCAGGAAAATATAAAGAAAAAGTTTCAAAGATACATAAGTTTTTGGAACAGTTTTGAATGTTTGATAGATTTCTAAAAATGATAACTGTCCAGTTTCTTATCATTGAGTGAAAATGGATGATGGAGAGAAACACAAAAGGAGTGTTCATTGACAACTAGAATAGACCAGGTATGATAGTAAATAACAAATCAACCTCATGAGTATAGTGTCAAAAGTTGAGTTATTAGTGTCAAGAAATGAATACACAAAACACTAGAATAAAATTTATATCTAATAAATAAAATTGGATTACAATGTAATATTGTAAATTTTATATTGATAAACTATTTTCTAGACTAAAAAATAGGATTTTATGCATAAAATTTTATTTATATTGATCACATTCTTCAGCTATCTACGTTATTTTTACATGTGTGGCAATATGTCGGTAATTTTTATAAAGAATAACACTTGAATTTCTCAAAAGTAAATGGTGATTTGGGTTTTACTTAAAATATGTAATCTTACATGGACAGGTTACTTTTTTGTTTAAAAATTTCCATGATCTGAACTTTAAAAAAAAATTTATCAATATGAAGTGTATTTTTTATTTAAATGTAATCATTATATTTCAATATTTTTTATCTAAATGGAATAAAACCAACCCTTGAAATGGCTAACCTTGGCCATCTTTCTTGTTGCTATAATCTACTTCTTTGTATTCACTATCAATGGGTACTCCAATCCTTTCAGAATGTCAATTCTTCACACTTACACCAATGATAGCCTAAGAACAAAACTTGGAATGGGTTTGTGTAGGGCAAGTCCATTCTGATTCCAATAAATTCTGACATATTGTTACATACAGGACGTGGATTGATTTCAAAAAGAAGTACATGATATATTTGTTTCTAGAAACCATGGAATAGATTGGACAAGAGTACATTACACTTTATGTTATTTCTTTCTGTGTTTATGCGCGTGTAGACTTCCGGTTTCAAAACGCTGCAAGCGATGACTTGTGCATTCGATATATTTTCCATGTATAGAGCTTTTGACTTGTCGGACTAAACTAGATTAGTTCCAGCTAGAGTTGTTTCTGAGAAGCTGCTGCGTCTTCATTAGAGCTATCATAGGGGGTCCACTTTTCCACACTCAACATGTAGAGTATATAATTTTTTTTTAAAAGACGAAACTGAATTCTCCAAGATGTAGAACAAGGGACCTGTATAGAATAAACAAGATGTGGTATTCTTCAGCCTCAGGCTTTCTCCAGAGTATTTGAATGTATATGTTTATCATGATCATATTCTCTGATTAGTTCTGATAAACAAGATATATACCAGATACTTAAAGGATCAAATCTCACCCATTACCACTCTCCTCCATTTTGGTGAACAAAAAGCTACCTGAGTGGAAAAAATAAATAAAATGGACTCCCGAAGAATTAACCATATTTTATGTCTATAACATCCGTAATCAATTTGAAAAATAATGGTCAATATGAAACTAGTAATAGAATTGCAAGGGGAGCCAGTAAGGAACCAGAGACTCATCAATAATAAGTTCTAATCCACTCAAAATATGAATAAATACAGATGTTTTCGAGGTCTCCTCACGACAGTTGTCCTGCTTGTAGGAACTTAACTTTGACACTCGATATAAATGTAACATTCTATAGATATGAGAAATATATAAGCGTGCATTGTGTTATGTTAGGACTTCTAGAAGTGTGTAAGCTGATTTCAATCTGCCTAGTTTTATTTTTCAACTTGTGATAATATAGATATAGGGGAAATAGAGATTTACCTGGAGAGTGGCAAGTACTGAGGGCGGTGATTTTCTTGGCCTCGGCTTTGTTGTCTGTTTGGATGGTTTAGTCATTTTACTTTTTTATCCCATGTGTCGCCTTCTCTTCTCTATCTTGACTTGTGATGAATATAACCACTGAATGATCAGGGTCACTCAGACGAAACAAAGTCACTTAGATTTAGCTTTTGGCTCTACATTCACTCTTAGTGGATCCGACCATCCCTCGTACTACTAGAGCTCGTCTACGCTCTTGCTCGGGCAAGGGTGCAGGCTCGTGGATCTTGGCTCGACCATGCATCGGGGGCTTTCCGACTCGCACCAGCTACTTTCTCCACAGCGATGAGGTTCCGTCTTGGCTTGGTCCATCCATCTACATCTTCATTACTCACATGTGAGTGTGGTATCACTTTAGATGCAAAGAGTGTTCATATGACTCGTTGTCCATTCGGAGGCGGAGGATAGCTACCCATGATGCCATTAGGGATGTGGTGTTTGCTATGGCGCGGGAGGGTGGATACCTCACATGGAGAGAGCGTTGGTATGCCTTGCGATCGACTAGGGTTAGGGGCGCACTGCACTTGGTTCGGGAGGACCAGGTCTTTGTGGGTGATGTGATGGTTACCGATCCTACTAGAGACGCAGTTTTGAGAGGGGGTGATCACCCATCCTCCGAGGATGGGCGGCGAGTGGGAGCGGCGGCGATAAAGGTCTCCAAGTATAGAGGTATGCAGAGAGGTCACCTCTTTGTTCCTCTAGCTTTGGAGTTATATGGAGCTATGGACAGCGACTTCGACATGTTTGTGAGGGAGTGCGCGAGAGCCTACCATACTAGGCAAGATGGGGTATCACTCTCTTTAGCTTACTGTATAGCCTATTTTAAGCAACGTGTTTCCATTGCTCTACAGAGAGCACTAGCTGGGGCAATCCATAGGAGAGCAATCACGTTAGATGATGCTTCTTCGGATGCTCCTGTTGTTTGTAGACCTTTTGACTTGGATAGTTCAGATATCCTAGGTGTTGTATGACATATTTCCCAGTGTGATACTATTGGGGCCTAGCCCCATGTTACCTTCTTGTACGATTTTATGGGGTCTTCCCATCCTTTTTGTTATTTTACTTCGTCATTCACCTACAGATTTAGCTTTTGACGCAAGGTCATATGTTTCACTTTTGATTGTTACCTTAGTGTAAACATGGGAAGCATTAGTAAATTTGTACATGCATAAGATTTTAACCAGGCGGATTCCTGAATGCGAGTTCCCGCAGACCTCGTGGATTTGGCGTCTTCTTCAAAAGATTCATATGCACTAATAACAGTTCCTTACATCATAGTTGTCGATGTGGAATCTGCCTGACAGTATCACAGGGTCGGGTGTATATAATTAGCACGGAGAATAACGAGAGAATCTTGATGAAAAACTGTTACTGCATCGGACCTTTTTCACAACTCTCTTCTACACTAAGGGCACTTGGGTAAATTTGCTCTCGAGTTTGAGTTTCAAGTTTGCCTTCTCTTCGTCCTGAAGTAACGTCCTTCACATACTAAGATAAGCTAGCTAATAAATTTCATTCTTTTATAAATATTGAAATATTTCACATGGAAACACTGATATTTTAATAGACTGTTAAATTATAAAAAATGATGTAAGGATCAAATAATTCGTGCAATTTCAAATAAATTTACAACTAATTACAGATAAATATATTTAAATAATTATTCTATTGAATATTTCATAATAAGCCATCAAGTTATGATATTTTTTCTCATTTATTTTCTGAAATTATCATATAAATAAATGGATCTAATGTATATAATTTTTGGTCTAAAATTTCGTAAAATTTTATAAATTATAATAAAATTATTGAGATGATTATTTTATATAAAGTACAATTAAATATTTATTTTTACCAATGATAAAATCTGATTTAAAATTGTTCTGAAATTAAAAATATTAATCTTTAGATGCAACATTAGAGGTTAAATAAATATAAAAACTCAATTTTTCATTAAAAAAATTAATCAAATTTTTATTTCAAATAATTTCAATTATTCTTAAATGAAGCAAAATTTTTGAAAAAAAATTATTATTAATTTTTTTACAAGATTTTTTATCGTTTTCTTTGTTCCAAAGGACTTGTTGTAATCACAATTACTTGTCACAACCGGTTGTTGACATATACTGCATATTAAACTATTGCAAGTCAAAACTGAACTTTAATATCATCTTCATCCCAATGAGAATTAACTAATCTTACAACTAAACCTTTGTTGAATAATCTTGTTCCATTTTTTTAAATTTAGAAATTTTTAAAAATAATAAAATTAATTTCTTTATATTAATTAATGATAAAATGAATAAAATTTTGAAAAATTTAAACATATTGTACATACTTATATTAAACATGTAAAAATACAAGACAAACATGATTCAGTATAATGGTTCATTGATAATAATTGAGTATATATCAAATTGGAAATATTGAATTGATCAATCCATATTTTTATTTTAAATTATAATTTAAAATTATACATAAATCATCATAATTATTTTAATAAAATTTAAAGATATGTAACATTATAAAAATTTTAAAATAAATTTTTTGATAAATTTTGATTTTAATCTTTGAGTGCTAAGAATTCAAACATGTTAAGTTATATAAAAATTGACAATTAAAATATCTGTATCTAAAAAATATAAATATTTTCCTATATTGATGTTTTTTTTGTGTTTCAAGCAACTGATTTTGGTCATTTTAAAATAGTTTTAAATTTTTAGTCATGTATTATATTCATATAAAAAATAATTATTCACTCATATACTTATTAATTTATTTTAATTTTATTTTAATTATTATCTATATAATATTTCATAAAAATAATAAATTACGTTTAATTTTTTTTTTTAAAATGAATCAAATTATTTGAAAAAAAAAGTAACAAACATGCGCTATGTAATGACTCATAACTTGTTTTTTCAAGGTGGTTCAAATCTTTTGTGTGTGATGATGAAGTGAACAATATATAGGAGGTTTGTGTTTATAAATTTATAGTATACTTTTGACTTCTTTGTCTAGTAAGTTTGGGAGTTGTGTTGTGGATGATTGCATTCAATATTGTTGTTTTGCTTATCACTTTTTCAACATACCAACATTTTCTTTTAAAATATTGTATTAAAATTTTTTTGACATATTTTTCAAGTGAAAACTGATGTTTGTAATATGTAATTAAAATAAATCTTATGATGTATATATATTTTGTGCAAGTTAATACAACAACTTCAAGGTAGGTAATTGAAGGTTGTTATTTCTCATTTGAACGGTGCAATGGGTCATTATGCATATGCAGGAAAGAGCTTTTGTGACATTGTATCTTCAAAGTGATTATGATTTTTTGTGCATCATTTATGAGTGATGTATTTTGTAAAAAGGGTGTGTGTATGTTGTGACAAACCATCTAAAAACTTTGAAGATTGAATGGATGGATATCGATTCAAAAGAGATGGCATAATAAGGCCATGTGTTATGTTTTTATGGGTGATTTGAGATCTTTGAAGAATGAATGGATATAGAAACATATACATTTGCAAATCACTTGAGATAAAAAAACAAAATTTTAGTCTGTTGTCAAGAGAATCTTATGGTGCAAAGTAATTGTTGCTCCATGAAACGTTACAAATCTTTTATATTGATGGTTCATGGACTAATTGTCACAATCTCATCTCTACATGAAGATGGGTCTTGTTTTGTTTTAGAGAGTATATTTCTTTGATCTAAATAGGATATCATCAACATCTTTTCTAGTAGTAAAAAAGTTATTATATATAATAAGCAATTGCATTGATTACCAAGCCAGAAATTTTCAATTATTATTGTATCATTATTGTATAATAAAGCATATTTGATTGTTTATTATGTCTGGTTCTTACAGTTGTTTCATATTTCAATAGTTTTTTACTCTGGTTCATTCAAAATGATTAAATAAATGATTTGAAAGATTTCATCATACTTGTAAATCTCAATTGTAACATGTTCAAATTTGTCTTATACCTTTTTGAATTTATTGTAAAATTCTAAATAAAATTTTCTTGTTCATGTTATATTAGAGAGTTTCAAAAAACAGTTGTAATCTTTTATTGAGTGCATAACACATTTTAACCTATATTAATACATGATAATATTTGATGAATTCATAAAAGTTACACATAAATTTCATGTGCAAGTTATCATTCATGTGAAATTTTTGAATTGAAGAAAATAAAATTTACCAAATTTTGAGTTTTTTTAAGAGAAAATTTGTATAGGGTTTATCGTGAACCCCTATAAAAATATATCATGAACCCACAATGGTCCGTAAAACGTTCATGGGTATGGTTTTTAAGGGAAAGATTCCATTCCCAATTTTATTTTTATTGCTCTATTATGAAACCCTCCAATAATGATAGGATTTTAGTGAATTGATATATACAGCAGCATTTGAGTTATTTATTTATATATATATAAAAGTCAAATGCTGCTGGCAGAGCCTATAGCTGTGGATTTCAATGTTGTTGACCAGGAGACATTTTAGCCCTGTCTTTCTCCCTGGGACTTTGGGAATGGTTTTTCCCGGCATTCTGGATCTTGGCTTTGTACCTTTTCATCCCATGCTTGGCACTTTTACCCTACAGGATTGTTATGAGATCGTTTATTGTTTGGATCCATTTCGGCCGCTAATCGATTTTAGACCTGGAGTCCGCTAGACTAGTAGTTCTACTCAATTTTTTATGTGATTGATGCACTTACACTCATCGTCAACAAAAATTGGACTAGAAATCAGTAATGCAATACTCCGTTCGGGGTTCTCTGGAAGACGTTGGCTGAAGAACTGACCGGCATCTTATTGGTTATACTCTCTTACATGGAAGGCTTACTGAGCCCTGAGTAATCAATCATTGGCAATCAGGAAAACATAGAAGCTCATGGCGAATGTGTACTCCTTACTTTCAGTCGGCAAACGGGACTTGGTGTAAGGGATGCAGAGTTCCGCATCGTCAATCACTGTCGCAGAGTTGTTTCGCTCGACATCGAATCAAAGATGATATGTTGTTGAGCTAAGTGATCCAGTTGAAAATAAGAGAAAAGGTAAACTCATGGAATATAACGCAATTAAAAACCATTGGCTGCGGTACAGAATACAGACCAACAAAGTCCAGGAAAAACCCAGCTCTGGGGCAAAGAAACAGATAGTTAATCTTTCCAACTGGACTCCTATTGTCGTCTGCATGCGTTGAACTCATAAATACTCGTAGTAACTAAGGGTCTATAACATACATCCCATCAAACCAATCTGTCGTGTGAAATGGAGTAAAGTGAAATCTATGCACCAACTTGTGTCAGATACAAATATAGAAACTATCATGAATCTTTCCAAATGACCTCATGTTGCGGACCCGGCTTCAGAAAATGAATAAAATCGTGATAGCCTGTAGATCTGTACAAATTAGCACTAACGACATTAGCCAAGTTCTCATGCACAATGCCGAACGAGACCGCAAAACAACGAGAAATGAGTGAAGAATGTTCCCGAGTCCGAGACGTGTTAATCATTCAAACTGACCTTCATTCCAGCCCACCCACATCACTGGTCAGGTACTGTGTTGGATCCCTCAGTAAGGACGCACCTAGTGGCAACCCCTGGTGTGTGATGTGATTGGTGACCTGGTGGTTCGAAGCAGGGCAATGGAGGGGATGGAAAACCTATAATAGCTATAATGTCTCCAGGTTCAAAAACGCTCCAAACCATCGAAAGTCATCACCCAAAATGTGCAATAGGCGTGTGCAGAGAATACGTACACTCATATCCAAAACTTCATCCTTCAGACTGAGTCGCGGCAGAAGGAGAATTTCAAGATGGTTATTACCTTGTGACCTTAAACTTCTCGACCGCATGACAAAGGGTACAATGTTCAGCTACTCAAAACCCGCGGAAACAAGACAACAGAACATCTCACAAGGCCGAGGGGTCATCTGAACAACAGTAGTCTGAAACTGAGACCTTATTGGCAGAACCGGTTCAAGCTCAATCTGAATCGTTTGAACCGTCCGTCACTAACGACTGGTTATTTTCTGCGGCCTGGGGTGACCGTCGCAGACGTCTGCAGAATAAGCGTAACCCTTCTCGTGTACAAGCCCCAGTACGGTGCTAAAGAACATGCACCACTGCGGACATGTACCGCAACGAGACGCTTTGGATAAAGCACACTGAAAACGATGACAATGAGGAAGGAAGAAGAGAAAAAGCTGAGACCAAGCCAGAGTATAGAGAGCAGCAGGTGACGGCCGTGTAGAAGTGAATGACACTGTAACGAGTGAGTGCTGGAAAGAACTCGTGGGTACGCTAGTTGGCGGTGGCTGGCTGGCACCGGCTAGCTACTGCCTTTCCAGCTCCGAGATCAGACCCGTCACCTGTAAAGCCGAGCCTACTGTCGGCTTTTTGGGCCTGCGTGGCACGCCGATCCTTGGCTCCGACGAGCCCTTATTATGGGCTCTCGAAGCTACAGTCGATAGTCGAGCAAACGAACCCGAGCGATCGAGCGAGCGAGCGAGCAGCATCATCAGCGGGCGATCGACGGCATCTCGGTGTCTCGGTGTCCAAAGAGTAGCAAACATGGAAATCAGCAAGGTCGCTGTCGGGCGCACCGATGAGGCAACAGCCCCAGATGCCATCAAGGCTGGATTCGCCGAGTTCATTGCAACATTCCTCTTCGTCTTTATCGGCGTTGGATCTGTCGTCTCCTACAGTGAGTTCCGGCACCAAGCAGCTTATTAACCTCTGCTGATAAAGTCATGTTTTTTGTTTGCAAAGGAATGGCTGAATTGATTGAGTTGTGGCACTGCAAGCAGCCCGCATAGGGAGTGATTCTAGAACGGAAGACGTCTGTATGCATGTCCGGCTCGGTAGCTGGGAATATGTGACTCTGAGTCGGGTTTTCTGTTTTCTCCTGACACATGCGCATGGTTGTCCCGCAGACAAAATATTCCCGCTGGTGGACTGGTCGGAATCGCCATTGCCCACGGTCTCGCCATTGTGATCACCGTGGCTGCCACTGCCAACATCTCCGGAGGTCATGTGAACCCTGCAGTCGCCTTCGGTCTTGTGGTCCGAGGCCAAATTACAATCCTCAGGGTTCTCGTCTACTGGGTCGGTCAGCTTCTCGCCGCAGCCCTCGCATCAGCGTTGCTCAAGTTCGTTATCGTGTCCGCGGAGGTATGTGAATTCCGACGGGTTCTCAGGCAACGAGCTCGAGCTCCCACTCATCGATCGTGACTGCGAAGTGAAGTATTCGTGCAGGCGGTAGAGCCCTGGGAGTAGTAGGAGCTTCTCATGATTATGATCACGCCATGATGATGAGCTCAGGAAAGAGGGGCATTGCCAAGCAAGTCTGATGAATGTGTGGTTGTTGTCATGGTGCATGCAACCCGTCCCACCCCATGCATTGGGAGCTGGAGTGAGCGTCGTGAGCGGTTTGGTGCTCGAGATCGTCCTGACGTTCTCTCTCGTGTTCGTCATCTACGCCACCGCTGTGGACCCCAAGAAGGGCCCATCGGAATCGTCGCACCTCTGGCCATCGTTTTCACCGTGCTGGCCAACCATTCAAGGGTGTGCCATTCACTGGTGCTTCCATGAACCTCGCGAGACCTTTCGGCCCTGCACTCATCAATTGGTCCTGGGAATACCACTGGGTGTACTGGGTCGGTCCATTGATTGGAGCTGCCATCGCTGGACAGGTTTACGACGGAGTTTTCATCTCCACTGCAACCCCCGTGGCCGTTGACGATTACTAAGAATCGAACAGGCAGAGTCTCGGAACTCGCACCACGCAACAATCTAGAACGAGTTCCGTTGCACCTCTGGCCATCGATTTCTCAGTGCTGGCCAACCATTTCATCGGCGTGTCATTCACCGGTGCTTCCATGAACCCTGCACGTTTTTTCGGACTGCACTCATCAGTTGGTACTGGAAAAACCACTGGGTGTACTGCTTCGGTCCATTGATCGGAGCTGCCATCGCTGGACTGGTCTACGACGGAGTTCTCATCTCCACTGCAACCCTGTACCCGCTGACGATTACTAGGAATCGAACGGGCAGAGTCTCGAACTCCCACCACGCTTCTCTCCGGAACGAGTTCTGGTGTAGATAGAGTATAGATGAACGGTTTCACTTTCTGTACTAGTCATGCAGCTGCCGACCACTGCTTTCGATTCTTGATCAATCTTAAGGTCATTTTGAGTTTTCCAACATGTTCCATAGGACAGTAAAGTAAATGTGCATCTCGACTTCTTGTGACACAAGATCCCAGCAAGGCTCTCTGAAAATTTTATCTTTGTATATTTTTCCGATCGGAAGTTGCCCAACTAGTACGCCTTTTGTACACGTCTGCCACACTAATATTGTGTATTCGAGCCAGTATTGACATGTTCTCGTGAACTATTATTCACCATTGCGAGCAAATTATTATTCCAAGAACTTGCAAATTGATATTTACTGCCCGGCCCGATTAAAAAATACAATGGGGCCGGGCAACGAGCCGACCCAGTTCTGCCTGCTGGAAAATACTCGTGAGAACGACGTTCACTCTCAGCTTACGTTATGATGACGGAAGAAAACTAATGCAATCATCGAGCACAACGCAGTCTGGCAGTGCGATGTGTGCAGGCAGTGTCTTGAATTTAATCTGATCTTCGAAATGCCAATACTCGGGGCTTTAGATATACTACAAGACGACGAGGGAAGTGCAAATCATCGAGAGAGGTACTGTTCGTGGCAATTAATACGTATACTTGACGACGAGAATACAGGCAGCACAAACATGACAAGAAGAAGAATATATATTTGCATTTTATTCTAGCATTTTTTTCCTTACCAAGTGCGAGGAGAAGGATACAAGTGTACAGATGACGAACATTGTGAGGACCGGAAGGTAGAGCAATGGATGAGAGACGATGAGAATATCTACGAAAAGAGGCGTCACCGTCCGGCTAGAGTAGCTCATATACCTAGTCAGTCCTATGTAGCACGGATAAATCAATGCATGTCTGAAACGATCCCAGACTCTTCTGTTCTGGCTGACGCACACGCTGATCGAGAGCTGGGCGGTAGGAATCAGATCTGCTGGGACCCATACCTGCTCTCGCCCTGACCCGTTATCCAGACGACCGAGCGACAAGGATTTATTATATTAGCTGTAAAGAGAAAACTGGTCTACTCCTGTCCGGAATATTACGTTCAAGATGTGAAAGATCGAGACATCGGGACCACTGTTACTAAATTAAAAGGCTATGTACATCGAGTGAGCTGCTGTTCGAGAAATTTTCTGTAGATCGGTAGAAGCGGTGTAAACTCTTATCACTTTTGCTTGATCCTCTTTGGCGGGTCTCTTTGGACCTGCGCTTGTTGCGGGAAAAGTATGTTCCAGAGACTTCGCACCCAGGTAAGTAGCAAATTATGTGTGAACATGTAACATGTGGGCACTTGTAAGTAGATTTAGATGCTCGAAGATGAGTACTACAGACAAATCAAGGAATAGGTTTATGACCGAAATACCCTTTTAATGGTCCATCTTACTCCTTTGGTTTCATCCATGTTCGGCTTGATGGGGTCTTCCCATACTTTTTGCTATATATTTCTTACCTTGTTGCTTTTAATGGTCTAGCCCTTGACCTTTCGATAAATGCATCGACGAATGTCCAGGTGCTCTAACATGTGCATAGAGAGCTCGTATCCAGAGGACGCGTGGCCATGATTAAGTAGAATATCTAATTCTCCTACACCATTGTACAAATTACGTCACCCGTTAGGAACTTTCGATTGGATTCAATTCGTTAACGGGAAAAACTCTTCTCTAGAGCTGTGCCCTACATGGAGGAGGAAGCGAAGAAAGGTTAATCTATTGCTCTCCCTCTAACAAAACGAACAGAAAACGGAATGCATGTTGCGCCGCTCATAGAACCAAATCCAAACGATTGTTGCGAGTGACCGTGTTAATAGCAAATACCCTTGTGCAGGTTAGATAGAGCAGACAAACATTGAAGGGTTTCAACTCGGTCATGCGCATGCGGAATTTGCGTTGCAGTAGTCCACGGCACTTCATGGCAGGGTCTACGTTTACCCGCGGCCTGTGGGAATGAGACGGAAAGGATGTTGTAGCCATGAAACGTTTTTCCGCATAATCTTGCTCTACTGGTGTAGCTGTAGTTGTCGGTGGGCAACAGATGTACGTAGAACTTGAATCACCTTAAAGTTGGTGAGCATGGGAGGGATATAACACGCTCACTCATGTTCCTTTTAAATCGGATTTGACAGAATTACATACTGAACATAACACCACACCACCCTACGACTCGACTAGCCTTCCACAAGTAACCGACCGACCGACCGCCCATGCATTTCGACATTGTAGGGATGGAGGAGGACGATGTAAAGTGGAAGTCGAAGTCTGAAAGAGGAGGAAACGTGCTCCAGTGATAGTTTTTCTACTTCAAACGGATGAATACGGGTGATCATGCATCGTGAGAGCTGCCGATTTTCACAACCAAATAGTGTCGGAAAAAGATGCGGAAGAAACTGTTGTTAGCAAGGCGTCCGCTATGTTATGTAGCTTGCAAAGTGTGCCCGGGGTTCTGATTGGCCTCTGTCATCTGGGTTTGATTCCATGCGTAACCCCTTTTCTCGGTTCCACATTCTTCCATCTCCTTGCAAGGAGATGAGAACGGACGGCCTCGACTTGGCAACCATCGTCCCAGGCTTCCTCCCTTCCTTTCGTGGAACTCGACACATTTCGAGGGGCGCAAATGTCCAAACTCGACCGACCATTGAAAGCCATGCTCACAGCGTCACAGGGATTTCCCTACAAAGCACTACTCTACACTCCTGACCTGTGTGATCTACATGGTAAAGACGATTTCATCAAAGTTCACGCTTTCTGACAAAAAAGAGAACAAGAGAACAAGCATCACCAAACCACACAAAGCTGTGGAAGAAGGAAGAAGCGGAACGACAACGCTGACAGGAAATCAGATCACTGCTCCTGTCAAGTCGACGCCAAAGCCAAACTAGCACAGAGCATCACTCCGACGACGGGGATGATGCTAAGGGAGGGCAGGGGCTACCCGTTAGTTCTTACCCCTCCTCCTCTACTTTTTCTTCTTGCTCCGCGTCTACTTCTGTCGCCAAGAAAATTTGACATTCAGTACACACGTGTCTCGATGCGAATGGACCAGCTCTACCCTGGATTCGCGACTGTCTACGACAATGTCGTCGCCGTCGTCGTATATGCGGCGAGGCGAGGCGAGGCGAGGCTATTCTCCTCATAGCCCTCATGGATGTCCACGTGTTGAGGATAAGGTTCTGCATGTCCCGTGGACCCGTACATCATTCGCTGGACCGCATGGTTCACATGCTGTCCATCGATGGTCGTCAGGCACTCCGTCAGTGCAGTATGCGCTCTATCGCGCGCGCTGCTCCCATGAGTGACTTTGCGTCCTCCATCGGATGCACTACAGGGCTAGTACCGTATTCGTATGTACAGTCCACGTCGTATACACCTATTCCTGCGGACAGAGAAAACTGACAGAGTGAACAAAGAATGACATTCAAAAAGACAAAATATTACTCATCGCCCATTGGGATTTTGGACGAGGTCTGGATCCTGGCATTTTTTTGGGGTTTATTTTATCATAAATAAAAATTATTGAAGAAAAATATTTTTTTATCATTTAAATGAAAAATAATATTTTGTACAATTATGTTTTTCTAGTTCTTTATTTTATATATCAAAATTTTCAAAATGTCTAAAATATAATTTCTTTAACCGTATTATTTTATTTTATTTTAAAAAAATTATTAAGAAAAAATACAATCAATCTTATTTTACATTATAATTATTGGATATAAGTTACATTCTATAATAATTTCAAAAAATAATTTATTTAAATATTTTTTAATTTTAATAAATGTATGTATCATAAATTAAACATCATAAAACAAAATTAACACATGAAGGATGTCTAATCATATTATAATTTGCTTTCTTTATATGTTTATTTTTATTCAAAGATTTTTATTTCATGATGAAAATTAATAATTTTTTTTTAATTTATAAATATTGGAGTGAATTAAAAAATAAAAGTTTTCAATTTTATTTCAATCATCAACTTGAATATGGCAAAAATCAAAATTCCAAAGTTCAATAATTCAATTAGTTTTGGAAAATATATCATAAATATTATAATCAATTTCAAATCTTATTTCAAATTTTATGGTACATGAGTCACAATAAAAATGATAATAAAATCTATCACACGTTACTATTTTTACAAATCATAATACACAATTTTAGATTATAAATTAACCATAAAATGATAGTAACCATTATTTCAAAATATATATAGAATGTAAAGAGTTCAAGTCCTGCCCCGGAGAGTTATGGGAAAGAGAATCTAGAACTCGTTACCCAAATCCTGGGCGGAGAGACGGCTGCCTCCGGAGGTTCTGCGGATGGATCGATGATTGAATTCACTTGCCGCCGTTGCGAGATCATACCTCCTCAGCTGTAGCGCTAGCGTGGTGGGGTCGGGGGGTTACAGCTGCTGATAAACTTCTGGACAGGCGACACCAACCCACGATGGCGTCGTGATACGTTCATGTATAATATCAGATGTACTGTTGTGTAGACTATGGCTCTCTGGATTTGTTCGCCCAATGTTAATGTATTTTAGCCACCAGCACATCAGAATCCAGAACATTACCGTACAGTACTGGTCCTTTTAGCCCGCAACCCTCTCGGCTCCGATTCGTGCTTTACCACCAAATCATAATTACCTGACTTACTTGACTTGATAATCTGCCCGTTCCGTTTCGTAGGAGATACACTGGCAACATAGACACACAGAGTTGACATCACCTTTAAGTTTACGAGGTACAGAAAATGAGTCGGAAGATTGGCTCTTCCAAATTTCCCTCCTTCATAGAGCGTTCAAAAGCGTTAACACTGACGCTAACTTGGGCAACGTCATTCAGTTCAACGGAGGATACATGCTTCACCAATCTGCGACTGATCTCTGGTTTGTACAGGCATAGTGACAAAATTTGGACCAGTTTTTACAAACTCTGGTCACGAGCTGAATGTCAGTTGTTTCGAAGCAGTAGATGGAATCAACTCTTCGTCTGCTTTTTCGAAAGTTCGAGAAGAGGTTACAGTGTCTGTACCCTTAACTTTAAGCAGATATGTACCGGGCCTAATAGTGGCCACGATACCTTGACAGAACTTAATAGTAAAATACAGTAGGACGTTTACAAGTGCACTTACACTGGCGTTCCAATCCCGAACGAAGTATCCGGAAGGAGTGCGTATTTTGCACGCATGGGTTATATAGTTTCACGTAGCATTATCTTCCACCTAAGTTACCAAATAATTTGCCAAAGATAAAGTAACCAGAATACAAATGAAATACGAAAATAGATGTACGTTTAACCTACTGGATAACAAATTGCACAAGATCTGTAACTTGCTGACTTGGTCTTGCAAATAAAACTACAACGCCAAACTTTACGTTGAACGATATCTCTATGTAGGACAATTTCCCAATAGAGAATACGTGTCTCTTACTCGACATGCTTCATAAATAAGCAGGGCATTGTTGCATATGCATATGTATATTTTATTGACATACAACCAATGACCATCTTCCCATGCTTCTCTCATATATGCAGATTTGGGGTGCATGAGTGGGTTGGAAACGTATTTGCCTCACCACTCCAAGGGGTCGGGATTGTTTTCAAGGGCTTCTAGCTTCCCGTCAAAACGATTTTTTTCAAGAGTACATATTTTCTTGTCCTACAATTCCCTTACATAAAATTAGCTACTTCACAACATGGAGAAAATCATTCTAAGGGAGCCAACCTGAGGATTTGCATTCTGCCACGTTGACATGTTGAAAGAATCGGAAGAATATTTAATTTACCAATATCCTTTTAGCATTGAAAACTGTTTCTCACTTGCTGCGCATAGCTTGTGTCAAAGTCCGACATGGTGCGCAATAGTAATAAAGCCAGGACCACAGCTCGTGTCACAATCGGCTTCCAGAAAGTTCGCAGTCGAAGTGCGTAGGGACGAGGAATTCTCGGAGCTGTTCGCCAAGTGGGATACAATTGCCAAAACTTTGTCTGCTGAAGAAACGAGTTCTGTACATCATAGCTGGTACCTAGGATCACCCCCTCTAGAGACGGTATGTGCAGCAGTCTGTTCCAATTGCGGTATCGAGCTGTGCAGTGCATACAAACCTCGTCCACTGAAAGGATCGACATCCGCCGCGGTACGTGGAAGAAAAATCATCAAACGCTTTTAGTCTTGATGCGAACTGTGCAGTTTCAGGGTCCGGGAAAACAATAAGCTCCACGAGAACAGGTTCAGAACTAGAATTCTGTACATGAGATCCAATCAATGAAGGTCACAGTAAAATCATGAAACAGGAGTCGCCTGGACTTGTTTACAGGTCTGATGATACAGTATTATGTGCATTTGAGTACTGCAATACTCTGATCACAATCAAACTTAGAATACAAGAGTACTAGAGCTAGCTCATAGAAAAGCAGCTGATACTAAACAGGGTAATCCTACAGTAGGTGAAAAACCAAGCTCAAGCTGCAATTCCAACGTTCTAAACTCGCATTATGTCATAAAGTATATAAAAGATAAACCCGCCGCTGATTATAGCCGAGGCTAGAACTGTGTACAACTCCTACGCCGTTTCAAGAACCCACTCGAAGCCCTCGGGTGCAGTGGTCGCTGTGAGAGCGGGAGAGCTCGAAAGATGGAGATTTCAGGTCTCTCTTAGTTCAACCAAATCACCCCCCGTTCATTCCTTACAAGCTTGAAGCAGCAACTAGTCTCTGGCAATCAATCTCCTTGGCTAGGCCTCCATGGCCTTGCCCTGCACACGTATTGATTACAGTTAGGAACCCGTAGCCCCTAGTACTCATCAACGGGAACCTGGGTGTGTCCACTGGCCTCGGAGATGAAAACTCCATCGTAGACGATTCCAGCAATGGCAGCTCCGATTAGAGGACCGACCCAGTAGATCCAGTGAGAAGCCCACGACCAGTTGACGAGAGCGGGACCGAAGGATCGTGCAGGGTTCATTGAGGCACCGGTGAAGGGAACTCCAACGAAGTGGTTGGCGAGCACTGTGAATCCGATGGCCAAAGGTGCGACCACACCGATCGATCCCTTCTTGGGGTCAACGGCCGTAGCGTACACGACGAAAACCAAGGAAAATGTGAGCACAATCTCCAGAACCAATCCGCTCCACACTGACACGCCGGCTCCCAAGGCGTGGACTGGCACAGGCTGCAGTTGCGAGTTCACAAAACATTATGATCAGCACAGGTCTTCCAACGTTTCGAACAGATACTGCAGATGAGGAAAGGGCAGCACAGTACAATTCAACAGCTTCTCCACTGACGCTTTCTCGCAGCCCTCAGGCTACATTAACTAGGATTCTTATGTGTATGATACAAATTCATCTTGACCCTTCCTCAGCTTACCTCCACGGAAACAATGACCCACTTCAACAAACCGGCAGCGAGAAAAGCCCCAACGAGCTGACCAACCCAGTAAATGAAACCTCTCACAATAGTGATGTGGCCTCCAACCATCAGGCCGAAAGTGACTGCGGGGTTGACATGTCCCCCAGAGATATTGGCAGTGGCAGCCACGGTGATCACGATAGCCAAACCATGGGCAAGAGCGATTCCAACTAAACCTGCAGAGGTCATGTCACCCACGGGGAAGATTTTGTCTGCGCGCAGAAACAAAGAGATGATTAGTTCACATGCAGCCCTGAGGGCCTACGTGACCTGCATGGAGGTGGCATGCGGCGGCAGAGTCCCAACAATTTCCACTCCGTTCCTCTCTGACGTAGTTGGCACATCACAGTGACTCTAGCCTTCTTTATTCATCCCGTTTACACGATTATTGCAGGAAACTGAGCTCCACTCCTGCACCTTAGCGACCAATCCACGGATACAGCTCGATACTTACTGTAAGCGGACACTGATCCGACACCGATGAACACAAAGAGGAAAGTTGCGATGAACTCAGCGAATCCTGCCTTGATAGCGTCTGGGGCCGTAGCCTCAGCGCGATGGCCTACCGCGAGCTTTGCCATATTTTCTTCTTTGGTCGATTAAGCAGACTCGCCTCAGAGTTAACGAGTCAAGTGACGAAGCCCTGTGTAAGGTCGACTGAAGTGAGCCGAGCTGAATGATCGAAAGTGTGAATGCTGAGAGCTGCTGCACTGGTGTATGTGTAGCGTATCGCGGCTAATAAAGCAGGCTTCCTCCCGAGCCACGTCGGCTTGACAAACTTGCCCAAAGGAATACAGCTAGGTTCGGGAATATTATGTCCATTGTCACATGGCACCTGGCACCTGTCAGTCATCAGTCTGCTGGCGATCCGCTTTAATAAAGCTTTCTCCCGCCAATACATGTCCGACGCGCTCTGTTTCCTATAAGAACATCTCCTATAACATTTTAGTCCATGTCCATGCTGTGCATGTACTGAACTGAACTGCACTCCCTCTGACAATTGACTGCCGCTGTAGCTCCAGTGATTGTTATTGTTATGATATCTCGTGTTCTCCTACTCATGTCCAGCATTGACGAGACTTGTTGATGATAATGTACTATGCTGCATATTTCAAGAAATATTACTCATCTCGGAGGCTCTGTTGACAGTGGAGATATAGTAAGAGTGTCCAGTATTATTATAAGTCAGCCCTGACTACGACGTGTACCCCCTGATGGTATGGCGTGGTTGTGTAACTTTCTAAATACGATGTCTAGAAACCTACTTCAGGTGTAGCAGGAGTCAGACAGATTGTGGCAGTCGTTCTTCATTACGTTCTACCGACTACTCTCATGCGTGTTCAGACATGATACGTAGGTACATTCTCTGCAGCACAGTGTAATATTCCTCGCTCACTGGGATGCATCTGTTGTAAATGCTCATATCTAGTGAATGACATTTGTTCCGTTTTGCATGAAACTTTCCCCTTTCATACACCGTCAGATGACTTGTTGGACATGTAGTCGAAAGAAACTTGCACAAAAGAAGCTACCCGAAACCGCTTTATCTGATAACAAGATGGAATACATGCATTGGATAACTTAGAAAGAGCAACACTGCGGCTTTGCAAAAGGAAACCTGAGCGCCATCCATGCCAGTGAGCGTCAAATTCATCCGTCATGAGTGGAGGTCTTCACACTTTTTCGTTCTTACATATCCAAAATGTGGACTTACTTAACGTGTGTATTTTACTATGTCACCGACGAGATAGTGGAGTAAAGGGAAGCTATGGATAATAGTTACTGTTATGACTATAAACACTTCCAGTTTCAGAAAGGACAACAGTGATGACGACTTTAACTGGAACAAATGTCTGTTTGTAAAAGGTTGGTGACAGGAAAAAATCCGAAGTGAGTCACAATCGTTATCAATTAAAGCTGCACAATGAGTGCATCGAAGCAATGAAGAAGGGATCAGTTCATATACAGATGATATTTGAGGAGACTACAGTGTTGGAAGTGCGCTTTGCTACTGTTTGATTAATAATATCATATATTATTACTAATAAGAGCACAATAGTACAAGGCTTGTGTTCTATTTCAACTTTTGGGTTGCTATAAGGGCCGGTCTGCACTTAGGGTCAAACCTTCCACTAAAGAGAGATTTTCTGCACTTTTTCTCTTTTTCCATATCTGGACCGCAGTTGTTGAAGAAGCGACGGAAAACAATTTTAGGTATTTTAAAAAAAAAACCATTAAATTTGTCTCTGACTATTCTGGACCATGAACAACGTAATAACCCATATCCAACATATCTTCTGAGCAAATGGGAATGAAGCATCATGCTCTCAAGATTGTGACAAATAGGTTTTCACATCTCACTGCCATAACTGATGTCCAAAGATTGATGTGAATTTATGACCAGGTCTACAACATCGCAAATCTAGTCACATCTATTGATCAGTATTCATGGAAAAAGCTTGCAGACAATATCTAAACCTTGCATACAAACAAGCAACAGAAAAAAAAACACACTGAAGCCCATGTCAAATTGCTACATGTGGAGATTCACTACAACTAGTTTTCAAAATTATTAATTCATGTTCTTAGTATAATTTTTTTATCATGAATACCATTGCTTTGCACATTTTCCAATGGTGGATGTTAAATTTCCTCCGTTAGTCATATCTTAGTTGCCATAACTAAAGATCTCACTTCATGGTGTTTGGCATGCGTGTTTTCTGATTTTTGGTAACTTCAACATATTATTAATTTAATGATGGAAAAAGAAGAAAAAATATATTAAAAAAACTTATAAAAATCATTAATTTGAAATTCTAACTTCTTTTACATTTTATATTATCAAATTCTTCAAAAAATACTGAAAAATACAATAATAATAAGTAATTTCATTGTAAAATTACATACACCTGTCAAATTAAGGATTATATAATGAATATAATTTGTGCTATATTTTGTAAAACTACAATCATTATATTGAAACACATAAAATAAAAATAATTTAAGATATTATGGATTAAATTTCAGCGTATCAAAATACTTAATTCTATTAAAAAAATATAATTTTATTCTTCTACATTGTCTTATCAAACATACCATGCTAATATAAAATCTATTTTTATTTCGAAATTATTTAGATAATCTTTTATATCAATTTGGTTACAAACAATCTATAGTTATTTTACACAAAAATTGCATATGTTATGGAAATTATTCTTTTATGTTTGAACTAACACAAATCAAGACTTCAAGAATTAAATATAACAAATAAGTGAAAAAAATTGCTACATATTTATGCATTTATCATCATAATAATATTAAATATTTGAAATACTCATAAAATATACATTCAATAATAAAAATAAAATTTTTAATTCAAAAAATAAATTTTAAGTTTATTTTATACATTTAATTTTGTAAAAATATTTTAAAAATTAAATGATTTATCAACCTAGTTTGTCCATAGAAACTTGAGCATTATTGTATGAGGAAGGTTCCCCTTCTTCCAAGATCAAAGTCATATCATTCTCATCATCACGAGAGATATCATCATCTCCTATTTGTGTTGAGTTTTGCCAATCTCATCATGCTCTTGTATTTCCTCAAATTGAGGAACTTGCTCCTTTGTGAGAGCACGTGCTTGTGCCTCATCATGAAACCCATCATGATTAATCTCCCCCTCAACAATATTAAGAGAAGATTTTCTCTTCTCAGTATGAGGAGCCTGAGCTTTCTCCCCCTCGTTCGATGATCTAGATTCATTGAACGAAACATCTCTACTGACAATCAACTTACATATGAGGGGATCCCACAACCTGTAACCCTTCACACCACTATGATATCCAAGAAAAATACATTTCTTGGAAGTAAAATCCAGCTTAGATCTACTTTCCTTGGATGTGAGAGGATATGCACTACATCCAAAGACTACAATCGACAATTATTTGCCGGTCTTTCGTAGTTCATCTCAAACATTGTCATGTAATTAATCATATTGGAAGGAGAAATGTCTACCAAATAAGCCGAAATGTTAATAGGTTCAGTCCAAAATGCATGTGATAAACCTGATTGGCTCAACATACTCCTCGTCCGCTCCAATAGTGTTCGAATGAGCCGCTCAGCAACACCATTCTATTGTGGAATATATACCATAGTGAGATGGTGAGTTATACCCTCTTGTTGAAAATATTCTCTAAAAGTGTATTCCCGCCATTATCTGATCGCAAAAATCTCACTCTCTTACCAATCTGAGTCTGAACTTGGGCTTTCCACTTCTTGTCATGAACAAAGACCTCATACTTCTAATGTAGGAAATAAATCCATACACATCTCAAATAATCTCAAATAAAGATACATAATTCAACTTTCCAGAGTGTGAAGGAGTATGGGGATGGCCCCCACATGTCACTATGTATTTATTCAAACATCTTCTTAGAACTATGAGTTCCAACGCCAAAAGCAATTCGATGTCGCTTCCCTAGTACACAATGATCACAGAATTCTAAACTACTAGACCATAGTGTAGATTCAAAGCCTTTCTTGTGAAGAATTGACATGCTCTTCTCACTAATGAGACCTAGTCGTAAGTGCCACAAGTAGTTAATCTCATCTTGAGATATAGAAACATACGCTTCTCCACAAACAATATTGCCCTCTAGCACATATAGATTCTTGTGTCTATTTCCCTTCAAGATGACTTTTCCTCTAGCCATGACTGAAAGTACACCATCAAAAACTTCCCATTGATGGCCATTTGTGTCTAACACGCCAAGAGAAATCAAGTTCTTCCTCATGTCATGGATATGCCTAACATTAGCCAATGCGCTCACAATACCATCATACATCTGAATCTTAACAGATCAAACACCCATAATTCAACAAAGATGATCATTCCTCATAAAAATTGAACCGTTTGATATCAAGTAATAACTAAAAAACTTTCTCATGTAACACATATGGTATGAACAAGCACAACCTAGAATCTATTCATCACCTCTACTACGAGATGAAGTGCACAGGGCATACCATTGGCTTCATAGAGCATAGTCATCATCAAGCAGGTCCTCCTCATCTTTTTCCTTGTTTTCTTTTTCCACATTGACTAAAGAAGACTCATCTGCTTTGCCACGATAATCTCTCTTGAGGTGGCCAATTTTGTCACACTTTCAACAGAGCAAAGTCTTTCAGTCTTAGGATCTCGCCCTAGATCTAGATCTAGTCTCAGATCTCTTCTCCCCACCATTTGTCCGCTTCTGAGACCTTCCACGATTCACATTAAACGCAGTTCTTGAAGAAGTCGATGGTTGAGAAGGTAACATCATTTTTTGCTGAAGATCGTATGTAAGCAAAGTACTCACCACCTAATTGTAGGTGATGTGTAGGTCCGAAACATCAATACTTGGAGAAAAACACATGCAATCAAGAGACGACACTTGAAATATGTGGTTCATCTCACTGAGGCTACGTCCACGGAACACATAGAGTCACTTTACTAAATACCATGATTGTGTCACAGAGAGCTTCTGCCAGCCCTCTTATATAGTAGTACCAGCCCTAGCCCTAATCTAACTAAATATAATCAAACTAATCAGAGTTACTCAAGACTTGAATTAACTCCTAACAATCTTCCCCTTGATTCATGTCTTGGGGTCTCTAATTCTTGTTATCCATATACATACTCTGCGGAAAGTCCTAGAAGGAAACCTGAAGCATAGGCCCTCCTGTAAACAAGGATTAACTAGAACTAAGCCGTAGCCTGACTAGGAAGGAGTAAAACATATACAAGAATCAAACAATTGCTAGAGTAACTCTACTAGTGCTCCTTGTGCCAAACTTGCATAGTAGCACAATGCCTCCTGAAACTCTCTAAAGGAATAACTTTGGTCAAAGCATCAGCAGGATTGAGTTTACCGTCAATCTTGACTAGCTCAACCTTCCTATCACAAATTGCATCTCTGATAAAGTGTTATCTGATGTCGATGTGCTTCACCCTACTATCCATCACTTGATTTGTTGCAAGATGTAAGGCACTCTAACTATCACAATGGAGATTTATAACATCATGTTTCAATCCCATCTCATTGATAAGTCTATTCAACCAAATAGCCTCCTTTGTTGCTTCCGCTGCTGCTACATATTCCGCTTCCGTAGTTGACTGAGCTATGCACTTCTGCAAGGTAGATCTCCAACTAACGCATCCACCTCCAAGTGTAAACACATACCCAGTTGTAGACTTTCTTGTGTCCAGATCTTGTCCATAGTCAGCATCAACGTAACCCAACAAGGATTTGGCATTGTCCAATAAACCATCAAACAAAAGACCTAAATCCTTAGTACTCTTGAGGTACCTGAGAATCCACTTCACAGCTTTCCAATGCACCTTTCCTAGATTTGACATGTACATGCTCACCTTGCCCATAGCTAGAGCAATATCAGGTCTAGTGCACACCATCAAATACATGAGGCTAGCCACTGCCTTGTCATAGGGAATTGACGACATCTTTCCTCTCTCAGTTGCATCAATTGGACATTGAGCTGCTGAGAGCTTAAAATATGCCGCCAAAGGAGTCCACACTCCTTTAGAGTCTGCCATGTTAAATCTGTCAAGCACACGCTGAATGTACTTACCCTGACTTAACCATAGCTTCTTCTTCTTCAAATCCTTGTGAACATTCATACCCAATATCCTCTTGGACTTACCCAAATCCTTCATCTTGAATGCAGATTTCAGTTGCCTCTTGTATCTATCGACGTCGGATTGTTCCTTTGCCAAAATGAGCATGTCATCCACATAGAGTACTAGAATAATGAGGCTAAAGATCTCATTATTCACCTTCTTCATGTAAACACATGGATAAAACACACTCCGTGAAAATCCTTGTGTTTTCATGAATTCATCAAATCTTGCATTCCATTGTCTAGGAGCTTGCTTTAATCCATGTAGAGATTTGAGCAATCTACAAACTAACTTCTCTTGACCTTTCTTTTCATAGCCAATAGGTTGTCTCATGTAGATTTCTTCCTCCAAAGATCCACATAGAAAATCCGTGACAACATCCATCTGATCCATAACTAGACCAAATATCGCAGGAAGTACACATACTAGACGAATTGTAGCATACTTTGCTACATGTGAGAAGACTTCGTTGTACTCCACCAACCTTTCTCTTGTGTGAAGCCCTTAGCCACCAACGTGGCTTTGAATATCATCTTCTCTTCATCTGCTGGATTATCCTTCAACTTGTACACCCACTTGCTATCAACCAAAGGTTGATCCTTTGGAAGCTCCACCAGCTCCCAAGTCTTGTTCTCAACAAGCAATTGCATCTCATGCTCCATAGCAATATCCCACTCAAGCTTATTGATAGAGGCTTGAGCTTTTCTATATGAACAAGGTTCACCTTCTTCCAAGATCAACGCATTACCATCATCATTCTCAGTTTCAATATCATGATCCTCAAGAATAGATGAATCAGCCCATGTTCCATACCTTTCGGGAGCTCTACTAATCCGATTTGATGATCTCCTAGTAGATGGTCCTGGTTGATCTCCATCATTTCATGTTGTGTCTTGAGGCTCAGCATTGACAACTTGCTCCTCCAATTTAGGAATTTGCTCCATCTGTTCTGGACCTTCTCCTTGTGACGCATCATTAAACCCATAATGATCAATCTCCCCCTCAACAACATCCGTGAGTGGAGATTTGCCCTTGTCAGTACGGGGAGCCTGAGATATCCCCCCCTCTTTCAATGATGTGGGCTCATCGAAAGAAACATCCCTACTGACAATCACCTTACAAGCTACAGGATCCCATAGCCTATAACCTTTCACACCACTTGCATATCCAAGAAAACGACACTTCTTGGATTAGGATCCAACTTGATCCTATTCTCCTTAGGTATAAGAGGATAAGTCGTACAACCAAAAATTTTCAAACGACTATAATCAGCCCTCCGTTTGTGTCTCAATTCAAACGGTGTCAAGAAATCGATTGCACTTGAAGGAGACAAATTTACCAAATACACTGCGGTATTTACAGCTTCAGCCCATAATTCATATGGTAAACCAGATTGACTCAACATACTACGCACCTTGTAGGACCATACTTAGAGGTTTGGAGACTGTTTTTTTTGTTTTTGGAATAAAAGCGAACGATATTCGGAGAAAGTCTGGCCCGCCGAATACGAATAGGTGAAATAAGTACGAAGATGACCAAGATGAGTGAGTTGTTAAGGAGGTTTGAAGCGTCGAATGGATTAGGGCAGTTAGTTTCAACATCGATGAGCGCACCAAGCCGCAGAGGAGCAAGCACGAGCCGATGGGTCAAGTAGACAGGATGAAGAGGAAATCAGACATTCGATCGGGGGCTCGTGAGGCTATTCAATTGCCAGTAAAGAAGATGCCGACATGAGTATATCGACCTTTGGTGCCAAAGCCAGAGTGGTCATCCGGAGAATTAACACGATTAAAGAACTTGGGAGGGGAGTTTTTGGCATGGCGATGGGGCTATGTGTGCCAAGAATTGTGCGAAGAAGTTCGAGCTAAGAAGACAGCCAACCCGATAGGTTGGAGAGGACATCCAGATTCGTGGGATGCGTTGTTTTGGGCTGAGGTATTAGGAAGAGATTACTCGAAGGATCGAAGAAAGGAGATGTACAAGGCCATGGGACGCGAATGTCAGGAAGCGATGCGAGTCCATCGAAAGGAGATCGCAGAAGACATCAAGGAGTTGCAAATGAGCGTCGATGCTTTCGCATTGAGGGAAGAGACGCCATCGAAGGGATCAGCAACTTTCCGAAGAAGTAGTCGGACGCTATCCGTGTAGGCGACGATTAGGAATCGGTGTGAGTAGATTGTATAAATAGGAGTACTGTTAGAGTAGGATCATCGCTTTCTTTACAAGTGTTCATTGAGAACCGTAATTGTAATCAGGGTAGAACGAAGTGCTCTAGAAGCTGTTGAATGTTGCATTCGATTGGCCTTGACTGGAAGCTCCCTCTCTCAACCTATGCCGTTTCTCTTGTATGTAGCATATCCATGACACGAAAACTCCCTCAATCCCGTACAAAATATACCTTTCTCTTGTGTAGGTGAGAGTACATTTTCCTTCGTACCACTATATCCTCTCTCTACAGCGGTACTTCTCCAAAATCTTCAGATTTTGGGAAAGCTCTCTCTCTCAACCTATGCCGTTTCTCTCATGATTTGCTGGAATTGTTAGAAACTGCACTAACCGCTTCCCATCTTGGCTGCGAATTCGTGCATATGCCGATCCATCATCAAGCACTCTTGTCTCCATCCTCAGTGCTATGATGTAAGGCTGCCCAAGAATCAATGGGTATGATGGAGAGTCTTGCACGAAGAAATTCTGCTCAGCTATTACATCCCCAACCTTCACCGGAATATCAGGGCACGATCCATACATGTCCCCTCGAGTATTGTTGGCTGCCCTAATCACCCAACCATGATTGGTGTCTATGGGCCACTTCCCCTTCATGTAGAGCTCTCTCGACATTATATTGATCTCCGATCCATGATCAATTAGTGCTAACACCGATTCACTAAGATCCCCTAGCTTTACAAGGGTTTCAGTAGTCGCCCTTGCCCAATGCAATCGGGTGTAGTGGCTAAACACCTTCACACCTTCTTCTTTTGTCTCACCCTCAAAGCGAACCTTCTGAGATTTCAATCCACAACACTCTATCAGCGCATCTTCTTCATCCCTTGTTACCTTTGTACCCATAGCATGAAGTAGAGTAGTCTCATTGGAAATCTGTCGTTTCCTCTTGATGATATCAATGACAACATCATGAAACTCCCTCTTTGCTATTCCTAGTATCTCCCTCAAGGTAAACTCTACCTTGGCATTCAAAATCCTCTCCTCCAATACTCCCTTCAAATCTGTTGCCGCCTCAATATCAGATTGTAGTTTGTTTTGTAAGTACCTTCCCTTGTCCTTCTCACCCCCTTTGGTTCTTTCCTTCGACCTCAAAGGACCTGCTTCCTCCATAGTGTGATCAGGTGGGAGAGGTATATCACATCTGATACGTTCTCTAGCCACCCTCTTCAATGAGAGTCCTTTGTCAGAACCCTCCTCTTCCCTTCGTCTCTTCTCTTCCACCGATGCTTCATATTGAGTCTTAGCAATATAAGCATGAATCGACATGGTTTTTACTGGATCTTCCCATCCGGTAGTACCCGCAATTTCCGCTATTTGTTCTTAGAAGAGTCTCTCTAGCTACCTTCCCTTTCTTCATCGTAGCGAGAGCACTTGACCATAGGCCATTAAGCGGTACGTGGCCTTGAAACTCCTCTCCTGCTCCTCTAACCTTAGCACCATAGCTAAAAGCTTCAACTGATGCCACTGCATGTGCACTATGATAATCATCCACCAATTTTCTCATCCCTCCTTTACCAAATTGGTTTGAATGATTACTCCAGTGTCCTTGAGGGCTACCTTCCCTTCTTTCCAGAAAATGTCCCCACTGTGCAGCATGCGTGCAAAATCTCCACAATCCCTTCGTGCATGATTAGTGCTGTCACACCATATGCACCATTGCACATATGCTTGCTTGGTGAAAGTCTTCTTATCCCCTCCCATGTCTTTCTCTTCCAACATCGCAAATTTGATCTTAAGCTCCTTCATCCCTCGCATGATCTCATCGATGGATGATTCTTCCTTTCGTAATTCACGATCGGAGCTTGAGCGTTGGAGGTTGGAACCACTTGCCTAGTAGCAGTCTTTTGGAGCAATAGAAGCATCCATCTGAAGGGGTCTTCTCATCACAATCTTCTCTCCTTCTTTCTCTCTTCGCCAAGAGTCCAACTGCCTCTTCAACATCCTTCCAACTACCTGTTAGCCCTTCTTCCTCATTTTTGTCTTCGAGAAGCAACTCTAAACTAGAGTTGCTTCTCGAAGACAAAAATGAGGAAGAAAGGGTGGATTCGGCCTCTAGGCCGAAGGGGAAAGAAAGCTCCGGTTGAACCACTGCTTAGGCGGGTTGTGGGTCACGAGCATTCTACCTCACCATCAGCAAGAAGTCCCCAAAGAAACCGGCCCAATCGTTTGAGTAGTCCGGGAAGATTGGAGACCCGAGCCCAGCCAAGGGCCAACACATCATCAGACTCCTCGGAAGAAAATGGTAGTTCAAATACCGACACCTCTACGAAGGCCATGACACCCTCGGGTGACGAAGAGGAGAGGTGTTTGGCTTTTCAAGAAGGACCAAGGACGTCCCTTGCTCGACAAAGTGAGGGTCTGAGGATCCTGAAATCAATCTTGAACCTACGTTTCAAGTTCTGACTACGGAGAACCAGTACAACATGGCAGCCCCAATCACCAAACAATAGTACCCCAAGTTTAAGGGTACTTCGGATGAAGATGACGCTGACTCGTATATTCGTACCTTTGAAGCCATCTCCACGGCCAACAAAGAAAATGATCCAATGGATCGGAGAAGGATCTTCCCGGGGCTACTACGGAAAGGAGCCCGGGTGTGGATGAACAACCAAGAAGAAGGCCATGCGGCTGAAATCTCTTCTTGGGATAGGCTTAAAGCCCAGTTCATGGCAAGATTTCGGGAAATGGGATACGATAAGGTATTGTTGAGGAGATTGGGTGCCATTCGGAGAGAGAAACATCAGAAGCTCCGAGAATACACGGAGTAGTTTCTCAGCTTGCTAGATAGTATGTCGGCGACCACTGCTAATACAAAACCATATTCGGCAGCCATGGCCATCGAATGGTATGTTTTGGGTTTGGGAAAATTTGACCCTGACCAGGAAACTTTCTGTAGAAGGACGGACCCTGCCACAGTGGACGATGTCATACAGGCAGCCGAAGCTTACGAGCTGTCCAACATCCATCGGAACCGATTGAAGGAAACTCGATCGTCATCTCGATCTCAATTTCCGGGGCGCCTAAGTCTTTCTGCTCCACGGAATATACCGTGGGCAACTTGTTTCTTCTTAGAGCTCCGGGCTCATTGGACTTCAGTGCTTGGATGAGAATCTTCTTGTATACTTTGTTGTCATCCAACAACTACTTCATCAAAATATTTGCCCTGACTTCGGCAAGGTCCGCCACTGGATCATAGTCTGTGTGGGGCACAACCTTCTGTACCAAGGGTTCTGATTTATTCGGGTTGCCCTTGATCAAAACTTTCGTAGGTGTGGGGTTTAACTCCTTGAGGTACCCCTGCACCTCCTCTCGAATATCGGCGGGAAATGATGACCCTCCAGGCTCCTCCGACTCTTTAGGTAGAGGCTCCTTGGGCACGGGAACGTCCTCTCTTATGGTTTTCTTCTTCTCCCGCTGCTTGGCCTTCTCCTTGACACTCACCGGAGCTATCTTCGTATTTGTCGTACTTCGGGTCGATACCCGTAGCACGTCCAGGGCTTCTTCGGGCCAATTCGACTCTTCCGAAGGTCCCATTGACTCCTGCTCTTCTACACTAATTTGGTGTACTCACACATCCCGTTTGGGTGGGATTACAAACCGCACACCTCGCGCTGGATAAGGCTTGCTCTCCCCTCGTGGTTGGGGTGGCTGTTCACATTCCACGTTCGTGTGTCCCGGCCGCCTGCAGTTGCTACACATCGGCTGATATGTCATTCGTCGCCGAGGGTTAGGGCACTGGGGTGACCAGTGGCCCATTGCTCCGCAATTGTAGCATGCACTCGGTCTAGTTGGAGGAGGGATTGGAGCCAACCCTCCCATTTTCCTTTGTGGCGTCGTGGTCGCCATTTCTACCGGAGCGTAGCAAGGTATGTGTACCGGGGGTATATTAGATGAAGTTCCCCCCTCCTGGATGCCATACACTTGGTCATCCGTGGGGCCTTCGTATGGGCCGTAGTCCCATACCGATACCGATTCCACCTGATGGGCCGAATACCCTTCTCTGGGCTGATGCTCAGAGTAAGAGTGGTCCGGCTTCCTGCAGATGGTACACCAGATATTAGCTCTCCCGTGCATGGGAGATTTCCTCCTATCTTTATTATTTACCAAATGTACCTTGAGCTCTTCCAAGCTCTTGGTGAGCTCCTCTACTTTAGTTTCTATGCCCTTCTCGTCAGTTTCCACCTGCTTCATCCGGCGCCCCTCCTTTCTCTTTGGGGTATGTTTCCATTCCTCGTCTGAGGAGCTGGATTCTTCTTCTTCCGATGTAGTGGACGCTTCACTACCGAAGGAACTTCGGCGTCTTCGGGTGTGTAGCCCATCGTCCCTTATGGTATGTTGAAGTCCGTACCCATCGACTCGGGATCGGGAGTAAACATCATGACAGAGGATACGGCTGTGGCCTTGGGGTACAAACATTACGAAGATACCCCCCAAATTCTTAATTTGTGAGGCCCAGGTAAAGTAAGAAATCAGTAGGGCTACTCCGAGGGGTTCATACCCGAATAGGGGGCGTACCTTTCTCGCTTACCTACATAATCCTCAAACCCCAGGAGGATAGTGGGTACAAAGTGTTAATAGGGAGGCTAACAGGCATGCAGCCAAAGGTGCTAACAAACTTGCAACAGAAGACGTTGTCTTTCTTTGATCCAGGAGCTACCTCAAAGACGGCCGGTGGCGATTACACAGGAAACACCTCAAAGGGGAGACCTCTTCGGACTCTGGTGTGATTGACCCAAGCGACGAAGAGACCGAGTCCGGCTATCCGTCTGAAGACAGAGTTAACTACTTGGAATGTTATGAGGTAGAGGAAGAGCTCCTCACCGACAACGAATAGCAATTACAAATCAGTGTGGGAAGAGGTGAAGCCCACCACTTGCAGGCCAGGCGTAGTCGGAGCGGATGCTTGGGAAGAAGTAACGGTAACACATGGCCACCAGCTCAAAGTCAAACAAGGCTTGCCGGCCAAAGATCTGCACCACCTGTTGAGTCTCCTTAGTACGTTCGAAGATGTCTTCGCCTGGAAGATAGAAGATATGAAAGGCATACCCTTTAAGTGGGGGAGAACATCGGATAGGCCTCTCATAGAAGGAGCAGTCCCTGTAAAAGGAGAGGCGCACCGTTTAAATCCCAAATACTCTTTGTTGGTTAAAGATGAAATTGATAAAGTACGCAAAGCGGTATTATTTACCCGTGTTGAGCCGGTGAATGGGTTGCACCAATTGTGATTGTTCCCAAGAAAAACACAGGCAAGATTAGGGTCTGTCAAGACTTTAGGAAGCTCAACACTGCCACTAAGAAGGATCATCATCCCCTGACTTTCGCGTATGCAATATTGGATCATGTGGCGGGACACGAATATTATAGTTTCTTAGATGGATTTTCTGGGTACAATCAGGTGTCCATTCGAGAGGAAGATAAGGACAAGACTACCTTTACCACTGATTGGGGGACATATGTTTATCATAAGATGCCGTTCGGGTTGTGTAATGCCCCAACCACGTTTCAACGAATGATGACGCACATTTTTCAAGACTACTTAAGGAAGTTTCTTGAAATTTTTATAGATGATTTCTGTGTATTCGGGTCGAGGGCCGACCATCTGAATTGTTAATATCCCAAGCTCATCGAGTTGATCTAGGGTTGTTACGTACCGATAGTACATATCTGTTTAGGGCTAAACCCGAAATTAGGGTTTCCTTGTACTCACCCTATATATATACATGGGAAGGCAAAGCCTTCCCCATCTCATTCCTGTACACTCTCTCTTGTCCCTTTGGTGTGCTCTCCTCTTCTTGGAGTGATTCCTGAAGAGTCGATTTCTCAACATGGTATCAGAGCATGGTGGGAGCATTAGTCATGTAGATTAGACATAGAGGAGTGCTGGAGATCAGTGAGGAGTGTGCCTCAAAGTTGGAGGCTGTTTCGCTGAAGCGATTAGATTGTTGGGGAACTCTTTCGTGTTTTCTCAGAATCTTCAATCGCGTTTTCGGAGGTCAAGATGATTGTTTTCAACCTATTTCTGATCGCCTAACTTTCTAAAGGGAGTTGTCTTGCGCAAAATGGTCCAATTTGGTAGCCATGAAGTTTTCGTGCGATTTAAAGTTGTTGGTGATAGTTATCGCCTTTTCCAAAATCTTTGAGGAGCTGTTTGGAGACCTAAACGAGGTTTTTTAGAGATTTGAGGGTTTTTACCAACGCAAAGGCTTAGCTTTTGCCTTAAGAAACGGGAATTTGCTCGCCTCCATCAGAGCTCCTACCACGAAAAATTTCAGCTCAATCCGAGCTTTCTTTGTCATTTTCGCTTAAAATCTTTTTTTTTTTTTTTTTTTTTTTTTGAGAATCGCGAACACATTTCATTATTTGTCTGCGGGTCAAGACAGGCACATTTTGCCAGTTTCTGGAGTTTTGCATATTTCTTGATCGAGGTGCAGAGGAGCTATTTTTCCGCCCTAGTCGCGGAGGTGTTCTTTGTGTTCGTTTTGTATCTGTGCAGGTACTTGCCGTGTTGGAGTCATGATTTCCGCTCGTGATGACAACAATGGCAGAATCCGTGAGCATGATCACTGGAGAGAAACTCGATAAGAACAATTTCCAAACGTGGAAATTTTGAATGAAGACCTTCCTTCAAGGCCATGGGCTATGGGAGCTTGTGATCGGGGAGGAGAAAGCATCAATCGTGGTTGCTGGTGATCTTCACAGTGAGCAGACATTGCGTGAGTGGAGAAAGCGGTCGTATCAAGCCATCCACTACATTGCGCTCACGATTTCAGGCTCGATGATCGGTCATATTCAAGACTGTGACACACCCAAGGAAGCTTGGAACGCGTTGTCACAGATGTTCCATTCGGGAACGAAGCTTCGGAAGGCTGCGATTCTTTGCGGCAATTCAATACGGTCAAGAAAGGCTCGATGTGTGCTAGTGACTACGTCAATCACATCAAGCAACTTGCGAATCGGTTAGCATCATCCAATGTTCAACTTGATCGATTTGTGATTATCGGTGCGACATTGCAAGGGCGCTGCCACGAAGTACAAGCAGTTCATCACTTCAATTTTGACCAGAGAACCTCTGTCCAAGTTCGACGAACTGGTTCCAATGATGTTGGGAGAAGAAGTGTGAATTATGCGCCCGGATATGCGTTTGGACTTGGGAGTACGGCCGTGAGTTGGGCTTTAAGAAGCAACCGACCGTGGTAATTTGTCTTCCACGGAGGGAAGTATCGTGGTGCTATGAATGCCACTTGTGAAGCGGTTTGGCTTCGTTCTTTGCTTTTCGATATTGGATTAGATTATCCCGGTCCTCTGATTATCCTAGGCGATAACATTAGCGACATGATGTTAGCTAACAATCCTGTTTTTCATGCTAGGACAAAGCACATTGAGGTGCACTATCATTTTGTTAGGGAGAAGGTCCTTTCAGGTGTAGTAGATCTTAGATATATACATACAAGAGATCAGGTTGCAGATATCTTCACCAAAGCTTTGCCTAGAGAGTCGTTTGCTACATTTCGACATTGTCTAGGAGTTCATGATGTACATTTGAGCTTGAAGGGGAGTGTTAATATCCCAAGCTCATCGAGTTGATCTAGGGTTGTTACGTACCGATGGTACAGATCTGTTTAGGGCTAAACCCGAAATTAAGGTTTCCTTGTACTCACCCTATATATATACATGGGAAGGCAAAGCCTTCCCCATCTCATTCATGTACACTCTCTCTTGTCCCTTTGGTGTGCTCTCCTCTTCTTGGAGTGATTCCTGAAGAGTCGATTTCTCAACATGAATCATCTCCAGCAGAAGTTCCAGAAGTGTCGAAGTAGTCAACTAGCGTTGCATCCGGAGAAATGTTACTTCATGATGACCGAAGGAATTATGTTGGGACATCGGGTGTCAGCTCGAGGATTAGAAGTAGATGTAGACAAGGTTAAAGTTATTAACTTGTTGGAACCCCCCAAGGAACATCCGGGAGCTCAGAGCCTTCCTAGGACACACCGGTTATTACCGCAGATACGTGAAAGCGTATGCTGCCATCGCAGCATCTCTAACCGGATTACTTAAAAAGGAGGTAGAATTCATGTGGACAGCTTAACACGAGGCCACACTCCAACAGATGAAACGAGAATTGATCATGGCACCAACTCTGGTTCCACCTGACTGGGACAAGCCATTCCATGTGGACGTAGATACTTCCTCCATAGCTATGGGTGTGGTGTTGGGACAGAAAGATGAGAAGGGAAAGGATCACCCGATCTATTTTGCCAGTCGAATGTTGATAGCAGCAGAGCAGAATTACTCGACTACGGAGCGCGAAGCCTTGGGGATAGTCTACGCAGTAAGAAAGTTCCGACATTACCTCTTGGGCTACAAATTTGTGTTCCATGTGGACCATTTTCTGCTGAAATACCTAGTGCAGAAGGCCGATCTTTCGGGACGGTTGGCCCGATGGATGTTATTATTGCAAGAATTCTCTTTTATTGTGCAGACCAAGAAAGGGGTGCAGCATACGAATGCCGACTTCTGTCACGGGAAAGCGAAGATACCCGGCAGATAGCGGTGGATGATGAATTTCCATACGAGCAGTTGTTCCAGCTCACGGAGTACAAGGATACGCAATACTATGATTTGTACCGTTACTTGCGAACGCTGGACTTACCAGAGGGATTGTCGATTGAGCAATGCACGGTGTTTATACACAAAGCCGTGCCATATCAACTAGAAAGAGGGATACTGTTCAAGCTAGGGGCGGACGATATCCTACGAAGATGTCTGGAGTCGCATGAAGTCACCAGGGTGATCAGAGCGATGCACGAGGAAGCCGCGGGCGGATATTATGCCCTGCAAAATACAGTAAAGAAGATCTTGGCGGCCAATTACTGGTGGCCAACCATGTTTAAAGACGTGCATAAATTCATTCAGCAATGTGATGATTGCCAGCTAATTGGGAAACCTACGCAGACGACACAGTGGCCATTAAAACCCATTTTACCCTTGGCACCTTTTGAGAAATGGGGTATTGACTTCGTAGGACTCATCTTACCGGCCAGCAGAGGAATGAGGAAAAGATACATCCTGTGGCTACCGATTATGCAACTAAGATGGTTGAGGCAGTGGCCACACGACGCGACGATGCTAAGACGATAGCTGAATTTTTCTTTAACCAAGTCATTTGTCGCTACGGATGTCCACTGGAGTTGGTTAGTGACAGTGGTACCCACTTGTTGAATCACCTGATCGAAAAACTCACCACCTACTTCCAGATCAAGCATCGGAAGACAACACCGTATAACCCCAAAGCTAACGGTTTGACCAAGAAATCTAATGGGTTACTGTGCCGAATTCTTAATAAAGTCACGGTGAACTATATTTACGATTGGGATGTGGAAGTGCCAGCCGCAAAACCAAGACAAGGGTAATTTATTAATGAAAGTATTTTTTTTGCTTGATAATATATGTTTAATGCGAAGATATCTAAAAAAATAGATTTTGATTCCTTATGAAGTAATTGTTATTTTATCCACATATACAACATCAAATCTCCCTTAACAATGATAAATTGATGATAACCTTGAGAAAAATCTAATAGTCATTGGTTGGGAGGTAAGGCAAGATATGAGGATGGAAATTAATTTGAGTTACAACTTGGAGCAAAGTGAAAGGAACATAGTTAACCCACAAATGAAGCAAAAATTGTGGACAATGGTTACAACTATAAAGGTTGAGATCCAAAATTTGATTGAACCAGTAGTAGTAATGGACGTATTGTTTATCTCAATTATGAATATTTACCAATTGTAATTGCCAATTATTTTTGTGTAACAATGAGATAGCTTACATCAAATCAAATTAAACATATAGCATAAACTATTTCTTGTAACAAATTTGATATATTGAGCTAGGTATGAAAATAAGGGGACTTTGATTGAAAATATTAAGTATCCAAACAGCGGAGAAAGTGACAACCAAGCAGACTTCGTTTTATCTTACCTATGGGATGCACCCGAATACGCTAGTGGAACTGGAAATCCCTACGTATCGAATTCAGGTGGAGGAATGATTGTCAGTAGAGGATAGCCAACTTCACCGGTTGTCGGCATTGGCAAGGTTGGTGGAGTCTCGGGATGAAGCCGAGGAGCTGACTAAGCTAATTCAGCTTCGCCGAAAGGAGAAGTATGACAGTCGGTTGCGCCCTCAGAAGGTGGTGGCAGGAGACAAAGTGCTATTATATGATATCCGATACATGAAGTTTCCGGGGAAGCTCCATCTTTGTTGCATGGGACCTTATGAGGTCAAGGAAGTCTTTGATAATGGGTCAGTGTAGCTGTTGGATTTGGATGGTGCGTTGTTTGCCACATGCGTTAATGGGTGGCAAATAAAGACGTATTATGAGTAGTGATGTTCGCGGGGCGCTCACAACTAGGGGTGGACGTATGTAGGACCATACTTAGAGGTTTGGAGATTGTTTTTTTTGTTTTTGGAATAAAAGCGAACGATATTCGGAGAAAGTCTGGCCCGCCGAATACGAATAGATGAAATAAGTACGAAGATGGCCAAGACGAATGAGTTGTTAAGGAGGTTTGAAGCGTCGAATGGATTAGGGCAGTTAGTAACAACATCGACGAGCGCACCAAGCCGCAAAGGAGCAAGCACGAGCCGACGGGTCAAGTAAACAGGATGAAGAGGATATCAGCCATTCGATTGGCTCGTGAGGCTATTCAATTGCCAGTAGAGAAGATGCTGACAGGAGTATATCGACCTTTGATGTCAAAGCCAAAGTGGTCAGTCGGAGAATTAACACGATTAAAGAACTTGGGCGGGGAGTTCTTGGCATGGCGATGGGACTATGTGTGCCCAGAATTGTGCGAAGAAGTTCGAGCTAAGAAGACAGCCAACCTGATAGGTTGGAGAGGACATCTAGATTCGTGGGATGCGTTGCTTCGGGCTGAGGCCTTAGGAAGAGATTACTCGAAGGATCGAAGGAAGGAGATGTACAAGATCATGGGACGCAAATGCCAAGAAGCGATGCGAGGCCATCGAAAGGAGATCGCAGAAGACATCAGGTAGTTACAAGTGAGCGTCGATGCTTTCGCATTGAGGGAAGAGACGCCATTGAAGGGATCAGCAACTTTCCGAAGAAGTAGTCGGGCGTTATCCGTGTAGGCGACGATTAGGAATCGGTGTGAGTAGATTGTATAAATAGGAGTACTGTTAGAGTAGGATCATCGCTTTCTTTACAAGTGTTCATTGAGAACCGTAATTGTAGTCAGGGTAGAACGAAGTGCTCGAGAAGCTGTTGAATGTTGCATTCAATTGGCCTTGATTGGTGCGCAATACCTGTGAAGATACCCGAGTATTCGTCCATGAGCCATAGTCGGATACACTTCGCAGTTGAACTTCCTCGAGGACATCACCTCGTCGACAACTTGTAAAGGAGTGATCAAACTCCCATCAGTAAATCATGAGTGAAATTTCAATTACATGTGTAATTTTGTGCAATGTAATGGATGGGTAATGGGTTGTCAATTTGACTTAGTGGTCTTGGACTACTCTTTCACAGCACTCTTCGGACAATGCAAGTCGAGAGTCTTCAAAAGAAGCATAAACATTCATATTCATCGCTGACAGAAAGATAACACCTCATTCCTTTGGGAACGAACTGTAATTCTGTACAAATGGCAAAACCTTTGTGTAACTTGTTTATTACACACCTCCTCCAATACTTATCGGTTGAGCCTCTCAGAAACAACATTTTGTTGCAGAGTATAAACTGTGGTGAGATGACGAGTGATCCCCTCCTCTTTGCAGTAACTTCTAAACTCCTCTGAAGTATACTCCCCGCCATTATCCGAACGTAGATATCTCACCTTGTGACTTGGCCCGAGTCTCAACTTGGGCTCTCCAACTTTTGAAAGTTGCAAAGACTTCAGACTTGTGTGTGAGAAAATATACCCACACAAATCTTGAGTAATCATCAATAAACGATACATAGTACCACTTTCCAGAATGTGAGGCTTTAGGAGAGGGTCCCCACACGTCACTATGTACATACTCAAGTAACTCTTTGGAACTATGAGTTCCAACACCAAAGGCTTTTCTATGTTGCTTGCCCATAACACAATGCTCACAAAATTCCATGTCAACTTTACCTAAACTAGGTAACAAGCCCCTATCTCAAAGGAAGGTCAAGTACTTGTTACTCATGTGTCCCATTCTAGAATGCCAAACATGAGCCATCTCAGACCGAGATCTGGTAAGATTGACTTCACCACAAATGGTAAGCATTTGTGGTGAAGTCAATCTTACCATATCTCGGCCTCTAGTACATACAGATTCCTATGCTTGTGTACTCTTAAGATAATCTTATCACCTATTCTCACCTCAAGTACTCCTTGTTTAGAACTCCACTCAAGGCCTTTTGAATCTAACATTCCAAGAGAGATAAGATTCTTTCTCATTTCAGGTATAAACCTGACGTGAGTCAATGTACGTTTGACTCCATCAAACATGTGAATCTGGACAAATCCAACACCTTCAATTCTATAGGGTTTGATCATTTCCCATAAGAACTAAACCATTTGATACTTAGAAAGTATGGAAAAACTCTCTAATGTAAGAAATGTGATAAGAACAAGCACTATCCAAAATCCATACATTACCAATGCCCTTTGGTGAGTTGCATAGGACATACCTCTGGCCTCATAGTCCATCTTTGAGCAAGTCATCCTCCTCATCAAAATCTTGAGCCACATTGGCCAAAGGAGGATCAGGTTCCTTGGTCTTCACATGACAATCCTTCTTAAAGTGACCACTTAAAGTCTTGTTGTCTTGGGATTTACCCCTAGACATGGATCTACCTCTAGATCCAAACTTCTTCCCATCCTTCTCATTCCTTGATTGTGACCGTCCACGGGTCACATTTAGTGCCGTACCATATGAAGAGGATGGAGTAGAGGGCATCATCATCTTCTGCTGGAGATCATCAGTCAATAGAGCACTTACAACCTCATTCTAAGTGATCATTTTTCTATCACGATGGAGCAACACTCGTGACAATGACTGATATGAAGCATATAATGAACTTAACATATGAAGGGATTTCCTCTCATCAGATTCTGAAGTATCTACTCTCTCAGATTCTGAAGATCAATAACAAGATCACCAAAGGCATCAATGTGATATTGTATCTTTGTACCTGAATCTTTCATCTTGAAGCTCATGAGCTTCAATGAGGTGTACAACCTGTTTGGTCACTCTTTGCGATGAAACCGTCGCTGAAGAGCCTCAAACAATAAAATACAATTGTCATACTCATCAACTTGCTTCAGAGCTGAAGGTTGTAAATGAAGTATAACAATACTCACTGCTTGCTCCTGAAGGTCCTTCCGGTCTTCATCATTTAATGTAGAGGATTTTGTTAGGAGTTAACTCATGTCTTGAGTAACTCTGGTTAGTTTGACTATATTTAGTTAGACTAGGGCTAGGGCTGGTACTACTATATAAGAGAGCTGGCAGAAGCTCTCTGTAACACAAATTAGGGTTATTTAGTGAAGTGACTCAGTGTGTTCCGTGGATGTAGCCTTAGTGAGGTGAACCACATATTTCCAGTCTTTCGGACCAAAAATTGGTATTAGAGCTTGGGCCCAAACAGAGCAATTATGCAGAGGTGGAGGAAATTTTATTTCTGGTGTTGGGATTTGGAACGGTGGAGGTGAGGATCTGCCGAAGTTAGGGAGACGTCGTGCTAAGGTTCTTGGAGCTCGTGGTATAGTTTCAATTTTTGCGTTCTACAGGGAGCAGTGGGGGTGAACATCCGTGCGAACCAGTCTACTGAGGGAGTTAACACAATATCTCGGGAAAGAGCTGTGTCATCCACTGTTTCATCAGCTAGTGTATCATCTGCAGTTGTTTTGGTTGTCAGTAGAGTAAAATCTGGTACGAATGTAGGTTGTACTTCTGCAGATTTCTCGAGAGGATCATCAAGTCGACAAATAGAAGGAGGTCGCAGAGCTATAACTCACTACGCTCGTCGAGGTGGTAAATTATGGATTCGAATATTTCCTGATAAACTAATTACTATTCGACCTGTAGAAACACATCCTTCTCTAGAGGAGTAGCAATTGGCTCTTTTTTCAGTCGGAATATGTGCAGAAATGGATGTGAACGATCACAGTAAATTGCACCAAATCGAATGTGAAAGACTCCGAGGGAGAGAAAAGGCGGAAGAATTCGTCTTGTTTCGATTTGATGGGGTCTGTCAGATGTCGAATGTGATTGCTATCTTCCCCACTTGGATTGATGTACAAGATTTGATATTCTACTGGAGGCGATTGATGTTGATTCTTCACTGTCATCAAATCAATTATCTTCACAAATCATTTATCTTGAATGTGACCAATTTATCCCAATTGCCTCCTTCGAATATAACGCATGACTTTCCCTCGGTCACTCTTTGAACAATTCCTATGTACATGTAGTATGGGTTTCGGGGCTGCTTCACTACAACTGTCCTCCCTTGCATGAGCAACGGAGGAGCCACAGTCTTGGCTTTCAACCCTGGGCCTCCAATCTCTCCTTTCAATCCTTCTGGTATCAGAGCTTTGTGAAGAAGAAGACCTTTGTGCTTGCGGAGATTGGGCTTTGCTTCTGTGCAGGAGAGGAGAAGTGCATTTGATCGTTGTGGCAGACAGGTAGAGAAGAACAGAGCGCAAAGTGCGGGAGAATAGTCAAGGGAGGAGGAAGAAATTGCGAATTGAGGCAAAAGACGAGATATCACTACTGGGGCCACTAGATCTAGTGACATTAAGGCACTCTTGAGACCAAACGATTTGCTGCTAGTCGAGTTTGGTTGACGGAACAGGGAGTTCAACGGAAGAGGAGTCGGGGAGTAGACGGTCGGAGGAGGAGCGCTACTGTTGTTTTGAACGTTTGGTGTAAGCGGCGAGAGGAGAAGTGGGTGCGGGAAGGCTGGGAGCCAAGGCCGTTGCTTAATTGCTTGTCAATGAAGGAGTTGCAGAGATAGGATGCACTTTGCCTCTCTTCCGTAAGGCTTGGAGTAGAGTGGATTGTGGAGCTGTGATCTTCGGGCTGACTCTCACTCAAGTTTACCTCCGATGGCTTTTTAGAAGCTCATCATGAATCTAGAAGGACTTAATCTCACCCTGTGACCATGACCCTAATGCACACTCTTACACAAACTCTCAAAGTCCAAGCTCCATTATGCACATTCTCACCAAGAGTAAGATATCACTCAAAAGGAAGGGATACTTTGGTAATCAAAGACTTCATTGAATCAAGGCTCCACTCCGAACATGACGTTTCCAAGAACCAAGCTCCCAAAACTAAGATCACCATACTATCTTCTCCCAAAACTAACTTCCATTGAAAAAAAACTTGAGAGGTGCTTCTCAACCTCTCTAATTTATACTACTTAGAATCTTACCCTAGTAACTACAAGTAATCACCATGTAGCTTCCTTTTACCAAGTTTAAACGAGGAAGAGATCACAAACCCCAATGAAAAGGGTACATGGCAACATGCAATTGGTCCACTTGGATCTTCTAGAAGCCCAACTACTCCCTAATTGACTTCTAGTGTACCAAGTCAATTTCGCCCTTAGATTTAAGGGTCTTCACCAAGTCCAACCAATGAAAACTAGTCCAAGTCAAGGAAAGTCAAGATACCCATGTGATGGAATCTATTCCTTGATTCTTACTAAACAACAAAATAGTAATTCTCATCTACCACACCAAAAGTTACTCTATATTTTCCTCCAACTTAACCATAACTAGATAAACATAGTGATGACTAAGATAAACTTAGGCACAATTTAGATATACTTACATTTTATCCTATATGTACAACCCTAGGTCTTACGGAGCATCACAGGCAGATTGGAACTGCAGACTAGGCATAAGTAGCAGTAGAGCAGTAAGCTTAGCAGAGGTATCCCTTGTGGTTTAAAGTTTTTATCCCACCATAAATTTCCTTTTTTACTCATATGAGTGGAAAGAAGTTAAGTTTGGAGGTTCCTTTTGACAACCAAACAACACAAAGGACGAGTTCAGCGCCTAGACGTAGCAAGATGTCAATCATAAAGACAGGAGAACGGATTTGACATTGTCAAATACGATGGGCGTGGTGACTATCTTTTGTGGGAGAGACAAGTCAAAGGCAAGTTGAAGGCTTCCGGTTTGGGCAAGTCATTGAGGCCTAAACCCTCTACATTCGATGATGAAGACTCGAAGGACCTTCAAGAGCAAGCAGTGAGTATTGTTATACTCCATCTATAACCTTCAGTTCTAAAGCAAGTTGATGAGTATGACAATTGTACGTTGTTGTTTGAGGCTCTTCAGTGACGGTTTCATCGCAAAGAGTTCTCAAACAGGTTGTACACCTCCTTGAAGCTGATGAGCTTCAAGATGAAAGATACATGTACGAAGATCCAAGATCACATTGATGCCTTTGGTGATCTTGTTATTGATCTTCAGAATCTGGGAGAGGAGATAATTGATGAAAGGAAGGCCCTTCATTTGTTAAGTTCATTACCTGCATCATATCAGTCATTGTCACAAGTGTTGCTCCATCGTGATAGACAAACAATCACTTACAATGAGGTTGTAAGTGCTCTCTTGACTCATGACCTACATCAAAAGATGATGTTGCCCTCTACTCCATCCTCTTCATCTGGTACGGCACTAAATGTGACCCGTGGACGGTCACAATCAAGGAATGAGAAGGATGGGACGAAGTTTGGATCTAGAGATAGATCCATGTCTAGTGGTAAATCCCAAGACAAGAAGACGGTGGTTGGTTGGAAGTGTGGCAAGAGTGGTCACTTTAAGAAAGATTGCCGTGTGAAGACCAAGTCTACTGATCCTCCTTTGGTCAATGTGGCTCAAGATTTTGATGAGGAGGATGACTTGCTCGAAGATGGCCTATGAAGCCAAAGGTATGCCCTATGCAACTCACCAAAGGGCGTTGGTGATGTATGGATTCGGGATAGTGCTTGATCTTATCACATTTCTTACATTAGAGAGTTTTTTCATACTTTCTGAGTATCAAACGGTTTAATTCTTATGAGAAATGATCAACCTTGTAGAATTGAAGGTGTTGGATCTGTACAGATTCACATGTTTGATGGAGTCAAACGTATGTTGACTCATGTCACGTTTATACGTGAAATGAAAAAGAATCTTATCTCTTGGAATGTTAGATTCAAAAGGCCTTGAGTGGAGTTCTAAACAAGGAGTACTTGAGGTGAGAATAGGTGATAAAATTATCTTAAGAGGACACAAGCATAGGAATCTGTATGTACTAGAGGGCAATACCATTTGTGATGAAGTCAATCTTATCAGATCTCGGCCTTAGATGGCTCATGTTTGGCATTCTAGAATGGGACACATGAGTAACAGATACTTGACCTTCCTTCGAGACATGGGCTTGTTACCTGGTTTAGGTAAAGTTGACATGGAATTTTGTGAGCATTGTGTTATGGGCAAGCAACATAGAAAAGCCTTTGGTGTTGGAACTCATAGTTCCAAAGAGTTACTTGAGTATGTACATAGTGACGTGTGGGGACCCTCTCCTAAAGCCTCACATTCTGGAAAGTGGTACTATGTATCGTTTATTGATGATTACTCAAGATTTGTGTGGGTCTATTTTCTCACACACAAGTATGAAGTCTTTGCAACTTTCAAAAGTTGGAGTGCCCAAGTTGAGACTCAGACTGGTCACAAGGTGAGATATCTACGTTCAGATAATGGCGGGGAGTATACTTTAGAGGAGTTTAGAAGTTACTTCAAAGAGGAGGGGATCACTCGTCATCTCACCACGGTTTATACTCCGCAACAAAATGTTGTTTATGAGAGTCTCAACCAAACAGTATTGGAGAAGGTGCGTAGTATGTTGAGCCAATCTGGTTTATCATATGAATTATGGGTTGAAGCTGTAAATACCGCAATGTATTTGGTAAATCTGTCTCCTTCAAGTGCAATCGATTTCTTGACATCGTTTGAATTGAGACATAAACGGAGGGCTGATTATAGTCGTTGGAGAATTTTTGGTTGTACGGCTTATCCTCTCATATCTAAGGAGAATAGGACCAAGTTGGATCCTACATCCAAGAAGTGTCGCTTTCTTGGATATGCAAGTGGTGTGAAAGGTTATAGGCTATGGGATCCTGTAGCTTGTAAGGTGATTGTCAGTATGGATGTTTCTTTCGATGAGCCCAGATCATTGAAAGAGGGGGAGATATCTCAAGCTCCCCATACTGACAAGGACCAATCTCCACTCACGGATGTTGTTGAGGGGGAGATTGATCATTATGGGTTAAATGATGCGCCACAAGGAGAAGCTCCGCAGCAGATGGAGCAAATTCTGAACAACGGGAATTGGAGGAGCAAGTTGTCGTTCTTTGAGCCTCAAGACACAAACCTGAAACGATGGAGATCAACTAGGACCATCTACTAGGAGATCATCAAATCGGATTAGTAGAGCTCCAAAGGTATGGAACATGGGTGGATTCATCTATTCTTGAGGATCATGATATTGAATTCGAGAATGATGATGGCAATGCGTTGATCTTGGAAGAAGGAGAACCTTGTTCATATAGAGAAGCTCAAGCCTCTATCAATAAGCTTGAGTGGGATATTGCTATGGAGCGTGAGATGCAATCGCTTGTTGAGAACAAGACTTGGGAGCTGGTGGAGCTTCCAAAGGGTCAATCTTTGGTTGATAGCAAGTGGGTGTACAAGTTGAAGGATAATCCATCGGATGAAGAGAAGAGGATCTTCAAAGCCATGTTGGTGGCTAAGGGCTTCACACAAGAGAAAGGTGTGGACTACAACGAAGTCTTTTCTCTTGTGGCAAAGTATGCTACAATTCGTATGGTATGTGCACTTGCTGCGATATTTGGTCAAGTTATGGATCAGATGGATGTTGTCACGGCTTTTCTATATGGATCTTTGGAGGAAGAAATCTACATGAGACAACCTACTGGCTTTGAGAAGAAAGTTCGGGGAGAAGTTAGTTTGTAGATTGCTCAAATCTCTATGAATTTGAAGCAAGCTCCTAGGCAATGGAATGCAAGGTTTGATGAGTTCATGAAAGCACAAGGATTTTCACGGAGTGTGTTTGATCCATGTGTTTACATGAAGAAACTGAATAATGAGATCTTTAGCCTCATTATTCTAGTACTCTATGTGGATGACATGCTCATTTTGGCAAAGGAACAATCCGACGTCGATAGATGCAAGAGGCAACTGAAATCTGCATTCAAGATGAAGAATCTGGGTGAGTCCAAGAGGATATTAGGTATGGATGTTCACAGGAATTTGAAGAAAAGGAAGTTATGGTTAAGTCACGATAAGTACATTCAGCGTGTGCTTGACAGGTTTAACATGACATACTCTAAAGGAGTGTGGACTCCTTTGGCGGCACATTGTCACTTTACTAAATAACCCTAATTTGTGTTACAAAGAGCTTCTGCCAGCCCTCTTATATAGTAGTACTAGCCCTAACCCTAGTCTAACTAAACATAGTCAAAACTAGCCAGAGTTACTCAAGACCTGAATTAACTCCTAACATATCTGAATTTGATATTATTGATATTATATGTGAAACATAAAATTGATTTGAATTTCATACTTTATCATTTATGTATTTGGATCTTGATACTTAAAGCATTCATATTGATAAGTATGTCAAATATATAATTTTGAGTATTGTGACCAAAATCAAAACATATCAATATTTCTCACAATGATTTATTGTTATTATACTTTTATAAATATAAGCTTAAATATATATAAATCTTTAATTTATTTATAAAATATTTTTTTTATTAAAATTTACTATATTTTTTAATTGTATTAATTTTTTTATAGTTAAAATTTACTACATTAGTTTTATTGAAATGGAAACATAACATATGCAACTTGATTGACAAAATGATTTTATATTTTTGTAATTAAATATCTATGTTGCTAGTTAAAACAATCTTGACTTTCGACAATCAAATCCATCTCAATAAGTGAATTTTATATCTAATAGAAATTTCATTTTTTTGAAATATTTATTTATTTTTTTTAATGATGTTACTAATCTTTTGTGTCTATTAAGATATTGATATTTATTTTGATTTTTTGCATACTTTGCAAACTTTTAATTTTTTTTTATTGGTTATCATGTTTGTTCAAATTTTTGAAAAATATATTTTCAATTTAACAGTTTTTCATTGTATGTTTAATTTGATGTCTTATTATTTCAAGAACAAAATCTATTTTTCTATTTTTAAAAAAATTTATTTGTATCATATCATTTTTTATCTTCATTAAAAAAAGGGATTAGTTGTGCTAAGGGTCATCTTGAAAGATGATTTGACTTATCTAAAATCACTTTCATGATGCAAAACTCTAGATCGCAAAGACTGTTTGTTACTCCCAATATTGTTGGCAAAAAACTTCTGAAGACAGTTAAACTTAATCATTGTGAGAGCACATGAGATAGTTCATGAATATTTTTCTGTTTTTGGATAGCTAAAATAAGAGGTGATAACATGTGACATCTTCAAGTTGTGTTTATCACACAATATCAATTTAAATTATGATAATTTTATGGCTTGTGATTAGGCTATTAAAATCCATTTTTGACTCTACTCTCTAGGAAAAATAAATCAATAAATTTTCTTAGGTATTATTCTAAATCTTACAACATATCAAGATTTTTTTGGTTGCAAATCATCAAATATATATTATTATTGTGTTATTTTTTGAGCTTATTTGTCCAAATGGAGTAGACTTGGAGCATGAAAAATCCATAGTTTGAAACTTCATATATCATGATGTCTAGTTTTGTTATGATCAACATTTAATGTCTTCATTGTGATCACTTTTGGACATAGTTCGTACATCACTTTGCTTAAGTTGTTGAATTTCTCCTATAGTGCAATACGGACCTAATAATTTATTAATTAATTTAGTTTGATAACTATTGAAATAAAATTCTTAGAGTTAGAATCTTTTCACAAAAATTTCTAATTCAATACTACTATAGCCAAAATCATACCATATGAAATTTATTGTTTTATCAAAAGTGAAACATATGAAATGAATTATTATAAAATTTGGTGATGAGTTCCACTCTCAACTAATTAAAAATTGATTCTAATTTGAGTTTCATTTCTATTTGTTAAAAATTTGAATTTTTTAAATTATGAATAAGTAATATAATTAAACTTGGATTAAAATCATTTTTAAAACTACTGAAAGATTAAACTCTAAGGTTGAAAAGATTACCATAAGAGCTATGGAAAAGATGCAAACATTGTATGATTTGCACACACATTTGATTTTTTGCAATGATTTGAAATAACAAGGTTGAAATTTAGAACCAAGAGTATAATAAAAAATATTTTTAGAATTATATGAATTTTGAATCATGTTTATAGTTCATAGTATGAGCTTAAATCTAGATTTAGATTTGATTTAAATTTCATCAAATTTGATATTATATGATAATTTTAAAATTATATTTACAATTAAAGTTATAATATTGTAATGACTATAACAGGCTTTAGATTATGATTATAAATTTAGATCCAAAAGTTTCAATTAATTGCATATTTTTTAATCATAGTTTTAAATCTCAAATTTTTTTCAAAAATCAACAAGCTTGATTGAGAGAATGAGAGTATTTTTTTAATTGACTATGATCAATGTGTGGCTCAATTGTTAAATTTAACAAGTAGTTAGATTACTAAGAGAAGAATCAAAAGTGATTTTCCATAAACACAATTATATTCTTTATGGGTTCTCAAAATTACTCAAATTTTTTACAAAATCCCCTCTAATATTTTCTGAAGAACAATTTTTTTCAAAATTCATCTCCAAACTTAGCTTGAATATAATATTTAATGGACATTTAAGTTTCACTTCTCAATGCTATTCTTTAACATTAAGAGTATTTCATATGAAAAAAATTGGAGGTTTGTTTTATGTCTTTAAATGAATAGTTTTGTAAAATATAAATAAACGTAATATAAAATTTTTATTTACGAATGGATTAAATAATTTAAGTGACAAAAGATATTAAAATGTTTGCACATCATAATAATGTTTTAAAAATAAATTTAAATTTAAATTTGTAACAATTTTTTCATTTTTTAATATTTTAAACAAACTCATGCATTTATTTATTATCATCAAAAATCTTTAATTATGTTTTTTAAATCAAACAACAATATGTTAAAATCACATTATTTCAAAATAGTCCACATTAATTTTATGAGATGGACCTTAAAATCTCATACATTCTTGAGTTGAAAAACTTTACAATTATCTTAAAGGTAGTCATTTAATGAAAAGCTTATGTTTTGATGATGGTTAGTCTTTGAGTTAACAAGTCTGCATTTTGTACTATTTTGTCTCGTGCATGTAGTAAATGAGAAGCCATAGTCAGTATATTTTTCAAGCACATTTAGCATATATTGATCACCAGATGTGCACCGACAAGGAGGTTAAGGAGAGGTTTTGAACAGGATGACAGGAATAATCTTCACAACTTTAATCGAGTCAGGTTTTTACTACAAACTCGAATTACAGTCCACTAAATAGTCCTCATCCTTTCGGTCTGACGAGTTTACAGGCTTTTCGACTAATTTCGGTGACGCATGGCAATGGCAGCAGACCCAGCAGGCGAGAAAATGTAAAGTACGAAAATAATTGTGGAAACAAGTCAAGGCTTTGTTGACTTTTCGTGCCAACAAGCTTCTGATACTTTAACTGATGGTGGGCAAATTAAAACTATTTAAGTAGATCATCAAGCCAAATGACCTGGGATATTTTAAATCAATGTTTCAATTCTCTTTACCCCGTGGGAGATCCACATTCTTCTTGATTCATGTTGTTCTGTAGCACAGTAGACTTTGGAGCTACCATATCTTGCACTGAATGCTACTTAAATAATGCAGAGCACGTGATGAACATGATCCTCTTGCCCGACTCTTGTCTTGTATGCATACTCGAGAGTGGATTCAGAGTCATTATTAACCCTTACACTCTTCATTGATATAGAAATAGTAGATTAAAATTTCAGACTATTTTTTACTTATCTATTATTAAGTACTCTGGCGTCGACAATCCTTTCAATTCAGATGTAACACCTTGCCAGATTGTCACCATCATCGCAATAATTGTTTCCGATTCAAATAACTTACTTCGCAGGCTAAAGGAACATACCGCATGTCCGGAACAAGCACATTGAGGTGAAAGCCAGCTCTGAATTAGCTGAATCATCCTAACGCTGCGTATATTCTCTTGTAACCCTACAAGACACAGGTGAAAGGGTACATGCAAACTGTCACCCGTCCGGGCTCCTGGAGGAGTCCAGCCAACCAGGCCAACTCAAACTTTCAGAAGCCAACTCAAACTTCAATGTATGTGAAGGAATGGAAAGAATACTTTAAAAATGCAACAAATACGTCTTTACAGGCGCGAAGGTCTTCACGTTTGAATTACTGTTCTCCCCTAATATCTCGAAACCGTGCAACCAAGTACACAATTAGATTCCAGCACTACTTCCAAAAGTCCAAGATCTATCTCAGGGCAGAACTTTAAAGCTAAGTGTTTCTTACTGATACTTGGTAAGAACAACACCTTGCAAGGTCAGAACTGAGACTGCTAAGAGGCCAAGCTTGAGTGCCTGTAACCCACCATGTCAATACTGGGGAGACTTCAGCGAGAAGACCTGACATGCAAGTGTCGGTATCCTTATTTCTAAATCATATTTGGGATGTTGCAGTTACATCCCGGTCCTAATCACAAGCAATGCATTGTGTGATATCAAAATCTTTAGATTCGTGCTGACTGGTTGTGGATCATGGTAAATAAATCTAAATGGCAGGTACAGTCAGCAACTCATTCTATACAATGTAAGCCTAAGACTGTCTACCTCAAAGCTTTCACTGCATTCTTGGCGGCGTCATCGAGGTCTTCGGCAGCTATGATAGTCATTCCACTCTCCTGCAAGACAAAAGGTAACAGTTCTTATTGCATGCAATGTCCGTATGCACCTAAATTGTAGCATGCACCTGGATGGTGGATGTGAGAAGCATGAGTAACAGGCGTCAATTATTCTTTAAAGGTAAACTAAACATCAACAAGAGTCTTTCACCTTCAAGATAGTCTTGCCCAAGTCAACATTGGTCCCTTCCAAGCGCACGATCAGTGGCACATGTAAAGACACCTGCATAAAAAATCATAAAAGCTTCAAGTCATCAATCTGAACCAGCGTAGTGAGGACATCTGAACCTAAATTTCCGCACTTAACTTATTTACTTAATGCATGTCCTACACAGAATAAGACTCCGTATTCTACAAAACGAAAAACCGACGCTGACTATACCAGAACTAAGTGGAGCAGAAAACAAATCTCTACCTGCTTTGCTGCGTTCACAATACCGCTGGCAATGACATCGCACTTCATGATGCCTCCAAAAATATTTACCAATATCGCCTTCACCTTTGGGTCCGCAGTAAGGATCTTGAATGCTTCCACAACCTGCACCGTTGCATTTCGGATAACCGGATGTAGATAACTCGGGAGCAAAAGAAGAGAAAAAAAACATAGGATATTTGACACTTGTCATGACGCAAGAACAATAAGCAATATTTACCAAAGTGTCCTAAGTTCCTCGTCAAGTTCCAAGGACTGTAACATCCCAAAAAGCAAGCCCGCGTTTACCTGATTCTCGGACGCATTGCCACCAACATCAAGGAAATTGGCTGGTGTACCACCATGCAGCTTGATAATGTCCATAGTGGCCATGGCAAGTCCAGCTCCGTTGACCATACATCCAATTTCTCCATCCAATCCGATGTAGTTCAAGTCTGCCGCAGCGGCAGCCACCTGTCAAACACCAAGCATGACACAGAAGGTGAGCCAAGTCAGCCTTTTTTTGGAAAGGAACCAAGTAAATGTAGCAAAAAGGATGGGAAGACCCCATCAAGTCGTATATGGATAAAACCAAAGGGGTAAGATAGGGCTGGGCTCCAAAAGCATCACAATGGAAAATATATCCAACATCACCTAAGATATCCGAACTAGATCAAACGGTCTACATACAACAAAAGCATCTGAAGAAAAACATCACCTAGAGTGATTACTCTCCTATGGATTGTTTCAACTAGTGCTCTCTGGATTGCCTCAGAGAACAATGGATACAAGTTACCTAAAATAAACTATACAATAAGATTGATACCCGTGACCTAGTATGGCCTGTCGACTAGTATAGTAGACTCTCTCCCACTCTCTCACGAACATGTCTCTCAACAATCAACTTACGAGAGGCTTTTAGGCACCGCAAGTTACACACAGGTGACCAGAGACATTTGTAAACACATAATCAATTACTATAACAAGAGACAACAACATGGAAAACTACAAGGACAGAAGATGAAAGAGGCGAAGAAAAATAATTAAGTATGAAAAACTAATGACGTCAGCAAACTTACGAGGTTAAGTGCAACTACCCTTGACCCTTATGCAAACAGAGGACCGAATGATCGAAAGAACGTCCTTAGATATAAAGGCGTTCCTAACCGCTCTTTGCTCCATAAAGAACACACGCAGGCAAAGGGAAACTTAATATGTGCTGAAAGTCAGTAAAATACTGCAAAAGCCCTCACGGTTTGAGGTACATGTGCAGTAGCATCATGGGCAAAGAAACGAGAGGGTCAAATGGCCAACGGATAAACGCTTCGCATCATCGATCACGAGAGAAAGGATCACAAATTTAGGAGGACCAACAAGTAGAGCGTAGACTCGTTGGTCCTCATAGGGTTTGGTAGCTATTAGCCACCTTAAGATTAGGTTTTCGAGTTAGGACCTCAGGTGTGTGAGCCATGAAATCTGTATATATTGCTAGTACACAGGTCAGAGTACACACCTTGCTAGTGATCATTTCCTCAGGTACTGATCACACCTTTTGAGTGCTGGATTGCTGAGAAGTGGGGGTGGAATTAACACTCTAGCTGAATTTCGAGTTGGTCTCAATTCAGGAGTGGGGAGTGCTATCTAGTGTCTGATCTTAGTGTTGCTTCTCATAGCCCACCTGAGGGTAAGGGGGAGTGCTGAGAAGTGGGGGTGGAATTAGCACTCTAGCTGAATTTCGAGTTGGTCTCAATTCAGGAGTGGGGAGTGCTATCTAGTGTCTGATCTTAGTGTTGCTTCTCATAGCCCACCTGAGGGTAAGGGGGAGTGGTAGCAAGCTATGGCTAATCCAGGAGAGTCAATAGAGAGATCAGGCACTGCTGGTGATACATCTAGGAGACATCCTAATCAACTGCTGCAACAGAGTTCAGAATATCAAAAATGCACAAACACATAATCAAACGTGTCTGCCACACATGCATACCTCGCGAGGATCTTCTTGTGTTTTATCACGAAGAGCAAAAATGTCCTTCTGACGATACGCAGCATTGTCATCAAAGTTGAGTTTCGCGTCGGCAGCTACCATAACTCCGTCGGCTGTTTCTGCGAGAGGATTGATCTGTTCCATTCCAGAGATTTTGAGTGAAAGGTTTGTAACAGCGATCTATTAATGAAAAAAAACCTAAGAAAACTGACACCTTCCTCAATCGACATCGCGCAAGATGGGAGAGAAATTAATATGTTTCTTGAGGTCTTTAGACGGAGATATAGATTCATGCAAAATCACAGTATGTTTTTATGGATATGGAAATATCGAATGACTTCACTCCTTTGTCACATGCGACCTTGTAAAAATGCTTCACAAAAACTGAGACACTAGCTCTTCAAATCATACAATACTGAAGACTACGCTTTGCAGACAATTTGATAGAAAGTAACACAACGTCAAATTGGCAGAGACAGAGCTTGGGAGCACCCTACCTCAACAAGAGTACAATCTGATTTGCAAAACATGTTGTACAGCTTCTTCACTTGCTCGATGCAATCCTGCTTGTCGGCTTTCTTTGGGGCCAGGCCGTCCACCACTCGCGCTGCGTCTTCGTCAGTAATGCCTGTGTTGATGTTGACGGGAACCTGACCCATCACATTTGAGATCCAGATACATAAAAGGGACTTCGTAGCCACAAGCTTAGGCGTACAGCCACTTCTACACATTCTAAACTGTGCTCTTCTCACAGAGCCGCAAAGTTAACATAGGTTCAAAGAGACAGTCTGCACCTTGATGATCATATCTGGGTACTTCTCCGCAAGATCCTCAATACTAGTACCACCCTTGGCGCAAGCAATAATTACCTGCGAATAGAAAGCATCTTCTTTAGGAAACGATGACCTCCTACTCAATCATATTACCTTCGATGCCGCCTGGTGGAACAGAAAAAGTCAAGCTAGAAAACCACGTCTTCACCACAACAAAACTTGCATAAAAAGTCCAGAGTTCAGCAGCAAAGAAAGCACCTGTCTAGCTCCCGTGTATTCTCAAACGATTCGACAAAGACTACCTACTATGAAGCTCTCTTTGCCTTCCGGAAACTCATTCTCTCAGACTTGTACAGAAATTATGTTCGGTGGTCAACACACAAGATCGACTTCCTGTCTTGAATTCAGATGAACTTATATTATCACACCCTTGCGTAAAACCTACCTCTGGAAACTTACAAACCATGAAAAACAGTAGCAAAGAAGCTCTAACTGACTTACAGGTCCTGCACTGGCCCGATCTAGAGCGATGGCGAAATACATTTCGTTCACAAGGTTCAGTTTATCGCACAAAAACACCTGCCATCAGATCAAACAACGAAGCTTAGTATCGCATCAACATACAGTTAGGGCACAATGCGACACCCCAGAGCCAGATAAAGGCAACACTTTGAAAGCCACTCAAATAATGGGGTTCAACAGCTAGACCTTGTTAACAGGCTTGCCTTCCGCTCCAGTCTGCTTCGTCACTAGAATTTGTCCCAACATCTTCCCTGCGATAGTATTTCTAAAAATTAGACTAACAAGAAAAGGCAAGTCTTTAACAAAATCTGCAATCCATGCTCAGTGACGGTCCTTACTTGCATACTCCTCCACCTCCGAAGTTTTTACAATATGTACACCGCCCTTGAGTCCGTTCTTGAAGGTTCCCAAACCACGTCCACCAGCCAAAACTTGACTTTTAACCACCAACTGCAATGGGGAAATCAATGAGAAACTTCGAAGCTTCTCAAGTAATCTTCTCAAATAGGAGGTGTCAGTAACTATTACTACAATCTACAAACTCTGTCTACCCTGAGTATTGCAAAAATAAATAAACAACTGTAGCTACATAAATATTTATCAATAACTATATGTTCTCAAAGCAGTGTCACAATCGGAATTTATAATTCCTCATTCTGCTCGCCAACGATTCAAAAACTGAAAAATTTTGCAACAGACCTCAGTGTTGTTGGGGAAGTGCTTCTTGATGACCTCAGAAACCTCACTGGGGGAAGAAATGACTACGCCCTTGGGCACATTCACCCCAAATTTACTCATGAGAGCAGCACCCTGCGCAAGTCAAATTATAGGAAACATTCATCAACCACTATCAAGATGACCAGTTTCAATGCTTTGAAAATTTGATGATACTGCCATACAAGCTGAGGTAAAGTTGGTTCAGAGCCATCCCAGAGCCTTCCAGTTAAGGGTTGTTAGCCTCATGCAATCAGAGTCATGCGCATCAGTAAGGATTTGTCTGTTCATGTATTCCTGCTCCGTTCTTTCCATTCTCAAAAATGACATGACCCTTTCCAGCTGTAGTAACATTTCGTAAGGTTGTATCTCGATTCAAGGTGATTTTGTAACATGCTTTCACCGGATGAACAAAAGTGCAGCAGTCCACGTTGAAGTGAATGGCTACTAGCGATCAAACTTATTTGAACGCACATATTCCAGCCTTCACGGCTTGTGTTTCTTGCAGAATCTTCCATTCAAAAGGCCTGGGCTAATGAAGGAAAAACGAAACCCAGGATAGCGTGGAACATAAGTCCTGTCCTAACCCTATATTTCAGACCGGAACGATGGCATTAACAATTCTGACAGCAACAGCCATCGATCTTTTAAACACCCGACAGAGAACACAAACAAGAAAACCAACCAAAATTTCATGCGCTGGAGACAGTAGGCTCCGATCGGCGACGTTGAAAAAAATTACCTGGTACTCGTGAATGTTCAGATTCCGAACTTGTTGAACATTGTGACCTTCACTGCAAGCTGTTAACGAGCAGGGCGATCCGGCGATGTACGATCCGAGGGATTTTCTGGCGCGAAAGGCCAGTCTAGAAGCGGCACCTCGCGCCATGACTGCGAATCGCAGCGTCAGTCTCGAGTCTGTGAAGTCTCGCGATCCACAACTTGGGATCCACAGATCGCCCTCGGTCCCAAAATCGCAACCCCAACAAAACACAGGCGTAAACCCCCCGTCCTTCCTTTCCACTACAGATCAGCTTGTAACTAACAGGAAAGGCCAGCCCAGACCTCTGTACTGACTTTCTCCGCCCGATCTCTTTAAACCTCCCACAACGCGGTGGACTGTTTGAGCTGCGAATACGCAGCTGCCCAGAGCTGCAGCGCTGCCTCTCGCAACTATCCCACAGCCGTCTCCTCCTCCTTTACTAATTCCTTTACTAAAGTTCGAACAACTCATGCTCCAGCATCAGCACTCGGCAGCAGCAACAGGCATCGCGCGAGACGGCGGGACCCATGCACGCAGCTGACTCTTGAGTTCCATGGCTGCGGTCCGCCATCCCACTTCAGGGAGTCCGACTCCCTCGCTCGGTCCTCAATGCAGCTGGGCAGTAATTATGTAATCATCGTGTAATTATGGAAATGGGATGGGTTCGAGATCTTTGGGGCGCTTGGTGTTGCAGTTGTCCTAATACATATGAATAAAATTATGTCAAGTGCATGAATTGTAGAAAGCAATTCGAACGTGTTACTGAAAAGGTCGAGTGTAGTACACTCTGAAATTTTGATGACTGATGGCTAAAGCTTTTGTATCGCATCACACTTTGCATCCTTTTTATCTGAATGGTAATCAGAACGAATTATTCCCTATATCATTTTAACCCAGCATTCTTATTTCATGCCATAATATTGGATTTTAGCTAAGTTTCGTGAGAAACATGCGTTAGCTGTACTACTCGTGGGATACTCTCAAGATTGCATTTACCTACATAGTAGTGACACCAACTATGTAGGTGTCACGGACTGCAATTAATCCACGAAGAAATGAGAAGCCAACAAAAATTTTCAAACATCCACCACACATAACAAAAGGAGTTTGAATTAAGTAACTAATCTTGCAATAAAATTGATTCAACGAATCAAATATGGCTGCCAGTTTAGCATTATAGAACCTAACATTACATAATGGAAACATGTGGGTTTTTTGGAAATGTTTTTATCATTATGTATGTTGTAGTTTATAAGTATGTGTAATTGAACCAACATTTTTTATATGCATTTATGTGCATTTGTTATAATGTTATAAGGTGATCTGATTATTGATGATAAGTATTTATAAATATTTTATTCATTCTCTTTTCACCAATGCATTCATCTCTTTTTTAATTTATTTGAAGATTTAATTTAACTCTCATTCAAACTTGTTCTTGTTTTACACCTCACATGACTTGGAGATTTTTTATGCCATACTTTTTCCATCATTGTCACAATATATATATACATACAAACTGGACTTTTTATGTCTGCATTATATGCAGAATTTTTTTCCATTATGAAAATGTTATACTATAACCTTGAAGCCAAATAAACATCATCCGTAAATTGTATGTATCTTGATGTCATTGATTTGATCATATTTGTCACCATTTTGTTTAACTTAAGCACATAGGTAATTAAACACATATAGGCTTGATTTATGTACACATGATCTTTACAATTCTGAGCACTCCCCATGAGAAAAAAATGATAAAACATGAAACAAAATATTAATTATAATTTTATGTGTAAACTTAAAATATGATAATAATAATTGTAAAATTATTTACAAATACATACAGGATATATATATATATATATATATATTATGTTCACATGTTAACCAAGTTCCATTCGTTGGAAATAACACAATGGATGTGATATATATGGACATGTTTACCATGTTCCAATTATTGAAAATAACTCAATGGATGTGATTTACATTTCTTATATAATTTTAAATATTGAACGTCATATATGTATATAAAAATACAAATAATATAAGAGTATGGAAATCTAATGAGGTCAAACTCATGTTTTTTATAGTTCAAACATTTGATGTGGAACTAATGATTAGATGTGTATGTTTTAGTCTAACCCAATTGCTACTTGATGGATTCAAATATAATGTATAAAGTTGGATCTAGAATACGTGTATGATAGTTATAATTATTATGATGATTAATACATCTTTATTCGTTTTTTTTACCAATTTGGCAAAAAATTGATATGAGTGGATTATATTTGGCTATCTTAGAATTTATTACTGACTTCAAAATTTTATATATTTTTGAATTTAATATAAATAATAAATAAATAATTTATTATATTTGTTGTACAAAAAACTTGCAAGATAAACATTTATTGATGTTTTAGGACAAGAACATAAAAAGATGACATACTATTGTCATACATATGTGACTTTTATATTCATGCAATAATCAATTTGTATTATGATGGTGAAAAGTATGTTAATGATCATGCTATGATGTAAATTCCTCAATTTTGTTTAACAATGTTAAGTTTCACAGCTGATTATTGCACATGATAAGAAAAGTGTATCATGTACAAAATGGGTTGTTGTATTGTATTTATTTACAAAATTATATGAGCTTAGTTTAAATATAATAATCATAAATTATCTAAATATATATTTAATTATAAAGATGATGACTTTAATGTTTACTAGATTTTGAATAATGACACAATAGTGTGTAATTTAATTTTGGATTGTGTAGTAAATTTTTTTCATATTTCTTTTAGTAAATTTTTTTAATAAATATTGATGATATATTATGTTTGATTTTTTAAGGAATTATATGGTTTGAGTGTTATTTTTTTGGGTTAAATTTTTTAATTTTTATAGGATTGAAATTAATATGTGTTTTAATTTTAGATTGATTCCATCTAATCTTTATACTTCTTAATTTTTGATCAATTGATTGCAGTTGGAGCATAAAGTATTATCTCATCAAGTAAAATATTCTCTTTGATAAATAAATTTATAACTTGTCTCCTAATTTAAATTTTTTATTTTAAAATTATTAAATTGTATTATATTTGATTTTAGTTTATTTTTTACATAATATATTTATTATAAAATTTTTTTATATATCAATAAATTAATAAAAACCTAATAATATGTTGAAAATTTTTTTTTAAAGTATATCTCAAGAAAAATTATAAAATAATATTTTATTTATATTGATTTAAAAAGTTTGTAAGGAGCTATCAATGATTTTTACTTAAATATAATAATAATAATATCATATTTTTTATATTAAACAAAAATTATTTTATTTTATTTATGATCAATAAAAAATCATTATTTATGATACCAACTGTATATTTTTGTGTTGGTTATAAGGATAAGACTTAAATAAATAACATGATATTGATATATGTGTCTTAGGATCAAGTGAATAAATAGTTTATTTTATGTTTAGTGTCATTGTGGAGATACTTAAATGTGATTGTATCACAAATTTATGAATATATATGTGAAAGTATGATATATTATTAATCAATATAATAATATTAAAAGTATGATTTAATCTTACCAATATAACGTTTTAATTACAACATAAAATTATTATATCATAATATTTATAATTTCTAATTATTGAATCATAAAATTAATATTTGAATTACTTTGATTTTTTTATCAAAAGACTTATAATGTAGATGTCCAGTTTGTATGATGATGATATTAATAAATTGGATTATTTTTTGTGTGCAATTTGATTTTAGCATTATCAAGTAGAGGAGGTTCAAGTAGTATGTTGTAATTGATATATTTTAATTTCATAGGAAAAAATAAAAAAATTTGATGAAGATAGCTTTTTTGAAATTGAAAAATACATCAAATTTTAGTTTGTCCAAATTGTGATGTATAAATGTAAAAAATAATTGATATATATGTCTTAAGTAACTTCAAAAAAATTGAATGCAAGTGAAATTGACATAGAAAAATGAGGATAATTGATTTTTTATAATAATGAATATTTTTCAAAATTGAATATGTAAATTAATTTTGTAGAAAGAATAATTCTTAGATGTAGATATTTCATCAATAATATTTTTTTTAGATGTCATTATTTTTTGCCAAATGATGTCAAAATCTCTTTATCACATGCATAAGATATACATGTGATAAAGAGATCACTATCATGATTTTTCAAAATAGTTTATAATATAACATGAAAAAGATTAATAATTTTCAAAAAAAGAGGCCAGAGTATCATGATAGTTTAAGATGAAGGCGTATGAGATTTTAAACATCATGATAGTTTAAACTTGTTTCATGTCTTTAATTATCATTCATAATATACAAGTTCAATGCATTGAATATGATTATAAGTTACAATGATCATAACATGAAAAGAATTGATAAAATAAAATGATAATTTAAGAATAAAATAATCTAATAAATTAATACAAAAATAAAATAAAATACCATCAAAATTCAATCGAGGTAAAATGGTCACTATTATGGCAAACAAGAGATGCTTTGTACCCAAAGGTACTACTTGAGCTTCCATTCTTTTCCTATTTGCCCACAAATTGGACTAAAGGCATACATTCTATATTGATAGACCGACAATTGAGTAGGCTTTACACTTTCCCATAGTGGATCTATCTGTTACTCGTACTTCTATGGCTCATCTACGCACTTGCTTTAGCAAGGGTCCACACAGTCGTGAATTTTGGCTCGATGCATCAAGGCTTTCTAATTCACACCAACTAACTTTTCCAAAATGATGAGATTCTGCATTGGATTGATCCATTCATATACATCTTCATTACTCACATGTGAGTGTGATATTACTTTAGATGCATCATGGGTTTATATGAATAGTTGCCCATTTGGAGTATAAACTATAAGTACGCATGATGTCATTAAGGATGTGGTGTTTGCTATGACACGAAAAGGTGGATACATCATATGCAGAAAGCGTTGGAGACATATGGAGCTATGGATGCCGCCCCGTTTGTGAGAGTGAAACTATTATACTATGTGACATGGGGTATCACTCTCTTTAGCATATAGTATAGTCTATTTTAGGCAACATGTATCCATTGCTCTATAGAGAACACTAGCTAGTGCAATCTACAAGAGAGCAATCACGTTAGGTGATGGTTCTTTGGATGCTCATGTAATTTGTTGACTGTTTGACATAGATAGTTTGGATATCTTAGGTGCAGTAGGACATATTTCCCATTGTGACGCTATTGGGGCCTAGCCCCATGTTACCCATTTGGTTTCATCCTTGTATGACTTGATGGGGTCTTTCCATCCATTTTGTTATATTAGTTGGCACAACTATGCCTGAAAAGTATTGCAATACATTAAGTATAAGATGTCATAATATCACATATCCAATATGTAAAACAATGAAAAAAACACTATTAGACTTAAAGCTAGAGAAACTTTGAGACTTAATCTCATAATTAAGACTCTCAATTTTTGTAATCAATGGCTTTACTAATAAAATTTCATTAAGGAAGACAAATGATGGATGCTCTATTCTGACGTGAGATATTTTATCACTTAAGAGGATAATAGAGGATAAAAAACATGTCTTTTGCTCTTAAAATGCCCATCAACCACCCGGTCATAATCTCCTAAGGTGGCTTGTAACTAACACGAAAATCATAGATGTAGCACAAGCATCAATATTATAATAACAAGAGAAAAAATTCAAGCCTACTTTTTCTTCAGATATAAAGCAATGTAGTCCAGGAGCAAACTAAAGGTCTGCTAAAGCTTGTCCAACAAATGTAGTGGAATCTGATAAAATAACTATGGTAGTTACACGTACAGGAATAAATAACTCGTATTTACGACCATTTTATTCCATGTCATTCCCGCAAGTCTAGGGTGTGAATGGATGTAAATGAATAAATCTAACCAGAACCCTATTTATTTAATTTTATCGGCGAAATTTTTCTTATACTTTGATTCTGCACTTTTTGCATGCAAGTATGGAGAGTGGATGTTCTTTATTATACTTGACATTAAATTAGCAACAAACTCAAATACGTCTATTATTTAATAACATGATTCCCTTGAAGCTTGAGTGGAGATAAATAAATGATGTCGCAGCGGAAGAGAAAGAAAATTCATGACATTTTCATCATACTTTTCCTACACTTTCAAGAAGTTTGATTTAGCTCGTACTGGCTCTTGTGTCCTTTCTACTAAAGTACAGCACATATGTAAACTAGTTCTGAACCTTCTGTTGCCATTTTCATGTAGTGGAAAACACATATACAGATGCACGGCAACACAGGGTTTAGGGTTTTGCTCGAATGGACAAATCAGAGCAACCGACTCAAAGAGTCATCCTACTTGCACCCAAAGACGACGGTCTAGCTGGCGCTCCTACGTGCTTCTGGAAGTCTCTTTCTATTATTATATTAATATACAGGGAATTCCAATTTGCCTTTCGACGGCCCAAGTAATTTGTAGGGTACATTGCTACGTATATATTGGCTGTCGATCCATCGCGATCGAGCTGGTAGAGGCGAAGACGAGCCGGGACGCGACGGGCAGTGCAGACGAGACTAGACTAGAAGCGAGTGAAGAAGAGCGCAGTCGACTCGATTGGGCAGCAATTTGTCCACTCCTCGGGGGAAGATCGAGTTGCAGGCGATCGTAGTTTTATCGGGCGGTACAACTAGAGCGAAATGGCCAAGAGGTTGATACCCCTGTTGGATAGAATTTTGGTCGAGAAGGTCATAGCGCCGACAAAATCCGCCGGTGGTATCTTATTGCCCGAATCCGCTGCTGCTAGCAAGGTATGAATGTTGAATGTCACCGATGCTTTTGAGCCCTCCATCCCCTTCCCAGTCGGTTTGCGTGACCGGGTGAGAGGCTCCAGTTTTGTACTTGGCCTCCTCTGCGGGCAAAATTGCGGGACACGAGTTATGATCCGAGTTTGGTCGAAAGCCCCTCGGGTGAGGGCCCTGTGAGTCTTGCTGAACACTGGATGTGATCATTTGCAGCTGATACTAGTCACCTTGACCTGCAGGAATTAAACGTATCTTTCTTTGGCCAGACTTTTTTCTTTAGAAGAGAGTGTCACTATATCAGCACTGACTCTGCAGGTGATCCTTGAGTGATTTTTTTGAGAACTCTGTGATGTTCTGTTTCGGTCCGCTTGTGTGCTACCTCAGCGTGCACTGATCACAATTCCCTAATCACTCCGCCACGACTTTGAGCCATGCGGAAATAGATTTATCTGATTGTAGAAGATTTAACCGCACCCTGTCGTGTTTTTTCTCTGTTCGATTGCAACGACAGCGGATGTGTTTATGGCATGCCAGTGGCCTGCCAGTTTCGATGACCTTGTCCGAACTTCGGGGGGTTTTAAAATCACGAGTGGGATTGCATTTTTTTGTTTTAGTTCTTGCTGAAGAAACTGAGAAGACTGAGAAAGTAGTCAGCTTCTTTTCGCAGTCTGGAGTATTTTCTGTAGTGATTGACATGACTTGTATTTTGATTTATGCAGGTCAATTCCGGAATTGTAATTGCAACCGGTCCTGGTGGTAGAACGAGAGATGGAAACGTCATACCTGTCAGCGTGAAGGAAGGTGATACAGTCATGCTACCAGAATACGGTGGAACTGCTCTCAAACTTGGAGAGAAAGAGTGAGTTTGAACTCTTTGTTGGTGATTAATGTGTTCGTTCAGTATATTTGGGAATATGACGGAATTTGTTATTCTTTGCCACCCGCCCCTTTTAATCCTTTTGTAGTTATTCTTTAAGTGATGTTATTCTCACCTGCTTTCATGTACATTTAAAATTCAACTTCGCGTTTTTCTCGTCAATCTTACGGTTGCATGCTGTTTTGGCATGGTGAAGATGGTCGAAGGAAGAAATGCTTTAGAGTGTTCTTCAGACAGTTTGCCCTTGCTATAAGATATATAAGCATAGCACGGTTTATCACAGTGTTATTAGTTCCCATATCGGATTGTCGATAGCCCTCTGGCTAAATCCGGTCATATGTCTATAGCTCATGTATCTAAAGTCGCTAGTGTTTTCTGCCAAAGTAGCACCTGAAGATTTTTAAGTTTGTATACCGTTATGGATCTGATCGTGTAGCACAGACCAACATTAGATTTGTCTTGATTCATAATTATATGAAACAATCTCAAGGTTTTTTAATGTGACCACCTCGTTCTAACGCAATCTATGTGACTTGTTTGTGTCGATGTTCTGTTGCAGGTACGTTCTGTACCGGGACGATGACATTTTGGGCATATTAGAGAACTGATAAGACGTTTGTAATCCTCAGTGGCCAAAAATTTTGATGATTCTTTCTGTACTACGTGCAAGATTGCAACAGTCCAGACTGGTAGATAGCATAGATAGGTGATCGAGAATGGGGAAACACTAAATCCCCTCCTCAGAGAAATGAGATACCTTCTGATTGAAAGTGAGCAAAACCCACCCGCAGATTTCTGTGTTGTGGTTTTTACCTTCAGCTTTCGAAGTCTAAGATTCTTATTTACTTGGACCTCTGCTTTAATCGAAGAGTGAAGGAATCTATCCGGGAGAGTTCTCTCTAAGCCGGCATTCCAGTGAGAAAAAACCTGGAAAGGCTGACTATCGAACTGTATGCGTACTTTTGTCCAACAGGCGCAGGTTTCTGTGAATGCTTTAATCAACTGTTTCTAGTTTCCCTTCTTGCTGTCTGTGTTGCTTCTTAATTATTTACTTTCGATGGCCGTCGAACATGGGTGGTTCAGGGCCTCTACAATCTGATGAGGTTACTTCTGTGTTTATGCGAAGTGTTTGATTTAATGTCATCATCTACTTTTTATTATCTCAGTTCTCACAGCGCAGCCAGGGCTAGGGGTCTATGGCTGAAGCCGATGGAAGGCAAATAGTTGTTAATACGCAATATGCTGCCTCTATAATTTCAGCTTTCTCTTCTCTGCAATAACGTGTGGATACCTTTGGATGTGTATAGTTTTATCAGGTGCCTAGATGTTTTCGCAGTGATGTCTATTTTTTAGCTAATACTGTATTGTAACAAAAAAAAGCGTTTGTCTTGCAAATCTTTTGGCTAAACCTCTTAAAGAGTTAGAAAGTCTAGTTTACTGCGATGTGTGACTTGATCATATTGATTTTGATTTTAACACATATAAATAACTGTTATAACTGCAGAGGATCCAGAATTTGAAACTTTTTATACAAAAAATATTTTATTAAATGAAGGTATTAGAGCTTGGATGGCAGCTCAAGATCAGCAATTGAATCTAGAATGCCCTCTCTCTTTGGTCGAGTGTTTGAAGGACACTCTTTGCCGAAATGGCTGAGAAAGAAGGTTTCATTTTGTTTGCGGTTGTCAGGATTTTTTTTTTGGTGTACAATTGTACAATTGGATGAACACTGTGAATTCGTTCAAGGTAAATGTGGTAGATGCACATTTGTTCATCCCAATGTGCCACTTTTGCGTTTCAGTCTTTCATCTCGCTTTCTGTCACCTAAGCGAATACTTGCTATTATCTGGTGATAATGACGTGTATATTAACGATGGATTATTTCATTATGCATTACATACCTTGGTAAGCCCTGACCGGTACAGAGATTTATTACAGGACCGATGGCGTATCAGTAGTCGCCGTTTGGTATGTATGCCCACTTCACCTTTCGTTGTATGATACTGTTTCATCACATAACTTTCTTACGGTTCGCTTGGACGTTACAATAAGTCTTTTGAGCGGGTGTGCAACTAAGTTTTCGTGCTCCTGTTCATATTGTGTTTCGTATACATGGTTAGTTCGATTCATTTCATTAAATATAGGATGCGTTGGTTCATGGTGTTTCCTCTTCAAAGATTAGAAGGGAATTGTGGTCAGCTTTCTGGTGATACTACGTAACGAAAACATTGGAAAACTCTCACGTTTATAGTTGATTATAGCAGAAAAGAACTGGATTGAAGCTTTACATAGATGTCACCCTCTAGTATAGAATATAGGTGGAAAATATAAGTAAGATATTGCTATATAACCTATAGCGGACTTACTCGATGAAGTACATTCTTCACCTGGGTGGAGAGAATTACATTCGCCTGATTTGTTTTCTGCTGTGCCATAAATACACACTATATCTTCTTGAATAATTTCTCAACTCAATTTGGAGTGGATTTAGTAACCAATTAAAACATGTATTCAAATCTGATTCTGTATACAAGATTTGTTTCTTTCTGCCCTTGTGACTCGTGTCCTTTAATTCCTCGTTCGCCTCCAAAATGTTTGTACGATAACTTTACACGGCCGCATTTTCCAATGACCAATACTGGCATGTGTAACATTGTCGATTTGACATAAGGTCAACGATCGATCACACCTATCTTCTTAAAACTCATTGATAAAAAACACGCAAACAGCAGTGATAATTTTGATTATAATAACGTAATGGTGCCTCAAAAGTTATTTATGTCACTTTTGATATAAGTTTAAGCTTCACCATATTTTTCTGTTTTGATGCTCGGAAAAAACAATAATTTATATATGACAAGAAATTAAATGATTTTACGATAAATTTCGGAGATATATTACCATAAAATTATAATAATGTTGGTAAAAATATAATATAATTCATCTATCAAAATAAAATAATCAATATATTGTATATAATAAATTATTAAATTTTTTAATCTCATTAAGTTATATTATTATGTTTTGCATTATGGAATTTTTAAATTATTATAATTAATCATAATATTTAACCAAGATTTTTATTATTATCTTTATAACTTATGATTCATATATATTTTATCTATTAATTATATTATAATAAATTTTTTATTATAGTTTAACATATACAAAATTAAATAAAAAATTAAAAATATTCCAAATAATATTATAAATAATTTTTACAAAAATAATCCATTTAATCATCTTATGTCTTTTTTAAATTTTATAATATAAAATCAAATTGTTGATTTTATATAAGTATTTATTTATTATAAAATTATGTACATAAAATAATTAAAAATAATATTAATGTGTGTAATTTAATATAAATTAAAAAATATTTTTATAAAATATTCATGTTAATAAATTTAATATAAAATTTATATTATAATTTAAAATTAAAGATATGATTATTTATGAAAGTATTATCATAAATTATATATTAAATCATTTATATAACAACTAAATTAAATTTAAAAAAATATTACATCACATTAAAGTCTTGATATTTAAAATTATGATATTTTATTTCTTTGGAAAATAGATTATGAATTGATATTATTTTTGATTTATTATAAATTTTTATTTGAAACTAAAATTATAATATATTTATTTATGAAATAAAACAACAATGATATATGCATTCCCAATGGTATATGAAAACACAATTTAGTAATATTGCATTGTTGGACAACACATGTCATTGAAATTTGTTTGTGTGAGAGTGTATAAGACATGATTTGCACAAGAAGTTAATTTAATAAGTCTTCAAGTATTCTTTGTCAATAAGTGAAGATGCATGAAACTTTTTTAGCTATGTTTAATTTGCCATTACAATTATATAGTGTTAGCAATGTACCATATATGATGTTGGTATTGTTTAATCATTACATCATACTTTAAAATTTTAATGTTGATTGTGAGATCTTTCCATTTTAGAATCAATAATAACCATCCCAATGCACAACAAAAGAGTGAATCTCATTATTTATGATTGCATGAAATGCAATTTGAATTCTTATAATTTATATATATATATGTGTGAAATTTTATATGAATGAAGATTTCATGGTAATGATTGATGAAAGATAAAAATATATAATATTATGATATGTGATTTATGTTTAATTATTTATATTAAATCATTACAATCTTTCAAACAAAATAGAAGATTTAATGTTCGTGATTTAAAAATATTTAAATCACGGATATAAAATAGAATATAATGATTCTATCTTGGTGGATAAAAAAGTAGCACCACTTGTTGTGATAAGAATGACAATTCCTACCGTTGTTGCTTGTCAGTAATAAATATTCAAGTGATAGACTTGCAACATGAGTTAAAATCTATCATGGAAATGCTTGCTGATCTCAAGATCAACGTAGTACAATTATGAGAGAGGAGGAATCAAAATGCAAGGGGAGTTTCAAGAGGGTATGAAAATTATACTCCAAGAAGAAATCCAATGCAAGGAAATTTCATTGTTTCATACTTTAGTTGTGGAGGTCTTTATTTCCAAAGAAATTCTCCTAATCCTCGACATGATGATGGAGTTAGACACAACAATTTTACAACTGCTACTCCAAGTCAATCAAAGGATAAGGGAGTAGTGTTGTTTATTGATGTGTTTTCTCATCAATGCAAATTATAAAAAAAAAAGTTCTATAAGTTCAAGAGTATATATTCTTACACATGAGAAGAAGAGAGCAAGATTTGCAAAGTAATCCATCTCAAGGGAGTATCAACCAAGCCTAAGCACTTGATCTAGTAGAATGAATCAACCGAAAGGACCTAGAAAGAAGTTGAAAATGGATAATTTCTCCATTTTGTCTACCCAACTCAAATACGACATGGTTGAGGATGTGGGTAATCAACAAGCCAATGTAATTATTGGTCAATTGATTGCTTTAATCCTACAATGAGAAAAGAGTTGAGGGGAAGCTTAAGCTTCAAACGGACCAAGAATCGAAGATCCAAGGAGTAAGCTTCCATGGCAAATGCTGGAGTAGGAGTGATAGATGTTGCAGCCTTGGAGGTATGTACTCAAGCTTCCATATTGAAGTACGAATTTATGGACATGATGTTTCAAATGTGCTGGTGGATGGAGGATGTGATGTGAATGTCTTGTCAGAACCTTTGTTGAAGAAGTTGGGGATGAAGCCTTCAAAACCTTCCATCATCATTGTTTGGATGATCAACAAACAAAAGATGTGATCCATTGGAGTGGTGGACAAGGTGGTAGTAAGTGTGATGGGAGTTCAAATCCTATTGTCTTTTCAAATGATTGAGGAGACTAGCTATGTTTTGTTGTTAGAAAGATCTTGGTTGAGGGTGGTGAGGACTATAGATCGTTGGCACACAAATTTTTTTTGTATAGGACCGAAGAACCATCGAGTGAAGGTTCCTTTGACAAATGGTGGAGGGAAAATATCAGACTTGAATAGGCCTACTAGTGATTAATGGGAGTCTAAAAGTGAGAAAAACGGCTGCTTTTCCCATATAAATTTCCAAAAATAACAACAACAAAAGAAGTTAGAAATGAAAAAACTTATGGTGTTTTATGGGGAGAGAATGAAGATGTAGAAGCTTTTGTGCGGGACTTTAAGAGAGCATGTATTGGAAACGATGAGAGAAGGAAGTCCAAATTAGCTATCCTTTTGCTTGACTTTTTGGAGGATTTCGCATTGAAGGGCTACAATGAGTACAAGAAGGTATACATGGAGTAAGACACTTGGAAGAGTTTAAAAGAGAATCTTACTGAAAACTTTCTTTTGGATGTAAGTTACGAGAAGTTGATATGTGAAGTCATATTTTTGAAGCAAGGGAAGAGTGAGAAGGTGAGGTCATACATGGAGAGAACAGAGAGATGAAGTTTGATCAAAACTTGCCAAAACACCTTCTATGCTCCAAGAACTCACAGTTCCCACCACATAATCCAATTTGAGTTTTTGAAGTTATCTTTTCTACTCTCAAAATGTCCACAACCGCTCATAACCATAGCATAAAAGAAAGATCACTCGAGCCAAACCCCTTTGTGTTTCAAAGACTCAATATTCATGCACTAGCTACTATCCATCATAGCCACACTCTCAAAGACTCAATGTCAAAAACTGCCCTCCAAGGAGGCCTTATTCAAACTCTACCCCTTGAACCCTAGGTCTCATAACAGCCCTGTAGACCCTAACTGAAGTTTCAGTGCAAACGAAACGATATGGTAGTTAGAGCCAATAGTGCAGCTCTAACTACCATATTTGCTCCTTCATGCACGCACTTACCTAACTAGGGATGTCGTTACATAAGTCGTGACATGGATGAGAAAGAAATTAAATGTTGAAAATGTGGCACAATCACATCTCTAGCCACATAAAGAAGAATTGCCATCATAAGGATCATAGTGAGTCTTCAACTCAAGTGGATAGGATTGAGGATGAAGGATATATTTTTTGTACTTCCGTCTATGTTTAAAAGGATGAATGGATTATGGATTCAACTTATTTTTATGTGTCATATGAGAGATTTTTTCTGCATATATACACCGTCAAATGGTTTAATCTTGATAAAAATGATCAAGCATGCAAGATTGTGGCAATTGGATCTATGAGGATCCAAATGTGCGACCTTCAATGGAAAAATACACACCTTGATAATTGTACAACACATTCATACTATTGTGTAAGAATCTAATTTCTCTTCAAGAATTTAAAAGGGTTAAAATGTGGTGATGATATTGGGATTTTGAGTGTCATGGCTAGTACCCACGTCCTCATGAAGGGTAAGATATAGAAGAATCTTTACATTCTTGCAAGGACAACAATACTTGATGAAGCATTTCCTACTACATCTATGGAAGAAGTTTCTCATTTGACCAAATTAGTCATATGAGTGAAAAAGGTCTTGCCATACTACACAAAAATTTTTTATTGATTGGGATGAGGCAAACCAAACTAGAGTTTTTTGAGCATTATATGTTTGGCAAACAACAAAAAGGTACATTTGGTGTTCAAGTGCATAATTCTATGGTTGTTTTCAAGTAAGTTTATTTAGACATGTGGGGGTCGTCTCCTCCCTCACATTCTAGAAAGTAATATTATGTAAGTTTTGTTATGGATGATTACTTGAGATATGTGTGGGTTTATTTCATGCAAAAGAAGTCTTAAGTCTTTGACATTTTCAAACAATGGAAAGACATGGTTGAGATTCATATTATGAGGAATGTGAGATATCTACATTTAGATAATGGTGGGAGGTATATCTAAGATGAATTTGAAACCTATTGTTAGAAGGAAGGGATTACTTGTCATCTTATTGCAACACATACTCCGAAGTAGAATGATGTTGTTTAATGACTCGGTCAAACACTATTAGAGCGGTCAAGGAGTATATTGAGTCAAACAAGTTGACCATAAATGTTTTGAGATGAAGTTGTAAATATTGTAGCTTATCTAGTTAACTTGTCTCATTGAAATGAAATTAAATACAAGATCCACTTTGAAATGTGACACAAATGGTTAGATGATTATTCTATGCTTAAAGTATTTGTTTGTGATGCTTATGCTTTTACTTCCATGGTAAATATGACTAACCTTGATCCTAAGGCCACAAATTATGCTTTTCTTGGATATCAACATGGAATTAATGGCTATAGATTAGGGATGCTATTGGTTATAAATTAATAGTCAATAGTGATATATCTTTCAATGAATCCATTTCATTGAAAAAGTGGGAGAAAGCTCAATCTCATGCTACTCACAAGGGCAAATCTCATGGTCCAAACATAGTTGAGGGAAAGATTGACCTTGATACTTCTAAGGATGGGCCACAAGAAGAGGTTCCACCCATAGTGGAACAAGAATAAGAGCATATTGTTGATGAATCACAAATTGAACTAGCAAAGTTGAATCACCCTAAATCTATAACTATTAATCATCCTTAGTCTTCAATGAGAAGACTAATTGAACATCATGCTCATGAAATGTAGGGTACTTGATTCACTTCAAACCGGTGATTGAAGCGATTGAAGCTGTTATTGATGATTCATGTGATGCATTGATCACAAAAGATGGAGATCCATCCTCATACTTTGAAGCTCTAGTGAGAAATAAGAGTGGATTGCAACAATGCACAAGGAGATGAAATCACTTCTAGATAACAAGAAAAAGGAAACTTATAAATTTTCCTAAAGGCAAACAAGTGATGGATTGTTAGTGGGTTTACAAGATGGATGATGGAGTTATTGATATGGATAACATAATCTTCAAGTCAAGCTCTTGGCCAAGGGATTCACACAAAAGAAAGGTGTGGATTACAAGGAAATTTGGTCTCAAGTAGCAAAATATTATTCAGTAAGTTTGTTATATGCTCTTGTTATTTTGTTCAATCTATTCCATGATTAGATGAATGTTTGCATGACGTTTCTATATAGATAGCTAGATGAAGTGATCTTCATGCGACAATCACAAGATTTTGTGATGAAGGGTAAAGAGAGGATGATATGCATGTTGATTTAATCATTGTATGGATTAAAACAAAATCAGAGGCAGTGGAAGAAGCATTTCAATGATTTAATGTGTTCACAAGGATTTATATAGAATGTATATGATCCATGTATGCACATGAAATGGAAAATTATAATAAGTTTTGGGCTCATTATTCTCGTCTTATACGTTAATAACATGTTTACAGCGGTGTCCTGTTGTGACACGGCTATTATAAAAAGATGATGACATGTGTCATCTTCAGAGCTATTGTCATGATGGTGATACTTTAGGTTAGGATAACTGACGGTGCATTGAAAGGTTGTTAAGAGCCCATGGTTGGATCGACTTTGTAGGGCCATGATGTTGAAAAGACCCCAAGAGATATTATCTTGGATCTTATCAGATATAAAGCGCAATTAGGGTGGAAAGGGTAAGGGAGAGATCTAGACACATCACTTTGCTGACTAAGGAGCTTATCTGATCAAAGTGGAGCCGACATAGGACATGGATAGAGAACAACATGATCCTCGAGATGTACTGATGTCCAATCCATTTGTGATCAACATCCGGTGTCTTCATTGTGATGACTTTTGGGCATGATTAGTATATCACTTTGGAGATAACTTTACGGTGCGATTTGGGATTTAACAGTATAAGTTTTGATTTAGTTTGGACGCTATGGATCTGAACTTACCAGTAGTGGTGACTTTCAACACATGGGTTTCAATCCATCACTATTGTTTACCGAAAAGAATCCATAGGGAGTTGATTGTTAGGAATTTTGGCAAGGAATATTATTCTCAAGTTATAAACTCCCCGGTTCCGTTTGTAGTTTCATTCATACTTAGCTGGTTTTGAGTTATCATTTTGACTCTTTATTAGTGACAACTCATATTGTGTATATGATGGCTAAGTAGTGTGTTTAGGATAGTTGTAAAGCTCTAAGTTAATATGGAGCTAATTTGGCCACACTAGAGGTCAAAATAACACTCTTCACTCTCATTGGTCTTGGAGTTTGGGCCAATGAGAGCACTTGGGAAACTTCTTCGAGGATCTCGAAGAAGTTGCCCAAGCTTTATAACGACTTGGGCTCAAGAATGGATGCATTTGAGGGGTTTGCCACTTTGATATGGTGATTCAAATATAGAGAGGAAAATTTAGATCTTTGAGTGTATTTGGGATGTTTGTGAGAATTCTACGAGGGTTTTGACAGATCTGATTCAACTGAGATATAGTTTACGACTCAAGCTTGTGCTTGGATTGAAATTTCAACTTGATTGGATGAGTTTTGAGTACGGAATGCTAGCTTGAAGTTTATATATACAGTCAGAGTTGCAGGATTATAGTGACTGTCACGAAGCTAGTACATCCATCATATCTTTTGCTATCAGAAAGTTTCATCAATAAAACTTTCCACAGTTGAAGTTGGATGATAGGTGACTTTCTCATGATATTTGAGAGCAATTGGAGTCAAGGATTGGGATGTGTGATAGTTTTAGTATACAGAGATCTGCATATCGTATTGTGATACAGTTTGTAACTCGATAATTGTTCTGAGAGATCTAGAAAAGAGAAACATATGAAACTTTTCCGAGAGAACAAAAAGGTTGTAGAGCACTTTTCTGTGAAGTTTAGGTGAGAGTTATTGGCCCAATCATTGGATATCATAATCTTCTTCCGCTGAAGTTTTATCGATTGTAATGAATTAGAATGTGGAGTGCTGAGGAGAAGAAGAAGAGATTGGCAACTCACACGAGGTTCAGGAGGGTTCTTCTACAGCCAGACGCTCAAGCATTCTCAGAGCGAAGAAATGTCCATGCAACATCGGCTGAAAACAAATATGATGTCACACCACATCATCTTTGGGGCTCAGGTGGGACTACCGCTCCTATACTTTGTGTCGACCTACTACTGGTATCCTCTATGTCCACTTACAGATTAGATAGCCCGGACTTCAACCGATATAGCTGTCGCTCTCTCAGAGTTAACCATTCCATCTTGGCATACAGATGCACCAAGAAAGAGGAAATGTACACTACACTCTTATCGTCGTCTCGCAACTTGGTAACCATTGCATGCACATTCTTTGCAAAGATTTTTCCCCAGTTAACCCGAATACTTTCTTCTACAAAACCCTCCATAATCCGGACCTTATGCATATTGACGTAAGTTGTGCGTTGTGACAAAAACAGTTGAGCCAAGGTGAAGATGACCTTCCTTTGAAACACATCTTTAATCAAGTTGATTTTATACCCATATGTCCCCTTCCTCTCTCGGGGATTAAACCACTTTCTCTCCTCAAAAGTAAATGCCATGTGCATCACCGATCCTTACCAATCAACGCCATCTTTGTCTTCCTCATGTTTGTTGCCTAAGGCTTTAGCCCACAATCTCGTATCCCATGCTCCTTGTTATTCTCTCTTTCCAATCGCGTGAGTTGACTTCCCTTGATGTACTTTGTTGCACAGCTCCGGGCAAACATAATCCCATCGCCATGACAGAAATGCACCTCCAAAATTCCTCAGCCGCAATAGCTCTGCCAAAGTTCAATCCGTCATCATGATCAAAGAACTCTTCCCATTGGTACCTTTCTCACAACTGCCATCCTCATGGTTTTCCGATCCAACATTGCTCTCTCGTTCTTCCTTGGAATTTCCTTCTAACTAAGGTTCTTGACATGCCCACGAGCAGTTTGACGATACTTCTTCCCTTTGCTGCCTGATCGTTAAGACATTCACTAATCCTGACTTACTCGTATACTCGTGTGAACGTGCCACACCCTGCCTATTTGTTACTTAGCACTATATTTGTCAGAATACACTTCCATTTGTCAGAATACAACACTTTTTTCAAAAACACAAAAAAAATTCCTATCAGTTCATCTAACTATGCCCCTACACACGCGATTGAAAAAAGCATGATGTCTAAGATTTCTTATGAGAGCGCAAAAAGTAGTCTCGTGTACTTGATGATTTGCACTCTATTGGATTTAGCATTTGATGTAGGAAAAGTGAGCAAATAAATGTCACCTCTAAACAAGTTACATTGGGAAGCAATCAAGTAGATACTTAGATATCTTAAGCTATACATTGGACATTGATTGTTGTTTGATGCAAAGTCAATTGATGCTAGGTCACTTTTGGACTATGTGGATGCATATTATGTTGAATGTCTAGAAAGCCTAAAATCTACAACTCGGTATGTTTTTAATATTTTAGGTGGATGCATCAATTGGAGATCTACAGTTCAAAAAACTATCTTTCAGTCATCCAAAAAAGCTTATAATAACGTGAGCCTACATTGTGATAGCTAGAATGTGTTTCATATTGCAAAGAATTGGATGATGAACAACAGAGTGGAGCACATTGAAATCAAACATCATGTATCATTTTATCATACATGCATTGTCCCGTAATGAGCTTAAGCTTGCCAATATTGATGGAAAGCTTGATTCGGCTGATGTGTTTACCAAAATGATTCCTCTAGATAAGTTTTTAAGTCATTTTGCAAAATAAAAAATTTTTCATCATAGAGTTATGTATATAGTTTCTGTTTATGAAGTTTCTATTCAACATATTGTCAGCTATGGCTTAAATCTAGTTAAATCTTGTTCATAGGTGAAAAACTAATTTTTAATGACATATAGACTTCATGAATTTTTGACCCCTAGACTAGAGTTAAGAGGTAGTTTGTAAGGTTAACTATTGTCTTGTTAACCATAGTTAGCTTAACCATTATTAGGTAATATGTTAAGTTAGTTATTTGATAATTTCAGGGTTATATATACTAGGTCGTCCCCTCTAGATGATCAGTATATAGATTCTCACTATGAAGACATGTACTTAGAGTTTTAGCACTAGCCTATTGGTGAAGCATATATATCATATGTTTGTATTCTCTATTGTGTTTGTTGTAATTTAGAGCTCTTTTGTCTACTGCTTTGACCGTGTCAGGTTGTATGTTCCCCTCCTTAGCGGATGATAAACATATTGTGGGCCATGTAGACCACATTATACATACCTTTGATTACTTGAAGAATGATGTATGATATTGACACATGGCTTACACATTCTAGGAGTGCTAGTAGGGTCCGAGGAATTTATCTCACACTATTAAAACGTTGCACTTGCTGAGGATGTTTTGCATGTAGATAAACTTCCTCTACTAGGGGATCCACAGGATCCACCTACCTTCTTCACATGGTTTCTGCTTCACATACATTCATATCACGATATACAACCTTTGATAGGAGGATCATGATCATCTTTTGTGACATCACAGATCAAAGACCTTCGAGTGTGTGACAAGAGATTTGGCATGGAGATAGACATCTTTCTGATTTTATGTGGAGGGGTAGGCTTATTATCCATGGAGGAGACTACACCTATAGCATTCTTGGCTAGTTGGTCACTCTCGGCATTTTTGTTATCTTCTTGATTTGTGATTACAAATAGGCCTATCCTTGAGACGTATGCAAGGGACGTGGATACGGGATCATTTCCCTTACATGTATTATTGCGACATACGAGAGATGTTTTATCCATGGAGGTATGACATGAGTTCCAGTCTTTTTTCTCTTTGGCCACAGATTGGACTAGAGGTCTACAATCTACCTAGATGGACCGACAGTTTCATTAGGCTCTACATTCCCTCTTAGTGGATATGGCCATTCCTCGTTCTGATAGGGCTCGTCTACGCTCTTGCTCTAGCAAGGATGCAGGCTTGTGGATCTTAGCTCGACCATGCATTAGGACTTTCTGACTCGCACTAGTTATTTTCTCTACAACGATGAGGTTCTGTCTTGGTTTGGTCCATCCCATATAAAACAACTCAATTATAAAATGTCCAACATATTAGTTAATAGTATTACAACCTTGTAGCTTTGCATGCTCACTTTGCAACTCCTATTACTTTATCTACGATAGCTCATACTACTTCAACTTTATAATGATAGAGATATTGCATGTTGACTTTGCAATTACTAGTACTTAATCTACAATAGCTCCTACTACTTCAACTTTATAATGATTGAGATATTGCATTACATCTTCATTACTCACATGTGAGTGTGGTATCTCTTTAGATGCATCATGTGTTCATATGACTTGTTGCCCATTTTAAGGATAAAGGATAACTACTCATAATGTCATTAGGGATGTGGTATTTGCTATGGCGCGAGAGGATGGATACCTCACATGGAGGGAGCATTGGTATGCCTTGCAGTCGACTAGGGTTAGGGCAGACTTGTACTTGATTCGGGAGGACTAGGTTTCCATGGCGGATATGGTGATCGTTACCGATCATACTCGTGACACAGTTTCAGAGGGGATGATCATCCATCCTCTAAGATGGGCTGCGAGTGGAGAGATAGCAATCAAGGTCTCCAAGTAAAGTGGTATGCAGAGAGGTCACATCTGTGTTCCTCTAGCTTTGGAGTTATATGGAGTTATGGACACCGACTTTGACATGTTTGTGAGGAAGTGCACGAGAGCCTATCATACTAGACGGCATGGGGTATCACTTTTTTAAGTTTAATATATAGCCTATTTTAGACAACATCTTTCCATTGCTCTATAGAGAGCACTAGTCGGTGCAATCCATAGGAGAGCAATCATGTTAGGTGATGTTTCTTCGGATGCTCATGTCGTTTGTAGACTTTTTGACTGATGATGTAGTTTGAATATCTTAGGTGTTGTAGGAAATATTTCTTAGTGTGATGCTATTGAGGCCTAGCCCCATGTTAGCTATTTGGTTCCATCCTTGTTCAATTTGATGGGGTCTTCCCATGACTTTTGTTATTTTACTGGGTTTCTTTCACTTGTTGCATTGTTGATGTTTTTGCAAAAATCAAAATCAATCATCATCTAAAAATGATTATTTTTAAATTATTGGATACAAAATATGTTTAAAAAATGTAAATGATAAATAATAATTAATCATAATTTGCTTTCAAGATCATAGTTATGTATTGATAAAATGATTAAAAAAGAAATCTATGATATGATGTTGATGACAAAGTTGATCCTTGTGATTGGACCCAACTATTAAAGATGTATTGATTTTTCAAAATATTTAAATCAATGTAAATTGTACATAAAATAAATAGTTAACAAATTAAAAAGTTAAGTTACAAACTGAATATAATATTTAAATATTTGCTTTATTAAAATAATTAGATTTGATTAAATGAAGTGAAAGAGTTAAAAATGTACTATTGCTTCCTTCCGGATTTGAAGAACCTACGAAAAAAGTCAAGTTAAAGAACGTATCAACCACATGACCTAACATGCACTTTTCTACATAGATCCACAATAGATTCAATGCGCTTCAGAATATCTTCTTGGTTATCCATTTTGGTTCTATTGCATAAGCTTATCTACTTGCTATCATAAAATCCTCATTTTAAAGCACGTGGGTCCTCATGGCAAAGATAGTTTTTTTATTTAATAGATTAGTAGGTAAGCACTTTGGTTCTATTGCATAAGCTAATCTACTAGCTATCATAAAATCCCTATTTTAAAGCTCGTGGGTCGTTATGGCAAGCATATTTTTTTATTTAATAGATTACTAGGTAAACATGCTACTTAAGTGCTCTTTAAACTATACAAGATAGTCGCCCATCACAAGGCTCTCTAATCGGATTAGAGAGTCTTGTGATGGACGACTATCTTGTATGGTTTCTTGTACGATGAAGAATCTAAATCTAGAGCTTTTTCAAACCCGGAAGGTCTATTTAATGCACATTCCCTCTCTTTCCAGTGCCTATTGCACTGTCCTTGAAAGATGACCCGATAGACTCGTCAAAGTAAAACTTGCCAAACAGCCGTAGGCATTTGCTAAACATAATCTTGGGGTCTAAGACCAAAACACATCAAAGGAAGGGGGTGGGGAGTGAAGACCATTAGTCTATGATATGCTCTATATGGAAAGGTCCTTTGTGGATATTTGCTTGTTCAAGAAAAAAAAGATCAGGTGGAGAATTTGGTCACGTAGATCTTGTATTTTGCCTCAATTTGTTGGATGCTATGCACAAATTTATAATGAAAAAGGTTTTTTTGGTTTAAAGATTACTGAAGAAATGGGTGGTCATAAATTTGGAGAGTTTGTTTCTACATAGAAAGCCTCTTCCTTGTGTAAGAGAGCTTGGCCCTTGTTATTAGAGAACCATCCCCTTAATCAGCCAAATAAACATCAAGCTTATCCCATGGTGCATGATATTTTTCCAAACCAGACTCTTTTGGAGTTTTTTGGACTATTTCTTTAAACTAGAAGCTCCCTTCACGTATAGTGTATGAGGGGCTATTTTCTACTTCCCTTGTTGGCATGAAATTTGCAGGATAGAGTAAAGAAGCTGCCCCGGACCCCATTCACCAATCTACGATACAACTCTACGAACCATACGTTGCCCATCACACAACTCTCTAACTTTACTTTCTATAGAGCTTCTTCAAACGTGGTGCTTTCTATCTTTTGTGATGCATTTACCTGTCATTCAGGCTCCAATTTGACTTCAGTCCAGATTGGTCGCGCAAATGGGTAGGCTTTAGCACTTTTTCATGGTTGATTTTAGTGTATTAGGTTGTTTTTCGTTTGGCTGCATATTTATTGATAAGGCATGAATGGTCGTTGTTTTGACAAAAATAAAAATAACCGGGTATGCTAGAAGGTGCAAAATTAATTGCATCAGGAGCAACTACCATTGCTTTAGCGGGAGCTGCTGTAGGTATTGGAAACATTTTTAGTGTGCATCTCACTTTGGATCAGCGAAGGTTAACAGATTATCGCATGGCCTTAGCCCTAACCTGTATCGGGAAGACCCATTGAGTTTATCTTGTTGACATTTTGACTCTAATGCAAAGTTTTAGATCCTGGCACACACCAATTTATTGTGTCCCAAATCACCACGGTTTTCTCAAATCTAAGCTCTAACCCAGGACTCCAGTGCAAAAAATTTTGTAACGATACTTGAATCGCGTCAAATTTGGATCTTGACATGTTGGTGATTTTTAATGGTAGGCATATTGTTAGGAAGTTGGTGGGCTTATCATGAATTAGGCTGGGGCGGCTGGTGGTTTTTGGCATCCTGTAGAAAATTTTATTCCTATAGAAAGAATGATAAGGACATGATGTATATATTTATCATTATATTTTATATACTAGATTATTAAAGAAATCATCAATATTGCATTATGTCACTTCATCAGGTAGAACTATAGACATAAAATTGTTTATGATATGTGATGTTTGTTTGATACTTCCAATGTTACATTAAATCTCAATATTTGCATGGAAAATATATAAGAGGAGTGGTTGGAGATATTTACCATGGGAAGGATTAGTGACTTTGGGTTGGGCTTCCCTTGGCCTATTTAGTCATTGGCTTTGTTTCTTTTGTGGTGGGTATGACATTATTCTTTTTATCCCATGAGTCGGCTTTCTTAGTTTAATAGGATAAACTTATATATGTTTAGGGAAGTTCTCCTCGGATTTCCTTGAAGAAAAGGAGGAAAATAAAGGACATAACAAACATTTACTATAGCGCTGGAAATAAATGTGAAAAGTGGAGAGATTCAAAATGAAAATGTCGTGAAAAGCAAGCGTGGACAAAGACGTTGAAGGAACCGATAGAGAAGGGCATGGATCAGTAAGTGCCTGCGGAATATTTGTCTCTTAAAAGGCGCATGGATAAAAAAAGGCCTCCAAAGGCTGACACTCTCACTGATTGATTCTGTGTGGAACACTTTCCATCGTACAAGACAGTAATTCTTGAAAATGTTCATCACTGAGACTTGTGGCACTCCTCCAGAGTCCAGTCTTGTCTCTCCACTTGGAAAAGTGGATGCAACTCTGAGAGACCTCGAGCCTCAAGGGGCCAGAATCACGCAGGGAGACGGGCCAAAGTTACCGTTGGCGCCCAAAGAGGAGGAAGGGAGGGAGGGAGGAAAAAGAGGAGGGTTTGAATAGCGTCGGCGCTCTATTCTTGACTACGCTCCCTTTCTCGTCCTCTCGCCCTCCGTCTGCAATTGCTGAACTGGGAGGTCGATCATCGTCTCTCTTCAATACAGCAACTTTTGCTGCAAGTGTCGGTGAATCCCATCCTTTTTCCAGGGTTGGACGATTCGTGGATTTGAACAGCTGAGCGGAAGAACGACAAAAGGACATGAAGATGGTTATGGATCTTAATTTGAGCGGCAAGCTCCTGAATTTCGGAACCCTGCACTGGAACAACAGAGTGAGGTTGTGGTTTCGATACTTCTGCCATACTCGCCTAAGATCCTTGAAGACCAGAAGCTTACGGTACTTCACCAACAGACGTGAGTCCGATTGTGATGTGGAGATGAAGGAGATGGCTTGAGGGTATCGTAAAGGACCGTGACCTTCATTTTGCTCAGTGGCAGACGGGCTTCGCGTCGGGCAGGTTACATTGCTAAGCTGCCAAGGTTCACGTCAGGACGAGATGAATGTGACGGAGTTCAAGGTGCTTATCGATCTGGCCTTTAGCGGGAAGCTCCTAAATCCTGGAACCCTGTACTGGAGGAATAGAGTCAGGCTGTGGTTTAGGTACTTCTGCGCGACACGTCTGCAGCATTTGAAGTTCAGATCTGTGCAGTATCGCAAGGACGAAACTGAGATCAGTCCAAGTTGCGGCATGAAGAAGATCCCCTGGGAGTTTCGAACAAAATTCTGCTGCTTGTTCAGAAATCTGGAAGAGGCTTGAGACCAATCGTTTTAGACACGCAGATGGGGATGAGATCCCCCCCATGCTCGGCCCTCAAGTCTCGAAAGATTAGCTGACGCCCAGAGAGATCCTAAACCCGAACCCGCAGGCATCTATGAGTAGTACGCAGTCATTTTTGTTCCGTTACGCGAATGAGTTCTTCTCACTCCTGTAACTTATTGTAGGCTCACGGTTAGAGTATTCGACGGTGGAGTATCGTCATTCGGTGGGAGACTTGCCGTTTAGAAGATGTATCCTGGTTCCGATGTCATCGATAGCTTGTAAGTAATCATTTGTACTGCATCTCGGGTTTAATTCTAGATCAGCCAGCCCCGTTCGAGGGAGGCTTAAATGGGGATCTCTCCGACGAGGGAAAGAGATAGGATCAACGAAGCATTCCCGGATAGTAGACGTTGTCGACCTGCTTCTGCACGAAGTCCGTGGTCGACATTACACTGTGTAACTGTGTATTAGATTCATTCTCTCGTTCTGTGTAAAAGAGCCGTTCACATTGCGCTGGCCTGTAAACATACTCTTCCGTATATTGTCGGTTCGCCATTAATTATAAATTGTTTGAACAGTTTTTCAATCGTGATTGAGCAAGCTAATCTGTGGAATGTGAAGTTTATTTGTCTATGTAATCTATATATCTACCCAAGATCAAGAGTGCTGTTTTGGTCGTTATGATTCGTGCTGTGTTAGAATGTGCTACCCAAAACGTTCCATTTTTGTGTGGTGTTGAGGGATGTCAACACCACACGAAGGTGGACCTCGATTATTTCATGGAAAACTTTTCTAGGACACCTAAACCAGTGTTCGCTTACAGAGTAGGAAATAGGACAGTGTGCGCATTGGCTTCGGATGACCAGAGTTCGCTGTCACAGACGTTTGTGTGATTTTCTTCTTGGGTAGTCCGCACTTTGTCCGCGATGATCATGGAGAATTCTTTTGCTGGAAGCCCAATGCCGATGGAATTGTGAATCCGGAATTGAAGTTGTTCAGTCCGTTGGGGAGAAAACCGGAATTGCAATGAGTGTTGCAAACTCGGTGAACAAAAGAGTGCTGTAAGAACATGTATCCCTCGTAGAACAAAGCTAACACGAGATTGCTTTGTACATGAAAATGTTTCCATCTTTTTTCAGACTTTTCATCTTCTTGAAAAGTAACCAAACGCGCAAGTCCGATGTAATCACATGTTATATACAATGCTGTTTCTTATCCATGATTGAATAATCATGGATATTTCATTTTCAAATTTTTATTTATATTATTACATATTTTATATGATTAATTAATAATTTAAATTGTTAAAGAAACATGTTTAGATATTTCAATATTATTAATACATTTCAGAGATACATTATTTTTTTTAAAGATGAATGATATAAGATTGTGTTATTTTAATTTTTATTCAAATATTAAAATTAATATTTTTTTGTAAAAATATTAAAATCAATACATCAAGAATTGAATCAGATTTTTACTATAGAACCAAGATATATTATAAAAAGTTAAAATATTATTTTAATTCATATTAACTCGGTTTCACATTTAATTTTCTAAAATAATTTATATATGTTACAATAACTATTTTAGATTAAAATTTGAAATTTTTGTAATCAATTTTTATAAAGTTTTTTACATTACAGTATTCTCCCGTTTAGGTTCGCAACTTGAAACTTGGAGTTTTGTGCATACTTTACCGGTAGGTGCGTACTTTAGACTCTACATTCCCAAATCGCATGCGAAAGCAATGAATATGCCGCAGTAGTGTTGGAAGACGTCGAAGAGCTGTTGGAATCAATGAAGATTAATGAAGCAGGGCGTGATGAAGATAACGATGTTAATCAACCAGAACAGATTGTCGAGTCACATGATAGAGTTGAATTTCATGGATTTGAGTCTTTGTATAAGCAAATTCTCGATATTGAGCATCAGCTGCTATGCTCTAACGTTCAAACAAAAGCCGAAGAAGCATTCGACGATCTCAAAAAATCGTTTGAAGAGTTCCAAGATTTTTTTTTTGAAGAATATCAAGATTATATTAATTTTTTAAAATATTATATTTTAGTTGAAATTCAATAATGTAAAAAAATTTATATTATGAAAATTTTAAACATTCTTTTCAAAAATGATTTTATATAATTTATTATCTTTAAATTTAATATTTTCTGTTGATGATAATATGAAAAAAATTTCCATTAAAATTAAAATGATTCATTCATGATTTTTGAAATATATTTCAAAGAAAAAATAAGATCTGAATCTTCATTAGATCAAAATTTTACTTTAATTAAAATTTCAATAATAAAAAAACCCTTAGATAATTTATTATTGTTGCTCTATATTCTTAATAAATAATTTTTATGGATGATTATTTTTCTAATTTTATTTTTTTTGGAAAAATAAATTTTTTTTGTGAGTATTATAAAAATACCAAAATATCATAACTTTTATTTAATACTTCTTATATTTTTAGTTTTGAAATCTTCTAAGAAGCTTGATCACTACACAATGGGATTTGTGACCAACATTGTGATGTGCAAGCGTGAACTTGCACATCACATGCCCATGAGTTTATCAATTCACTTCAAGAAATGAATTAAAATACATGTTGTTAAAAGTACTATATTCAAACGAATTGAATATTATACATCTATATGTAGTTAATACAAATGAATATATACTATCTATACATATCATTATATAATTTTTAAAACATGAAAAAAATGAAATATCTAATCATTAATATGAGTTATCAACATTTCTCCAATGTATTGAATGAAAAATGAAGATAAAAATATATAATAGTTAGTACATTATGGTTATGTGTAACTTTCTAATGGAGAACTTGCATTATCCAAATAATGATCCCCATGCAATATTATGATTTTTACATTTTGAGAACTTAATTTTCTTAAACTTCAAAAAAGTTGGTTCGATATTTTTTTGATCTTTTCTTATGAGCATCCTTGAGCCGTTTGATGTTACATTCACTTCAACCCCCCTCAAGCAACGCGGTCCCCAGCTCAATATCCAGTGTGCCTAGCCTGGTACACGTAGTAGCCAGCGATCTGTGACAGCTTTAGAGGTTTAACCTCTAGGAAGTCAGTTGTGAGAGGATTGTAGAGATTAAGATCTTCCAATCCAATGAGATCCAACAGCCAACCAACGCCTCAAGATTGGAGATTGTACCATTAGTTATGCGAAAAGTGTCTCAGCAGGCAAAATGATGCCGAGTTTGAAAGACTCAGGTCTTACATGAGAATAAGCGTTTGGAATCACACTCCACAAAGATGTAAAAACCATGCTCAACTCAAATGCACAAGCCGACTTGTTGACGCGTAGAGGCGGATGATATATGTTTCTGATCTCGGACCTGAGAAAACATACAACTCGGGGCTGGAAATTTAAAATAGATTGTTGAAAGGATAGCTCATTTTAACTTCTACTACTGCTAAGGCTTCAGTTCTAAAAGAACCTGAGCTCAACAAACTCATCGGTACGCAAGCTGCTGTCCTCAGTATGCAAGATAACAGTACAGAGCATTGTTTTGAAGCTGCTGAATCCAATTTCACCTACGTCTCTCACTAGCATTATCGTGTTTATTATAATTCTAACTCTAAAACAGCTTTTCGTGAAGGTAAATCTCGAGCGCCGTCTTTTCCACTATAATTCAAGATTATCCCAACAACGGATATATATACACACACTGCGAAAACCGGGAGGAAATATATATTTAGAAATGTGGACAAGAAGGCTCTTGAAAGAACAAGTGCGTTCCAGAGAAACACCAAACAGAGTTAAATGAATTCCAAACATTGTCATGAAGTTGCGTAGAAACACATGCTTTGATCTTGCCTTGTCTGTGGAGAATTATCACTAAAGTGAAAATCATAACGAAGGTGACAAGTTTGGGCATTCATTAAAAAATAATTACTTATTATTCGCTGACATAAATTTTAGGAGTAATATTTACTTAAAATAGTATTATAAATTCTAGAATCTAATAATAAGATCGAGACTTGTTTTATACATTTGAATAGATAAATATTGACATGTAATAATTCAAATTTTAGTAATATTAGATTATAATTTTACATGTATGTTCATTTTCAAGATAATTTTTTAACAGTAATAAGAATAATAATAATTTTGCATAATTCTTTTACGGACATGATAATCTGAACAAGTACCACAAATCGCTTTACAAATAATTTTTACACTCAAGCGTAACCTGCGGTGTATATGATGATAACCGCGTAAATACACTAGGATGTGGTGTCATACAGTATTATATGTTCGAATGGTACATACCCTACACCGTATTGTACATGTACAGTAACCACATCCTGAACAGATTACCACAGTAAGGAGGCACACAGTACATTTAACTTTCCCGTGTTCACCAAGTCACTGAACCTAGTCAACAACATGCATGCATCTTGAGTGGATTTTCAGTCATACGCAAACACGAATACCGTATACATTGTATCTAGTCCGCCTTGATGTAGACTGGTCCACAGCCTGTGTAACGAACACGTTCAGATTCTGAAAGTCTTCATCATTCACATGGAAGTGAGCGAGATCGAAATAGAGACTCATCACAGTACCGAACGAAATCTGATGTTTGTTACTTCCTCATTCTGGATAGACCAGTAGAGACCATGTACATGTACGGAGCAGATGCACGGAGCCATGCATGGTGTCACTCAAAGCTACAAGACTTGACGAGGAACAATCGATAGTTGATTCGATACTGAAATCGGAACTTTCAAACCAGGTCACATAACTGCCCACTGCCGAAATATACAGTTCTTGTTCCAGACGTTAGTTCGTTCAACTTGATAATTTGTCATATATTCCACATGCTGAGACCCTACAATAGTTGTTCAGTTTGGTCAAATGATGTCTATTAGAGGGAAGATTGTGTGTCCTGAGTAGAGGATTTGACATTCGTCCAGTCGTAAGGAATGAAATGAAGAAAGTGATCTTACCTGTCATCATCATCATATTCTCGGCAACAACTCATGCCAAATACAATACAATATATGCTAGACCAAAAGACTGGACAGTGTGAGTCGCTGAATGCACACGCAACGCCTCATTTCACTACTTCCCATGCATGGGGCTCTACTTTAGGTGAAAATAGATGGCCTAATGTAAGAATATTACGAAAGCAGTTTAGTTGTGAGAAGTCAGACCCGGAGCCCCACCCATGTATTATACCAGACCGAACTGTCTGGATGTGAACTCGCCCGTTGTCATACAAGGAAGGTTTCATAGTGGTCATGGCCATGGAGGATACACTGCTAAAAGCTTCCCTCGGCAGATTCTGACTTTCCTGAGGATTTTCCTTTTAGCTGAACCTAGTGTTGGATTCTACAGCACCTAACTATCATCACTAATTCTTAGAGCTTACCAGTCACAGTTTCAGAACTGAACTCCATTCTCCTAAAAGAAGTTTAACTGGGGACTACTACGGTGACTGGGTTTGCGCTATGGACTACGGTGATCTAGTGTCACTCACTGCATCTCTTAATTTGTCAGACCGTATGTGGGTTTTGCAGTAGTTAAGGCAACCCCTGGGCTCTGGCAACCAGAGCAAACTATCAAGGTACATGCGACCCTCTCATTCCAAAGTTTCAGATTCAAAAAGGTAGGTCAGATATCTCTCCTACAAGTTCGAGCGAAGTGATTACTTTCAAAGGAAAATCCGCTGTGATCACTGTCGGCATTGCAAGCTTTGAATAGACTTATATTTCGTAGCTCACTCTTACTTCCAATAGATAACCTCTGAGATGCAAAAGATCCTCCAGTGTCATGCCATACTTCATTGAAAGTACTTCACCTCTAACCTCTCTGTTAGAGGTAGAGATGACCTGGATAGACCTAAGTTTCTTCAGAATCTTTAGGTTGGGATACCAGGACAAATTTAATCGGGTTGTCGATAAAACATTCCTCCCATGGACGTCTGTCTGTCAGCTCTTAAATTCCCATTTAATCACTTCTGAGCAACACATGCATATGCTCAGTGGAACAGACAACTAACTTAGATGTAATTGGTGAAGAAAACACCCGAGATCCTGAAACGAAGCAGTGCCCATGCTTGTGCGAAGACTGTGGCCCTGAATTAGTGAGATAGCCAGTAACAACTGTTCATTTAGTCAAGAATATCTACCAGTGACCAGTGGTTACTGAGCGTACCGAGCTCATAGAAGAACCACCTTGTATGCATCAAGCTGGTTCTAGAACCTATTAGTTTATTCCCTTCTTCAAATCCTTAGATAAAAGAGAAAACAACACTAACAGCAGTCCCAGGTCCTACTAAATCTGCCAATGATGTATCGGTGACTTCAGCTTGAATCCACGGTCTTCTTCTTCTTCCTCTATATATATATATATATAGAGTAAGAAGAAGACTGTGGATTTGTTGCTGTTAAGAATTGGTATGCTGGTATATATATATATATGTTGTGAATTAATCTTAGAGTCAGACCAGATTAGTAACTCAAGACTAACAGTAAATAGAAATTTACTTTAGGGTTTTCTTGTAAGGTTACCTTTGTGGCTAAGGAGTCTCCGACCACTATGGTTTAGGGTTTCGAATTTGTGTGACCAAGCTCAAAGCTCAGCCTGAGAAGTGTATATATTGCTAGTCTGTTAGTAAAGCAATTAGATCAAGTGTTCACCTTGCCTCAGGTATTGATCACACCTTGAGTGTTGGATTGCTGGGAAGTGGGGGTGGAGTTAGTACTCTAGCTGAATTTCGAGTTGGTCTCAATTCAGGAGTGGGGAGTACTATATAGAGTTTGATCTCAGTGTTTTTCTTCATAGCCCACCTGAGGGTAAGGGAGAGTAGTAGCAAGCTATGGCTACTCCGGGAGAGTCAATTGAGAGGTCGGCACCGATGGTGATTCATCTAGGAGACATCCTAATGAAATCTTTGCAACAAAGTTCAGAATATCAAAGGTAATGGGCCCACATTGGGGGGTAGAGATTGACGAGTTGAGAAGCTGAATACACTCAACTACGAGAAGATGGTCCCGGAACATGGAGGAGATTTTGAAATTGTATGGGTACTGGAAATATTGCGGTTCTCCTCCCGAGAACATTGAGGAGAGCTTTTTGATGAGGTGTTTGAACATAATCATCTTGTCACGTTGAGGCTCTTGAAGGATACTCTCAACAATGCCAACCTTGAGATGGTGGAAGATATTCCATATGCATGGGATATTTGGTCCAAGCTCAAAGTCGTGAGCAAGATCGGATTATTCGCCGATGCAAGGTTGAGGTGGGTGAGATGTCTACCTTGAAGCTTGATGATGATGATCATGATGTAATAGGGCACATGGCCAAGCTTCATTCATGCTTTACTAGAATAGGTGAGTCAGGTTTGATTATCCCTCCACATTTCAGGGTTGCACATCTATTTGCTAGCCTTTCTCCAAAGTATGAGCCCATAATTCTATCACTTGATTCTCTTCCTGATGAACAAGTGTCATGGGACTATGCATACAACAAGATAGTCACATTTGCTACTAGATTTGATAGAGCTAGTAAGGAAGTTGCTCTTCTTGCTGACAAAAGAAAGAAGTGGGGATAGAAAAGTGGTACACAAGAAGATCAGATTGGAAGAAGTGGGAGCAAGCCATACTTGAGGAGAAAGAATCTCTACAACAAACTTGCACATGGGAATTTGTAGATCTTCCACCAGGAAGAAAGACTATTGGATGCAGATGGGTCTTCAAGGTGAAGAGAGGAGCTGCTGGTGAGATTTTGAAGTACAAGGCAAGATTAGTTGCCAAGGGGTACAACCAACAACCCGATGTTGATTATCATGAAACCTTTGCTCCGGTGGCAAGGTATGGTTCTATTCGAATCTTTGTTAGCTCTAGCGGTGAGAATAATTGGGAGATAGAGCAACTAGATGTGAAGACAACTTTCTTGAATGGAGACCTAGAGGAAGAAATCTACATGGATGTACTGGGATGGCTACTCCACCTCCAATGGGAAAGTTTGCTTGCTCAAGAAAGCTCTATATGGTCTGAAGCAAGCTCCTAGGAGTTGGTACCAGAAGCTTGATGCTTATTTGAGGATACAAGGCTTCAAGAGAGCACACTCAGACTTGAGTGTCTACAACAAGGATCAAGAACTCTACATAGCAGTCTATGTGGATGATTTGTTGTTGATGGGGAAGGGAGTAAGAGATGTGAAGAGTGTAATCTCTTATCTTTGCTCCATTTTCGAAATGATAGTACTTGGTCGAGTGAAGTTTACGTTAGGCATCCACATTGGTAAATCGAAAGGAAGGATGGATTCGGTTGAGCCAAACCAAGTACATTGAGGGGTTACACAGTGCAGGGATGGAGGATGCAAAACTGTTTCTACTCCCTTGGAACATGGTGCAAGTTAAAGAAGGAGATGGATGAAACTAGCAAAGAATCCATCAAAGACTTGCAGTTCCTTTATCAAGTGCACTAGGTTCACTCATGTTTGCTATGGTTTGTACAAGACAGGACATAGCTCACTCGGTGGGAGCTCTAGCCAAGTACACTAATTGTCCAACTCAAAGACATTGGAGATGTCTCAAGAGAGTCTTGAGGTATTTGAAAGGGACCCTAGGTATGTATTTGAAATACAAGAAGCTAGGATGTAAACCTATTCTCAAAGGTTTTTCAGATGCTAGTTGGGGTGACGATTTAGACAACGATGTAGATCCACTAGTGGTTACTGTTTACTTTGAGTGGTGGAGCTATTAGTTGGGGGGAAGTGAGCAGAAATCAGTAGCATTGTCCACAATGAATTTGAAATCATGGCTTCTTCACTTGCTACTCAAGAGGCTGATTTGATCTAGGAGTATGTTGAGTGAACTAGGTTTTGTTCAACAAACTCCAACAATATTGATGTGTGATAACTATTTGGAGCTATTGCACTCACAAAAACCCTGTCCTCGCATTACTAAGCACATCTCTATCGTAGGAGATTTGTTGAGGAGAAAGAAGAGGAAAAAATAGTTAGACTAGTTTCTTGTCCAACCGAGGACATGAGGGCGATGTGCTTAACAAAAGCTCTCTCAAAAGAGAAACATAGGAAATGTGTAAGAGAGATGGGTCTATTTCTGCCTCCTCATTAAGTGGGAGTGTTGTGAATTAATCTCGAGTCGAGACCAGGATTAGTAACTTCGGGACTAACGGTAAATAGAAATTTACTTTAGGGTTTTCTTGTAGGGTTACCTTTGTGGCTAAGGAGTCTCCAGCCACTATGGTTTAGGGTTTCGAATTTGTGTGACCAAGCTCAAAGCTCGGCTGAGAAGTGTATATATTGCTAGTGCATTAGTAAAGCAATTAGATCAAGTGTTCACCTTGCCTCGGGTATTGATCACACCTTGAGTGTTGGATTCTTTGGGAAGTGGGGGGTGGAGTTAGTACTCTAGCTGAATTTCGAGTTGGTCTCAATTCAGGAGTGGGGAGTACTATATAGAGTTTGATCTCAGTGTTTTTCTTCATAGCCCACCTGAGGGTAAGGGAGAGTAGTAGCAAGCTATGGCTACTCCAGGAGAGTCAATTGAGAGGTCAGGCACTGATGGTGATTCATCTAGGAGACATCCTAATGAAATGCTGCAACAAAGTTCAAAATATCAAATATATATATATATACATACCAGCATACCAGTTCTTAAAAGCAACAAATTTTACCTCCACTGATCTGCAGCTGTTGGAAGAGTGATATGGTGGCTTCCCACATTCTCGCGAGGTACAAGCTTCGTGCAACTGTTACAGTAATCTTTTCAATTGAGTTCGCAAGATTAAAGTCATCTACAATCACTGAAGCAAGTACGGGAAGAATTGAATCTCTTCCATCTCAATGACAATCCCTCGGAGCAGATCTGTTTTTAAACAAGTCCTACCAGATCCGATGACTATGATATCCCACAGCCTAGTAAAGCAAGGCTGTCGTCAGACGAACTCCGTATCAAATGACAACCCGCGAAGCAACCATCTTCAGTTTAGAAAGATTTACGACAAATTAAACGCTTTACATGCAGTATAAGAATAAATTCTTCCTCCTCTTCCAATTGCCAAAAAAATTACGCAGGGCTTCTTATCAACTCATCGATCATAAGAAAATAAGAGGGAGCGAAGATATTTGCTTCACTCCTCAAGTTACCGGATAGCCATGACTAATTTAAATAAAAAGGTATGTCGACCGAATATGTCATTACTGACTGTATACTGGATTCTAAGACTAACAGTATGAAGTTACCGCCCATCCAGATTGTTGTACAGTCAGTTAACTCTTTCATTCTGAGCTTTAGACAAGGTTTCGTGTTCAACTTCTTACAAACCGTGATACAATATGGAATATTGAGCTGAAGACAAGAAATAGATGTTGTCAGGTAACATCTTAGAGACGAGAAATTCCTCAAGATCGTAGTGACGTGACCGCTGGAGCAAAAACGTGGGCCTCAAGGAAAGAGCTCGAGGTTTGCAAGATCGATCACATAACAACGTGCCTAACGTACAGACAAACGCACGGAATTAGCGCAAGACATACATATTACATACTGTGCTGTACGTAGCAGTCATCTTCTTTTCGGTCCACGTGGGCTTCGTTATTTCTTTCAGAGCTTCTGGATCCGTAAACTCGGGTTAGCCAGAAATACGGTTCTGAACTTCTGATTTGAAGATATGGTCATGAAGATGTTCTTGTTTCCACCTTGAACCACATGCTGTTTTCGGTTTCGGCCGCACGGGTCGGGTCTTACACTGAAGTGGACTTTTGACTTGCACTTATGACCAGATGAAATTTACACAATGCGTCTGGAGTCTGGACCCTACATGCATCTAATCTTTTACTGGAGTTCACGTTCTCTTTGACAGACACTTCCTGCAGAATTGAAATCCCTCAAGAATAACCGATTCAAATTGGATATGTATGAGTCGATATGAGTTATGTTACTAAATCAGGAATTGTTATATATATGATTCTGATTTTCACATTTGGATCTTCAAATTTGATATTTCTCAGAGCTTTGGAATGTGGAGTAAGAAAGTAAAATGTCCGAATGGTTTTGTTCCTTGCAGCAAGTCCGATTTTAGTTTTCTATAAAATGGGAGACATGATCTTGCCTGAATCGGCCTGGCTGGGATATTCGGAAGTGGAAAAGAAAAAAACACGAAGAGCGTCAAACTCATTAGTGGGAGCGCGGTTTTTCACCTGCACACTTGACTTGATACTCGTCAAGAAATGTGGAGTGAGAGACAGAGGCGAGGGCCAGATCTACATAGAAGAGAAAAGAGGGTGTAGGATCTTATGATTTGTAGGCTCAGTCTTTGACGCACAGAGAAATGATCACAACTTACAGGAACGTCCTCAACCCTTGAACTGTAGAATTCATCTCCCTGAACGTGAGCCAGCCTGCCCGCCTGCCTTCCACGTCACATCGTTGGCATGCCGATACGATAATGGTGTGTGCCGTTTGTCAACTTTCACCTGAAATCCAGCGCACCCACAACTTTTGAATCAACGGATAGGATTCTCGTCCCAAGTTGCTAACATGCAATGTTGGGGGAATTTACTTGTTGTGATTTTTAGTTAATTACATTCACTTGATCATACATTTACTCGGCTACAAAATCTCATGACCGGCCATGCGTCACTGAGGTGACGAGCTTGGGAAAATGCGACGAGATGCGACGCGAGATGGCCCAAACTCAGCGCAATACATTCTTGAGCGCGAAATGATACACCAATGTTGATGTGATACGTTAAGGCGCGATACAAATCAACACCTAAATAGAAATCTTCAGGATAGGTCTGATTCCATGCCTTGGAAAAAATCAAACGAATTTTAAATCACAAATAGTAATATTTTGATTCAAAAAGGTGACAAGTAAATTGCCCATCAACTTTAGGGTGGAGACACGGAGATTGAGATCCAACATGGCAGGGAATGTGATGCCATGTATGGTAGGAGATACCATTCATTCACAAAACTAGGAATCAAGCAAGAGACATGACATTCTTTTGATTTGTATCGTTCAGGGGTAGGGTGAACTTGTCAACTATTCTCACATATACATTTCATAAAAATCCCCAAAGAACTTATAATTCACTTCAGATTCTCTAGCCTTGTTCTGCACCCAGAAAAACATGAGCAGTAATCGAACAGAGTAATCTTGATGGGGTCTTCCCTTCCTTTTTTCTATATTACTTGGTGTCCCTTTGAATCGAACAGAAAACCCCAATCATGCCGAATCCAGTGATAGCGACTGACTGACGAATAAATATAACGCGCGTGTCTGGTATGACATGACGAGTGCATATCAAGAAAGCCGAGAGTCATTTGGATCATGAATCGAACCTCGCATCACAGCAAGCCGATGACCAAAATGGAGAAGGAATCTAACGCGAGCCCAATTCAGCCGGTTCAGGTAAGAAACGCATCGTCGCGTATAACTGAAGAGCCGAACCGCGACTCTGTCATGTCACTTCACACTGATGTGATAGGCCCCTAAGTTCGTAACATTATAACCTTAACGGTCACGCAAGTTCCCTCCGTGCGCCTATGGTGATTCGCCCCACCTCCTCCAGGTGGTCTGCTTCTGGCTTCACGTTGAGCGACGAGGAGAGTGTCCAGGCGGCGCTGCTAACATAGCGCCACACTCGCCAGCAGGCTAATTTCGGCCGAGTCCCAGCGCGCTTGCCATGTGCCATCCGAACATGTCACACCGACGCGAGCCACGTCGGATCCTTGCGGAAGAGGGCTCCACGCTGGACTTTGATTCGTCGACGACGTCATATATGCATCGGGTCTGGCTTTCCCAAGTCCAAAAAAAAATTTACTTCATTTACCCACTGTATATGTCGAAGAAACTCCACGGCCCACCAAAGATTTTGGCTGCTGGCTCTACTTTGGCAACTGCTTCTAGGGCCAGCTAACACGTCAGAGGGATAAAAAGAGACCGTGAAGCATGCGCGACGATGAAGGTTCTTGTGAGTCGTGACCCCAGTCAGTGGTGCAAGGCGACGGCAGGTGTAGTTGGTTTTGACCGCCGGCGCTTTAGCACTCACCCCGGCTCCACTTCCGTCGAGATGCCTTCTGTTCGTTCATACAATCTTCCATATTTTATTTCATTTTTTCTGTGAACCAATGGCGAAGGTGAAGTTGCAGGAGGGTGGGAGGGAAGGTCTATTTTTATTTCTATTTTGTCCATGTCGAAGGAAGGATCATTTTTCCTTCTTACGTCAATGAGCAGTTGCGGAATTCTTTAGGATGGACTCCAACGAGAGCGATGTCAGATAGAAAGTCACTCTCACAGGACTAGAGAGATCCGCTAACAACATCCTTGTGTTTGTCGGAATTTATTCCTTTCTATTGATCAATAACGAAGGTCAAGTTATAGGGTGGGAAGGAAGGAAAGATTTGGGTCGTAGGTCAATGGTGAGGTGAGGATGCACCACCATCCGGGCATTTTGAGATGAATATCGTCAAAATAGAAAGACAGCCACATGCCTTCATTCCCCATCCCTCCATGATCTGAAAACCGCCACCAACATCATTCTCACCTGATGTGGAACAGTCGCTGACACACGAACCCAAACGTGATTTCCTTCTCTCGTGCTGCTGTGACAACGACGGCCTATTTTAACCGATACCTCATCCACCTCACGCCCTAAACAGAATCAAATTCAATCAATCCAGATAAATAGACACAGTTACAACACAGTGCTACGACGAAATGAACTGAGTTGCTGAACTGAAGATCTGAAGAAACTATGTACGTAGTGCTTGCAGAAAGACCGTATTGTACAGTGCAAGAAGCAGGGTGAGGTCACTCGCCTGCGTTTGCAACGTCATGGAAAAACTACAAGAGACAGAGTAAAATAACAAAAGGAAAAAGTCAAACATGGAATAACATGGGAAAGTGATGGATCCGCATGGTGTTGCCCCGGACTGAAGGTCTGACTGCAAAAAACTGTCGGTGTTGTCTCTCGGACCGAGGGACCGTCTGTTGTGGACGCGGCGCTCCGCGGCTGTGAGACCGACCGACAGCAAGAGAGCGACATGCGAGAGACGAGACCAAACGAAGAGGAGGAGGATTGGGGTTTCCAGAAGGAGACAACGGATCTTCCCATCGTCCTCCGGATTCTCACCGATTCGCCTCCTTCCCTTCTCCGCCTCCCTGAGTCCTGACTTTTCATTTTTCGCCCAACGTTCAACTTCGTTCATCCCATTGGATTACGAGCACATCACATTCCTCCAGCTCAGCTCAAGGTATATAGCTCAGCGTGGCTATATAGCCACAGTGGCGAGCCAGCCAGTCACCCGGTCAGCTGTCATGTGTATTATGTTTACATTCCAATATACAGAGCCGAGAGGAAGGACCGACGGACTGACTTGACGAACCTAGCCGACGATTTTCGCGAGAATTGGTCGGGGACGGAGGATGGATGAGCCTGGAGGGGAGAGGTGAGAATCCAGTGAGAATCTAGTCAAGAGAGGGAGCGAGAGCAGCGGCATCGTCGTCATTAGCTGGTCATGAGTCACCACGCACAAGTGCCACAAGCGAGTCCCGAGTCCCGAGCACGAACAAGAAGACGACCTGGAATTCTCGCACTTCACAGGGGAAGGAACACGCGACATTTCTCTTCCCCTCCGCCTCACGCACCTGTTGTAGGCAGCGGGCTCCCCCCGCGATTCCACTGTGTAATCTAGCAGAGCAGCAGGTTCCGGATAAACTTCAGCCGCTCGAGCCAGGCAGAGGGCGAGGGCGAGGGCGACTGGCTACTCTAGCGGTCCAGAGAGAGAGAGAGAGAGAGAGAGAGAGAGAGTGTGATAGAGAACTCGGAGAAGGCGGCGAGTAGTGGTAGACGAAGTATCCCGCACTGCGGAGGAAGTCTTGCGAGGCATTTTTTGTATAGTTAGATAGCTCTTATCTGCGACTGAGAGACGAAGTGGATCTTGACTCTTTGGGTCAGCCTTCGGGGAAGGTTTGCCGCGTCTGTATAAGTAGTTGCGAGGCGTTTCGAGTGACACGCAAGAAGATTTCTCCGTTGAGTAGGAGGGAGGGAGGGAGGGAGGGACTCGGAAGAAGTGAAAAGAGAGATCCGAGCGGTGAGACCTCGGGCTTCCGTCGCGAAGGCAAATTGGAGTGTGTGACCTTGCGAGTGGCGGGCACCATGACGAGAACCAATGGAACTTATGGGAATGTCGAGTTTGGAAGCGGAGACGAAGTACTGCCTCTTGCGTCGGTACTTCCACGCGTTTTAGTTGTCTCACGCAGGACAGTGAGGAAGAATAAATTCGTCGACTTTGTGGGTTCGTTTCTTCTGCAGCGTTTTCCTTGCTTGGTCGTTTCCAGTCGCCTCCGAGTAGGCCATCGAGATTCTTCTCGGTAGAATGAAGTTATGCTGCACTCGTTGTTGTGAATTCAAACCGTGGGTCCCAATATTAGCTGTGAATGATGCCACACCTGGATCGATATCGACATATTTTATGCATGCATGATGATTCGAGCGAATGAAAGATCTTGTGAATTACAAATTGGACCGATTGTTTGATTGCTGCAGCCACTTGCTGTACGCTGAGTTCACATTGTCTTGGGAAATGTTGAACACGTCGGGATGACGACTGCGGTGACGATTGAGACATGTTTGTGTTGTTGCAGGAGAGTATCACCTGGATCTTGTTGTAAGCTACGGAGCTGTGCCGGTGATCGTCCCAAGGGTTTCTGGATTGCATTCCCTGTTGGACAGTTTTGAACCAATCCATGGAGTTCTGCTCTGTGAGGGCGAAGACATTGATCCCTCGCTCTACGAGAGTGATCTGTCTCACTTGTCACTAGAGGAAATTGCCAAAATAAAAAAGGCGCACAGCAGTGACACGCAGATTGACAAGGACAAAGACTCGATTGAGCTGCAGCTTGCGCGTCGTTGTCTGGAGCGCAATATTCCGTATCTTGGAATCTGCCGGGGTTCTCAAGTGCTCAACGTCGCTTGCGGCGGTTCCTTGTACCAGGTACCATTTTCTCCAAGATCCAACAACTCCATTCCTTTCACCACAGCTCTTGCCAGTAGAACATTTGCATGAACGGGACGTGCGAGCTGGGAAATTGGTCAGTTCTGTAGTGTTTCTACATCTGCCCTGATGTATTCAACAACTCAAACCGCTGTCACTGCAACATCACAGACAATGACTCTCGTAGCGTAGAGTGAAAAGGCCTAGTTGGCTTGCCGCGTTCTGTAGTGCGCTTTTCCCGTCGTGTGTTGTCCTCAATTGTACCACTGCGACAATGATAGAGGCTTTCAGTCGAGGGTTTTTTGCAGGTGAAAACATATCGCTCGAGCGAGCCTTTGGTTTTCTTTGTGTAGGATGACAGCGAATATTTGCTTTCATAGTTTCTTCGTAGTTGAGGCCTCGAATTCCTCTTTCTTCTGCAGCGGTTTCTGATTACAAACTCATATGATGTATATTTAGGATGTGGAGACGGAGCTGTCTTCCAAGAACGGCGTGGAGGTACACCACATAAATTATGATAACTACGATGGACACAGACATCGAGTGACCGTTATCGAGGGCACACCCTTGCATGAATGGTTCGCTGAATCGTTGAAAAAGAGCTCTTCCGGATCGGAGCTGTTTGTGAACAGCTACCATCATCAGGTACTCGGCATGCTTTGATTAAATCCTTTGTCCATGGTTTGGACCTCAATCCAACGTACATGCATATGCCTCGGCCAAGGGAGATTTATTTCAAGTGTCGTGAGCTCGTGAGTTTTTATGAATGCTTTGGAGCCTTAAACAACTCAAGAGGGTTGTCTACTGTGTCTTTGAAATTTACAGAACATTATTGTTCCTGATTCACATTCATCAGCAGTAACAGGGAAGATGTTTTCAGCGTTATGGAAGTTTTCTAACGTTGTGATTCGAAAATGTTTGGTGGCATGAACTTTGCAGGGCGTCAAGAGGTTGGCAACAAGGTTCCAACCGATGGCACATGCACCGGACGGCCTCATAGAGGCCTTCTACGATCCTGCTGTATGTAATCCTGAGGAGGGCAAGTTCATCGTAGGCCTTCAATTCCACCCCGAGCGCATGCGACACGAGCATGATATCCCCATTGAAAGTCAAACAAGCGAAGAACTCATGCAAGAGAGTATCTTTGACTACCCAGAATGCCCACGCATTTATCAGGTACAGTGTAGGAACGCTGTCCAGTTGACGTGCTATAGTGGATAGGGAGGCAGTGGATTCTTTTAAACATAATTTATTATATTTTGGGTCAGTCAATTAGTTTCGTCGTGTGTATATGCCAATGAGACGTAGTATATCTGAGTGTCGTCATTAACATACCCCTCGCATACAGCCATCTGCAGCTAGTCTGACTGAAGCAGTCCAGACGATTGATCTGGAAATGAATCACATCATGCGGTGCATGGATCAGGTGGCCTAAGTCGATCTCGTCGCGCTTTCGCAGGAATTTGTGAAGGCAGTGGTGGCATACCAGAAGAAGTTACTCTCTACGGGAAAGGAGAAGATCAGTAGGAAGTTTGATGCCGCAGTTATGGAGAGACAGCGAATGCAAATAGTGCGCAGTTTTTCATTGGCCAAAATAATATACGAGGAGGAACATTTGCGCAGCCCTCAGAGTGTTCACGGCGGCCAACATGCTCTTGCCGCGCTCAGGCATGGAGCGGTTCCCAATCAAAGCGAGCAGGAGCTCGAACTCGGCGCCCGATTCCTACAAGTAAAGCTCTCCCTTAGATCCCTTCTTTGATAATTACATATGTTGAGATGTCACAGGGTTTTGGAAAACGATTGCAAGTCGATCAAATCAGTCACGGATCGGCCTCCCCTCCCCCACTTGAAGTCGCGCGTGGCGTGGTCCCCTCCCTCCCCGATAGAGAATCCAAGCACAGCAAAGCAAAGCAGAGGGTGGAGTGGAGTGGAGTGGCATGGGGGTGGAGTGGCGTGGCGTGGAAGCGGAATGGAAAGGAATGGAATGCAATGGCGTGGCGTGGCGTGGCGTGGAGTGGATTCTAACCCAGTCTAACCAACGTCGGGACACTAACAGTTATTGTGATGCCTGTGTTCGTTCGTCTTGTCCTTGGACCTCTCAGGCTCTTAGCTGTGCGCTCGCTATGTGTCTTGAGGTCATTCGGTTGAGCATCCTCGCTTCTAAATGGCTCATGGGATACATGTTACTAAAAAAACTTCCATGTATACGTTTGCAGTCGAATACGGCTCTCAACTCCAAGCAGGTGAAGTTCCTGCATGAAATGGGGGCAACTGTAAGAAATTCATCACTGTTCTTGGAGAAGATGCAACTGAACGAACGGAAAGAGGCCGAGGCGAGGAAGATGATGGAAGGAATGCATGAGCAAGAGCTGCAGGAGTTTATTGACTTCTACAAGATGATGGTAGATGCTGCGTCTAATGTTCTTCAGCAAAAAAGAAGCCTCAAGAGAAATTTTTGAAACAAATGTATATAGATAGCACTCTACGGCAGCGATTGATGATACTGAAAATTCTCTATTGATTTATGCGGAGCAACGCCTTAGCACCAGCACCAGCACAAGCGTATCTGCTGCTGGGCTTAATCTCGGAGTGTAGTATACGTAGATTGAAGCTTATGGCTTCTGTCATCTCCAACTAATTTGACCGGAGCATCCACGAGAGATGGTAGAATTGCTTGTAGAGCCAGCGAGAGCTGCAGTCAATAGTATATGATGTTATCGATCTAGAACTGCGCACTGGCAAGTCTCTGGAGGTCGGAGATAAGTGAGTAGACGAAAGTGCTCACATCTCCCTTTTTTCGACCTTCATGGAAGATATTTTCTGCCCCACTTTGTGAAGTGCGTAGTCCTTTCATGATTTGACGCCTTGATAGTGGCGACCGGTCCGGTCACGTAACTATCGCACGTGTACAGTTGTTGATTACTAAAAATTTTCACGCAAATATTGATCCTTATGGATAAAAAGATCCAAATTCGTAGAAGAAGTGTGCTGCCAGTGCGAACTTTTTCATGGAAAGAATCTTCCCGGTTGCAGCCTTTAATTTATTTACAGATATGAAAATTTAGATTTCAGGGCGATTGTTGACTGTCCGTGCTTTCCTAACCTTTCAATTGGTTGTATCATCCGAAGTAATACGTTTGTCACGTGGATCGAAGTGAAAACACCACATGAGAGAGAGAGAGACTATGAACTCTTTTGGAAACTACCTGTCATCGCACTCTCTATTTCGAAAGCTGCTTCATCCAAGGAAGTGATTGATGACGGTAAAGTAACAGGCGATCACCTGTTACCCAGCCTATGTTCAACACCACTTGCCATGTGAAAACTTGATTCACTTCTCGACACTGGATGCATGCGTGCGGCAAAGTCAAACCGTGGAGTCCACTTCGGTACGACAGAAGGGAGAATGTCATCAGGTGGACACTGAACTCAGTGTCCACCTGATGACAAATGGCATATTCCCCTCCAATATCGTACATGAATGCATGTACCCACTTTCCTGCATCCGTGGTATGTATGAAATCGTCTAGCGCAGACTGTAAATTTGGCCGCGTTTTCTCCAACTCACGACGGAATCTTGAAGGCAGAATCGAACCACAGCGACCAGGAATTTTACAGCCCAAAGGGAAGAAAGAAATGAAGAAGGTGGACAGGAGTCAGTGGAGTGAGTCTCTTTCATCCCCACAATGGCCACATGCTGCAGCTAGCTTGCGCATTTCGGCCATGACCACAAGACTGTCGCTCGCGAAGTCACAAAGTCCAATCGGGACAGACTATCGACCCAAGACGAGGATGAGCTTTTTCGGGCTGTGGTGAGGGGGATTGCGAGTTCCAATTCAAAAGAATTGGATTTGGATATGGATATACTGTCTTTTGTCCCGCCCAACCGACCCCGACCCCACGGCTACCGCTGCCATGTGCCCTGTATTTTGCTGTCTTTCTCTCGCCCCTTGGCAATCCGGGAAGACACTGGCGAGAATAGTTCCACTGTCCAGCCGGATTGAGGAGTGAGTGGGTGAGTCACGCTCATGGCCGGGGGACGGTGGGCCGCATCCGTTCCGTTCCTTTCGTTGCAGAGAAATTCCTTTCGCACGCAGAGAAATCCCATCGTCGTCATCAGATGATTTCGCATCAGCTCCTGACAAAAAGACTGCAGTGTCACAGCTGCGAGTTCCAGCGCATATTCCATGCCGGATGACGACATCGGTGAGTTTCACGAATGACGCTCGGATCGCTGCGCAAGATCCCGTTCCTTTCTACCGTCTGAGCTCCCGTCCTATTATATACTTCCCCCTTCGTCTCGACCACGGTGAGGAAATCTCCACATACCCCACGTGCACCATGGATTTCTTCTTCCAGGGCTGCGAGTGTGTTGCTAATGCACCCGATGGCCGAGATGAGGAGAATCCTTTCCCGACACGAAATCAGGAGTGCGTTCGTCTCGTGAAAGCATTGGACATCTTCGAAGCTCAAATCCTCGCAGCAAATGGCGAAGGCTGCGTGAGAGGAACAAAGGGCGTTGATACTGGTGCGCCCGGTCTTTCCAGATCCAATGAGTTGCTCGTCGCCCATATCGAAGACCGATACCGGGTGACCCTGTACCCGGGTACCCGGGTACTCGGGCACCGCTCTCTCCACTCAGGTGATATGGTTCGTAGGCCGGCTTTGTCCGTGTCGGGCCCAAGGCGGATTCGTAAACCATGTCCTGGTCGCAAAATTTAGTTCTTGCTTTCCATTTTTGCACGAGGGTAAGAAAGAAAGGCGCACGCCGCTGAATGCGTGCGTGCTGCAGCATGCACATGTCTGATCTTCTGTCGTCAGCACCGCAACCACCAGGCAAGAACACCCGGTTTGCTTTTACCCTACGCGGTTGCGCGGCCATGCCAACCCCTTCCTACCTATAGTCATGCTTGCTTCCGTCTTCATCCATTACATCTTCATTATTCACATGTGAGTGTGGTATCACTTTAGATGCAGCAATCAAGTGTTCATATGACTCGTTGTCTATTCGGAGTGCAGAGTATAGTTACCCATGATACCATTAGGGATGTGGTGTTTGCTATAGCGCCGGAGTGTGGATACCTCACCTAGAGAGAGCATTGGTACTAGGGTTAGGGCAGCCATGTACTTGGTTCGGGAGGACCAAGTCACTTTGGCTGATGTGATGGTTACCGATCCTACTAGAGACATAGTTTCAGAGGGGGTGATCACCCATCCTCCAAAATGGGCCGCGAGTGGAGCGGGAGTAGCCAAGGTCTCCAAGTATAGAGGTATGCAGAGAGGTCACCTCTTTGTTCCTCTAGCTTTGGAGTTATATGGAGCTATGGACACCGACTTCGACATGTTCGTGAGGGAGTGTGCGAGAGCCTACCATACTACGCGACATGGGGTATCACTCTCTTTAGCTTACTGTATAGCCTATTTTAGGCAACGTTTTTCCATTGCTCTACGGAGAGCACTAGTTGGTGCAATCCATAGGAGAGCAATCACGTTACGTGATGCTTCTTCATATGCTCCTATTGTTTGTAGACCTTTTGACTTGGATAGTTCAGATATTTTAGGTGATGTAGTACATATTCCCCAGTGTGATACTATTGGGGCCTAGCCCCATGTTACAGGTTTGGTTCCATCCTTGTACGATTTAATGGGGTCTTCCTATCCCTTTTGTTATTTTATTTTCTCGGCCTACCTATAGTCATGCTCGCATATCACTTCCTTCTGAATACAAAAGAAACGAGAGATTGAATCTCTCTGTTGATAAATCAATATGTCTTTGATATGCCTTTGGGGTCTAGAACATTTTCATTAATCAAAACTGTTTTTCATTCCGTGAGATACCTAAAATAGGTTTAATGCTATGCATATATGTTATCTACAATAAGAAAACCATAAATATACATCAATAAATTTAGTATGAAAAAGTTAGTCATGGTCTCTCACAAAATTATCCATACCTTTTCCAATCGTTCTATGGATACAAATATAGATGTATGTAAAACTCCTAGAGCTATTACAATCAATTCTAGCAACAAACATATATTAGTTACGTAGTTACTTCTTACTCTCTCTCTCTCTAATAGTGTCCCTTTTTCTTCATGGACCGTTGCTTTTCCTCTTCAAGACTTTTATTTTTCTTTCATATGTTCCTGTAGTAGATAGACCTTTTGATCTAGATACTCATAATATTTTAGGGGCAATAGGACATATTGACTATCGTGATGTTATTGGGACTAGCCCCATCCTACCCCACTTGGTTTCATACCTTCAGGACTTGACGGGGAATTCCGTTCTTTTTGCTCTCTTACTCTTGCCCAAACTACTTTTTTTCTTCGATTCCCATCACCTTCAGAGGAAACACACCATGACTTCTGAACAAAGGCCCGGTTCCCCACTGGACGCCCGATACGTGGAGATTACAAAACTCCTCACGGCCCATTTCACCATTTCAAGCGTCAGGTTCACAATATGGGCTCCAGATAAAGTCTGACACAGCTGTGGCCCAGTACACCTCTCACAAGTTCAATTGCATCTCACGACGATTTTAGTGGTTTGTTCATGCATGGCACAGGATGTATTGGTTTATACAGAGGAGCTTTGATCATTGTTGTCCAAGTGATGATCAACCCACACTAGTTAAGCTTTAAATTAGGTTCATAATAGAAGAAGATTGTCCTCTATCCAAGGAGGCACCCATGTTTCTTCGTATTATCTGTCTCTCTCTATAACACACACACACACACACACTAACTAGGTCAGTAGTTAATTATGCGTTCAAGTGTGCCCTAACGATTGAAGAAAAATAGTGACATGTATGAGCATGTGACATGAAGACACATTTTGTAGATAAAGTCCACAAGTTGAAAAACATGGAGGGATCAATTACGTTACTAAGCTATATGAGATATAAACAGCACCAAAAGAGAATCGCAACCCATGGAATATCCGAAGTAACTTTAGAAAAAACCTAGAAACATACAAAGCAAAGGGTACAAAATCAAGTAAAACCGGCTCAAAATCAAAAGTCTAAAGGGAGAGAGGTAACTTCTTTCTCGATATATTAAAAATACCCTAAAAATCTTCTGCATGAAAGTTCTAGGATGCAACAAAACTGGAAGGTATGGGAGTACACAAACTATCATAGCGATGTCTGAATCAACTTCTTCACCTTATGCACTTACAATGTGATACCAATAGTCTATTCAAAAAAATTAAGACATATATGCTCCCTACTGACTGTCACGCTAGAATCGTGCAGTCTTACTAAAAATTCAGTGCAACTCTTGTACATTCATCTCCAAAGTACGTACCTATTAATCATTCGATACCTGCAGATTTCAGCATGAGCACTAAGTTTTTATGTTCATTCAATTGAATATATAGTAATGATAATTGTATTACGTGTGGAATATATGATTACCACATGTATAAAAGCTTACTGTATAAACGCTTCCAAAACATATGAAGGTCGAGTCATTGGTCTCTCCGTGATGGATTTCTAATGGGATCATAGTGAGTGGACTTGTCCACTCCCTATGATCCCATTAGAAATGTGGTCTAACAAAATGTCATGGATCATATATCTAATGAAATAGTGTGTAATTATCTCCTAATGGGGTCAAGTGTGGATGTTTATATTACAATCAAGATTTACATAAGCAAGACTCTAATCACATCTAATTTACGAATAATCAAGTCCAAATCTCACCTAAGTTATAAATATAGATCTTCTGATACATAATAACATGATAAATCAACATAATTGTATTAGCAAGAATCAGGCTAGACTTTTGTCAATTCTCATAGTAGCCAGTATCCGCTTTTATGGCAATGATGCATGGCTATGGTTGATCGTTAGATATCTATCAGGTCATTGAGCATCTCATGATTTATCATTGTTTATTTGGTTTAATTTAATCATCATTATTTAATTTGGTAACATGCAAATGCAACTTGGATGTATTTGGAACTCAATTGTCAAATCTAATGCAAGATAATGATCACACATGATATTGGATGTTGTTTTGGCCATCGGACAAAAAAGTGGTCATATATTCGGAGAGAGAGAGGTAATATATCCTTACTTTTTTACTAAGTCTATGACTATTCATATATGTCAAGGAAGTACATGAATTTTTGTGGCGGATGAGATATCTCCGACCAGACCAAAGAGTCTATAGCTATTAGTTGTCCACCTGAATTCACTGCGGAGATGCGCACAGATGCTAAGATTCTCAAATATCGCAATTTACAAGAGTGTCAACTCTTTATCCTATTGGTCCGAGAGATGATTGGATTGTTTTATTCACTAATTTGCATGTCCACATCATGGTAGTAGACATCAAGTACACTTCTCATCATTTTGAGTACATTGTTTTGGAACTCGAGTTGATTTACTTGTACAACATACATGGGTGGACTTGTACTACTTGATGATTTCTATACTTTTTGTTATTTTACTTTGTTATCCAAATATTTTACAACACGTATTGGACTCCAACATTGAGCAAAATATGAAACTTAAAGAGCGTGCTTGTTTGAATACCTCCAGTAATCATATTGTACTTATAATTTGACCTACCATATAGACTAAGTTTTTTTTTTTTTTCAACATGCAAAAAATTTAAAGTGGGAAAGGTTGGGTATGATTGTACCTTAATCAATGAAAAATTCATTGTTTTTTTATTCATATCTTAACATTTTTTGTTACTCTTGCAAAAATTATATTCTAACAATAAAATTTGGATGGATATCTAGATGATATCTTCATCATCAAATATGTATAACTTCTACCTTCATAATTATCAAAATTATAAATTAATGCTAACATACTCTAGATGAAAAAATTAAGTTATCTTTGACAATGATAATTGATGTGAAATACATATAGTGATAACATGGCATATATCATCTTTCTATTCTCCAGGGGTGGTTGATATATTATTCACAAAAAATCATGAAATATATATTTATTCATATTATGAAATAATACTAATAATCTATTTATTTTATAAAATTTCATTATTTTCAACATCATATCTAGAAAAATGGATTGTCCTTGTAAAAAATAAATTTCATTTTGTATTGTGCAAGCAACAAAGAGTGTACAAACATAAACAAAATAACTAAAAAATTAATTTATGAATATTTTTTTAAAAATTATAATATTTTAATTTAATTTTATACGTGATATATTTAGATATATTTTTAACATTTAATTAAAAAATTATTTTTATTTAAGTCAAATGTACGATGAATTATTACTAAAAAAGTTTTAAAATTATTTTAAAATTATATTTTGGTTTCATTTTTAAGAATTAATAACAAGATATTATTCATCTATAATTAAATAAAAAAGAGGAATAAAATGAAAAAAAAATATAAAGACAAGATGAAATTTATGAAAAAAAAATTTAATAAACTAATGCATCAAATTAAATGTAATAAAATTGAATTTGAAGTTTAAGATATTTTATAATTGTATAAATTTTAAGATTTTTAACAATGTAATAAAAAAATGTTTGATAATACTTCATTTTTTCAAACTTTAAAATTTAAAACTTACTTGTTTTTATAGAGTCATTAATCATTATGTAAAATTGATATTTAAGTCTATATTCTCAAAAAAAAATCAATCTGAAATCTAACATAAAAAAGTAACTTTCACGTAATTAGATTGGTTTATAAATTAAGATGCGTATTTGATTGAAAATACATGTAAATAAATTGATAGATTTAATTCATGTGTTAAATTTTAATTTTTTAAGTATATTACTATTTTCCTGATTTCATATGTAAAAATTAATTATAGTGAAATCAAAAGAAATATCATCAATCATAACTTCTGGAATAATAATTAGACATATTGATTAGAAGATTGTTGTTGCTGAAACTGCAAATTGCCCTGCTGCATTGCAATATCTTGCTCCTTATACTGGAGCTGCTTTAGCTGAATACTTTATGTATCGTAAACAACTTTATGTATCGCCAAGGCCCTGCTTCTACGAATAGTACCTTCAATCTTATTTCCTGATATATGTGTTAATACTATACATCCATTATCTAAATAAACTCGAAATGTTGCATTAGGAAGTGATGTTCGCGGGTAATTGGTAACTCGTCAGGATCATAATCTGAATGTTGTAGGTTGGAAAGTTGCACGATGTATGAAGGGCGAGGGCAGTCATTGCTGCACATAGTGAGTTTTTATTTATCTCTCTCTCTCAATAAATTAGCACAACGTTTTTCGGCGAAGAACGGGATTCGAACCCTATATATTCATAATTATATTAATGAATTAATAACTATCATTAGAGCTTTTAAATTATAATCCAATATGCAATAAATATAAGTGATAGTGCAATGTGCATAATCCAAGCATGAAGCATAAGATCTAACCAACTGAATGTTACATAAGTTATCATTATATAGAAAAACAAGTTAGACAGTGATCAATTCATATCAACTAGAAGTTCCTCCCACCATGTCGCCTTGCATGTTGCATTAACAACTCCTTATATGTGTTGGATACTCAAATTGCATACCATGTGAATATTCACATATCTTGAGAATATTTGATGTATTAAGAGTACAATATGTTAATTGAAAGGTATAACTTGGCTGAACTGAAATATGAACTTGAAAGTCATATGTGGGAATATGTATACACATGAGGTAGGAAATGTATCTAACAACTCTTGAGCTAACATATCAAACATCCTTTGATCACTTTCAAAACGAGAAAGTAGGGACAATTGCTTCACTGCTCGTGATAATTGATCATGTGGATAAGTAGTCACAAAATATGCAAAACTAGCACCTTGCCATAAGGAAACTAGAATGGTAATGGTAACACAAGAAGTTGCAAAAGTGACAAAGTATAATAACAAAAGGGATGGTAACACAAGATGATTAAGTACTTCAAAGATTCAAACTTTGAACTTGTGGTTAAAACTCTCTTGCGCAATCACGTCCATCACATTGAGAACATCAAATCCCACATGGGCGGCAGGACTAACAAACGATGATATGGACAAAAGAAAAACATGAATAAGATAGATGCGCTAGAGGGCCTACTTGGATAGTTATAAATTGAAACATGGCAAATAATCATCCCCTTAAAGATCTTACAGTTGTATTACCTGTGCCGGATTAGAACTCATTTATTTCTCGTCCTTCGTCTACCTTTTCTTCCCAGGGCAAACTCTTCGCAACATCGTTGGTAGAGAAGATACTCCATTGCCATCTGGATCATGTACTTTCTACTTGCATATTGTTTACTTCCTTGGGTGTACGTGAACCCATAGATAACTTCGCTTGAACTGTATACTGCTTTTCCAATTTTATCCATTTGCAGTGCTATGGGGAACTTGTTACGATGTGTTTGCTGTGTTTGCTTAAATCCTGCTGTTTGCACTTTACAGATGTCTGACCTTTGACCTGATACTGATAGAGGCATTGAGTATTAAGGGGTCAAGATCAAAAAGAAAAGAACTGCTGGAATGAGAACCATTTGGAACTTCGGCCAGAAAACCAACTGGAAAGTAAACTATCGGGAAGATTAACACTTTGAAGACCTCCAATACAATTACAAAAAAGTCCTCTTCTCCGTTCACATCACCGGTGTATCCCATGATAAGCGGAAGAACATTTCAGGGCACTGATTAGACGAGCTTGACGACTTATCGTAATCACTGGTTTTCATTCTGATTGACCACCAATTTTGCACAACAGCAAACCAGCGAGGTAAACGCTGTAACAAAATCGACCCCTTCATCATCTCCCTTTAAGTCATCTGCTTTAGTGCTTTGTTAGGACCTTGTGAACCACAATTCGATGTGTTTAGACTATGTTATAAGCGTTCTCATGAAAGTGCAATGTCGGAGCTCTGATACTGTACTGGTTACCGCAGCCGACACTTTATTAGTTTTAGCTATTGTTGATGTTTGAAGTTTACGTGGTCAAAGACCCTCGAGAGAATCAGAAATTGAATGTGGACCCGTTGCCATGTCGTGACAAATACAGTTCACAGTTCTTGTGTATGGTATCCTGCACAAACAAGTTATCCATGTGATTTTTTAAAATATATAACAGGCTGCGGGGTCCTGTCACAAGGATAAGAAGGTTCCTCCAAGCTAGAACATATAAGATGACAAAAACTTCCATATCTGCACATATACTTCATTCAAGAAACATTCAGCACTTGAAGCAAGCGGAAAAGCTCAAAGAAAATGCTGCCGAAATTGACATTGTGTCCACAATGATTGGCATCTGACGAGAATGAAGGTGTCGGTGCAGCCTAGCAGACGGACATGCCGAGTGGCTTTCTCCATCCCAGTGACGCGAGTCTATTTCCAGAAACCAGCAAGACTTCATTTGCAAGTTAGATAGAAACAAATAACTAGATCATATCACAAAATACCAGTCTCCGCAATTCTTCTAAGAGCTTAAGACAAGGGCCGCTCGTAGACTTAGCTTGTACAGCGAGATGCATGACATACGACTCAATGCAATATACAACTGCCTACCATGGGCAAATGAATCGAGATTTATGAAGTTTCAACTCGTCACAGCTCCTGCTATACGGAAAAAACAGCTACTTCGCGTCCCTATGTTTATGTTCATCTTTTCCTGGAAATTTAACTGCTATATACGTACTGCCTTTAGAACCTACATAGATACAGAGGAGACGAGACGAGACGAGCTGCCGATCGGATCAAGATCACTAGCTCGCGGGGGAGAGTGAGGCAATGCAAAAGAGAAGAAACAACCACTCTCATCCCTCACATCCGATCTGATACTAAATGACGGAAGGGGCCCCGAATCTAACTATTTACACCTCCACATCAGGTTGGAAGTAACCTCTTGTGAAGCTCTATACGACCCCAAATGCTTGTAGACGCACACCTTAATATCAATCTTCGTCACTCTCTCTGGCAGATTCCGCACCTTCGTCGGCTTCTTCTACCTCTTCCTCTTCTTCATCCTCATCGGTATCAGGCTCAACGGCTTCTTCGTCATCCTCTCCTTCCCCATCTTGGGGATAGCTATCATCATCGTACTGTCTGTCCTCATCTTCCTCATCACCTTCCTCATCCTGACCATTTTCGTCGCCATCCTCAGCTTGGCCTTCATCATCACCCTCTTCTACCTGAACTTCCTCTTCGTCCCCTTCCTCGCCATCCTCGTCTTCATCTTCCTCCTCTTGCATTGCACCAGTCAGATCCTCTTCTTCCTCCTCTTCCTCCTCTTCTTCTTCCGCATCTTCTTGTTGATCCTCCATTTGTTCTTCTGATCCATCCCACTCACCTGATCTAAATGCATCTTCTTCCTCGCTTTCGGCCTCTTCCTCCTCGTGATCTTCCTCAGGCTCCGCAACCTGCCCCTTGCGCAAAACAACTTCATGAGACATTAGTTCATTTGGATTCTTCTCTTTTGGGAGTTTATCAATTCTGCGAACTGCGACACTACGTCGTCCTCCACGTGAGCCACGTCCGCGCGGCCGTCCACTACCGCGGCCACGAGGTCTACCTCTGGATCTGCCCTGCCCTCTTCCTCCACCCTTCCCTCCTTGCTTCCCTTCAGCAGCCCCTTCCTCTTGAAACTGGAGTTTGCGCTTTGAAGCGCCCTTCTTCACAGTGGCCCTGGAATTAGTCGTCGCAGGAGGTGCACTTTTGCTGCTACGACTGCCCCGTCCTCCACCTCTGCTACCGCGACCTCTACCCCGCCCACGACCACGACCTCTTCCGCTGGCCACATCCACCACTACGTCACCATCTTCATCCACGTCTGTTTTCTCAACAACAGGCACTTCTGGCGTGGTTCTCGACGGGAAAACACCGATGCTGGTGTGCATAAGCTGGACATCATGAGCGAAAGAAACATTAGAATTTCAATATCATTCCATTATATCATGTCCAGCATTTACTACAAGGAGAGGCTACACATCGAAAATCTCTTTTGGAAACAAAAATGAAACGGACTGGTCAAATGTGGACATAGTGCGACCCAGACTCTTCTCAACAATAAATAAATTTGCACTTGATACAATCTGCAAAATTGTGAGGCAAAAGCAGGAAAGAGCAGTGTTTTGGGGTGTTAAAAGCCAGAACTGTAATGCTTTGCAGGAAAGAAGGAAGAACTCTAAACAACCACCTTTTCCATAAAAGACTCACATATGCTTGTGATATACTCGACTAATACATATTACTATCGTCCAAGTGAACTTTCACATATCAATTCTAAACTGATCATGGAAAGCCATTAACTTACATTCTTCCGCTCTTCCTCTTCTTGCTTTTGCCGTCTCTTTCTCTCCTCCGAACTGTAGGAGAGAGCAGCGTCGAATGCCATAACGCGAAGTGCTACAGCCGCAGAGGTTTGTGGCACCCATGGAGCAACCTGATTAGCAATGGTTACAGAAGATGCACTGGCACTCAAGAGCTCCTCAGTTGTTTCGTATGAGGATGACAACCACTCCCGATGAATCCGGCTTTCAAGCTCTGTAAGACACTGCAATGACCAATATACTCGTTCCGGTTACAAAGCTGCATATTGACAATGAACAAGTCTCAACTGCAACATATTCTTCATCAATCCAGTAATTTTGCATTACAACTTCACCATTTCTATTTCCAGTCTTTGTCCACGATCCTTTCTTGAAGGTCCCATTGAACAAGTTCTCTCCAATTATTTACTCGTGATAGTGGTGACGAAGAGTCTGCAGGTGTAAGCAGAAAATCTAGTGTGAACAGACCTGAAGCAGTTCAGACGGTGTCACCGCACGCTTTAAAACAGATGCCCATGCTTTTCGCTCCTGATGATCCCATGGATCCTTGAAAGCTTCAGAAGGGATGACTGTCTGCACTCATTGCAAAATATAAACGTCAGACACTGAAGAGACATTGACATCGTTTTGGCTGAGCTTCGATCGTATCTTCTAAACAGAATACTAGATTACTAGCTCTCGCCGTTCATATGAACCCAGAAAAACAGAAGGCATCGTCATGAAAATTGACTGAAGGCTCCGCTTCAGCTGAACTTGTTGTACGTCTTCAACACGGTAACTTTCGCGTGATGACAAGTAGGATCTGAAAGAAATCTGGGAAATTATCTGGACGAATATAGATTCCAAAATGGTAGACGGGTACTGTATTCTTAAGTACCTCAATAGATAAGATGTCGGCCTTCAGAATCTGAATTCTCGGGGGAACAGATGAAGGACCACATAATTTCCATGCTGGATCCTTTTTCTTCATCTTGTCCTCGCATTCTCGGGCATGAAAATCGTGCTTGGTTTGTGCTTTTGGAAAGGTTGCATGACAAAACTGGCAATGCTTGTCAATTGCAGAATAAAGCTCATGACATTTGGGACAACAAAGGAGTAAGTCCGGCTCTCTCTTCCTCCCAGTTTTAGCCACTTTCAAGGCAGACAATGACCTTGTGTTTTCCGTCCACGTCCATTGTTCGAAATCTTTGAAACGTTCGAACGCTCTCTGCTTCTCCGCATCAGTCTTCCCAAGGTCAACAGAGATCGAACCAGATCTCGCGGGGATCTCCACCCCGAGTCCACTTGAAGGACTACCATCGACTGCTGTCCCATAAGATGCTCCGGAGGCACCCCCTCTTCCGGCACTGTCAGTGGGTTTTCCAGCCTCCCCAAGTTCAGATTTTACATCATGGTGCGAAACAGATGAAGAACTTGATGCAGCAGCAAGCCTCATCGCTGGTCTAAGAGTGCTCTCCAACCTAACCAAAACAGCATGGAGCGCAGCTTCCCTTGTACCTCGAATGTCAAGTGAAGACATCAGTGCATCCAAAGCCTGGAAAACCCAACAAATTTCATCAGTCCAGACAAGTGGTTCAGAACGTTAGCATTACAACGAGAAGGAGATGGTACATGGATGGTTTAAAATGAGCAATTATCTAAGAGAAAGAGGAAAAGTCGTCCAACATACTTCTTCCGTATCAATGACCTCCCAAAGGCCATCTGCGAAGGATTCAAAGAAGATACGGCCACAACTTGGATCTTGTCCACCCCTGCACGTCACAAATTGCCAATATCGATTTCGTCGCCGATCTGTGCCCAATGGGAGTGATCTAACTACATACAACTCTTCGGCCCAGACTCCGATATCGGCTTTCACTTGAGCGCGTGACCTCTCTGTCACGTGACCAGACGCAACAGCTTCTTGAGTGACGGATCCTTCATGAGGTGCGCTCTTCTCATGGATTGATCCGTTCTTCTCCTGGACTGTAAGACTCTTCTCTGCAACTGACGGGTTGTGCTCGACCGACCCCGGGCCGTCAGGAACCATGTTAGAGTCAGCGGGCACCAGATTTAGCTCCAGTATTGTCTCTTGCTTCGTGCTCACTACAGGTTCAACTACCTTCTCCACAGTGACAGTAGTAACAGGAACAGAGCCTACGTCGACCATTTCACCAGACTCGTTCTTTGCAGCAGCCAGCAGAGCTGGCTGTAACCTTAAGAGCTGCTCTTCTTTGTGACGCCGCCGCTCAATCTGAGCTTCAGCCCACATCTGTCGCTTCAGAGCACTCGCTGCTTCCATTCGAGACTGCAAAATTCAACTCAAGAATGTGAGTTTTTATGTATAAAAGAAACGGCGTCGCTCTATGATGCATTGATCAAGTAGGTGGAACAACGTAGAAGACCATATTGCCAAAGGTGCCTTTGATGTGTACATGTCAAAATAACTCAAAAGAGTAGGAGAAAGCTACCCAGTGAATGGACCAAACTACAGAAAAAACAGCCCTCCTCATATGTAGCGAGAATATACCTCCAACGCAAGCCGTATACTGTTGCCTTCATTCACTACATTGATCAATGCCACAAGAGCGACCAACCGCTCCTCAACACTCAGCTCGGCGTACTCTCCTTCCATCAACCCTTGTACCCAAGGTTCACCCACTTGGCTCTCATCGATCTCCATTTCCTCCTCAGCTAGGCTTTCCGACTTTGCCGCATCTTCAGCTTGCAAACTTTCATCCTTCAACTCAGACTCCTGTTGCAGGTAAAGCAAAGGTCAACGTCGAAGTCGCTCCGAAATATCAAAAAGGGTCCTGGACTCTGTTTCTTGAATCTAATAATCGAACCCTAGGATGGACAGCCTCCTTATGAGCATAATGCGTTTCTTACCTTTGGTATAGGGGTATCAACATCTGCATCTGCATCGGCATCGGCATCTGCATCCTCGACATCCTGCCCGTCAGAATCATATTCTTCATCTCTTTCCACTTCTTCGCCTTCATCGTTTTCCTTCTCGGCTTCTTCCACATCCAAGAACCCACTTTGAAATAGTCGAATTCTTTCTCTGGCAGCCTGTAATACTTCCTCTGCATCCTCTGGATCTTTTCTGAACGCAGGCCGAACACAGTAGGTAGAAGGAGCCACGCGCTCGAATAAGTTGGTGTCACGAGACAGTGCTGCAGCTATAGAAGCCTCGGGTGTTTTGCTAGTTGTCAAGTCTCGAAGGCCTGATTTCTGCTTGACACATTTCACCACATCTACCAATCAGATTAGAATCAAGCGCACTGACACCACGGAGACTCCTAGAAAGACACATTATGTACTAGGAATAAGAATTCAAAACTGACTTCAGAGGCGTCAGTTCATGCATCTTTTAATACAACTATACCTGTATTCTGTCGGCAACTTCCAAGATAGTGAGGCCCTTGCTTCCTTCCAAGGACAAAACGTGAAATGCAGCATATTTCACCGTTCCTGGTGTAAGGCGATATCGACATCTACGCAAATGTCCAACTCCCTTCCCCTGCATAAGAGCCACCGCACTTGCTGCAGCAGCTCCTGAACGAAGAATTGAGACGGCATTTTCCTCCTCGACCGGCTCCTGTAATAAGATTCACCGACTAAGATTCAATTCGACATCGCATAATAATTATATATTCATACCGTAATTCCGATATGTTCATACCACCTCACAGTTCAGCTTCGTTTCCAGCAATGAAGCATAAAATTAGGCAAGTTCTCTTATTTTATGGAAAAAACAAAGAACTCTCAAAAAAAGGTTTTTACGTCTGAGACGACTCCCTACAGACTCAGCTAGGCAAGAGATAAATTCGGCCAAAAAAAGGCGTATTCATGAACGTCACCAGGGATCCAGATATGTCTAATATCTCCGTAAATGACTGAAACAAACCAAAATGAAGACAGAAAAGAAAAGGGACAGATGTTATGTTTCAAGAGCATACGGGTGGGTCTCCTGATTGACGTGATGGACGAGGAAATACCTCGACCTCTTCTCTGGGTCGTGCCGGAGCCTCTACATTTCGCTTTCTCCACTTAGGACCGTAACCGGCTGCCAGTGCAAATTGCCGTAAAATCTCTGGCCAAGTCAAAGGGTTTACGTGCTGGCCCCATTCTTTGATATCGAATCCCCATTCGTAAGCCTGCGAAACAGACTCCAAATAAGAAAAGCAACTTGATATAGTTCCCGTGATCAGGGATTTCAACATAATGGGGTAGAATTCATGTTATTGAGAGACAACTTTACCAGAAACGAGCACTTACCGCTTCTACAAGCTGAGGGTGTCCACCAGAGGCAAGGGCAATGGCATTTTGGCTGCCCCCTGCTCCACTGGTCGCAGCTTGTGCTGCATCTTCAATGTTTTTGACCATCGTCTTGATAAGTGCAATATGTATTTCACCAAGCAGCCTTGGATCCTGACATTCCCAGATGAGTGAGCAAAAAACAATCTTCCAAGGTTCAAGAAATCTGTAATTACAACACACCTCATTGCACTAAAATCAGCCAAACCTTATTGGATTGAAAGGGTTTGTGACGTACAAAGTCATGAAGGCTCTGAGCAAACTCGTCGAGAGTGAAGGGCCACAATCCAATGACATCAGCAAATGTTGTCAAAAATCTCCAAACCTGCAAAAGTAGATTATATGCACAACGATTGATCACAAGGGGTAGATTATATTTGTATATCTAGGAAACTCTACGAAACCGAACAAGAAAGCAAGGTTTTATAAACAAGACCTACGGAGCTCGTGTCTAATGAATCAAAACACAACACGTTAAGAGTAATTACCATGAAGAAGTGGCCCATGCAATGTTCCAGCTCATTCCAAGGACGAATTGCCAATGGCAGCTTCATTCGAACTGACGCAGGGGGGAACTTCTTCAGCAACACTGAAACATCCGAACAAAATACACGAGTAAACATTAGAAGAGCAAGGAGACGTCATATTGCGTACACTTACTTGGATACGTACTCAGAAACGCATGTCTGGCTATAAAGGAACTCCGAGTAGCAATCACCAGATCTCTCAAACAAGATAGTTGCGAGCTCTGAGTTATTTGACATTTTCTCCTCACAAATCCATGTCTGTCCACTTTTTACAAACGAAATCTTGAGTATCCAAGATTCCCTAACTAAAACACACGACAGGCGATCCAGAAACCAAAATATTTGGAGTAGAAGGGATATTATCAACAATCATAAGGGATATGTGCCCATGTGCCTACCCTTGGAAATGTCCATGACCTGGGCACCACCATCATCCAGCCCATTGACAGAAAACAAACCCTGCGCAGTCGCAGCCTCCATCAACTCTAGCTGCTCATCGTCAATAGTGTCCATGGACTCCTTCGATAATTTCTTCGCTGCTGCCCTCTCTGAAGCAGCCTTCAGCCTGGCAGCTTCTTTTGCCTTCCTCACCTCTTCTTTGCGTCGTTGCTTTTCGATCTGTGGGATGTAAACGCGAAGTGTTTGACACAAAATTTGAATGTTGTACACATCTAGGATACCGACTAGAAAATGTGATTACCCTCTTCATATTCCAGAAAACAACTGCTACCCACACAACAACGACTCAGCAATCGACATACCCGCTTGTTCTCCTTGAGGAGCATTCTCTCCCGACGCTCCATTTCTCTTCTGTGTTCTCGTTGAATCCTCTCTTCCTCTCGCTGCCTTTCGCGAACAGCTCGTTCCTCTTCTTTCCGTTTATCGCGGTCCTGTTTTTCTAGTTCTCTCCGCATTTGCTCCTCTTTCTGAAAGAACAAAACACATCAGAATACTCCAGTATCAACAAACACGCGATTCGATTGCTTATGGCATAAACAACCTGATTACCACATCGGTCTAATGAGATACGTAAGGTGTACTCATTGGTCTTTGCCTGCCATGCCCTACGAGAACAATAAAAGGAGCTCCTGAGTTGCTACAGAGAGAAGGACTGTAGCTTCAAGCGCGTAGAAGTATCTTATTTATACAGTAAATCAATTTGCTCCATTCCATCCTTCCTTTAGAAGAAGGTACGAAAAACTCCCAAATTTTATTTCGTGGAACAACTATTTTTCTTATTGCAGAAAGTCTTGATTCAAGAAACAACTAGTGGACAGAGACTAACATACTTGCTATTCGACATCCTTCGAGTCTTTCACACTGTAGCAAAATTAGTCTCTCTTACCTTGCGACGAACAATCTCTTGCCTCTCCATCTCTCGTTTCATTCGCTTCACATGAGCTTCTGACTCTTTTGCCACCTTCAACTCTTCACTCTGCATATGAAAGATGTCCGGCATATTTGTCAGAACACACAACTCATTCCCAGGGACCGTTGGAACTAAAAACATACAAAGTAGCTAACGACTACTTAGTCCTGTAACTACTGTGGCGAGGGAATACAGAGTACGGTGATCCCGACTTCCCATTCCATGCCCTAGCTCCCTCCCTCCACGGCTCTTCTCAAAATCCAATCCAAAACCAGCCCCACAAAAAAAACACCCGAAGTAAACATACCTTGCGCTTCTTCTCCAACCTTGCTTGTTCATGTTCATGGAAGAGGGCTAGACTTTCGGTGGGGGCTACAGCGGATTGGTTAGCCGCCATCGCTTGGATTGCAGATTGACGAAAGCCCATTTGCCCCTCTACGTCAAAGCTATGATACAGTCCCCGCCGTTGAGGGTCATCCAAACCAAGCCCATTTTGTGCATACAAACCACTAGGCCTGCTTTCACCTGGCGGTAAAAGGCTAATCCCAACATTTTGCACTCTTTCTTGCGGGAAGCCATACCCATCCCCTGAAGGTAAGGAATGCATATTTGTGGGTAAGAAACCTCCCAGTGGAGAAAGAGAACGAACCCTGGAAGCTGGAAGCAAATCAAAGGATCTCTCAGCATTCGGGTGAAGATTCAACTGGATTTGTCTCTGATGGCTCTGACTCTCTTCTCGTGCAGTAGGCTGCTCAGGTAGAAACTGGAACTCTCGAGGTGTTCTTGGCACTTGCTGGGCACTGAAACTTTGCTGTCCAGACAGTCCTACTGCTTTACGCTTCACCCCTGTTGTTGGCAAGGGAGGGAGCCCAAAAGCTCCAGCCTGAGAAAGCTCGCGAGAAATTATTCACCAATTTAGTTTCTGAACAAATACAAAGTGGAACCTATGACAATAATGTAACACAACAGACTCCTCAGAGCTCTAGGGCACCTCTCCAACCAAATTTTGAATGAAGGGAGGTATATCACAGAGTGTGAACTTGCTCTCTTCCTCTGCAGTAGCTCGAAAAGACTTTGTTTACGAACGGACAGAAACGAATGCCATCCCGTCTACGCCAGAATTTGGCGAAAGTGAAACCGTAGAGCAACTCCAATCAAGTACACATGAACCATGTCAGAAAAAAGCATCGCACATATGACAAGCAACCAACGACGGGCAAAATAGGCCGAAAACAATCTGTTAGACCATAATTCTGACAGCCTTTGGTATAGATTAGTAACAAAAGCCAGCAAGATTAAGCACAAAACTCGACGAAGAATTTCAGCTGGAAAACAACTGCAGTGACAAAGAGGCGCAATACTTGAAAAAGTACACATATCAAAGCCAAGGTTCCAACGCCAGTTACAAGTTGAATAGACCTTGAAACCATAAACTGATCCCATTTCAAATCGAAAAGATAACTGTACAGGGATGGTTAATGTTAAACCTTATGGCTAAAGCCACGTTTCTCAAATTCAAACAGCACCGGCCCTAACATATCCAATAATTCTCTAAGGGCTCTGAAGTGAAACCTGCAGAATCCGGCACCTAAGCAAGCCTGTTCAACTCGAGTAACCTGACACAGTAGCAGGACTTACTTTGCTTGGACGACTTTCCTGACGCTCTTGAGCTCTATCCTCGCTGTGAACTCGTGGAGGTGCAGTAGCTACTCTCTGCTCCGACTTGTGGTCTGCCAATTTCCAGAAAGGCAAAGTGAGTCCAACTGCAAAATTCGACGTGCATTTATCCATCATCTGTGAAAATTAGTGCATAGGCTGATTTTAAAATGTACCTATAGGAGTTCCAAAGGCACCTGGAGGTAGAGGATCGAACTCTACCCCCAAAATTGGACCATTCTCTCGTACGGGCTCCCCAAGCTGTGCTTCGACAGCAGATACAGCAGCATTTTCGGCTGCAGCTCGGGGATCCACAACTCTTCCAACCGGAGCCTGATTCCTTCTCCTGGGAGCAGGCTCGGCTTCTTGGGCAGCGACTTTTCTGTGCTGCGGCTGGGCGCTTGCTGAGCCCCGCATCATACCCATTCCGTGTTCTTCCTCTTCGAAATCAAACTCGTCATTGTATCCATTGCGGCCGACGGCAGCAGCATCCCCCATTTCGGGTTCTAGGACTGCACCCGGGTACCCTGCTTTTAAACCTCCTCCTCCTCCTCCACCTCCTGCACTACCTCCCACACCCTCTCCAGGCCTATCCGTCTTCTGCTTCTTGCGTCCCGCTGCCCCGGGAATTTCATCATCCTTCCCCTTCCTATCCTTCAACCTTCTATGGCAAAACCACATTTGCAGCTGCTTGTCGGAGAGATTGAGCTGCGAGGAGAGCTCCGCTCGCACGGCTTCCGTCGGATACCTGTCCTCTGAGATGACCAACCAAAGCGTTAGTGCTCACGGTAATATGGCGCTTCAGTAAAATACAGTAATGCACTGCTTAAATGCGCAACTACTCCAAGTACAATTGGAGGTACTTGTCTAGACCTTACCAGCATACACTCGTTCTAATGCTTCGAGCTGGAAAGGAGTCTTCATTCTCCTTTTAGGGTTTTTCTCTTCGGGTGACGAGAGGCGATTCTCCCCGTCGGAATCCATAGCCACAAATTTACTTGGAGCTGGAAGAAGAGCGCAAGAATGGAACCGCTTATTAGTGTAATCATGGCTGCGAAATACCACCCACTCGGACGAAAACGATAGCCCTAGGAACAGAAAGACAGGGACACAGTTCGATAGGGAAGGGAGAAAAAACAGCACCATGGTTTATGGCCTCTGTCACCATCAGTGAACAACACTTGCTGCCAACCCCATCACGTAAGAAAAGGATAATCTCTCGCCAAAGAGCTAACAACGCAACGTAAAGCGCAATGGATCAAAAGATTTGACGCACCAACCTAAAACGCGTGGATCAGAGATCGGGACGGGAAGTGTGACCAGTGTGTTCGTACGCAACCTTGGCGAAAACGATTGAGAGTGGACGATAATGGCACCAACAGATCATCGCGATGGCGCGGATTGTTTCGCCACACCCGCTACAGAAACCCTCGTGGACGAATATGTCTTCCATGTTTCGGCCATGTTCCACCTCCAACCTCGATCTGAAGAGGACTCTCCGCGCACCAACTGGGCGCGCACATGTCCTCAAGGAGATCAGCGATGAGAAAGTGTCATCTAGCCTCGGTATGTCTCGATTGGCCGGCTGAGTTGACCTCGGCAGAATGGTATGGTGCGAAACTACTGACTTGTGAAGAAATTATGGTTTTCTCCGCTCAGAATGGTGGCAGACCTGCACAGTCGTCAATGCCTCCCCGGCTTACTTGAGATTTCTGTGAAACACTACCGTCTCGTATCCATCACTACAGTCCTCGGAGCGTGCTACGACCCGCGCGGAGAGAAATCTAGAGTGACTTGGACGCCTGAGAAAATTGTTTGGGAACTTTGAACTCGTTACGAGTGGAGAGTATCACAACATCACTCGTCTCCGTCGCCCGACCTCCTGACTTGCTATCTATTCGGGGCAGATAGACGCGCGCACAGGGTTGGAAGCAAGCGGAAACGAAGCATGGTCAAGGCAGACCACGACAGATAGACGGATCTTCCAACAGCGACAGCGGCTGGCTGGCAGTTCACATCCAGCGCAAAATCTGCGAAAGGAAGGGGACGGATGTCTTGGAATCCGCAATAGCAGCAAGGGAGTCCTAATTACCGACAGTATCTCCAAGTCACTTTAGTGCGGTACGGTATTGATCGTCGATGAAGCAAAGCAAGCTAGCGAGCGTGCGTTTATGCAAGCAAGCGGCGTATGCGGATGCGGGATTGAATGAATAAGTGATGAATGAATAAATGCCTGCCTGTGCCTGGCTGCCGGTCCGCGAAACCGATTTCGTGCATAAATCTTATCAGCACCACGCCACTACTATGTTCTACTAGCACTACTCTCACTACGACTCCTACTAGGCTACATTACATCAATACCACATTACTCGTAATCGATGTTCTAAAAGGGTTGTGATGTGATGTGATGCGATGATGCTTGCTCGCTCGCTCGCTCGCTCGCTAGTAGGCGCGCGGAAGGATGATGGAAGAAGATTGATTGTTAAGCAGGACCAAGAGCAGCAACAGCCGCCGATACATACATACGTATGATCATGGTTTGTTTTTGCAGTAGAATAATTTGGGGTTTGTCCTCCACTCCCCTCTCCCTTCCCTTCCCCCCCCGTCCTTTCCCTTGCCTTCCTTCCTCCCTTCCTTTCCTTTTTATTTTAACCGAAGCCCGAAATTTTCTTCACTTCATTGTCTTCCTCCCACCCTTTCAGTATTTGTTTCTTGGCTTCCTCTCCTCCATCCTTGAGAGCGAGCCGGACTGAGCCCGAGCAAGCTATCTAGCAAGGCAAGCACCCTCTGCTGCCTGCCTTTCTCCTCCTGGCTCTCTTCCTTCTTCCTTGAATGATGAAGCACGGCGAGCCAGACCAGGACCAGGAGTCCACCAGCCAGCCAGCAGCAGGAGCAGCAGCAGCCCCAGCCCAACCCTCCACCCACCGCCCGGGTGGTCAGATTTGCATCGCCCCCACCCCACTTTTTTGGCTTCGCTTTGTTTGGCTTGGCTGGTGGCTAGCTACCGATTGAATTCAATCCGGCCCGAACCCGTTGGTTCCTGCTTCTTCTCTCCCTCGGAGTCCCCCTCTCTCGCTCTCGCTCTCTCTCTCTCTGTCGCTCGCTCTCCGCTCCTTCTTCGTCGGCGCTTCCTTCAAAATCCTTGAGTCAATTATTAATTTTATCCTCTCCTTTTTATGATCCATGCGGTTCCCCCTCCTCAAATTTTCTCTCAAGCACCAGGAACCCAGCTCTCTCTCTCTTCTGGTCAATCGCTCCCTCCCGCCTGTCTTCCTGGCTGCCTGTGCCTCGCGGCGTCCTCGCCTGCGAGGAAAGCATCTGCTGGAATCATCAACCCAAACAGAACAGAACACCAGTCTCCTCCTCCTCCTCCTCATCAGCAGTGCCGTAGTACAAGGTAGACAGAACAAGAATCATCCATCGGAACTTCGGAAGACCTTTCCTTTCTCTTTCCTTCCTTCGTTCGTTACCGTAAACCTTTCTTTCTCCCTTCCTTACCTACAGGACCGCGCCTTTCTTTACTTTCGCCTCTACCTCCTCCCGTCTCTCTCTCTCGGCCTCTCGCGCTCCTCCGTAGTAGCAGGACGGGACGACGAGGCCGACAGACTGTCGGACAGGCCTACAGATGACGACATGTCTTTCGAGGATTGGACTGCCCCCTGGCCCTATCGCCATCATAAACTCCATTTTTTATTCCTTATCTCGGTACTGCACCACAACCATGGAAGCGGAAAAGGCGAAGTTCTCTGCTTTTCTCGCGATTTTCACCCTTCATGCCCACCAACATTCGTGACCCTCGTGAGAAAGGCCTCTTCAATTTCCCTTGTCCGCCATACGCATTACCTCACAAGGAAAGGAAAGGAAAAAGAAAAGAAAACACCAGAAATTAATCTTCCTCTTCGTTTTTTCTATCATTCTCTACGTTTGACGAAATCGTTTCCATATTTAGAAATAATTCGCCGGAGGCTCATTTCATTTTCTAACTACTTGTGTTCCCTTTGACTTCTCCCAATTATGACTCCTGCGAGTGTTCCATTCGATTCTTGTGATACGACAGTAACTCGCCGGTCAATTTCAATATCTTGTGGAGGCAATGCAATCCCTTGCATCGAGTAGTCCACTCGTACAGTAGCCTGATTTGTATCTACTGGATCTCTCACAGAATGCCTGCTGACCTAGCTTCCAGTATCTCTATCTACGGTCAAAATAAGCTATAATACTTTTCATACAAAGCAACCCACAAGCTGAATTTCCAGATTGGAGGTTTAGTAGAGTGCATCTAAGTTCCGGTCTCTATCAACTCAAAGGTAGCCCAGTTAGAAGTCTCCATCAAACGCTCAAAGTACGGTAGGGCACACGGTTCTTTGGCGAGGTTCTGTCACAGGTTATGGTTAGGGGCCTTCTAATCTGCACCTACTGATCAATCATTCGAGAATTCCGAATGTAACGAAGCATAATCTGTACAAAGCTGATTTGTTTTACTCTTGGGAAGTTGGGATATGACTACAGTAGCTTTAAACTAATTGCTTTTATAATTAGCGCACTTTCAGGATTTTTCTTCTTTATGCAGGAAGACACTTCCTATCATCTGGGAAGATGACCTTTCCACAAACATAAACCAGATAATGTTATCTAACGTGACACTCCGGCATACCCCTGCATCTTGAGGATCCTCGACCTTGACATGAATTGTACTCTTTTATTTAAAAGTTTCTTAAATCGGTGTAAACTTATCCTATAGGAAAACCAGATAATTTGAATTCTTTGGAAATTTTTCCAGGAAAATATAATTATGTGATAGGCATCAGTCGAATAGTTCTGTAAATTACTCCAAATTTTCACCACTTGTAAAATTTAACAATTAGCCAGTTTATGCTGTAAAAGATCAGAAACCGAAAACATACAATTTCAATGCAAGGCCAACAGATTTTAAACCAACAAATCAGTTGACATTTTGTCCACCTGAGTATGTAAAATATGGATTTATACCAAAATGCGCTTGCAAATTATCAACATTAAGCTTGCATCCACGTCAAGAGTAATCCAAAAGAAAAAAGATGAATACTCTGGTTTGCCTTTAGTGAACCTCTGAAGTTAACCCATTAGCGCGAAATTATAGTGACGAAACCATCGCGTTCCTTCAATTTGTTCCACGAAAAACATACAAGTTGACAGCGTGATACGAAGTGAATAAAGTATTGCTTCATGCCCAAAAGACGTGTTGGAATCTTGACATCATAATCTTGACATCTAAAATATTAGAACAGGCTGCAATTTTACATAAATATATGTATACCGATACAAAATACCATTTATATAAATGACTTGAAAATTTTTAATATAAAATATAAATATTTCAAAATTTTATAAATATAACATCTTTTAATTTTATATATTTATATACATTTTAATTTAAATTTTTATAAATAATATATATTTTATTTAAATATATAAAAATGAATTATAAAAAAATTTAAAATATATTTTAATTTAATGAAAATTTAAAAGTATTAAGATCATAAATTTAATCTATAAATTAATTTATTATTTATTATTATTTCATGAATTTAAAAATATAAATTTCATTTAATTTTAATTTGTTTACTTTCAAATTTTTTTTATGAAACATGATTATGAAAATGTTTATATTCTTATGAAGATTTCAAGCATATTTTTCTTGAAAATTGTGAATATTGATCAATTTTATGTTACAATGTTTAGAACTATACTATTTTTCAATTGAAAATTATTCATACAGATTGTTTGTTTGATCAAAATTTGTTGTTAAAATTTGATGGATATTTTAATACACAAAATTATGATTTATGTTGGATTATGTTACAAGTTTTTATATTTATCACATCTTCATTAAGCGTTTTGCTTGGACAAGGATTTTACTTGTTATTTTTTTAAAAAATCATTTCTTGGACACAAATATTAAATTGATGGACATAATCAAATGAAGAAAGAATTTTTTTTAATAAATTTTAATTTTTTCATATAAATATAAAAAATAAAATAAAGAATTTATATTAAAAATTTATTTTAAATTATTTTAATAGATAAGTTTTCTATATATATTATGTAAATTACTTAAGTTAACTAGAGTTAATCAAACTTATTTTGATATAATGAAAATTAAAACTTGAAGGCTCTTTTAGAATGGCTCTGCTATTCTATGATTTTTTTTTATGATTTTGAGTTAATTTATACCCTCCAATTTTTAACTTACCTTAGTGTGATTGGTACAATATGTTCATGTTATATTTTGTTCTTTTGAATAATTGATTCACATTGTAATATGACATCAGAGTATAAAAATGTGGAAAAATATGATGCATTGAAGTAGAGATATATACAAGTAGGGAAAAAATCAAACAAGTGAAAGAAGTTCAAAATATTATTTATTTATTTGTATGTCAAACTATCTTGAGCATAATCATAATTTTTGAAGCTCAAACAAGTTCATTGCACAATCTTTTCAAAATACATAATATTAAACTCTTTTCATGTTTGCAATAATTTCCTCTATGCAATTATCAAAGGTTGCATCATTGTGAGACAAAAAATAGTAGTTTTTTATTCTTAATTTTTATAAATATAGTACTAGTTGCAAGCACATTATTTCGCTAGAATGTGATTATTGATAGTATATAAAGTCTGAAAGATGCAATATAATAAAATTACACAATACAAGTGGTGTACTAATCTTGAGAAATCAAGATGTGTATAAATGTCAACATGTGAGATTACAAAAAAAAAACTCAATAAATATATTTATTCAACATTGAAAATTTTTCATATGGATTCACTTAAGGGCAGAAGATCATAGCATTTTTTGACAAACAAAAGCTATCAAACTAAGGAGAAATATAAATAATCAATGAGTCCATGATTATAAAAGTAAGATAAAATTACAAGTTAATTAAATTTTAATGATTGTATCAGATTTGATGATCGGGTTCATTTAGTACATTGAGAGTCTTAAAGAGGTATGTCATGAGTGAACTAAGCTCATTCTCCCTAACCAACGCTGGGGAGATTAATTGTTACAAATTCAAACTCTATCAAACAATGATTGCACAACATAGATAATTTTGTCATGAATATAGCATATGAGCAAAAATTAAACATGATATGCTTAATATTAATGACATAAAAGATAAATATTATGTATTTTAATATAAAATATTAATAAATAATAATTTTTAGATCTATACATTTTAACATGTGATTTTTCAAACATGTATTTAATTATAAATTTGTAAATCACATCAATTTTTCATTTCAAAGGATTAAATTATTTTTTTCATATTTTATTTATATTTTATATCAAAATTTTAAAATTGTTGTTACACATCTATAACAAATATATCATGAAATTATATATAATTCATCAAAAAATAATTAATATTTTAACATTTTTTTAAATGAGTTGTGAAAATCAAGTAATGAAATATGAAACATGATTCATGTAATCAAAATTTACGAGTTGATATTTTGTATTCTAATGAAGTACAAAATATAAATTCAAAATAATAATAAGCATTTATTATTTGTTACCATTGTTTGTTACTGATAGTATCTACCATAGTTTCATGCATATTTGTGTCATAGATTATAAAAAAATGCATAAATTTTATAAAACATTTTTTGAAGTTTTTAAAGAAGTTCAAGAAGGTGCACAAATGCAATATGAATTTTAAACTCTTAATTCATCCCACTAGATGTATGAAATTGATTCGTGTGAATTGACTGACTGTTAGTTGATTATCTTCACAGCTATCAAGATTAATCACAGAAAACTATAGTTTTGTAAAACATTTCTGAAAAAGAAAATAGGAGAGAAAAAAAGATTTGTCACATGTAATTCTTGTATTATCATACATGATGTTGCTGTTAAATTCTGACCGTTTTGCTGCTACTAAACTTATTACTTTACTTTATTGCTTTAAATTTTGATGCATATTGTTTGTAATATTTATTTTTAATTATCTTATTAATATGGTTGGATATCTCATATCAATGCATGCTTGAAAAATTCATGTAGGTTTTATAACTGTAGTTCATCATGGCAGTTCAGTGATTGGGGTTCTCTTGCTTATAACTATGGTTATGGGTTTAAATCTTCTCGATTATTGTCTCCAACTGATGTAAGAATCTCCTAGAATAATGTATCAGTACATGTTAGTTGTGCATTCCGAGAAACCAATGATGAAAATTGCAATCTCGATGATCTTCTAATGGGTTTAGTCATAGTGCTCTCATATGTATAAAACTATTGTGGGCAGACTGATAAATAAATAGATATAAGTATGATGTTTGCATTTGTCTAGTTGTGATATTTCTAAATTAGACGATGTTCAATTTTATATTGGAATATAATGACGTTGAACATAGTATGGTCTTATGATGAATGGATGTATACAGTAATATCAGTTGGATTACAGCAATTCCAGAAGTTACAAAAGATAGAAGTTGTGATGTGTTATCATAACTATCATAGGACCTCCTCATCTCATTTTACACTTTCTTATTCTTCCCTTGTTTTGGGACTACCATCGACCAACAACAGTCCTTAGGTTTACGAGAGGCAAATACAGTAATAAACATTTCGGTCTCTTCTACTATGAATATGTTAGAAAAATGGTTAAAAGGACCGATCCACATTTAATGTTCCTTTAGAAAGAAATACAAACAAATAAATTTTGATGGCAAATATTACCTTATCACACATGAATGCATACGATTTTCTACATAATAATACAAGTATACATTACTTTTTTTTTTCTCCATGTTAGCATCCAATTTAGTCTTGTGACGGCTTCCCATTCTCTGGACAAGATGTGGGATGGTTACAAGCAATTTCGGTTATGTCGGGGGTTCGCGAGTGGAGTAGGGTATGGAGATTACGAGGAGAAAGAGAGTAGAAAGGGGTACTACATTTTCTTGCATATTCTGCTGCCATATTTTGCCAAACATGGAGAGTGAATAGTTCATTCTTTTCGTTTTTCAATTTGGGTTCTATTGGTACATAAATTGAAGACTATGGAGAATGATATAGTGAGATATAAGTGTTTTTTTTTTAGGGTTTTGAGTGAATTTTGAATGATTTTTATTCAATTAGACATATGGGTCAAGTTTTTTTTGTTCCCATGTATTCATTTTCTTGCACTGGTTCTATTGGAACCTAGTTGGAAAATTATGGACATCTGAATAAAAAGTTATGAGTGTTTTTAGATTTTAGGGTTTCCATAGTTAGCATTTTCCAATGTGAGGTGGGGTGTTAGGGGGTTGTGGTTCTGCAGGTGGGAGTAGATACATGATGGAGTGCTGGGTTTCTTTGTTATTCTCTTTGTGCTACCTATAGCTTCACTTTCCCTCATGGGGCCGCTAAAAGCAATGCGTGATACACCATGTCCGGTGTGTCATTGTCTCTTTACCTCACAAGGGGTAAAGACCCACGTGGCAAAGATGCACAAAGATTATGATTGGACTACTTGGGATACGCATGTGAGAAAGACGGTCACATCGACATTGGTATTTGTCACTTCGGGGAACACATTGACTATATCGACTCATTCGTTAAGCATTCAGGGTATACCGATTGGGTCATGGGAGTGGTCATCTTCCCATGCAGGTTTGATTCTAGGGCTTTTTGAGACTAGGTTTCCATGTCCACTTTTATTCCATAGGCTTCTTCGTGCACTCCATGAAGAGGCTAGATGTGCTTTTCGCTTACCGCTCGATTGGTTGACTCACGATCCCATGGACGAGTTAGTATGGTTTTTGTTTTTATTGCTTCCGCGATGATGTCTACGTTATACTAGAGGGGGACGTGCTGTACATAGGGAGGTGACAGCTAGATTTCGGAGATTCCGAGCAAAGATTGGGCTACATTACAGGAGGAGTCTGTTCGGACCACACAGGTTAGGAGTCGGATTCTGTCACTGATACTTCTGATTCGGTGCCATTGCGACGGTGTAGGATCTTGGGGCAGGTCGGGGAGTATAGTAGGGCTGCACATGCCCTTCATCCTTTGTCCATGGCTAGTCATACTGAGGAAACGATTTCCTCTTTACGCCTTCTACATCCACCCATGGGCGAGGAGATACCATTAGAGGTCTTGGAGTATTAGCCATAGGAGCCATTATGTCTTGATAGATCATTATTTGTCCATTCTCTATGCACAACCCCACGTTTATACTCAGGGGTTTGTCATGGATGGTACATGAGCATCTTCGAGATTGCTTTCAGGCGGATGATACCTCTAGTGGCTTCACGGAGTTGTTCCAGGTGGTTGCGTCAGTTGCAAGAGGGGAGATTCCGTTATCAGTTAGTCAGATTTTGGATGCTAGTCGGCTTCTCGCGATGGGGAAGGATACTAGGGGCATTAGACCGATTGCTATTGGAGAGGTTTTATTGCGATTAGTCAGTCGTACCTTTGTCTTGCAGCATCGCTCACACTTCCAGGAGCATCTTTGTCCACATTAGTTTGGAGTCGCCACACCAGGAGGCTGTGAGGCAGTATCGTTGGGCATTAGAGCACTTCTAGATATCCATCCGGATTGAGTTTTCTTGCAGGTGGACGTTGAGAACGCTTTTAACAGCGTCTCGCATGCATCCATTTTTAGAGAGCTTACAGAGTCTGGTGGACCCTATCAAGCCTCATTCCTTTCGTACGGTGTTTCTACGGTTCACATTCTTCTCTATTTTATCAGCATGGCTTTTCAGAGGAGGGAGTTACCATTCTACAGTCCGCCGCTGACACTTGACAGGGAGATTCTTTGGGAGGACCCATGTTAGCCATTGATCATTATAGAGCTCTTTTGTCTACTGCTTTGGCCGTGCACGGTTGTGTGTTCCACTCCTTAGTGGATGATACACACAACCGTGCACGGCCAAAGTGGCCATGTAGACAACATTAGGCAAGCCTTTGATTACTTGACTACCGAGCTTCATCTTGTAGGATTGAGAGTCAAGGTGTCAAAGTGTAGAGCTTGGTCTCCTTTTGACATTCCGCCTTATCTTCAGCTTCCAGAGGGATGTATGACATCGACATACGACTTACGTATTATAGAAGTGCACATTGCACTTCTAGAATCCTTGATATTGCACTTGCCGATGATGTTTTGTATGTAGACGACCTTCCTTTACTAGGGGATCTGCAGGTGGCGTTTGGTATAATCTCATCTAGTATTGCTCGTCAACCCACATATATTCTTCGCACGATTCTTCTTTCTGCTACATTCATATCACGTTTGACAGTCTTTGATAGGAGGATCATGGGCGTCTTTGGTGACATCATCAGACCAGGGACGTTCGAGTGTGTGACAAGAGATTTGGCAAGGAGATAGACATCTTTGCCAATTTCGTGTGGATGGGTAAGCTTACTATCGATGGAGGAGACGGTACCTACGGCATTCTTAGCGAGTTGGGCGCTCGTTACACTTTGTTATCTTCTCGATTTGTGATCGCAGATAGACCTATCTTGGAGATATATGCGAGGGACGTGGATACGAGATCATTTCCATTATAAGTATTATTACGACATACAAGAGATGCTTTACCACGAGAAGTACGACATGAGTTCTCATTTTTTTTCTCTTTGACTACCGATTGGACTAGAGGTTTACATTCTATCTTGATGGACTGACAGTTTCAATAGGCTCTACATTCACTTTTAGTGGATCGAACTATTCCTTATAATACTAGAACTCGCCTACGTTTTTGCTCGAGCAAGGATGCATGCTTGTGGATCTTGGCTCGACTATACATAAAGACTTTCCGACTCGCACCAATTACTTTCTCCACAGCGATGAGGTTCCGTATTTTCTTGGTCCATCCATCTACATATTCATTAGTCACATGTGAGTGTAATATCACTTCAAATGCGACAAGTGTTCATATGACTCGCTGTCCATTCGGAATGCAAAAGTTAGCTACTCATGATACCATTAAGGATATGGTGTTTGTTATGGCGCAAGAAGGTGGACACCTCATATGAAGAGAACGTTAGTATGCCTTGGAGTCAACCAATGTTAAGGCCAACTTGTACTTGGTTCAGGAAGATCAGATCACTGTGACAAATGTAATGATTACCGATCCTACTAGAGTCACAATTTTAGAGGGGGTGATCACCCATCCTCCAAAATGGGCAACGAATAGAACGACAACAACCAAAGTCTCCAAGTATAATGGTATATAAAGAGATGCACACTCGATCACAAACATCTTGAAATCAATGTACATAATTCTATATAACTCCAAAGCTAAATGAGATATCTATCTCTTTAGTTTACTGTATAGTCTATTTTAGATGATACTATATTGTTTATATACCGCTTGACATAGATAATTCAAATATCTTAAATATTGTAAGGACATATTTCCCACTATTAGTGCCTAGCCCCATATTACCTCTCTGGTTCCATCCTTGTAGGCTTTGATGGGGTCTTCACATCCCTTTTGTTATTATACTTTGTCCATTGCTTATTTTGGAAAACACTAGGTGATGCATCAACGCAAATTGTGAACTAACTTGTAGAGGTCTGCATTCAGTCCTTGGTTGTATTATCAATCCTGGCCACCGGTCCTTGAGTAGGTCCGATGGCTATTGCAAGTCGTGGAGGATATGGCTAAGATAGAACCAATCGGAATGACGAGGCAACCAGATAAGTTATGAAGTCCCAGGTCTTCTAAGATCAATGATATTCCTATGAAAGCACAAATATAACTCTTCCTCGAGGCAAACCCTGTAACGTCGTCCCCTTTCTGGTAATTTGCATTGATGATATCTGAATGACAATAGCGACATATACGGCAACGTTCTACGAAGCCCAAATAAGTTTGTAAACGTTTTTGCTCAAGACATGAGTTATAGTCTTCAAGGAACCTCTAATGGGAAGGCCTTGCAGCAATTTCTCTTGCGCGCCAACGTTGCCTTCCTGAAAAATAGTTTCACATTTTGCAGTCAGATATGACCCCAAAAAGAGCAAAGTCGACTTCAGGTTCAGTAACTCCAAAGCTTTCTCCTCCCAAGTATAGAAGTTCAGACATGGTAGTGATTTAAAAGGAACTTACGAGGTTTGTGTACGCCTGCACAAGCGAGTAAATGGTAGGGTATCGATCCTGAATAGAAAGAGCTATATCTTCTGTTACATGGTTGATCTGCGAAACAATATCGTTAAATCAAGCAATTGCATGGATAAGGCATGTGTTTCTGTCAAAGTAATGATGTAGTCTCTCGCTCTTGCACATAACTCCACACATAACTACTCCGAGCACGTTTATCTTGTGTGACATATGGCTGCCTTAACCATACCTGCATCAGTTGAAGGCAGAAAATATCTGTAACTCGATCCCTATCAAGATCCTTGCAGTGTTCCACAAAATTTGGGTATGTTTTGCAAGAAGCACCACATTGGTTCCCTCTCTTGCCCACTTCCGCTTGGTAACGACTTTTTATCGCAAGAGTTAGGTGCCCATATTGTTTCATCGTGTCGTTTGTGTCAGTAGTTCGCAGCACATGAAATCCATCAGCTATCTCGGTACTAAACATCCTGCACGGGGCAAACCCTTAGTCATGATGAGAGATCTGGTATCTTAACTTAAAGCAAACTGACTTTACAATCCAAACTATTGCATATTCTTTCTAAGGCTTTAAGGCTCTAACGCTTTGAGAAGCTACGTACGCTGTCTTGCAAGACCCGGTGGAATCTATCATATTTACGTCCCCTTCCACCAAGTATATCAGCCGCTTCAAACCACTTTTCTGCGCGTGCAAGATTGAAGTAAGTGCCGCTACACAGATTAAGCCCTACATGTCAGATAGATCAGTCAAAAGCCAATTTGTCCATATCTGTGCGAAGAAGATGATCAAATTGTTAAGACACTTATCCATCGCACTAACATTGACCGCCAGAAATGGGAACTCCATCAGAGTGAAGTGCTTCAGAGGGAAGTATGCATGGAAGAATGGAAATGAGAATTAACTGACCAACAAGCGCAGTTTCTGATTTTTATAGCGGCTGTCCCTGATCGACATCCATAAATCGTCCACCGCCTTTCTTTCTATCACAAAATCTAGAACGTACTCTTCCGATGTTTGCTTGTGACGAGCAATCCAAATGGCATCTCCAACGGGCACTTGCCTTGTCTGCATTTATCAGAAAGTTGTGTACTTACAGTTAAAACAATCATTGATGTATATGCACTGTGAAGGGGCTGTTTCATTTTGCTGAACACTCGAAAGAATACAAGCAGCTTACTCACCTCCACCTTTATCTCAAATTGTGTTTCTAAGCGTTCCGCAAACTTTTGCAAATGAGACCTGCAAGATAGCAAAGCAATTGGAGAAGCAAAATAAAATCATAAAATAATCAGAAGAGTGATACTTAATAACTGCTGAAGGAGATCGAGAATGTAACACTAAAAGCCACAACATAGTGAATGTTTGAATGCTCTTTACAACCTACTTGAAATACAGATCACTAGTTATGCCAATGGCCACATTTTATTACAGATGATGAAGTACCCAGCAGATCCCCGTCTGAACTGTTCTCGACGATCCAGGATGCAGATGACATCGTACACATCAGAGAACTTCTCTCCGATTTTCAACGGTGGCATCGCGAGGTCATTGTGTGAGTCTGTGCTGCTAACCGATGAAAGTCCTCTGTCTTGAGGTGCTGCAAAACATGACATGACATTTGTTGGTGAGACTAACACCTGCGTTTACTCCAGGTCCGGTCACTCAAATCAACTGAACAACTAGCAAACTCCAGCTGACGCCGTAAAGTTGGCAGTTATAGCTCATGTTCATATCTAAAAAACACATTGAAACTAGTCTCATATGTAACAAGTTATGATAGACCGTCAAGGTCCTTCACGGTTAATCACAAATCATGAAAACTGAAAGAGACTTTAATTTACAAGACTAGATTAATAAAATGGTTAAGACGATTATTACTGCAGAATATACATGCAAAACGACGAATATAATTCTCGACAAAGTTGAGATCCAAAAGAAAGAATCGAAGCTTAAGGAAATCAAAGGAAATGGTGAATTTGCAAGAGAGGAGTTCATATTCGTATAAACTATTTGATGTGTCATTCTACCATTAAGAAGAGATTGTCGAAAGCTGTGTGAAACACTCTTGTCAACAACACCTCTAGCCGTGGTATCCTGCACTGAGGCAAGACTCATCAGTACAACTCCAAATAAACAACTTATTTGAAAATTGGGGTTGGTTTCTTGCAAGGATGTGTCACATGTACAAAAGTATCAAGGCGACCAGCAAACAAAGATTCAAATCCAGGAAGTCAGAATCTCAATTTAATTCGGCAGGGACGTTCCTTAGATTGGATTCTTTGTGTTCAGCACCCGTGTTTCCCACCCTCTGTTTTTCAATTTAAGCAGTACTCACGGCCAACAATCTAGGATGCATCGGGAAAGCCACGTACCATCGACGCGGAGGTAATACCAGTAGCAGTCAAGTTGGCAATTTCACTAGGCCAGGAAGAGGCCAGCCCAGCTGCCTCGTCTTGTCTCAAGCTCCTGCTTGGGACAGGGTACACAGAGGAGTCTTGGGGACAGACACTCTGATATGAGGCTTTGAGCCTGTGTCCTTGACTTTGATTTTGATATGGCCTGACATTGTCTTGTATGCCTGCAGTAAAATCTGGCCTGTTTTCTCCTTCCGAGAGGGATCCATCTCGACATTCTCTTGCATCCGATTCTCCCCTTATGTCCTCTTCACTTTCTGAACAAGGCTCTTGTCCATCCTCCCGAACAAGACCTGACTTCTCAATACATTCATGTGCAGTAATCTTGCCTTCTTCGGTTAACATGTACCTGTGCAATTACCAGAACTTAGAATAGTTATAAAGAGTGACCATTGTAGGCTTAGATCTACTGTGCAGTTTCCAGCGGCTGATCGACGTTCAATTACTCTCTTCGTTTCCTAACACAAATGCATCCAAAATCTGACCGGATAGCCATGAGGATCTCACCTAAGCAGAACTCAGTGCGTCTCATCTCTCCCCAAGCATACGCTACAAAATGGAAAGACCGGTGACAATGAGGCTTGGACACTCCAGAGTACCATCCAACAGGTCATTTAACAGATTTGACTTATTTCTTCATCATGTTCTACATATTATTCATTTCATTTGGAGGGTACTTACTTTGCAGGATTACTCGCTTTGATGACAAGACCTTTCAATACGAGGTTGTTCATGGTGCTCCATCCGCAGTAAAAGTCCCTCCCAGAACGCGATCCATTCCAGAGTGAATTTTTGGGGGGTCTGTTATACGAGGGAGTCCAATGTTACATGATAGAGCTGGGAACAACATTGAGGGCCGCTATCATTCATTCGTGATTGCAGCTAGCTTTAAGATCTGATGAACAAGAGATGAACATACCTATCTAGCTCCTGATCCATGATTATATAGTAGATTCAGGCATGGAAGCTTACATGATCGGTTTTCTAGAAAGACCAGACTTCTCAGAAGCGTCAATCAGCTCTTGCTTCCTCATGAATTCTTGACCGGCTCGATGGGCCCTGATACAGAACATTTAGGTGAGCTTTCCAACATTTAAACATTCATCAAATACGGCAAGAATATTTGCTAGAATCTTGTTCACTCAATCCTACAGCACACCTGAGCAAAGTTATCAGAAGTGCGTAAGCAGCCGTATTTTTCCCTGGAAGGTAACGTTTTTTCGCTCGCCCTTTTTGGCCTGAAACACAAAATTCTTTTAGACAAGGAAAAAGAAACGCCCGCACTCATAAGGATCCCATGGCACTGCTTAGTAAAAGCGAATAGACTGGAGTATCATAGGAGACAATATTTGACGTTTAAGCCATATTTGTCTATCAGAATCCAGTACGCTTGTAGCAACAAATTGCATGTTGTCGACGAAAGTACTTGCCTCTTTCTACGGGCGCATCCGCTTTTGTAGGTGATTCACAGTTGCTTTCCTGCTGGAAAAATTCTTCATTCATCTTCTTCAGCAGCCACGGGCCAATGCCCCTGCCAACTCAGCAGACAGGAATGCAAGTTGAGGTTCGGGTACAGATCCTGAGGAACTCTTCACAACCACGGCTCTTGAAGAAGTTGCAGCAATATGACATCAACTCGTGACTGGTTCGCAAGAGATCACGCGAAATTCACATGATGTGAGTGGTCAAGTGAATCATGTTCTATTAATCTTGCCTGATCCAGGCATGTTGTGCGCAGATGGCATTTGTGTGAAAAATACACCGATTACACATTACAGTGGAGCATCAGTTTATGACGTGCAGCACGATTGGCGAATTGGCATCTTACAGAAGCATACGGGAAACTAACTGGCAATATCTTTCTACGTGCATTTCGCTGATATACAGCAAGCAGTGGATGACGAGAACGAAGATTTGGGAATTGTACGATATACACAGCGAGAATCATACTTGACTTTCTTCGCGTCATGGAGATTTTTTATATACGATGGGTATTCACAGACTCCCACGAATGCTCTCTTCAGTGTCTCCTCCGCGTTCGGCTGGCGAATTTCAGCAATGTCGAGCTCTTGGTACTTTCGAAAGAACCAATCCGCAAGTAGGCGATTTTCATAGCACACAACGGTCCTGGATTGTAGAGGCATGTTGCTCAAACCTTTCTCCTCTGCACCAGGCTTTTTCTCAGAACAAGAAAACGAGTCCAGGACATGCCAAAAAAATGCGGACTCCTAGAACACTTCAATCGCACGAAAACCTAGCCGATCGACAGAAGATAAACAACCGACTTAGCCAGGACCTCGCCATGATTGTCCTCGTTCATTCAATCGAACACAGACAAACAATCACGGATCTTTCCCACTACGTCATTCCTTGGGCAGAGGAAGTCCTCTGCCAATCACGTCAACGACCACCATCGTAACACGGACGACGAAACCGGCCCCTTGAGTGTGAAAGTCGATTGCACTGCTTTTTGAAAAATCTGCAGCTTCTTTCTTCCTGACTCCACAATTTCTCACCGAGAAATTTGAATTTCTCTGCTCCGACGGACAAACTCAAAAACTCTGTTGACATTACGAACGTTCGCAGCCTCACACGGAGTCACACCGTCGATGCGAAGCGGGAACGCCGATTCCAACACTTGAATTGTACTCTCCGTTGCTGCCGTGCTGGCGTCCGTCCATTTGCGCGTCCGTCCGGGTTGCTGGTTCAAATTCTCTTTACATGTCCCCGGATGACAAGACCAAATCGGAAGGGACCCCAAAATAACGCAAATGATTTCTTTTGCCTTCTAGTGAAGATGTGTCGAGGGAGAAAGAGAGACGGAGAGCTCGAGTTCAAAGCTTGGAGTCTACAATTTTCATGTTATTACTAGTTTAATTCTGAGTAGATCTCCTCATGATCAAACATGTAGAAAATATAGTTGCAAATTATCCACTTTTTCCATGAGTCCACACAGTTATTTATAACCACGGCTTTGAATATGACCCTGTGCCAAATAGCATGCCAATTTTTTATTGCGTAATGTCCTCTATGAGCTGCTAATATATCTGACTTTGTTATGGTTTGAAGAAGTATCATTGCACGGAGGCTAGTGGCATTTTGTAGTTTGACAAATGTAATGAGTATCCAACTAATTTTTTTTATAAATATATCTAATTTATAAAATTTCACTTTGAAGAGATTCGAATTGCATCTTCGTAGGGATATACCCATCGATGCTACCATGGATCTGATGAAGATCGATGGTAGCATCGCAAGGGTAACGCCTCAAAACTAGACAACGTAGTTTCTTCCGAGTGTACGTAGGTTTTGGTGACGGAGGTGATCTGAAGCTCATGTATAACCCAGCAAATTCTATAACAAGGACGTCCTATTGCAAGCCGATCAGAATTTAGGGAAGTACAACCTCGCTGAGTTCACTTTAGCAGGACTTGACGGATTCACAAGACATGAACGGACTTCATCCTTGCAGCACGTTTGGGTTTACTTCTACAGCCGTAAAGCTTGATTGTCATTCAATCACGTATCCGAATTACTTCCTGAAATTGACTGGTTTAAATTTGGCAAAATTTCTACCTGCAAACGTAATGTATTCTTGCAGTTTCATCACAAGCATATCCCCAAGGAGGATTCATCTCATAGTTTGACAGCTCTTAGATGAAGGTTTTTGGGGACACCTCAGATTTTTGCTGTCTGATGAACACATGAATTAACAATCAGATACCTGCTCTAGTCTAGTTCAAGTACGGCGTCACATATTTCTGTGTTTCATGTTGAATTCGTTTTCAACCAAACTACTTTCAAAGGACTTCAATGACCCTAGGGTATGTGGAGATGGGCTATCAAACTCATAGTCGACATGAGTAAAATCTGGCAACTGGCAAGTGGCCCCACAACCAGACGGACGTCAGCACCACCTAAACCTACAATAGGAGGGAGAGAGAGAACAGTACCAGTAATATGAGGTATTCTTCAAACTATAACTAATAGTTAGACCGTTGTTTGTCCTAATGTGTAATGCTTCTCTTTCTCTTTGTTATATGACATGGTGGGGCTTCACGTATCCGCCTTGCGTTTCACGATGGCTTTTTTAATGGTGCGATGATTTGGATGCATTTTTAATGTTCGATACGAACTTGATTGATGATTATTCTTTTTTCCTTTTGCTAGATGACAATCGCACTTTACAGGGCCAGGTTTCCATAAGATGGTTGTTCTTCAACTCGATTTGGTACTAAAAGTCTCGAACATAAATTTTATAGACGACACACATGGAGGATTTCATTACTGCCTCCACACTGATTTTTTTTTTTTACTGAATTACCCATTGATATGCGTAATTTGAAGAGTTCTCATATGACGCACAGATGTCAATACGTCAAAGTTGCAACAGATCTGACTAGAGCTGATATGGTTCTCTTGAACGTATCAGCGACTAAACTGAAAGATAGCTATGATAGTCACAACGAGAAATGCTATGAGGAATTGTCTATTACTTGCAACTCATGTCTTATAAATAGGTAATTGTAAGAATATAATGAAGATCCTTTCAAACGATTAAATGATAAAAATTTAGAATTATTACAACTGTATGAAATCATCTTGACTGGCATATTTTAGAATATTATCCTTACCCGAGAACATTAGTGGGCACCACCTGTGTGCTGGGCAGCTGAAGTTGAAGTCCGCATGATTACGTCCAATATATTGAGTTTGTGTGGAGACCCAGGTGTGAAAGTGTTACTGTCGCTACGGTACTGCGAGAGAAGAGAACGGGGGACAAGGAAGATGGGAGGGTAGTACGAAAGGAGAACGAGTATGTAATCGAGAGGAAGGAAAACGGAGAGACGCTCATGAGGTGGAAGACGGGACGGGACGATCAGAATCGCGCTTTTGGCATTGAGGACGAAATGAGGGAGGGGCGGATGCGTCTGCGCTTCCTTCCCTTCGTTCGGAACCGGTGAATTCTATCGTCAGTGTAAGTGGTGGAGTGTGTGAAGACAGAAGGCACGTTGTCCGCATATGATCCAGAGAGAATTGCGCAGTTGAATAAATTAAAGAAAGGAGTGGAAGGCAGAGGTTAGGGTGGGCGGAGCTCCTTGCGACGACAAGAAGAGGGCGAGTAGGATGAGTTGTCTCGATGCAGGGTGAATGAAGTAGATCATGTCGGACATAACATCGTTACTAGGTGAGTGAATGTGAAGTCATCTAACTTTTTTGAGACGTTGTTGCTGTGTTAGGTGATGCGTGTCTGTCACTTTCCTGCTTAGCGCTGTAAGATTTTTTAGATGACTTTCGTTTCTGTTTGAGTGTGCATTGAATTTTGGAGGTGAATTGGAATTGTAATGCAGAATGGATTCGGAGATGACACAGGAAGACGAGCAGGAATAATGTCACAGATTAGGGTGGCGGGGATCGATTTTCCAGGCCAAGGAAGCAAGGAGGGGGTGGGAGGTGCTTATTGTAGTGCCACACGTGTTCCGACGAAAGGTCGCTTTTAGTCGCTCTGTCGCTTCTTTGCCTGGATGATTATCCCCTTGCTTACCTGCAGAGTCGAGGGACGAGTGTAGGCCACATTGTGGAATGTGGCAAAGCTGCAGGTACAAGCATTAGCATGTGAATGTTAAGAGCCGAATTAGGGTGTAGAGGGTATGGATTCTCCTGATGTTGGGAGCAGGGAAGACATGATCGAGTCAGGAAAGAGGCGAAAGATTTTGGATGGGTCAGATTTCTCCAAAGACAAGGATAGAAATACAGAACATGTGCAAGATTGGGCTGAAACAGGTGATCGTAAACACCGTGCAAGCAAGACTCGGAAGAACGGCAAGGGCGACAGGGAACCCCGGGCTGTCAGGGTTAAAGGATACGGTGGAGGTGATGAAAGAGTTGTTGATGGGAATGGCGAGTATTCTGAGGACGAGAGGGCTTGTGCAGGAGGCAAAAAGAGGGCAGATAAATTAGAGACGTCTTGGGACATTCCGGATGAAGGTCGGTCTAAGAGAAAGTCTAACAAAGATAAAAGGGTTGCAAAATTGGAGAAATTTCCAGTTGGAGAAAGTGGTGGGAAAGAGGAATCCGGAGATAAAGATGATCGAGGATGGGGTCAGGTCAAGGAAGGAAGAGACGAAAGCGAGCGTAGTGAAGCTGGACATGTTGAAGTTCCGGGCATAAGATCGAGTGGGAGCAATAAGAAAAAGGTTGGTGGAACGAGAGCAGGAAAATCAGGAGACGGAATTGATATTGAGGAAGAAGAGCGGAATGTGGGACGGGATTATTGTGAGGAGTCTGAGGAGGACAGAGGTTGGCGATATGAAGATGAGAGAGCAGATCAAGCAGTGAAGGTTGCTGGAGTTGGATTAGGCCGAAGCAGGAGCAGAAGCAGAGGAGAGCGAGGCCATGAAGTAGAGAGGGAGGTATCAGCAGACAGAGCAGCAGGTTACGACGATTCTGAAGATGGTCGACTATCAGAGAAGAGAAGGAACGGTAGAGAGAAAATCCGTGGGGCTAAAGGTGATAGGGAAGAAGCCTTGGAGAGGTTCGAAGGAGAAGATGATGATAGATTTGACGGTGCGTGGGGTGAAGTCGAAGACAAACGAATCAGCAGTAGAACAGCTGATAAGGTCGAGGAAAGAGGTGGCAAGCGCGGGGGTAGAGACAAAGGACGTGGGGAAACAAATGAGCTGTTCAAGGAAGATG